>OZ007589.1:378352499-380864999 GCA_963931845.1 Maratus michaelseni | reverse complement strand
TTGACGGCCAATTATCTACTGTTTGGATATAGTCCCGGGGGAAGTGCCCTTCGTGGGGGTCTTTCTAACGAAACCTAACCCGTATTTACGCATGGATAAATCCACGGCTCAAAGAAAACCACGAAAACTCCGAACGATTAGGCCGACGGGCGTGATTGGGATCGAACCCAGCACCTCCCGTCTACCAGCTTCGACAGCAGAACCTCTCAGCCACTGGTGGGGCCAATCACTCATGGGTTATAACCCTTGTACCAATAGCTTCATACCTCTTTTGAGCGAAGGAGGGGGAACCTACTGTCATTCAGCTCATTTCAGCTCATCGTACTATAACAGGAATGACAATATTTGCTACTACGGTGCACAGACGTTTCTGCAATTAACGCAAGACGTTTCTGTAACTATATTCCAGAAGACACATTAATCAAACACACAGAAGTGCTCGATTATGTTGGACAAGACAGCACGTTACCTGGAACAGACAATATTGGACTGCCGTTCTGTTCACAGACGAGCACTGTTTTGCTTTGGAGAGTGATTCAGTTCGTGTACTGATCGGGACAGAACAAGGCAGCAGATTCTACCTATGTAATATTATTGAAAGACACAATTAGAGAAGAGGTAGAATCATGGTTTGTACTGTTATCTCTCTGGTGGTCACAGTAACCTCCATGTGTGACATGGAAGAACTTTTACTGCTGTGAAATATAGGGACGAGATCCTTGCTTTGTTTGTCACACCGTATGGTGGTGCAATTGGTGATAAATTAATCTTAATGGACTATAATTTGCGATCGCGTTGACCTAGATTCGTTGATGTATCTTTTGAGGATCAAGGTTTGGAGCGAATGGAATAGCCATCGCAATCTTCCGGCTTTAATCCGATAGAGCATTTTGATAACTATTTCAGAAGTCGTACGTCCTCCATCGAATTCGTTAAATGAGCTGGAACAAGCATTGTGCCATGTATGGGAGTTGTTTCCCGTTTAGGTTTCTGGCAACTTTATTGAGAGTATGAAATGTCGATACTACAAATGTATTACAAGTAGGGCTGGACACATGTTAAATTTCGCAAAAACTGACTTATTTATTTTTGTTGTTAAAATTAAGTAGAAGTCTATAAATAACTGGTTAATACACAATTGTTTTAAATTTCATGTTTTTATCTTTATTTGTTTTTGAAAATAATTTATACGCATGACGTATCAAAACTAATTTTAATAATTGTACATTTAAAAATGTAGTTTCAATCTTGGAGCTTAATAATATTAAAAATATTGAGAGAGAATATACTTTAGTTAAAATACGTATAATAATAGAATAGTTTCTATGGCAGAATTTTATATTTTGATAAACTACAATCATCTTTGAGAGAAATTTAAATTTAGAAAACAGTAATTTTTAATTTATAAACTAAAGAAAATGTTATTGTCTGTTGCATATTGACAAAAATTATTTGGTTTATTTAGATTAGGTTATTTTTAAAGCTTATTATAAATTTATTAATCCTAAAGGTAAAATATTGGATTTAATGTATTTAATTTCACAATTTGTACAATTGCAAACTCTCTATCGTCGTTTATCGAATGTTTTACCATGAACAAATTGGCCTATGCTTTGAACTATTGGATACAAATCAATTTCATTATAACGAATTCTCAAATATAATAGGATTTTATAAACTTGAATTATAAAAATCAGCTTTTAAATGCTGATTTACTGTTGATTTCATTCTTCAGAAATTAAGGTTTTGTATAATACAAAATTAAATTATTTAAAGCATGGATAAATGAAAAATCTTTCAACATTTTAAATTACGTCTATACGCAGGTATATAATTTGCATCAAGATTTAATAAAGATGACATTTGAAAAGATAGGTTAATTTAAAATATCTAGATAAATATATATGAGAGTCTTTCAACAAATTATAAAGCGAGTATAAATTTAATAAAATATAATCAAAGTACTAGACGTACTTTATCAGCATATTTATCTCTTTTTTTTATTAATCGAAAATTAAAATTGCTATTTTAAGACTATAAAAATAATTGGAAATAAAAGCACACAAGTTTAATACATAATATTATAAAAATTTAATTTATAAAAACTTCAAAAGAAACAATTGTGACAAGAAAAAAGACAAAAAAGTATAAAAATATTTCTGATACCAATTTCTGAAAAATTGTAATTTTCAATCAATATTTGAAGGACGTATTTCTGAATTTGGAATGTCTGTTGTTAGTGACAGAGGGTTATTTAATTTAGTTGTGAGAAAAAAAAGTAAAAGAACAAAATTCGTGCATTCCTTATTTTTAAGTGTTTATGACTGCCGTTTGTCTGGCTGTACTGCCTGACTGGCAGTTTGATTGTCCGTGCTTTAACTTGCGTAAATGCACTTGGATTAACATGAGCTTTTTGTGTGTTATTACAGATTACGACAGGACATTTCTTATTGGAAAGGGAATGTGTATCATTTATAGTTAATTTACATGGACACACAAAAATTTATGTTACATTTTGATCTATTGGAAAAACTCCCGTTTGCAGTGTATTTTATTAAAATTGCACTATATGAAACGTACTGAAATTGATATACATAAGTAAAGTGCAGTAGAAAAAAATTCCTGTTGAATATGGAAGGCATGGCATTTGTCATTTATTTACAAGCAAAAAATAAATAATTATAATAATAATAAATCTGTTACATTATGGCCTAGGGGGGAAATTTATTTACAGTTTACTGATAAATGTTACACTATTTAAAACATTATGAAAGTGATGTGCATTACAGAGGTGCACTTCCAGATGCTTAATGTATAATATGAAGCGCGGTATACGGTGCCGAAGGCAGCGGGGACCCGGGTTGGAGGTTCGTTCGGTTCGAGGGGGATGCGAGCCGGAGAATACAAAAGATTCGAGGCACCGATGTAAATTACGAGCCCGCTAGCGTGCGAAGCCAGCTAGTATAATATGAAGCGTGTAGAATTTATTTACTCATTTGTACCCGCATAGCATGCACAGTCAGAGTGACGTCATTGTGACGTCACTGTGAGTCACCTACGTTACGTCACATCTGTGACCAAAATGCCACCACTTTGCAACGTCACACTGTGATTAAAATGTGAACGTCTTGAACACCTAAAGAAAATTTAAAATAAAGTTTTGAACATCTTATGGCATCAAGAAAATTACTTTTTGACAGCTTTAAATTTTTTTTGAGACGTTGCAATGACATTACTCAAGTCACATAAGTCACGTCACACATATGACCAACATGCCCACACTCTGTGACTTAAGAGCCTACATCAGTCACGCGAAAAAATGCGCAAGCTAATATTAAGTCTATGGGAAGGTTCTTGCGCGATTTCTCGCTCGCATTTTAATATTTTTAAATGATTTTTTTGCATAGGACAGCTAAGGCCAATCCCTATCGTTGTTAGTTTTTACTTTTTGGACTTTAAGTACTGTTTTTTTATAAGTGGACATTCTCAATTTCAGAACCGGTTGGAACCGGTTCTGAAAGTGAAAGTACCTTTATATAAAAAACTGAAACCAAAATTGAAAAAATAAAAACTAACAATGTTACGGATCGGTGCTAGCTATCCTGTGCAAAAAAAAAAAAAATCATTTAAAAATATGAAAATGCGAGCGAGAAATCACGCCAGAACATTCCCATAGACTTAACATTAGCTTGAGCGTTTCTTCGTGATTAGCGTAGGCTCATAACGGTGTGATCGGAGAATGAGTGAATTTGGAAAAAAAAACTCATATAGAATCATCATATAGTTATCAAATATAGAATTGAATTATGCCATGTACCTAAATCATTAATAAAAACATTGTCACACACTATTTAAATAAATTGAGTATTTCCAAAATAAAATAATAAATAAATATCTGTCTACATATATGAGACATATAACTTTTTTAAAATTTTCATTACCATTTTCAAGAAATTTAACAAAATATACTATATAATACAGAGGTAAAAATCATTAAATAGAAATTTAGTGACGTATGAAAGTTTTGGCGGAAAGTAATTCAGAAATAGATCTCTCAATCTAATAAAATTGTTAGCAATTTAGAGGTTTATTAGCATTTTAAATACAAACATTTAGTATTTTTTTCTACTACCGCATTGGACTCATTTTCTAATTTTGTAATACTACAAATATTTCTTTAAAAATCTCCTATCTTTAATTATTTTGATAGGCCACTCAACCCAATCATCAGCTTTCTGGTCAAAAAATAAATGCACCACTTTTGCGAGTTCATATCATTTGCGGTAAATTTGGAAACACCTGTCAGTTGTTATTTTGTTGTGTTTAAACAATAGTGCGAGTGCATATTGAATGCAGACGATTTTTCTCATTTCAAGTTCGGATTAGTGTGTATTGCATTCTTTTACGTTTGTAGATTTATACTGTGTAAGTAAATTAATGTTTTAAAGTGCACCATATCCATTTTAAAGTAAACCATCCATTTTAAGCTGTCAATGTGTCTAGCCGGGTGCGTTCATAAGGCCTGGGTGATATTTGACTTCTCAGATCTATGAACACACCACTTCTGCTGGAATAATTTGAAAATTATAGTGGATTTACCGTCTAATTTTTCAATGAAAGGGAAGCAGATAAGGAGCATTCAAACGTAACTCCTTTACCTATAAATCTGCAGGTAATTTTTAATGTCTTCGCAGTTTTGTTAATAGTGCATGTTTAGTACTAGTACATTTAATAGTGTATTATTTAAAAGTTAAGATGTTTAAATTTTCTTTTAAAAATAACTTTTATTAAATTTTATCTTTACTGTTTTATTTTTTTTTAAATAGACTGTTTGGAAAAAAGCTTAAAGTATTTACTAACAATATGTTTTCTAAATGCAAAGTGTTATTTAAAATGAAGAATTTATTTAATATTTTGCGTTTCTTAGTTCAATTTTCATAGTTATTCATTATAATTTAAAAACATTGCAATTTTTAAAACTATTAATATTTGTTTTACAATTTGATAATTTCGTTGCTAGTGTAGGTTTCGAGAAATAATTTTCTGGTATATTTGAAAAAAATTGTGACAATTTAATTCATTGAATAATTTATTTGTCGAGATATGTCAGTGTTAGGTGCACCAAAATAATGAATATTGATGAAACAATAAAATAACTGTTTAGTTAAGGTAATTTTTCCAGTTGTGTTATCGAAAGTTTTTACAGTAAAAATTGATATTTAAGTTCTGCATTTAGTATTCTATCAAAAACTATCAGTAAAATAATTTGTAAAGAAAAAAATATATAATTTTTTGGGGCTTTTATGATCTTAAGTTCTATATTTCATTTACATCGAAAACTGTTTTACTGCTTGATACAATGTTTATTATTTAATAATATCACATAATAGGTATATCTATTATTTAAATTGATTCCTAATATAAATTTTTCGGAATGCTTATTTTAAAATATATACTTATATTTTCAATAAAATTGTTCTCAAATCCAAAATAGCTAATTTCTGACATATTTCTGAATTCATTTTTATTAGGAAATACATGAAATTAGCAGGTGTTCTTATTCAGAATATATATAATCGAATGGCGTTATCCATTTTTTGGTAACGGCAGATGATGTGTCAGAAAACACTATCAAAGTCGGTGTTTTGAACCAAATTTCCGACGCGCAGCGTCAGAAACGGGTAAAACGTGACCGAAATTGATCTTAAGTATTACATTTATCTAAAAATGGAAAACGCTATTCATTCCAAATAGCTTTAATAAATAAGCAGGCAAGTGACATGCGTTTAAAAATTTATTCATAAATGTGTCAGAAAGTTTCGTGACACTAAGCGAGGGGAAATATGGCAAAGAATACACCTCTAAAAACTTCAATACTTAACAAAAAAATAGCATAGTTTTAATTATTGTCAATATTTTTTGTGGTTACATAAAACAAATGGAAGTAGAAGTTAATTTAAAAAGTTGTTATTTGCGCAATAGAATTTCATATTATTGAAATAGTTACTTTTATTATAATTTTTAATGGATTCATCTATTATTTTTATATTAGTGTGCGTTTTTTACATTTATAATTTTCTTGCTTAACGGCTACATTAGCCGGTTTCCCAATCAGATGCAAAGTTTTAATTTGATTACGAGTTGCATCAATAAAAATGATTGCCAATCCAATCCTTATCGTCGATCTTATCCGTATTTTGTGAAATCTTGTTATCCGAATCTATGCGAAATCATTTATCAGGTTCGGTCGGGTTGTGGGCCTACATATTTTTTTTTTGTTGTTAGGTTAGGGTAAGAATACGGGTTGAATCGAAATATAGTTTCAGTCAACCATCATTCATGTTCAAGTAGACATTCAGTCATGTTCAAGAAGTATATAACCGGATTCGTGCGTGACTCTAGTTCCGAGCCGACATCAGAAATTGTATCGTAACACAATTTCTGATAAAATCTGGTTACTCGGTAGTATGCAAGATTCTATTCCGAACAAGACTTACAGTAAAAACATTATACCCGACTCGAGTCAGGTCGGGTTCACGAAAATCAGGTCACACGACAACTAATCCAAATCTATTCTGTAGCCAAACAAATCCAAAAAGATCGATCCGAAGTTTCTGGATTGGATTCGGGTAAAATCTGGTCACCCCACCCTGTGCAATGTCGTCACAAACGTCACAAACTTGAACCATAAAAAAATTTGATCCGAACAATCCGTATAGACGATCACAAAGTCACAGTGTGTCTTCACAGTGACGTCGCCGTGACGTCACCATGCCTTACGGGTAGAGACGCAAAAAATAATTCGGCTACAGTACTGTCTATGAGCGATAGTGCGTTTACAGATGCGATAAGCGTTTTAAAGCTTAGTCAAATTTCAGTACAGTAAGTGATGTGTATAAATTCTGTAGCTCATATGCAGGAATGCTCAAAAATTCGCAAGCATTACTGCATACGGGCTTGAATTGCTTAAGAGTGATTTTTAATTGTGCTATGCGTTTTTCAGCTTAACTATATTTAGTTAGTATATACTAAGAGATGTTTGTATTTATGCAAATTTTCTATACACTGCTACGCAAAAAATGTAATATATTATCGTCTATGGAGGGTAATTCAGGGAATTTATATTTTAGCTTTGTTATGCGTTTTCTGTTTGAATTAAATTTGAGATTAATATGTGGTGTGTTTAAAAATTTGTTGAGCAAATGCAGGGTTGTACAGAAAATGTTCTGTTAACATATATGATCGGTAATTTTGAAAATAATTTCTCAAATGTGTTTTTCGTTTTATAGATGATTTAAATTTAAGCAGAGTGTATACAAATCTATAAAAAATATACAGGGATGCGCAAGATAATTCGAATATCTTATCGATTGTGAGCTCTAATTGTTGAAACTGGGTATTAACTGTCTTAAGCTTTTTCTAATTTGTTAATTTAGATATCTTATTTTACCTTATTAAAGAATGAAATTCCGTTACAGGATTCAGGAAGAGTTGGAAAATGTTTCATTATGTATGCGAGACACATGTTTTTTTGTTTCTTGTTTTCATAATTTTTGTAGAAGCTTAATTACAGCTATTCAGAAAAGTGCTTAAATGGGTATAATGTAAAGTAAAACTTTTGTAACGGGAATTTTGTGATTTTTTTTATCATGGAATATTATTAATGTCCACTTACATGTCTAACAATATCACGCTAACAGCTTACTATTAATAAATGCATGAATTTTGTACAGGGTTTTAATAATAATTGATGGTTTTTATTTTTACATAATTATTACTCTTTTTTTCAAACAATGTAATTTTTTATCATGTATAAAATTTTATTGCTAATTTAATATGACTATCTAAATTACACTTTATTACCGAAACACACACACATATATATTACGAGCAGGGAAGACCGAGCTATGCTCGGTCAAAATTAAATTTGAGTTCAAATATCATGACCCATGACCAAAATGACCCACTAATTGAATTTTCTCGAACATGTGACTTAGCCCAACAGTCTTCTCGTGCCCGAAAACCATTGGATGCAGAAATTAGTGTAAATTGAGCCGCTTTAGATCTTGACCCACAATGACGCAGAATTGACCCACTAATCGAATTTTCTCGAAGCCGCTTTTTGCGTACCGAAACTCGTAGGATACAAAATTTAATCAAAAACGTTAGAGCCGTTTTTTAGATAAAATTAATTTGAGCCGCTTTGACCCAAAAATGCCCACTAATCGAACGTTCTCGAACATGTGACCCAGCCCAATAGTCTTCTCGTGCTCGAAAATAGTCGGATATAAAATTTCGTCAAAATCGTTTGAACCGTTTTTCAGATACAATTAGCTTGATCATGACCCAAAATGACCCAAAATGACCCACTAATTGAATTTTCTCGAACATCTGACCTAGCCAAACAGTCTTCTCGTGCCCGAAAACCATTGGATGCAAAATTTAGTGTAAATTGAGCCGCTTTTTAGTTCTTGACCCACAATGACCCAGAAATGACCCACTAATGGAATTTTCTCGAACATGTGACCTAGCCCAATGATTTTCGCATGCCCGAAACTCGTAGAATACAAAATTTAATCAAAATCGTTAGAGCCGTTTTTTAGATAAAATTAATTTGACCCGCTTTGACCCAAAAATGACCCACTAATCGAAAGTTCTCGAACATGTGACCCAGTCCAATAGTCTTCTCGTGCCCGAAAATAGTCGGATACAAAATTTCGTCAAAATCGTTTGAACCGTTTTTTAGATACAATTAGCTTGACCATGACCCAAAATGACCCAAAATGACCCACTAATTGAATTTTCTCGAACATGTGACCTAGTCCAACAGTCTTCTCGTGTCCGAAAACCATTGGATGCAAAATTTAGTGTAAATTGAGCCGCTTTTTAGATCTTGACCCACAATGACCCAGAAATGACCCACTAATCGAATTTTCTCGGACATGTGACCTAGCCCAATTATTTTATCGTGTTCGAAAATCGTAGGACACAAAATTTAATCAAAATCGTTAGAACCGTTTTTTAGATAAAATTAATTTGACCCGCGTTGACCCAAAAATGACCCACTAATCGAAAGTTCTCGAACATGTGACTCAGCCCAATAGTCTTCTCGTGCCCGAAAATAGTCGGATACAAAATTTCGTCAAAATCGTTTGAACCGTTTTTTAGATACAATTAGCTAGACCATGACCCAAAATGACCCAAAATGACCCACTAATCGAATTTTCTCGAACATGTGACCTAGCCCAATGGTTTTCTGGTGTCCCAAAACGATAGGATACGAAATTTCGTGAAAATCGTTAGAGCCGTTTTTAAGATAAAATTTGCATATATATATAACCACACACAAGATTTTCTCGTATTAGAATATATGATATACATATCCATTTCACTTCTCTTGAATAAGGCTCTTATACAAGAAATACTTTTAATTTCGTAATCTGCAGCAGAATTTCCCGTGTCTGAAGCACTCTTCAGTATGGTACGCATCGAATTTTCAAGTGAGCGATTAAACCATAGTTTTTTTTTTTTTTTCTTTTTCCTCAAGTATTTCCACAGTACTATATAGTTTATAATACAGGGTGTCCGTAAAAGAGCTCCGGGGTTTTGAAGCAAAATTTTTTAATTAAATAATAAAATGTTATATATATGTACATAAGGTAAATTTATCAAGAATTTCAACATTTAGTAGATTTCAGTTTGTGTCCCCGTTTGCGGCACGGCACACACCCAAACAGTATTCAAACTATTCGTCGAAACCCCTTGGACTGCGTCGTCTCAACGATTTTTTCGGACTTCGTTCACAAGAAGTGCGGATTATATCGACGTTCTCTTCAGACACTCGTGGCCTACATTTGCCCTTCAATTTTCACGGGCAACAGCCTTATTTGATGAAAAACGGTCTGATCCACTAAATAAGCGGCCTTATCCCTTAGATACTTAGAAAATTAAGAGCAATCCACATATTCTTACAGTTTTAGACGATATGTTAGCAAAAATACGGTACGACTTCATACATTGTCTTCCGCTAGGGTGTAACCCTTCGTGTTTCGAAAATTTTAACCCGCCAAAAAAGCGATTCTGTGATGACGTGCTACGTTCAAACGTGCTACGTGCTACGGAACAGTAACTAAAGAGTTATTGTGTTTTAAAGTACATTATATCCTGTGCGTTATAATGCTGCATTACTTTGCCCCGTAAAATTACAGACTGCACAAAATGATGGGCATGTATTTTTTTATTTATTTATTTATTTATTTATTTATTTTTGCGGTGTATGACTGGAATCTCTGCTGCCGGCCTCTGCCCGTAATTTTACAGCATTTTTTTTCTGTGTGTACCAGGCGACGTTTGTTTTAACACACTTCCCGTTTCTTTAGACCAGCCATACTCAACCTGCAGCCCGCGGGCCGCATGTGGCCTGGCGACCTTTCACGTGCGGCCCGAGACACATAATCATTAATGCCTATTTATAAAATTAATTGGGATTTGTATAAAAGTTTTTAAGGCCTTTACTGTTCTTTCATATAATTTAATGGGAACAAAAACTATCCTGTTAATTTAAAATTATCTTAAATACCGTTTCCTTAGTCAAAAGTTCTTTTTACATGTAGTTCTATTTATGTTATAGTGGTGTATACATTTCTTAATCTTCAATACTAAACCAATATTAATCAAAATTTATTACATTTGCACGATACACTTTAAAAAAGGTTTTTGTATTGAGAAAACGATTAATTTATTAAAGCAAATCACCTTATTTTTTTCTTTAGAACTTGGAAATGCTACATTGTTATATTATTACGTTTAACTAATAATTCTTATTAGGGTTGAACGTTTACCGTGGAAAAAATTGGCAGCAAAATGTTTTGTACCACTATTTGTACATCATTTGCAATTGAAATCTACCACAAATTTTATTATTTGGAAATAGTAGTGTTAAAAGTTTTTGTATTATTTCTTTATCGACAAACGTTCAATCCTACTGATTATAGTATTAACTTTATTATATAAGTTTGTTATATACTACTTTTTTTTTAATTTTACTATTTAAATTACCCCCTTTTTACATTATAATATAAGTGTGTTGCGGCCCACTGAACGTTTCAAACATAATGTTTGCGGCCCGCGAGAAAAAAAGGTTGAGTACGGCTGTTTTAGACTCACGTAGCCACTGACGAATGGTTTTGTCCGTAGGCGCATTACCAGCATACTCGCGCCGAAAGCTTCGCTGTACAATGGTAACAAATCCAGTTTCTATAAGGCAGATAACAAACTTAGCCTTTTGTTGTGTCGTCGCTATCGCACTGCATTAAAAGAGTAGAATATTGGAATGAGCGTCTGCTACGTTACTTTAAAGTCGATGACGCGCAGCTCTACCTAGTGTTGAAAAAAACAAACTGAAGCTGGTGTGGATAAAATTTTATGAGTTACTGATATCGTCTAAATTAACTGACCTGATCTAACTCATACCGTTAACTTGTATGATTTTTTAAAAACCCGGAGTTATTTTATGGACACCCTGTAGTTTATGTGTAAAGAAATCAACTTTTATTTTTACCTTGTACTTTCACAATCTTCTCGTTTTCTTTCATTCATATTTGCATTATCACATCCTTTATTTGGTGTTATATTTTCACGTTACCACTATTTTCTAATAAATATCACTGAGTTTCATCGGTAACTTTATGTTTTGAATATTAAGTTATGTTTACGTAAATCCACACATGTGAATAGCTTGCGTCCCGTCCACAAAATAAGGAGATGCAGGCCAATAGGAGACACGTATTCTATGTCAAATATAAGTGGGTGGATTGTGCGTTTGAGGCGTCTCCCTATAAGAGAACAAAATAATTCTGAACGAATTTTCATTAAAACGATTTTCAAAAAGCACTCCTCTGAGGGCCTACATAAAAAGAAAAAAGCCTCATAAAATCTCATCCTTTTTTAAATAACAACAGTAATTTATCTTGCTTCAGTCTGAAATAATTTATTCAGTTTACACAAATAGAATACTGCAGAAGAAAGTATTACTCACTATAATTATTTTAATATGCTTATTGGATTCATGTTAAATACTTCTTTTCATGATATTAGACTGAAAATTCAAAACTCATGAATTAATTCCTTATATAATTTACGGCAATATTTTGTAAAATACATTACAAATTCAAAAATGATGTATTTAGAACGAAATATAATTTATAACGACACTAAATGAACAAAAATAGAATTAGTAACTATAAATATTATAAATAATTTCCTGTAAGTCATAGTAAAATTAGGAAAAGTTATGTGCATGAGACACTAAGAGAATTGATCATCATGCTCTATAAGTATAGTATAGACGCAATATTATAAGTATTGCTTTCCGTTAATCTATTATTGAACTAATTTTTTTTTATTATGTCAAGAATGAAAGTAGATTAAAAGTTGTTTGTCAGTCGTTTGTCCTTTTACTATGCTACTTTTCTCTTTTCAAAGTTTCAAGTAAATTTTATACAAAAACATTTACCCATGGCAATGTTGTTATGGCAAATCTATATCATGTCATTTTAAATTATATACACTAATCATCACAATAAGGAAAGAAAAACTAGGCAAAAAATAAGCGATTATCAAATTAATCAAAAACAGATATAAATATAAAGTATTAAAAGAAATTCGAAGAAAATAATTACTATTTACATTCAAATTAAAAAAAGATAAATAAAAGAAACTCTTTACGACGTCAAAAAAATATTAAAATATTTTAAAATATTGTTTACCTGTGAATACAACATGTGAAATAATATGTTAAAAATGAAATAAAACATTAAGTGCAAGCAAATGGGGGATCAGATTCGAGATTTAAGTTCGCCTACCTTTACTGTACTTTATGAAACTTTTAAGTAATATATCGACGTCGTGACGAACAGGAACAGAATCTGAAGAGCATAACAAAAGATATATACTTTTAAATTAACAAGAAAGAAAATCAACTGTGTCACATGCACATATTTTGAAATTCAATTTCGAAATCCATAAACTGTTTTGAAATCGCATTGAAAAATCATAAGATTCACTAATGTATGGCAGGGTCATTTCGTGGTATGTCCAGAATGATCTCCAAAATGGAAACCACATCTGAGGTTGCATTATAAAACAACCAGAGAATTGTGTATATTTTTTTATCACATTTAAACTTAATTTGAAGTTTAAAAATGCTTGTGAAACACAATAGGTGGAATAATTCGTCGACAGGATTGGCTTCGAACTTTATTATTAAAGCAAAAGCATTAAAAGATAACTTTTAGAAATATCCAATAAGTTACTTAATGTCAATAAAAATAGAAAATTGAAGGTCCTTATAATTAAAATACAAAGTAAGCAAAACTGAATCCTAAAAATCTAATAATATTATTAAGTATACAAGATAATTATACATAAAATATAGTACATTTGAAACGCATAATTAATGAAAGGCATCTTTATGAAAAAATTATTTTACTAATTTTGAAACATTGTCGAAGAAATGTCTTTCTGCGAAAGTTACCTATTGAATTGATAAGTTCATTGTTTAACTAATGAACTAAAAATTTTTAAAGAAAATAATTTCAACAAGATTTAGAATCTTTTTGAAACAGAATGACTTGAGTTCAATTGCACGATATTTTGGCTTTAAAATTAAAACTTTTAAATTGTTTCCTTAATTGCATAAAATTACTCTTCGTTAGAAAGTCCGGATCAAGGATAGTAAAACAAATTTGACGTACAACTATTATAGTAAAACTTCAAATGAATAAAGACGTTCTCTAATTGCTGTTGAATTTAGTTTTTTTTAAGTAAAAGGATAATTGAATGTCGAGTGTATTCATTTTTGCTGAAATACGTTTTACTATATGAATAGCATAGTTTATGACCCTTCATTGTAAGGTTTAATTTGTGCTAACAATTATGCGTCATGAATGATATCACGCAACATCATTAGTACATGTTAATTAAATAATAAAACATTGTAAGAATCACCATAAAACAAAAGAACACAAAGGCCGCGTTTCGGGACGGACCCTTTAACAGCTCGTCATAAGACAATGTAAACACGTGTCCGTAAGGGGACAAGGTCACAAATGAACAGGAAGAGCAGAATCTAGAAAGAGTGCGACAGGTGGCGCTAGCAGAAAGATAAACAACACACAGAGGAGCAAATGCAGAAGGGGAATGTGTTGCCAAAAATAATAGAAAAATTATCAAAAAAGAAAAGAGAAAATAAAATAAAATAAATAAACAAATTAAAATAAAATAAAAGAAGTAAATTTAAAAACCTAAAAGAGAAACCGCAAGTAAATAAAAGAAGTAAAAAAAATATTTATTTTATTTCCTTTTCTCTTTTCTTTTTTGTTATTTTTTCTATCATTTTTACTACACTTTCCCCTTCTGCATGTGCTGTGATTGGTGTTTACCTTTCAGCTAGCGCCACCTGTCGCTCTCTGTTTATGCTCTCCATTTTTCCCTTCTTGTTGTACGTTAGTGGGAGCTGGTGCACGTAAAATCTGCTCGTTGCTCCAATGTCCTCCAAGTTTAGAATAAGCGTTACCTCTGGGGGTGACAATCCAGGTGCAGGTCTCTCATCTAGAATTGGTTCCAAATTAAGAGACCAACTCTTCTGGACTGTTCTTCTTAAGCCATTTGGTAGGCTTCCCCATCCAGCTGACTCTTTGCCCTTCCTGTTCATTTGTGACCTTGTCCCCTTACGTATACGTGTTTACATTGGCTCATGACGGGATGTTAAAATTTCAACCCGAAACGCGTCCTGTGTGTTCTTTTGCTTTTATGGTGATTCTTACAAAATTTTATTATTTATTTCTGATTTATCGCCAGTGTTTTCGGTACTATTTCATTAGTATATTTTATTCTGAGATGAATAGTAATTGAGGATAGGAATAGATTGAATAGGAATTGAATCTTTACAAAGGAGATAAATACATGAAATAAATTTACTTAATTCGATATACAGTGACCTCTCACTTATACGATTTTCAGGGGACCGTAGATAAAAGTCGTATAACTGAGAGAGTCGTATAAGTGAGAGACCGTCTTATTATCCAAGTTTCAAACTTTATATGCACTAATTATTTTATCTATATTAAAAACAATAAGTTTTGAGTACTAAGAACATATTTTAACAAAATTTATAATATATATTAAAAAATAAAACGTAAAACGTATTTAAAAAAAGTTCACAAAATAGTTCACTTACCACAATGTTTATTTTAAACATTTACAAATCAGATTTTCTCAAAAAATGAAGTGATGTTAGTTTGTCTCGTCCCCTACGAAATGAGAAAATGTATTTTTTAAGTCTAATAAAGCTTTTAAGCTATTTTGGGAAGAAACATTTTAATCAACATAATTCTTTAATTTACGTATTTAAAGCAGCACTTGTTTCTGAAAAATTTACACCAACATTGCTTTCATCTTCGTCATCCTCCTTGCTCATATCTTCTTTATTAATATCCTAAAATATTTCTTCTGCAGTTCTCAGTTCTGACACAGAAGTTTTCATCACATTCTATATAATCTTTGAAATTAATACCTTCGTCCATAAACATTTCATCTCAGTCTTCGTCATTAAAGGATTCCCTTTCTGATCTCAAAATCGGGTTCATTCGTTAAACTAGCAGTTTGGTCTTGTGAAAAATAACATTTCCTAAAACAATTCTTAATTGTCTGCGATGTCACATTTTTCTAGATGGTCATTTGGCTTTTGTTAAATGGCAGACACAAGGGAATTCTATACAACCACCCTCCCACCATAGATTTCATCCTTAATAACACACTCAAGTAGATAAGAAATGTTACTCATTATTGATTAATACTTTAACAATAGTGAAAGGATAAAGCTAAGAAAACGTGAATGATTTGTAATTTAAAGATTATAAAAATGAATTCTTGAGTGATAAATGTAAAATCGACCGAACCGTTTAAAGAGTCGTATAAGTGAGAGAAGCAGTCGTATAACTGAGAGAAGTTTAGCATTATTTCCCATAAAGCGTGGACGGGACCAAGAAAATTCGGCGTATAACCGAGAGAGTCGTATAACTGAGAGTCGTATAAGTGAGAGGTCACTGTATGTATTTTTTTAATTTTAATCTAATCCTTGATCTTCAGAAAATAATACAATATTCAATATTTTAATTATTTTATTATTTGTCACATCCTGAAAAATTCTATTCAGTTCCACGCAGTAAATTTTATTTTCATACTAGCATGCTACACAACCAGCTGCGCTGGTCCTTTTTTCCAAATGAACCTTGAATCAAACGAAATAACCTTGTATTTTGAAGCAATGTGGACCTTCACGTTGAATGTACTTCTGCATTGCTCAAATAATGCGAACGCCATTGCGCTTTATTAACTCATACATTAGACAAAATTTACAAGAAACACCTCTTTTAGTTAATCATTTATAGTAGAGTTTGGTAGGGAAATGAGGCCGTCATGACAACCGAAATTAAAATATTCTCTAGTCAACACACTACTAAAATAGAGAAAAACATAATGATTGCATAGATTTACCATTGAACTTAAATGTGTATGGGTAATTAATTTTAGTTTGCTAGTTCTTGAACTCCAGGCATCTCTTCTTGGCGCTAAATGTGGTTCTGGAAACTTAAATAAAATCTCACTCTACGTTATGTTACCTTTCGTAATATGTGGCCTAATCTTGCAAGTATAGTAGAGTAATTACAGTCAAAAAAGTAATAAATAATTTTTCACACAAAGAACAGTGTTTAACTTCAATATCAGTAAAAAAAAGAAAGAGAGAGAGAAATGAAACTTAAAATAGTGCTGAGTTGCTTGAATAAAATTAAAACGCCCTCATTTTTTCTGCTTTTCCATTTTTTACGCTGTTTGCATTCGTGTATCCGTCAACCTCGAAAAAAACGCGATGATTGACTCTGGTAGAAAAATAAACCTCTACTTTGCATCCAATAAAATCTTCCTAATTTGCCGCAATCAGGTCCATAGCCAAGTTTGACATCAAACATTAGACGTACTTGCAATGATATGGTTACAAATATACCAGAGTCAGATACAAAACGAAGTTCTTTACGACAAACTATGTTCCCTTAAACAATAGCAAGTTACTGTGGATTTAGTTATAGATATTTCACCAATAAAATTGAATACCTTAAATAGAACTAACAATGCTAAAGTTAGTTATGCAAAACTTTAGCAATAATATTTTTAGTAAATACTTGAACGGAAGATTTTCTTTGCTTTCCTCTATATTCAGGATTAAATTATTCATCAGTCTGTCAGCTAAGTAACTACAATAATCCAATTAATCATTGATTTGTTACTAAGTTTAGCTGCTAGGGCTGTGAATTTATTGAAATTGCTTTATAATGGTCGAAATTTTATTGTTACTTGTTATTTGTTTTTCTTATACAGTCTGAAATGATAAATCGACGAATATTCTGCCATTCGCCACCTATGACATTACACAGTTTTCCCGTACATTGCGAGTATTGATTTTTTGGTGATAGTTCTTTTCATAATGAAACAAGAACGAAAAATCATGCGTCCAGCATAGATTATGGAACACTTTCCAACACAGCCAGAAAACTGTAACGAAACTTCACCGTTAAATAAAGTAAAAGAAGATATGCGAGTAAACAGTTTAGAAAACATATACCACATTTGAAAATACAGTTTTCAAAATTACCTTCCAGTGTCAAAAAAGTAGTCGAATTATTCTGGGCAGCCCTGTATATGATCAATAGATGTGGATATATAGCATGATAAAATTTAGTTGAGTTAGAATATTCACATTTAGCAATTTTCTTTGATCGATGGAAATGCATTAGAAATCCTTTGTACATCCCTGTATATTATCTGAAGACTTTTGTACACACCACATATTAAGCCAAAAGGCAACTTAAAACTCTCTCGAAGCAATTACCAACCATACCGACAATGTATGTTGTTCTTTGCGTAGCCCTGTATATGATTTTATTTATATTCCACAAACTTCTATTAGTCTACTAAATATATTATAGTTCAGCAAAAAAATGCGCAACACAATTACTAACTTCCCTTAAGAAATTCACTCCCATAGTCTGTATTACTTGCGGATTCCCTTGTGTTGCACTGTATATGAACAACCAAGTTTCTAAACACACACGTACTATGAAAAAAGTTAGTCAAACTTAAAAACGCAAACGAAAATTGAAAACGTCCTTATCGCTCATAGACTGTAATTATCGCATATGTACTGTAACCGATATTTTTTGTGTGTCACTGTAAATAAACGCAATGCACATAAGAGAGCAATTTATAGTGCACCTCAGTAATGCATATAATTTTCATTATGTTTGAAATAGAGAAATATCACTGAATTACTCTCCAAACGATTTTTCCCCATAGAAAAATGTGTAACAGAATTCCTCCTGTAAATGAACCTGTAAATGAATGTTTGACCCTGTAAATGAATAATTAATGCTTTGCACACCCTATTCTACAAAAAGTTCATGTTTTAATGCGCTTCATAATTATATATCAATTTCATCAGGTTTTAAATGACGTAGCATCATCAAAGTTCACTTGGAACGTTTATTTCCCATTGACTGTAAAGTAAAGGAATACTTTTGACTGTCCCTGTAAAATAACTATAAGTGCTACACACTTTAGTTGAAATAGGGAACATGCTATATTAAAATAGATGCTACAGTAAAATTTTCAGAATGATCCGAGCATTTTTACGCGAGTTAGAGCACGGACACACGGACAGACGTACAGACAAACCGAAGTCATAAACACTTTTCAACTATGTTGGAAAGTGATAAAAACCATAAATTTATTATCACTAATTACAAAAGTCTTCTAATCTTCTGTAATAGGATTCGCTGTCCAAAGTCCCCTCTAAACATAAACGAAACTTCCGACAATACAGTAAATAAGCCAATTGGCAGGAGACTCAAATACGGAAGATTAGTCCAATATGTTTTAAAAAACATTCTAAAATGAATGGAAGACATGGAGACAAAACTAAAAAGAAATGACGAATTTGAAATAATATCGAAAATTTATTTCAGCAAGCAATTATTATTGCAAAATGTCACTTTTTGTGACAGTAATAACGCATAATTGCATACATCTCCTTACGACTAATCTCTAGTTCCTAACTTTTGAAGCAGTGAACGTTTCTATAAGTGAAAATGGCGGTATTTAAAAAAAATGAAAGAATGCACAATATTCGCTGCTATAAAAATCGAAGCTATGGAAATCAGATACTTATTGAAAACAAACCGCCATGTTTTAGTAGTAAAGTATGGGGGAAATTTTTCTAAATGTCTGAAATTAAATTATTTGACAATATGTGTTTGTGTGGCCAACATTACCACTAAAAGTGAAATATTTGACGCCATTTTTATAACATTAACTGCTCTCTATATATGTTACATTTGAATATGAAAATTTACTCCAAAAATGATCTTGTACACTTGAAAAAACACCATTATTAACTAATATTGCTGAAGCTGATGTCACACGTACGCATATTTGGCTTAAAATCACATTATTTGGCGAAAAAAGTAAAATCAAAATCCCAAATTAAAAAATAACATGTAACTCACAAGTACAGACATTTTTTACAAATACATCGTCTAGTTGCTCCTGTAAATCACATGATAGGGAAGTCAGATTAAAAAAATTGTGACTCAGATTTTATCTAAACAGATTCATTTTTCTTAACCTGATGCAAACGATAAATTGCCAAATGTTGATAATTTTAAGTAGTACAAACATTCCTTTCCTGTTAAAATTAAATATTTTCGCTTTATACTATTTTATCTCATTAAAACCGTGTTTCTTTTTTTTTCTTTTTTTTTCATATAGTGTATCACGCTTGGAGGCAATTGCAACAATTATCAATAGTGATAGATATTCAGACAGTCCTCACATCAGATATTCCTTTTTTTATGACTGACATTTTAAGTTCATGTTTTTGCGAGAACATTCAGAACCAGCAGTTTTCTGACGAAATCTACAGTTTTATAGCATTAGCTTAAATTATTTTCATTTATAACTAACTTTATAAAATTGCTTTTCCTTTTTTTAAGAACTGTTGCATCAGCATAAAAAAAAAATACACACAATTTGACCATTAATTTTAAATTGATTTGTTTTGTTTTATTCAGTATTTGAAATATAATACTTATTTGTTACTTTTTATATGTATATGTATATAATACCTATTAAAATTCAAAAGACAGTGAACAAATACTTTTATAAAATCTGATATATATATATATATATATATGTAATAATAAATAAAATTCGCCATTTTTCCTTAATTAATTTATTCCAAATTCTTACAATTCTACTTTTTACTTGTCTTTTAATAATATCTTAAATCTAAATTATATTTTAATTCCATATATTTAATCAACATATTTTTTTTAATTCTTATTCTAAAAATCTTAATCTGTTAAAAGCTACACTTATTTGTAAAAACCCTTAATTGATTTTTTCTTTTGAAACATTAAATTTTTATTTCTTTAGAATGTCTCTTAATATCATTTTATTTTTATTAAAATTATCATTCGATATCCCATAATTCATTTCAACTCCCGCGTTTAACTTTTTCACCTCAAAATTATGCCGAGTGTAAAAATAAGTCCCACAGCCTTGCAAGCCGCTCATTGGTTATTTTACCCCTGCATTGGCGAAAGATTCATACGCCTTGTTGTGTTTAAATCGCAGTTACGTAGCCCGGAGCTCAGAATTTTTACGCTCTTGTACTTGATAACTAGATCCCATCACTTGGAGGAGAATTGTCTTTAAATCGTTTTATATCTCTATAATAATATGTAAAATCTTCATGTTCGTTTTCTAGGATGTAATACAGCCAGATCTGAGTTCTAAAAATAATGACATGTGAAATTGTCTATTCTTTGTGAACTACCAATAAATTTGTTGGTGAAAATGCAGGTTTCTTTATTTTGACGGAAAATTTCCAATAGCTTCATAAATATTGTCTTCCATCTAGAGCCTTCGACTGAAAATCCTATGTTATTCAACAAAATCATCACTTACCAGAATAATTATGTTGATATAATTCACTAAGAAATGGAAAATCATTTCATATATATATATATATATATATATATATATATATATATATATAATATTAATTTTCTAACAAATACGTAAATAATAAAAGATTTTTTGCGAAACTTAACAAACACGAAACAAAATCGTATACATTGTGATATGTAAATAGACAGTTCTTCACAGTAAACCAGTGAAAAAATCGGAATTGACCGTAATTCAGTTGAATAGATTATTTTCTATACCCCATTGCTTTTTATAACGCAACCCCATTAAATACGCTTAAAATCTACCCGATTACATTTAATTACTTCTTCAATAATGAATGTTGTATAAGTTGAATTAAAAAGTAATCTCAACTGATTACACTTCATTTGACCGAAGACTCAGTCGATTACGCAAATCTAGTTTCTATTCTTTTACTTTAGTTTAATTGCAACAATTAATCTTTGCTTCAGCTACATCGATTCGCAATCATTCTTCTTAAGTTAAAAAAAAATAGTGGTAATGATGCGGCTTGTATTCTTCCAACATCTTGGAATTAAAAATATATTTCAGATTAAGAAAAATAAATATACGCATATCTACATGTGAAATATGTGTATTTAATAATTCATATTAATGTACGCGTGTATAGTTATTTATGTAGGTGATAGGTTTATGCTTATTTTGCGGAAATAGCGTTTTTTAATGTACAGACGAGAGAAAAATTGATACTCTCTTACTAACTCTGCAGCAAATCATTGTATACCAAGAACGAAAAATCATGCGTCAAGCATAGATTATGTAACACTTTCCATTTCTTACAAAATAATTTTACAAATCATTACCGTTTAATAAGGTGAAAGATAATAACTAAGCAAACATTTTGGAAAACGCATAACATATTTAAAAACCCAATTTCAGGAATTATTAACAATATTCGGAAAAATATCTGAATTATTTTGTGCAGCCCTGTATATGATCTATACATAGAACGCTACATTTTAGTTCAGATAGGAAACGCGTAGCACAGTTTCAAATTTCCCTTTTGGAATTTTCCTCAATAATCGTAAATGTACTCCATAAATTTTGTGCTGCCCTGTATATGATTTTTAAAATTTATATACACCAAGTAATAGAAAAAAAAGAGTCAAATTAAAAAACGCGATAAGCAACTGAAAAAGAACTTCCAGCAATTATTGTTAACATACAGTACCAAATTCTTTTGTGTGTCCCTGTAAATGAACGATAAATACTATATTCTAAATATTCTATAATAATCCTCTTGTAATGCACCTTAGTAACATATATAAATTTCAATTTGTTTGAAATATTTAAACATTCTTAAAATAAACCGCAAACGATTTTTCTATAATGCAGTGGAATTCTTTTGAGTGTCCCTGTAAAACAAATTTAAGTGCTATACACACCATATAATATAGTAAACCTCTGGTAGTGCACCTCAGTGATATATATAAATTTCAATTTGTTTGAAATTGTATAACATCATTTTAATAAACCGCAATTGATTTTTTCCCATAGACCGTAATGTAACGGCATTCATTTGAGTGTCCCTGTAAAAAAAAATATAAGTGCTACACACTTCATATTCAATACCGAACATGCCGTAGTAAACCTCAGTAACATATATCAATTGCATGACTATACATATATATTTACGCGAGTTAGAGCACGGACATACATACAGACAGACAGACAAACCGAATTCATAAACACTTTTCAACTATGTTGGAAAGTGTTAAAAAGGATACTACAGCACTGGTCACGGTCAGAATTATAAGGACACTAAAACATGTTAAGAATCATAATTTTTATATAATTCTAAGTATTCATAAATATGACATAGGTATTTCTAATACAAAGAGAATTAACTGTCTTACTCATTTTTATCTAAAAAAGTTTTGCTTATAATTACGAAAAGATACAATTTTAATGAAAAATGTAATAACTATTATTTAGGAGGCACTCAGCTATACGAGTCAATATGCTTGGAGCAAGTTCTGATGGTTATAAAGTAGATATATCTACCGGGTGAATATAAATATCTTCAACAAGGTCTGTAATGCATGAATATTGTTTGTCATTTACATGCATAAGTTCACCATGCACTCCATTCATTTTTGTGTAACGTTCATATCGTACAATTGATGGTGCCAATCAAATTATTGGCGATTTTTATCAATGAACTCCATTTTCGTAACTTTTGTGACATGTTATGATGCATTTATCGTTGGTTCCTCCTACAACAATCATATGCCGAAATGTATGCTTCTAAAATATGGGTGCACACTTTTAAATTATTTTCATAGAATGATCAGCCTTATCTTGGGCTGACACAGCAACCGAAACTATAGCTGATCCTTCTATATTTTCATGGCTCTATGCGACTTTTCTATTTTACACAAATTGTACCTGTATTAACGTATTACTTCAAGCGGAAAAAAGGGTTCACGTCTGATGGGTCTAAAGTTATACATTAATATTGGTACTGTTTGCGGTGGATTAGATACATCAAAGGGAGACTTCAAAATAAGAGAGAATAAGTCATAGTTTAGGGTGCTGTGTCAGACCACGATTAGAATAATCTTCTTGTTTTTCTATGAAAATTAAATTAAAAGTTTACACCTGTCTTTTAGAAGCACACATTGTGGCATATGGTTACTTTTAGGGTGGAAAAATACATTTGACAACAGGAAAATGCACCGTGATTTGTCACAACAGCTATGAAAAAGTGGTTCATTGATAACATAATACCACTTTTGTAATTTGCCACCTTGATCGCATGATATGGCGTTATAAAAATAATAGAATACAATGGTAAACTTATTATCCATGCATTAAAGACTTAGATAAAGCTATTTACAATACGTAAGCAGGTATACCTACACCATAATTATAAAAAAAAATTCCATGCTTGTGGAATTTTATGCCTGAGTATCTCCAAAATAAAAATGAGTACATTTCTTAATAAATGTGTATTTAGTCAAAATTTTAAGCAGTGTTCTTTTTATTATAAACATTAAAAGTTTTCAATATTTCATAGTTTTAAAAATATATATTACTTTTTTAATAAAAATGAGCAAGAGAGTTAGTTATCTATGGATTATAAATACGAATTATATAATATTTATTAATAATTAGAATTGCATAAAGTTTACGATTATTTCCTTTATTATTGTACTTATAATTTTGGTCAGGTGTGTAGTACCAACCAATTAGTAATATCGTCATCCAGCTAATGATATACAGTGGGTGATCGGTTAACGAACTGTGTGGTTTACGAACAGATCGGTTAACGAACACTTTGGTGATATTTCTATGTTCGGATAGCGAAAACATGTTCGGTTAACAAACACCTCACAAAACAAAGCCAAGAAGAAGCAATGCTGTGTTTCAGATTTGCAGAGCTGTATTTAATTACACCTACTATTATCGACTTAGAGAACATTTTAACAGTTGTATACTTATGGCTTAATTAATTCAAGGGCTACCGGGGGTTCGGTCCCTAAATTTTAGGACTCTCAGGTTAGAATGAACAGTACAAAAACATTAATTTTTATATTTTGTGTCCTTTTTTAAAGAAATATTTTTAATTGGAAGTTAATTATTTTAACTGAAATTTAGTTCCTAAATTATTAACAGGCTCTAGGCTCCACCTGAGCTTTATCGGGCTCTGCAGTAAACATAATATTTTAGAGAACTATTGGAGTATTTGATACATCAAAGTAATAAACTTATATGATTTAATGCTCTAGTCAATGAATGTGATCCTAAAAGTTTTTACATAAGAGTATGTCATTTATTGTTTTAAGTACGGCACGACACGGACAAAGCCATGGAACTACGATCTGTACATATTAAATAGGTACGTTTATTAACCCTATTAAAATGTGAAGATCTCAAAAAAAAAGAGAAAATGTGAAGAGAAATGTGAAAACTCCAGCAAGAAAAAATAAGGTTTTGTCAAATATTTAATGCCCTGAACTCAAAAAAAAAAAAAAGAATAACTGAAAGAAGGACTAAACTGTATGTATGTAATTCAGGCTTCAGGCTTTATTATTATTACATTTAAATAAATTTAGGGAGAATTTATATTAATTTTTATATATTATTTAGCTTCTAAGAACGAATTAATTTGATTCCCATACAAATCTATACTAAATCTTTGATTGGTTAGCGATCACTGTTTTGGAACGGATTAAGTTCGTTAACCGATCACCCATTGTATATAAATTATGATTGTTGTCTACATATTGAATGTGTAATAAACTTTAAATATTCAATACTATCCCATTATTGTGACAATAATTTTGAATTTTCGTTAAAGTATATCTTCGAAAACCAAACGGGAATTCATTCTGTCAAGTATTTAATCATTATACAGATGTAAAATTTTAAACTAAAAATGTTAAATTCATTTTTTGTCGTTGCAAAGCAGATTGCAATGAGGGTAGTTTTAAACATAACACAAAATGTGCGTGACGAAATGAGCTGTAATTTTTGATTCACATATTTAAAAATTTTAGAAATCGATTATTGTTATTTTTACATATAATTTACAATGCATACTACTTTCGCATATTAATTTAAATATATATAAACAATCAAACATTAAAAAATCACCGAGCAATACAGTCGAAAACTTTCTGTGGTCATCTGTAAAAAATATAAAGTTTACAGTGACCATTTTTATACAGTGACTATTTTTTTCACCATTTTAGTCTTCATTTGATCACTAATATTTATGGTAAGCATTACACTATGTTAGAATGTATCAGTACAGGTTTGATATACATTTATACTGCGTTTAGAAGACATCAAAATTTGTGCCCTGGAAGATAACCGAAGTAATATTAGGTGTTGAATGCAAAGTCAGTGAAAAGTCATTTTGTTGATGACCACAATTCTTTATTAAATTTCCTCCAAAACAAAATTATTCTTTTAAAAACTGTCAAAAAATTGATCTGACAAAGATTGAAATCTTTAAAATTGATTTTCATTCAGAGCAAAACTTCGATAAAATAACTGATTAATATTATTTTCTATAAACAAGAGTCAAACTTCATAACTGGAATTGAACTTAAGTTAAAACGTGACTTCAAGTTAACAGGGATTTTAAACCACTTTACTGAAAGTTTAAAAATTAGTTTTTTAAAACAACTTAAACGTTCTTTGAAATCATAAATAAAAACTTACAAAAAAATAACATCGTAATACCGAAACCACCTTACTGTCACAGCATCTTAATCTATTAAATAAAAATAAAATAACTAAGTTGAAATCAGAAACTTAACAAAGTAAAGATTGAAAATAAGCGTATCGAAAAAACATAACGATACTAAACTGAAAAGATGCAAAACGAAACGAAGCTATTGCCTCATAACGTTGAAAGTCATTTATACCATCCAAAATGACCATCCAAAATTCAACACAATGAAGAAATCATCTAAAAATCGTGAAATATGCAACATACGTACATCTCGATAGGATATGCAAATGATTACGATGTCAGCGCAAGTGGACATCATGAGCGACGGTAGCGTTCCTTACAATCTGTATATAAAGGGAGGAAATTTTGCCGTTTTGAAAAACATGAATTGTTATCTCATGCGATATTTTGTGTGTTCAGCTTCAGTTTGCTGCGTAGAAAAACTAGAGCACCATTCCAGCACGTTTGTGAGTTCTACCGTGGCAGAATCGTAGCATACATTGATTGCTGACTATCTTTCCGAGAAATAGGTAATCGTGTCGGACGTAGTCAAGCAACAGTCATGCGAATATGGAATCGGTGGATTCAGGAGGGAACGACTGACCAACAAGAGTGAACGATTGCAACCGCCTCGTCACACCACTTCACGCGAAGACTGGCATATAGTGCGCAAGACACTTGTGGATGTGGCGCACACTGTCACATCCGAAACCATATCACATCGAATACAATCTGTAACACAACAAACGGAGTACGCACAAACAGTTCGATGTCGTTTGTAGTACAATGAAATGTACGTTAGGCGCCCATTTCTTCGCTTACCTTTGACTTTAAACCACAGGCGTTTGCGCTTGTAATGGTGAAATGAACGAAAGAGTTGGACATCCGAATGACATGTCATTGTGTTTTCCGGAGTAATCACGCTTCTGCCTGCAGTACCACAATGGTCGGATTACAGTTTGGAGACACCGTGGAGAGAGGCTACTCAACTGTTGTGTTCTGCATTGTAATACATGCGCACGGTTTTATGAGGGTATTTATGTGGGGTGTTTCAGATTCCACTTCCGCAGCTCCTTCCCTGGTACGTATTAACGGTACACATACCAGCCAGAGGTGCATCTCAGAGGTTTATTAGTCTTCCTTACCTTCAGGGCTTGTCTGCGGTCAATTTTGAACAGCACAATGTGTGACACATGTTACACGCATTGTTCAAGTTTTCTTCTCAGTCCACCATATTTCATTGTTACCAGATCTTCCCCGTTCTCCAGATTTATCGTCCATTGAACATATCTGGGCAATGATTGGAAATCGTCTAGCCCGGCATGCCGTGCCCGCAGGTACGTCAGATGAATTTTGACTGCTTCTGAAGGCAGCATGGGCTACCATTCCCCAACAACCCATCAAAAGCGTCTTACTCAATGCCTCGGCGCACAGTGGAGTATTTGACCCAAAAACCTGGACAAAAATGAAAAAATTAAAATTTCGTCAACAATTGTAAAAATCATATTTCTTAATAGCTAACTAATTGATGCATCGATCTATGTCTATTTTTGGAACCTGAGTTATATCTAGTTGCTCCTGGCCTCAGTTGAAGAGGAAGTTTTTTTGTGAGAAGACGTGTTTTTTGTTCATTTTAGGCATTGTTGTTATGTTTAAATATAATTTTTTTGTGTCTCAATGAATTGTTGAATTGAAACTAAACAGGGCTTGCGTGTTTAACAAAGGTCAGAGCTTAGTGTTAAACTATGTGTAAATTTAAATAGTTTAGTTTTTAATGTAATAAAAAAAATATTAAATGTGTAAAAAGGTCATTTTTAAAGCGTTTTTCGCTCTAATTTAAACATATCGAAAGCTTTTTAAATATGTGCCGGGCTTTGCCGGACCATGTTTGAATTATAATTGTATTAGTTATAGTCTTGAGTGCCAATTTCTGCAAAAAAATCTTCCGCATATTGTTGCCATTTTTTTATATAATTTTTTTTCGGGTGGACTACTTAAATCCCATTTTTTGCGGCAACCGAATTGAAAATATAAAGACTTTATTTTTACTCTAGTACTGCAGGTTTTTAGCTTACAGGATATTGCCTGAGAGCTTTTGCCCCTCCCTATCCTGTATGTATGCATGTACTACGTACCTATGTAAGTACGTACCTACCTACGCAACTCGATACCTCTTGATAGAAATATCAGATCGGCTTCAAACTGTAAATACTTATTTGCTGAAAAAAGTGTCTCCAATTAATTTCGGAGGCTCATAGGTAGAAAATAAAGGGAGAAAGGAGGGAATTAAAGAATTCTGGAGAAGACGCAGAAATGATTAAAAGGTTGTAAGTAACATTGGAAGTCATAAAAAGTGGGCATCGCATTGACGAAAAAAAGTTCCAAACATCTTCTGATGAAACAGCAAGACTGTATGTGAACCTTTACAATTGGTACCCCATGATTCCAACAATGCACAAGGTTTTGATTCATGGTGGCACTGTAATTAAGAAAGTAGTCGTACCCATTGGCCAACGGTCAGAAGAAGCTACCGAGTCCAGAAACAAACACTTTAGACAGTACCGTACAAAGTACTCAAGCAAGTGCAATAGAAAAGTTCGCAATAGAGAAGTTTGCTATAGAGATGTTCTAAATTGGCCTTTTTTAAGCAGTGATCCTTTTGTAAACTGCTGCAGACAAAGACCAAGGGAAAAGAGCAAGCCATACAGTAGCGAGACCTTACAACTTCTTCTTCCATCTAAGTCTGATGGTAGTCCTGATAAAAGCCAAGAAGAGTGTGATGAAGAAAATGAAAAACAGAGTTCTGAAGAATCAGATTGAAACTGGTAATCTATTAAATACACTGAAAAACCAGCATCTGTATACTGTAGAGACTCCACTGTATTAAATATATTATCAAATGTAAATAATCTTTATTAAATGTAAATTAAATGCAGTAATTATTATTAAAGTAAATTAAATGTAAATAATAAATTTTATAGATAGTACAATTAAATACATTTAATTAAACATTACCAGTAAATAAAAAATTCTATCAACAATTACTTTTATCTTATAAACAGTAAACATTTAAGGCTGCTAGTCACTCGACTTCAAAACTCCCTTCGGTAATGTTAAGTCTATGGGCATGTTATGTATTCGTATTTTAAAAATATCCACTTAGTAAATTTATATTTTAACTTCTTTTTTCTTTGTGCTTTTCTTAAATGATGTCTCTTTTTTTTTCTTAGTTGTCAAAATATTTATAAAATGCATACTTATTATTAGGTGAAGTGTTAAAATTATACTTACACTTCGTCACCTTTTAAGATATAAAATATTAAACTAAGCTATGGATTTGTATGTATACTACATAGTATGCTAAAAGTTAGTTCAGCGAAACGCATAACAAATTTAAATATTTCCATTCAGCCATTTCATGGAATAAACGGAAATGTGTTTGAGAAATTTTGTGCAACCCTGTATATGATTTATAGAATGTATCCACACTAAGTAATAGTATTAAAAATTTCAATTTAAAAATACATATCACAATTACAAGCGCACTTCCAGCAATTATTGGTCATAGACTTCAATAGTTAAATTTATTCCTCAGCCAAATTCTTTTGTGTGTCCCTGTAAATGAACGATATATTCTATGCACACCATATTCTACAATAAGTGCCTTAATACACCTCAGTGATGTATATAAATTTCAGTACGTTTAAAATAGTGTGATATCATTAAAATACAGAGCAAACGATTTTTTCCCATAGACATAATGTAAGGGAATTCTTTCGCGTGTCTCTGTAAATGAACCGTAAATGCTATAGACTTCATTTACAATACCAAACATGCCATATTGATACCCAATAACATTTAACAATTTCAAGGCAATCGGACTATATTTACATAGAAAAATATTTTTGTCCAGGATTTCGGGTCAAATGCTGCACTGTGCGGCGTCTAGAAGCTATTATTAACACTTCCTTCTTATTTTCTCGTCTCCCTTACCACAAAGAAGGCTGTATTTCAAATCAATTAACATTGATATTTTGTGTAATCTCTGAAATAAATTTGGCTTTGATATCTCTTGTCCTTCTTGGTGTTGTATTTTGGATGGTCAGCAGTGCACGTTTGAAAAGGCGAAATAAGGCGATTCCACTTGAGTAAAAGGGTGTGTTCCAGAGTAGCCGATTACGGAACAACCAACACCATCTATGAAATGTAAATCTTTACGTTTTAACCTTCTCTTATCGTAATGCTTTTAAATTATTCTATATATTACAGAATAAATAACTTTATGATTTATTTAAATTATTTCTACTGAAATAAAGACTCTTAAAAAGACTCTTAATCATAGAAATTATAGTACAGATAGGTATTAAACCTAATATAAGTTTTTAAATCCAATTAAGCCATAAGTGACAAGTAAAACAGACAGATGCGATAACAATTTTTGATATATACGATTTTTTAAATTTTATTTTTTATTTTTCAATTATCTTACAAAATGCTTTTGAGTAAGGTGCAACAAATTAAATCGTATTGATGGTCCAATTCATAATGTTATTCATGATAATCATGAAAGTAGCATATTATATAAATAAACATGTTTGAAAATTTATTTTTCTATGTATAGAAATGTCTGGTCCGTGCCGTATACTTAATTCCATGTCTATCCGAGCATTTAAAGGAATAATTAGAATGCATAAAGACAGATAGAGACGGGTGGATAACCCGAAAAACCGAAATATTTAACACTTTCCAAGGGTTTGCAACTTTCCTGCAATAATTTAACTTTCGTTGAATTATGACATACTGTATGCCAAATTAGATAAATGTAAGTTCTGTGATTCAAGCATATCCTGCGCATAATGAATTTGAAAAAGTCATTAATTTTCACATTGGAATCCGGTCTATCGTATGCTCAATTTTATTTTCAGTCGCTGGTAGAGAAGAATTTGAATCCAAAAATAAATAAACATTCTTTTAAATTTGCTTTCAAATAGAGTTGATAAAGATTTAAAGAGCTATATCAACTGTCTTCATCTTTATGAATACTGGTATATTTTCTCCAAACACCGTAACGATTTTTAAAGAAAAAACATTAAAGAATTAAAAAATTAGCTAAAATGACATTTCGACGTAATACCCTTACATAACAGAATAACAAAATAGTTCAAACAGAATTAATCTAATTATTACACATTTTTATGTTCAGCGTTACACAGTGATTGTAGCTTTTGAGGAGGATATTTTATTTAAAAGACATTATTACTTTAAATAGTCTGTGTGTGTGTATAGCGCAATTTCTTGTTTCAAATATTTTAAATAAGATCCTAGATAATATTTTAGCATCAAAATGTTATTCAATTTTAAAAAGCCAGAATAAATGCGGTTTCCCTTAGCATACAAAGTCTTTTTCTGTTAAGAGAAAAGTAATAAAATTAGTGATCAAAATAACATTAATTACAGCAAACCGTTTTGAAAGAAACATGCATTAACATTATTAAGGTATAATAATAAGCGTTTAAACTATAATGAATAATAAAAACTTTTTCAAACACTTAATTTGTTTTCTTTCGTTACACATCAAAGAAAAGTAATCTCGGTAGTTGATTTCTTGTTGTGCTTTCCTTATTCCTTATTAATTCATTCCTTTGAAGTCCTGAAACTTAAGATTCTTTTGGTTTTTAGATAATTGATGTACTTGTTTAAAAATACAGAATTCTTCTAATATTAATATTGAAAGATTGATTTATTTTCCATTTTACAAAGCTTTCATAACAGAAAATGTTCAAAGGAAAATTTCTTAATTTAATCTATTTAAAAAGCAATTAAATATGAATAGAGTTTATAACAAAAAAATAAAGAAAAGAAAACGTTGTTAATTAATTATTTTTCATGTAATATATTATACTTGAGATTTCTCTGCTAATCATTTTTTTTACAAATAAACATATTATTCACTTTATACGTTAATACTGTAAAGTAAGATAATTTATAGTACATGATATATAACTAAAATTGCATCTACGGATAGCGATATTACATCAGAGCAATACATAGAAAAAAAATCTTATGACTAATTTTAAAATTACAATTTAATTTCAGTTGCTATCAATTGAAAAAATAATATATATATTTTTATAAGAAACATTTTTAAAATTTTCATTAAAATTTGAAGAATTCTAAAAAGTATTTTAAATGTATTATATCACACCTTAGGTATATAAATGTCAGAAGAAAAAAAGGAACGAAATGAAAAAGTTACAAATGATCTTATTTATATGAAATTGAAATGAAAGAAAATGTCCTTTTTAATCTATAGTATTTATTAACTAGTTTTGTATTAACTGTATTGTAATACATTATACATTGTACATTAGAGAATTTATTAATTTAGGTAAATGTCTTTTTCAAGATATGATAAATATTATAAGGTAATTGTATGATTCTATTGTCCTAAACGATCTTTTATAAATATTTTATTGATATTTTCATTACACCTGTATTTTTACTGTGGCAACACCAGAATTTTAAAACGGCTCATTCATCTATATATCTTGGTAGTGTGATTTAATCAACGGCAGGAAGAAAATTTTACTTTTATAATAAAGTAAGTAAGTTTTATATAAAAAAATATTGTGTAAATACGATTGAGTTGTAACGTAAACCACATGAAGTAAATATCATTAAAAGGAATTAATAACATATAGACTCTTTTGCGTTTTATTATCTGTCATTTAGAACCGTTCAGTACAATTATGGAAAATAAATTTGTTTTTATTTGCAGGGCAAACAGAAGAAATTTGAGTTTTAAAAGTTATTACAAAAATGATCCCCATTCTGATAATGTAAGCCCCACAGCCAAAATCATTCATAATAAATAAAACAAATTACGTAAGAAGATTATTTTAGTTGCCAAAATTAATATACTTATCTAGAAAGAAAAATAAAATAAATATTTTTACGTGCAATAATTTCCAAGGTCATCTGCTTTTCATTAAAAAATCACTACTACAAAAAAGTCCATGTTAAGGATTCACAGGTTGATCTCGCCTTTGAGGTACGCCGTCACACATGTGCGTGCATCTCCTCAGAGTATATAGTAAACCGAGTTTAACTAGCAAAGACATTTCGCCTCTAGTTCATGTCTAAATCAGTTTCTCATTCACGATGCCACAAATATGACTGACGACGGAGCATATAATATAATTATCAGGCTTCGTTCAGACCACATTCTCAAAAATACGCTTCAAAAAACTATAAATTATTTATCTGATAATTCTATTCCAAAGGTTCCGTGGTCATCTACAAGTCTCAATAAAAGAAACGGTGGTGATAAATATGTCAAGGAACATCCTGCTTTAAACGTTTCTCTCTTTTGAAGAGCTTCAGAAGACTAGCCACAATTAAAAGTCCGACTCACCATATCAAAGAAATCGATGAGTCAGAATGTAGTCTGATCAAACTTCAAGAGACACATTGAATGAAGCGAGTATAAACCAATATTTCGGTATCAATAGTCAAGTCAATTTCCAGCTTTCTGTTCAATGGACGTTAACGTCATATGTGATACAGTAATGATGGCATGGACTATCAATCAGTATCTATGCCACATAGACGCCTTTGAATATATATATATATATATATATATGCGAGGGGAGATTTCATTACGTAATGTTCTATTTATTATTGCTCTTTTTATTACACAGCTATATCGTGCTGATCAATATTTGCCGCGATTTATCATTACAACCGTTTAAAATCATAGATGAAACGATACATCCTCCTTCTTTCTCTAAATGCAAATGCGTCTAACAGTTCAATGAAAATCCATTAATCTTCTACATCTTTACTAAAATAAATTATGCGGCTAATATAGGTTTTACGATCACCCCTTTGTTTAAAACTACCTCTTTCGCAATTTTATAGCTTGAGGATTGGTTATGGGTTCACAGGCTCCGCAAAGGGGATCACTTGCATTTTCACTTGCGCTGTATTTTCCTAAAAACAGTCTTGGACAATATAATAATCATTGGAAAATTATGAACAAGTGGGTAAGAGTGATCGAAGATCGCACAAATGGTTTCGTTTTATATTCCTTTCAAAACACTTTATCATTTCTTTAATAAATCCAAATAAATTGCCTTTTCAGAAAAAAAGTCGTGTATTTTATAAAATAAAAATTTACCGATCTATTTTTCTCGTTTTATCGAAAATCTGAACTGGTCCGTTAGCGAGCGAAGTGTCATAATAATATCTGTCATGTGGACTACATGCGATATTAAAAAAAAAAAAAAAAAATTCAAAATTAAACATGTTGTATAGAGACCTTCAAAATGTTAGACGTCAGATTAATTTTATTTTTAATTCGCTAATGACGACATATTAAGCTGCTTTCTCTATGTGCAGATACTCATACTCATTTTATTATTGATAAATGTTTGAAAAATTCCTGTTTTATTACCAATATGACGTCATATTAATATTTTTCAATTGGTGAAACTTTTCATTTCATTTTCTTTTTTCACGTGGAAATCTTTCAATAGAAAATTAATTATTGTAGAAAGAATTTTATTGTGGATTTTTAATTTTGGCAACTGCTATAACGAAAAATGTTTAAATTTAATAGGAAAAGGTTGTTAGATGTTTGGTTTTTTATCTCTCTATATTAAATTAATATGACTTTTTTTTATTTTTTTTTTATTTTTAGCTTCATAGTAGGTATTCAGCTGTAAATACACAAAATTTCATGACTGTAAGTTATATAGTTTCTGTGAACCGGCTCTGTGAAAGACAGATAACGAAGGACTAATAAGGTTTCGTGAGATGAACGAAATCCTAAAAAAGAGTATGATAATATATTTTTTAATATATATGTAATAAATATTATTTTTCAAACGTTAGTCATAGAATACTGTAAATTCACACAGAAATATTCTAAATTTTTATAAATTATACTATAACAGGATTCAGATTTAAACTTATGTAAAATAATATTAAAAATAATTATGTGAAGAAACCTTAAAGTATGTAGAAAATCTTTAAAAAGTAAGATATAAAAAAAGCAGAACAATTTTTTCCCTTTATAGTTGATATCGGCACTTCTCAATGAATGCATGTGTCAATCGCTTGCACATTCCATTTCTGAGGTTGTTTCTCATTTACGAAGGCATACGTGGTGATTGCTCATGATACAAAATTACAATTCTTGAGATCGTAGAGACGTTATTAAATGTCACACTTCATAATGCTCCGTGTGCAGGCATTTGGTTTTTATCTTAATGTTTCTATTTTATCAGTAATTTTTCAGAACAAAGTATTTTCGTGCTGTTGTTAAGGGTGTATTCAAATCCAAACTGCTTATTTTGAGACACATTTGTAAATTCATTTTTGCTCTAAAATGAATCCAATTGGCGGGTTCTCTTATTCAGAAACTTTATAATGTCCGTATTGTCTCGATTTTTTGATAAAGGCAGAATATATTTTTAAAAATGCTGTCAAAGTGGACGTTTTGAACCTAATTTTCCAAAGCGATAGCGCTGGAAACAAAAAAAAAAAATGATCGTACTGTGAAAATAATTGTCTGTAAATCAATTTCTAATTAATTGAACGAAAATTAAAAACATGGAGCCCTTATAAATGTCTTTATAAATCACGTCGCCAAGTTTCCTGTTGTTACTTTTAAAAATGAGTCTGAGAATGTGTCTCAAAATTTTGAGTTGTTGAACGTGGAAAAATATTTTTTTTGAATACCGCCTTAAAGACAAAATTTAAAATCTATATATAGGGTGATTATAATTAAAGTCCCACTTTCAAAATGCTGCAAAAAAGAACTACTGGTCAGAATTACTTCAAATTTGAACTGAATATACTGGAAGAAGGGAGAAACGGTATGGCATAAGAACGAAAAAGTTCCAAACTGTATCAATCGATGGCGTTCTAATATGCATAACGAAAGTGGATTCGGCTACAACTAAAATTTGTAATCCAAAAACGACGCCTTTGGCATGCGTTGCACAGTAAACAAACCGTACTGTTCATTGTGCATGAGTGTCTCGGTTGTTTGATGGAAATAATTGACTTCCAAATCAGTCACAGTTGTGTTACTGTGAGTGAAAAGCCCATCCACCACGGTAAGTTCTTACCACATTGGATGCGAAAAATCGGTTTCTAAATGTCCTTGGGCCAAAAACCGCATAAAAAGCACATAATAATTCGTTTTTAATTACACAAGAGTGCCCTTTAATTTTCATAGTATGCCGCTTACAGCAACATCTATTTATACACTTTTGAACTTTTTTTTTTCCTCCACTTTTTTTTCCATACCGCTATCCCCTTCTTCCAGTATATTCATTTCAAATTTGAAGCTCTTTTTTTATAGCATGTTGAAAGTAGGACTTTAATTATAATCAGCCTGTATATAAAACGCTAAGGAACGTAGAGACAAAAAAACAATTATTTTTTCGTTTACCGATGAAAAAGAGTGGTCTGTTTTCACTAATTTGCGAATAATTAAGAAAAATATTTCAGGTATTGATTTATAACTCACCACACACATGTTTTCTGCATCCAAAAATGTAATTTTTCTAAAAATCGGCCGATATTTTTTCGTATTTTTTGTAAAAGGCAAGATATTCTCAAAAAAAAAAAAATAAAAATAAAGTCCGAGGTCAAATTAAAAAACGTACCATTTTGTTATTAATTAAAACACTAGCTCCATTCTTATACATTAAGCAGTTTAGCATAATTGTTCTCCGCAACATTATGACATTAATGTTACTGATGCACATATTTGTGATTTATAATGATTGAATAATAATAAATAAATAATAATAAGAAATATTGGTAAATGAATAAAATAATCTTATTGAGTGGAAATTTACATCAAGTTCTACCTCTCCTTAATGGAAGTTAAAGATTACTAACAGTTTCAAGTTGTATAAAGAAGCATAGACTTTCATCTGAATTTTACATTATGAAATTTAATATGCGTGCCCTTCAAAGAGAGATAGAATTATAAAGTTTGCTGTTGCAGGTGGGCGAATGAGGTAAAACTATTGTGTTGCCCCCAATTTTCTATCCAGATATACATGATTCAGTAGAGAAACTTTTCAGTGACATTAATTTTAAGACAGTGACACCTCAAAAGCTTAAAGGACGAGCCCTACTAACAGTGACAAACAATTTGTCAATTCTAATTAATAATCGTGTTTTACACTGTATGCCAGGAACTGAAAGGGTTTATGAAAGCATTGGCACAATCGTAAGTGATGATCCACAAGAACAACTTTCATATATTGAAGAAATTTTAAACTTTTTAACACCAACTGGAATGCTATCTCATAAATTGCAATTAAAGCCAGGAACTATCATAAAGTTACTAAGAAATTTAGTATCTTCTAAAGTTCTGGGCACTGATAGAAGACTTATAGATAGTAACTTGCAGAATATCGTTATTGAAACAGAAAAAAATTATTTCAATATTAATAAAACTTTTATCATCCCACGAATACCACTTATTTCGTCAGACAATAATATGGCTTTTTCATAAGCGTATACAATTTCCTATTCATTCAGCTTTTTCAATGACTATAAATAAAGCCTAGGGACCTTTGAAAAAAAAAATTACTTAGATTTGTCTTAGATTCGGCTAAAAGTGACATTTTTAATCGAAATCCGACGTCTTTGGTATGAGTTGCTCAGTAAACCAACCGTAATGTTCAATGTGCACTAGTGTTTCGGTTGTTTGACAGAAAAAATGACTTCCAAATCAGTCAACAGTTGTGGTACTGTTAGCAGAAAGCGCATCCACCACTGCAAGGTCGTACAACATTGGATGGGAAAAATCGGTTTTTAATTGTCCTTGGACCAAAAATCGCATAAAAAGCACATAATGATTCGGTTTTTAACTTCGCATAGGTGTCTTTTTATTTGCACAGTATGCCGCTTACAGCGCCATATATTGATCCACTTTGGAGATTTTTTTTCTTATGCCATACCTTTTCTCGTTTCTTCCAGTAATTCAATTCAAATTTGAAGTGATTCTGACCAGGTGTTATTTTTTTACAGCATTTTGAAAGTGAGACTTTAATTATAATTCCCCAGTACATATTACATAAGGCCGGGACATTTAAATGATTAAGAAAAATTATGATTACATCTGATAAATTAACTTAAAGAAAAAGAATCTTTAAACGATAAAACAATTATTAAAAGGAAACTAAACGACTCTAAATTGCATTCATTTAATGGTTATGTAATTGTTTAAATATTATTTCAGGAAAAGAACTTTCTTTTAAAGAAAATGGTGTAACTCTTAAAGTAATATAAAATTATGTAATTAATATAAAATATTTAAATTTTAATAATAGATGGCGAAATGGAGTATTTCTTTCGAAACGCAATAATTGGAAAATAAGAAATATTTCCTTGGGTAATTAAATGTTCACTGAAATAAAATAAAACATTTTCTAAGTAGTATATTAAAGCATAATTTGCATTTATTTAATGAATTTATATAAATAAATTTCTTTCGTTCAAATTTTCGTTTCTTTGAAAAATATATCAAAGAAATCTGTGATTTACGCACATGAAACATTTGGGAATAACATATAAGTTTGATCAGTTGAAAACGGAACAGTGGTTATAATTTGGTTTATTTTTGTATGAGCGTGGTTTACTTTGTGTATAAGGTAGAGTGGGATGTAAGAAATGGAACTTCTACTGAGGAAATGAACTTGCCCTAGGTAGTCACGCAGAATTCACGTGATATGTTCTGTTTCGTCCCTCAGGCAATTGGTTATTTTTATACATCTGCGTCTGCGGAATGTTTGCGCGTAAAAAAGAGCAACCGAATATTATACGTTATTTAGTGATAGAAGTTGCATTTCACAAAGCGCATGTACGCAGGCAGTGTACGGAGACCATGCACTGTCATTGACTCGTGTGCAGGACGGACACAAGCACTTCCGCAAGGGAAACTGCTGAATTTTTGTTGGACAGTCTTGGAATACCCTCCGTATAGCCCGGATCTTTCACCATGTGACTATCAAATTTATGGTCCGCTGAAAAAGGCATTAAAGGGTCGCCATTTCTATTTGGACAGCGAAATCATGGACAGTATTCAAACTGATCCCGATGTCAGCCAAACAACTTCTATGAGCAAGATTTACACCAATAGATGAAACAGTGGGACAAGTGCTTGTGTAGATTTGGAGATTATGTTTGAGATAAATCATGTCATTTAATTCTGTGGCTCCTATTCCGTTTACACTTGCTCCACCCTAATACATTCCACTTAATATTGCCTTTTTTTAATTTTGTTAATTTTTAATAACACATAATTTTAATTAATAGCACATATTTTGAAATCTGGGATAAACTTTAAATTAACTTAAATATAAGATACTTTATTTTTTCGTCTATTCAAAGATGAAAATATTGACACCATTTGTGTAACTATACTATATTTACTGTTATGTATAGGGCGGCCACAATTTAAGTGCACGTGTCTGATGGGCACTACAAGCTAAACTATTAGGAATATTTTTAAAAGATTTGGTATTTTTGTGTTTAGAGCACGCAGAATCAAGCTCTGTAATTTAAGAAATAATAACAATTTCCCAATAGATGGCGCTGTATATCATTAAAATAAAAAGAAAAAAAAAGAAAAGAAAAACAGACAATTTAACTTTTAAAACTTTTTTATCTCAAATTCGACATGATTCTAGTTCGAGGCTGTAGCCATGAAGAGACGTATGACGTATGTGCACGAAAATTTTAGCCAAAAAAGATTTTTTTTTTTTCAAAATGGTATGTAGCGATGATATGAAGAATACCGTCGTCTCAAAAGATATTGAGTTAAAATGAGTTCTTTTTGTTAATATTTACTAATAAAACCTACATAAATAATTATGAGTATTTAAAAAAAATACGTAAAATGAACGGTAGTAAAGTTTACAGATTCATTTACCATACCGAAACTCTCGCTATCATTACAATATTAACTAAACACTAGATGGAATCCATCAAAACTTCACGGAAAACAACTTGATAGTACCATAAAAATAAAATTCATAGCTGTTTTAAAAAGTTTGAAATTTTTGAAGAATAATTCGATTAAAATAAGAAAAATCATTCTGTCCACAGCAGGGATCGATCCCACACGATAATCGTAACAGAGAAGAAACGCGCCTTATATCACTCGACCACAGTTTCTGCATTTGAGGGTGCTTTAAAACTGGTTAGGTTCTAGTAATTAAGTTTACGCATGCGTAAATGGGGCAAATTCATGTGAAAAATAAATTTAACGGAATCCCTTTTCGTTTTAATATATAAGATGGAATTTATTTTACTAAATCATTTTCAGAAAAGTTCTTAAATTTAAGTGTGCAATAAAATTGCTCAAGGAAACATACTGACACTGAAAAAAATTATATTTAATCATGTAATTGTTTTATTGTTCAGCTATTTACTAATCAAATCAGAATAGTCTCAAATCAAACTATTATGGATTTGACAATTTAATTAATTATATTACGAAACTTGTAGAAATCAATTAGCACAAATTTCACCAGCATGAATTTTAGAAAAATGAATCTAATTCCCATTTTTTATCTTATAAAACATTTCCAATGATTATTTTTTTGTTTTCTATGAGTAATCTTTTAACTACGAAATAGAATAATAGAATTCAAATTAAATTTATTCTTTACTTTGAACGAATAGATTAGAAATTACAGTTTAATGAGCTATGAAAATGTTCTAACGTTAATGAGCTTTCATTATTTTATTGTAATAATAAATTTGATTATAAAACTATTGTCCAAAATCTAAGAATAGAAAACTTTTACAACATATCTAATTTTATTTTTCATGCTACAGCTTAAAGGAAAATTTGAGAAATTACCATTTAATGAGATAAAATGTTTTTTTTTATATATGATAAATAAGATATCATTAATTTTGAATATTATACTCGAATGTCAAACATTTTACAAATTCTAAAAATAGAAATCATTTGAAAAATTGATAATAGTATTTTGCAAGACTCGTCAAATCTTATTTTTTTTTCAAATAAATACAAATATATGACAAAATGGAAATTATTGAAAAACGTTTGTCTTCTAAAAGAACCACGATTTTTTTAAATTGAAAAAATACCCATTAACAAAATTGTTATGCAAATTACGTAGGCCTGACAATTTTAAAAACCTTATCATTTCTTTTATTATACATATATAGTTTCGTTCTTTATAGAAAGTAGTTTTATTCTTTATAGAAAGTTTTGCATTAATCATTTCTTAATTTCTAACAATAATGCTTTTTTAAGAACTTCAACAAGAGGAAGTTAGGAACTATATATATATATATATATATGGGGGGTGGATTACGATGAGTGATATGTATTTTCATTACAACCGAAATTCTTCAAATACAGATATAAACAATAAGGTTTATCAAACAACGAAACATACACCTGACGATACATATAACTAGAATTAAAGAACAATAACAACTCTCATACGGTGCTGCACTAAAAAAATCACACAAGAGATTTTGTCTTAAATGTGTTGAGTTGCAAGGAGACTACATTGAAAAATAAAATGAAATCATGTCAAAAGTCGTGTGTTTTTATCGTCAGGCCAAGAACTTTTCGAACCACCCTCGTACATGCTTCACAAGGTCCTCTAAGCCTTGCGTCAAAAACAAACCAAATACTCTGGCTAAAATTTATGGAACCCTCCTTCATTCTTGTGAGTTTCTATTCTTGTTTTGAGTGTATTCATATTCGTGGTTGCATTTATCACAGCTCGTGGTTGTCATTATTTCATTGAGTTCATACAATTGTTGATGTTACTTCTCATTGTTACTTTTCATTCCCACAAAATATATCATATATATTACTAAGCCGCTGCCACCTTCACTCTTCGAGGTCAACTACAAGCCTTTATTTGGTGTAGGAATTCTGTTTTTATGTATATCTGTCTGGCTGCGGTCTATCTGTCTGTTCACCATCTGCTTGTATGTGTGTCCGTGCTATACTTCCTGTAAATATACTCGGATTGTCATGAAATTTATATAAGTTTTTGATGTTTACTACGGAATGTTCTGTATTGAAAATGAAGTGTGTAGAGTTTATAGCTCGTTTACAGGGACACTCAAAAGAAATCCATTACATTACGGCCTATAGGGAAAAAGGGTTTCAGTGTATTTTAATGATGCTATAATATTTCTTATATATTGAAATTGATATATATCAATGAAGTGTGCTAAAAGATGCTTACTATAGAATATGGTATATACAACATTCATCGTTCCTTTGCAATGACACACAAAATATTTCTGGTAGAGTACCGTTACATAAGCATTAATTGCTGGAAGTGCGTTTTCTGCTGTGGTACGCACCTTTAAATTTAACTATTTTTTATAAATATTACTTTGAGTGTATGAATTCTATAAAGCATATATATGCTGCACAAACGATCTGTAATACATTTCCATTTATTGACGGAAAATGCTGATGAGGAATTTTTAACTATGCTATGCGTTACCTAAATGAACTGATGTTTAGCATACTATGTAGTATATATACAAAACTATAGATCTCATACAGGGTTGCACAAAAGAATTCGAATTTTCTTCCTATTATTAATGGTAATTCCTTAAATTTATTTTTCAAATTTGTTCGGCGTTTACAAAAAATGTTTACTCAGACATCATATTTCACCTAACAAAACGGTGAAGTTTTGTTACAGTATTCTAAATGTGTTGAAAAGTGTTTTATAATCTATGCTTGAATTATGATTTTTCGTTCTTGTTGTTATTCTTCTGATTTTATGCAAATTAGCTCTCAAGCCAAATTATATTTTCGGATTTCAAATTACGTTCCTAATAGTACAATACCTGTATATGACGTCACCGTGGCATCACAATGGTTTGGTCACAATGTTAATAAATATTTGCAATCAAAATAGTGACTGAAAATTGACGTATTTGTTCATTTTGGGGCACTCAAGTGACTGTCACTTGCAACTTGCTGACGAGACTACAATAGTCACGAGAAGAAACGCTCAAGCTAATGTTATATCTATGGGAAGGTTATTTTCAAATTTCTGCTCCGGATTTTAATATTTCCAAATGATTTTTTACATAGGATAGATGAGGGTGATGTCTAACGTCGGTGGTTTTTATTTAATTGATTTTGTTTCCAGTTTCTTTATATAAGGGTATTTACACTTTCAGAACTAGTTGAAAATAACAAAAACTGACAAAATTAAAAATGTCTTATTAAAAAAAAATAATAAAAAAAATAAAGAAAAAGAAAGAAAAAGTACAAGCTAACAACGTTAGAGATCGATCTCTGCTATCCTATGTAAAAAAGAAATCATTCAAAAATATTAAAATGCGAGCGAGAAATTTGAAAATTACCTTCTCATAGACTTAACATTAGCTTGAGCATTTTGTTCGCGTGACTTGAGTAGGTTCTTAAGATATTTTTTATTATTTAGTCAGTTTTAAAGTGTAATTTATTTTATTAAAATATTTTCATTTCAATTCCTTCAAAGAAAAAACAACTTTTTTTTTAAATTTCAAAACAGTGTTTATCACTCTCATTTAAACTTACTCTCATAATCTGACTATACTCTCATAATCATAATTTACTCTCATAATCACTTTTAGCAAACCATTAAATGACCCATAAGCAATAAATGTGAATAATAATTATTTATTTCATACTTACCAGATGCATGGAATTAACAATTAGAAAGAAAAAAATAATTTTAAAAAACGAATTATTAATGCGTTGCGAGAAAAATATGTTTTTAAAAAACTCTTATGAGCGCTGCATTTGACAAGGTATTTAATAAACTGTTTTTTTTTTCGATATTAACGATGTAAAAAAAGTATAATTCGAATAATTATTGTAATTGATATTAATTTTCTTCTTACATCATTATTAAAAAAATATTTTTATTATTTAGTAAAGATCTTAATAAACTTTATAGGGAAAATTACACTTTTTTATTTAATGGCATGATTTAAGGTATCTGATTATTTTTTATAGAACGGTAAATAAATCTTGATACAGAAGAAAAGTAAACTGATAGAGTAAATTTACATAATAACATGATACTAATATCATGAGAACATGATACTAATATCATGGGAACATGATACTACTATTATAAAGTCAGTGTGGAGGCACAGGCAGTGTAAAATTTTACTCGAACGTATAGAAATATTTCAGGTGGATTAAAAAAAAAAAAAAAAAAAACTAAACAAAGTATAAGAATTTATCAGACGATTTTTTTTATTGCTATAAAAACATTTAAAAATATTAATTTTGTCCAGATTTTTCTACAGACCACTGCTGGTTTACGAAAAACCGGTTCGACACCACTGCTTTAGACATGTGAAAAAATTTAAATGAAAATTTTCATTTTAAATAATATATCATGTTAGATTATATGGATATTCTTTTTAATAATTTGTTTTTGAGCTATAGCTTAAATATTTCGCATTTTTTGGATATGAATTTTGAGCGAAATATGAAATGGTGTTAGAAAACTTAACAATATTAACGATAAGGTTGATTTCATGCCAAAAATTTAAAACAAATGAATTTAAATGTACGTGTGATTATTTAAAGACATTTGAGTTTTTTAAGACAGAGTTAACACAAGAAAGTACATTTTTCAAATTTTGTGATAATATATAAGTAGTATACAACTCATTTTATATGTCATCCCAGAGCACTCGGGAATTCCCATTAAATCTCTTTATTTTCAACATTATTGCATCAAAGACATCACGTATGAATATTTAGAGTGAACATGTACAAAATTATTTACATGTCGTTTATGGCTAAACGAAATCCGCATCGCGCGCGAAATAAAAGAATTTGTCGATTTTTTGCGGCTATATCTTTTCTACCAACCCATATCACTTCGCAACGTAGATAAATCGAAAATGATGCAGAGAAAAAGTTATTACACGCACATACACAGGAAGAATGCGTTTTTAGCCGGTGTAGAGCTACCATCTACTTAGGTAAAATTTAAATATATGTACATCCTCCCCTTCTGATTCCTTGACGTCTCGGTAAGGAAGCAGCAACATTTTCCTTTGGCCTGTAACGTTTCCGTATCGGAGTAACTGTTGCTCGGTAACATTGTCATAAAGTCTTAGAGCAGAGGTAAGGTAAGTTCCCAAGGGAATTCCAGTAGCTTGTAAACCGTCTATTTCATAGGAAGTAGGGCTGTAGGCTTCACAGGAAGTAGGCTGAACACTACATAGAGTCTGCCACGTCGTGGACTGAACTTGGTGGCTCTTTTCTGACTAGCATTGCTAACATGACAGTTTTATTCATGCATGGACACAGGAGAATACTGGGGACCATCTCTCCGGCTTTTGTCAGCGTACATCTTTCTTCTGTCTTGGCGTTGTTCTACCAAGTCTTTCACTTGTTTAGTGAAATTAGCAATGTTTTTGAGATACGTTATCTCCGACACAAAGTTGTCATTGTTTATGATAGGCCTGATGTCATGTCGGATGTCATCAATGGTGCGGAGTTTTTGACCAAACTGTAAAAATGCAGTAGGTGTCAAAGTTGGCAGTGTTTATTGCGAACCTGATTGTAGGCAATTTTGTCTGTCCTGAGAACTTCCATTTTCACAGGAGGCATGCAATAAGGTGAAACCGACACAGGCAGGTGGTTTCCAGTATTGATGAGATATTCAACAAACGCAGTGGCTTCTCCCCCTGGCTGAAAGATAATTTCACACTTTGTCAGCACTTGGTTTTTGTGCAGCAATTCGCACTGTGACTTCTTTGTTAGAGTGACATATTTTCCTTCATTTTCCCACAAGGTGAATGAGTTTATACTCACCAGGGATACTATATACTCACCAGAATATTCAAGAGGCTTTAGTACAGTGTCTACAAAGCTATATTTCACATTACACATGTCGCCAAAATACCAACGTTTGTACTTAACGTCTTGCACAACTCCTGACTTCGCGAGAAAGTCTGTTTCCAAGAGAGTCCTGCTCCCTTTAGCTTCTAGTAACACAAAGAAGTCGATACGAAAATTTCAGTCGTAGTCAAACAATTTTCTTTTGACCGCTGGCCATTTGTTAGGGACATGTTCAGAGAGGTCTGCTGAAACTCCACACCTTGTTTTTTTAACAGAGAATACAAGGATTCACTAGCCAGGCTGCGACTAGACCCGGTATCTTCGCAGATTTTTCCATAGACTACATTAATGTATAGGTTTACTGTAGTTAACGGTGTGGTAGTGGCTGAGCATGTGTTCAATTGGATCTGATCGAACTGAGAAGACTCTACTTTACAACTAGATTGCATGTAATGCATTTAGCACGGATTAATCCAGGGGCACACAATCATAACATTTCAGGGTTGGGCCATCTTCAAACTGTGGTGCCGAATTCACCTTTCCGTTGTCTGACGAGTTTCCTTTGGATAGAAAGTTCTGAAATATTTTTCTAGAAGAGCTCGCAGTCTCTTTTGGTTTTGACCAGCTCTTATTTTTCGAGTGGGTTTCCACTACTTTATGTTTTAGGGGATTCACGTTTAGAACGTCGTAGGCGTCTGTCTTTTCGACTAAATCATTTGGATCATTTAAATCAGTTCAATCATCTAAGAAATGTTCTCTATGTTGTGGGGAGCATCTTCTCTTTAACTTATCGGATAAAATGAAGTTTTTTCCGATCCTCTAACGCCGTTATGTTGAGCTCAGAGAGCCAACCTTAAAATTCTTTTCTAAGCATTAACAATTTCACTATGTATAAAAATATGTTCTACATATTAATATAATAATGAAAAGTAATCTTTCCAGCAACTTTCTGGTATTTTATTGTGTTGAGCGAACGTGAGTTCTAAACTTTCCGGCAGTCAGTTTAAATCGGTTTAACAACATCGTTTTGATGTGATGGTAATTCAGGGCCTTTTCTTGTGGTTCTCTAGCATCGAAGCTAGCAATATCGATAGGCAAGGCACTTATCAAGTATCTGACCCAATAATATTCCGGGACCCTTAAAACATTTAACTGTTGCTCCCACAGGACTAAGAAGATGCTCATATCATCTTTTTTTTTTTTTTTTTTTGGGGGGGGGGCAAAAAGTAGGGATTGTTTTCTTTAGAGCGATTCTAAGCTTTTCATAATTGCATCTACTATTTACCACCTCTGCGGGTTTAGAAATACTTAACTTTTTAATCCAAATTTTCTTTCGCGTTCTAAATTTTCGAATTCGATTTTAATCTGTCCTCGTTAAAACGACGTTGATATTCTAAATCAACGCGTTCTTGTTCTTCAAGTTTCTCTAAGAGGTCGTCTTGTCGAGTCTCGATTATAGTTGTAAGTAATTGATTGGTGTAATCCTCATAATAATCAGGATGTATAATAATCGGATTACGCAAGTCTATCATTCTCATGTCTTCAAGAGCAAGTTCTTTGGCACCTTACTGGTGGCACAGAACTTTTAAAACTAATTTTCTCCCTTTCGCCAAATATGTCACTTTGTTTACTTTTATCCAATAACAAGCAAAATAATATTAGCAAAGTGAAATTTCGATTTAAACATTTTGAAATTTAAGGAAAAAAACATTTTTGCATAAAATTAAGTCTACACCCCACAGGATGATTTTCTCCATACAAAATTATGACACGTTAATATAATAATGAAACTCAAAATACAATGTAAAATAAATACAGCTTTTTGAAATAACATTAAAATAAATTTTCTGTTTATTTAATACATAGTTCAGAACTATATATCAACAAATAAAAAAAAATCGTCCTTTGGATTCGTATACTAGTTACCGTTACGTTATACAATATTATCAAATTTATGATAACACAAAATTTTAATTTTCAAAATTAACTCCAAATAAAACAAAACTAAATTATATTTACGTAACTTTCGATTCTGGAAAGAAACTTAATATTACTAAAATAACTTAAAAATTGTTCCCAAAAGAAAGTACTTTACTTTATTTCTGGAAACAGAATTATTCAAATAATATAATTTTAATATTACGATTCAAACAAAATAATTTATAATCTTTCTCAAAAGAACATATTCTACTTTTCTTCTGAAACAAAATTATTGAAGGAATAAAAATTTTAATTATATACAAAATTCAAATTAAAAATATAAAGGAAAACAGAATTACTCAGAACTATGTTTCAGAATTTCATAATTCAGAGCAATGATCAAACAGAAGTCTGATATTTAAACAGAAATTAGTACAATTAAAAAATTTCCATATTTAAATCACGAACAAACTACATTTAAATTACGAATCAACAGTTCAATAAAACAAAATTAATTACAGAAGAATTACTCAGCTGCTGACTTGGAGTGGTATTTTTTACATGAATCTTTTAAACTACACATACACGTTTAGAAACTATAAGATTCATTTTCTGCTTAGGGGATCAACGTCCCATATAGGAAAAAAAAAAAAAAAAAAAAAAAAAAACATTGTAGCATTTACGCTATAGTAATATTTTCTATACAAGCACATTTTGAATCTAAGAGATTATTTTTCTGTATCGAGAATCGACGTCTCGTATTATTAAAAAAATTCACACAAACTTGTAGCATTAAAATACTGTAACTGTAAGACATATCGTAAATACTATTACGTCGTAAGACTAATTACTCGATGGCTTGTCATAGACTCGGACCATGTATTCAGGCCGTGGGTCGAAGTGCCAATTATAGGACTCATTTTCATCACAGAGAATTCTGGGATTCTTGTTAAAATTGTTTATTTTCAACATTATTAAAAAGAATGTATGAATATGTACAGTGATTACGTACAAAAATTGTGTACAAGATTATTTACATGTTCTTTATAGCTAGAAAAAAATCGCATCGCGCGCAAAATAAAATAATTTTCCGCTTTTTTTACAGCCGTATAATTTCTACCAACCCATCTCAGTTCTCAACGCAGAAAAATTCGCAAAGGGCGTCGGGAAAAAGTTATTTTTTGCCTATGCCCAGGAAGAATGAGTTTTTAGATAATTTTTCTTAGAAATAAAATGTCTGAGAAATAATAATTTTATATATTTTTTATTTAAGATATAAACACAAAATTGATAAATCACCATAAGCGGGATTTTCCTCAACTAAATACATTTTTCATGTCATATAGGTGCGGTCGCTCTCTATATATATAAATTGTTGTTTTTTTAAAATATATTCAAAGCTATGTCGTCGTTAGATAAAACTTGAAAATTGCTTTTGCATCGTAAAAATCTTAAAAAGGTGTTCTTGATAAGATTGTGCGGCACATCGCCTGTTGTATTTAATATGTCGCTAATTTTACATATTTAATTATAATAGCATATTTATTTAAGTTCCTTTGCATTTTTGTAGCAAAAAATGTGTATTATTATGTCACATGTTGATAGATTACAAAAACAAAATCATAAAAAAATTGGTAATGTAAGCTAGAGTTTTCGAGCAAATTTTATTTAGAAGAAACTATTTTTTCTTTTACATAAAGTTAAGGCAGAAATTATAAGATATTTAGAAGCAAGAATATGTGCTTTTATAGCGAATACAGAAACGGATGCCGCGACGTTTATTTTTTTGTTTCCGCCTAACGTTTCACACGCGCGTTTCAGCTTTATAATAAACTAATGTAAATGTCCGTCCAAGGACGGCAGGTAGAGATCGTGGTTTTCACTTAAAATTTGAAATAATTGATAAAAATATTCCTATACTATTCATTGATAATAAGGAAAACTGACTTGAAAAGGGGCATGACCTGCAGTTCGGGACCTGATTAATGCAAGGGCCTCTGGTGTTTTAACAACACATTTGCAAATAAATTATTATGCAAAAATGGAGTAATTATTTTACAATAATAAAATACAATCTACAGATGAGACATATTTTTAAAGTTTCTCAAGGATTTTTAAAGGCAATTAAAAAAAAACTCCTTTGTATGGTTTCTTCGTTCCATTTTAATAATCGATATGGCTGCCCCTTTTACACAATCGGCGATTCTGTCCCAGTTATAAAGTAGCATACCCAATGGATCCTATAAATATAATAAAATACAACTCCAAAAACAATATTGTTTCAAGCTTTTCTTTTACCATAGCACCACTTTGGGTAAATTTAATTTTCCTGAAATCCTTTACTTTTCTGAATTGTTTATTAAAAAATTAATTCATCTAACATATAATTTATTTTTTAAAGCTATAGGTAACATGTAATCAAGATAAAAATTTGGTGAAATCAATAAAGATTCCCATTCAACTTTATAATTAAGAAATGAAAAATCTGAAATTCCGTCATGTTTGTACAATTATATCAAATTTTCTCTTTAGTTTTTTCAATATAAAAATAAATTATAAAAGTTAATTTCAATCTAAGCACAATGTCATTCTCACCGGCGCCGGCGTAAACTTTTCATTGTAATGTTATGATTAAACAATAGGCTGCCCCTTTTACACAATCAGCGATTCTGTCCCAGTTATAAAGTAGCATACCCAATGGATCCTACAAAAATAATAAAATACAACTCCAAAAACAATATTGTTTCAAGCTTTTTTTTTACCATAGCACCACTTTGGGTAAATTTAATTTTTCTGAAATCCTTTACTTTTCTGAATTGTTTATTAAAAAATTAATTCATCTAACATATAATTTATTTTTTAAAGCTATAGGTAACATGTAATCAAGATAACAATTTGAAGAAATCAATAAAGGTTCCCATTCAGCTTTATAATTAAGAAATGAAAAATCTGAAATTCCGTCATGTTTGTACAATTATATCAAATTTTCTCTTTAGTTTTTTCAATATAAAAATAAATTATAAAAGTTAATTTCAATCTAAGCACAATGTCATTCTCACCGGCGCCGGAGTAAACTTTTCATTGTAATGTTATGATTAAACAATAGGCTGCCCCTTTTACACAATCGGCGATTCTGTGCCAGTTATACAGTAGCATACCCAATGGATCCTATAAAAATAATAAAATACAACTCCAAAAACAATATTGTTTCAAGCTTTTTTTTTTTTTTTACCATAGCACCACTTTGGGTAAATTTAATTTTCCAGAAATCCTTTACTTTTCTGAATTGTTTATTAAAAAATTAATTCATCTAACATATAATTTATTTTTTAAAGCTATAGGTAACATGTAATCAAGATAAAAATTTGAAGAAATCAATAAAGGTTCCCATTCAACTTTATAATTAAGAAATGAAAATCTGAAATTCCGTCATGTTTGTACAATTATATCAAATTTTCTCTTTAGTTTTTTCAATATAAAAATAAATTATAAAAGTTAATTTCAATCTAAGCACAATGTCATTCTCACCGGCGCCGTAGTAAACTTTTCATTGTAATGTTATGATTAAACAATAGGCTGCCCCTTTTACACAATCGGCGATTCTGGTCCAGTTATAAAGTAGCATACCCAATGGATCCTTAAAAATAATAAAATACAACTCCAAAAACAATATTGTTTCAAGCTTTTTTTTTTACCATAGCACCACTTTGGGTAAATTTAATTTTCCTGAAATCATGAATCCTATTATCCAATGGATAATAATTCTCGTAACGACACAATAAATATGAATTTTTATTAGCTTATAAAAATGAAGAACATGTGAATAAATTTAACCAGCAAATAAAATATGTCTAGAAAGCCAAGTGTTTAAATATGTTTCATTATTTCTCTTTTTTTTGCAACAATGGGAGTTTTTTTTTTAATTTTTATCAATGAATCTCAAAAATTGAATTACTCATACACAGCCATCCAACAAACAATATATTAACTTCTTACGTTATAATAAATATACATGGTTTGTTAGATGTCGTGGTCCTTCCCGGAATCGTTACAACACTTGCGTATTATATATATAGATAAAATAATATTTCTCTAACTTTAGTACACTCGTTTCTTGTCTTCTTGTTGTTGTTATTACTAGAAGGGCTCGTCTAGGGCTTCAATTCCAAATCTGTTAAATTTATATTTTATTGATTTTTTAAATTACCTACAAAGTGTTAATTTTGCTAAAAAATATTAACCGGAAACAAACACTAGTGGATTTATATTGTTTTAAGTAGAAATGCGTTAATAGTCCGTAAACGAGCTGCGCGCGACAGAGATAGTTATTTAAAAAATTCACGATTGAAAATTATTTGAAACCCACAAAAAATCATTAAATTTCGATACAGGCTTAAAACAATTGCATTTGAAAGTACATTTTTTTTCTATTCGTCGGTGCAAACATTTAAATTACGCGATATTTAGAAATAATTAAAAATGCTACAAACGGAAATGGATCGCTTATATCGTTTCCACCGTCGATATGACGTCAGCGTTACTCATGGACACATTTTTGTTTTTTAATATAGATTTCATTTTATACTTTTTAGCGTTTGAAATATTTCATTGTTATTTGACGTATAATTAAATCCATTTTTGTGATTCACAAACTGTTGAAAACATGTTATTTAGTTGAAAGAATATTTAGCGATTAATCATCAACCCACGATTAACGGGAAATAGCCTAAAATTAACTTATTAATTTTTAATAAAGTTTTAAAAATATTTAAATGTTGTACTATCAACGGAAGCACATGACTGTGTACGCATTTGTTTAAAAAATCTAACGCAATATATAAATGAGAAAATTATTACAAAATTCCATCTTTAGATACATGAATCAAATTAAGTTAAATAATGAATGTAAAATAGATTTCCTAGCAATAAATTACATAATTTAAACATCAAGTCACAAGAATCCATTTAAATTAATTTTTTGTAAATTATTTTCCAAATTTATTGATTTTCAAAAACAATTTACTTAAATATTTTTTCATTTCAATTTCTTTTTTATCAAAGGAAAATAAGACACTTTTTTAATGAAAAGGATATTTATCACTCCCATTTAAAACACTTTTAGTAAGACCATTAAATAAACCATAAGCAACAAATGCGGGTAAAATTTATTTATTTTATGGCTTACCCATTACGATGCATGAAAATAACAATTAAAAATGAAAAAAAGTACATTAAATATTATTTAAAAAACGAACCCCTAATGGATTGCGAGAAAAGATGTTTTAAAAAACATATTACGATCTCTACATATGACACGATATAATAAACGTTTTCTTTTTTCATTTTTCACCATATTAATGATGAAAAACGGCTAATGTGAGTCATTAATTTACTAGCTTTTTAATATTTTCCTTACATCATTATTAAAATTAACATTTTTATTCTTAAGTAAAATATGTTTTTAAATTATGAATAAATGTATGTATTTATGTAATTTATTGTATTGATTTCATGGCACTACGATTATTATCTGTTCACAAACGTTGAAACGACTTAAAAGGAATATGTATAATAGAATTGACCTTTTTAAGGAAGGAAATGTGATGTTGTTTCTCAAACTCATGATCTGCACACACCAGAGACTAGGCCCTGAAGGCACGGGAGGCTTACCTATAGCACGCGCCCTCGAGGTGGCACGCAATAAAGTGTCATTGGTACGCAAACAACTTATAGGAAGTAATATATTTATTGGACAAATCAATGTTTCGCAATTTTTCCATTCTGGGAAATTTAATTATCTCAAGTTGCTGAGAATTTTAAAAAGCAGCTGTTTTTTCACGAATGACAACAATTTAAATTGATATATTGACGATATTTCAAATATTTATTGATATTGATATTGTCAATATGCTTTGAGATAGTAATAATAATATTTCTACGCATTTCTAATCTAAAAAGATATCATATGTACTTAACATGCTTCTACCCATAATGCAACCACCGGAAAAGTGTACTTAGCATCTTCTTTCACTGAAAACCACCTTATTTGAAGACAATCGGAATAGGGAATGTTCTATATTTTGCTTAGATGAAAATACGTCGTTCAACCAAAAATATTCCTTTTTTTTTCAAAATTCTTTTCAAAACATGATCATCTAACAAAGTTGTCAATTATTAATACGAATTTCAGTGGGACGTATCCATGTTATTAAGTTTATGCAGCACTATAAATAAGATAGGGGTGAATTTAGAATAAATAAAAATATATTTTAGATGCAATCAATAAAAATTAATTCTTTATTAAGATATTTAAAAAAAAATATTTTGTTCCTGGAACGTTAGAATGTTGGTCAATAATATTGCTATGATTTTTGTAACGCAAATGCAAAAAGGTCTTCAATTATAATACCAGTCAAGGGTGCAGGCAGCTTCCATTTAAATTGCACCACAGCAGATATTTACCAATATTTTTCTTAAAAATTTTATGATTAGCAGTATTGTGAAAACTGTAGTCTCGGTATTTGCTTTTAACCTAGAGATCTCCCATCGAAAGGAGTTTCCACACCACTGATTTTCATATGTATATGTGGCATTCAGACGGAAATAACATAAGCACATTGTTCCAGAATGTCTTCTTCGAAAACAACCCTAATAAAGGTTAATGTTAATTTACAATAGCGTTACGGGAAGCTCACTCACGACGGCTCCAAAATATAATCTATTTCAATAATCATATTTAATGTGGACTTGGCTATATTATAAGAGCAAGTGATATCACGTTTGAGCCACTGATTCTTAAAGTGTTACTTTAGGAAACTGTTTAGGAAAATGTTTCTTTAACAGTTAAAAGCACGCGTTAAATATTGCTGTGATAAGTATTGTCTGTTTAACATCAGCTAAGATTCCTGAATTGGGCCGAGAAACCGGATTTCACATGACTCATAGTTCAGATCGTGTCGGATTCTCATTTAATATTTAGCTGCAATTCGAGTTCGGTTGTTGAGTAGTGTCGGGATCAAGTTGGTTTTGGGTTGAGTTTTGATTCTTGCGAATCGGGATTTAGTTAACCAGATATTTCAAATGTAATTCCAGAATATTGTTTCAGATGAAAACTGTCAAGTTCAATATGAAAAGCTCTTTACAGGTTCATATTTTTACAAAAATTACAAATGATATTCGGGATATCATTATACGCTATTTTTCCATAATTACATTAATTTGTGCACCAAGTTTCTTTGATCTCATAGGGTAACTTGGGGTGAGTTTCCCTGTTGGACAAGATGCCGTGTCACGTGGTTTTCCTATGTGCCGGTGCTATAGGGAAACGCAACTCAGTCTTATGGAAGAGGCTTCCCTAAACTGTAAAAAATGACCGATATTTCTTATTTTATGAAAATATGCTATAACCACGAACGAAAATATAACATAATCTTCTGAGTTATCCGAAATTTTAAATAGCATGTTACATTGTCTTTTGAATCCCCAGAAACAAATACATCTTCAAAATTTAAAGAATGATTTATAAAAACAAATTATTTTTAGCTGCCCGAATTTTTCAGAAACGTTTCCGAAGGGTTTTTATAGTGTATTAATGAGTGTCCTCAGGCTGGAATACCTGTTTTTCGAATGTTATCCATTCTCAAGTACACGTTTTCAGCCGCATAAGTTAATTTATACATGGAAGAGTAAAGAAATAATCTTAATTTTAATCCTATTGTTAACGCTGTTAATTTTGCATGTTTGTCTGTTAATTTTTTTTTTCAGCATGAAAATGTTTACTTGAGAATTGATAGCATTCGAAAAACAGGTATTCCAGGCTGAGGACACTAATTAATACACTATGAAAACCCTTCGGAAACGTTTCTACAAAATTCGGGCAGCTAAAAATAATTTGTTTTTATTATTCTTTAAATTTTGAAGATGTATTCGTTTCTGGGGATTCAAAAGACAATGTAACATGCTATTTGAAATTTCGGATAACTCAGAAGATTATATTATATTTTCGTTCGTGGTTATAGCATATTTTCATAAAATAAGAATTATCGGTCATTTTTTACAGTGTACTGATAGTTTAATTCTAGTTTGCGTTGTTTTATTTAAATTTTAAATAGTGATTTTCTATTGTTGTCTCGTTTTAACACTTTTGGTAAGCGTCCAATTTTTTTACGCGCTTTCTTTATTTACCTATATAAGTCATAGTTTAAACATCGGAAAAATAAATCTGATTTTTTAGAAAGTATTGGTGTCTGCCCGTTCCACGAAACGTAAATGTCGGCCGGTTAACTCTTCTTCAGTTTAGTAGTGAGACCGGTGTCTTCTCCATTACTTTGGGGTGAGTCGACGAAACTTTTTAGGGGAAAGATGCCGTTTTTTTTCATTATCTGGTTGTTTTTGTTCATTGTTTTAAATTATTTCGAGTATTCACTTAGGTGTCAACAATTTTAATCAGATGATTTAAATTAGTGTTTAAATCATTATTTAAATCAGCAGATGTTGCTAAATCATTGTTTAAAGTCATAAATTTTGTAAATGTTTAAAATGATATAAAAAGTATTAGGGAAGTGCTACCTCACGAAATGTAATTGTGTCTGTTGAAGCAACGGGAATATTTCAATTTAATCCAACAGCTACGCCAAGTCCAGCTTTCATTCGTTCCACCGAACAACATGAGTCACAGCCCCAGTTTTTAAAGGAGAAACACACTTCAAAACAGTCGAACAAACTCTCAAGACCATCCGCTAAGCATGATTCAAGATTTCCCCCAACTATGCACATCACTAAAATCACACAAACAGTCGACTGGCCTAACAATCCACTTGCCATTAAGTGATAAAGAAGATATAGTGTCAACTACTGAAAATATTACACAGTCTTCTCCAGAAAAATTTCTGCAATAAATTTCACCTGTTCTGTTTAGAAAACATAGTAAAAGAAGGCAAGAAGCTCAAGTACTTACATCATTTGAAGTTATTGAAGAAAAGAAAGCAAAATGTCAAGAAAAAGGAAGTTTATGAAGCGGAAAAGTTTAGAATAGAAACAAAATTTAGACTTATAAAAGCGAAAACTGAAACAGAGAGAAAATAGCAGCTGCGAATTGCCAGATGTCTCAAGCCTTTCTAAAAAGAAAGAGTTCAAGAATAAGTCAGAAGATAGAAAGCGAGAATCTGCAACAGACGATGATATGGATGATGATGAAATTCTCCACCATGATTCAGAAAATGAGGATTTTTTAAAAGTGACTGAGAATGAGTGTTCAGTGTGTCTAGAAGAATACAATGAAACCTCGGAAAAATGTGATTGGATAAAGTGCATTCAGTGCAACTGTTGGTTAGATGAAAGTTGCCCTAAGTTCCTAGACAAATGTGCAGCTTGAGGCAGAGCTGAGATATTGCTGAAAGTAAAAGAGGAACATATGAAAAACATTAGCAAAAAGGCTGGACTCTAAAGCACTTTATATCAGTGGATTTGCCATACTTCAGCTAGTTATAAAATTTTAAAAATTAGCATACTTAAGTGCCATAATAATTTTAAATTGTAGAAGTAGAACATATATTTTTTTTTCAAATATTAGTTTGTTTTCTATTAAATTGCCAATATTTATATCGTCGGTACCATGTCAAACTATCGAATGTGAAAAAATGCATTTTTCATAATCTGTGCCAATCTCTTATATTGTGCATGACACGTACGTTGCAAAATCGTCACGTTTCTAGCTTACTTAGAACTTACTTGAAACTATCGAATTTGCACAATTTTTCCAAAAATTACTATGTCAAAGTGTCGAATATGACATATTCGATACTTTGCCGTAAATTTTTGTATTTTGTTCACATTTTTAATCATTCGTCCCATGTCAAACTATCGAATATGAAAATAGTCACTTTTCAGGAAGGCAAAGAATTAAAACTTTTACTTATGGATTCAAAATTAGCGCAATTGACGCATGTTTTTGACGTTTACTATAGCATGTTTTCTACTGAAAATGGAATGTGCAGCATTAATAGTTCATCTACAGGGGCACTCAAAAGAATCCTTTTACATTACCCTCAATTGGGTGAAAAACTTTTGCGGTGTATTTTAATGTACACTATTTAACTTTTAATGTAACACTATTAATTTAACACTATTTCAACAATAATGAAATTGATATGCATTGCATATCTAAAGTGCATTAAAAAAATTTTATTTAGAATATAGTGCGGAAATCATTCATCATTTATTTACAGGGCCACTCAAAAGAATTTGGTTATATAATGGCGTACGGGAAAATGTTTGAAGCGTAATTTAATAATGTTACAACACTATTTCAAACAAAATGAAATTGATATACGTAATTGAGGTGCACTACAAGATGCTTACTGTAGAATAGGACGTGCGTGCTTATCAAAAACCCTAAGAACATAATGTAAATATTAAGTTAGGAATTGCTTCAACGATACAGCTATTAAATACTTCTTCAGATTTAAAGATGTTTTGAATTTTTGAACATTAGTAAAGAGTACGAAATTATAAAATACAAAGAACTAAAATTATTTAAATAAACGAATAGTAAAAATATTAAATGATAAGAAAATAAATATAATAAAGCAAAATAACTTAAAGTAACATTAATACTCTCGTATAAAAAAACAATGGCTCCAGTAAGCCAAAAGGTAATTATGAAGAATATTATAAATTAAGAGCTTCAAGTAAACTTTCTTAATTTTTTTCTGTTAGCAATATGAATTATTTATATCCAATATGTTTAATTTATTAAAATTCCAAATTTCAGTATGTTAAAAAAATCATTTATGTTATTTATGGGTTGAAATAAAATTGAATGTCTTACTTATAGTTTAATTAAAGTGATATTGCTCCAGTAAATTTATCCAGCCGTTTTCAAAGAATTATTGATATAAAGCTTTCTAATAATGGTTATTATATGTATTATTACACTTCTAGAGGACAACCATGTTTGAAAATTTTGCATAATGTTTGTAAAATAATTTTTAATTCCTGTGTTGCTGAACAGATCCACATTTACAATAACTGAAATCTTGTTGAAAAATATTCATGACTTCACTTATGTATTAGTTGGCTGCATTATATCTTTTTAAATCAAGTTCAGTGGAAACTAAATTAAGAAACAATGAAGATGCAGACTTTACAACATACATTTTACGTCGATACATTGAATTAAAATTTTTCTCTCTGAAAAATCCATTTTCTTACTTGCAGTGGCATTATAGTATAGGTAAAATAGGGTTTTTCAGAGACTGATGGCCATTCACCAAAATTTGGGAAGAACTTCGTTTTATTACTAGAAATTAAGATCCAATTAGACACCAAAAGTTAAAGTTGTTTTATTGTGTGTTTGGGGGGCAGAAGGGGAGAGACTATCGCACTACTTTATCTCTGGACGGGAGGAATTCAACATTTTTTAAGTAGGTCAAGTGGGGTATAGTTTATTATGTATTTTTTAAATTCTGAATCGAATGACAGCATGTGCAAGTTGATAGGCTCATTTGTTACAAAGTTACGGCAGGTTTTATCAATAAAAATTCGAAAATTATACATTAGTGCACGTAAAATAGGAATTTACAGCAGCGACTGGCGGCCATTCACGAAAATTTAGGAATAACTTTGTTTTGGCACTAGAAATAAAGATTCGATGAGCCTCCCAACAATAAAGTTGATTTACTATTGTTTACAGGGCGACAGTTGGCATTTAAACTGACGAGGGGAAGAAATAAACTTTGTTTAAATAGGTGAAGCGAGGTATTGCTCACCATGTATTTTTTAAATTCTGAATCGAATGACACCATTTGCAAGTCGATACAACCACTAGTTACAAAGTTGCGACAGGTTTTATGAATAAAAATTCAAAAATTATACTTTATGAGACAGAAAAACTTTATTACACTTATTTTACGTGCACAAATTCGATGACCTTGAAAAAGACTCAGACGATCCTGATTTTGTTAACTGCTAGTTTAAGGACAATTAAAAAGTTAGGATTATTCAATATGATATAAAGAACATGGTTTAAACGTAAAACAATGGTAATAAAGTTGTGCTCTCTCATAAAGCATAATTTTCGACTTTTTATTCATAAAACTGCCGTAACTTTGTAACAAATGATCCTACCGACTTGCTGATTGTGTCATTCGAATCATAATTAAAAATACATAATAAACGATACCCCACTTGACATTCATAAAAGAGTTAAGTCTCTCCTTTTCCTGAGTTATTATGTGTCCCCTTTTGCACACCCGCCACAGAAAACCGCTGATAAAAAAACTATATTTTAGGAGATTCGGCGGCTCTTCATTTCTCGTGCCAAAATGAAGTTCTTCTCAAATTTTCGTGAATGGTCACCAGTTGTCGTCCATTACTCAATTTTAGGAGAATTTTACTTGTCCTTCCACGGCACGCATACGTAAAAAATGCCTATTTAATTGGATAAAAATCAAAATATGAATTTGTTTTGTAAATATACAGTTTAATACATTTCTAGTTGAAAAAGAACAATATTCATGATGTACCATTCCACACTGGACCACCCGCGATGGGCGTACCGCGTAAACGAGTCGATTCTCTTAGTGTAATTTCATAAACAAGTGAAAAAAACTCACTTTCCAATTTACTAAATATATGAGAAGATTGTCGCTGTTTTTTAAGAAGTTTCTCAATATGTCGTTTACAATCAGTCAAACAATCACTTAAACAAGATTTTATTTAACTATATTTCTAAATTAGATTTCTGTTTATTTATTATTTATTTATTTTTTCTTTCTGTTACAACATTTAACACTAAACATAACAGCAACCGAACCAAACAGGTTCCAAAGGAAAACATTCCGATTCAAACCAGAAAGTGCTTCACAAAATAAGTAAAATAAATACACAGAAATAAGTTAAATCAAAAACATAAGCAGTTTTAAAAAACAATTCTGGTGTGAAATATTTTTTTAAACTTGAGTAAAATTCCTGGTATGTCTAGTGTTAAAACTGAGAAAACATTTTGATATACATACGTGCAATCAAATAATAAGAGTATAAGCTACGCAAATCATTGTATTCCTGAAAATCAAACTTCTATAAGATTTTTTAGAAGTCCTCATTACCAACATGTTTTTGTTTCCTAGAAAGGCAAACTTGCCAACTTGTAAATAAAAAATTGTTTCTGAAGGTCTAGGAGTTGCTGAGTCAATTTAATTTCCATGGAATTTTAAAGTGAGATATTTTTGGTATTACAATACCGATATCATTGAATGCACAACATAATTCTATTAAAAATGTATCATCAAAGGTATAGTATACACCCAATATTTTAAAATATTTATCGCATTTTGAGTTTATATTTGATAGAATTTTTTTAAAAGTGCGTCGAACTAACGCGTCTAATGTAGGTGAAAACTGAACTTGGTTAAAATATTAACTAAAACTCTCACTAGGCTCCTTCTAAAATATAAAAAATATAAATGCATAAGATTATTTACATTATTATTAAGCAAATAATACTTTTCTAGAGACGCTTTGTACGATTATCCAAAAAATCTAATTATAAAATATCACTCATATGGAAATTTTCTCGCAGAAAATTAATACTTCTATTGTACATTTTTTAACAACTCCACAAAAGCAGCTTCTTTACTAATATATAGTTTTATTTTGATAATTTATTTCAGAGGTGAAACAATATAACATATAGAAACGTGGAATAATTTCAAAAGAAATACTTTCTAGTTTCCACACTTCATAAATATTTCATGCATGAATACCATTATCTTTCGAGAAGTTTGAGATATCTTTTTCGCATTATTTTACTTTATAGTGAATCTTGTATGTGAAATAAATGTCTTCTTTGTAGTTTTTATCCTTAATCGTAAATCTCAAATACATACAAATAAAGCACAAATATAGAGCCAATTTTTCATGTAATGTTCAAAAGGTATATCTGGAAGTTATTTGTGTTCTTATATACATTTGAAAATTTGTTAATGCAATTATTTATATTAAAAAATCACTGATAATAGAGATTTTTTTCTTAGGTAGCATAAGTAAAATTTTAAATAATTTTTGTACCATAAAGGAAGATGAGCATATATAAATATAGTGGAACTCCAGTTATACGTTCCTGAGTTGTAGGTTTCCCTCAGTTATACGTTTCAACTCAGCGGTCCGACCCCTTGCCATTAAAATTAGCTGATTATACGTTTTAAGTTACATATTTCCATTATTATACGTTACGTTTTAGCGTCCATTTTATCTCATTTATACATTTTGTAACCGGAAACACTGCGAAGCGTCGGATAAGCCTCATTTGAAAGATCTCACTCAAACTTTGAAGCCGCTCTGAGGGATTTTTACTTAGTAAAGCGGTTTGTCAGTAGTAAAAGTATTAACGATAATGCGGCTGCATTATTAACAAAATGCAAAGTTTGCTTTTCACTGTCGGTTCTGCAGCATAGAAACAACTGAAGACTAGTGATTATTTCAACAATATTCAGTAACCTACTGAAATGTCTTTTGATAAAAGATTTATATGCTAAATCGATTCCAGTTATTTCTTTGAAGTACTCTATGAAGTTCTCTATGTGTATTAAAAATATTTTTAATTAAGATTTTATGATGAAGTAATTTCATGTGTACATTTTCTTATGTACCCCTTTTTTCTATTCTGTGTCATTTCTGAAAATTTATGCCATGGATGCAGTAATACTTACGAAACTTCCGTTTTCGATATAAAAGGTAACAAACACCTCAGCGAAACAAAGATTTTACGATATATTTTTAAAAAGGTTTCGGTAGACCATTAATTCAGTTGTACGTTTTACTGAGTTATAAATTTTGTTGTCCGGTCCCGGGCAAAACGTATTATTGGAGTTCCACTTAGATAACTATTTAAACATATATACAAAAGTTAGAGTCCAAGTGAATTTAAAGGAAATTGAAGAAAATTAGAGGCGAAGTGAACTTATAAAACACATTTGAACCATGCCGGAAGAAAGTATTTAACAGAGCTTGTCTGCATTTTAAAGTGTAACCATGTAGTAGATAGGAAACTGCAGACTCTAAACCTGACCAAGAACAACTGGAAAAGTTTAATTTAAAATACACGTTTTCCATTTTTCTTTATATAAGTGGAGGTTCTAAACTTCATTGGCCTAAAATTCACGCCACATTTACGATTTATTTTTCAGTTACAAACAAAAGAGGTATCGCCTTCACACATTTGCATTGCATTTATTGACATTTCACTGATATATTTCAAATTTTGTGTGAAAAAGAAATTAACAATACCGCTTGTGCTAAAAGGACTAACTGCAAGTACGCAATGTGAACTTCCATTCGGGCGACCGTTTTTCTCCGTTCAAACGGAGATGAAAGAAATTTGGTTACCGAATTATGAAAGAGTATTAAATTCTCTGAAGTTTATGCCTACAATTTTTACGTTGATTTTGGACACAATATGAAACATTTGAAGAAAAAGGTCATTTTTTTGCCTTTTTAAAAAAAACATTGTAAGCTTGAAACATTATTAATCAATGGCAGTTTTATTTTCTGGTGATAGAAGCTCCAGAAAAAGCGATTATCTTTCTTTACAAAAATGAAGGAAACCGATCGAATAGTTCTCGAGGAGAAAAGGTCGCCTAGCTTTACAACCATGATTTCGAGTAAAACAAATTGAAAGTTTCGCAACATTATTACGTTCAAAGAGCAAAAAAATTGTGGAAATTGAAATATCACGAAATCGCTTTATGGGAACAATCTACACATTTGAAGGATGCAGAAAGAATCCCTAAAAAAAATCTAAATTTTTGACTAGAACAATTAGAACTTCCCCCTAAATTTCAGTAACTTTTTTTACGCACATGACAACAATTTTGGTTTCATTTGACATTCTATCTTGTATATGATTGATTAAACTCGTTGTACTATTTTACAAAATATGTATATTAAAATAAAAGTTATTTCAAACCTCTAAGGTAAAATACTGGTATTTTGTACTTTTTTAATGCCTTTTTAAAAGAATAAATATTAAGTTTCAATTATGTGTATATTTCTACGACATTGAGAAGAAAGTTTTCCAGATATCATTATTTATATGTAAAATAAAATGATATAAAATAAATCTTATATTTAAAAGCAACAGGGTAGTATACCGGATAATGAAGAATGGAATTAAAAAATTAAATTAATGCTGATTGCAATATAACGTTTCTCCAATCTCTTCTACGTTTCAATATTGATTATTTTTTTTACTCAATTCAATATTAAAAAAAAAAAAAAACTATAGCTATGCTAATCAAATATTTGATCAAATAATACACACAATATTAAAAAAGTGTAAGAGAGAAATTTTCATTTCTTGTAAAATTTCATTATTTCATTTTATCGTAGAAAAAAAACCCTTTGTGTTTGCTTGAAAAAAATTCGCAAACTATATTAGCTTTAACATTGAGGAAAATATCACAACAGTCTGCAGAATACGAATAATTTTGCACTGGAGGAATAAAACTTCCACTCGGTGGATTCGGAAGCGTATAATGGGTGTGCTACTTATGACTTGTCTGTCTTTTGCAAACGAACCTCGACTTTTTATTATTACATATGTTTAAAAGAAAATCTATCTAAACGAACCTAGGCTTGTGTGCATCACTGCCTTCGGCAGGCAACGTAGGACGGGTGGCTTTCGCACGCTAGACGACCTGTGGACTTGTTGACATTCGGCTTATAATGGGCTCCGTTATAGTGATTACTGATTTAATTTCTGACATTTAGATGTATTAACACGTCAATTCTCACCTCACTGGTTTTTAGGTATTTTATCCGATCTATAGTTGATGAGTAACCCCCATTCCCTCTTTTAATAGGCGAATTGATATTCCCCAGTGTTTAAAATGTAGAGATTTCTCCGGACATGCGCAGAAACGAAAAATCCTAGTATTTCCCATGCCTTGTCACACTTTTAACACGATAGAAATAAGTGAAAAAATAATATTTCTCTGTCTTGAAAAAAAAAAAACTTCTCCCTTGCTCTATTTAAATGAAAAAAAAATTACTACTGTAAACAATTATCAATCTTCATCATTGGAAAATGTTCCAAAGCACGATGTTCTTAAAACACGAAATGATATCTAGGACAGAACTGAGAAGAGAAAAAAATGTCTGGCGATTAAATGAAACTAGGTGCAAATAATAGGACCGGAAAAGTATCCCAAATAAGAGTGGGTTTTCTATTTATTTATTTTATTTTATTTTTTGTATCCCCCGCCCCCCGAAAAAAAAAATAGATCGCATTTTAAAACTTTATAAAAATCGAAAACCAACTCTAATCGATCTCCAAGAAATTTTTATAAATGCAGAAAAACGGAGCGTATTTCGTTCGTCTGGTCGAAGAAACGGGGAGAGTTCAATTCAAATAATTGGAATTTAAGATTTATTGCAAAATATTTTGCAATAGTTTATATAATAATAATTTTATTATGTAGCAAATATTTTTAAAAATAAAAATTTATGAATAAAAACCATTAAAGACTAGAGACAAATAGCTAAACAAGAATAATATAAGAATTCGCTATTAGTTTTGCTTCGTCAGTAATCTTGTATTCAGTCTTATAGGTAATGCTATATATGAAAAGCTCCGTTACTGTCCAAAAAAAAAAAAAAAAACTTTGCATTTTACTAAATTCGTTAAAAAAATATATTGAACAATAAATTATGAACAAAAACAAAATGATACAACTCATTAAACCGTACAGAAAATTTCCTTAAAATAAATAATAAGCTGAAATGTATTTTCATATGTGCTCTAGTTTTGACGTTAAAACTTAAATTGGTAAACGCGCACGCAGTTGCTTGTATAAATTAAAATGTGTGAGTATTTGAGTAAGGAGCTCTGTTTCAAATTTCAACACATTGGACGAGTTATACTTACAAAAACGTATGGCAAACCATTCCTCTCAGTCTTACAGGTCGAAATAGGAACACGACATAGTCTTACCCGTGATATATATATTAGCGGGTATTTTTAATTACTGTGTGCTTATTTAAACAATTATTAATGCATGATATCTAAATAAATTAATTACTTTAAATATCATATTTCTTTTAGGAAAGCTTGGTGTTGCGAAATTAGAAATTATCAGTGTTCACTTGACGATATCAAATGAATGTTTTCAAATTAATTCCCTCAGCTCAATTTTATGAAACCCCAGATTTGTGCTTCCCTAGTTATTATAAATTCCCTAGTTATATTAAAATCAAGATAGTGGCATATTCGGAAACTTTAGAAAAACGTACATACAAAAAAACTGCGTCAGAAAAATCATTTTATTGTTAGGGGAAATTGTATACTTTCTCATTACTCCAAGGAATTATATCAGAACGGGAGTGCAAATGAGTTGGCATTAATGTCGTTTATTTATATTTTTCGTGATTATAAACTGATACATGATACTGTATATATTAATTATCAGATCTAAAATAACATTCATAACAATTATATCTGACATGGTATATTTTCTATTTGTTTCTCAGTTTAATTAATGTAGTTCTACTTCTAAATGTATTTTAGATACGCTGTTTATTTAATTTGAAATTTGTACATTAGTGGAGTTTCTCTTTAGCTGGTTCTGGAACAAGTCAGAAACAATAATGTTTTCCTATGATTTTTAAAGTTTCTAATTTGAATGTTGTAGCTGAATTTAGATGGTTTACTTTATTTCGGGGCGAGATTTAACTGATGTTTTCTGCGTGACAGGATTTACAGCCAACTTTTTATACACTGTAAAAAAAAGTTCGATCTACTAAACAAATTTTAATCTTACTCATTGATCCTTGCAATTACTAAAAAAGTTTTTTTTCTTACTCAGTTACTTGAAAATCTGTAAGAATTACTAGAAAATAGCTAGCAACGATTCCGGTTTATAATACCGGTTACTAAAAAATTCTGCGGAATACAAATTTATTAAAAACATTTTAGTATCCTCAGGAATTATTTTTACAGTGTATATTCCGGAATCGTATCACTAATTTCAGAAACAACATTCGTCTTATTTAATGACAGAAATCTGTCATTAACCTTCCTACCCTGTTGAAAATTTACTGAATCTTCATAAAAACATTTCACATTAGAATTTCTATTTAAAACTATTTAACATATTTATTTAACTTAGTTCTCTGCAACTTTTATTTAATTTACCTTTTGAAGAAATTTCTGGTTCAAATTGAGTGAAATAACTTGTAAAAATGGGTCGGTTAGATCCATTCAGTGTACGAAGGTTGAATAAGTAAAAGATTGTTATTTAAAGTAATGGTATTCAAAATTTAAAAATGTACGAATCTGCTTTTTAGTTACGTTCGTAATTATATAAATACCTAGCACCTATAGTCGTCGTCTGGTTCTGTCTGTCCGTCCGTTCGCATATAACAGCGCAAAAACTACCCAACCAAATAGTTCGAAATTTAATATATACTATAATCGTTGCCGAATTTTGTCGAGTCATTTCAAATTTTATAAAAATCAAATAAAAACTTAAAAATATATTAATAAAAGTTTTCTTTATTCTATTAAATCCTATCATGTAATCTATATAGTAAAAGCGGAAGTCATGTGACTGAGGAAAACAAATTTGGGCTAACCACATCTTTTTCCATATGCCAAGAGGCCATTTTTGAAATTGCATAAAAATTACAGTTTTAGAAAGATCGTTCAAAAAAATTGTTTGCTTGAAAGATGAAATACGTTAAAAAAATGTATAGATTCTGTGATAACTTCAGTGAAAATTAGGTTATCAGCCGCGTATCTCAATCCAGTAAAGTAAATAAACAAAAGATGCATACATTGTGAGTCATAGAAGTATTAAACCATGGAGGTAATCATTTACAAAACAAGATCTTCATAGTGAATTTTACAGCGCTCCGTGGTGTCGAAAAAATACTCGCATCTGCAAACATGGCATACGTAATAAGATAATATAAGGCATCCTCATTTTGGTCATAGCAGACGATATAATTTATTTCATTGAAATAATAACGATGATTTGTTTTTACATTTTAAAACTAGTTATAGCACGAAACGAATGCACCTGTCACGTTGAACGTACAATTTCCAACTTGTTTCACATATGTCAGAAACACAGACAGTAAAAGCTGCAGAAAATGAACTAGCTTTATTTTTGTAACTATCGACTATAACATATGGTCTTTGTTTTCTGCATAACATCTTATAACTAGATCTGATATTGTATCAAGAATTTTTACATCATTTGACTATGCTGTTTTCCACAGGCAAAAACAATTAATTTTTTCAAAATAAAATCTATTTCACGAATAAATCGGTTAATCAAATATAAATCAATTGTCTCGCTTTTAAACAAATTTGTAAATTCGTTAAAAAAAGAAAAACAGGGCGGCTTTAAACTTCTTCAGACCTGACGTCCATTTCGAATATCTGTACATTTTCAGTTTAACTTCTTCAGATTCATGGAAATTATGAAATATTGTTATTAGATAAACAAGGAAGAATGGCTGTGCTAAAGATTAGTTTCGTCATCGCATCTGTATTTGTGTTACAGTTTTAGCGAATGAAAAAGCAGAAAACAGAGTGGTTAAATTAGGAGTGAGATTTAGAGTTTTTAAAATAAATGATTGATTATTTTATGGAATGGAATTTGTATTACGAGATGAGTATTATCGTATAATTTAATTTTATTTGTTATTAATGTATTTTCTCCGGATATTCTCTCTTAATATATTAGAGATTTTTATGAAAAAATACTTAAAATGTCTAAGAATGTTTGGCATTTACACAGAGTATAAAGAATTTAACGTATGCTGAAATTCTACGAATACATTTTTACGTAGAACATTAACTACATGGTGCTGAGGAGAAAATGCATGTAGTGCATTCCTTGCAAAAAAAAGTTAAAACAAGGTTAAGTCGGGTACTCCTAACATTCTGCAAACACTCAAAAGAACCATCTACTGTATCTTTTAATGTGATTATTTGACAGCATGCATTATGAAAGAACATTAAAAACCAAGCTTTATGAATCGGTGCATACAAATCGTAAACTTTGTAATAAAACAAATCTATGTTCAAAATTAGTGTTTCCGGTTCAAAAAAAATGTATAGTTTCATACCAGAATTAAATAATTTCATACTTTGTGCAACAGAAAAAACAACCAATCGATATCTAAAGATTCATCTCTGCATTTAGGTACCAGGCATTAATTTACCCTGAGTTGTAAGCCGTTGCTATTAAGTATTATTACTTTATTCTATCTTTACGAGAAGAAATTATTGGATTCATGAAAATTTTCGACTTCCAGTTTTCGACGGACTTATATACGTTTTAGAAGGTCCTGAACACGATTTGACTGTTTTTTGAAAATGTTTGTCTGTGACTCTGTCTGTCTGCCTGTCTGTTGTGTCTGTTTGTATGTGACACACATTTTGTGGGATCTCTATCTCAAGAATTGATGCACGTTATTTAATAAAACTTTAGATTCAGTTAGTTCCTGTTATAAATTGGTGCTGATTAGTATTAGGTGTAAATTGCCCAACAAGTTGCTCTGCTATGCTGTATTTTTCGCGATTTCCGCAATAGCTCTATCGCAAGAACTAATGCACTGACTTTCAGCAAACTTCATATTCAAGTAAACCAAGACATAAATAGACGCTGATTAGTTTTTGATGTAGATATTCCAACAGGTGGTGCTGCTATGCTACTTTTTTCATAATTTTCACGATAGTTTATACTCAAAAACTAATCCACAGAATTTCGTCAAACTTCAGATTCTGCTAGACCTTGACATAAAGAGATGCTGATTACGCTTTGGTGTACGTAACCCAACAGGTGACGCTACTTTTTTGAATTTTCCAGGATTTACACGATTTTAGCTCAAGAACTAATGCACGGAATTTCATGAAACTTTAGATTCATTTAGGCCTTGATATAAATTGGTGCTGATCCTTTTTTAGTCTATGCGAAACTTGTGTCAGATAGAACAAAGTTTTGGGATTGGCACTTCCTAATAGTTGTAGATAACGATTAGGTTATCTCAGATAGGGATGCGAATGAAAAAAAGGATTCTTGGCAATAAATGAAAAAGTATTCAGTGTGATGTATGGGTTTTAAACTAGAAACGAGAAATTTGTTGATAGAGACTTTAGGAACTGTATCCTAAAAAATAATATTCTGTATTAATAGGACGCTGGTTTACACGTTTTAAATGCTCCAGAACAGACAAACTTTCAAACGATTGAAGTTTAGAATTATATTTGTTTTTAACATGTTTTCTGATATAACTTTCTATTTTCAGAGATTGCATCAAACAACGTGAAATAAAAAAAATCCTTGATTGCAATACATTCAAATGTCTAAAACATATTGCGAAGGATTACACGCATGTGTTTGGGAGCTAAGGGAGTTTCCAAACAAACATAATAATTTCACACAAACAAGCAAAGATAACACATCTTCTTCGACGCGTATTAAGTCAATGTCAATATTTTGAAATTTAAACAAATTATTTCTTATTATAAATACTAGTAATTCCAAACAATATAAGTCCTGTTAATATAATTTAGTTGCTTTTCTTAAATTATTTCTCACTAAGAGGATTAAAGATTGTTGGACTTATTACAATCTTTAGAAAAGACTGATTGAAGCATGTAGAATTAAATTTATAGCTTCAGAAATATTTTTTGTATCTAAAATAATCATGTCTGAAATACGTAAAATTCTCTAAATAAAATTTAAAATATTCTCAAAAAAAAAACTCCATTTATTAAAAGTTTAAATAAATTTTAAATTCAAAATACCATAAATTTTATTTGAATTTTCCATTGAATTCTATAATTAACGTTTATTAAACAGCTTTAAAAAATGCTTTTCATTGATAAAATGGAATGTTTACGCTAATAACCTTATGATTTAAAAAGTAATTCTTTAGTACATCATAAATAATCTCGAAATCTGAGACATTCACGAAAATATAATTTTCTGTACGTGTTCATTCACCAGCATTCTCAAACCCTTTCATATGAAAGAATGTAAAAGAGTCTTTGAAATATGAGATAAGTGTTAAAATAAAAATTATTTAGTTAAATTCATAGATTTTGATTAGATTTCTATAGCATGGATTTTTATTGCTCGTTTATTGTTAATAATTTTTGTTCATTTCGTGTTTTCCTTTCACATTTCCTTTGTTAAATTATTTCGATGTTATTTAAATTAAAACTCAAAGAAAATTAAATTAAAAACGATTTCTTTTGTAACAGAAGTCACCTTACACTGAGGTGGGTGTTTTATTATATATTATTTTTTGTTTATACATAAGAGCATTGCACTTAAATATTAATAACATCTTTCGTCTGCAAATACTTTATTTAATTTTATCAAAAAATTAATAAAAATAGGAATATACATATGAATATAGCTTTCGTGAAAACTATTTATAGTAATATCATATCATAGAATCTGTATCTTAAATAGAATGCTTGGTGTTCTGGAATTTACGTTACATTCAATTGTACGTTTTATTTTATATTGTTACACTTATAAGAGATTATTTTGAGAATGATATATCATTAGATGTTCTTCTGATTATTTCAAAGGATCTATACCTTACCTGTGGAGGATCCAACTTGTAACTGTTTCGGGCAATATCTGATTATAGGAAATATTTTTCTGCGATCTCAACTAAAGGGGGGGGGATATTTCGGGCACCACATGCTCTATACTCATGTTAAAGATTTGGTGGTAAGTAAAAATATAATGTAATATTTCATTTTCTCACTTATGGAAACGTTTATAAACTTATTGAGCACTGTCAAGAATATTATTCCTAATAACATAATGTCATATGATTCTGTTGATTTAATTTCAGCATGCAATTATTTGCTTTGGAAAAATAAGTTCTCATTAATTGTCAAAACACACGTTTTATCAAATATTGATTGATGGGTTAATCAATTGTTCTTCTTTAAAAAGAGGCAGCTTCTAAGATCTCAACTCAGCACATTCAATTTACTAATTCTGTGCAGTCGGACTGATATAAATTGGCCATTATCGTAAACATTAAAATAACATATCTGCCCCATCAGACTATAATTATTTAATAAAAGGATAGCTTTATGTCCTCGTTATCTCGTAAATGTATTCTCAAATTTCTTGTAGGCATAGTATTATTTTAAACAAACATGTGTTGTTAGAAACTTTTAATGCATTAATACAATACAGGGGATGCAATGAACGCATTCATTCATCAATGAATTTATACTCACATCATCTTCAAGAAATACATTTATAAATGATCAATGAAACTTCAAAATTTATATATATATAGCTGTAGCTTGATGGGTGGTTAGGTTTGTTTATTCGGATTGTTGGTAATTTTTGGGAATTTGAGTGCGCATATATTTTTGCTTGTTTGTGAAAGAACGTTATAAGTTATTACTTATATCCTCACAGTGAACAGCGAAGCTAATGCATACTTCCATTTAGTAGTCAAGCAGGTAAGTGAGAAAATGTGTTTTGATATTTTTTTATAAAATGTATGCTGTTAAAACGCATTTTTGACAATAATTAAAAAGTTTTACATTGATATTAAATAAGTTAAAAAATTCTAATTTAGAAACAATTTCATAAACAATACTGATTCATACTTCCATTGTAGATAAGTGGGGAAATCGTTTTCTTTTTGTAGTTTTTATAAAATGTATGCTGTTTAAAAAACGTATTTTTGACAATCATTTGACAATTTAATGAAGAATCTGAATAATTTGAAAAATGCTATTTTACAAAAGCCACAAACCCTTCCTCAAAAAATACTGACGTTTTTAAGAGTGCCCAAGGGCCCCGGGACGGTGCCGAAAGCCCCGAAGGATCCAAGACAGCAGATTACTTATTATGTTGTAAGCAATGTAATCTTAAATTGCGCACTCTTGCGTAGTGTCTTGCGGCGAACAGAGGTGGATTTCCTAGTCGCGGCAATTTCATAATTCATTATGTTTTGTTTAAAGAAATTGAAACAAATATGATAAATGTACGTAATAATATATAGAAATAAAAACACATTTGTAAAGTACTTGAATAAAAAACATAATTAATTAGTATTAAATATGTAAAAACATACCCGCTCTAATTTTAAAAGTATTTTTTTTATATTAATATTGCGTAAATAGCTCTTTTACGTGGATTTCATAATGAGAAAAAGTATCTCTTATGTAGCAATGCACTTTTGTATTCCAAAAAATCAAAATTAGACCATCCATTATAAAAGTATGCTTCAACATACCTTATTTATAGACATATACATATATCTATCTATATATATATATATATATATATATATATATATATACAGAGAAAGAAAGTGGCTCTTCACTTATTTTTAAATTTAGTTAAAATTGATCTACATACGAAAATTGATAAATATTGGATTTCAATATTTAACCCTTGGAATAAACTATTTTTGGTTAGGATTCTGGTTTATTGCTTTGCAAGCCTTTTGTTGTTTATCTGCATATTTGTTCTAAAAGATAACCGAAAGGCTCATCTGCTAAGGAAATAAATGACACAAAATATGCATTCTAATAATTCTTTCAGCCTACATCAGCTACAAGTATAACAAGAATAATTCGTAATGATAAACGACTCATAGTTTAGGATAATAAATCATATTTAATTGCATAACAAAAAGAAACATCGTATATGTATTTGTCACAATGATATTTACTATCCATTTAGCGAGATATTAATAAAGAAAGAGAAATTAATCCTCAAAGTTAAAATTACCCTTTTACTAAGCAATGGATATTTCTCAATTTTAAGTTTTTAACTAAACAGCTATAATTTAAAAAGTAAAATATTATACATGGGGATCTAAACTGAATGAGTATGCACATTAATATAAAAAGTGCGAAACAACATGTAAAACAAGTTTTATACTATGTATACAATGTGCTATTAAGTATGCGATTTTAATTTCTGAAGGAAAATAGTAACTACCCATTAATACAGACACGTTAGAAAATGACGTTCCATTGTAGAGTCTATAAATCTAGAACCGATATGTCAAAAACGTGTCCGCCGATAACTTATATATGGCCCGCCAAACTTTTGCCAGCTTCCCTATGTTTATTTCAGTTCATGTTTGACGCAAAAAATACACTTTGCACGAACACATTTCAACTAACCATTGCTGCAGTGTTTCCTTGTTGAACGACGGGAGAACAGTTTATTAAAATATCTACCACTAATACAGCAAAGTAATCCTTTCTTTATTTAATCAGAGAGAAATATTAATAAAAAATTGGTAGCAATTTTGAAAAGAAATATTTCTCAATGTGGGGACATTGCGGTGGAGTTAGAGAAGTCAAACATCAGATTGTATTATACTATATGTATATGGTCAGATATTTCATTTTAATACTTCAGTTTTAATACATTTTAATATTTCAGTTCCAGGGCAAAATATAACCAATCGAGCAGCTACAAAAATCATACATTGAATATGAAAATTTAAAGACTTATAAATTTTTTATAGTATTTTTTTATAAATTGTTACATGTTTTATGTTCAAACTAAAACATTATTTTTCTGCTCTCTTCGATTTAATTCGCAATAATGTGTAGTATATTTTAGGAAATAAATGATGCATAATACTTTTATAACACAGCGCTAATTAACTATAATTAAACTTGTAAAAATTAAAAATTAATTAGTTTTTTAATGAGTATTTTTGAAAGTTACACGAATTCTTGTTTTGTTTAAGTGAAAAAAAATAAAAATGTTACTGGCATACACAGGAACATACATAGTCGAATACGAGTATTTCAGATTCGGTCTCATTAATGAATTTCATTATTTAGTTTAGTAAACAGGTCATTGTTAGTTTGCTCTGCTGGATCTTTCTTCTTTTTATATCATTTTTACAGGCATGGTCATACTAACAAACATGTTAATATTTTTACAAATTATACTAATGCACTCTACCAATGTAAATAAACACGATTAATTAAAGATGAACGGCACAGATTGAAAAAAAAGACACAGTATTTTTGTATTGAAATGAAATCGGAATTTTTATATTTCATATGTAGGTACTTTGTTTTAGTTTGTAAAGAATGTACTCACAAGTCACAAATATGAAGAAAAACGTCAGAAAGATAAATTGTTAGATTTGAAACTGATACTTTGTTAAAAATGTCCATTTATGATTCCTATCAAAGGTAATGCATCAGCTTTAAAAAAAATCTGTTGCATGCAATTGCACACAAGTCAGAATTATTCATTATGACGTAGAAGAAATGCTATCCAGAGCTGTTAAAAGTTTTGAAAATAATATAAGCTGAAATACATAAGGTCCATATCTAGAAAGATTCGTGCTATAGCCAGTAATGTCAATAAAACGAAATCTATAATTTTAATATTTGGTGCCTACTATAATGTAATTCTTAAAAATTAAATGCACAGATTTTCACCCAGTTTGCTGTTTTCATTCACAGATTGATTTGTACGTAAAAATAAGTAAAAAGCTTTTGGAAATTTTTCCAATGCTCGGTACAACCATCTATATATATATTTGTCTTACGTGGCGCGGAAATAGGGCTGTATTTCTAGCTTATTGTAGGCAACAACCGTAGTTTCCAGAGCTCAGACCAATGAAAAGACTACATTGTGTTAGATAGATCAGCTCCGCCTCCAATATGGCGGTCAGTGTCAGAGCAGTGAAAATCAAGCTAGCAAATATTAAAAATAAAATAACATGTACGTAATCCAAAGCGTCTGAGATGATTTCTCATTTTAATTATGAGTAATATTGTTAATTTCAAATGAATTCTCAACACTTATTTAGAATTTATTTATGAATTTCACTCACATGAAAAATCGGAGACAGTAAAAATATCAACTAGGTTGCACCGGCTGCCATCTGTTGCAGAAATCTATAATTAATTAGAATAATAAAATGTCAAACGAAATATAAACAATCATTGATGATAAACTATCTTCCTATTACGTAGTGATTTTTTTTTTATGAATAAGCCGTGTTGTACAATATTATAGTTGCAATAAGTTTTAAACAAATTATGTTTCCAAGTGCCTTTATTCATAGTATTTAAATGATGTACATGCCCATTAGTAGCTCCAACTAAATGCATTTTTAGTTGTGTTTTCAACGAAGTTTTCAATTACCTTTTTACAATTAAAAAAATTGTCAATTTCAAATGTTCAAATGATTTATGGTACTACTTATTTCGGCTAGAATTTCTGCAAAAATAAAAAGGGGCGAGTGAGTTAAGCGAGCTGGGACCGCGTAGCGTTCTCAATGTGAATTGCCTCGCAATCCACAGGCGAGCGTTAGCGAGTAGGGGGCTGAGCCCCCTAGTAGATACAAGATAGGATACTATCATAGAGCATAATGGTAACGCGAAGACGATATCAACGCGTGTAGTGACAAGGGGGGGGGAACTCCTCATACACGGAATATTTCTGATTTTGAATGTCTACCTTATTATGATCTTTATTTTTTATATTTTGCATGTTTACGTTTTCAACTTAGTAGAAACAGTGAAAAGCGAAAATTTTTAATTCCGATTTGTATGAATACAAGATTCTGCCTAACATATTTTAACATGATTAGATATACTAAAAAGGTATGAAAAGAACTGTTGTAATTAATATTATTTTAAGAATATAACAATAAAAAAATAAAATAAAATGAAGTCGTTTAAAAATAAACTTAAAAAACGCGTCAATGGTCAATTTGAAGAGAATCGTCTGACTCGAAGAGAAAAGAATGTATATTGAAAACATAGAGCTTAACAGGTTTCATATACATAGGTAAATTTCGGAATAGTTTTTTCCCGTTGTCAGTAGTGACGCTAGTGCTGGTGGCCATTACAGATTTTGCTGTAACTGTCCTCCTATCTTGTATGTTAATCCATGGGTTCAACCACCACAGCAGATCATTTTTACTCAATTAGGAAACTTTTCACTGAATAAAGTTTGTCGTTTAAAAAGTAAGTTTATATTGCACATAATAATGCGCCCGCAAGAATTGATTTTATAAAGAAGAGCAATTACAAAATTAAAATTAAAATGGTAAGATCAGAGTAATACACTTAATACATTTTTGTGTCATTTTCTTTGCGATTTAAATTTTTACACACCAGATATGAATTTAATCATCTTTTTATTTTTATGTAAAAGTATTTTTATCTGTACTGGGCATCGTTTCTGTACATTTTTCAGTTTGTTAACTTTACAGAATAATAGAAAATTAGAAAGGTTAAAATGGAACAATGGAACAATGTCGTTAGCATCTTGGAATACCCAGTTGCAATCAACTGAACTTCCAGGATAGAGGTAAATTGACTTGCGAGGCAAAATGGAGCCGTAAGAAGTTTAAAAGTGAAAAATTAAATAAAAAATTTTTAAATATAAAAATGAACTAATAGAGTATAACAATAATAAAGGGAAATTAAAAAGAAAGAAAGAAAAATTCCATTAGATACAAAAAAAAAGAAAGAAAGAAAGAAAAAAGAAAAAGATAGACGAAAGCTACCGAGGGTCGAACCCAACTCTAAAAAGAAAAAAAAGCTCTTTACAGAGACCATACATTAAATTTAAAGTTAGAAAAATATTAACATTTAATAAAAGAGAGGTTAAAGGAGTTTTTTTTTCTAATATGTATATACAACGACAAAAGAAAAGAAAATTTAAGCATAATAGGAGAGAGGGGAAAACTCAATCTTCATTATCAAGTAAAATTGCATTTTACTTAACTTACGGTTAATGGAGTCGGAGACCTCATAGTCTGGCAATTCTGCGATGATTTCGTTAGGTAAGTTATAAATATTTTTATAATTTTTTTTAGAAAGTTAACAATTGCGTTGTTTTAATGAGGTAGTGCCGTAATCTCTGCGGATGGTAGTGTTTCTGAAGTAGTGGTGGCCATTCCTGATAATACAAAGGCTTTTGTTATGTGCTCTATAAAGATATTTCCTGTTGGTGTTACTAGCGAAGCCCCAGATCGGACAAGCATACCGACTTTGCTTCTAATATTTCTAAAGTGTTTATTCAGGTAAGGCTCCTATCAAGGGTAACCCACAGATATTTGGTATCGTTAGTCCATGCAATAGTGACATTATTGATGTTAACACGGTTAGGGTAAGTGATTTTCTTAGAAAAGTATACAGCAGCAGTTTTTTGTTCGTTAAGCTTAACGCGCCATTGAGTACACCAGCTTGTGAATTCATCGATGTGTTTTTGAAAAATTTTATAAAGTGTGTATTGGTGATGTGCAACAGCTTAATTGCCGTGTCGTTCGCGTACAGGGCAAGAAAAGTTAAAATTGGTGATTTTTTTTAAATGTATAGATATATTTCTTTTAAAGTTTCCGGTGAATATAATAAAAAAAAATTCCGATGGTACTTCTAGAATTTTGCATGTTTTTGTTGTTTGGTTTTAAACAAGGTTGTATTTTGTATGTACAAGTTTCTTTCTGTGCAATAATAATATAAAAAAAATTCTTTATTTTTCTTTGGTAATGTAGCCCGCGGCTTTGCACCCAATGCTTAATTTGATCCTCGCTGGTGAGAGAGTTTGACATGCCTGATCTACAAGGACAAATGTAAAGAAAAACTCTGTTTATTCATGCGCTTTTAAAAATGTAGTTTTTAAACTAAATGAGAAAATAGAAAAAAAAACTGATTCGGCAAAGTATTCAGCATGTCTGGTAATAATTATTTGGCGAACTAAGATTCTTTATATGACGAATTTAAGAAAGTATTTGATTGTGCGATATTGCGTAATACTTACTTTGAATAACTTACTTTGTATATGTAACGTATATTAATGTATTGTTAAAAAGTTTACTTCAAAATACGTACATTTTATTTTCAAGATTAATAGATTTTCTAAAACTTTAGAATACGAAATATAACTAATAAAATAATTTTGGCCCACTGTACATTTGTTATGGTTGTCATAAAGTGAAATATTGATATAATTAATTTCTTCATTACAAAGAAAGGTGTCTTCCGTTCCTTTTTCTCTTGTATACTGTTTGCAACTATTTCCTATGCAGCAACCAGTAATAATATGTTATGTTTATTCATGTCTGGTGTAAATTATATTGAAAAATTTTCAGTTGGAAAACCCGTTGTTTTTACGACTAAAATTATAATTTACGAAACAAACGGAAATTCTCGATCTGTGTCAAAATTGTACATGAAACAAATGTTTCAGTATTTGGCACGAAATGAGCATTAAAAAAGTCCTTCCGGACTGTACCTGAAGTAAAAAGTATTTTCCATATTCCATGTTTTTCAACTCATTTGACTCAAACACCCGAAGATTAAATGCTTGGAACCCCATCATAGAAGATTCAATCCCGGTTTTCGTTAATACTGAATTTGATTACAAATTTCAACATGAGAGTTACTGTATAACACAAATTAGATTGTTTCAAAATATCATCCAACCTAGAAATTCAAACAGCTATATCTCAGCCATTTTTTCAGATAAAGCATAAAAAAAATTATCCCGGAATCCTTGTATCACGATCTAACACTGACGGAAACAACTTTTTCAATTTAGAATTTTTAAATTTTTGATTTTTAAAAAAATTAAAGAAAAAATCGTACCTTGTTGAATCGTACATTGCTCGATTGTTGGTTGAAACGAAAAATCGTACCTTATTTAATCCCGAATTTTTGCGATTAAATTAGACTTTTTTTTAATCGAAATTACTGGTCAAAAAAATTAAATATTTTGTAAAGGAGGCGCGTCTCAATTTTTGTAATTAAAATACTCGCTTTGGCATAACCCGAGTGCGCACAGGTTTTTAAATTGTCAGTACTATTTTTCAAAAAGTAATCTTCAACTATTTTGTCCCATAATTTGTAACAATCTGCGATTCAATAAGGTGACGATTATTATTAGGATGTATTGGTGGCAAAATAGAAACAGTGCATACACTGGGTATTAACGAGTATTCCCGGGTTAAATATGAACATGAATTGTTTCATGTTTAAAAGATACTTCATGTGACATATTGCAGACTGCAAAGCAATGTGAAATATAAGACGCTTTCAATAAATAGTCGAAAAGTTGTATTAAATTCTGAAAACATCATAAATCTGAAAAATCTATTGATAAATTAAAAATATATAAAAGTGTCTAAGTATTCCTCTAGGATGTGATACACAAATATTCATAGACAAGGAGTGGAGTTGCAGCGCAACATTGAATGTCCTTGAACCAATAATCTGTTTAACTGTTTTAAACGTTTTTCATAGAATTATTCTCATACTATTTGTATTTTGAACGTTTTTATAAAACAATTTGAGAATTGAATGAAAATATTATTTTTTGTCTTTTATTTTTTATATTTGAATGCGAAACTTTTATTCTTAGTCTACAACAACATTTTTTACAAAAGAACCAATAGAGAAACAGTTCATAATAAATTTGGAATTCCCCCCACTAAAAACTCAAAACGCCTCTCGGTGGGGCGTAGGTTTCATGTTGGAAATAACTGGTATACATGCTTCCCTGTATTTTTCTATTAATAAGCTCAGAAAAGCAACTTAAATATTATTTCGTGGTGTAGCGTCAACATACTTTTTGTAACACACTTGTCTTAGATAGAAAGACTTATCCTATGACGTGTCCTCTGTAAATTTCTATTCAAATTATTTTAAAAAAATCAATTTTTTGTTTAAATTTCTGCAGAACATTCCTAAGGAATTATGTCTATATTAGTTGTATTACTATTAAATCCTACATTCTGTATTAAATGTCCTACATTCTGTATTAAATGTCCTACTTTCCATTATCATTAATAATGACTAATTACATATTATTTGGTTATGATAAAAATACAGTAATTATTTATTGTTCGCCTTATTAGAAGTCTAAACTCCAAATACACAAATTTCTGTATCGAAATATGTTACACAGTGCCTTGTATTTTGTTTACAAACGACAACACAATTAATCTAACGTCGATTTCAAGTTAAATTAATACGTAAAGTAACGTTTAACATGACGTTTAGAATGTTGTGCTGCCATGTAATCCTTTGTTTCACTTCAATAATATTTTCTGCAAATTAATTACTTAAACACAAATGTTTAGTGTCAAGTAACAAATGTTATATTATCACAGATGCATTAAATTCAGAAAACAAACTTAAAATTAAAAGCTGCAGAATCATTTATAGCTAAGTGTGTCATTTAATGTGAATAATACTTATTCCACTACTAAAAAATCTATGGATCAAAATATCAATTAAATCTATTTATTTTTTTAGATGTGGATGTATTCGTATACAGAGTGGCCAGAATTTAAACTCCCCCATTCCGACGTCTCTATCTGTTAAACTATTCAGTGTATAAGCTATAAATTTTTAACACTACTATTGAAGAAATTGGAAAACGGATTACGCTAAAAAGAAAGTTCCATAAATCATCAACAGATGGCGCTGTGCTACTGGACATATGCTGAAAAAGCACAAAAACACATTTTAAACGCTTTTTATTTGAACGTGCGAAACATTCATTTGACATGAACCTTATCAACGCAAGGAATGCTGCTCGATATGGCCCCCTTCTTGAAGATTTAAAATCTGCACTCCGTGGACAGCTTATTCAACTGCAGTTTGTAACTAGTCGACTGAGATGCTTATCACATGTATAGTGATACCAGGGGTGAGATATCTCCGCTTTTTTTGCATACCAGTATAATTTTCCAAAAAATGTGTTTTTATTTAAACGGAACATTCTGCGATTTAAGAGAACAATATTTTCTCTAAGATTATACTGGTATGCAAAAAAGCGGAAAAACCTCATCGCTGAGTGATACTTTCTTTAAAATTTGCCGAGGTTAGAAGACGTCCTCGATAAACAAGATTTTTTAAGTATCCCCACTGCCAAAAATCTCACGTATTCCAGAGAAAGAGATGGTCAGGTTGTCTGATTACTCTGCTATTAGTGAACGTTGCTGAAGAAACTGCTGTACACAGAATTCAATACGTGGAGGCGCTCCATCATGCATAAAGGTAATTGATCAGGATATTACCGACCTTGCAAATGGGGTACAACAAAAGTTCCGAACATCCTTTTGTACCTATCGGCCGACATAATGCATGTCACAGGGCAATTGCGAAGAGCCTGTTCGAAAATGAATGTGGCTGTGAATCAAAACCAGACTATAACTTTTGATGAGTGGAGTGGAATCTCTTGGAAGGTACCAGGGTTTTCAGTTTTTCAATTTCTACAGTTATGATTGTTCACTGTTCTACTGAGGTTGAAATGGGCCTCATCGCTCCACAGAAACTTTCATGGCCATGATACAGCGACTTCAACTCTTCAACTTGTCATTTCTTTCATTTTTTTCTGTTATACAGTGTCTTATATATCAGTTTTCGCCCCAAAACTGATGTAGTCACTCTCAGATCATTACATGCAGTTATTTTACCTTAACTGGAAATTTGTATCACAACTTTATATCTGTTCGTTCAAAAGAAGCAATTTGAGTGTATCCAGACGTTATTTTGCCTCCTGTACAAGTATAATACTTTTTTTTTCAATGCACGGCTTCCTCGCGTGATTTTCACAACTTATTTTATTTACTCACCTAATTATTTTGGGCAGTGTGCAAATTTCGCATTTTTCTGCAGTCAAGTCGACATAATTTATAGCCGTATTTCATCTTTTTAACTTTTGTTTGTTGTATAACATTGTTTTTCTGTAGATTTATTGTATTAAGACATGCCCTTTTATAAGCATGTGAACGAATGGTAAATGAAACAGAAATACAAATATTCTTTTTCTTATTATGTAGAGAAAGAATCACAATAGGTTTCATCTGTTCAAAATGCTGTATGTTAAATCAATAGACAGGGTAAACGCTTCTTTATACGAAACAAAAAGTCAAGAATTAGGTACAAATTATATTTTTAAGTTTCAAATGTTTATAAATAAGCGACTTTAAAAGTGGAAATATATATTTATGATTTCTTTACTTTAAAAGTATGCAGTATTTAAAGTAATTTTATAGAAATACTAGCTGCTGAAAAAATTAACAATTAATTAAAATGAACAATACATTATGAAATACTAAAGTTTGCGCGAATATGATCAGGGATAGGTCGGAATAAAAGGGAAAGGAAAAAATAAAAAATAAGTTGTTGCAAAAGTCAGCGATAGACAGCGTAATTTCTTGCAAATAAGGCCATCGTTAAAACGGCGGAATTCACGTGAATTCTTCATTCGTTAACTACAGGATGTTATCATTACTAGCTCAAGCATAGTTGATTAAGCATTTTTACATGAACTGTGAATCTGAAACCGAAGCACTGTGATTGTTTTGAAAGACAAAAAGACTCAAAATCAGAAAACAGTCCGTTTAACATTAGGTGATAGTGAAGTATGTCAACAGCTGTTTTTATTTTTTTTTACTGTTTACTCTTTATTATTTCCAGCTTCATTTCCGTCCTCATTATATTTTGGCTAAGAGCACTCTATAGCGGATTACATGATATACCTTTGTTATAGAAATTTCCCGATCTCTACTTGATCGTTTTCGTGCAAGTTTTGTAATAATTTGTTCATTTTAATTAATTTTAAAAAGTTGTAATGAACTTTTGACGTACTTATTATCTTTTCTATTTTCATGTTTTAATTACTTCACTTTAGCTTCGATTTAATAACTTATGTTATGAAAAATTAAGAAATAATTATCTCATAAAATTTATAACAGTAATTACACTACGGATGAAATAATAGTTTACTGTAATTGGGGAAATTGAAAATCATTTAAACCCTTATGACTCAATCTCCTATCGTGAATTTTTATTTAGTACAGTTTACTCGCAAACTCTATTTATATCAACTTATGCATAAGAGATTTTTAATATTAATAGCGTAATTAAATTGTTAATTAATGAGTAAAGTTAATAAAAGTTTCTAAATTTGCCATCGACGATTATTATCATTGTCTTAAAACTTTAATTATGTATTACAAATTCAATAAATTGTTTATGGGTACTTAATTTTCGTTAAAATATAATATCATTAAATATAATCTGTTAATACGGACTGTAATACAAAATCAACAAAGAAATTATGTAATTGATTTCACAATAATAATAAAGAGAATTTTTATATACTTTTTATTTTAATTCATTTATTATTTCTTAAAGTGATAGTTTATTATTTTAAATATAATTTATTTTTGAATTTTAGTATTTATTTTAAAAACCTAGAAAATACATTCCTGTAAGTCATTAATGGGAAAAAATTGAAAACGAAGTTTAATGATTTTTTTTTATCATTTACTATGAAAAAAATTAACCATCGCATGTGACTTAAAATTACAGAAATTGTTTTTTAACCAGTTATGGTAGTGTTATTATGGTATTGTGGTGATTATATATTAGAAAATTAATATCAGAAAAAAATGCAGTGAAATCTATAAAAAGTTTAAAAAAACATAGTTTTCTATAACGTTCAAATATGACAATTCTAAATTCCCCAAAGGAATTTTTGATTTATTTTGAAAAAACTATCTGTAGTGCAGTTTGTTTTACAACCAAAAAAAATTAATTTAACGTTAGTACTTTAAAGCTTTACATTTGCGTACTTTTTAAACTACTTTACCGAATGACTTGCCGTTTGCTATCACGATGCAAACTTTACTAAATATTCCGAATATGATGCCAAAAATTAGTGTTTGTAATGAAAATTTTACAGTTTGAACAATTTTACTTTGAAAACGAACACTAAACTTGTACCGTAACATAAATATATAGAACATATTATTCCCAAACGAGTTTTTATGCAACATTCACATATGTGTGCAAAATAAACTGTTGAAATGAAAATAAAAATAGAAATATGGTAGAGGAAAAAAATCGCACTTCTCAATATGATGATTAGAGTTAGATTTTTATATAATTGCATATATGCATGCATTTGGATAATTCAAAAATTGGTGTAATTATTGTAAATGTTTAAAGGTTCAGAAATTTTATTTAACTGCACATCTACAATATTTTTTTCTCCAATTAAAATATTATTTACACTTTAGTAATGGCATAAAATGTGTAGAAAAACATTAAAAGAGGGGAAATTTTCAATTCATCATTATAAAGTTACACAAGCGACCCGAAATTCTAGCATACATGCAGTAATTTGACTGTAGATAATTGTTGTATGACTGTAGAAATGAATGTAGAAAGAATCTTCTAATACTAAACAGAAGTAAAATGGCTATAGTATCGCACAATATGAAAAAATTAAGTTTTAAGAATGTAATAATCTCCCATTTTAATAGATTTTGATGGACTTGGTAACACATGGGAAATATCGACGTTAATAATCTATGTTTCCATTTCGTAATCTATGTTTTTAAATACGTTTTTTAGGTGCGTTCGTAATTATATAAATACGTAGCACCTATAGTCGTCGTTTGGTCCATCCGTCTGTCCGTCCGTCAATCTGTCTGTCTGTTTGTCTGTCCGTCTGTCTGTCTGCCCGCATATAACAACGCAAAAACTACCCAACCAAATGGTTTGCAATTTAAGATACATTATCTTTGCAGAATTTTGTCGAGACATTTCAAATTTTATTAAAATCGAATCAAAACTTTAGGAGATATTAATGAAAATATTTATTAAGAAATTTGATTTTTTTTTTAAATCGGTGCTTTCTTGTTATAGGAGCTTCCGATTGATGTTAAATCGTCAAGCGACCGAGATACTTATTTTATGACAGAAATTAATCTGCAGACGATATAATTCATTTCACAGAATTAAAAATCATCAAGATCTGAATATTTATATAACTAGCTGATACATATATATCTGAATATTTATATAACTAGTTAAGATATTTGTATGAACAGTGTCATAAAATATATACTTAACTAGCTGTTTAACCCGTTCTACGCACGGGATATCATGAATTTAATTCTAAAACGTGCGTACGAACGCACCTCGTTTGTAACGTTTGACGTACAATTTCCAACTTGTTCTTTTTATGATAAATAGGATTTTTATCTTGGTAAAGTTGTATTATCGATATGTACAAAAGAAAGTCCTGACTGGGGAGATCCTCAACGCACATCCCAAATTACAGAAACTAGAAATATGCAAATTGGGGGGAAAATCTTCTTAGGAAGTAGACGACCGCTGAGAAAAGATTTTCTAAAACTTCAGAAAATTTCTTAAAAATTGGATATTATAGTTACGTGTCAACTGATTATATATTTAATGTATTTTTGTATGCTGAATCGAATAGTATAACGTAAATGCTTCTAAGTCCAATAGCTCATGCGATGTTGCATATTTTTCAAATTTGGCGAATTTTTAAGCGCCAAAACCTCAAAATTCTAACATTAAAAATGATAATTTCTAAAAATACACGCGTTATTTTAGTAACGGAAAAAATTCAATGTGTCGATAAAACTCAAGGGACTTCTTTCCATCGTTATAATATAATGTGAATAAAATTAGAATTATGGGTGAAAGTTCTATAATTTTGTGAATCCTATTATAAAACACTAGATTTTTAAAAAAGTTGTACGAATTTTAATGAGAGGAATTTTAATGATACATTTTTAAAATAAAATTGGGTACACTAAAAATATATATTAACAAAAAAAAAATAATAATAAAATTTGTTAAACAATTATGTTTTAACTTCACAAATCTGGAATAAAGAAAAACGAAAAAGATACATAATTAGAGTGTATTTTATTTATTTTTTAACATGTATTCTGCATCATTTGCTTATCGTCAGTTGCCACAGAACGTTTGTTCAAATGAGTTTGATACCCGCGTCCTCAAATCCCTGAATATTTCCTGAAAAGTTAATCTGAAAAACTGGAGCAAGAATTAGCCTTCTAAAGAAAACTCTAAAAACATTGTAGAACGGATATAGGCATGTGGAAAGTCGTAGGTGGTAAATTTCAACGTGAGACAAATATATTTATAAAATATTGAATTTTCAAAATGATATTCCAATGTTCAAACATTAACCACATCAAATCCGTTTTGAAAAGCGGATACAAAACAAGTATAAGATTTACCGTAATAACAGTAGAACCAAGAACAGCGCCGAATATATATAAAAAAATATCGTCCTAATAAAGCATCTACTTAGCAAATACTAAGCATCGAATGTAGTATCATAGGCGAACAGGATTAATCTCTGTCTTACATAACCTTAACGTAAAAATATTTAATTACAGTCTCCTACAAACTAGATCAAAGATGTGCAACCTGGCGCTCACAGAATACCAGTAATTTCTCACAAAAGTCTTCGCATTATTTAATCGTAAGAATTTGGCGATAGATCAACTGAACTTCTTAATCGAAATGCAGATGGATATATCTAACTAATGCCGCTCCTTATTTATCGTTCAGAGCATCCAGGAGCCCTTTAAAAACGATGGAAGAAGAACCCGTGGGACGAAAACTAAAAGTCTAATCTTCCAACATTTTGGAAATTAAAACTAAAAGCTTTGGGTAATCATCTCATTATAGGAAGATGGTTTATTAACATTTTATCCCAGAAGCTGAGAGTTATTGCTCATCTCAAAATTTAGACTTCAAAATGTGATGTTAATTATCGATAACGTACCTGGATATTATCTGGATATATTGATACAAGAGTAAAGATAGTTCTTCCAAACACCACCTGTCTCCTTCAGCTCATGGCCCAGGGTGTGATCAAGATTTTAAAACCGTATTACATGTGCCGTTTGTTCGCCAAATTCGCCAAATTCGCATTATTTAATCGTAAGAATTTGGCGATAGATCAACTGAACTTCTTAGTAGAAATGCAGATGGATATCTCTAACTAATACCGCTCCTTATTTATCGTTCAGACCATCCAGGAGCTCTTTAAAAACTATGGAAGAAGAACCCGTGGGACGAAAACTGGAAGTCTAATCTTCCAACAATTTGGAAATTAAAACTAAAAGCTTTGGGTAATCATCTCATTATAGGAGGATGGTTTATTAACATTTTATCCCAGAAGCTGAGAGTTATTGCTCATCTCAAAATTTAGACTTCAAAATGTGATGTTAATTATCGATAATGTACCTGGAAATTATCTGGAAATATTGATACAAGAGTAAAGGTAGTTCTTCCAAACACCACCTGTCTCCTTCAGCTCATGGCCCAGGGTGTGATCAAGATTTTAAAACCGTATTACATGTGCCGTTTGTTCGCCAAATTCGCATTATTTAATCGTAAGAATTTGGCGATAGATCAACTGAACTTCTTAGTAGAAATGTAGATGGATATCTCTAACTAATACCGCTCCTTATTTATCGTTCAGACCATCCAGGAGCTCTTTAAAAACTATGGAAGAAGAACCCGTGGGACGAAAAGTGGAAGTCTAATCTTCCAACAATTTGGAAATTAAAACCAAAAGCTTTGGGTAATCATCTCATTATAGGAAGATGGTTTATTAACATTTTAACCCAGAAGCTGAGAGTTATTGCTCATCTCAAAATTTAGACTTCAAAATGTGATGTTAATTATCGATAACGTACCTGGAAATTATCTGGAAATATTGATACAAGAGTAAAGGTAGTTCTTCCAAACACCACCTGTCTCCTTCAGCTCATGGCCCTGGGTATGATCAAGATTTTAAAACCGTATTGCATGTGCCGTTCGTTTGCCAATTTGAATGTAGCAGTAAGAAAATTTACAGAATTAAGAGTGAAAAACCTCTGGAAGAAATTCAGAATTTTGATGTAGTCACAGTCATAGTTGATTGATGGGTTGAAGTTTAACATAAAACCATGAGCGATGCTTGGTAAAACTATGTCATCTTTCTTTTTGCAAACTGGGAAAATTGTTTTATAATTGTGATTACATATAAGAGGAATATACTAGTCATATACTGCATGTACTAGTCATGAAACTAATTGCTGACGTAAGTTGGAGTATTACTGTATCATTAATAATGCTTTCCAACATGGTTGAAAAATGTTTATGAATTTGGTTTGTCTGTCTGCGTCTGTCTATCCGTGCTCTAACTCGCATAAATATACTCGGATTGTCATGCAATTGATAAATGTTATTGAAGTTTTTGAAGTTCTAAGACATGTTCGGTATTGAATATGAAGTGTGTAGCACTTATAGTTCCTTTACAGGTACACTCGAAAGAATTCAGTTATATTACGTTGTATGGGGTAAATCCTTTGCGGTTTATTTTAATGGTGTTACTCTATTTGAAACATATTGAAATTTATGTATATCACAAAGGTGTACTACAAGCGGTTTTATGTAGAATATGGCGCGCTTAGCAGTTATAGTTCCTTTACAGGGACACTCAAAAGAATTCCGATACATTATGGTCCATGGACAAAAATCACTTGCTGTTTATTTTAATTATGTTTCTTTATTTCAATATTGAATTTGATATATATCACTCAGAAATATTACAAGAGGCTTACTATAGAATATTGTGGGTATGGTATTCATCGTTCATTTACAGGGACACACAAAATAATTCGGTTAAGTACTGTCTGGAAACGATAATTGCAGGAATTTCGTTTTCAGTTGCGGAACTCATATTTAAATTTAATTAATCTTTTGCCTATTATTTGGTGTGTATAAATTCTGTAGATCATATACAGGGCAACAAATGAGATCTCTAGTACATTTAGGTTTATTGACGGAAATTCCAGATGATGAATTTTAAACTGTGCTATGCGTTTGCTAACTGAAGTAAAATTTAACATTCTATGTAGTATATATATATAAATCTATATACAGGAGTGCAAAAAATCGGATATTTTTCCGAATATTGTTAATAATTAATTAAATTGTGTTTTTAAATATGTTATGCGTTTTTCAAATCGTTTAATTAGACATAATCCTTCACATTATTAAACGGTCAAGATTTGTAAAAGCATTTTGAAGTGTTAAAAATTGTTGCATAATCTATGGTAACGCATAATTTTTTGTTCTTGCTATTTTATTGTCATTCGCTTTTCAGTTTCTTGTGTAATGAACCGACTCAGTTATCCTGATGAATTCCATCAACTGTTAGCGGCTGCATATATTTCAGATTTACTGCCATATTGTGACTAATGTTTGTTAATTCACATTTCAATTAAATATTTTCAGCTGGTTTTTATTTTAGGTATCATAAAAATAATACAAAAAACTCTACTGAATTTAAATTAGTTGCTTCCTTTATTTTTATAATTTTTTTATTTATTTTTTTTTTTTTTTTGCCCCACCAGTGGCTGAGAGGTTGTGCTCTCGAAGCTCGTAGACGGGAGGTGCTGGGTTCGATCCCAATCGCGCCCGTTGGCCTAATCGTTCGGAGTTTTCGTGGTTCTCTTCGAGCCGTGGATTTATCCATGCGTAAATACGGGTTAGGAAAACGGGTTAGGAACGGGTCCCTTAGAAAGACCCCCACGAAGGGCACTCCCCCCGGGCCTATATCCCTAGTGTAGATAATTGGCCGTCAATAATCAACTCAACTCAACTCAACTTATTTTTTATATTACTCAACTTTTTTATTAGTGCTAAAAGATAACTTTTTATATACGATTTTAAGAAAAAATATACAAGTATGGAATGAATATCTTAAATTTTTATGCACTGATGTGCATTTATGGAAATTATATCTAAAATATGCAAATGGATATGCAAATATACAACTTCATATAATCCGAAATATCCGAATGACATTAAATAATGTCACATCAAATCACAAATGTCATGTTGCATTTGTGACAAAAATTCTAACTCTATGAAAAAATGACTAAAATGACTAAAATCTAAAATGACTAAAATGACTAAGATTAAAAATGACTAAAATCATGACTTCTACAAAACTTTGAGGACATTTGTTATGGCAACTTAAAAAATCTTAATTCCTGGGACATTGTTATTCTGACTGTTTTTGAAATCTATAAATGTTACTGACGTGCCTCTTGAAGTGACTTACGTCACGTCAAAAATGTGAAAGAAAGTCACTAAGTGCAACGTCGCATCATAATCAAAATGTGACATTATCAAATGTTTATAAAGAAACACAAGATTCTTATCATATTGTATTGACAAAACATCGTATTTTATGAAGGTTTTAAAAGTATTTCCTTTTCTATATTGATACTATCTCTATATTTTTTTCAATAAGTTTTATATATTTTAACCAAGTTTTTTTTAAATTAACACAGCATGGACACTTATTTATACAAGGTGATTCCTTAAGTTTGTTTTGGCTCAAATAACGGATGTAAAAATGTTTCTACATACATGAAAAGGGTATCTATGCAGAAGGCAACAGCTATGATGAAGGCAACAGCTATGTGATACATCGTAGTACCCTGTAGATGTAAATTTCCGATTTATAGATCGTAACTTGAAAACTACTGGAGATAGGACCAAACGTTTAATGACAAAGTTGTAGAGCATCTTCGATGTGCAAAAAAACAAAATATTGTGCACATGGCTACGGTAAATATTTGCCTGTAAAGATCAAAATATCTGACACTAATGCAAGATGTTTTACTTGTGAAAACACGACATCTGCGAGAAAACACAAAACGTATGGCAATGAAATTTTATCATATCAGAACACGACGGTACGCAACTATGAATAAAAATCTGTAACGTAGAAGAATCAAGGGACCGTTTGTTATTTTTGCATTTACAAATACAGTTACATTATAGAAGTCTTAGTAGATGTTTTTAATTACAAACACTATTTTATATACAATACAAACATTAATCTATCGTCTGCAACTGCTTATTTTCTCAGATAAAATATCATGCATCGGTTTGGGATAGTTTTGTCGGTACATGCGACTATTCATTGTATCCGCGTGCAACATATGTCTTATTAAATGCTACTAAATCTTAACAAACCTTAGTAATTATATTCTTAAAACGTCAATGATTATCTACACCTTCGTCATTGAAACTTTTTCTCGTTTCTTCTACACATTTCGAGTTTCTATTTCCTGAATTTATAGCAAGGGTGCGGTACAATGTAAGTTACCGCGGACCGTTGGCATTTTACAATACCTATAAACCACATTTATGTCTGTAGCTGATGAATTTCACCATTGTTTGTGCAGAAAATGAATCACCCTTTTCTTAAGAAAAAAATACTACATGAGCTTACTGATGAAAACAAAATACCGCTCAAACAATCACACACATCTTATAATTTTCAAAATATTTAGATGATCGGTTATGTCGTACGTATTCTGAAACATTTTTCTTTCTTTCTGGAAAAAAATCTACTCAGTAAGTTTACATCGAAACAATTTAATAAAATATGTTTTTAGCTTCATTTGATGATATTAGACTGTTGTAAGTATGCAAAAAACTAGGGTGATTGAAAATAAATTTATTAAACTATAAAATATATATATCTGATTTTTTTAAAAAGGTGTCACGATTTATGTGTGAACTTTATGGATGAAATATTATCGTCTTTAAAATACATATTGGAAAAGCAAAGTATTTTTAATTTTCTGTTATATATATATATTTCCTATTATATTAAGTATATATTTATTAGGCACCTGTTCTTTTTTATTTCTCCAGAAGAAGTTTTATAGCTGTTCTATAGCTGTGTTAGGATATTTAAAAGAAAATGCAAGCTAAAATAAAAAAAAATGGGGGAAAATTATTTAAACTCAGTAATTAAGTTTTACAATTAAAGTTTATTTCTTGCATAGTAAAAAATAAGAATGTTGAAATAACCATGAATTTATTATCTATGATGCCATAGATATCTTATTATGCTTCATATCTATTCTTTATCTGTAAAAATTACCGAAATTTCTATAAGGTTAAAAGTTAATTAATAATCATACTTTTAAAACAAATTACGGAGGAAACTTAAAAAAATATAATTATTAATAAAACAGAAAATTATATGCACGGATAATTATCATTTTAATAAGCAACATAACATTCCCTTTTAATAAAATGCGACGAATTTTAACAAAATGTTCATTAATTTTCTAAATAGATTAATTTAATATCAGTTCCATTTGTTTCCAGATGAATGTTTAAGAAATGGCTAAACTTCTTAAAACAAATAAAAATGTTGTTTCTGTTGATTACAGAATTTTATATAACTTTCTTTTTTTTTCCTGACTTATGTATCTTTCGACAAATATAAAACATTACGAAGCATTTCATTAGTGAAAATTAAACAAATTAAGATATATATATTAAAATGAGTAAATATTTTATTTCAGAAATAAATTTATGCTAATATGTTAGTATTTGGATTTGATAAACTATTTAAATTATTTCTCTTTGAGCAATTGTAAAATGCACATGAATCGGTATCAATAGGAGAGATATAAAAAAAGGAATAAATATAAAATGAATTAATAGTTGCCCAGACAACAAACAATTGTTTACAGTTTTAACAGTTAACCTAATACTTGTAGTACGTCTTTATGATATAAAAGACTCAGACTTTTATGGACTGTTGAGATGTAGCAACGAAATGTAAAATTTTAAATTAATACTGAGATTATTGATGTAGTTTAAAGTCACCACATCACATTCCATGCCCATATTTGATCGAGAGATTTATTAAAGAAAGTCTTCTGCTTCGTTCATGTGTCTTCAAAACAGCATAGAGTCGTACAAAGTAAGTCAGACCGCACATACACTGTAACAGAGACGATTTTAAAACAAAGTTCTATTTTGTACCACTAGATTTTAGATTGCATAATGATGCTTCGATTTGATTGTTCGCGGGCCACACATTAAATATCGATGTTGCGTCGTTTAGACGTTACGATAAAAAATCGATTATTTGGATATGAAAGTTACTCATATAACTCAATTTTAAATCATATATATTCAGTCTAATTGTACATGGTATTTCAGTTCGAATATTGTACATAATGCTGCACTAGTTAACTCCAAGAAAAACGAATGAAAACGTACACTATTAAAAGTAATCTGAAATTCACGGGTATTTTTTTCCTGAATTTCACAGAAAAAGTCCCTTTTCATGACAAAAGGGCATTTTCCGTTAAAAACAGAAAATTTCCTCATATTTCCTGAAAACAATGGAACAGACGGAGAAGAAAGTGGCCAACGGAGATATTCCGTTATCTGCTGCATATTTATTTTCAATGTTTAAAAAACTGACATGTTGCAGCACAGAAAAACTAAAATTTCGAGTTTATTTAAAAGAACAAAAAATTAAATTATTATTATTATTATTTCGAATTTAAAAAAGCAACAATTAATTTTCCCATGTTTTAAAATTATTAGCAATTTATTTGTTAAAGTTATAAAAAATATTCACAGTTAAAATATATTCTAAAGAAATAGCTGCTTAATATATATATATATAATAATAGTTAAGTGAAAAAAAAATCGATTTTACTCTAAAAAGCAACAAACAAAAATAATGCTTTCAAATTAAAAAAAATATATATATCATTCCTTTGAAATTATTCGCAATTTGTTTTTTAAAGTTATAAAAAACACTCTCACTAAAAATATATTCTAACCGAGCACATTTAAAAAATCTATAATAGTTGAAAAAAATCGATTTTCTCAAAAATCAAACATACTTTATCGAATTTAATTCAAAATATAATATTCATATTTTGCATCTAACAATCAAATTAAGAATATATATAATTCATGTTTTAATCCTCTATTAATTATAAAGTTTTCGGTCATAATCTTCTAACAAAATATCCCCCCAATTAATTTCAAAATTACCAGGTTTCTAAACCCCAGATTGTTTAAGTTCCAAGCCGGGATTTGAAGAAATCTCGTATCAGCGTTTCAATTTCTTATTCTAGCAAGGGGGCACTGGTCTTGCGGTAAAACACTTTGCTCGAGACGCAATCATCTCTGGTTAGAATCCAAAGGTCAGCCGAAAATATTCTTGAAGTATATCAAATTATTAAATACTCCCGGTGTAAGCAAAAACAGAAAGGTAATTTTTTTTAAACCGAGGTCCTTCAAAACGGAAAGTTACCGTTTCTCCAAACGAAGATTCTCCTTCTGTTATCTTTCAAAGCGGGAAATCTACTAACGGAACGGAAAATACCCGGCAACTTTGCTGCCAGTAGTTTTACCTTAAATTAACTGATTTATTTTTAACAGTGTACTTATTTTTTTTTACATGGTACACAGTGAGCTATGTTAGGCTGGTAAACAGTTTAGCAGTGCATAATTGTGTACTACTATAATTATATTTATTTCTTAATAAATAATGTGCATTAGATGTTATATTACTACTATTTTATGCTTTTGAGAGACATAGGCGCTCATAGATAAGAGTAACCTTTCTCTCATTTTCCCCCCATATCAGCTACAAACTCTAGTCTCTCCATTTATCTGTATTTAGACCCGTTAAAATAGACTAAAATGTGACAGTTTAATGCATGGATGCTTAGAAACCCAGGCACAAAAGTGTGATACATCTGATTGTTAAATGTAATGGAAAAGTACATAAAATATTTTCACTGTGTCTCACTGTGTACTAAGTGAGACAAATCCAAAATATTATTTTAGAATTATACTTTTTTCTGATTATTTTTATGCAATATTAGGAAATTAAAAAAATATGAAATCATTTAAAATGAATCACAATTTAGGTATTACTAAAATAGGTGTAAAATAAAATAAAGGTTCTAAAACATTAAAACCATTCTAAGATGTTAAAACATTCGCCGGAGTCCCGAGCGCTTTCGACAAGAAACTGGCCATCATCCAAAGGCGAAAATGAGAAAAAAAAAATGTCGGGACTCCAAAGAAGTTTTATTTTCTCATTTTTGCCCTTGGATGATGGCCAGGTTCTGGTCGAAAGCGCTCAGGACTCCGACGAAAGTTTTAACATCTTAGAATGGTTTTAATGTTTTAGAACCTTCATTTTATTTTACACCTAATTTAGTAATACGTAAATTGTGATTCATTTTAAATGTTTTCATATTTTTAATTGGTACACAAAGGTGAATTTAAGTTCCAATATTAGAGAAATTTTGCTATATATTTAATAATTAGGAAATTTGTTATGCAAGACTCTATTATACTAGACTCTATTATGCAAGGCTCTCTACTAACCCTATTTATATATGTAATGGCTAAATTTTCTTCAGTCTATTATATTGAACTCTTAACACTTTGATTAGGTTTTGGGACAAATTACACCAATTTTTTCTTATTTTTCGTACCACTTTAAAGAAAAAAAAATCACTGCTATACAATTATACTAGGCTACTTTCAAGACAAATATACCACAAATACTTTTTTGTAAATTGTAGTACAATTGACTATCAGAACAATCGATAGATCTGGCCCGTAATCAAAATGTTAATTAACCTTTTATAAAATCTGTCTCACTATATGTACGACTCTCCTTTACTTCAGTTATTTGTTTATTAGTGTGGGAATTCTTATTTATAATCCCAAAGTTACTTAAATATCTACTAGGCTTATAATTATGAATTGATTACAGCTCTTCATTCTAAGTTTTAAACAATTTTTATTACTTACTTAACGAAATAATTCAATGATGACACTACTCAACAATATAATATCATATATTTGTATGTAAAAGTAATTCACTTAGAATTAAACTTCTAATCCTTTATTATACATATATCTTGGAATATTAACCACCTTACTTGGGTACAAAAACTATGGAACAACAACGTTAGATAGTAAATTTCAGTTTGTTTTATTTGATAGGTTTTTTTGCTGTCTGTCAGTTATTACGAAAGAAATATAGAAATCTAACATATATATGTAATAATAAAAAAATTTCGCCATTTTTCCTTAATTAATTTACTCCAAATTCTTACAATTCTAAAATTTTCCCTGTCTTTTAAAATATCTCTTAAATCTAATATATATTTTTATTCCATAGCTTTAATCAAAATATTCTTTTAATTATTATTCTAAAAATCTTAATCTGTTAAAAGCTACACGTATTTGTAAAAACCTTAATTTCTTCGTTTGAAACAGTTAAATTTTATTTCTTTAGAACGTCTCTTAGTATCATTTTTATTTTTATTAATATTATCATTCGATATCCCATAATCCTTTCGGCTCGCGCGTCTTCCGGTTCACCTCAAAATTATGCCGTATACAGTAATAAGTTCCACGGCTTTGCAAGCTTCTTATTGACTTGTCCTCCCCTGCATTGAGAAAATATTCATACTCTCGCGACCTTTAAAACGCGTTGCACGGGCTTGCAGATCAGAATTTGTACGCTTTTCTTAATGCCAATAAAAGCACGGAGAGATCTTGCCAAGTTGCTGTAATTAACTCTAATTCTTTTAACATCTACATGCTGTCACATATGAACTCTGAAATTATTCGTTAATGAAATTGCTTCATATTTAGTATAGTGTCAATAAAAGAACTGATATCAACTACTCAAATTTTTTATTCCTACGGGAAAACTCCATGTTTTGCATAACCATCGTCTTGCCTTGGGAATCATGACTGCTATGTATGTTACGACTGCTATGTTTACGACGGCCACTGCTCTATTTTTACGGAATACTGGAGTGCTAATTCGATCTCTTTATTGTGAAATGCCATATTTATCATATATATATATATATATATATATATATATATATGGAAATGTGATTCAGACATGAAGAGGAAGCTGTTGATTATCTTATGTTTTCTGAGAGATTCTGATGTATCTGATATTTCTGATGAAGAGCCCGAAATTTGCCAATTTCCTCCGGATGAAAATGAACACAGCACTGAAGAGGTGAATATTGACGATAATACTTTGTATCCAATTACACCTGCTGATGTATGGGGAAGTGTGGGCCTTTTTTCAAAGAAATTATCCTTTGCTGAAAATAGTAATGAACCTGTCACAGAGCCCACTTCTTCGAATATAATCTCTGGTGATCAAACAGCTCCTAAAATTAAAGTGTAAAGAAAATGAAAAGGATCAAGAGAGAATGGAAAGCGAACAAGAAAGAAACATGCACTGCCTAAATAGAAGAAAAGTTTAGCGTTTGATAGGGCCATTCAAAGTGAACCTCTTGAAAAATTTTGTGACAATTTCCCGGAATTATTGGAATTAGGAACTGTTGATATTTTTTTCAAATTTATATCACGTACTTGGGTTATTTAGCAGATATGATGACAAATTAAGCTTCACAACACGGTGTGAAGTTACAAACGGATTGGAAGGACATTGCTCAGTTTTTTGGTTTGCATTTATTGAGTGGATACCATCATGTGCTGTCGGAAAATGATTATCGGAGTATGTCTGAAGACACATCTGCACCTATAGTCTCTTCCATCATGTCAAGGAAATATTATAGGGATTTAAAAAGAAACTTTCACTTAATGGATAATTCTGTACTGAAACCTGGCAATAAACTGGGTAAGATTCAATCAGTTTATGATGAACGAAATACAAAATTCGTTCAGTTTGGAATATTTCATAATAAACTCAGTATAGATGAATCCATGGTTCCGTATTATTGGATCCATTCTTCTAAAATTTTTATCCGTTTGAAACCATTTCGTTTTGGGTTTAAAAGTTGGATGATATGTGGAAGAAATGGATATCTCTACAGAATGGAAATTTATGCAGATAAACAATCAGATGAAACTGGAACATTAGAACCAGAGTTGCCAATAATCTTCTGTCGATTGTCATCAACCTACTTCAAGTCGAAGTCATTTTGGACAATTTCTTTACTTTATATGATTTGCTGAAGATTCTGGCAGAGCGAAATATAAAAGCAACTGGAACTATTAGAGAAAACCGTGCAACATATTGTCCTGTAATACCTTGTAAAGTGCTGTGAAAAATGGAAAGAGGTACATTTGATTACCGATGTGACGGATCCGTTTACATGTGCCGGTGGAATGACAGATCTGTTGTAATTGTTGCTTCAAATTACAGCTGGCATGAACCACTTAAATCAGCTAAAATATATTCACATGAAAAAAATAAAAAAGGTGATGTACAACAACCATGTTTGATTCATGAATATAATTCTAGAATGGGAAGTGTAGACCTTATAGACAAAATGCTGAATAGTTATTGATCTTAGTTTCGTAATAAGAAATGGTGGTGGAATTGGAAATGTATTCAATGTGGCTGTCATTGCTGGATGGCTATTATATAAGAAAACACGTCTTCAGAATAGCCAAATAACACGTCTACAGTTTCGCCCACAAGTCCCAATCGTCCTTTTACGAATTGAGCCAAAAATATAGTTGTCGACCAGGACCAAAAATGCATACCCCTGTAGCATTAAGAAAGAATGATGGACATTACCTGATCGGAACTTCTGAGTATAGATGTGCACAATGTAGAATAAATGCAAGATTGGAATGCAATGAATGCAAGAAACGGATTCAATTGCATTGTTTCCATGTATACCATGGAATACCATAAAATCAAGTAGTATGTAGCATTTTAAATTATACTTCACAAATTGTGTTTTTTTAATAGTGTGTAATTTAAAAGAAGAAATATTAGTAATTTTGTTACTTTTTGTCAAAATAAAATGCTGTACATTTTTGACCTATGTATTGTCAAATGTGGCCAATGTTCCCAAATGGGACCAACCAAATAAAAACATAAATATATTTTTTTGTTATTTACTAAAATGATATGGATAAAGTAAGACATTATAAGCTGTAATATAGGGCAAAATATTATAATTACATTAGGATCTTAATATACAACCTGTAAGCGGTTAATAATAACTAATAAACTAATCTGTATTTTTCTTTTAAATTTATAGGATGAACTTTCACCGACTAGACCTAGAATCAAATAATGGTGAACATTACTCTAAAATTTACACTTTATTTACATTTATTTTTACATTAGCTGGAATGGAAACCTTTTTCTACTCACCCATTCAGTTATACTTATCACTGCAAGCGTAACAATCAAACATATAATGTTATTATTTCAAAATAAGTAGTGCTAAAAAAACTCAACAACAAGGACATTAGATAATGTAAGTGAAGTACAGTCGAAGCCCGTTATACCGCCATTAACCGTTCGAGAAATTTTCGGCGCTATAAATTGTCGGCGGAGCTGAATAGAACAAAAATATGTTCCCTTTGGTCTATCAGGCAGAAACCTTTGTCTGATCTCGTCATTGTCTGTCGATCGTGTTATCGAGTTACAATAATTTTGAAGGTAGTCTCTAAAGGTTAATTAGCATCCTTAGTCATAGATAATGACCAGCTTGATAAATTTCCGTGCAGAATGCAATTTCTCGGTTTTTACAGCACAGATACTTAAAGAGGAGCTAAGCTTTGTATGAACACATTTCAATCTGACAATCAAATGAACAACATTTTTCAGAAATGGCTAGATCAATTGCAATGCAATTTATAGCAAACATAGTTTTTAGTGGGGCATAGGAAAAAACGCGACATGATTTTTGAAGTTCGATTTGTAGCCAGAGTAATTAAAAGCCAAAATTGTATTGCAAGACCTAACGGCCAACTTGTGTCTCTGTGTCATATGCTATAAGTATTCATAAATCACAAGGTCAAAGCTTAAATTTTCTAAAGTAGATGTAGACGTGGTAAAAACGAATTTTCACGAATTCAATTATTTGCTGGCTTCTCCCGTGTAAGAAAACTGACCGAACTGTTAGCCAAATACTAGTGTTAATGAAACACTTGTGTGCAGTGGTAGCGCTGCATTGCGTTTAAAATCTACAATAATTGTTGATTATGAGAATGAATTTCTCCATGTTCCACTGTTGATGACCTGTCCATTAACATTGATTGTGTTCTGAAAATTAACTTGGAGATGTCATTGTATCCATAACGCTTAGAGTTGTAGAGACTTTGAAATCTATGACAATCTCTGTATGATTTTTTTTTTAAATATAACTTATCGAATTTCAACGAATAGTTTCAATCACATTTAGGTTTTTTTTGTCACATAATCGTAGTTAAAATCTAAATCAGATGTCCAAAATACCTAAATGTGACAATGCATACTATGCATGTCAGTTCATATTTATTTATTAATTCAATTTCTAGTCCTAGAGTTGTTGAAATACTGCATTATAATTAAATAGGAAGTAATTTAAAATTCATATTTTAAACATTTTAATTCTGAGAATTAATAAACAAGAAGTATCAAGTGATACTTCTTGTTACCAATACAACATTACGTTTAAAAAAACAATATTTATTATTGCATATGCATAATTTACATAATAATTTCATAATCTAATTTTTTTATACTTAGAAATTCTGGAAAGTTGTACTTCTTATTGAGATTTAATATTTATGGTAATGTATAGCTGCCAACTTTTCGAAATTGTTGAAGTGAAATAAATATAATTTGAAGCAAAAAAATTACCTAATGAGATGTTTTTGTTTTCTATGTAATTATGTATTAACTTCTTTTATTTTATAAAATTTCTCATTTTAGATTATTTGAAAAAAAAAACAGAATATTGGAAATAATGCTTTCATTTTATTCAGTTCATAAAATATTTTATATCAACATTCTGGCCACTTCCAATTTTGGCGACCACTACATTGCTTTATGATTTTTTCAACTTCTTTATCAATACTAATAGTAACAATAGAACATGGAGAAATTCATCCTCATAATCAACAATTAATGTAGATTTTAAACTGAATGCAGCGCTGGCACTGCACACTAGATTTTTATTATTTTCTCTACCTTTTTTTAAAACAATGAGCTTTCTGATAGAGTTTTTTCTAAACTTTGTGGAAGAAAATCTATTTGTACGAAAAGTGAATAAACTTAGTCCCAGTGGCACCTCTGACTGTCATTAGACTCTTCATTTAGAATCTTATAAGATTAGCTAGACTGACTTCCGGCAAATCTTTATCATTTAACTTGACCATGAATTGTTGAGTGAGCATATTCTGTTTCGAATGTGACTGCCATAATGTCAGTCAACCAGCTTTAAGAGACTCGACAGCATTTTTAACTTCCAAGACTTTTTAAAAGTCTCCTAGTGCATTTTATGAACTAGAAATTACCTTCAGAAATAAAAGTAAAAATCGTATTCCATAGTAAAAATATCTTTAAAAAAATAAATGAAACACAACTAAATACAATAATTCTGACAATATAGCTTTGACCCAAAATTTACAGGAAAACTGAGAATGGGCTTTTTCCATTGTCTCCTATTATATGTATTCAAAACTTGATCTCACGATCAGATCTCTATTCTCTTTACTTAAATATACACATTATTTTTACTTTAAATGTGTGATTAACGAGTTATAAACTCATGAATTGTACTATTTTGATAATGTGAAGTGTGTATTAAGTACGCAAACATTATTGTATAAATATGTGGAAATTAATAAATATATTAATTCAACAAAATTCAAATATTCCCAATTTTTCATTTAATTTTAAGCATAATTTTAATTTAATATATGAAAGTACTACATAAACATATCTTGATACACCTTTTGACAGCCTCTCCGCCTTTGAAATATCTAATTCGACACTAATATTTGTATCAAAAGTGAGATACCAAAATATGAGGAAAATGTTAGAATCGTAGTTCAAAACGCTTTGATTTTTATAGCTTTCACTACTGATAGATGAAACATAGCTTCAATGTGGTGACCTTACATTTCAACATTCAAAGATAAAAAACGAAATGATAACCTCAATTTTGGGATTATTCTCGTCATTTCGGAAATATTGGGTGAGTTTGATAATTAACGATGTATACTACAATGGGAAGTTGTACTGGAAGAAACACTGTAAATGTAATAGTTCGAGTTTTGCTTCTGGAATGCGGATGTTTGATTATGTCACATACATATACGATTTTTGCATTAGAATTTTAAAGCGAGACATTTTTCGCATTTTACAATCATCACATTTAAGCACATTAACCTTAAGCCCCAAAACTATTTTAAATCAGTTTTGTTACCATTTTCGGCTAATGTGTTTAGAAAACTCCATATGGATAAAATCACATCCATTTCGGGTACTTCAGAAAACGGCATTACAAAACACATCCATTGTGCCTCTTAAACAGATAACCTACATTATTATAAACCCATGCTATGTCTTAAGAGAATTGAAATTCGGTTGATAAAATAAACCTAATGTGTAATTGTTTCTGCAAAAACCCTAAAAAGGACATCTTTTTTGCACATTTTTAGTGATAGGTCACTTTTTTACATTTGGAACATTGGTGTACCCAAACATCTTATAACGAAAATTCTTTTGTTTTTGGCCTATGTTTCGAAAATATTTTTCGTAATGTAACATAGACTCCATAGACTAAATAATGTTTCTGTTATCTGTTCTTCATAGACTAAATAATATTTGCACCAAGTTTTCTTGCTTTGGCGCAGTACAGCTTTTGCAATCGATCTAGAAACTTCGTTAATTAATCATGATTATATTTTAAAATAAACTATTATGCTTTTGAAAGCACATCGAATATGATTTGAAATATATTTTGGCATTCTTTGAACAATGGACAACGATATTGGATAATTAATAAACATAAATAGTTGTTTTAACTACTAAAACAACAATATGAAAAATATTTGATTTGTATAAAATTGATCACTTATAAATCCATGAGTATATGATTGTTTTCTACAGAATACCCGAAATAGCAACTTGCAAATCGAAAACAAAGTAACTATAAACTTAAATTCAATTTTTAAAAAAAGTATTCAAAATTTAATTAGTCATTCCATGTGATGACAAAACGTCGAAATGGAAAAATTTTGAAACGAAAGAAATTTAATTTAATTAAGATAACGTTTTAATGCATCGAACAGGTGATTAAGGACATATCTTGATTTTTTTTTAAACTTTAGTTTTAAGTACCGGCATAAATATCAGATAAAAGTAATTTGAAGAAGTCTTACTTATCAATTCCAAACTTATCAATTCCATGTAATAGAAAAACACATTAACAGTAAATAATGAAAACCATATCTAAATATATAATATTTGCAAACTATACCTAAACATACATTAGGAAAATGATAGAAATACATTATTTTATATTAAAAATAGATTTATTTCAAAATAAAAAAAAACAAAACAAATAACTACCAAATACAGTATTCATCAGATTTTTTTTTTTTTACTCCTTGTATAAAGAAATGCCGCTTCTTATGTATGACCGTTTTGCAGAAAAAAAAATCGTTCCGACACTATTTCTAAAATAAACCTCCCAAGAAAAATGTGCTTTTCATCTTTCAATAGATGTTCTTCAACAGTAATTTTCTTTTCATCTCCGAAGTAATGGTTGTTGCAGTTCATGAATTTATTCATGCATATTTCGGGGTAAAGGTTGATTTTATTTTTATTTTCTTTGACGATTGGTATCTCTGTTATAGAAACAATACAAATTATGAAATTTATTTATTTATGATAATCTTTTAATGAAATTGTAAATAATACATTTTGTGAAATTTTTTTATTTTGACTTTAAAAAAAAATATTTTGGGTATAATGATAAATATGAGATAAAAATATATTTGACAAACTGATATGCTGCTTACATTTTTATTTTAACAGTAAAATACATTAAAAGGAATTTGTACAAACCACATCATGTATATTAGAAATATGAATTATGCTTACTTAAAAGTAAAAAATATTTCACCATAAAAAAAATTAATCATTGCATTTTTATTTGTAATGATTAATAAAATTTTATTTGGATACTTCCGTGTTTTAGGAAATAAATTGAAAAATCATGCAGAAGGCATAGATTAATGAAACAATTTCTAATACTAACAGATTTTTTTAAAGAAATGTTATTTTCTCATACCACAAAATGATATATCTAAAAAAGCAAATTAAACAAGAGAAAGTAATCGTACATGAATCGTAGATTATGAAACACTTTCCAAAAAAAAAACCCGAATATTATTAAGAAATTTCCTGTAGTAATTTGAAGAAACCTGGACAAAACTTATCAATTTCATATAATAGAAATAAATATTAACAGTAAATAATGAAAACCATACCTAAATACATAACAGAAAAAATTTGCAAATTTTTAGTAAATTTTGCAAGCTATATCTAAACATATATATTAGGGAAATGTTAGAAATATATTATTTTGTATTAAAAATAGGTTTATTTAAAAGTAAAAATAAAACAAATAACTACCAAATACAGTATTCATCAGTTTTTTTTTTTTTTTTTTTTTTTTTTTTTTTTACTTCTTGTATAAAGAAATGCCACTTCTTATATATGACCGTTTTTCAGAAAAAAAAATCGTTTCGACACTATTTCTAAAATAAACCTCCAAAGAAAAATGTGCTTTTGATCTTTCAATAGATGTTCTTCAACAGTAATTTTCTTTTCATCGCCGAAGTAATGGTTGTTGCAGTTCATGAATTTATTCATGCATATTTCAGGGTAAAGGTTGATTTTATATTTATTTCCTTTGACAATTGGTATCTCTGTTATAGAAACAATACAAATTATGAAATTTATTTATTCATGATAATCTTTTAATGAAATTATGAATAATATATTTTGTGAAACATACTTATTTTGACATTAAAAGAAATGTTTTTATGTATAATGAGATAAAAATATATTTGAGAAACTGATATGCTGCTTACATTTTTATTTTAACAGGAAAATGCATTAAAAGGAATTTGTACAAACCACATCTAAAACTATATTAGAAATATGAAGTATGCTTATTTAAAAGTAGAGAATAATTCACCATAAAATAATGTAATCATTACATTTTTATAATGTAATGATTAATAATCTTTTAATGAAATTATGAATAATATATTTTGTAAAGAATACTTATTTTGACTTTAAAAAAAATGTTTTAGGTATAATGATAAATATAAGATAAAAACAGATTTGAGAAACTGATATGCTGCTTACATTTTTATTTTAACAGTAGAACACATTAAAAGGAATTTGTACAAACCACATCTAAAATTATATTAGAAATATGAATTATGCTTTTTTTAAATTAAAAAATATTTCACTATAAAAATAAGGAATTATTACTTTTTTATAATGTAATGATTAATAAAATTTTATTTGATTACTTCCGTGTTTTAGGAAAAAAACTGAAAAATCATGCATCAGGTATAGTTATGAAACAGTTTCCAATACTAACAGAATTTTTTAAAGAAATGTAATTTTTTCATACAACAAAATTATATATCTGAAAAAGGAAATTAAACACGAACAAAAAATTTGGATGAATCGTAGATTATGAAACACGTTCCAAAACAAACCGAATATTATTAAGAAATTTCATTTTTTCATGCAGTGAAATGATATATCTCAGTAAGCAATAAATAAAAAAAAAACACATAACTCAGTAAAATACATTTTCAAAAACTTCTGTCCATATCCTATAATGTGTGTGAATTCTTTTGTGCAGCCCTGTATATGACTTATAGAATTTATACATACCACATAATACAATTAAAAATAGCTAAATTGGAAAATGCGGTAAGAGCACTTCCAACAACTGTCGATCATAGTCAGACCTGCAACGGAGTTCTTTTGTGCATCTCTGTAAATGATCGATAAATGCTACGCTGATAGAAAACCATTTCAATATAAATGTTCGTTATTTAAGATAGTTGTTCATTGAATGCAATGTTAGAATACGGAATTACTTTGATTTTTTATGCTTACTTTTAGGTAACCTATTTTATATTTAGAAAAAAATTGTGTCTATCCATTAATATTTTATTATTAAATTACAGAATGTCCTACATTTTGGAATCTTTTATTATTATAGACTGTTTGAAATTTTAATTAAACAGGTTATTTCTTTCATATTTTTATTTATTTAAAAACTAGCTACGCGCCCGGCGTTGCCCGGGCTCGAGATAATAACAATCGCAGAGCAAGGCATTAACCCCCTCCCTCCCCATACCCGCTAATATAACGAATAATTTGTTCAAGAAAACCACCTTCACCTACATTAACGCGATCATTAAAAAAAATTAAATTTTTCTGATAATTAGAACATAACGAAGACGCTATACTAAAATAGTCGGCAGATGACAACACTTCCCATCCTCAATTTCAGGTCTATATCTTAATTAGTTATCTAAATTTTTGTTCATTAGTAAAAATTGCCAATTATTTCATTTCATTTTCGGAAACTAAATGGAGGGATCGGCCAGAAAAACAGATCTCTTTATAGTTCAGTTTTTAATGAAAACGGTTCCCTGTCTGAAACATTCTGGGATTTTTTTTCACTGGCGCCGGCAGATTTTGGGGCAGTTCTTTGCATAAATTAAAAAAAAAATACCGGCCAAATTTCTCAAAAGTCACATAGTCGGATGCAGATATATTTTTTTTTTACATATGCTCAGAAATTTTCAAATTGATATCTTAATTAGTTTTCTTAAAATTCGCTAATTAGTAAAATAATTTCGAATTCGTTCATTTCCGTTTGCAAATCCACAACAGGAGTTCTTTTCGTTTGACATTTTGATTTAAAAGACGGTATTTTCGATGCGATGTTTAATGATATTCTAATTAATATCTTGAGTAATTATAAAATTATTAAAATTCTGAGACTCAGGTGCATATGGTCATACCTTGGACTATCCACACCTAAATTTTCAGACTTCTAGGTGGGCTAGATTCATCGCCAACAGACACACAGACACACAAACACGCACACAGAGTGAAACTTTATTTTATTAGTATAGATATATATAAATTATTTTTTTTATTGAAAGGAAAGTATTTATTGAAAATAATGTTGCATTAGTAAGTTTATATTAAATGGTATGTCATGATTTTAACCTAGAGCTGAATGGTAAAACAAAATTAAATTAAATTTACTCTTCATATATTACAATAGTTTAAATTATATTTGTTTTAAATAATATGATTAAAAAGGGACAAGAATACATAAAATTCCTAAGTGGCTATATTATTAAAAGAAAGTATGAATGTTTAATCGCGAAACCTCTTTCTTTGGCATTATACTAATTCCAACTTTAATTCCATAAATTTTAGATACAAAAAAACTATAGGGGTTATATCTAGCTAATATGGGATGTAATGAATGTTTTTTCTCTCTCTGTGATTTCTTTTCTGAAATGTTTAGTCGTTTGCATTTGAGTCGGTTATTTTTCATTCAGTCTGATATTTTCGGAATGTTCCTAGATCAAAAGTAGCCAATCTAATATAATTGACTAAATTTTTTTCCATTCATGCATGTAAGAAGAAATTAATCCCACTATGTGACCTATGTGTATGGATATTTTATATTTTAATAAATAATTCAATAGCTATTTATCCATAAACACAATAAAATTTGCCCACCGATTCTGATTTCCATTTTTGGAAAGACTTTCATTTTAAGGCATCATATTCAGACCATATTTCTTCTAAAAAATAACAGTACTTTTATATTAAATGCATGGTATATCGTCCGCTGGTTTTGTTGTCTGTTATTCGATAGCAAGAGTTCAGACAGATGTTTAGTATGGACATACTCATCATATATAAGGGATAGACATATACATGTATATACAAGCATCATATATACATATATATTTATATATTTACACAAACATAAAGTAAAGAAATTTTAGAATTAAATATTTCAGAGTAAAATATCCATTGGTTATTTTCTTGCTTTAAAGAAACACTACTTAATATTTCTTTCCGTTTCTAAAAGAAAATCATTTCATAAAATATTCCAAAACAAATCACTAGAGGAAAATATGTGCTTTTTATATTTAAACAAATGTTCTCCATAAGAAAGTTGTTTTATCTCCGTAGAAACGGTTGTTACCGTTCATGAATTTATTCATTCACATTTCAGGTAAAAGATCTTGTTTTTTATTTCCTGTTGATATTTGAAAATATGATCTAAAATGCATTTTAGAATATAAATGCTTACTAACTTCAGGCAAAAATTTAATTCGTATATACATAGATAAATAACTTTTGCGGAATTATTGCGGTATATATATATATATGCTCCGGTAAATGTGATTAATCCGCTGATTATTCATAATGACCACTAAAATTTGTGAATGTGATATATTATTGAATATTTATCAATTTTACCGGTTAGTTTATACAATCCCTAACTGGTAATGACGGATGTAATAAAAGTGCATAACTTTACCAAAATGCACTCTAGAGATTTCTGTACAGCGAATTTCATACGTCCCGTGATGTTTTTTTCGGTTACTGTACGCGAAACGTACATACATAAATTACTGACCGCTGCTTAAATGAATTTCATGACTTCTACAGATTGTTGTACAGGGAGTATCATGCGTCCAGCGATCTCTTTCGGTTAATGTACGCGAAGCGCTCTTAAATAAATTACTGGCCGCTGCTTGAAGGAATTCGATGCATTCTAGATATTGCTGTACAGCAAGTTTCATCCGTCCAATGATGTTGTTTTTCAGTTAAAGTACGCAAAGCGTATATACATAAATTTCTGACCCCCTGCTTGAATGAATATCATGCATTCTAGAGAGATTGCTGTACAGCAAGTTTCATGCGTCCAGTATTGTTTTTTTCTGTTAATTTACATGAACCTTACATATTATTTGAAAATATGTTTGTTTTGGAATTAAGATCTCGTTACACCACAAAATAATCCGAATTTATTTCATTCCCCATTACGCGTTGGAGAATGTATAAATTAACCAATAAATTTGATAAATATTCAATAATTTATCACATTTACCAAATTTAGTGGTGATTATGTATAATAACCGGTAATGATACATAATAACCGGTTTATTATATTTACCGTAACATGTATAAATCGCATCCTAAATATACGGCAGACTTTTCATTTTAAGGCCAGAATTGCGAATGTATGAATGTAGCTTAGGAAGCTGATTTTGTGATAGAATTTGCCAGTAGTCACAGTAATATGTGATTATTAAAAAAAAATTGTGTTTAGTAATTCAAATTTATTTTGCGTTGTAGGAAAATGTTTTGGCAATAGGATACGTCTACCATTATATTTTTATGCACGTGTTAAAAATTTAAATTACCAGGGAAAAATAACATAACGGCGTATCTATACTTGATAATATTAGGGATATTACTGTAAAATATAAACATTACACTTTGGATATACGAGAGATCAGCAAGATACAAAATTCCGTTTGTCGAAGATTCGGAAATATAACAAAGATCTTCCAAATAATTCTTTTAAAATGTTTCTGTACCATTTAATGTTTTTTCAAATATTTATTAATCCGTTGAGTTTAGATACGTTAAGCTTTTTAACATAAGATCGCTTTTTTGTAACAAAAGGTTTTTGAACAATGTGAGTGCGGAATTCCATAAAAGTAACACTAAATACCTTTTATAGTTAAAATCCTTATTTTTCTGATAACACATAAAAAAATTAATTCTATGTTACAATTTATGAATTTGAATTATGTTTTAATTTATATATTAGTGACAGTTACAATGAAGTAAAAAATCCTTTTAATACCTCTTCTACACCTTTTCTTTAAAATATTTCTCTTTTGTATAGTTTAATTTATTTCTTATTAATTTATTTTAATTATTTATCAACATTAAATATTATTTATTATATATTTATGTAATATATATTTATATATATAATATTTATTAATTTATTTTACTGCTTACGATGACTATACTTATGCAAGAACTATCTATAGTTTCCTATTATGTCAATTACACGTCTTGTGACTGTATGATTGAATTTACAATTTATCAACCAATATTAAACTCTTGATTGCCGTCAAAACTCTATGTGCTTGAATATTTTGTGTATTCTGTTTGACTTAGAATTAAATAATTTATCAAACATATTTTGCTTTGCAGACAAAAATAATACAGGCCTATACAGTGATGTATTTTTTGTCTATGTATGCTTTGTCCGTTATGCTGTATTTTAAGTGTCAGAGTTGTTAATGATATTTCATGTTTACATCCGTACAATAAAGGAAGTGGAGCGAGAAATGATCTTACTAAGTACTTTTTTTATTGGCAGATAAGCCTGGTAATCTAGCTGAATATCGTTTAAGGGTGTACTCAAATCCAAACTGCTTATTTTGAGACTCACATTTAAATTCAAATTTGCTCTCAAATGCATCCAATTGTCAGGTTCTCTTATTCAGAAACTTTATAATGTCCGTATTGTTCAATTTTTTTATAATGGCAGAATATATTTCAAAAAATTGCTGTCAAAGTGGACATTTTGAACCGAATTTCCCGAAGCGATAGCGCTGAAAACAAAAGAAAATTATCGTACTGTGAAAATAATTGTTTCTAAATCAATTTCTAATTAATTGAACGAAAAATAAAAACACATGTCACTTAGAAATCTTTTCATAAATCGCGTTGCCAAGTTTCATGTTTTTACTTTTAAGAATGAGTCTGAAAATGTGTCAGAAAATTTTGAGTTGTTGAGCGTGGAAAAAAAAAAAATGTATTTTAATACCGCTTTAATGCGGTATAAATGATGCATTTCAGTAAGATATTTGTTATACTCCTGTTGAAGAAAGTGACATTTTTTTTTTAATGAAATCGTTTTTGTTATTTTACCTAAATGTCCGCTATTACACTGATAAAAACTTACCTCCAAGAAAATACCGGTTTCCATTATTGCGAAGATTTGTTTAAAACATAAATACCCCTGTTTTTGTACGTTTGAGACTTAATATTCGGAGATATTATTATTCGAAATAACAAAAAAATAGGCATTTTTTTTTATGTAAAACACACACATAGACGCACGCACACAAATGAAAATCTAAACATTCACAAAGCTATTTGTTGCATTTGTGTGTGAGTGCATGTGTGTTAACTACAAATTTAGATTCATAAATACATTTAGGCATATCAAAGTGTCCTTTCAAATACGCTATAGAAATAAGTTTACGTTCACATGGATGATCATATACATATATATATATATATATATATATATATATATATATATATTATATTACGATGATTTACCGTCATATACTGTAGTTGCAATAACGTTGATTATAGAAGGAGCACACAAGGTCGCACAACGAAGTTAAGAACGTTGGTTACTATTGATGATATAAATAATTAGAAGCAGTCGTAACATTTTAGTTGCAGTTTCGACGTGGCCATAGCGGCAGTAGAATTTAAAAACCAGAGGCGTTTCTCCGTGAATTCAAAACGAACAAGGCTTTCAATTTCAATTCTTTATTAAATATTTCTCTTGGGCAGTTTCCACCATAACCATAATAGCCGTGCATCACTACGTCATCAAGGAATAGAGGGTAAGTATCAGAACATCTCAATTATTCTCAAAACGAGCAGCCAGGGAGTTGTTTACAAGTGAAAATACGACTTAATTCTGAGGAAGCGCCACAGGTAGCTTCTTTTTGTTACCCAGCGCAATAACACAAATTATGACGTAGAACGCGCACTGAACCAATGAAGAATTAAAGAAGACGCGTCATGCTACGTCACGACCAATGAAAGATAATTAGTAAAAGAGTTCGGACAGAGAGGAGTGGATTAATTTTGTAGTAAAGTGACTTTAGAGCTGGAAATTAATATTCGGAATAAAAATGAAAATGGCTCTCAAAAAACATTCTAAAACACAGAAATGATAGGGGATCATGATAAAAATTAAGAATAACTAAAAGCTTTATATTTAACTAAATTTGGACAATTTAGAATTAAATAAAAGGGAATTTAATAGAGTTAACGATAGAGCTAAATTAAGAATAAGGATTTAATGAATATAGAGTAGTAAATTGGAATAAAACAGGATAAAAAAATTAGAATTGTAAGAATTTGGAATAATTTAACTAAGGAAAAATGGCGAAATTTTATTATTACATATATATATATATATGTATATATAAGGAAACAGTAATCAAAGAAATATTCTGCTTTTTTCTTTTTCTCTTTTTAGTTTTTCTTTTCTTTCTTTCTTCTTCTTTTTTTAATAAGATTATTTTAACTATTTGTCTTTTAGGTTCTTGAAATGTTTTTCTGCTCGATAATTATCAGTTTATATTCCTCAGGATATAATTATAATTAAACAAATAAATGTTAAAAATATTTCATGCACAGAAAAAATGCAAAAAAAAAGCGCAAAAATTTGACAGAGTGATTTGCAAATGCCGACAAGGAAATATTTTTAAGAATATATATTTATTTAAATTGAAAATGTATATTTAGATTTTATTTAAATTATTGATCTGAAACATTTAAAAATTTTCCTGGTAAAACTAAACCAAACATCATTTTAATATATTTGATGCTTTCATATACTGTTTAGTTGGATTAGCGTACTTTTGAGAAAGCATAAGCATTTTAAAAAGAATAATACGAAAGAAACAAATGCATATTTCATTCTAAAACACCAGCTACATTGATGGATTTTATCTTTACAGAAGCTGATAAAACTATCGCAAGAATATTTACAGAAAGGCCCAAATGGTATTTGCAGTTTATTCTACATTTACTAGTTTTTATGCAAAAGTTTTTCCAGAATCAAATGACACAAAATATAGATATAAAGTTTATTCATTTCCGCAGTTTAAATAAAATATGGCAAAGGAAACTTGAGTACTATATATTGCTTGAATATGTTTTATAAATGTCTGTAGATTTTCCCAGGACTGAGTTTCAGCTATCCGGTTTTAAATGTTGTTTTTAGATTTCAGAATAGCTTTATGTGAATTCTACCTGTTATTCGTTCTTTCTAGAATTCTATATATATTTTACTCGTATTTTAGTAGAATGCCATATATTCATGTGTGTTTTTCATGCAAATAAGAAGATAAATAAATTTACGTTTAATGTTGTTTCGTAGACATTCATGTCGAACATTAATTTAGTTCTTATTAGATACCAGGAAAATGTCGTAATTTATTTAAAAATTACTAATACTAAATCAACAAAACCTTACCTTAACAATTTTTAATTATTAAGTAGCTGGCGCAGGAACTTCATGTGTTGTATTTGCATTGCATAAGATTATTAGATTTTTAGGGAAAACATATATTTTAATTTTTTTCTAAAATAAAAATTATTTATAATGATAATTTTATTAAATATATTATTATCAACAAGTAATCCCAATTACAGTGTAAATTAGTAGTTGGGGACCACCGTAATACTTACCCATCATATATATGCATAATATATATGCATATCTATATATATACATATCATATATATACATAATATGAAAATAGAACATGTAAACTACTTATAAAATGCACTAAATTATTTTTTTTAACACAATTATTTCAAATTGGTAAAGTAATCAAGTTGTAAATTTCCAACTGGACGAAAAATGTCCGGGCCAGGATTCGAACCTGGGATCGTTTGGCTGAAGCCGCCACGCTCTACCACTGAGCTATCCCGGTCGAATCTGGAGGGCATAATTCATCCAGTTAACCTTATTGATCAAAGCATCTGGTCTGATATTTTAATCAGCTCAACAGAAAAGAACGCAGGTAAAGGAACTCCAGAAAACGCTGGATACGTGAATACACTAAATTATTTTTTTAACGCAATTATTTCAAATTGGTAAAGTAATCAAGTTGTAAATTTCCAACTGGACGAAAAATGTCCGGGCCAGGATTCGAACCTGGGATCGCTTGGCTGCTTCTTTTCTGTTGAGCTGATTAAAATATCAGACCAGATGCTTTGATCAATAAGGTTAACTGGATGAATTATGCCCTCCAGATTCGACCGGGATAGCTCAGTGGTAGAGCGTGGCGGCTTCAGCCAAGCGATCCCAGGTTCGAATCCTGGCCCGGACATTTTTCGTCCAGTTGGAAATTTACATACTTATAAAATGCATTGCAATTCGAATAAAATCGTGACTTGACGACGTCATAAACTTTAAACGCTCTATTACTGAATTGCGTCAAAGGAACATCCTTATAACTCAAAAATTATAATCATATTAACTAAGAGTTTACAGCGTCTCATTTCCAATTAAAATATATCTTTGAATTGAAATTTGAATGAAATACAGAGTCATGAAAAATCGAAGAGTGTTGAAAATATTATTACAAATATCTCAGAACTAATTACCCGTTCGACTTCATTCTTTATGCAAAATTTATGTTTTTTAGTGTATTTTATATTTACTCCTTAAAATAAACAATTTCGAAAAATTTTATGTACCTTTTATCAGAACAAATATTTCGAAAGTCCAAAAAAAAAATAGTTTCGGATAATCGAGGTTACTGAAATTCAATAGGCTTCTTCTCATTATTACGTACTAAGTACATACCAAATTTCAAGTCTCTATCTCAATTTGTTCGGGAGATAGAGCGCTTACAGACACACAGACAGACGGACGGTAATTTGTTTTTCTACAAATATGTTTTTCGGAATCTCCAGTGTCTGAAACGTGTAAATCCGTCAATTTTTTTTTCGATTTTCAAAACGATTCGATTTCGATTTTCAAAACGATTTACCCTATACTACGTATGATGGGTAAGTAACTAACTGGAAATTATAAAATTACATTTTGAAAGTTGCGTGTTTATTATGCAATTATATTAGAATGCCTTGATGTGAAAATGGTAATATACGGGAAATACAATTTCAATGTTCGAGAGAATTTGGGACAAAACTTATTTCTGAAGTATGGATTGCTATGCTGGGCACAAAAACTTTTAATCTTAGCAAACACCTAGTACAGATGTTCAGACTCCGTGTTCATAACTCGATGCTCTATCACCTTCCATTCATCTAGTACATTTTAAATAAAATTGGATAACATTATTTCATAGGTATCATTAATATTGAAAACTTTCAGTTTTCTTGGTAATAATTTTAGTATATGTTGAATTAAGCCAAATGAATATTCTTTATTAAACTTATCGGTGCCCATTATTAAAAATTAAATGCAAGCTAAAAATTATTAAATGGATTTATAGAAACAAAATAAAAAACAATATTACTTGTTCATCATTTCGGAAAGTTGGCAATATCCATTTATTTCTTTGTCTTTATTTTCTTTTTTTGAAAAAAGGGAAGACTTTTGTTTTCATCATGACAATAAAAATTGCAAAAAATCAAATCAAATCTTGGAATTCAAGTTATAAGTTCCTGAGAGCGTATCTGATATCCTCAGATCCACGCGTATAAGATGTAAGTTTCATCGCGCGGCTTTCCCCATTCTAGGAGGAGTATTTGTAAAATACAAACAGTGTCAGGATTTAATTTAATAGATTTCAGTCCAAATAGTTATTTAAAATTAACGTTCTATTTTAAATTAACTATCTTTTTATATACAGGGACTCCTACAAAAAAGAACTCCGGGGTTTTAAAAAATCATATCAAGTTAACGGTATGAGTTAGGCCAGGTCAGTTAATTTAAAGGAAATCAGTAGTTCATCAAAATTTTATCCACACCAGTTTTTTATCCAGAATTTTATCCAGACAGACAGTCAGGATTTATTTTAATAGATTTCAGTCAAGATAGTTATTTGTAATCAACGTTCTATTTCAAAATTACTGTCTTTTCATATACAGGGTGTCCATAAAATTATTCCGGGGTTTAAAAAAATCATATCGAGTTAACAGTATGAGTTAGGTCAGCTCAGTTAATTTAGAAGAAATCAGCAGATCATCAAATTTTATCCACACCAGTTTCAGTTTTTTTTCAACACTATGTTCCGCTGCGCGTCATTGGCCTTGAAGTAACGTAGTAGACGCTCATTCCATCATTCCATTCAGTTAATGCAGTGCGATGGCGACGCCACAACAAAAGGCTCAGAGTGTTATCTGGCTTATAGAAACTGGATCTGTTACCATTGTACAGCGGAATTTTCAGTGCGAGTATGGTGGTAATGCACTTACGGACAAAACCATTCGTCAGTCGCTATGTGCGTTTAAAGAAACGGAAAATGTGTTAAAACAAACGCCGACTGGTAGGCCACGAGTGTCAGAAGATAATGTCGATAGAATCCGAACTTCATGTGAACGAAGTCCGAAAAAAATCGCTCAGACGACGCAGCTGAAGAGATTTCGATGAAGAGTTTGAATACCGTTTGGAAATGTGCCGTGCCACAAACTGGGCACACATTAAAATCTACTAAATGGTAAAAATCTTGATAAATTTACCTTTAAGTATATATATATATAACATTAACCTCATTTTATGATTGAAATTAAAACAAAATTCTTCAAAACCCCGGAGTTCTTTTATGGACTCCCTGTATAATAAATATGCAGCATTAGTTGATCAATGTACATAATACATTCGCTTAATTATGATGATAATTCATGGTCCTACTGTAAGAATGAAATATAAAGTTTCACTAGTGTCTGACAATCCACTTCAACGATCAATGATTTAATTGGAGTCTAATAGTAATTTTATATCTGAAGTTCTCTATTACTATCCTAATGAAAGCAGTAAAAAAGCGTACTTACCAAACTTTAATGGTTAGGATATCATATCAAATAATCAACCATTGTACAAGAGTCACGCATTTTAATTAAAAATCATATAATTCTTTTATGAATGTTCATTCAAACGAATCCCATTTCTTGTTATAGGCTTTCAAGTTTTTTTTTTTTTTAATAATACGAGATTTTTTCTGAATTTGAAAAAAGAATGTCAATAAATTCAAGACTTTTTTCTTAACTTCACCATGCAAAATCAAAGTGCAACATTATAAAATAATAAATATATATGTAGGTACTGAAAAAATAGCTTATTCATTATTTAAAGTATTTTCTATTAGAAAGTTTCCCGTTTTTTCCTGCATTCATTTCATTTTCAAAAACTGTCGCAAATGCATTTTGCATCTGCTACCTCACTGATTTCTTCATAGCTGGAAAATACTGCCAATGTTATGATCCATGGTTCTTCCTAAATACCAGATAAACTTATCTACCCTTAAATGAGATGAAAGAAAAAACTCTCGATATATCAATCGATATGCCGTTACTCAGTTAAAACTGTTAAATAGACATTGTTATTGTTGTTTACCAGGATGAAAAGTATGTTTTGGCCTCGAAATTCCTTTTTTAACCCTCATACATACATTCTTCAAATTTACTGTTTTCACTAAAAATGATTAAAAATAAAAATAAAAATATCAAAAGGTACAGGTCAGCTATGGGTGACACACAAATTCAACATCGTATCATGACAACAGACATTATTCAGATATTCAAAATCCTACAAATATTACTTAGAAAGACTCCTCGTGTAGAGCACCCCCCCCCCCCTCGGGCCTATATCCCTCGTGTATGTAATCGGCGTTACAATATTAACCACCGCCATCTACAAATATTAACTTAACATTTAGTTAAAAATAACATTCAGGAAAAAAAATATTGTGCTTTTATGACACTTTTATCCCTCCCTCCCCCCATCAACAAAAATAGACGAATTTATGTCTTTGATTGTTTGGAGGAAATACAAAATTTTGAAAGGTTATAGTATCTCAAAACATCCGAGAAATATGAACTTTTTTCTATAATTAGGTAATCTCTTCTAGATTGAAATAAAGAGACAGCGGTTTATATTTACTAGAAATCTACGTCTAGATATCTTTTCAAAAACATATCACATGGAGGTGGAAATGGGCATTGGAGGGTTAAGGAAATCGAGTAAAGAAGATTTAATCATGCAGCTTCCAGAAAACGCGTTGGCCACATGTTACGAAAATTTATCTGAACGACAGGATCATTGAATGTTTTCCAAGAGAAACCATTTTAAAATAGAATAATCCATTTTCATAAGGTATTGAATAAGCCAATGTTTGTTTTAAACTACTCTAAGTTTTTACGAAACTTATATTTGAACCTTATAGCTTTTTTTTCGCAAATGAAACAGAAAAATATGTAAATGCTTATGAGCAATGTTGTAAAGAAGAAGATATTTAACATAGAATGTACTAAACTCACAGGAATAGAACAACTTAAATATACCAATCTATGTTATGCCGATCTATGTTACATTATAAAAACAATGCTATATAGGCATATTATTTTGTAGGATAGTGTCCATGGAAAAAAGTTTTCACATTTGGTTTTTTACTATGCAAATTTTACATTTTAAAGACAATTCGTGTTAAGTACGCAGCTACAAACAAAAGGGGCAGCCTAATTTAGCCGGACCCACGAATACTACTATTGTGGTCACAATAGTATACAACTGTACCATTCTAATGCAGTACACTTTTATATTTTATTAACATTTATTTTAGAAAAACAATTTATTTTTGGAAAAGGATCAGCGTAATTATATTATCGCCCACTTATTTATAAAACTATTCAACTGAAAAAAGTTACTTTGGAACTTTTAAGAAGTTTCAATCAGAAACATACTTCTGTATTTGTCTTTAAAACCAAATTTCTAAGTAACGGAATTAGAGCCGCTTTTTTATTATTCGCTTATCATGTTATAAACACTACAGACAACATATCTTCACATAAACAGATGGGCGTGGTTAAATAAATTATCTTTTTTTAAATTTCGACTACATTTTTAACCATTTTGAATATTTTATATATTTTTCTGTTAAATAAAAGCAATTTATTTTAATTTTTTCAGCTTTTCGGAAAAAAAATTATAATTTGATTTGTATCACATTTGGAAGGAATGTGCAATAACTGGGGTGGGGGGGGGAGGGCGGTTATTAGCAACACCTAAATAATGGACTGGGGGATACAGCCTCATACAAAAGATCAATGATTTAAAACCGTCTTCTTTCTAAATGACTTATTTCTTTATATAATAAGTTTGTTTTTATCCAATATAAAATTTATTTTTAACTTTTCTTATCTTTCTGAAATAACCAAAAAACATTACAGGTATCTTTATATTTAATAAGATAAAAATCATCGAAATTTACAGAAAAAAAATATTTACAGAAAACAACATAATATTTGCCATTATGCACAATATATGAATATCATATCATTATGCACAGAAATTGGCAGCAATTTCATCATATACACTTCTTTACATTTCAGAAACTGAATAAAATTTTGATTCAAAATCAATTATAAAATTTAAATATTTAAATATTTTTATAAGATTGTGCATTTTGTAGGATTTTCTTTAAAAAAGATATGTAACATAATTTGTGTAAATTATAAAATGCCTTTTTTAAATTTAAAAATAATTATCCCATTCATTAGATTAAAGTGGTTCAAATTCTCAACATGGTTTGCATATTAATTATTCAAATCAAGCTCTCCAACATAAATCAGTGACTCTCCCAAACACTTTACCAGCTGACATTTTAACATTAATAGCACCATCGCATAATCTGATAAAGGATAATTTCTCCTGTGGTCGGTTAGGAAAAAAGACACTTTAGATTTTTAACTAACTTTAAGTAAGTAGAAAATTTCTTAACACTAATGGAAATTGGCATTTTTAATGTCTCTGTGTTATGTACTGAACAAGAACGAAAAATCATGCGTCAAGCATAGATTATGTAGCACTTTCCAACGCTTCTAAAATAATTTTACAAATCATTACCGTTTAATAAGCTGAAAGATGACATCTAAGTAAACAATTTGGAAAACGCATAACATATTTAAAAACGTAATTTCAGGAATTTTCAATATATACAATATTCGGAAAAATATCAGAATACTTTTATGTAGCCCTGTATATGATCTATAGATTTGTATATATACATAGGATGCTAAATTTTAGTTTAGTTAGGAAACGCGTAGCACAGTTTAAATTCTCCTTCTGGAGTTTCTGTCAATAAACAGAAATGTGTTCGCGAACTTTTGTGCTGCCCTGTATAGGATCTACAGAATTTATACACACCACGTAATAGACAAAAAGCTAGTTAAGATTAAAATCGCGTTCATTAACTTAAAACGCACTTCCAGGAATTATTGTTAACAGACAGTAGAGAATTCTTTTGTGTGTCCCTGTAAATGAACGATGACTGCTATACACACACTATTCTGTAGTAAGCCTCTTGTAATGCACCTTAGTAATATATATAAACTTCAATGCGTTTAAAATAGTGGAACATTATTTAAATAAGCCGCAGACGATTTTTCTCCATAGACGTAATGTAACGGAATTAGTTTGACTGTCCCTGTAAAGTAACTCTAAGTGCTATACACCTACTATTCCATATTAAGCTTCTTCTAATGCATCTTAGTGATCTATATAAATTTCAATGCGTTTACGATAGTGAAACATTTTTAAAATAAACCGCAAATGATTTTTCCCCATAGACCGCAATGTAACAGAATTCTTTTGAGTGTTCCTGTAAGAAAACTATAAGTACTACACACTTCAGTTGAAATAGGGAACGTGCCATAGATAACGACAATAACATATGAAAATTGAAGAGCAATCCGAGCATATTTACGGGAGTTAGAGCACGGACAGACGGCCAGACGGCCAGACAAACCGAAGTCTTAAGCACTTTTCAACTAGGTTATAAAGTGCTAAAAATGAGCAACATTCAAGAGATTAAACAATTTTATATTATAAGAAGAAAATTACTTAAATTACTATATTTCATATTTTCCAAGAACATGGAATTTATATTTTTATATTAACTGCTCATTTATATAAAAAATGCACGCATGATAATTTGAATCTTCAGTGTGTGTATTTATTCCTCTATCACGTAAACGGTCCATCAAAACACCTGATGTTTATAAACTTAAGTAAACAAATATTGTTACAAATGTTTTTAAGCTACGATTGGAGATATAGGGGAACTGCTAAACTAATATAGAAAATGGTGACACACAGGGTAGAACTAAGTGATAAAATTAGCATTTTGTTAGAGACTGGATACCTTTGACAACAATATAAGCTCAAAATACTTATTTAAAACACTGCAATTAAAGTCGCTTTTGATACTTATAAACATAGTTGATACGATAAACAATGATCACGCAACTAAAATTTGCAAGCCAATAGAGGGTGAAAAACGAAATCGATTTTTGCTTCATAGTCATTATACGGAAACATTGCTATATTATTTCAAACAATGTTAAAACATGCATGAAAGAGTTATTTTTATTTAATAAACCTGCATAAACAACAAATCATTATCATGATATGGATAGTAAATATGAACGTATTTAACAAATTCTTAGAACACGATTGTATTTCTTTTTATTTAACTTGTTGTTGTATTTAAACAATAATACAACGTAGATGGTAATGATGATAGAATAGGGTGATTATAATGATGATAATGATGATAATGATGATAATGAGAATGATAATTATGATGAATATAGATGATAATGTTAAAAAAACAGTCTGAAAAACATTTCAAATCATAAGTTCAAGTTTTAGTAAAATAATAAATTTTGAATATTGTAATTTTCCAAATGCATATACTTGTGATTATTCTTTTTAGACATTTCAAAAACTGTATATTTTATTTTTTAAGTGGTTATTTCAGATAATAAAGTAGATTTCTTTGCTGAATTACATTAAATATCAAATTCTAAATAAAATTAAGAATATATATTTAAATTACGTTTAAAATGTAACTTACTTTTTAAGAATCTATATAATAAAGCACAAAACTGTATTTCATTTACAATAGCGTTCTGACGATGGTGGTAAGAATCTGGCTACAGCTGTGCGAGAGTTCCAACAATGGAGTTAATTATGCACCTGGCCATTCTTGTTAAAATATGCCAAATTTGGAGTAGATCCTATTATTGAACTTTTCACTTACTTGCGTGCATGGAAAGATATATTTATGCACATACAGGCGAACACATACTCACTTACAAAGGCGCTTCTTCCCGTGCGGACAAACGTAACAGCTTAGGCGACAAAAATAAGTCACTAGCTTTCTGCTAAAAAGGCCATTTTTGGCAAAGTTCGGCAAAATCGTAATTGAAATACCGGGTGAACCAAAAGTTCGTTAATATTTTAAAAATTCATAAAAAACGGAAGAAATTATGATAAAGAAGGGCGGTTTGCGAAAAAAAAGGGCTCACAAGGCAGTCGGATTTTTTTTAGCAGCAAAAAAGAAAAATGTTAGTTAAAAATGTCATTGGTAGAGGGCGATGACGACCCGAAACACAATGAACAGTACGCTCCAAACATTTGTTCTTGCAATAACAATTGTTCAACATGACCTCCAGAACATTTTACGACACAACTAAGGCGACTCACATTGCCCGTTACAGCTGAATGCAACATGTCGGAATGAATTGCAGAAACCACACGACAGATAGAATCTTTGAGTTCGGACAATGTTGAAGTAGATGAAAGGTACACAAGTGATTTCAAATAGCCCTCAACAACCCAATACGCATAATTCTGCTGAATCTCTCGCATGTTAATGCGATCTACAGGTGACTTTTTCAACTAGACAGTTTTTATATTTAAACATTTGTGCGACTAACACTTTTACGATTTATCGCCCAAGCTTGGTAAAGGCACCTTCTTCTGGTAAAGTTTTATCAGTTATTTAATAATCTATATTTCTAAAGCTTATTTTACTATTAAAAAAAAATCAGCTTAAATAATCATATTTGTAAGAGACACAAACGTAAATATTAGCAATAAATTAATTCCAAATTCAATCTTCATTATATGTTGTGTATTCTTTCAGGTTCTGTTATATGCTATGCATTGTTGTTTGTAACGACGTTTTCTCTAAGTAGAAGATCAGAGGGAAGGTAATATTATTCCGAAAGTCTTCTCTATGTTCTTTACGTGCATTAAAGACAAATGAATTACTCTAAAATTGAAAACTTTATTTCTTTTCTAAATAAACCACTGGAAGATTTGAAAATGAAATTTAAAATATTACGTGAATGTAATTTTAATTCTATGTAAATATTTTCATTTTGTATTCATAAATAAATTACAGTCATCATATCAACGTCTAGCTAAGGAACACAAATTACAGTTCACAAGTATTTAGAATTACTTTGTTCGATTAAATAAATGCGGTCGAAAAATAAACTGATATTTACACTAAATTATTCGGCAATTATAAATTAGTTAATATTTATGAACTGTAAGAAGTTTAGATAAATATGCAATGGTAACTTAAATAAAAATGTTTTATTCTGTTAAATTATTAATAGGAATTATCATGGATAGTATTATTAAACCTGGTTTAAAAAATACTTACTGATATATGATCTTTTAACAATCATTATTAAATTTTACTTAATTAAATATTTAATGTAATTTATTTACCTATAATACCTAGGCATTGCTTTATTTTGAAACAGCATCTCTATTTCTGCAATCGCATACATAAGAGACATTTGCATAATCATTCTGGCAAAGATTTATATTTCAAAAATCAATCTTCATTATCGTTTGTGTATTGTTACAAAAATTGATAAATCACTCCGAAACAACGAGAAAGTTTCCGTTAAATCTAAATCCGAGAGGAGAGTAATATTCAAAATTTTTATCTGAGCTGCCCAGATATATTTAAAATCAAAAGAATTCTTCCAAAATTAAAAGGTTTGAATTTACTTTTTTTCATTAGCTGATGAGAGGTATTTTGAATATGAGACTGAAATATAAAATATATATTGACTCCAGTTCTTTAGATATTTATATTTTCTATTCATAAAAAAATTACAGCCATTATTGCAAATGCATATATAATGAACACAAAGTATTTTAGGCTAATATCTTTAATTATAATATTGGTTTTAATTAATAATGTCAAAGGATACTTTGATGAATACAAGAAGACAGTTAAGGGGTCTCAGGACTCTTAAAAATGGAAAAAATTTAAAACAAATGACCATTTTTAACATTTAATCTCTTCAAATGTATATGATTTAAAATCACAAATTTTATTGGGATGAAAAGATATAAGCGTGTTCTTTCATCTCAGATATTAAAAAAATGACAAGATTCAGAATTAATATTTATAGAGGGTTTCAAACTGTCAGACATTTGTCGAGCAGAAAATTGACATGACAGCTTACGCGCGCGATTACAAAATAATTTTTGCATCTAGAATAAAATATTTGGAGCCTAATTCAACTTCACATTGTAATAATTACACTGAACCTAAATAAATTCATTTTAAAGCATTTTATATTTTTAATGCAAAGTTGTATTGAGCTAATACATATATTTTAAATTTTCAACATTATAACTACTTAAAAAGTATTTTTTTAATAATAAAGTGAAATTTTAGGTTCAATTTATGTAGACTAATATAACACATATTTTTGGAAAATTTCATGAAAAAATATTGATAAGTTTTTGAGATATGCGCGTTATACCCAAAAACATCATTTTGAGAAAAATGATGTTTTGCTTCAGCTTTGAGTATGCTTCAGCTTTGAGTGGGTATAATTCTAAAAGCCATAAAGTCTGTTCTAATGGGAATTTTAAGAAACCATTTACACTAAAATGTTTAGAAAAGATAGGAGTTTAATATATAAAAAAATTAAAAATTCGAAAATTTTAAAGGTTTAAGAGTCCTGAGACCCCTTAAGGAATAAATACTACATACATAAAAAAACGTGTAATGGTATCATTAAATTAGTGTACAAAATATAATAAAAGTCATATCAATATTAATATAGAAACTACAAAAAGTTACAAAAAAGGAACAGTTTCTGATATTTTTATAAATTTCAAATAAATAAATTCACTATAATGGCATTAAAAAAAGAAAAATATTGTACAAATACAATGATTGGTCAACCTGAAATATTAAAAATAATTTAAATTTTGTGTCAATAAAGTACATCACTAGCAATATGTATTATATTTACTGTTCTGTAAATTCGCATTCGAGGAAATAGTTAAAATGTACACAAAGTTACACAAAATAACAAAGATACACATTAAGCGTAAAGTTTAATTAATGTAATTCAAAAATTATAATTATTATTTAATTACATAAATTTACAAATTTTAAATAATATTTTAAATATATATTTTAACGCCATTAAAATAAACAATATTAATAAAATTTTAAGAATAAGTTATATTTTGAAATTTATTAGTTTTCCAGTTATTCCTAAACAATAATTTATTTTCTAAACAATATCTCCATTTACGCCTTCACAAATATATTAGGGCCTAACCTAAATATAACTTGTATTTCGAAATTCAATTTTGTTTTTCTGCTGTCTGTTGTTATTAAAGCTAATACATCATGGGGAAACAATAAGTACGTTTGCTCTGAACCAGACGGTAAGAGAGAAGAATATTATTCCCAAAGTCTTATCTAAAACTGCGATATAAAATAAAAGCCAAATGAATCACTCTAAAATTGGGAGAATTTAATTTACTTAGTAAATTAACTGACTAGAGATATTGAATGTAGGATTAACAAGAAAGAAAAATCATGCGTCAAGCATAGATTATGTAACACTTTCCAACGCTTCCAGAATAATTTTACAAATCATTACCGTTTAATAAGCTGAAAGATAACATCTAAGTAAACAATTTGGAAAACGCATAACATATTTAAAAACGTAATTTCAGGAATTTCCAACATATACAATATTCGGAAAAATATCCGAATACTTTTATTCAGCCCTGTATATGATCTATAGATTTGTATATATACTACATAGGACGCTAAATTTTAGTTTAGTTAGGAAACGCGTAGCACAGTTTAAAATTCTCCTTCTGGAGTTTCTGTCAATAAACGGAAATGTGTTCGCGAACTTTTGAGCTGCCCTGTATATGAAATACATAATTTATACACACCAAGTAACAGACAAAAAGTGAGTTAAATTTAAAATCGCGTTCAGCAACTTAAAACGCACTTCCAGGAATTATTGTTAACACACAGTAGAGAATACTTTTGTGTGTCCCTGTAAATGAACGATGACTGCTATACACACAATATTCTGTAGTAAGCCTCTTGTAATGCACCTTAGTGATATATATAAATTTCAATGCGTTTGAAATAGTGAAACATTATTTAATTAAACCGCAAACAATTTTTCTCCATAGACGTAATGTAACGGAATTCTTTTGACTGTCCCTGTAAAGTAACTATAAGTGCTATGCACACCCTATTCCATATTAAACTTCTTGTAATGTGCTTTAGTGATATATATCAATTACAATGTATTTGAAATTGTGTAACATCATTAAAATAAACCGCAAATGATTTTTCCCCATACACCGTAATGTAACGGAATTCTTTTGAGTGTCCCTGTAAAAAACTATAAGTGCTACACCCTCCAGTTGAAATAGGGAACATGCTATAGATAACGACAATAACATATAAAAATTACAGGGCAATCTGAGCATATTTACGGGAGTTAGAGCACGGACAGACGGCAGACGGCCATACGGCAGACAAACCGAAGTCATAAACACTTTTCAACTAGGTTGGAAAGTGTTAAAAATGCAAATTAAATGCATACTGACTCCTTCTCTTTAAATAAATCATATTAAGCATTCAAAAAGATTTACATCTTTCTTAGTAAATATATATTTTAGAGCACAAATTATAATAGATACATTTTTATAGTATTTTCATTAAAAATAACAAGTTCAGTTGAATAATCAATTGAAAAAAAACAATATATTGTTTAGTAAAACTAAATAAGTCTCTATTTATTCAATACCCCAGACATATAAATGTATATGTCTAAAATAATGTATTCAAATCAAATACAACATGCTAAATGATACACACAATAAAACTGTCGTTTTACAAACACATTTAAAATATAATCTATGTTTCGTTTCGCTTCTGCGAACGTCATCAGGATGAGGTGTTACATACAAGTCTAAAATGTCAAAATGGACATAAACGTCTGAGAGTCCTGGAGAATTCCTGACCGGAGAGTGCGCAAACGTCACCATGCATCCATGGTTACCAAAAGGATCAAACCACCACAGTGAAAAAGGGGGGGTTCATTAAGACAAAATGAACAGATTGTATTAATGGATTATAACATATTATGCCAGATTTTATGAATGTTATAGGGTAAAATATCGTTACATGTATACTGCCCAAGCTTAATAATCGTAAAGGACTCTAAACTTTTATAAACATAGGGATTCTTGCATGGGATTATGATTCTAGCCTCATCAAAGTAAAGAATTTGTACTTTGACCTTTGGAAAAGAATATCAGTTCATTTAAACAGAAACCAGTGTGTTGGTTAAGCTAAGTGGATGACTTGCTCATCTTGTTGACCTACACTTTACTAGATTTACAGATTTTTCTTCAGGAAGTCAAACGATTAAGAGATAGCATTATCTTTACCCTCGAAATAGAACAGGATCCAAATTTGCCTTTTGCAGACGTTCAGATTAATCGGAACAATACTCATTTTACATTCTCTGTATACAAAAAACCTTTAAAATAGAATACAGTAATAACTTTTGGTGCAAATATGCCCTTTAAATATAGAATTGCTGTATTTCACTCATTTATTAGACGTGCTTATAGAATATGTTCATATGGCCAACTTAACGCTGAAATTGAGTGAATTAAAAGAGTTGCCTTAGATCATGGTTTTAAAGATTCGCAGATTGACAAGATTATTCTGCAGTATAACCTTCTGGCCAACGGTTTAATAATGGTTTACATATCAACTACAGAAGTATGCATTATGTTCCATTTATATATGAAAAATTAAAGCAGGTTCTTCAGACATTCAGTATAAAATTAGTAGCTATCTCCCCTCCATACCTTACACAAATTCTCAGTAACAATATTGATAAAATACAGAATCATCAAAAAGCCTGAATGTATGAAATTCCGGTTGCAAACAAAGTAACGAACGGTTAGTTCCTATCTATAAGACAAAACGAAAATTTTCAGATTGATTAAAAGAGCACAAGATGGATATTTCACAATCGAATCAGAGTAGGTTTATTTTTCAAGTGAAGGTAGCAAAGTTGGCTTTGATGAGGCTAGAATTATAATCCCATGCTTGAATCTCTATGTGAATAAAATCCTAGAGTCCCTTACGATTATTAAGTTTGCGCAGTATACATGTAACGATAATTTATCCTATAACATTCATAAAATCTTGCATAATACGGTATAATCCATTAATACAATCTGTTCATTTTGTCTTCCCTCCCCTTTTTTTTAACTGTCATGGTTTGATCCTTTTGGCAACGATGGGAAATTGGTTATGTAGCGCACTCTCTGGTCAGGAATTCTCCAGGACTCTCAGACGTTTATGTCCATTTTGACATTTTAAACTTGTATGTAACATCTTAATCCTGATGACATTCGCAGAAGTGGAAATAAACATAGATTATATTTTAAATATGTTTGTTAAAATGTGATGTCAAAATCACAGTTTTATTACGTATACCATTTAGCATGTTGTATTTGATTTGAACACATTATTTTAGTTATAAATTATGGTGCAATTGTCCAATTTTTAATTGTTAAATGTATATGGCTGCACCTTAGAGGTATTATAAACAATCCTATATATTATTTCTGTTGTCAAAATCCCTTTTTCTATGAATTTACAAAACGCACAACAACGAATGAGGTATCATTCGAAAGATTTTTGAAGTGGCTTCTGACAATAGTACACTCACATTCCGAGCAAAATTCTATGTGTCATGTTCCAACCGCATCACAGAAATCGATGATTGGAATGAAATTAGAACGAACTTTGCTTCTGCAGCCTGTGGGAATAGTAGTGGTATAAAATATGGCTTACATTGCAGCAGAGATAGTAACCACCATTTTGCTATTATTTTTTTTAATCAGTTAGGTAGTTCCAGAGATTACCGCGTACAAACAAACGTACAAACACACAGAGGTTTATTCTTTATAATATTAATATAGATTTTGTAACTGTTTACAATCATAAAGACATGTCTTTAATAATTATTTTATAAAATTATTATTTTATAAAATAATCAGGGAGAACTGTGTTCCTTTTGAATGATTTTCAAATATAGGAGAATATTATAAATAAAAGTCAATATTTATAAAAAAAATTAAAAATAAGTAAGTTCTATTTTTATGCTCCAATGGTATTTAAACAAATGTATTTACAGATACCTACTTCTTTGTTACCTTTTAACTTAGAAAATAATTTATAAATTAATTATTTAAAAATTTCTTTTATAGAACCCATGCTGAAGAGTTATGAGATGAAGGGTTATGCTCTTTCTATTAATTAACACTATAATGTTAATTTTTAGAATTTGAAACAAAAAAGTATAGTAGATAATTTATAGTAAGAATTTACATGCGTTGTGTTTTGAAACAATATAGAAAAAATCAATTTAATTAATATTTTAAACATACATGGCATGGATTTTAATAAAAATAGTTGTATAATGAATGAGATTTAAACACTGAAATAATTATACTAATATCTGATTAAATGGGAAATTCTACATAATTTATTTTCATAAAGTTCAATAATTACAATAATGGCATGTAAAAACGAAAAAGTGCATAAAGATCATTAATCATAATAATAACATGTAAAAATGAAAAAGAGCATATGTTTTAAAGCAATAGTAATTAAATTAAATAAAAGTATAAATTATTAGGCCAATAATTTGATATTGTGCATAATTTACTTAGACCTCTGAATGAGGCCTACTGAAATACTGAATATACTTTTTGATTATCAGATGATTTTTTTATCTCAATGCATCCAGAAATATATTTCAACACTTGTCACTATTTTATTATCGTTGTAAAGCATAAATTCTCTATATTGCGATGCAAATGAGATGTTAATCACAAGACGTAGCAATGTACTGTGTATGAAGATTTTCCAATCACATTCTTGAGAAGGACAATTTTCTTGGGTAGCACATTAAAGTAATAATACCACTTTCTTGGGACACAGGTGTCGAACGTATTGTTTTTGCATATAGCAGCAAGCTTAGGAAAGTAGTCTGTAAGACAACGTCGTCATTGATTTTCAACTCACGTTCACCAATCTAGAACTACTGAAGACGCAGATATTGAAGGAAAACACCTGATCAACACCAGTAGATAATTCTGTGACACCAATTTAGGCTTGAAGATTAAAATGATATCTTTATGCTACTTATTCGCATGGCTCGGCACCAGAGGTGGTACACTACACTATTCTAAAATGATGAAAACCAGTGCACAGAGATGAGAGACAAAATTTTGTTCAATCCCCCTTTTGAAGTAGAAGACACTATTTTGCATAAAGTTCCTCAATAAAGGAAACTGGATAACTGTTATGTTACAAGATCAATTTAAAACTTTTTTTTTACTTGAAAAAAAACCGATACGCTTTGGTCAACATCCTTAAAAAAGGAACGTTACCGAGCGCCAACGTTACTTGCAAATTTCCATACTCAAGTGACGCTACGCACCGTGTTGCCAATCCGGTAGAAGAAAAGCAGGGAGAAAAAAAATCTTCCTTTCGTTGACCCCATGAACACCACTCAAGGGATGGGGAAATTAAAACGCTTGCTGATTAGACAACCTCAGTAAGTCAGAGGAAGCTGGCTATTTACTTTCGCTTGCTATTTAAAGTATAAATGCGCTCCTTTTCTGAATGCCGTTTGTAATAGATGTGTTAGAAGTTGTTTTTAGAGTTATGTAGAGGTACTTTTCTCTACACATACATCAGCATATATTAATCATAAGAAGCATGTTTATATAAAAATTAAATACATTAAATCACAAAGTTTGTAAGAGAAATATTTTTTTTGTTAAATACAGAAATGCTACTTCTTGATTACCATGTTAGAGAAATCCTTTAGCACCAATGCAAAAGTATTACCTTAACAAAAAAGAAACATGTGCTTTTCCATTTTTCCAGAAATGTTCTTCAACAGTAATTTACCTTTCATCCCCGAAGTAACGTTTGTTATAACTCATGAATTTATTCATGCATATTTCAAATAAAAGAGTTCCTTTTAATTTTTCCCCATTGAGGTTTTGTAAAAGGATTTATAAAAACGTTACAAAACATGAATATTCTTTAACTGAGATAACCGAATGTAACATGTGAATAGGTCTTTATTTTTAATTTTTATGATTATTTAAATGTCATATTTTACAGTCTGAACATAAATTTACATAAGTTTTAGAACGTTTCAATTATTTTAAAAAGTAATGTGTGGAAACAATTTTAGAGTCTGTGATCTTTATGGACTGTAATCAGTATCAGACGAACATTTTATTATTTTGTCTTTTCATTTATGTAAAAATACAAAAAATATATTTCTTTATTGCATAGAAAAGTATTTGTTTAACATGATGTAACCTTAGCAAATTTATATTAAAATGTGTCGCAATTTCTCTTCAGTCGTCCATATCAGCAACAAAATCATATTTAAAATTTATTTTCGTGCAATAAAACGAGTTTGTTTTGTAATATATTTGCTTTTAAAAATAAAATTAACAAGGCACATGCACTGAAATCAGATATATTATATGACAGGATTTCTGGGTGCTTTTTCAAAGAAGATCTGTGATTACAAATCTGTTTTACCCGGCAATGTTTCCATACATTTCATATCAGAAATGTTTTTCGTTTCAGATTGTGTACTAAGGCTCAGAATCAGTATTGATATGTTGGGATTATATTTGGATAATGTAGAAGATAATGCATTATGTATTTTTTCTGTAAACCTTTTGATCTTTTATCGTGATTGTTCGCAATACAGATAAATTTTGAAAGCTTCAGGGTAACAATAAGCCATTTATCTAATGATAATAAATAAAATAGCTGAAAATCACACGATTTCTGCCCAGTACATAATCGTATGTATTCCATTTTATGAATGAATTTAATATTTTTAAAATTATACAGGGGATCTAAATTGTATACTTATGAAAACTTTTATCAGTTAAAAATGGCACTATAGTTAATAGCTTGTTTTCATTCCTAAATAAATTACTATGATTTCGCAAAATGACGTAATATTCTACGAATTTCCACATAGTTTTAAATTTCCAATTTCTGTGGCAGAAATCATTTCTACTTGCTATGATTAAGATTATTGATTTTGAACTATATTTGGAGTTTAAAATACCGAGTAATTGTTGCGGAAAAAAAACTTCGGCAACGGAACATTAAATAAATTCCGTTGGTGCAATTTACATAATAGTGTGTTCTAGCTATAAAGTAAATGATATAGGGTGAGACAGACGAGTTTATTAATAAGGGTTTTTATATCCACTAATAATAGTATATGGACATTATTGTTAGAATTCCTAATTTAGAATTTTATAATTCATTCCGTTTAGAATTCATAATCAGTATTCTAAACTAAGTGCAGTACGCATTCTTGCATTAGTAGAAAGTAAACTAATCTATCTATCAGTATAAGCGCTTATTTTTATTACAGCATCAGAAAAGCGGCAAAATTTGTCTCGGTCTACTACAGATTAAAAATCATTAATGAATATGGTGCATTTCAATTTGAATGTAATCTTAACTTTACATATAGAAATTTGATTAGATTAAGATCGCCAATTTCTGTGGCAGAAATCATTCGTACATACTCTGATTAAAATTATTGATTTTCAAATTATTGGAGTTTCAAAATACCGGTTAATCGGTGCGGGAGGGGGGGGGACACTCTAAAAAATTACTAACGGAACATTAAATATATTCTGTTGGTGCAATTTACATAATAGTGTTTCCTAGCTAAAAAGTAAATGATAGAGGGCAAGACAGAAGCGATTATCATAATCAGTATTAAAAATGCACTGCAGTACGCATTCTTGCATTAGTAGGAACTAAAATAATCCATCTTTCAGTATGTACGCTTATTTTTATTACACCATCAGAAAAGTAGTAAAATTCGTTTCGGTCTGCTAGAGATTAAGATTTTTGCTTTGTTTATCTCAAAAAGATATTTTATTTTATTTCTCATTTTTCTGTTTAAAAATCATTAATAAATACGATGCATTTCGATTTAAATGTAATCTTATATTTTACGTATAGAATTTGAACTTTAAAAATGAAGTACCCAGTCGGAAACCATAGAATTCAAACCACAATTCCTTAAAAAAAATTTCAGTGCGCTACTTTAACTCAATAAAAAATTGAAATGTTGCTTGCGGAAAGAGATGGGAATCTTTCAGATCTTGGCTATAGAGAAATAGTGTGTTTCGTATCATTCATTCACAAAAAGTTATGAACAACCGGATAATAATTCTTTATATTCATCCTGAAAAGGTCAAGGGCGAAAACGAGTAAAAGAGTATGGAGTATGTAATGTACGGATTAAGAATTCCTTTTTAATTATGTATTTCTACCTATTCTGAATATAATATTCCTGGTGAAGTGCCACAATATTTATAAATGTTTACAAACTGAATAGTGTAAGCATTTGAAATTAAGTTTTATCTTTAATCTAATATACAGATTATAAAATAGAGAAAAATGGTAGTAAAATAAACCTTTAAATTTATTATATAAGAGTTATAATATATTTTTTCCCAATATTACCGTTTATTCAACTGAATATTCTTAAATTTGTATATAAAATTCACTTCATGTAAAATAAAGCGTACTTTTTAATTTACTTTTTTTCTCTGTTTAGGTTTTCTCTCATAAAATTGGAAGACCTATCAGAAATACCAGAAGATGATTCTTACGATGGACAGTCTATTTCACCAATGGAATATTTTTGTGAATACTTCCCAGAGGAATTTTGGAACTTGCTAAAAGACTGACTAAACGAAGAGTGAACGTTTATTATAAAACTGATATAAAATAACTGAAAATATTTGCTGGAATACGTATTATCATGGGTATTAAGATCATCGCACAAATAACATTGGATTGGTCTAAGTGTTTTGATGTTTCTGTGATAACACACCATATAAAATTAAATAGATTTTTGAGTTTAGGATCACGTGGCATTTAATTGATAAGTTTCTTTCAACACAGGCACAAAAAACATTAGTCTTAGTGAGGCCATTATTAGATTTTTTTAGAAACCATTTACAATCGAACTGAATGTATTTCGACTGGTGAACAGATTATTCTGTTCAGTGGAAGATGCCGACTGAAAAAATATGTTCCCTCAAAACAAAATATTCTTGGCTTGAAAAAAAATTCAGCTCATTGAACAAGATGGACATGTGTTAGACTTCCTAATATACATCAGATAAAAATATTGTATCTGAAACGAATATAATGGGTTTAAATTTTATGGTTTAATGGGTTCCGTAGTGAACCATTTGGTTGATACAGTAGGGTGGAGCGAATTTTTTTTTTCTTCAAATCAAAATTGGAAGGGGTGGGAAAGTTGCTCTATCAGATCCTCATTCTGAATATAAAATATATTTGAAAAATATTAATATTAAATACTGTCCCAAGGTCATTGAAAATTGAGAAAAATGTAAAAGTTGTGCATTTTTCCATTTTTTTGTCAAACATATAAAATGCACAAATATTATTAATATTAAATTAATTTTAAAGTATTCTTCTTAAATTATTATTATTATACGCTTATAGTGAAACTATGTAATATTTATATTAAATCCAGGTATTTTATACAGCTCCAATGACTTCAAAATTTTGAAAAATGTATAAAAATTGGATAATTGTAAAACATAACCAAAACAACAAAATTGTGTTATGTTTTATACTTCGTAAGAATATATTTCTTAAAATTATACTTGAAGATGAAGAATAACAAGAAAAAATAATTTATTATTACAATTTCCAAGCATTATAAGCTTAATAAAGGAACCAGGTTCTGTGTGTTTGGGGCACCTTTCGTTACAATCTGGAATGCTTTAATTTTAAGTGAAGAAATAAAAAAAATTAACTACAAAAAATATTGATACCAGTAAGCTTGTTGCAATTGACTGTGACGGAACTACAGTTAACACGGGTTACAAAGAAGGTGTCATGTGATTTCTAGAAGAAAAAGAAGGAAAACCACTTCAATGGCTTATTTGCCAAATACATGCCAATGAGCTTATCTTGAGCCATTTGCTCTAGCAGCTTGACGGTACAACAAATGGACCTCAAAGTTTTACAGGATCTATTGGCAAACCTCTAAAAGATTGTGAAATTCTTCCTCTAGAACATTATAAGAGAATAAGCTGTGCTTCGCTAGAAATTACTAATAAAAATGATTTAAGCACGGATCAACTTTATTTGCTTGAGATATGTGAAGCAATTTCTTCGGGATTGTGTCCCGAAAAATTGTATAAAAGAAATCCTGGTAAAATTGTACATTCTAGGCGGCTTACAGTGGCAAATAAAATTCTTAGGCTATACGTTTCTTCAAGTGAACTGTCTGAAAATTTGTTAATTCTGACAAATTTTATACTAAGAGTTTATTCAACTATATGGTTTCAAATTAAAATTAAGCCTTCATGCATTTACGGAGCTAAGCATTTGCATCAAATAGTTATGCTAGCATGATATTTACCAAAGGAATTACAAACAATAGTAGCTCCCGTAATTCAACAAAATGGTTATTTTTGTCATCTGGAAAATATTTTGATTGCCATGTTGGCTGACGATAGGGACTATGTAAGAGTGTTGGCACTACGTAGAATAATAAAACCTCTAAAGTCAAGAAATTCTTTACGTACGTTCAAGTTACCTGAGATCAATTTTGAAGCCAAAGACTATATCGACTCTATAAATTGGGCAGAATTGACCGTGACAGAATTACCATTAACTAAGTAATTAGATCATAATATTCTTACAAAGTGTATCCTAAATCCAAAGGCAATAGAAGAAGACATCTTACCTAAGGTTAAACTATTCCCTTGTCACAATCAAGCCACTGAAACATGTGTGAAACTTGTTACGTAGGCTTCTTCAGCTGTTTGTGGTCCTTTGTGACGCGATGAGTTCATTAAAACTTGTCTGGAGTCCCGGAAAAAAAATGCTACTTTTTGAAATAAAAAAACAGTATGGACTACTATAAAATGGTAAATTCATTGCTTGTAAATTGTAATAGAAAATTATTTTTATCCTATTACAATAGTTCTTTAAAAATAATTAGAAATTATATTTTCTTACATAGGTTAAGTAAAAAATATAAAACAATTAAAATTACCAAATTTCATACATTTAAAAAAAGTTTAGTCCTTGAGTTAGTATAATAAAAGCGAATTTGATATAAATATTACATAATTTTACTATAAATATATAATAATAATTATAATAATTCGATGATCATCCTTTTAAATTAAATTATTATTAATAGTTTGTATATTTGAGGGAAAAAATGGAAAAAATGCACAATATTTACGTTTTTCCCCAATATTCAATGACCTTGGGGCAGTATTTAATATTAATATTTTTTAAATATATTTTATATTTAGAATGAGGATATGATAGAGCAACTTTCCCACACCATCCCATTTTGATTTGGTGATTTTTTTTTCATAGGCGAGCGCTTTTACGTTTTTTCTCAATATTCAATGACCTTGGGGCAGTATTTAATATTAATATTTTTCAAAGATATTTTATATTCAAAATGAGGATATGATAGAGCAATTTTCCCACACCGTCCCATTTTGATTTGGAGAAAAAAATATTTTTCCATAGGCGAGCGCTCCACCCTATGATACAGCCCTCATTGCATCCAAGCCATCCCTATTATGTACAGGTAGATACTTTACTAGACTTTAAATATTAGACTATCTGACAGATTAAAATAATTTTTGACAGACAATATAATGATCTACAGAACAGCAGTGCCTGCTACATTACTGAAAGATAATGATATGGCAAGAGGGACGTCAGCTTCAAAAACTAAAGAAAATAATAAAGCCTATTTGAACTTATGTAAAAGTTAAACAGAGCGAGTTTGTAGTTGAAGAGAGATGCACTTCCAAACGAGATGGTGCTATTAGATCTGTTTATTGAGTGCGCAGATTACAGGAAAATAAACATGTCTAATAGCATCATTCCGTTTGAAAGTGCATCATCTTTCAACTACAATATCCCTCTGTTTAAATTTTATATAAGACGATCAGGTAGCGTTTATTTTGATAACAATATGGTAACCGAGTAAAATACAATTAGAAGCATCGCAAATTTGCACGGTTTTCCAATACGCATGATTAAAAGCAAATCAACTCATTGCAAAACAATGTGAAAGTACCAAATATTACACCTAGTAATACAAAGTATTGCAAAATGAAGTACATACAGGGATTTTTCGAGAAATTAGGCATGCGGTTTTCAGCTTTGACGTAAACCTAATCGCTACTCCTCCAACAAAATTGAAAGATGTAGTTAGCAGTAAAAACAGACCGATATCGAAAGATGAGGTCTTTGGTCTACACACGACGCTGCTAAAAACTGGTAAAGATGCTTATATTGAATACATAGCAATGACTACTCGTAAAATTAAAGATCGTGTTAAAGAAAATTGGCAGACCTAAAGTACAGGCGACCAACAACAGCCCTGTAACATTACCATCTGTATAATTAACATCTAAATCGGGGTCTTTCAGACCCGGATTGTGGTCACTAATTATAATTATCAAGACGTTCGCACATTTGACAGTAAGCAATGTAAGTCTGTTTAAAATATAGTTAAAAAAAAGAAACCCACGTTTGGATTGAAGTTAAACACCTTGTATTTAAAACAGAATAAAATTATTTTGGCACTTGATTGTTATACAAAAAATGTTTTTGCAGTTTGCTCTATCACCTCTTACAGTTTGTTCATAACCTTTTTGGACACCGTATATATATATATATATATATATATATATATATATATATATATATATATATATATATATATATATATATATATATATATATATATATATATATATATATATATATATATATATATATATATCACATTACGAATATTTACCGTCATATGTTGTAGTTGGAGTAAAGTTGATACTAGAAGTAGGAGCACACATGGTCGCACAATGGAATTAAGAACGGTGGGTGTTATTGATGATGTGAAAATCTAGAAGAAGTCCTAATATTTCAGTTGCAGTCTCGACGCGGCCGTAGCGGCAGTAGAATGAAAAAGCCAGAGGCGTTTCTCCATGAATCAAACGGACAAGGCTGTTCAATTTCAATCCTTTATTAAGTATTTCTCTTGGGCAGTTTCCACCTAACAATAATAGCCGTGCATCGCTACGTCATCAAGGTATAGAGGGTAAGTAATAGAACATCTTAATTATTGTCAAACGAGCTGCCAGGGAGTTGTTGACAAGTGGAAATTCGACTTATTTCTGAGGAAGCACCGCAGGTAGCTGCTTTTTGTTACCTAGCGCAATAACACAAATTATGACGTAGAACGCGCACTGAACCAATGAGGAATTAAAGAAGACGCGTCATGCTACGTCACGACCAATGAAAGATAATTAGTAAAGAGTTCGGACAGAGAGGTAGTGGATGTATTTTGTAGTAAAGTGACTTAGAGCGGGAAAATAAAATGCGGAATAAAAATGAAAATGGCTCTCAAAAAACATTCTAAAACCCAGAAATGATCGGGGATCATGATAGAAATTAAGAATAACTAAAAGCTTTATATTTAAGTAAATTTGGACAATTTATAATTAAATAAAAGGGAATTTAACAGAGTTAACGATAAAGCTAATTTAAGAATAAGGATTTAATGAATATAGAGTAGTAAATTAGAATAAAACAGGAAAAAATTAGAATTGTAAGAATTTGGAATAATTTAAATAAGGAAAAATGGCGAAAATTTTTTATTATTACATATCCCCCCTCCCTAAAAATGCATGAACTGGTAAGTCCAATTGACTTACATGTTCATTGGGAGAAAGCAGATACTTGGGTTTCAAACCAGTTCCCTCGATGCAATACAGTTACCTGGTAGCCGTATCGCGATGTTCAAATTTCTGAATTCTGTTAAGTAAATTTTAAATAATTAAATTTAAAGAAACATGGTTAAGTGGAAACTGCTGTAAATAATTACATTTTTCAATAATAATTAATGTGTTGCTAATAATCACATTAGCATACATTTATCTTCTCAGTAATAATAAGTATAACAGTATAGTATAGTTTGTATCAAGAAGATATAACAACAACATATAAATCATCTCTTTTGTACCAATAATTTAACAATAATCAGCATTATTCACTTATGTATAGTCCTTAAGTGATTTTTTAAGTCCTACTGAATGGTAGAGTCCAATTATTGAATATTATAAGAGTCCTTAATGTTGCAATGGCAGTATGAAGTTGCAATAAATAAATGTAAGTAATAATATAATAACAATATAATAATCATATATCTTTTTATCAATAATTTAACAATAATTAGCATTATTCCCTTAGTTATAGTTTTCAAGTGCTTTTTAAGTCCTACTGAATTGTAGAGTCCAATTATTGAATATTATAAAAGAGTCCTTAGTGTTGTAATGGCAGTATGAAGTTGCAATTAATAAAATAATACAATAATAATAATAATAGAAAGAGCAATATCAACAATAAAATTTTAAAATAATAATACTTAACAATAACAATAATAATAGTATCATCAATAGAAAGAAAAAACAACAACAACAACATCAAAATTTTATTTACATAACATCAGAAACTTTTTTGAATGCAGCTTACCTAAAACTGTCAATTCCACTCTTTAAATACTTTTTATTTTATTATAATCTTTATATTCTCTTTCAAATCACTTATAAATAGTGTAACTAATAATAATAATTCTCAACAATAAGTTCAGCATTAACAAGCAGTATAATTCAAAATATCACACTATTTCTTTAATTCTTTCTTAAGTATATCATTAATATCTCATCCATATAGTAGTGAATGAGGCATGAGAATATACTCAAATAAAATACATAATATAAATAAGGAATAAATAAGTAATATTTGTGAAAAACAATCATTATTGGTGTAGATGATGATTATGTAATTATCTTGCTTTCAGTCAAACAAGAAAACATAAGTTGTGAAATGAAAAAATGGGACATTGTAACATATTAAGAAAGGTTGGACAATTCTCAATTATTATTAAGATATCATATTTGATTAGTTTAATATAGAATTTAATCCAGTTTATTTTATTAATTTCGTTAATACTGTTTAATTTATTATTCTAATCTAATTCAATTCAGTATCAGAATTTACTAACTTAAATCAACCTGTTTTTGCCCGCACAAACAGATAACTCAAGTGAAAACTCAACAGTGATGCTCTTGTGAGCTCAATTCAAGAACACACTGAAATACAGAAGAGAATTGATAATTAATTTTTTATTTAGTAAATTTATTTTATTAAGTTAGTTTATTTTATGAATATTATAAATTTAAGATGAAACTATAGATTTAACATTAGTTTGTTGTGGTTTCTCATGGGATAATTTTAATTGATCAGGAGGATAATAAGGGCGTAATTTTGATACATGTAATATTTCAGGAGATTTATTTTGAATGTGTCTATTAATTTCAAAATTGACATCAGATAACTTATTAAGGATTTGATAAGGACCACTAAAGACTTGTGAAAGTTTTCTAGTATTAGAATATTGGAACTCTTCATAAATTACAAGATCTCCAATCTCAAATTTTGGTTCCAGATAATTTCGATCATAATATTTTTTACTTCTCCAATAATTTTCATCAGTGCGTTTTTTAGCAAGTTTAAGGGCTTCTTGAACAGGAGGGTAATAATTTTGTTGAAGAGGGGAATCATAGGGTAATTGGCCAAAAAGTAAGTGGTCAGGAGGGAATTTAGTGATAGAATGAGGGGTATTGTTATACTCATTAACTACTTCTGTCAAAATTTTTGTCCAAGGAATTTTGGAGTTGGTAGAATTGACTTTACACTTCAATCTAGTAACTATTGTCTGGTTAACTCTCTCACATTTGCCATTCGTTTGTGGATGATGTGATGTGGTTAAACGTTGCTTAATATTGTGGTTTCGCAGGAATTTTTTTTTATCTAGATGAAGTAAAGGCTGCATTCCTATCACTTAGTACTTTTTGATTTGTCTGGACATTAAGAATTTTATTAAAACAGAATAATTGTTGTGTGTTTGAATATTAAAAACTTGTTTTAGACAGTTAGTATAAGTTTCTGTGGTAACACTTTTTGAGGGAAAGGCCCAAACATATCTAGTAGCATGGTCGATTATAAGATGTAAATATTTTTGTGGAATTGTAGTAATTAAATCCTCCCACAGTATCAACAGAAATGCATTCAAAAGGTTGATCTGTGGTGGTCATAGCTTGTAATAAGCCAAATTTTTTCTGTCTAAGTTTTTTTATTCTTTTGACAGATATCACAGTGTTTTACGAAATTGGTTATATCTTGAGTCATGTCAGGCCAATAATAATTAGGGGAGATTAAATTTAACATTTTTGGATACCAGGATGACTAAATTTTTCATGAGCAACATTTAGTATTTTTCTCCTTAAAGACACGGGGATTACTATTTTTCGAAATCCTTTCTTTTTAATTATCATAAGTCCATTTTCATTTAGCTAATTTTTACCACACACATTATCTTTTTCCTGCCTCTCTATAATTTCTTTAACGTCCAGAAGAAAAGTAAGTGGTTGAATAAAATGTGAAACTGGGTTTCTCGACAACATGTCGGCTTCCACATTTGTGGATCCCTTTTCGTAAACTATATTATATTCAAACATGCTCAACTACAAAGACCATCTAAATAACCTGCTTCTCAGATGTTTAGTATTTTTTAACCATACAAGAGATGCATGATCAGTATGAATGGTAAAATTTACACAATGAAAATAATGATAGAATTTGTCTAAGGTGTCAATGATGGCAAGACACTCCAACTCTGTAATAAAATAATTATTCTCATAATTCCTCAATCCTCTAGAGTAATAAGCAATTGGATGTAAAAAATTATTACTATCAGGTTGTTTTAAGACTGCACCTACTGACATCTGTGAGGCATCAAGAAACATATGGAGGGGTAACTTAGGGTCATAAATTTTTAAGATAGGTTTGGCTATTAAGGCATCTTTTAATTTTTGAAAAGAATTTTGACAATCTGTATTCCATTCCCATAATGTATTTTTCCTGAGTAATCTATTAACAGGGCCTCGAATTTCGGCATATTTATCTATAAACTTGTGATAAACATTGATAGATCCTAAGAATCTTTGAAGTTCCTTTACATTTGAAGGGGGTTTTAATTTTTTTATTACTTCAATATTAGCATTAGCAGGAGTTAATGTGCCATTCTGGATGGTATATCCTAAGAAGTTAATTTTATTTTGAACAAAATTGCCTTTAGATAGTTTAAGTTTAATGTTTTCAAGTCTACATAATTCAAATATTTTGTTTAAATGTTGCATATGTTCTTCTAATGAGGAAGAAAAAATAATGATATCATCAAAATAATGACAAGCAAAGTCTATTTTGTATTTAGTAAGTATTCTTCTAAGGGCTCTATTAAATATCGGGGGGCCTAATTTAATCCCGAAGGGCAGAACTAACCATTCAAAGAGCCCAAAGTTGGTAGCAAAAGGCAATTTTTCAGTATCGGATGGATGTATGGGTATGTGCCAGTAGCGAGAGGCTAAATCTAAAGTTGAAAAATACTGCGCACTACTCAGTTTATCTAAAATTCCATCGATACGAGGTAGGGGTTTGGCGTCATTTTTCATAATTGCATTTAATTTTCTATAGTCAACACATAATCTAGTTTCCTTACCTTCTTCTCTTTTCATTACTAACGTAACAGGGGCAGAATAGGGACTATTGCTCTCTTTAATTAAACCAGCATCTAATAGTGATTGAATTTGATCCGAAATCTCTTTTTCTTCTAATGGGGAAGTTCTGTACGGCCTCAGAAATATTGGTAGGTCAGAATTAAGAAAAATACGTTGCGGTTCAATATTAATTATCCCGACACCAAATTTATTTTTAGAAAAATGTCTAAATAATCCTTTATACTTTCCCTTAAAGTTTCATTTTCTATAGAATTTTTTTCCCCAATTAATTTAGAATTATCAGTAATAGATGGAACAAAGGATTGAGGAGATATGATCTTTCCATAATCGGGTTGCACTCTCTGATAATCATAGTTAACATTAAAATGAATTAATATTAAATTATCACTGGTTATGCTCTTAGATTCATTTAAAGCAAGGTCTCCTTTTAATACTCTACATATAGCACAATCAATAATTAAATTAAACTTACAGCATTCTTGTAAACCTAATATAGCATAATCTAAATTTGTATTACATATCAAAAATCTAATATTTTGTTGCACATTACCTAATTTAAACAATAAATTACAAGCTTTATCTACTACAACAGTTCCTTTGGCTTGGCCAATAAAAACAGGTGGAATATTTATAACTTTAGCATTTAACAATTTAACAAATTTAAAAGGTAAAATACTTATGGTTGAGCCAGAGTCAATCACACAAGGTAGTTCCTTGTTATTTACATATCCTGATACAATTAACTGTCATATATTATCAGTAGATGGTTGTGGTTGACTAAGCGGGGGTGCAGAATGTTGCAAAGGGCTGACTTTGAATAAACAATTCCTCTCCCAGTGATAAGCATTTTGGATACCTCTATTTAAACACATTCTACATGGTCTACTTGGGTATTTGCTCTGAAAATGTGTAGTAGGCAACCTAGGATGGATAAATCTAGAATTTGGAGCATTAATATTGCTCTGTGAATGAAAATTGGAATTTGGCACATGAAAATTTCGACTTGGGCGAACCCAATGTCTAGGTGCCTGATCATATTGTGGCAATGATCTATAATTCTGAAAATTACTCCTAGAATTACTATTGTTGACATAAGAAGTAGGAATCACTACTAGCTGTTTAGCCATTAGGTAACAGTCTATTGTACTTTTTGGAGGATTACTAATCATATAATTCTGGTACTCAGGTTTGAGACCGTCTGTTAATCCCTGTACTATTATAGTTTCACATAAACAAAGTTGTCTATCTGTTTCAACCTTTTTTCGAAAGTACTTATCCAAATCATTGAGATCATTTAATTTCATAGAAGCAAACTCTGAAAATCGAGGAACATGAACAGTAATAAATTTTTCAGTAAGAATATCAGTTATTTTGTCAAAAGCATTACATTCTAAACGTTCATTGATAAATACCATCAGAGCCTCTCCTTTCAAATATTTTGAAATATTTTTAATCTTCCAATTTTCATCTTTCTTTTCAGAAAGGCATGTTTTGTCAAAATGGTTTAACCAAGATCGAATGTTCATTCCAGATTCCAAATCAAAAGGAATGATGTATATTTCGTTTTCACTCATTTTGTGATTATCAGGGACTTTTACAAGTCCAGATCGCAATAACATTAATATAAAAATTAAAGATAATTAACACAACAGATGTAAAATAAAATTTCAATTAAATAACAAATGTAAATACCTCCATCTCTAATAAATAATGATAATAATTATAATAATACAACAAATAAGAAAATCTGAGCGAAACTTAAATAACATAAAAATAAAATAAATCATAATGAACAGAGGAAAGTATATTCAACTAGGTAAATTATATCCAATGGTTGGAGTATCATAGTTGAGATTTTTTCCAACAGACCGAAAATATGCCGTGACCAATTGATCTCACAAAATATTCGAAAATAATCTACTAAAAAATATATGCTTTTCATTTTTCAACAAATGTTTTTATAAAAATATTTCTTCATCTTCCTAAAAACGGTTGTTTTAGTTTATGAATTTATTCATGTAAAACAGCTTATTTTTCTTCTTTTTTCATTTTTTGAAATCTGACAAAATGATCTAAAATACACTTCAGAAAGCATATTCTTATTTATGTAAAGTGAACGTTTGCGTGAATAAATAATTATTTTGGAGTTTTGATATTTTATTTTATTTTTATAGTCTAAACATAAATGAATGACAGTTTCCTCATCGAGTTTGCTTAGAATAGCGAATATGATAGGGTAATTTCGTAAATTGTTATTATAATAAAATATGCCGTCAGTCATATGTCTTTGTTATTATTTTAATTTATGTTTCCTTTGCCGAATAAAAATTATCCAAATTCATCGTGTGCATTATATAAGTGGATATATATTATTTTAAACAATGCTATTACACAGTCCTACAAAATTTAACTTTTTGTCTGGGGTTTTCATGAATTTATGTAAATTGTAAGAAATCTGCTATGCTAATTTCAAAAATAATATCCATTTTTATGTATCACGTCAGGATTTTTTACAATTAAGAAACTAAGGATTTGGAATTTGAGAATATACAATTTACACAACATTCATTAAAAATGTACAAAAAAAATCAGATAAATAAATAAAATCATATATACATTTATAAATGTGCGTGCATGTTTTATAAGGAATTATATTTAAGTATATACAGTAAAATTACTTTTCTTTATCATCAAAAGAACGCTCTTGTCCTTTAGATTTTGAAACTCGTTTAGTGTCTCAGTTTAGCCTCCAAAAGTAATCTGCTAACATATTGACATTCCACTGTCCTTGATAGCGTTTTTCCATGCATTTTATGTCCTGATGAAATCTCTCCCCTTTTTTTTCACTCATTTAACCAAGATTTTCAGGAAAATATTCAAGATGGGAGTGCATGAAAATGTGTTTTTAAAATCATGTTACAACCTAGTTTTTGAAAGTTTTCAAGCATTTTTTCAACGATCGTTACTTAGTTAGGATCTTTGTAATTTCCTAAAAATTTCTGAGTAACGTCTTTGAAACTAACCCATGCATCTTTCTCGACTGATTTCATTGTTTCTTCAAATTTTTCGTCCTTCCTTAACCGTCTTATATCTGGGCCGACGAACACACCTACTTTCATTTTACCTTCCGATAAATGTGGAAAAACATCATTTAAATATCGTTAACAATCCTCTGATTTATCGAAGTCTTTTACGAATTGTTTCATTAAACCTAATTTAATGTGCAGGGGAGGCAAGAAGACTTCTTTGAGATCAACAAAGTTCTGCCGAATCGCATTTTTTTATCCTGGATTTAAATCTTTTCTTGCAGACCATTTTTTCCTTATACAGTGTTGGTGTTTAGCTCGGTTGTCCCATTCGTATAAGAAACAGAGCATTTTAGTATACCCGCCTTGCTGGCCTAATAAAATTAATAAAATTTTAAAATCCCCACAGATTTGCCATTTAAATTCTTGATATTTTCTTTTACTGAGGAGAAAATCAAGGTTTTCATATGATTCTTTAAAAATTACTGAATGAGCTACAGGAATTGAACATTACTACAGGAATTACATTATTACGTCTTAAAGAGTAATAAAGTCCTAAGCAAGTCGAGATCCTAAAACTTGAGCACTTTGTTTCGAAAGATTTAAATCGCGTACTAAATCGTTTCATCCACCTTGCGTGAATTTTTGTGGTTCAACATCAGTTGTTTGGTTTGTGTATAAGATTTCGGTTTCATCACTGCTCAATTCTTGAGAATCATATGATAAATTAAGAGTTGTAGAAGGTAGAAGGAGCAGGTAAATCTGGACTGTGCGGTACAGGTCTAATAGGTGAAATAATTTCTGGGAAGAATTTCTGCTTTGTTTTTGCTATTGTAGCCTTTTATTTTTGTTAAACAAAAATAGCAATATTCATGACTAGCTGGCTCTCCGCATACCATTGGAATAACAAAAGGAAGCGATTTTTTTTTTTACCTTGAGTCCATTTCCGTAAATGTTGAACCCATGTGTGACAAACTATATGTGGAGCCCATTCCTTTTCATGGTCACCAAGTTTCATACCGAAGTAAACATAATATGCCTTTTTAACTAAATTGTTTATGTTCCGCTGCCTTTTTTTGACTACGTATCCACCACAGATGTAACAAAATGAGTTCGGGTTATTTATACAACCTCTTGATGTCATATTGCTATAAGAAACTGACAAAACAAACGTAAGATATCAATAAACGAACTAAATAAACTTACGTTCTCAACATAAATGCACGGGAGAAAATTGCGCCTTCTCAGGCAAAATATCAACACATAAAGTGGCGCCATCTATATTTATATCTCACATCTTTTAGAGCAGTATTCTATTTTAACATTTATTAATGTCATTTTACAAAGAAATTAATTTTTGCTTTTATTAAGAATGTATTTTATTTAATAAATATTACACATGAATTTTATTAAAAGGCACACCCTTTTTTTGGTTTTGTGAAAAAACTGTGAGTGATAGCAAAAAACTAATGTCATATTTGTGATCAGCGTGACTGATTTACTAAGAAAAAAGTGCTATTCTACAAACCCCAGAATTGTGTTGACCTGTGTTGTTTCAGTGAAACCTACAGCATAGTTAACGGATGTATCAGTTAACGGTGGTTAGAAGGTTTTAAAGGTCGATTCCAAAAATTTTGGGATAAGATAATGCAGGTTCACGACTGGCATAAAAGGGCATGAAATGGAAGGATTATAGAAGGAAAGGAAACTGTTGAAAACTAGATTCACAATCAAGCCGAATATCCTCTGTCTTCCGGCAGAATCTTTGCAATCATATTTTGGGATTTTAAAGGTGTTTTGTTTATATGATTTTTATAGGAAAGTCTTACTCTCAATGCAGTTTACTAATGCCAGCTCTTTGAGAAGGCAAAACTTGTGCCTAGGCGGAAAACATGTGCACTTCGGAACTGGAACCCTATCCTCCTCTATGACAACCAAACCAACACGCCAGTTTTAACCCAAGAAAAAAAAAACTGGGTAACTTTTGAACACCCTGTCTATAATCCATACTTATGATGTAGATTTTTAGACCATTAAAAGAGGTATTTGAAGGTCATTCATTTGAAAATGATGAAGCCATCAAGATATTTTTGCGCACTCGGTTAGAGAATCAGTTCACATTATTTCATTGTAATGGAATAAAAAATACCTTACCACTGCGAGAAATATGTTTTGAAATCATGAAATTATGTAACGAAAAGAATAATATTGCATGGTTAGTTTGTATCACTCCAAAAAGTAAAAGAAAAAAAACGGTGAATATTTGATGGACCCTTGCACAACTGTTTGAAAAAAAAATTGCCATAGGTGAAATATTTAAAGGCTATAAATTGCTAATGATATCGATGAAAAAGTGCAATAAAGAACAAAAATGATCAGCAAATTGAATTCTTGTGAATGATTCAAAAGGTATATTTTACTTTCCACGAGTCATACTCGTCGTTGATTCATAAGACAAAATTTATTCAATACTCTCAACAGTCCTAAACTTTTCTTTCGAAGCATTCCGATAAACAAACTTTTTTATTCAGTTTTACAAATCAGTCCTACTTTTTTTTTTATATAATTATTTTCTTAAATTTTAGTACATTTCCTAATACTAATTTAAATAAAAAATCTGCATGGTAGATTCAGGTAACATCGGCAATAGAAATATACAATAAAGAGTATCCTTTTACAATAGGGATAGAAAAGTGAAACAATTTTAGGAACGTTGCAAGATTTGATTTACTTTACAAAAGCCTCACTCATGAGTAATGCAGAAGGGATTAAAGTCGTTTTAGCAGTAATTTCAAAATTTTATTCACTTTTATATATTCTCTTTAGATTTACAATATAGTTAAAAGTACGCGTCCCTTCAAATGTATATATATATATATATATATATATATATATATAAATACCGAGTGATTAAAAATAGATGTTAGGTTATTATATGTTAAACCGTTGATGATAGAAAGATACGTCCAATTACAAACATTATACAAATCAAATAGACTGCCATTAGGTTAATAAATAAATGCTTTACCTAGACGTTGTATTAGATGTGTGTACTTTTTTGTCGTGGCGTTTTAATAGATATTCGACATTTACTTCTATTTTAAATACCAGGTATATAATATTTATTTATATTTCTGTGTGTTCGAATGAATTGTGGTGTAAATAGAATTTTTCACAATAAAAGAGAACTATTTAGAGACATACTTATTTAATTGCGAATACGAAATTTTAATATTTTTGGAAGAATCATACTGATAAAGCCATTTGTGGATAAACAAAATGGCATGGAATTTTGAAACAACTAACGCACAGAAAAATGTCTTTTAAATCCGTGTAAAATTTTTGAGAAACAACCAGCAATGAACACAGAACCACGACTTTTAATCAATCAAAGATCATAAATCCGTGATTTGCGTGAGAAAAAAATGCCGTGAGAAAATTGTTTGTAATTAATTTCAAAAGAGCGCAAAGTTTCAAAAATGCGCAAAGACGGGTTGCAAAGATCTTTGCAAAAGGCTTATGCAAAATCGCAGCGAAATTTAGTGTTGATGATATTTTTTTTACTTCCGATTATCTGTTCGATGAATATAAGTCTAACGAGTGTGGGAAGCTTTCTAAAAGAACCTAACCAGTGTATACGCAAACTTTGGAAAAAGGAACGAAAAACTTTGAACGACCAGCACAATATGAGATCAAAGTCAGCAACTACCCCTGTCTACCAGATTCGACAGCAGGGCATCTCAGTCGCTGGTCGAGACTCGTAGTGCGAGTACAAAGGATTTCAAATGATTGCTAATGCATTTCATTGAGAAATATTTTAGAACAATACCATTTTAAAAAACGAATTTAAACTGTAGAAATAAATAATTGAGATTTATTTTTTCAAGAACTTTTCTCCCTGAATTCTGGATTAGTTCATTGATATTTACTTCAATTGATATAATCCTTTCTCAAGTATAAAAGAAAAGACATGGAGATTTTCAATGTTTATAAAATACATTCAGAATTTTAGGAAGATACCAAACTTTAGAATGAAATATTTTTTCGTATTGATTGTAGAAGTAAAAACAAATATCTGTAACTAACGTAAAAATTGTTTTAATAACTCATCTGTTAGGTTTCATTTTTTCTACTAAAGAAATATGAGGTTTTTCGTAAATTCGTCAAGGTATGCTTGTGAGAAAAATCAAATGCACACATATCGCAGGAAATACTACTAAAATAGAGCGATAGAATATAAATAAGTTCTGTACTATATTCTATCAAATTAATTTCCCAAAGATGAATTTGCCCGTTTGTGAAACATCATTTATTGAAACATATTATTTACTGCGTAGGCAAAGTATTATACAATGATACGAACAAATAAATCGTTATTTTAGTTTAAAAATCTGTTCATTAGTGATTATTTCACTTTTATGAAAAGGAAAGTAGACATATTCATTTGCACAATTAAAATTTCATATCCTATCCTTTCGTAATAAATGAACGATTATTTTCTATGCTAATGCAATATTATTACAGGATAATTGCTATGAGCAAATGTCAATAAGTAAAGTTTCTTAACACTTTTCGCCCAGTTAGAAATCTTCTTAAGGATATTTATTTTTTCAATATGAAAATTTTAATTCAGATTTTATTTAATTTATTGAGCTGCATCATTTAAATACTTTCTAGATTAACTGATATAAAAATGGTATAAACACAAGTGATGTCTTTAATATTTTGTTAATGCGAACTATCATATATATAAAATATAAATTTTATTTTACAAATTTTCTAAAAAGAAGCAGTTTTTCTACGTGTTTTGTCTTATAACAGAAACAAATCCATATTTCATTTTCAAACAGGAGCTATGTTGACTGATTTTATCTTTACAGAAAAATATAATACTGTATCAAAGTACATTTACAAAAATGTCCAAATGTATTCTGAGGCTTTTTCCGTATTTTATTTTCGTATATTATGTAAAAGTTTTTCCAGAACAAATGATACAAAATATAGATACGAAATTTATTCATTTCCTTGCTTTAAATAAAATATGTCAAATACTTTGTTTTAATATGTTTTATAAATATCTGGAAGATTTTCTGTAAAGTATTCCAGTTATCCTATTTGAAATTGTTTTTCAATATTCGAGGATTACTTTCAGCGAATCTCTTGACTTTTGATGTCTCTTATAATTTATTATTTATTCATACGAAATTGAGTAGAAAAATTGGTTTTTCTTCCTGCACATAAAATGTTCTGCACAAAAGATACCTTTGACTTTATTCGCCGATTGTTTACAATAAAAACAAAGCCAAAGTATCATTCAACTCTAAATATCAGTATACTCTTTTAGAATAATAATAATCATTCTAAATAGTGTCCGTCTACATATTCCTTTTTTTCAAATAGTATAATATATTGTTTCAGTTGCTTCGATTAAAGCAGTGCAAAAACATGTATAGTTTAAATACATAAAGATATCCTCATACATTTAGGGGAAAAAATGTGTCAGCAGTGTATATATAAAATAATAAGAAAAACTTAAAATCTGTCAGGGAAATTTCTAAGTCATACAGGTAATAAACAGGAAAAATATAAAAACTTTTGTATAAAATAAACTAATTATATATAAAAGTAAATTCGATATAAATGTTTGAAGGATTTTCTCATTTATAGTTGGGCAATAACAGGAGGCCGATAAGTTTTGCCCGTTGAAAAGAGAAACTTATCTATATCTCGAAAAATAATAATTGACATGAATTGCAAACTTAAACATCTATGTTTTTGACGATGCTTAGTACTTATGCTAAAACTAAAAATATTATGTTAGTCATAATCAATGACTTTTTTTAATTTGAATTTATTATTAATTTTCATAATTTAATTACACATATGCTATTGTCTCGAAAAAGCACTTAGATAAGTATATACTCTGATTTTTAATGAGATTCATTGTATGTCATTAAAAAGAAAGCAGTTTAATCTGGTGATTTCTGGGGAAGAAATCCCAAATGGTATTTTTATTTCATTCTGCATTTTCTTATCGTACATTATAGGAAAGTTTTCCCAGAAACAAATGACACAAAATATATATATGAAGTTTTTTCATTTTCGTAGTTTAAAAAATAGATGGTACAAATAATAGGAATATTGTATGTTGTTTGAGTGTGTTTTATAAATAGCTGGAGATTTATTTTTAGAGAGGATTTCAGTTATCCTGTTTTGATTTGTGTTTTTAGATTTTGGATAGCTTTTAGTGATTTCCACGCATTTTTTTCTCGCTTATATCTGTATAGCTGTTGAATCATTTTAGGGTAGAAAGACATATTTCTATACATGTTTCTCATGCACTTAATAATATAAAGAGTTTTTAAATTGGCGATGTTTTAGATATTCATTTCGAATATTAAATTGAAAAGACGAAATGTAGTTCTTTATAAAATATTTCGAAAATATCATTTGTTTCTTTAACAATTACTACAATCTAACAGTAAATCTTCGTTTAGCTTCTTTTTGAAATATTACTTTCATTTAGGTTATTTATTAAATTTTGATTGCAATTTTAATTTTTTGATATTTCTGTGATGGTAAATAGCATCTGAAAATCATCTAGTATTTTCACAAATATTTCTTTAAAACTATCGCGCTTTTGATATATAACAATGGAATTTATTTCTTCATAGTGAAGTGCGTTTCTGCTGATTTCGAGAACGGTGCTTGAAAATTTCATCACGTTCAGTTTCGAAAAAAGTCGAGAATTTCCCTCTGATTTGTAGCTTAGACATTTAACAATAAAGATACCAGAATTTTCAATAGGTAAATTGAGTCTTAAAGATAGTACACACGAATAAGTGTAATAGCAGTCTACTGCCGGCTGTTACAACGAGCTTCGAATAAGAAAAAAAAATAAAAATGGGGAGAGACATCTTTCTTCTATATAAAAAAGGCATACAATGAACTTTCGTTTTGCTCACAGATAAGTTGATTTTCAAAGCCAGTAAAGAAAATATTTTGAGAGAACTAGTTAAATGATGTAGAATGTGTCGATAATTTATTCTTTAATTATGTATTTATGAAAACAGTTCCAGAAACTATTACCTTTGAGAATAATCGTCTTTCTAATCTTAAGTCTACAAGTTACATTTTGTGCTGGAGCTCATTTCCAAGACAGGAAATCCGTCGGAGTCAGTCCAGATGCTTTCATTACTTCAGCTACAGTCTGTTTCTTTAATATAGGTATGAAAATATACCGATACCATCTCCCAACTTTAGCTGATTTCCATGGCCATGTAGTTACGCTAATTTCGGTTCTAACATTTAATCTTTATGCCTCTGATTAACGTGTTTCCATTCCCCGTTTTAACCAAGAAATAAGAATCCCTACCCCAAAGATAGTTAGTAAAGAAAATCAAAGTCAGTGGAGAAAGTATTTTGAGAGAACTAGAAAAATAAACTCTACAAAGCTTAAGACAATATTTGCACAGTACAGTACTGCATGATGTAGAATATGTCGATAATTTTTTTAATTACGTTTTTTTTATGAAAACAGTTCCAGAAAATATTACCTTTGAGAATATTCGCCTTTCTAATTTTGAGTCTATAAGTTAAATTTTGTCCTGGAGCTAATTTCGCAAGACAGGATATCCGTCGTATTAAAATCAGTCCAGATGCTTCCATTACTTCAGTTACAGTCTGTTTCTTTAATATAGGTATGAAAATATACCGATTCTACCTTCCAACTTCAGCTGATTCCCATGGCCATGTAGTTACGCTAATTTTGGTTCTAATATTTAATCATTATACCTCGATTTAATGTGTTTCCATTCCCCCTTTTTAACCAACAAATAAGCATCACTACCCCTAAGATAGTTAGTAAAGAAAATCAAAGTCAGTAGAAAAAGTAGTTTGAGAGAACTAGATAAATAAACTCTACAAAGCTTAAGACAATATTTGCACAGTAAAGTACTGCATGATGTAGAATATGTCGATAATTTATTTTTTATGTTTCTTTATGAGAAAATATTACCTTTGAGAATATTCGCCTTTCTAATGTTGAGTCTATAAGTTAAATTTTGCCCTGCAGCTAATTTCGCAAGACAGGAAATCCGTCGTAGTAAATTCAGTCCAGATGCTTCCATTACTTCAACTACAGTCTGTTTCTTTAATATAGGTATGAAAATATACCGATTCTACCTCCCAACTTCAGCTGATTCCCATGGCCATGTAGTTACTCTAATTTTGGTTCTAACATCTAATCATTATACCTCGATTTAATGTGTTTCCATTCCCCCTTTTTAACCAACAATTAAGCATCCCAACCCCTAAGATAGTTAGTAAAGAAAATCCATGTCAATGGAAAAAGTATTTTGAGAGAACTAGATAAATAAACAATACAAAGCTTAAGACGATATTTGCACAGTAAAGTACTGCATGATGTAAAATATATCGATAATTTATTTTTTAATTATGTTTTTTTTATGAAAACAGTTCCAGAAAATATTACCTTTGAGAATATTCGCCTTCATAATCTTGAGTCGATAAGTTAAATTTTGTCCTGGAGCTAATTTCCCAAGACAGGAAATACGTCGTAGTACATTCAGTCCAGATGCTTCCATTACTTCAGCTACAGTCTGTTTTTTTAATATATGTATTAAAAGATACCGATATCATCTCGCAACTTCAGCTTATTCCCACGTAGTTACGCTACGTGGGGGTTATTGCCACGTAGTTACGCTAATTTCGGTTCTAGCATTTAATCATTATGCCCTCTATTTAATGTGTTTCAATTCCCCCTTTCAACCAAAAATTAAGCATCCCTACCTCTAAGTTAGTAAAGAAAATCGATTCGGCCATATTTTATATGTTGCTGTTTAAATAAGCCATTTTGTTTCTAGTTTCTTTGATTTTTATGGAATTTACCTTGTGTAAGTATTTTATAGGCAAATTAATATATATATATATATATATATATATGAGAAGATATTAACTTTGTTGTAAAGCAGAAATCTTCTATTGAAATTCTTTTAAAGTTACATTTGTATAACATTTTAAAATTGTGGTATATAGAAACCAATAATATCAACCATATGTGCCACTTTTAATAATAAAATTTTTCGTTGAAGTGTTGAACTTAAAATCAAACGCTGAAGTATTACTTTTTTTTTAAATTATAGCCATTTTGTCAGTTATGAACTTAATAATTAACTAACTATTGAATGCCTAAGGGGGGCCACTCGGCCCAGCAAAGCCAGGCCGAAGAGCGTTAGCACCTCCCCCGGGATGTTCCCCGGCACGCGGGGATTCGTTTTGGGTGATTCCAGCCACCGGCGGAAGGGAAGGCACGACGCCGAGACCGCCAGCGCACGCGCAAACGGCCCAAACAACAACAAAAAAGAAAAAAAAGAAAATACAAACTAGGCCAAAGGCCGGCACTGCCAGGACAAGCCTAAGCGCGAAAAAAAAAGAAAAAGAAACTGAAAAAAGCCTGAACCGCTGGAGCCTGCACTCCCTCGCGACAGACAGCGGCAGGTGCAGTGATGAAGAACTTGTAGGTGAACAGTCCTTAACGCTCCTGCGTCATGACACACAGTTCGCGGCCAAGGCGGTCCTTGAATAATAATGATGCGCCGGAATCTGAGAAGCTCAGTTCCCACGCGACAGATGGCGCCACAAGTTGTTGCGTTGGAGAGATGAGGCCGCTTCTAAAGACTGCGGAGGGAGCACAGCAAGGTGCTCAAACACTGACAAGGTACAGCCAAAAAAAGGAAAAGTCAGGAGAAGGAGGGTAGGAAGATCAATTACAGTACTGATTGGTGGTGAAGAATTTAATATGTTTAGTTAAAAATTGATAAAAGCTAGAGTTGGTTACTTAATTTGTTAAGTTCGATAAATCCATTAAGAAATTAAAAATATTTTTTAATTTTTTTAGTAAGATTGGTCTTGTTAGAATATTGGTTAGCCAAGAGGGTGGGGGGAATTTCGGGAGATCTGAGATGCCAGGCAACGGTCAGTGGGCAGTCAAAATAGTAATGAGAAGGCAAGCTCTGCTGGCCACATGGACACACATTGGAGGCTGCACGTTTATAATATTTGAGGTAAGTAGGGAATGGACCATGTCCTGTGAGGAACGCTGAGGTGTGGGGGGCGAGGTTAAGCAGGTTTAGGGAGACAAAAGGGAGCAATTTGTGGGTATGTCGACCTTTATCCGAGTAATCCCAGTGGTCCTGCCACTGAGGAATGATTTTAGACTTTAAAAACCCTCTAATGTAGGATGGGGGAACAGGGAGGGAAAGATCAATATTTGTGTTTCTCGTAGCTTCTTTTGCCAATTTATCAGCTAATTCATTGCCAGCAATGCCAATGTGTGCCTTCACATGGCCCAGGGCTACTCGCCGTGCAAGGTCTTTTAAAAATAGTTTTATTTGGAGTACAATGGGATGTTTTGTGCGGTGAGAAAAGATTGCTTGTAGGCTGGAGAGGCTGTCTGAATATAGCCTGTAAAATTGTACTGTTGGGTTAGAGATAATCCATTCCAATGCCCGCAGAATCACGAACAGCTCAGCCTGGAAGACAGTGTTGTTATCACCGATTCTGCAGGCCCACTTATGGGTCACGACCTCGCCTTTCATGGCACAGAATGCTGCTGCCACGCCAGTCTCCGTGCGTGACCCGTCAGTGAAAATGGTCGGGCAGCGGGGAGAGTAGCTGTGTTCAAAACCGTGCCTGGTTGTGTTTATCTGTAAGTGAGATGTCTCTTCTGCGGGATGTATTCTCCAACTGGGAACCTTCCTCTGTAGTTGTATTTGTGGAAAAAGTGCTGCACACGTTGGTTCATGTTCTAGGTGTGTGATCCTGTTTTTCTGGTATTCATATTGGAGTGTTATTGTTATGGGAGGAATACCTGTTATTACTGTGAGTGCGTCCGTTGAGATTGTCCTGTATCCTCGAGCAATTTGCAGCAAAAAGAGCCGTTGCATCGAGGTCAATATGGCCTTCACGGCTTGCGTGAGGTTACCTCCCCAGACGCCCACACAGTAGAAAATTATCCGCTCCACTATTGTGTGGTACCAGATTTTTAACATTGTTGGCTTTATTCCCCAGGATTTTGACGTTAGTTTACGTGCGTTTAAGTGTAATTTTCCTACTTTAATCCTGAGGGTGTTGATATGTTCCGTCCAGCTTTGGTGTTCATCTATGGTGAGGCCAAGAAGTTTGAGGTGTGAGACATGCTCGACACTAACCCCGTTCACTCTTATGATTGGTTTACGTTCAAGTTTGCGTGGTTTGGAAAATGTGACTGCTTGTGATTTTTGGCTTGATAGCTGGAGGTTGAGGTTTGTTAGCAGTTGGCAGAATACGGGGAGGGCTTGAGCCGCCATTGCCTCCAAGTCCATGCGCCGCCTGCCCGAGAAAATAAAGCTGAAGTCATCAGCGAATGCAAAGAGAATGAAGCCTCTAGATTCTAGCTCTTTTAGAATTATGTTAGCTATGAGTAACCAAAGTATTGGGCCAAGGCAGGAGCCTTGGGGGCAGCCCTTTTCGAGCTGATGTACCGAAGTGCCTGAACCCCAATTGATCATTATGCTACGAAGGCTTAAGTAGGATGCGATGGTTCCAGCTATATTAGCCAGGCAGCGAATTTCAATTAGTTGCTGGATAATGTCCCTCCATTCTACATTATCGAAAGCACCTTTAATATCTAGTGAAACAAGTGAGGTGTAGTCTCCTTTGCTGATGGTTTCATTGCAAGTGGTAAGAATGTCATAAAGGGCCTTGTCACATGACCGACCCTCTCTGAACCCAAATTGCCTATGATGCAAGATGCCATTCGTCTCCATGAAGTGCACCAGTCGTGTGACTAGTAGTTTTTCTAGCAGCTTCCCCAGAGTTGGTAGGAGACAAATAGGTCTATAGGAAGTGGGTTCTGAGGCATTCTTTCCTTTTTTCAGGAAGTAGACGGCCTCACCTTGCTTCAGTGTTTGAGGGAAGTAATTGTGATTGAGACACAGATTGGCCCATCTGGTGAACAACTTTGGGATGATTTTGAAAGTTAATTTTAAAATTTTGAAGTCCACGCAGTCTGGGCCAGGGGCTTTTTTATCATTAAATGTATGTAGAGCAGATGCTACTTCAGCTTTAGAAAAGGGTTTATCATTAGGTGTCGAAAAATTGAGGTCTGAATTGTCCCTGTTGGGATACGAGGATGGTCCGAAAAGTGCTGCAGTTAGGTGCTCCATATTCGCTTGCCTGGATGAAATGGAGGGTGGAAGCTCAAGTTTAATTTCGTCTGGTGTGAAGAAATTTCCTGTAAAAAATTTTTGTGCCGTGCCAAAAGGTTCTGATTGATTGCTGCAGAAATTCCGCCAGGCTTTGACTCTGACATCCTGAACACTTTTCTTGAATTTTGATGAGAGTATTTTGTACTGAGCGCCAAGGTTTTCAAAATAAGGTGTGTTTCCGTGTGTTTCTCGTAGATGTTTAATCTTTCTCCTTAGCGCTGTGAGTTTGTTTCGTTGTGTCTTAAGTTCGGTGGTCCAGAACGAGAAGACTGGAGTCCTCCGAGTATTTTTTAGTCTAAAGGATGCTCGTGCCGCCTCTTTCATGGAAGCAATAAGTTTTTTTGTGAAGGAGTTAATGTCGGTGATGTTTGTTGCATCCCTTAGGTGTTGTGCAAGGAGTGGTCTGTGTGTTTTAATGATTTGTGTAAACTTTTTAAAATTTCCTCGGGTTGTGTTGAAACGTCGTTTAGTTGTAGTCAGTGGTGTAATGTCAAAGCCGAAACGTATGTATTTATGGTCCGAGGCATTGTGGATGTCCATTACTCGCCAGTCCCTGATTTTTTGTGCCGCCTTCGGATTCGCCAGCGTATGATCTGGGAATCCTTTGTGTGTTATAATACCTGTGTTGTTCATTCTGACAAATGTGTGTGTTCTGTTATCAATGTTAACAATGGTTAAATTATGGACTGCGAGATGCTCGATGAGACTGTCTCCGCGGATGGTTTCCTGTGGGCAACCCCAAACAGTGGAGTTTGCGTTGAAGTCACCTCCGCAAATGAAGTACTGCTTATGAGTTATTAAGTGTTGCCACTCCATAAGGGTTTCATCAAAATTGAAACGCGGTGCTGCGTAGGTAGAGCCTATAATTAGTTTTCCTTCCTTCGCCATTATAGTGATGAAAACACAGTTGTCTCCTGTGAATAGGTGTGAGTATGCCAGATCCGTTTTCTGGACGACCAGATGAGCGCTGTTATCTTTGGATGCGAACTTCGCCCAATTTTTCGGAAAAATTGACAGCAGCGCTCCATCATTGCCACAGTAGGCATCCTGCAGCAATGCAATGTCTATATTTTCTGATATCATGTAATTTTTTAGGCTGACATTAGCTGCCTTGCAGTGATTTAAATTAACCTGAATGATTTTGATGTGGCCAAATGGTGGGGGGTACGAAGGTGCTAGAAGAGACATATTGGTTTTCTGAAAAGGTACTTAAATAAAAGGTACTTAAATAAAGGGTTCTTGGTTAAGTTAGTAACAAAAATTATGTTAGATTCAATAGAAGGGCCTACCTTGCCAGTCATGGTGATGCCCGTTGTGGCCTCCTTGATAGAGTGGGTGGTATTCATTTCTATATGAGCGATTACCATACCATTCATCGTGATGATAGGGGCTATTTGCTGGTGTTGCCTCTTGTATGATTGGGTGCTGTGTGTTGAATTGTTGATGTCTGTTTGGTTCTTCTGGTGTTAGGTGAACTTGCGAACTGTTACCAATTTGGAAAAGCAGGTGAAGTCTTTCCCGTTCTGAACTATATTTTGAGCGGTAGGCACTGCAACCAGAATCTGATGCTTTGTGGCTTGTTGGAAAATGTGTGTTGTGTTGTGTGTTATGTTTGGTGCAGTTGATGCATCGTGGAGCTGCTGCACATGATTCTTCATGGTGTGCTTCGCCACAGCATGCACACACAGACGTGGCCGCCTTGCAGTTCCGTTCGTGGTGGGTAAGGCCTTGACAGCGGCGACAGCGCAGGATGGTAGTATGTGGTCGGAGGCGACAGGTCTTTAGGCCGATGACGATGCCTCCATCATTTATGAGCTCTATGCCAAGTGACTTAGGCAGCAGAAGAATTAAATCTTTTGTCGCCTCGATGTGTCTATTAGGTAACTCCTTGAGGACGATGATGTCTTCTTCAGTTATATGGTATGTTTTGCCAAGAATATTAGTGAGGGCCTCCTTCGTCAGCGCCTCTGGGACACCCAGGAGAATCATTTTATGCTTTGGAACTGCCTTCTGCAGAAAATTAAGTTTTTTGTTGAGAACTTGATTGTGCTGCAGCTCTGCTTGTAGGCGCTTTAGGTCCTCTTCTGTTTTGCAGGTAACTTCGACGTGATTTCTCCTGGTGGCCACCTTATCCACGTGTATTGGCGTTGCAATTGCCTCTTTAGATTGCATTATTTCGATTTCTTTTCCCGGTGTTATTGATGTACCTTTAATGATGAGGGTTTTGCGGTTAGAGCTTTCCAGAACAAACTTTTTGGCTGGTTGTGCGGCTGTTTGACTGTATGTTTGTGGGACTTGAGGTGTTGCTGTTTCTGTTGGTGAAATGGTGGTGCTTTCTATTGCCGCTGCTTGGTCTGCTTGATTTTGTTTTAGTGTTGATCTGACTGCTTCTATAAGTGTGACGGTGTCTGGGATCTTTTCAATTATCTTCTCATTCGTTTGGCGTGCGTGATCTAGGCTTTCTTGGAGGTGCTGGCAGCTTGTCTGGAGGCTTGCTTCATTTATTTCTAGTTGGCGTATCCTGGACTGCAGTGCCTCTTCTGTATTTTGAAGGAACTCAAATACATATCTCAGATTTTTTAGTGTTTTTTCTGTGGGGAGTTTTTTTGTAGCAATGCTGTTTTCAGCTCTTGTTACGTAGCTCTTTCCCATCGTAATAAGTTCTGCCATCGTATATGTTTCTGTTTCTGCATCAGTGTTTTCATGTATTGTGGATGCTGCTGAGCTGTGGCTGACGCTTCTAGACAGCTTTGCTCTGGTATTTCTAGTTGATGACCTGCTCTTTCGAGCTGCTGACTGAGAGCTAGAGTTTTTGTCAGAAGGAAATCTTCCGTTGCCTGGCGACATGTTAGCAAGGGAAGGAACAGGATGAGAAGCTTCTACTACGAAACGATAAACAAAAGAAAATTATACTAAGTCAAAAACTAGGTCATTGGGCACTCACGCCACTTGACTGAATAAACCCATGAATGGCTCTACAGGTCTCGCAGCATGTTTCAAAATGGAAAAGTGTAGGAACAAAAGCTTGCCGTTTGTCAAAAACTCGTGACTGCGCTGAAAATTAGACTGGAATTATTAGGTTCGACTTTAGGGTAAAGAATAATGATTGACCAGTATCAAAAAGCTTAGACTTAAGGAATTGTTGGGTGAGAAAGGGAAGAGAAAATGTTAAACTTAGAAAACTTATTAATAGTACATGTTTAAATATGGGAAGAGCAGAACATGTTGCGATAGATGAGGAGGATTGTTGTTGATGATGAATGCTATTGGAGGGAGAGACGGGAGACTCAGGCGCCAGCCAAGGCCAGCCGCAGCGCGCCACCCCGACCGACGAGTGGTAAAGGGGAAATGCTGTGCAAAAAGCAAGAGAGAAAAGTCTTGTGGCATTTTGCGAACACAGGGGAGTCTGAGAAAGTCTAAGAACGTACTTTGATGCAAGAGTAAATTAAAAAGTAAATAAAAACATTATTATTCTACTCAAGAGTGTAAGAAAAATGAAGAAAAGTAAATAAAAATAAAACAAAAAAAAAAAGACTTTAATACAACAAAGGAAAAAAAAAACACTAAAACTTATAATTATGCGGGCAAAAAAAAAAAAAAAAAGAAAAAAAAACTGTAAATGGGAAATAATTGTAAAAATAAGTTTGGTTACAGTTAGATGTTAGAATTGGTTATATGGTCCGAAAATGTTAAAGTCCGCAGATAGGTATTCTAATTTGAAGGAGATAGTGAAAGAGGGAAATGGAATCTGATGAAAAACGCCCCCCCCCAAAAAAAAAAAAAATAAAATAAAAATAGAATTTCAGGATTGTGTAAAAAATGATAAAATTTATTAGAAGCGCTAGAGAACATAAATTCACTTAAGTTTATATGAGAGGACAAAAAAACGGTATATAACAGTATGAAAAAGGAATAAATTGCGAGACCTAGCCATATTTTCGTGAGAAAAAAGAGTGTAAACAAATGATGAAAAATGCATATATTTAGGAAAACTAGACAAAGAAACTTAATAAAAAGTGGGGGGTATGAAGAGCAAAATGTGTTAATTTACGAAAAGAATTTTTATAGTTATTGAATGTGAGGAAGATTAGTTATGTATAAAAAAGTGTGTTTTGCGACAAACACACACTCACAAAAGGAAAAAAAAAGAAAAGAAGAAAAAATGAAACCACTAAAACTAAAATTGATGCAGGTGTGTTGAATTATGGGGGGGGGGGCTAAAAACTTGGGGGTTACTAAAGCTAATATGATGAAATATGTATGAATTATTTACAAATTAGAAGCAACTAGTGAAGAGAAATGGGGTTCAGCCTTACCCCAGCACCTTGGTCCGGCGCCGGCAAATTATCCCAGTGGTCCGGTGGAAGGCAATACGCCGTACTCGGGAGAAGAAAAAAGCAAGTAAGAAAGAAATATTTATTGGAGTGTGAATTATATGTGTTGGGAAGTAAATTGACAAATTTTGATGAGTTTTACTGAGTATTTTTTGTAAGGTGAAAAAAACGACAAACTTAACACTAAGTGCAACTAAAAAGCCCCCAAAAATGCTGAAAATAGACTGTTATATAATGTGAGAATTTGCACGTAGAGATAGATGGGAAATTATTGAAAAAATAACAGTTTGGCAACAGTTAGGTGTTTGAATTGGTTACATGGTCCAAAAATGTGAAAGTCCGCAGCTAGGTATTCTAATTTGAAGAAGAAAGTGAACTAGCGACCTGGACTGATGAAAAACGGGCCCAAAAAAAACTAAGAAAATTTCAGGATTGTGTGAAAAATGAAAAAAATATTAAACGCACTAGAAAACATAGATGCTCTTAAGTTTATATAAGAGGGCAATAAAACAGTATATTACAGCATGAAAAAAAAAAATAGCGATATTGACGTGAGAATAAAGAAAATAAACAAATGGTGAAAAAAACATATTTTTAGGAAAGCTTGACAAAGAAAATAGTAGAAAGTAGGGGGGGAGGGGGTGGGGGGGTAGAGAGAAACAATCTTTAATTAAGAGAACAATTTTTGTAAATATTGTATGCGTAGAAGTACAGTTATGTGGAAATGAGTGTCAAACACAAAAAAACGCTAAAAAAATTAAAAAGTGGCGGGTGTGATGCTTTGTGGTGGGGAGGAGAGTAATATGTTTGGAGGCTTCGAAAATCAATTTTAGTGAAAATGTATGAATATATTAAAAGTTAGAAGCGTTTAAGAGTGATAAGTTGGAAAACCGCCTTGCACCGGCACCTTATGAGTCCGACGGTGGCAGCGGCAAATGGCAAATGAAAAAAAAAAAATCCTGTAAGAATTTAAGCAGCACAAAGTAAATGGCCAACAACAAGAACATCCCCCCCCCAAAAAAAAAATAAATAAATAAATAAATAAATAAATAAAATGTGAATATATGAAAAAAAAGTTGACATCTGTGAATGTTGGCGAATAAATACCAACATCACTGAACATCACCTTTTGACATTAAGTGAAAGAAAATTTCTGCCATTGCTGAAAATTAACAATTGATATTGAGCGAAATAATTACTAACAATCCTGAAAAACATCCTGAGTTTAAAAAACAAAAATATACAAAAAAAGCGTTAAAATATAGTATAATGTACTGGAGAAAGTTTATAATGTTAATAGAAAATAGTAAGTAGAAAGAGTGTAAAAGAAATGCGAGTCATGTCGATGATCACAAAAAAGGATTTAAAGTAATGCGAGTAACCTACGAGAGATGGCGCCAAACGTTTAAAAAGTGTCTAGCTGATTTTAGGATATGGGCTAGAATAGCCATAGGGAAAGAACAGGGCTTGGGGAAGGCGATAGATGGCGCTTCATGTCCAGTTGATGATCGTGGAGAGAGGTGGGGCTAAGGAAAGTTACAAATTAAGAATTACGAGAGATAGAAGTATAATTAAATTGAAAATGAAAAAAAAAATTGTTAGCTGTTCGAAAAAACGTTTGCAAATGTATACTGGATGGCATAGTGATAAAGTGAGAATCTCTTAAAAAAAAGGGCGTCTTTTCATGGCCATACATTTATAATATAATGAATAAAATTATGTATAAGTGTATTAAAAAAAACATAAGTTTTTTTTTTTTTTTTTTTTTTTTTTTTTTTTTTTTTTTTTTTTTTTTTATTTAAATGTATTAATAATACATTAGATATTAGATGTTTTTTAAAGACATGTTATAAAAAGCAAGCTGGTGTGAGTAGATTTCTCTGTTACTGGAGTAAAAGATGTGTGACAAAGATAAAACTATCATTAAATTATCCAGTAATATTCAAAAACAAACGACATATTTATTTATTTTAAATATTAATTTTACGTACTTTGAAAAGATTTATTTAAAATAACACTTTTATTACTGAGTAAGTTGGAAATTTTGTAAGAAAAAAAAATTAAAATAGGTAAGAAATTTAAAACTTAGGAATTTAAAGGAAATAAGACATATTAGAGCTTGCTGTGTTAATAAAAATGTGTCCCCCCCCCCCTTGCACAAAACTAAAAAGAAAGTTTTAACAACCCCAATAATTTGAAATTTACTTTATAAATATAGCTATAATACACGTACGACATTCAGCGACTAACAAAATAGCCCGGATGTTAAAGAAAATGTTAAATTAAAAATAAAACAGTAAAGAAAAAAAAACATAAAAAGAACAAGGTTTAAAAAAAGAAAATAAAAGCAATTAAAAAAAACCCGTTATTGCGTTGAAAACTGCTAAGTATTACAATTAAAATTATTAAAGTTGGAAAAAAGTTTGGATCATAGGATGAATAAGTTTTCTGATGTAAAGTACTAGAGAAAAAAAAGAGCTGAAAAAGTTAAAGTATGTAACCATTTCTTTTCTTAACCTACCCTCCCTATTCCCTTTACTTTTTATAAATGGTACAGTTGAAAGATATTCTATCTCATTTAAATAAATGTTAAAAAGCATATAAAGGCGCAGGAAAAAAACGTCAAATTTAAGCACAACCTACATGATAAAAACTAAAAATTGAAAAAAAAAAAAAAAAACAGAAAAATTCAAAGAATTCTAACTCCCCTCGTTACAAAATAGCAGAAAGAAAGTTAATTAGGGGGGGCCGAGCGACTGAAGAGGCCACACCCCGGCCAGCAAACAGCTGTCACCCTTGCTCCCCAAAAGCAAATGAGAGCGAGGTCCCATAACCAAGCCACACTGTAACAATGCCCGTGATGCCAAACAGACAGCCCCCCAGAAATGAACCCCGTGTCCTCCAAGAATATATATCCTAATACATACTCTCAGAGGCCAAAATTTAGAGCAAGACATGCTGAACTATGTGGCTTGGTTAGCAACAGAAGTCTAATAAAAAGCTTAATAACAATTAAAATTTTTAAGTTATCGCAACAAGGCTTTTTCTATGAGCTTGCTAATATTAAGAGGTAACTTTTTATTACATTGTTTAAGCAAATTACAATTAAAACACAATAAGACAAAAAAAATTAAGATGGAAGCAGTCACTGGTTGACAAACAGCAGGCTAGGCTAGAGCAAATTAAGTAATATGTACATAAAACAATTAATAATTAACGTAGAAACATGCTGTTTACCTATTTTTGTAGCTGAGACATTCATGTATCCATTTCCATCAAGGGCGCCCGGCCCGCTGACCTTTGGAGGGGCTTTAGCCAGACATTTGTAGGAGCACAACACAATAACGTCCTTCCCCTCCGCGTACCATCACGAGAAGTCATCTAACTAACTATTGATATTCGCCCCAGAAAGTTTTATAATATTTTAGAATCTAATAAAAAAATTGGTTTCAAACTTTTCAGTCAAGAAACAAATCACCGCCTGATTGGGGTAAATTTAATACCGGTTGATTATAATTAAAGTTACGATTTCAAAAATCGATAATTTTAAATTTACTAGTCAGAATGACTTGATATTTTAGCAGAACAATCGTGAGGCAATGGAATTTTGTTTGGCGAAGGGAAAAAATAGTTCCAAAATGTGCCGATAGATGACGCTGTCAGGGTGAACATTGTCTGCAGATATGCAAATTACTAATACGTGACATGCGCACCGCAGACTTAGCTGCCATAAAAATACTGAGCACCAGCTCTTTGCCTGAATGCTTTATCATGACTCTGACTATGAAGGATTGCGCTCCGCTCTTGAAACTTTTTTATAAGAACGATGACTGTGCACTTACAGCTATTAGGAAGTTTCGGACATTAAAATCCATAAAAAGGGGTCCAATAACCCCAAATGGTCTGCGAAAAATGATTGCTAAATTCGAAGAGACCGGTTCATTTGATGTTAAACGGGCAGAGGAAGGAAACCAGTTTCGGCTGCGACAGTGGAAGATGCGGCTACAGCATTACAAGAACAGACTAACCGTGATGCTGGAATCAACAGTTCACGGGAATCAACAGTGCCGTATGCTGGATATGCCGAACAGCACGGTGCGTAAAGTCCTGCAGAACATCTTGCGCTGTTATCCGTAAAAGATAACTCATGTGCAGGAGTTGCTACCTGCTGACCTGGAAGCATGTCAATCTTTTGCACTACACTTTCTTGACCGGATGGAAGTGGACAACGAGTGGCCATGGAACATTCTGTGGTCTGACGAAGCTCACTTTCATTTCCAAGGCTCTGTAAATACGCAAAATTGCAGGATATGGGAGGGGGGGCATCGATTATTCCGTCCCAGCTACAGCCATTACCTCTTCAGTCTGAAAAGGTCAGTGATGCAGAATAACGGCAGCGTTTATCGTCGGTCAATTTTTCTTCAAGGAGATCACACCTGCGGGTCCTGTTAACTGCTCTGTTACTGGCAAGTGGTATATAGCACTTTTGCGTCACCAAGTCATTCCGGTACTTCAGCAGCGTCAGTGTGTGGATCGCACAACATTCATGCAAGATGTAGCTCTTCCGCACATTGCTACTCCTGTGAAACAGCTATTAAGTGCTAATTTCAGACATGATAGGTTCATAAACCACCTTTTTCCAACAACGTGGCCGCCACGTTCCCCCGACTTAAACCCGTTTGATTTCTGTCATTGGGGGGTACCTGAAGAATGTTGTTTACAGCGGGCGGATTCAGAATCTAGCTGACTTAAGGCAAGCATCACACACCACACCCATTGCATCAGTACAGATACCCTCCGATCTGTTGTGGAGCATGCTGTTTTGCGCTTCCAATTAGTAGCGGAACAAGGAGGAGAGCATATCGAACAACTTATGCCTTAATCATCAGTAAGGTGTTTGTTCCATGAAGCCTTTTTTTTTTTTTTTTTTTTTTTTTTTTTTTTTTTTTTTTTTTTTTGTCATTATTGCTGTTGTTGCTGTAAACACGTATTCTTGTCTTTTCGCTAATAATTTTTTAGTAAATCCCTGAACTCTATTTTTTCTTTTGGCTAACAACATTTCTGTTTTTAACGAATACTTTTTGGTCTTTCTCCTGACATTACCCTGACAGAGCCATCTACCGGCACATTTTGGAACTATTTTTTTCCTTTGCCAAACAAAATTCCATTGCCTTACGATTGTTCTGCTAAAATATCAAGTCATTCTGACAAGTAGTTTTAAAATAATCTATTTTTGAAATTGTAACTTTAATTATAATAACCCGGTATATCTCCGTGACATGAAATGAAGTAAGATTTCAAGTATTTGCGATTTAATATTAGCTAAATGTTAATAAACATAGTGAAAAACACCTGATTTGCAATCTTTAACCTACTTTAAGATAACAATTTCAACAAAACATGCTTTTTTAAGCAAAAAACAGTAAATCACCTTAAATGCATCTTTTAAATAAAATATCTTCTTCATTTAATAATTATATATATTTATCTTAATCTGATGTAAATGTTATTTTTAAACATATTAAAAAAATCTGCTGTTAATTTTCATTAAAAAAAGCTAATGTTCTTAGAAATCACATGTTTAAAATCATTAAGTTTTATATGAAATCATTATTTTATATCAATGATTTTGTTCCATTTTATGTAGTTAACAAATTCTTAAAACAAACATAAATATATCACTACACGTAGAAATTTATGATATATATTTTTGTATTTTATCAACTCAATCATATGTTTTCTCAAAGCTGCGTGTACTTTTATCATCCTTAAATGTTTAACTATTTCTATAAGTTTGTGCATCGCCTGGAATTACTGGCTTATTAGAGATAAAGAAATTTGCAAAACTTATACAATCAAAAATAATTAAGTGGTTACACTATCGATATTCACCCTATTCATCCGATTCAAGCGATTCAAATTCTCAACACGCTTTGCACATGAATTATTCAAATCAAGCTCTCCAATTTGAATTAATTACACTCCTGAAATTTGTAGTGCTGACGTTCTAACTTTAATGGCGCCATCGCTTAAACTAATAAAGAGTAATTTATCATGAGGTCAGTAAAACGAAATTAAAAACATTTTAAATTCCTTAATTCTTTCCAAAACTTGTATGTTAGAGGAATTTTTTTTATCGTAACGGAAATTAGAAATTCTTTATTGTCTCTGTGTTATGTGCTGAAAACTAAAAACATTTTAGGAAGCTACAGAGTAAATTTTAAATAGATTTTATTTATGTTTTCCCCCTATGTATTCTTAAAAGACACCTGATTTATATTAGTCAACATTAAAAGTTCATTTATACACAAAAACAGTAAGAGATATAAGTAAGTCATACGAAAAGAAAGAAAAATACAGGAAAGCATGATAATTTAAAATTTCAGTGAGTATCAATGTTTCTTTGTCATGTAAAAGTTTTATTAAACATTTGATATCTATAAATTTAAATAAACAAATATTGCATGAAAACTCTTTATATATGGTTCTGTTTATAGAGTGAAATATGATAGCAGTTTTAAAGAGGCGGTGCGCAACGTTAAGTTGAAAATAAGTCTATGTACATGCACACTATAAGGGTTGCAGCATCCCAGATTTTCTCTGCTTTTGGTCCCACTATTTTCAAAGAATAATTTTCATACTGGATTTTTTTAACATTTGCAATCAAACTTCACCACAAATATTATTGTTTATAAACAGTGGTACAAATTGTTTACAAAATATAGCTTGCTGCAAACCTTGGTAGTGATATAGAAGTGAATAAATGGTGACTAAATTAACTCGCTTAGTGCTTTACACAAACAATATTATCTCCAAACATGTATTTGTAAAATTCAAAATTACATTCCAAACATGCACACAAGCTGCTTTAGGAAAGGATTATATATTTTTTTTTTTGAAAATTATGTTATTAAATCTAAGGAAAAGGAGGCACATGTGAGCAATGTCCATTTCGTATAATTAACTGCAGATAAAAACCTCTTAAAAATTGTCAGTAATTGACAGTAATACCACATGCTGAACAAACATGTAGAACAATCAGCTACTGTGCTTTCGTATAACAACAATTCACTTGTTTTAGAAGGTGTGTTGTAAAATTAGAATCCAATCTCCAGCCTAATTTCTGATCGCAGGATTGATCCTGGTATTTTGAAACAAAATATTTTCCATCATTACTATTCTTTTTCAATAACTAAATCAAATGACATTTTAGAAATGGTAGTTTACTTAGAAATGCAGTTTACGTTTTCGAATAAATATATCAGTCTCTTTTAATAATAATGCACAAAAGAAAATGTGGATTTAGAAATATTATTATAAATTTTACTTAATCAAGTATACTATTGATTTTTTATAAATGTGGTGCTAGAAAAAAAATCATGGTTTGCTTCCTTGTCAAACTCCAAATTTATTTGTTTAAGGAAAAATACTGAAAATTTTCACCCTGATTCAACAATCATAGGCGATAATATTAAGAAATATTATTAATCCATTATCTATGGCAGCATGTTAAGCCTTGTTATTAGCATGCTTATTAGAAAAGTAAAAATATAGGTTTTCAATTGGTTCCATGTAGCTAATGTGAATGAATGTTGTGAATTAGTAAATTTATCTTAAGTCTTTTATGTGCTAAGACAAAATTTTGAGTATTTTCTCTTCAGAATGTACTGTTGGAATACAGTCTTGGCAGTTTGGTCCAAATTGATTACTGCCAAAACACATTCACAAATGCATAATATACGTATTCATATTCTAAGTAATGGTTGTAGACTCAAGCTGAGAAAAATGACACTTTCAAATCTAAGTAAATCGATGTTTTAATTTTGTTATGAAACTTTTTGTTTCAAATAGGACGACCGAATTTTTTCAATTGTGAAATACCAGAAATATTCAGAATATTGAAACATGGACGTACTCAAAACTGAGCACATAGAGGTCAGTTCATAATCATTTTTGAAACATGGACATACTCAACAATGGTTAGGATCAGTTCACACTCATTTTTGTAACATAGACATACTCAAAAATGTGCACATAGAAGGCAGTTCATACTCATTTTTGAAACATGGACATACTCAAATATGAGGATATGATGATTAGAGTACAGTAATTCTCAAAAACGGCATCTCCGTAGTGGATATGGAAATTGAGACTGATTTCTTATAAGCAATAACATTTTTAGTATTTTGCTCTTTTCTCCTAGTTCTTTTCTATATGATATTTCATTGAATTGTCCGATATTATTAGTAATTCTGATTTATAAATTCATTCTTTTTATAAACGTTATTTAGCCCTTCAATTAAAAATCTTACTTGCCTCCAAAAACTCATTTATGAAGACATATTGACAGAAATAAAGAGAATATTTTGGGAATGATTAAGAATACATTGATTTAATTTGGCATACACTAAGGTAAAGCTAGGATAGTCAACGCACAATTCAGCAGAATAATAAAAATACATATAAATATTAATTTTTTGCTAAACTTTGCATGATTAACTTTGACTTTATTTGTTTTTTTATGCATTTCCATTGTTATTTTGTTGTTAAGCTGGAATTTAATAGAACAGTTGTCATAAAACCAAGAAAGCTATTTTGCGCAATCTGTCCTTACAGGGTTGGTGTGATTGCGCACATGGATAGGAAAGATTGTTATTAATAATAACTACAATTTAATTGTTAACAATAACAATTACACTTAAATGGCATTGTTGTAAGGGTTTTGTGAATAAATATTATGGTATTAAGAGTGATTATTTCAACCTAATAGTACAATTCCAGACATTCAGTTCACCCATCCTCATTGTCCAGTATTTTTTTTAACAAACGAATTTATTGCAAAATCTAGTTTCGATAATTATGTGTTTTCCAAAAATTATTTCAAAATTGATTCATTCACATGTTTTACATGTAATTTGTAATATATACAAATTTATCATTAAGCTGCGTAATCTCTTCTAGCATGAAAACTAATGGGAAACAATGCGCCATCTCTCCTAAGTAGCAGATGCGCAAACTCTCCAATTTCAGTAGGGGAGATTATGCAGCCTTTTATTTAAATATGGCCGTTTGTAAAACGAACCAGTGGTGTTCGTACCGTTAGTCTATGTTAGTAGCTTATGGGAAATCGTTTAAGTTAAAAATATTTTGTAATACTGATACTATATCGAAATTCTGACGAATAGTTAGGAAAATTCAAGCACTTACTTTCGGAAAACAAAACAAAATATAATGCTTTATCCTAGACGCTCAAAACAATCGACGTGCACATTCAAGTATACACTGCTCTACTGCTGTTGTACAACTACCTGGAGTCGCTGCGCGCTGACTCTACTCCTTCCCCCCGAACCTCTGTGTGCGCAATCTCTCCGACCGCGTCATCTCTCCTGGCTTTACCTTATAAGAAATGAATCTTACACACAAGTTCTTTTTAAATAAATCTATCTAAATTAAGAATTAGCATTACAATTAATATCATGGGTGGTTACCTACCAAGCTCCCCAAAAAATCCCTAAACTAGGCATAAATAATAGACACTTAGAATAATGACGAACACTTAATTTGTTTAACGGAAACCATATGTCAAATACTGCATAACAATAACCATACTACTGGCTTCCATAAAATGAATAAAAAAGCTATAAATTTCTAACGACTGGCTGGAATAACACAATAATTTTGATTAAGAATTGCTTCACTGGGAATTACCAGGCGTCTTATTATACTTTAGACTAAAATCCGATTAAATATGACCTGCCGCGCTCCTCGACCTAACCGTTCGGAGTTTTTCGGGATTTTCTTCGAACCTTGCCGTAAATGCTGGTTAGGATTCCATAGAAAGACTTCCAAGAATGGCACATCCCCCTAGGGCCTACATCCTTTGTTTATATAATCGGCCGTCATAAAATAAACAACCAATTAAATATGCATGATTCATTAAAACCAAAAAGATTAGTTGGAATAATGGCTTTGTTTATATAAGACGTAAAAGGTGATAAAAAATATTTTACATTTAAAAATCTTGACTTGTCGAATTCTTGAGGCGTCCTCTATAAAATGATTAGATAGAAAAATTTAAAGAATATCGGTTTTTGTCAAACTCTTAAAAAAACAGAATATTAGAATGATTTCTTTCCTCGTTCAGATATCCAGCGTACATCACTTCTTAGGTCACGCATAGCAATTAATACGCCTCGTTACCTGTCAGGCGGAAATGAAAATCAATTGAACTTTTTCTTCAAATTTTCAATATACAGTATGCCCACTAAAGTCCCTTGCCACCCTCTTAACTTCGGAACGGCTGCTGCTATATCCATAAAAGTAGTGTCTAGGTATAGTAAATTAGCCATACGGTACTCAATGAAACCGCCTACGGCGCCACCTGGGAGAATGCTGCGGAGTTAGCATTCCTATCTCAAAAATGGAAAGAGAGAAAAAAATTGATTTACATAGTTGTAGAGCATAATCACTTTAGTACGAAATTACACTTTGTGGACAATAAAGCGAAGAATAGAACGGTTAAAACGCGCATTTGTTTTTTTGTGATTTCCTACATTGTGACGTGACAAAACGATCTTAGAAAGAAAAAAAACTACTACTTATAATAATATAACTTTATTTTAGATGTTCAAACTTTTCACCGTCAGCTCCAATGCATATTTGGATCGCTGTTTGAATTTCACGTTGCACACGTTGGAGCATAGATGGTGACACGTTGGCAGAAGCTTCCGTAATGCGTTGTTTAAGGTCCTGCAATGTTTGTGGAGGGGGGGGGGTCGCATACACATGCTGTTTCATAACTGGTTGTTTCTTTCTTTTTAAGGTTTGTTACTTCACAGTTTATGAAATCGCGAAAAAACAAATGGGCGTTTTAACCGTTGAATTCTTCGCATTAATGTCCACAAGGTGTTTTTTCTGGTGTCTCTTTCCGTTTACGAGATAGGAATGCTAACTCCGAAGTTTTTCACCAGGTGGCGCCGTAGGCGGTTTCACTCAGTAGCGCATGGCTACTTTACTATACCTAGACACCACTTTTATGAATATAGCAGCAGCCGCTCCGAAGTTAAGGGGGTGGAAAGGACTTTAGTGGGCATACTGTAGGTTGCCAGCAGACATAAATTCCATATTGCAGCAAGGTCTTTTAAAAATTTATGAATAATTTAAACTATGTAACTCTGATACTATCTAATTCTCACCATCGTCTTCGATGATACAAAACTTCTTATTTTTTAGTTTATTTCTGCATACAATTTTATATTCTCAAACTGTTAAACACAAGTTACTAATCTCAAATTTTACTATTATCGAGATAGAGTAGTGCTCAAGTATTTAAAATGTAATTTTTATTGTAAGAGAAATCCACCAGCTCTCGGATAAAACATTTCAATCATCTCTTCCATGATAATTGCGTATGGATGGTAATTGCTCATTAATATATAATATTTCCACTTTTTTAAAGGATTATTGATAGATTTCTGCATAACGTAGGTATTTTATCAATCCCGAAAAATGCAGGATTTTCAAAATTATACATCATCCGGAAGACCGTGGTATGGAATCCCAGGATTCAAATCCCTAGTTGTAAAGATGGAGAAAGTAAAAGTTTTACTTTCTAAACATCACTATTGTAAAATATGGTGGCAGCAATAAAGTAAACATTTGATAGGCTCTGTCTTTTTATTTCATTTTTAAAAATACATACAGGTTGTCCAAAAAATGTATATACAGTTTGAATGATTTTAAATTCAGTTTTTATTCCCATATAGTTGATGTTTAAATTGCAAAATAATCTGCATAAAATGTATAACTATTCCTCCTACCCCAGATGCTCATCATATCTACCGTTCCGTTCAGTACACCATTCATAACCACGGGCTGTTGAATCACAAGCTTGATCAAACTTTTCATTTGTTGTTGAGGCGCATTCTTGCTCAATTGCGGCATTTAATAATTCAGTGTCGTCATTTCAAACTTATCTTTTATCCGATTAATTGTAAGTCGCGTAGGTGAATCTGCAATAACCTCCCTGAGATATTGTCTTTGTACTTCTGCTACATTTTCATACCTTCAATAGCATTTTTATTTTAAAACGTTAATCTTTTTCCTTTTATTATTTGAAAATAATTACAACCTGGAAATAAAGAAAAATCAGAACGTATGATACGTTTAACAATGTTATTTTTTTAATTTAGGCTCAAATTGATAATTCAGGCACTTATGAACAAAGTATTTGAAGGAGATTTGAAAAGTTCAAAAGTGATCGAACTGTCGAAAAAACGCTAGGTTTGAAATCCACTGTCTTTTCAAGAGAGTAAAAAAGTTCGTAGGAATAACAAGGCGTCAAGTGGAGTAACAGCCACAATTCCATTAGAGAATACATACCTTAATACGTATTCATATTAGTATCTGTACATTAATTAACAGAAAATACTATTGGGAACTATTTCAACAAGAAATCTAAACAGCAATATAAGCACATATTCATAAAAATCTAAAACAAATGTGTTATAAATATAATTAAATATTTGAAACAACCATATCCAGGGATATGAGAAATTGATAATATGTTGAAAAGAACTTCAAAAAGTGCTTCATGACAGTCACAGTATATGATTAAGAAGACATGGAAATAAAATTTTAAAAGAGCCTTATTGTTTTACAAATCAAATATTGAAGCAAAAAAAAATGCTTTCTAAAAGACAATTTTAACAATCATATATATTTTAAATTCCATTTATATGCAATATATTTTCCCCCGTAGTTTGTAAGCAATATTTTAGTCTTAAAACAAAAATCCCTTTACACAATACGATTCAATAATCCAATGATAAATTAAAGGACAAAGATTTATAATTCGAAAGCCAATCTTCATTATCCGCTGCGTATTGTCACAAACGCTGATATATTATGAAGAAACAAGGACTAAGTTTCCAATAAACCAGTAGATCAAAGAGAGAGGAATATTATTCCGAAAGTCTTATCTACGTTTGTCAGCTATATTGAAAGCAAAAGGCATTACTCTAAAATTGAAAGCTTTGAATTTATCAACTAAATATACGGATTGATTTTAAGTGGGGTATTTAAAATTTAAAAAAAATGTATTTTGACTTCGGTCATATACGTATTTATATAGTTTTCTTCAAAAAATAATAATACCCATCATAGCAAGTATATATTTTAAGAACTCAAAGTATAAATGAAAAATATTCATAATTGCTTTATTCACTTTAATAAATGTCTCTAAAAATACATTGATGATTACACTAAAGCATTTGTCAATTAGACATTAAAGGATATTTATTAAATATTATAAATATAGAAAAAAAATAACAATAACTTTTAAATAACTTAGATTTTTAATTTTTTTTCTTGATAACGTTACATGTGCTGAGTTCAAACAGCGTCGGAGGCAAGTTGCCTAAAGTCCTTTTTCTGTTTAGAAATAATTTTTGTGTGTTTCTCGTTCCATTGGGAATATTCTTCTGTTAATTGTTATTCAATTTCTAGAACATTCCAAGCCTGAAATATTCTATTCGAGAACATACCTCAAATGTATTTCAGTTGAAGTAGTATGCAGCTCCTCGAATGAAATTTAGAGTTGATGCATACGCATTGTCTTCACTCGTTCTTAGTAAATACACACTACGCTTAAGTGACAATATTTATTATATATTAGAAATATTTAAAAAAAAATAATAGTAACTTTTAAATAACTTAGATTTTTAAAAATTTCTTCCTGGTAACGTTATAACAGCAGTTGCTATTATATTTTATATTAAACCTGGTTTAAACAATTTTCAGCCATACGTGAACATTTAACTACTGTAATCACTACTAAAGTCAAATTTATCTATAATTGAATGTAATTTATTTTACTGTAATATTTAGAGTCATTATTTTATTTTTAAACAGAATATTTATTTCTACAATCGCATAAATAAGAGACACTAACTTATCATAAATTAAAGGAGAATGATTTGTAGCTTAAAATCAGCCTTCACTGTCTGCTGTGCATATGCATTGTTGTAAAAAAGTTGATATATCAGGACAAAACAGTGAGACAGTTTGCTCTGAAAATACGATATACAATAATATTTTAATAACATCGAAATTTCCATCAAACATGCTTTTATACGATGAATAGAAACGAAATTGCACTAATTCCTGAAAATGACGCCATTTTGAATAACAACCGCCATTTTGAATAACAACCGCCATCTTGAATTCCCACGACATTACGCTATGCCTCCCCTTCTTATATGCTTTGTATTAATATAGAGTAGATATTGACCAAACGGTATAACTGTATCACGATTTGCAGTTTTTTCTCTCCTAGCACCTGGACTGTAAATGATATGAAAGTATTATCTAAGTATAATATGAAAGTATTATCTAAGTATAATATGAAAGTATTATCTAAGTATAATATGAAAGTATTATCTAAGTATAATATGAAAGTATATTATCTAAGTTTGCCAGATGTATCAAATGCGAAGTGAATCGTTCTGAAAATAAAAGCTTATTAAATTAACTGATAAGAAATTTTAAATGTGGGGTTAAAATGAATAAATAATCACTCCGCTCTGTTAAATAAACTTTTATAAACAAATTTCCAACAATATACGTAAAGATATATTTTAAAAATACAAAATATATTAGGCAAATGTGTTAATTAACTTATCTATTTTAATATATGAGACGGAAAATAATTTGACGCTTGCAATAAATTATTCCCGATTTATAATCTAGTTAATTAACAATAGAACAAAATATTAAAAATTTAGAAATATTACTGATTTTTGCTTTAAAGTAATGTAAATTACTTTAAATGTCATTTTTTTCAAATTTATTTAAAAAAAATACTCATAATTTATTAAACAGGAATAAAAATATTTACCTATAAGGGAGACGGGGGATGAATTGGAGATTTTCACAAAAATATTGATTTTAAATATTTTATTTAAGTTATTATCAATATTATATATCACATGTCATACATTAAGTGTTTGACTACATCTTATGCACAATATTTGTTCAAGATTATTATTATACAGAAATATAAATGAAATTTAAAAAAAAAAATTCTTCTATGCCCCAATCATCCCCACATCAGGGATGATTGGGGCACAAACATTTTCCTCCCCATATTCAATGTTAAGGACTAAAAGCTGACAAAAATGCCTCCTTGGCAAAAGCTGAGAGATTATAAATTGTAATATGATCTCCAGAATTATTTGTTAGCCAATCACCTTGGACTCATCTCAGCTTTGCCTTAAAAGGCCCATAAACGGAAGCATTCAATGGCTGAAGACGATGGCTACAATGAGGATGAAATGTTAAAAGAATAATTACCATAAAGTATTAATTCATCAACCTATATAATATTATTTAGTTAATAAATCTATTTTTCAGCATCCTCTAGGGATGAATTAGACAGTGCCATTCATCCCATTTAAAATGTTTCAATCATCCCCATGATGCATATATTCAATTGTCAGCCATTTTGTCTCAAAAATTATTTAGTCACAATGGTTAATATGCATTCATTTTAATTACCAATATTGAGCCTTGAAATGAAAAACTACAGTGTACCTTTATTGTTTATACTGCATAAGATATTTAAGTAACATCAGATGTAAAAAAAAAGTTCTTTTAACAGAGTTTTCAGGAAATTCAAATTTGAAGAAAACTGAAAACAGCCATGTGCTGTGCTCTTGCTTTTGGTTCTGAAGCACACTATGGTAGTGAAATCTATGAGGATAGGAAGCAACTAAAAAAAAGTGTATTGCCTGAAATATTGAGAACATCCCATCCATCCCTTGTCCCATCCATTCCCCATCTCCCCTACACACTACCTATAAACATCTTAATAATCATAACTAATTTAAACTTCATCAATTATTGACTGTAATTTATTTACCTGTATTTCTTAAGAAATATTTTACTTTGCAAAAAAAAATTTCAATTTTTACAATCTTATATATAAAAGGCACTAATGTAGTCATGAATTGAAAGACATATATTTATATTTCGAAAATCAATCTTCATTATCGCTGTGTATTGTTACAAACCCTGATATATCTCGCGAAAACAATAGGATCGTTTTCCCAAAACCAAAGAGTCAGTGAGAGACGGATATTGTTCCGAAAGTCTTATCTAAGTTTTCCAGATAAATTAAAAGTCAAATGCTTTATTCTAAAGTTCAAAGCTTTGAATAAACTTATTAAATTGGATGAAGGGGCTTTGAATGTGTGATTGAAAATGTAAAATAAATATATAATGACTGAAATCATATTAATATTTATATTAAGTTATTAAAAATAATTTACATTTATTGTAGCACAAAATATATTTTATGAACACAAAGTACATTGGAATAATATTTGTAATTAATTATTTTTACTTTATAAATATGATAAAAATAATTTTAGCATTACAATAAAATAGTTAATATTAATGAAATGCTACAATTTTTAAATGTGATTTTATTTTTAAACAAGCATTATTTTTAAATAACCTTCATTGTGTGTGGTGTATTGTTACAAATGTTGATATATCAAGACAAAACAATGAGGAAGTTTGCCCTAAAATATATTAGCGATATAAATATTATACCGAAAGTGCTATCTAAGTTTGACACATATATTTAAAGCGAAGTGAATCGTTCTGAAATTAAAAGCTTACTAAATTAGCTGATAAGAAATTATAAACGTAGGACTCAAACGAATAAATATTCACTGAACTTTGTTACAAAGTTTTCAGAAACGAATTTACATTAACAATAGTAAAGATATATTTTATAAATATAAAATGTAATAGGCAAATATTTTAATTAATTTATACATTTTACTATATGAGATCTAAAAATAATTTGATGATTAGAATAATGATTTCGCTGTTTATAATCTATTTAATTTACGAAAGAATGAAAAATTCAAAAGTATATAAATATTCGTGTTTCTTTCATTTAATAATACAAGTTTCTTTCTTTTAAAATCATTACTGATAATTTTGTTAGACATTAATAAAAATATTTCCCTGTATATAAACATCTAACAGGCACTATTAAGTTAAACATCACCAGATATTAACTGCAATTTATTTGCCAGAAATTCTTAAGAATCATTTTAGTTTGGAAATAAAATTTATATTTTTACAATCATATATATTAAAGTCACTAACGTATTCATAAATTAAAAGACATATCAATTACAAAATAATTATTTAATTATTGCATATAAATTATTAAAAGACATATTTCGAAAATCAATCTTCATTATCTGCTGCGTAATGTTACAAAGGATGATATATCTCGCGAAAACAATGGGGATGTTTCATCAAAACTAGAATGTCAGAGAGAGAAGAATATTATTCCGAAAGTCTTATCTAAATTTTCCAGATAAATTAAAAGTCAAATGCACTATTCTAAAGTTGAAAGAATTGTATTTACTGAGTAAAACCGATGGATACGCTTTCAATGTGTGATTGAAAATATAAAATAAATAATTATTGACTACAATCATATTAATATTTATATTATGTATTCATAAAATAATTTTCATTTTTATAGCAGAAATATATTTTATGAACACCAAGTACAATGAAAAAAAAAATAATTTAACAAATGTGGCAAAAGTAATTTGATTTTTACGATGTAATACTTAATACTTATGAAATACGAATAGAGCGAATAGAATTTCTGCGACATTATTTAATTCTAACCCATCCGTTTCAAGCTTATAATTTGAAAAAAAAAAAAAAAAACACGTGTGATGCAGTTGTCTTAATTCTGTTAAATTCGTTCCAGATTTCACAGTAGTTTGGTTTAAAAAATTGTTTAAATGCGATTTTACTATAATTTTGATTGTACGGAATCAGTCGTTTATGAAACTGATGGCGACATCATAATTACTTTGTGTTGTCGTATCGTCTGAAAGCAAACATTCGAAGAAATTCTTTAAGTAATTTAGATTCTCTACATTCGATAACTATACATTTTTATGTACGTATAACCACTTTAAATTGCAATTAGAATTAATGACAGTCTTTATATTAGCCGCCGAAAAGCTCTACAGTGAGCTTCGGTAATCATACATAATACTAACAAGCATTCGTTCATTCTTCCGGTTCTGTGGACAATAAAATATAGGGGTTTATTTTACTTTCGTTAAGAACATTCCGCTTTAAATATGTATCAATGTTAAGGGAGTCCGTTACACATTTTAAAAAACATTTTTATTTATTGAATTAGAATTTTAAGTTATTTTGTGATGATTAACCATATCATTCGAAAATCATGTAAACAAAATCAATTCACAAAATTACACATAAAGTTTTAAAAAAATATATTTAAAACTTTTAAAAAAAGTGTAATATTTTTAAATTGTTATAACTCGAAATATTATTCGTCCAATTTAAAAGAATTCCTTTAACGGGACATAAATATATACGTTTTAATTAAGATTCAGCATTTTTTAAATTTTATTTTAAAAAAATTACAAATATTTACAGTAATTATTTATTTTTTAAATGATGTAACTTATTTTTTTAAAAGTCATATTTTAAAATTTGCTGAATCAAACATAAAGTAAAATTATTGAAAATGACATGTTGGAAATTTGAACCATTCATCTTTAACGGTTCTTGACTTACAACTATTTGAAGACGAGATTTGTTGTAAAAACCTGTCATGCAAAAAAACGCAAGAAAGTTTCAATCACAACCATTACTTGAAAGCTAGATTTTCAAAACAAAACATTAATATATCCTGTTCTAATTGAGATAGCAACATGATTTAAACGTCATTTTAAGCGGGGAAAAACAGAAATTTTTAATACAATAAAATATTTTAAAAAAAATTGAAGATTTTTGTTTTCCGTACGCCTTTAATTTTAGCTTTCGCAATCTTTTCGCGAAACGCCTGATTGGAAGCTACATCCGGGAAGAAGAATATAAGTACTGAGTTCTACGCTCAGAAATCGATGAAAAGTAATAGATGATAACATAAGAAATTAATAATTTTAAAATTTATATGATTGTTTCGAAATCAACGAAGGTTTATATGAATAAACATATTTTTAATAAAATATCTTGTTGTTGCGATGCTTATAAAAGTAAAGAGACGTATTTGTTTTGTTCTTTAAATAATACTGTAAGTATTTTCTTTTTTTATTAGCATGACGAATATGTAGACTGATATATTAAAGAACTGATTTAAATAATGTTAATAGAAAAATTTCAGTAGCTATTTTGCTAACCATTTTAAATATTTCATTCAAATATTCACATTTGTGTCGTCTAGTTGCAAAACCGGCCAACTCCTCAAAATTTGAAAATGTGTTTTTAAGCTTTTTAAATTCTAAGTAAACTTTTCTACCATCTGGAAACAAGAAACAAGCCTAAGCTGGTCAAATCCCTGTGTTATATGCGTTTGAAAATCATGATGGGCTGCAAAACCGACCAAATCCATAAACTAGTGAGGTTCAAAAGCGGCCATCTCCATATCCGCTAGACGGCAATTCTGCTTCTCTCCACAGTAACCTCTCAGTTGTTGATTAGATTAATGTTATAGTGTTTTCTATTGCCTGTGACTGCTCCTCCTTGGTGCATACAAAGTTTCTAATCATTTAGTTTGTTTTTTTCTCTGACTATGGAAAAATTTGTGGAGGAAGTATCTCCTAATCAATCCCTACGACGTGGAAAAGGAAAAAAGCCAAAGTTCACCTTGTGATAACCATGTGCGGATTAACATATTTTTATGCTTTAGGCAAAATACTTTTCTGTGCCCTCTCCCTTCGCTTTCATAAAACTGTAAGTGAATTTTCTCTGACAATTTAAGAATTTTTTAATTTATTTAATTTTTTAATAAAATAATTCTTCCATTTAATTTTTTTATATAATTTTTAGTATTTTGAGGATTGTAGAGGCGGAATGAACGGGCTTTTGCTACAGTTAAAATCTGAGAATACATTTGTGATTACATTTTCATAATTTCTGGCATTATTTTTTTCTGGTACTGCCCTACTGGTAATCCAAGAAATCCAAGGTGTGGGCACTCTTCAAAAGCTTACCAATGCTCCTCAACGCTTCCCCGAACATTTTTGATTGTTTGCTACCTCTAAAAACCCAATATCACATTAAATTGAGTAAAAATTAATTTATGGTTTGTTGCAAAACCGTCCAACTCCAAAGTAAGTTGCAAAGGTGGCCAAATCCAAAACAAAGACTTGAATAACACCCTCATTTCATGTGCCCCTGCCACCTTATTTTGTGTTTTCAAATATACTGTCTTATCGACTATAAAACTAAAGAGTTTTGGTTCTAATCTTATTTTGGCTAAGTGTGGCAAAAAATCATCTTTTTCTCAAAATTTTACTTTTTGGAGATGGCCAGTTTTGCAACTAGACGACACATTTATTTGCTTGTTTAATAAAAGTTCGAAAAAATTACATTTAAAAAAATTACGGTATTGAACCTATTTTTTACTACACAAATGCTACATTTGTTCTCAAATTATCATACCTTCATATTGCTTCCTTTTGTTTTTCCTAGTGGTGTAAAAAATGCTATAATAAGTGTATGAAAGTTATGTACAAAAATTATACAAACGTTACACAAGAATATATTTCAAATATGATGTTTCTGTACTTAAAATATATAAGTGTTTAATAAACAAATAACATTTTTGCCAGAATTTTAGAACTCAAAAATAACATCTTACACACGATTTTTTGAAAAGAAATCTTTTCGCAAAATATTCGAAAATATGTTACAGAAAGAAAATATGTTTTTTATACTTCAACAGATGTTCTTCAACAGTAATTTTCTTTCATCTCCAAAGGAATGGTTGCAAAAGTTCATGATTTATTCATGCATTTTTGATATCAAAGGTATTATTTTATTTTACCATTTTTAAATAGAGGAAATAATCTGAAAATCATCACACAATATACATGTATTTTTATTTAAAGTATAATATATATAAAGGAATATTTTTTGATTAAATTAACTAGGTTAGTATTCATATTTCGGAACTTTTCAATTTCATTTATTCTTTCATTATTTCATCGTTTCATGGCATCTGTTAATTCTCTCTCTCATTATTTCATAACCTTATTTTTCAGTTATGTTCATTCTTTTCTTTCGTAACTTTTCACAAAAGTCGCTGTACGTGTATAACGTTACCACTTTAGAGGGGAAGGGAGATCTGGCACTTGATATCTTAAGATATTTCTAGGGGGGTGGGTTGTCTTTTGATATCGTTATAATTTTTTTTTCAACTAAAATTTTCTCTCTTTTTTTGTAATTTTTCTTTACATCAAAATATTCTGTTATTTTTTTTGTCTGTTATCTCTTTTGTATGAAAATTCAAAGTTATATTTGAAGACCCTTAAATGATTATAAAATTATTTCATTCCTTAATGTGGAATACAGTCTTAAAGTTTGGCATTACTATTCTTGTGTCATATGCGCATATAATCCGCTGATGGAGAAGTGATGTGCGAATTATGTTTGAAATCTATTTGTTCTGTTTACTAGAAAAGAAAAAAGAAAGAATATTGTCCATCTGTTTTGTCACTTAAAAACTAGCTACAATATCTCCTGGACCGTCCGGTTCTTCTCCACCGCATAGTCAACTACATGAAATTTATTGAAAAAAAATGAATTTTTATTTTCAAATCCTCTGCCTCTGTAGTCGGGCGCCCGCTTGTCCAATCTAGCAGGGGTCCTGTTTTCTCTGTACATATGTATATAAATAATTGTATTTTGTATTTGAATATAATAATTGTTGTAATGAGAGTTAACATCACACTATCTGTATATTATTAGTATCTGCATGTTTTTTGTAAATTTTCAGAGTATTCGCATCTGTATATTGATATTAGTATATTATTAATTGTATTAAAAGTATTTAACCAAGAATCTGCATCGCATTTAACCAAAAATCCTAAATATGAAGTCTGCACAGTACTTGTATATAGTCATATTCTGGAAATGGTCTAAACTGTATAATTGTACAATCGAATTAATTATAATAACTGCATGTGTGCATCATATTTTTCCATATACATCAATTGTAAACTTCTGAGAAGAAGAAAAATTGTAATATTATATTGTAAAACTTGCATACATAATTCTGTAACTGTGGTCTCGCTGGTGATAGAGGCGTGTCAGCCCCTCAGGATTGCACACAAACTCTAAGGCTTAGGCCGGGTTTCTTGAGGTGGTCATCCCTCTTTTGTTGGATACAGAATCACCCTCTCGTGGAGATCCAGCCGTTAAGCATAGGAATATTTCGACACGAGGGGAAATGTTTATTGAAAATTCCTATTTTAGAGTACAGATGTTGAATGTTACATTAGAGATTAAAATAAAATTAGTACAAAGCTACTTTTTACAATACTGGTTGAAATCACAACATTCTTAATATTTAATATATATATATAAGAAAAAGTATAAAAGAAAGTAAATAATACTATGTGAAGTACTGTTTTCTCTCACTCCGTTTAAGGGACAAATGCAAGAAGACAATATTACTGTTGAATGCATTATGTAACATAAAAATATTATTAAAAATTTTTAAATAGTAACTATATATTTCAGGTGTTTTATGATATAAAGTTATGTCATGTATAATAGTGATACTTCGTTGAATTCATTTCCTCATTTGTATCACTAAAGTGTGCGAATAACAAATGTATAACTATATCTATATATCACTGCAAATGTATAAAAAGACAAAAAACAGTAAAAAATTCTAAAAATACACATAATTCTTTTACATTGATAACGATATCATGAAAAGGGAGGGAGGGTTAAGGATTGATAACGTATGATATCATTCCTTAAGGGAGGAAGGGGCTGCAAAATTAACAAAAAAATGACAACGTTATATATATACAAACCTTAACATATTTGTCGTATTATAAAAAAAATATATTGTTCCATTTTCATATGTCTTTAGTATACATAAAGCAAATGCGTATTTAATTTTCAAACACTAGCTAAACTCACAGATTCAGAGGGCTGCCGCCGGCAACTATTTTTAAAAAATTATATCTCGCACTACTTTCACAGAAGAAAAAAAAAATTACATACACTTTGACAACATGTGCAAAGGAAATATACTAGAAAATTTATTTTTTAAAAGTAGTGGTGCAAAGTAGAATATAAAAATAGTCGCCAGTGGCAGTCCTGTTGATTTTGTCTTTCCAGAAATAAACGAAGGTTTAACCAGAAAGCACATATAAAATTGCAACTGTTTTTGCTTCGTTATCATGTATTTGATAAAAGATTATATAACAAATAAAAAAAATTACATAAAATGTAAAATAAAGTTTATTAATTTCTTTTTTAAATGAAAGAAGTATAAAACGATGTACATGCTGTATCTTATTTTAATATGTCTTATAATTGTATGCAGATATTTTTGAAGTGTTTTCGGGTTATCCTGTTATACATTCTTTTTTCTAGATCAGAGGATTGCTTTCAGCAAATCACTCATTTTTTACGTTGTTTATAATTTAATATGGATTTGTGTGTATTTTAGTATAAAAAATTGTTTCCCTTTTCATTTACTCAATATAACGCTATTCATGCAGAAAGCTTATAGAAGTTTATACTACTACGAGGGTGAATCAAATATCAAGTGGAATTTCTGCTGGAAGGCCTTTAAGGTCAGTGCGAGAGCGTTCAAACCTCTGCGCATGGCAGGTGTGGATGTCGCATGACACTCTATCCGCCGGTATGTGCTGCTCTCTCCTTTCAATCATCACGATGAGTGAACGAGAGGCTCACCGCAACATTTCGCAGCGCATTATCGTTAAATTTCACACAAATGAAGGCATAAAACTGACTGAAATCTTACGAAGACTTAAATCACAGTTTGAGGAGACATACTGAAGAAAACGCAAGTGTCTAACTGCAACAGAAAGTTTGTCGAAAGACGGGCAGTAGTTGAAAACGCACCCCACGCCCGCCGCACTCGAACAAGTTTGACTGAGGAGAAATTTGACACCGTTCGGCACATTTTCGAGGATAACTGCCATTCAACGGTAGCTGAAATTGCATCTCAGGTAGGTATAAGCTACGGGAGTGCCGAATACATCATTACAGATGAGTTGGGGTTTCAAAAAATCTCCGCCAGGTGAGTTCCCCTTTTGCTCACTGATCAGCAGAAGCAACATCGTCTGGAGGCTTGTCAGCGCAAGCTTCGACGTTCTCAGAGTGAGGATGGTGATTTTTTGCAGCATATCATTACATGTGGTGAAACCTGGGTGCACCATTACACATCGGAATCTGAGCAAGCAATCATGGAGTGGAGTAGGAGGTGGTAAGATGCTTCTATCAAAGCCAAAACTCGCCTTTCGGCTGAAAAGTTCCTTGCGACCATTTTTTGGAATTTCAAAGGGATTTTACACGTCCACTTTCTCCATCAACGTCGTACCATTAATGCTGCCCATTACTGCCAGCTGTTGTTCGAAAAAATTCGTGCATATCGGCGGAAAAGACGTGAATTTGCGATCAGAGAAGTGATTTTGCTTCATGACAATGCCCGTCCCCATACAGCCAACCTGGCTCGAGAAAAGTTGGCGGAAATGCATTGGAGAACACTGGAATACCCTCCTAGTTTTGACCTATCCCCCTGTGATTATCACATGTTTGTGCCTTTGAAAGAAGCATTAGGAGTTGAACGATTCGGAGATGACACTGCTGTTGAAGCCTTCGTACGCAATTGGCTGGAGACATGCCTTTCTTCCTTCTATGATGACGGCATTAACCCAATAATCGCCATTGCTCCCATTTTGGGAACATTGCTTTAGGATTTTTTTCTAAAGTGCGCATTTTATAAATTGTTAAAAGGTTCATGTTATTTGCATTTTGAATATATTAGATGACATCTGATTTTTTTTTTTTTTTTTTTTTTTTTTTTAAGTTTTATTAAAATTTTCTATTTTTTAAAACATGTTAAAAAAGGCGAAAAATAGCTTTTTGGCAGTATTCGAAAGAAATATAAAAAAATAACTTTGTAATAAAAATTATACTTTTTCGTTAAAATATATTTATAACAGTGTATTATATTAAATAACTTCAATGCAGAATTAATATGTATAATAGATCAATCACAATTACCGAAAGCATAAGTTGTTCCCAAAATAGGAGCAATGGCGCCTAATGGGGGTAATGTTTTTGAAAACTTGTACATATGCCTCCGTGCATTTCTATTTATTTTTCAATTCATTAGCTATAGAAGGTATAATATCAATCTGAAACTGATATTTTACAAAGATTTCATATAAATTAGTCCAACTTTTACATTTATAATAGAAAACAAAATGAAATTACCAGTTCCATAAACATTTTCATTATCCATCTCTTTATTTTTCATCATTAAATCATTTTTTCTGACTATTTTACATGGAAGATGATTGCACATTTTTTTTAGATTTGAATGATTTTTCGGATGATCCGGAAATCGTTCGTTTGCCACCTAATTGCAGTATTGTAACATATGAGGAAGGTCTTCATATATATGTCGCATAAATTTTTTTCTATTACATATGTAGTAGAAAATAATTTATGCGACTATTTATCCCATGTTATATTAAGTTGAGTAGCACTTTCAGTAAATTTCAAATCAATAGACAATCAAGAAAGATCAGATTCAGTGTTTAAAAACGACAAAGTATTAAACACAGGCTTAATATTTTAGATGGAAGTACACACGAATTTTCAAATTGGAATATGGAAAAAACTGAACAAAATGCAAACACAAAAACAAAAAAAAATGTTAAAACACCAATTTCAGAAAACGAAAAAATTGTAATACAAAGGAGCATAAAAAATGTTCAATCATTTTCATGTAAAATAGTTGGACAAAAGTGATGTAATGAAGGAAAATAAAGAGGTGGATAATGAAAATGATTATGGAATCGGTAATTTTATTTATTTTTTTTAATATAAATGTAGATGTTGGGCTAGTTTATATGAATTCTTCGTAAAATATCAGTTTGAGATTGATATTATCCCTTTATAGCTAAAGAACTATGAAATAACAAACATAAACGCACAAGTACTAATACAAGGCATAAGTAAATTTTTTTTAAAAATCCCCCCCCCCCCCATTAGGCGCCATTGCACCCATTTTTAGAACATGCTATTTTTCCTAAATTTTCGAATTAAAAAAAAAAAAAGAAAAAAAAACTTCAGAAATACCTTAAAGACTATTCATAAGTCTCGATTCATAAAGAAAAAACAACTGTTTCATTAAAAAATAGCTTAATATATATAGCGGCGCCTAATGGGTTAACCCGTCAGCACATGCGCTGAGATAAAATCTACCCCAGGTCACAACTATTACTTAAAAAATGTGCGAAAATCGTTCGTGATCATTCTGAGCTTTATAGTATCTTTCAAGCTGAGAGATATATAGATGTGGCGAAAAAGAATTTACCCCCGGTTGTGGATTTTTCATTCTTTTGTTATAAAAATGCCTCGTGGGAGGATATTTACCCCACGCGTGTTATAACGTAACCCATACTGATAGGAAAATATTATTGCAAATTGTTAAGCAAATAATAATATAATTGTTCTTTTAAACGTTAACAACTCTGCACATACAGTTTCTATATATGAGTTTTCTACTTTTTTTTGTATTTTCATGGCTGAATGTGGATTGTAAAATCTTTGTATGTAATGATATGCAGACAAAAATCTTAGTGCTAGATTTTGTTTTTTTTCTTTAAATATAAAAGAACTTCTTATTTTAAGTTAAATTATGTTCTTTAATGATTTACAGTTTATTTCAAAATATAAATTTTTGTTTATAATCAAACAGGGGGGAAATTGACACAAAAAACCCATCGGGGTAAAATTTATCCCGCGCGTGTAGTAACATAATGGAAAGGGGCGCTTGTTCTGACGGGTTAAAAAACTTCCAATCCGTTGGAAAAAATGTGTTTTGAAATCAGGAGATTATATAGAAAAATAATATATAACTTTCTGTTTTGTATCTTGAACAAATAAATTAAAAAAACAAAAATTCCGGTTTATTTTTGATTCGCCCTCGTATTATATAGAATTTACGTCGAGATCATACTTCATACCTATAATATAACGTTTTGGCAACTTTACAAAAGTTGTTTCAGGTATATTATTTAAAGTGGATTGTAATGAGGAAATATCTATAAGCAACGTTTCTTAAAATTATTTATTTATTCAATAAGAAAATTAAAATTTAGGTTTTATTTAATTTATTGTACTAAATAATTTAAATACTTCGTAAAAAAGGTATAAAATGTCACAAGTGATGTCTTTAATAGAATGTTATAAAATATAAACTTTATTTTATTTTATTTTATAAATTTTATAAAAAGAAAAGCCTTACTATGATTTTTATCACATAAAGGAAACAAATTCATATTTATTTTTAAAACACCCGCTTTAATTATTGATTTTATCTTTATAAAACAGATAAAACTATCAGGAATTATGCTCACAAAATGCCCAAATGGTGTCAATGGATTTTTTTTTCTTTTATCATATTATGTTAAAGTATTTCCATAAACAATTTCACAAATATAAAGTTATTCATTTGCTTGCTTTAATAGAAATGTCAAATTCGATACGACTGCTATACTTTGCTTTATATGATTTTTTTCTGGAATGGAATCTAGTTGTCCTGTTTTAAATAATTGTTCTTCTAGATTTCAGGATTGCTTCCAGTTAATATGTTGGCTTTTTTCCTGGCTTATGATTTAATATTTATTAAATCGTATTTGAGTAGAAAAAATAATTTCGTGTTTTTTTTTTTTTTTTTTTTTTTTTTTTTGTCTGCGCATAAGGTTATTCATGTACTAATTTAAAATATGTTTACACTTATACTACTTATATATTTACATTGATAGAGAAAATTTCATACATATAACATATTTGCTATTTCAAGGGGACGGTGGACATTCAAAATCATTTTTTTCATTTTTCACTCAATTGAACTGAAGTTTTGCACACATAGTAATTCATGCATTTTCTAAGTAAATTAAGCAATTTAATAAAAAAATGCGTGTAATTAATTAATTAATTAATTAAAATATATTAATTAATCAATGTAATTAAAAGTGCGCATTAAATTTGGCTTTAGCAACATGGTGTATTTTTAAATGGTAGCTTTATATTATTGCAACAAAAATTGGTATGCGTTTTAAAATTGTACCAATATATTGAGAAAAATTAATAAAAAACTTTCAATATTTACATTTTTTTTTAATTTCACGGAAATAAGTTATATGACTACCAAATTTTCCTTTTATGTACAGTAATGCATGCATATTAATACTAAGTTTTGAAATGCAGCACATTGCTAACAATAATACTTAATATTGTGAAAATTGGATGAAACATAAGACGCCAGGAAAATTTTGAATATTTTAACTCAGCGAAAATTCTCATTTATAGAAAACGCGATTTAAAGTTTTATTTTTAAATGTAACTCAATTACGGTGTCAAATTTGAAATGCTTGTTACTTCGATAAGGATCTTTGCAATTGCATGATGTTTTTTTCCAAATGTTGCATTTAAGATTGGAGTATAGTAATAAACCAAAATAAGAAATACGATTTTTCAGTTGATTTTAGCCCAACTGAAGGTCCACGGTCCCGTTAATTTCCATTGTTTTTGTAGGGATCCTTTTATTATCAAGAAAAAAAACTTATCAGAATTAGTGACATATTTGAGCAGTTGCTATGAACAACTGTTTACAATTAAATATTCTTACAGATGTTTATTTTTCTTAAAATGAAATATTTAAACTTTAAAATTATTTAAGATATTAAACTGCGTCATTTTAATTCTTCTCTTTTAAATTAATATCAATAATGTTGTTAATTTAAGTGATGCTTTAATGTTATGTTTACACGAATTATTCTACCTTATTCTGAATAAAAAGCTTTATTTAAAAATGTCATAAAAAGTATTACAAATATATTTTCACTTTTCTTCTTATAAATATATTTTCAATTTTCTTTCTTTCCTTACAACTATAAAAGTAGGAAAAGTATATTTCATTTTAAAACACAAGCTTTGTTGACTCGTTTTATCTTTCCAGATACAGAGAAAATGTTATCAAAACGTTTCTACAAAAAAGCCGAAAAGGTTTTTGTACTTTCTTTTTCATTGCTTTATCGTGTATTACGTAAAAGTTTTTCCAGAAACAAATGGCGCAAAATATAGTTATAAAGTTTATTCATTTCCGCAGTTTAAGTAAAAGAGGGCAAAGATAATTTAAATACTGTATATTGTTTCAAATTTTTTTTTATAAATGTTATAAATATTATAAAGATATCAATTATACTGATTTAAATTTTGCTTTCAAATATTAGGATAACTTTTAGTGAATCCTTCGCATTTATTTCTCGCTCTTATTATTTTATAGTGTATTAAATTTTTTAATAGAAAGCCATATTTTAATATATGTTTTCCAACACATAACAATAGAAAGAGTTTTTTTAAATGACCATGTATCTTAGGCATTCACTTTCGAAAATTTAAGCAAAACAATGTAATAAAAGAAAAGTTAAATGGTACAATTGGATGAAACAATATATTTCAGTTCTAACTCGATTTGAGCAGACCTACAGTCGGTAATGGTTCAAATACTTAGCTCTAAACTACAAGCATAAGTAGATATTGCGGTATCTCTATTTGTGTAGTTTCTGTGTTGGAGAGTTTATTTCATCAATTTTTTTTATTAATAGTTTGCTAGTTTTCAAATTTCTTAACTATGAACACATTTATAGTTTCTAAACCTTTTTACATTACTGGATGAAGCATGCTTAATTAAGATTTATTTCACATTTAAATTGTTATTATCATTTACAGGTGCTTTATTACAGGTCTTCCGATCTTCATTTTTTTGGGGGATAAAATCAGATATCCTGGGTTGATAAAACTCTTTATTAGGAAACTATGTTTAATGAGACATTAATCGTTTAATTCTTGAAGAAAAAGGCAGGAAAAACAGAAAGCAGAAGAGTGATAGTGAATTTTATAAATTTGATTAAAAAGTGGACAACTTTTATGGAAATTTTAGTGAACTACTTTAATTCTAATAATATCGAAAATTGAAGTGAAAATAATTATCACTTTGTCTTAAATAATCTACAATATTAAAAATAGATATCTGTCTGTCTCTGTGAGCGTGTTGTGTTCTGGAGAAACTGCTGCGCTCATAGCTAAAATATTTGACTATAAAATAACCTGTGTCTGAATTTATGCACCTAGAAGGGAATATTGGATTTTTGATAATTAGCATAGATATTTATTAAAAACCCTAATTAGCATTTCTAAATCGCGGGCTACCATCCTGCTTCTGGTTATATCTGCACCTGGACTGGCTACATCGGTTCTTCAGGCAAACGAAAGCAAATATCATGTTTTTACTGAATTTTGATACCGCAATTGCCGGGTTAACGTGTAAAGTTTTAAGAAAATGTATGTTGCATCTTTCCGGCTCTATAGTTTCATTCATTAAAAATTATTATTTACTATTTTTAAATCGTTTTCCGGGAGCTATATTACATTTTTACTTTTCACATTTTCGGTTTTTAATAGAGTTTTATTTTGCAATTTGGAAATTCAAGGTGGAAATTTAAAAAAAAATCCCAAAATGGCTAAATAGTTGGTTTATTTTTCTGATTCTAACAGCACCTATACTAAAACAAATGCTTTGTCTGTAAGTGTGTGTGACTGTCTGTATATCGGCCATGAATAGGAAAACCCTACTGCACGTAGAAATCTGAAAATATTTTGTTAATTATCCGAGATATTAATTGAAATCTATAATGAACATCGCAAAATAGCGTGAAACGTCGCAGAGCTGCGTCCAAAAGCTTATTTCGCATATTGCAATGCATCAAAGAACCGAGAGTCAAGAAGTGCAAATAATTTTCTCGTCTTAAATGGTGCGCATATTCTCAACTAATCAAAGTACAAAAATCCAAACTACAACCATCTTATTATCTCCATTACACCTTTCTATCGATGTAATTCGTTTAAAAATATATTAATATTAAATCCTTAAAAAATATTTCGTAAACTTTGCGTACATATCGGCTGAACAAATTCAAATACAGGAAAACGAAAAATATCAAGCTGTGTCTACGTACTTTTACCTTTCTAACAGTGCAATGCGTTTTAAATAATATTGATATTAACCCTTTCAGGCACAGACAAAGTCTGTTTGAAGAATGAGAAATTCCTGACTGACACCGGAATTTACAAACGACTTTTTTAGAAAATATGAACTCCTTATTTTAAGATTTCATTATAGAAACAAAGTTTTATTAAAATATTCTTGGTGCCGAATGCAAGTTTAGAATTAAAATTAGGTGTTCCCGGAGTGGGACCACTGTGCCGGAAAGGGTTAACCTTTTCTTCGAATGGCGTTTTACGTAATGGGTTTTTCTTTTTTCTACAATATCTAAAAACCTGTATTGGATTCGGAAATCAAAAAGCAAAGAAAATAAAATATCAGACGACATCAATGTACATTTTGCTTTCAAGCGGTACAATTCCTTTTAAAAAACATTATTATTAACCCTTTCGAATAAACTATTTTCTGAGTGTCACTTTCGCGATTTCCATATATTCAAAATTCTTTAAAATTCTGCATCATCTAATTTTCATCGAAATATGAAACAAATAAAAATACCCACTTAGTTAGCGGACACTTACGCTTAAAACGACGTCTTTGTTTTTTTTTTAATATATAATTATTTTAACCCTTTAAAAAACTCTCTTATTTGCAGTCATTTCAGGTTTTTGACATCTATTTACCGTGTTGATCAGTTTTATTTATTTATTTTAAGATAGTTAGATGAGCTGTTTAAAGATTTAAATATGGTCTATACTTAAATATTATGGGATAATTAAATTTCTTCAAAACAAAATAGTTATCATAGAAGCATAATATTCAATACTTATTTTGCTAAAATTTGGGATTTAATACTTAATGAAATGCAAAAAATATCCTAAATATATCAAGCTTATGTGAAATCGCATTGCATTTAGGCGCGATGGCCTCATTAAAACTAGTATGTTTCGGTAATCACAAAGTATCTTCTATACCATTCAAGTATATTAATTTATAGCAGCGTGAATAAATACGAACAAAAACCATAGAGTATTTCTCAAAATCCAACTTGGAGTTACAGTGATCAACGAAATAAAAGATTCAGACAACAACAGCTCCACCTTTTACGTATCAAAATTTAAAGTTAGATCAAAATATACATTTTTAATCATTAAACGTAAATATTGTTAAACGTTAAATATTGTTAAATCTTGAAGTGTAAATTTGGTGCATTCCTGCGCAATATAAAAAAAAATACCGCTATAATTTTCGTCGCAAAAAGCATTGGTCTAATATTCCATAATCAGCTGCATAAAATGAGTAAATCTGGCAACAATGTGGTGAATGTGTATATGAGTTACAATGATGGGGAAAATAATACCGCAAAAGCACTCCTACCACAAACTTACCTTGCATCAATTTATTGTGGATCCGATTAGGAATTCTTCCGCCAGAATTAATGTATTATTCTTGAGTCATTAATTTAAAAATTTCTTAAACTGTTCTAAACGGGAGATTCGTCGGAGCAAATTCAGGTCCAAAAGTTTCCCTTGTTTTAAGTATGGTATTGTTTCTTTAAAATAGGTATTTTAAGTTTACGATACCGCCTCCGATTTACAGCTCTTTTCCATGGTAATGCAGTACGTTTGTTTTTAAGCTACACGTATTGATTTTACTTTTATTTGATGTGTTTCAGTTTCATCACTAACGAACAGATAAGCATTTCGGCCTCTAAAGAAGTTGAAAATACAACAAGAATAGAAAATCACGCATCAGGCATAAATTATGAAAAAATTTACAATATTAACATTTTAAATTATTCCGAAGAAATTGTATTTCTTCGCACAATGAAATGATGTATTTAAATAAGCAATTTAAGTAAAACGCACCACAAATGGTTTTGCCCATAGACCCGATAATGTGACGGAATACTGTTGTGCTTATCGGTAAACGAACTATAATTACTACACACTTTAATTTGAATAACAAACATACTATTGTGAGCCTCATATACGTAAAACATATAAAAATTACACTTCATTCCGTATATACGCGAGTTAGAGCACATCCAGACGGCCAGACAGACAGGCAAACTGAACGCATAAACACTTCTTAACTATGTTGGAAAGTGTTGAAAATAGCTGTATTTCAACGTAGCGTACGGTGTTGCTTTAGATACCACAAACCATAATATAAAGCGAGATCGTCTCGAAATGCTTGATTTAAAAAGATAGAGAAAGTTCATCATGTAGTTTCCGAAAACTCGACTTCTGTAATTGTATTCTGAAGAATGAAATAATTGAATTTCATATATATATATATATATATATAGGGTGTCCACGTATAACCTGACCGACCTTTATTTTCGCAACCGTCGGTGCTAGATGCATACTTCCAATTACAAAAATTGTTTAAATACTGTAAAGAATTATTTTTAAAGTGATTTGGGTCATGAAAAACATTTATTAAAAAATTACGAAAGTTAAATTTTTATACGGTCCCCCGGTCCTATAAGTGATATTTAGTAAAAATTTACTGTGACACTAACAAGTCAGATAAAAAAAGTCCCATTCATCTACGATTAAAACTGACCGAGTAATAGCTGTTTAAAGTTAGAGTATATTTTTTGTTGCGAAATATCACAAGTGTAGTAGAAATATAAATAATCGTCAGATATATCAAAAAAATAGTTGAGAGCAAAATTAACATTACAATCTAATATAAATGTGAAATCTATAATCATTCTGACATATTAATGAAAAATATACAATTTGTATTGAACATATAGGAGGATAAAAATAACAGAATTTTTGTTAAATAAAAGGATGAAAAACAACAGCTTTAATTAAGATTTTAAAATACTGTTAGATTACACTGTCTTTCAAATTTTGGGTTGTGCCATGTTTTTTAGCTTTTGAAAATTGATTCTGAAGTATTTTTTACCGCTGAATCCGAAAATAACCTTCATTTAAAACCATCACGTCAGGATTTTTTTTAATCGAAAATTTCAAAGTTAAAAAGCTCAAAGTTAAAAGTGATCTCCCCCTCCCCTCCCTACCTCATTGGACCCCTGAGCTATTTAGTTGAAAAAAAATTAGTATTAGCCAAAAAATTGAATAAATTATTGAATTAAATAAAATTAAACTGAATAAAAAAGTCTTACATCCATTTTATAGTATCAGATTTTTCGCTATTTTTTAACCTGGAAATTTACGATTTGCGAAAAATCTTGACATGAGGGTTAAAAGTGAAGGTAATTTTTTTATTCAGCGTTAAAAAATACATAAAACGTAATTATAAAAGGTAAAAAAACACAACCATCGCAGGTTTATGTTATCTAATCTAAAACTTTTTCTTAAACTTGTTGACGGTAATATATCCGAATTATTTGTGTTATCCTCTAATATGAGTATTATTAAGATGGTAAGCGTCGAAAATCATAATAATATTACATTGTCATCGGATTTAAGTCAGTCTGTAAAATTTAACTTCGATCGGACATTTGAAAGTGAGTTAAGGTTCGAGTACAAATTTTAAACTGGAAAGACGTTCGTTGCAAATTAAATAAAACCTTTTGAAAATAATATAATTTTTGTTAAAATAAATCATAGCCTAAAATCCTTACAAAATAAAACATATGTTAAAATACAATTATTTTAACTAATCTGACACTTAACTAATAACATTTAAATCAATGGTAATAGTTGTACTATTTCGTTAAAAGTGCAGATACCTTGAAATATATTTAAGTACTTTATATACGACCCCTGAAAGCAATTCCGAAATCATATGTTTTGCGATGCAAAAAAGTGGTATAAGTCATGCATTTCAAAGTTTCATAATTCGGTCAATTTTAATGTTAGATGAGGGGGACTTTTTTTTTATCTTACTTGTTAGTGTCGCAGTAAATTTTTACTAAATATCACTTATAGGACCGGGGGACTGTATAAAAATTTAAATTTCGTAATGATTTAATAAATGTTTTTCTTTCAAAAATAAAGGTCGTTCAGGTTATACGTGGACACACTGTATATATGAATTACGACTTTTTTGAAATGCATCTGGCATAAAGTTATTATTCGCAAATTAAAATATACATATTTGATTGGAGATAAACTTTTGAAATGTAGAAATTCTTCAATTGAAATTTTTGTAAACTCACATTTTTATAGCACTATAGTAATGAGGGGCTCCAAGTCCTCAGAGAACAAAGCCCAACCCTTTCCTCTTTTTGAGGCATTAGATTTATACAATTTACCGTTTAATTTTTTCCGATACTGAATCCAGCTTTTAAAGTGCCCGGTCAAATGTCGGGAAAGGTCGTATGGACCTTCGACGGTCGCGCACGCCGCGGATTCGGCGATTATTACTGGCTGGATATTTCCTATATGTTTTATTTATTTATTTATATATCTATTTTTGACATTCATTTTCCTAAAAGTTACAGGGAAGCTGTTTGAAATGTACAGTCTAACGAAGCGCACCCATGCTCTGCATAAATTGCAAGTATTGTATCGGCATGCATAACAGGCGCATTGACACTAGGCGCGCGAAACGTCCTGTTACTAATATTTAAGTATTCTTTTAAATTAAAGTACTTCATTTTTTTTCATCACAAAAGAATTATTTTGATTACATTTTGATTAATTCAACACTTTGTGAGACACTGTTTCACAACTAAAACCGATGCAATGTTTCTCAATATGGAGGCAGAGTTTTAATGGTATCTTTATAATTAAATTACATTTTTGTTTAAACATTATATTTATTTATTATGATCTAATAGGAATTGCATTTATAAGTATGTTATTTGTAAAAATATTTACTAAGTATTCTTATCATTTAAAAAAAATTACAGCAGTTTATGTTTAGTAAGTTGAAACTCTTTATTTTTTATATATATTTCTTTCTTCATTCTATTTAATTATCGAATTATTAAATATAAGTGGATACATAATTACATGTATAATGAAGATATTGAACGATATTTCATGATATATACTTCTTTATATTACATAAACTGAATTAAATGTTTACTCAAAGCTGTGTGTATTAATCCAATGCATAAAGGTTTAAGTATTTTTTATAAGCTTGTGTGTCCCATCAAATTATATGCTTTTTACGCGTAAAGAACAATGTAACGAAATATGTAAGACTTATAAAGTTAAAAATAATTAAACAGTTATACCATCAATATTCACCCTATTCATTCGATTAAAACGATTCACGTTTTGCACATGAATTATTCAAACCCAGATCCCCAATTTGAATTAATTACAGTCCCGAAAACTTTAGTGCCCACGTTTTAACATTAATGGCGCCATTGCTTAAACTAGTAGAGAGCAATTTATCATGAGGTCGGAAAAAGAAATAAAAAAAATTAAATTCCTTGAATTTTTCAAAAACTTTTAAGTGAGAGGAAATTTATTTATCTTAATGGAAATTCGGAATTCTGTATTGTCTCTGTGTTATTTATAAAAAAGTATACAACGCTTAAGAGCTACAAGATTTAAATTATAAAAAATATTTGTTATTTTTTTCTTTATCTTACGTGACCAACGGGTTAATACTTTAAATTTTAAAAGTTTATTTATACAAAAAGATGGAAAGTATAGGGTAAGTCAAAATGAATATAGCGATTACAAACGACTATAACTATTTAATGGAAAAGAACTTATCGATAAGACTAACACAGAATGTAAACGGGACTTCAAGTTTTTATATACATAGATGTTCTATGTGACTTCCCGTGGTCACACGGTGGTAGTCTTTGCGGTAGTCCATTTCACGCTGTACATTCTGAAGCATTTGTTCAGTCACTGACGCAAGCGCATTACAAATGCGTACCTTGACACCCTGCGATTTTTTTCTATGGGGTTATGTGAATGACAGGGTGTATGTGCCTCCCATGCCCAAAACAATTGAAGAACTCAAAGTACGTTTTGTAATACGCTTGCGTCGGAGACTGAACAAATGCTTCAGAATGTAGGCGTGAAATGGACTACCGCCTGGATGTTGTCCGTGGGACCAAGGGAAGTCACATAGAACATCTATGACGTATGCATACAAAATTTTGAAGTTTCGTCTACATTCTGTGTTAATCTTATCGATAAATTATTTTCTATTAAACAGTTATAGGCGTTTGTAATCACTGTATTCATTTTGACTTACCGTGTATAATAATTTGACATTTTAGTGAAGAGTCCATGTTCTTCTGTCATGTAAAAATTTCATTCAAGTTTTTGGTTCCCAATGATAGGTTCAAAAGGTTCTGACACTGGCGTTCCTGAAGGATATTATATGAAAGGGTTAGACTGACCCTGGGGTAAGTCAAAATTTAGTGATTTGAGAAATGAAGGGTTTTGTCAAACTTGTTGTAAACCATTGCATTGAGTGGTCCAACTTGTTTTGCCCTCTAGCGACTCTCTAAGTGAACTATGACTTATTTGACTGACACATTTAACATAAATTATTGTACCTTCAGTTATAATATGATTAACTTGATTTTCAAATTTTTCTACTTACTCCACTGTCATTGTAACCCCCTCATATTTTGAGGTAAATGGGCTTAGAGAACTGGGAAACACTGAACTACTGAAATATTGATTGCGGTATAGAATCCTGGTAATTAATTTGTACTATTACTTCTTTTTGCATTTATTTATTTATGGTATATGTAAGCAAAAATATATATATTTATTAAATTGTAAAAACCAAGAACAAAAGTTTTAATATTGCAACAGTTTGGACTTCCAGGTTCCATAATTTTGAGGCATCATTTCTTTTCTATACTGCATTTCACATTGTCTGACGATTATACCTACAAAACAAATAAAATTTCCAATAACTTAGGAAAAAATATAATAAAGACTTCAAAATCCATAAAAAAATTACAATTTTTTTTGTTATAACCTGAAAAAGAAATTTTTTCGTTTGTTTTTCAGGAATAGTTTGTAGAGAATTTAATCAAGCAGGGCGGTCGCTCTGCCAAGCCAAGCTTAAAAAAAAAAACGCCACACAAACAACGCCAAGAACTGGAATAAAGACCGCTAATGCTTATATACAGAAAGCAACTTCGCAATGTTAAATCGACAAAACATGACAGATTAAAATATCAGATATCAAACAAACCAAGCGTCGTAGAAAAAAAAAATGAAAACTAGAAGAATCTAAGGAAGAATTTCTCCAATTTAAGACCAAACTCATCTTCATAAGTGATTTATAAACAGAGATATAGCTTTTTTTAAAAAACGTCGAGTTACTTAAAATGATCACTACTTTCTTCGTCAACCTTTTTTTTTTCAAACAAGCTACAGGCCTTAATATTGGGCAGAATAAAAAAAGGATTGCATTTTTGGACAAGTAATTACGTAATCTATGTGCTTTTATAAAATTCAGTGTAAAAAAAATATTTTCTATCCTTAATTAGCAAAAAACTGTTAATTAACTTGGCGATTAAAACATTATGCCAAAACAGAGATAAAACCCGCCAACGACCATGTACCATCTGTATTAAAATAGCACAAATCAGTTACAGGTTATAATATAACCACATCAAATTTCATCTGCAAGTCAGCCATTTTCTTCTGAAGATATTTTTTTTTTTAAATAAAACTTCACAATTATAAGAACACATATTTTTTCAAATAATTAAATATGACTGCAAACTGTGGCAGATGATTGTTTCTAACATGAATAAGTATGAGAAATTGCCTGTTACGGATATGGATCTGGGTAGCTCAGTCGCAGAGCGTCGGCATGGTACGCATAAGGTCCCAGGTTCGAGTCCAGGCCCAGGTCAATTTTTCACTCATGTTTGTTTAGTGTATTTAATTGTCTGATAAAATGCGTGTTCTTATAAATAAGGTAATCAGACGTAGTGTTTATGCTTTAAAAATATTTTAAATATATAATTTACGTTTTTAGAAAGATCTTTAAAAATAAATTAGTTTTTGAGAGAAGATTTGAAGGAAGTACCTTCTAAAATGTATACATTAAGAGTTATCGCCATTTAAAATTTCTTTCCAAACGTAAACAAAAATTTTGAAATGAATTAAATGTGATTCATTTATTTCTAAAAATAAAAACACACGGTAAAGGACAGGCATTTCGTTCGCAGGAATACCTTTCACGTCATCTACTATATATACGAGGCTAGCGAAAAAGAAAGGCTACCGCTGTGCTTTACGCGTATCTTTTTTTACAGACCGCGGGAATCACGTGAGGCTCGAATCCACCAATGCAGGTGTACGAAAAGAGCATCACGTCACTCTAGCGGTCTGTAAAAAAAGATAAGTGGAACGCACCGCGGTAGCCTGTCTTTTTCGTTAGCCTCACTATATATATAAAACACAAACGGAAATTTCGTTCCGTTCCTTTATAACTCGAGATCTGCTGAATGGAATTTGATGGAACTTGCACTGTTCGAGAGATAATTTTTCAGGGAAGGTTTTAGTATGTAACACAACGTTCTACGTATAATAGCTATCGAATTATGATAGAAAGTTCTGTTATTTTGGCCGAAAAGGTTACCATTGCTAATTTTTTGGCGATCATTACTGTTGCAGAAAGAAATGAAAAGGCTATACATCTCGAAAAGTAAAAGAAAAACTGTTACTAATTTTATTTAAAAAAAAAAAAAAAAGAAAGAAAGAAAGAAAAAAAAAAGAGTTTTGATGAGAGAATATTATAAAACGAAAATATTTAATTTAAACATGATTAGAAATGTTCATAATGCTTAAAACATTATTCAAGGGGCAAGATTTCTATTGAAACAAATTTGGCGATTTATCTTTTGTTTTTGGCGATTTTGATTTTACTTTTGACCCCAAACAATTTGATTTTAAGCCAAAAAGTGTCTTTTTTTGTTGCAGAAAGGATTGAAATGGCTATACATCTGGAAAAATAAAAGAAAAAACTGTTACTAATTTTATTTTTTTAAAAAAGAAAGAAAAGAAAAAAAAGGAAAACAGTTTTGATGAGAGATTTTAGGCCAAAAGGTGTTTTTTTTTCAAGTGTACGACTGCATTTTCGCAGTATTTTTTTTTTTTTTGGTACTTTTTGGTTAGCCGGGCGCCAGTGATACACATATATACACATATATCTACACAAATACATGTATATACATACATATATATATATATATGTGTGTGTGTGTGTGTGTGTGTGTGTGTGTGTGTGTGTGTGTGTGTGTGTGTGTGTGTTCATATATCACTGGTGCCCGGCTAACCGAAAAGTACCTTTGTTTATTCAAATGCAAACTATATTAATGGCAATATACTTCTATTTACTTCTACATATATGAAATTTCGTTCCGGCTGCTTATAACTCGAGTTCTGCTGAATGCATTTTCGTAGAACTTAAACTAAGATAATTTTTAAGGGAAGGTTTTAATGTATAACATATCGTTCTACATAGCTTAGTTATATAATTTTTCTGGGAAGTTCTATAATCAGATCAATCCGATTATGAAAGATTAGCCTTTTTAAAAGATTTTGCCGAATGTATTTCGATGGAACCTATACTGTTAAATAATTTTCTAGGGAACGTTTTATTATATAACGTTGCTTAGTTCTAGAATTATAGGGGGAAATTCGAAAATCGGGTGACCATTTTTTTTATCAAATATTAGCCTTTTCAATATTTGATTCCGATTATGAAAGATTAGTCTTCTACAAAAGTTCTACTGAACGGATTTTGATGAGAATTGTATTGTTAGATAGATGCTATTTCAGAAATGGTGTTAATGTACTATATATTGTCCTACGTTGCTTAGTCCAACAGTTATGTGTGAAGGTTATATAGCCAAGTGAACCCGATTCCAAAATATTAGCCTTTTTGATAGTTTTTACTGGGCGTATTTTTTGCGACTTGTATTGTTAAGTAGATAATTTGTAAGGATTGTTTTAGTATATTTTATATCGTTTTGTTGTTTTAGAATTATGTGGAAAAGTTCAATAATCAGATTATCAAAGATTAGCCTTTATAAAAACTTCTTCTGAATGGATTTTGTTAGTTAATTTGTTTGCATTGTTATTTCGATAATTTTTAGTGATGGTTTTAGTATATTGCATATAGTTTTATCATTCTTTAGCAAACCCTAACTGTAAATGACCAAATAAAAGAGTTGGTCCTTAACAGCTAAAATTTTGACTGCACATTAGAAAATATAATAGCGCAATCGCGTCATTTTTCAGTAATGTGGAAGGATATTCCACGTCAATATACAGATTGCTTTCAAATACAAGGTCAAATTAAACGATATATTTTGTTTGATTCAGGGTTCATTTGTAGAAACCGACCAGCGCAGCTTGCTAGTTTTCCTATAAATTAATGAAATCCAGTTGTTAAATTATTTTTGTTTTAGAAGTGAAGTTTCCATTTAAATTTATTGTAACAGTACAATGTTTAATTGAATAAAATAAGGTAAATCTAAGAAATTGCTAAGAAATTCCAAACATGCACAGGGCAACGCAAAAAAAATAAAATAATAATAAACAAAAAATAAAAAATAGATAAATAAATAAATAAAAATCAGCTTTCAGAAATTCTAAAAATTGTTCCGCTATTCATATTATGTATCTTCGGGGTCCATCCTCCCACTTTCAGCCCTCCCACCCAAAGGGGGCACTTTTCTAAATTTTGCCGACACCTCTCATGTGATATATCGTTGGAAAAGTCTGTGAACGCTTAATCATAATATGCAGGAGGGGGGGGGGGGTATTTTCTAAATTTTGCACATACCCCTCATGTGATACATCGTTGGAAAGGTCTGTGACCGCTTAATCCTATTATGCATCTCCGGTGTTCACCCCCCCTTTTGCCCCCAAGCGCGATTAGCTTTCACCACCAGGGGACGCTTTCCTATATCTGTTCCTACGAGTCGGATCACGACAGGGTATGGCTCATTCGACTCGACATCGATAGAGCTTTCCGATTTTAGTTCGTTTTTTCACCACCAGGGGGCACTTTTCTATCTCTGGTTCTATGGGCTAGATCACGACGGGGTACAGTTCATTCGACTCGACATCTATACCCTTAACGATTTCAGTGCCCGAGGTTCATACAGAACAGATTGCGCTACCTGGTGGTGGAAGATGGAACTTGAGCGTGCGCAGCACGACTGCTATACGGTGCCGAAGGCAGCGGGGACCCGTGTCGGAAGTTAGTTTGGTTAGAGGTTTATACTATTCGATGTGCAAATTAAGGGATTATCCGGTGCCGAAGGCAGCGGAGAACCAGGTCGGAGGTTCGTTCGGTTCGAGGTTTATCTTATTCGAGGTTTTACAAGATTCGAGGCCCCGATATAAATTAGGGGTCCGCTAGCGGGCGAAGCCAGCTAGTGCTAATAATAAAAGAGCGTGATATCACGTTTGATTTCAAATGCAGCGCTGGCACGCTATGTACGTATTGCATTTTTATTCATTTCATCGATAAGTCAGTGATATTTTTTAACGGGTGATAACAAGTATTATAACAAGCCACATTTAGTATGTTGTTATTAGTTTAATTTAAAAATCTACTGGTATTTCTAGTTAACCTTTTAAACAATGACTGAAAGTAAAATGTAATTTTAAATTATTTCTCATGTTTAGATTATTTAAATTATGTTTATTCTGTTTTTAAAAAAAGAAATGATATCTACAAAAACAACTTTTCAAAAGTAAAAAAAAAGCCAAGCGTAAAAAAAAAAAAAAAAAAAAAAAAAAAGTTGTGGCTAAAAAATGGTGTGATATCAAATTTCCAAGCTATTATATTACTTTTTTAACTTTTTTCCATTAAATAAGTTATCATATATATAAGTCGAGTGCCTACGTATATGTTAATAGAAATCGTTTTCTCCGGTACTAAATACATCCTAACGAGTTTCTGAAAATTAAATTTTTTTCAAATTATGCATGATGGGCTTGGCGGCCATCTTTTCATATTTCTAAGCACCAAAATTTCTAAAGTAAAAGCGTAATATGTTTGAAATGTAATATGTTTATAACAATTTCGAACTTCAGATTTTAACTACGGACAGATAAATTAGATAAGACTGATATTTTGAGAAATTGATTTTTACTAGTATGAAATTATTAATTACTGTAAAAAATAAATCATAAGATGAATCTTTAAGATAAGTCATCATTATCTTAAGACACAATTTTCAGATCATACAAATCTATAAATGAAACGCTTAAAATATTTGCTTAAATAACAATTTTGAACTTCGGATTTTAACTACGGATTTGGATGCTTAGAATTTTGTGAATAATATGCAAAGATGGCCGCCAAGCCCATCATGCATAATTTGAAAAAAATTGAATTTTCAGAAACTCGTTAGGATGTATTTAGTACCGGAGAAAACGATTTCTATTAACATATACGTAGGCACTCGACTTATATATATGATAACTTATTTAATGGAAAAAAGTTAAAAAAGTAATATAATAGCTTGGAAATTTGATATCACACCATTTTTTAGCCACAACTTTTTTTTTTTTTTTTTACGCTTGGCTTTTTTTTTACTTTTGAAAAGTTGTTTTTGTAGATCTTTTTTACTATAAAAAAATTAAACATATACATCTATTAACTTGTTCAGAAGTTATCGTAGCAAAACCGCTGAAACACAGCATTTCGAGATATTCCGTTTTAAGTTTTGCCTTTACAGGAATCGCCGGCGCCGATTAGCGCGGCTAAATATTTACGGCTCGAATGGCCGTATTTTTGAAAGTTTCGTATCGCACCAACTCTATGACATTTTTAAAGGTTTAAACGTTATAAAAATATTAATTTAAAAAAATCTTTATCCCTTATTTCATACCTTTCTGGTTTCTTTAAACACAACCATCTTCAAAGTATATTTCATCTGCAGCTATTCATGTTTACCCACGCAAGTGCAGGTGATGAAAATATTACTGAAATCATTTGTATAAGATCGTCTTCATTGCGGCTGTCACAGCTTCCTCAACCACGGCTGACCTTTATAACCGGCCTGGGTGTCCCCACCCTTTGTGAAAGTCACGTGACTTTAGCGGTCTAAGGGAAACCGAACTGTCATACATCGCGATGCACACTGTTAAAACTTTGCAGTAAATTGTCCAATTATTTGACCGTTTTTATAGAAAACAGTTGCATAAACGTAATTAAACTCTATTCTGACCATATTATTGCCCATATTATGGTCGAAATAGAGTTAAATTACGATTATGTAAACAGTTTATACAAAAACGGTCAAATGACTGGACAGTTTGCTGCAAATTTTTAACTGTGCATGGAAGGTTAAAGCAGTAATATTTTGAAAATTATCTATGCTCTTTTTCTACGTAAAATGTAACTAAACGTCGGTATGGTGACACTATCTTTTTGTAACTTCTGAGCACACCGGATTTACATCACCTATAAAAATTTCGAAAAGTTCGGGCAAGTATTTAAAAAATAATAAAATATGCGAAATTTTCAATTCAAACTCTAACACGCACAACGGTTTCGGCTCATGTTTTCGTGAAAAAATAGGAGAGATGGGGGATGAATGGCACATTTTAACAAAAATATTTATTTTAAATATATTTTTTAAGTTATCATCAATATTATATATCACATGTTATACATTAAATGTTTGACTACAGCTTATGCACAATATCTATTCAACAGTATTATTATACAGATATATATTATGAAATTAAAAAAAGTTCTTCTCTGTCCCAATCATCCCCACAGCAGGGATGAATGGGACACAAATAATTTCCTCCCTGTATTCAATGTTAAGGACTAAAAGCTGACAAAAATGCTTCCTTGGCAAAATCTGAGAGATTATAAATTGTAATATGATCTCCAGGATTATTTGTCAGCCAATCATCTTGTACTCATCTCAGCTTTGTCTTAAAAAGCCGATAAACGGAGGCATTCAATGGCTGAAGACGATGGCTACAATGAGGATGAAATGTTAAAAGAATAATTACCATAAATTATTAATTTATCAACCTATATAATATTATTTAGTTAATTAATATGTTCTACAGCATCCTCTAGGGATGACTGAGACAGTCCCATTCATCCCCATTTGAAATGTCCCAATCATCCTCATGATGCATATATTCAATTGTCAGCCATTTTGTCTCAGAAATTATTTTGTCACAATTGTTAATATTCATTCATTTTAAATACCAATATTGAGCCTTGAAATAAAAAACTAGAACATATCTTAGTTATTTATATTGCATAAGATATTTAAGTAACTTCAAATGTAAAAAAAATTACATTTGAGCAGAGTTTTCAAGAAATGCAAATTTGAGGGAAAATGAAAACAGCCATGTGGTCTTGCTTTTGGTTCTGAAGTACACTATGGTAGTGAAATCTATGTTGATAGGAAGCAACTAAAAATAAATGTTTATTGCCTGAAATATTGAGAACGTCCCATCCATCCGTTGTCCCATTCATCCCCCATCTCCTCTATGCATATTTTTTCTCGAAATGTTTACCATGTCTTTGAAACAGTCATATTTAGAACCGATTAAAATTTCGAAGACTTCGGACAATAAAAACAGTTTTTTAAATGTTAAACGAGTCTATACGAAAAAATTGCGAAAATAAAACATTTATTTTACAACTAGACATCAATATTTTTTTACAAATTTTGTTTACACAGGCTACGAAAACATTGTTTTTAATTCCTAAAAATTTTGAAGAGTTTGAACTAATCGACTTATTTTTAATATCTAACGTACAAAACGACCACTCTCCGCCCTTTTCTGGGCATAGTTGAAAATTACGCATCCCCTCCCGAAATCAAATTTTTGTCAGTTACAAAGATCGGCCGCGTTCCCCATCTTAAATGACTCTCGTAACAGAGTAATTTAACAAATTCGCGGAATTTTGCTCTCGTATTGTACACATGTTACAACATTTGTAATGTTCCTGTCGGCGATTTATCCAAACGCTAACAAAACTTAATATTTGTAAGTTGATATTCATACGCCAATTCTGCTTTAGAGGAACGAGTATGTTTACTGTTCACTGACACGCATTGTCAGAAAAAAATCTGCATGGCTTCCTCATCTCACATCACGTCACATGCCCACTATAAAGTACTGTGTAGAGGAAGGTAGGGCTATTACAGGCTGAATCATCAAGCATTTTGTTGCCCACTTAGACCAATCAGCGATTGTTGGCCACGCTGCGTGGCCAATCGTTCTTCTCCTATGGGCAATTAAATGGCGGCGTGAGTCAGCCCGGATTGTAGGAGCTTTAGAGGAAGGTATCCCCTGTCTTCCCATTCGCTTTTGAGATAAGAACACAGTCTCCGTATATTTTGATAGCTAGTTTTATAAATTTAAATAAAAAAATATTAAAATTCCACATATATGGTGGGGCTATAGAGGATTATATGATAGTAGTTTTAAGAAAGCAGGAGCTATTCAGACGTAAAGAAATAAATGTAGAGTGTCATGGAAGAATGATTTAGATGAGTAGTTCAGTGAATCCTTTGCTTACTTGGTGATTTTGACAACCATTTTTTTTCACCACATACTTATCTGTTAAATTTAAAATAAATATTCAATTATTCAAACCGGTTATCCTAAAAAATCTGAAAACTATGACAAATTGAATGGAATTCTCTCTATGATGCATGTTACCAATAGAAAACTAATTTCTCCATTTTTAGAATACCTTCTTTTTCATTGTCATGTACAGGGATAGATTGTGTTATTTTAGAAACAAATGTTATATTACATGTTTGAAATTTTTATTTCTATGCAATATGTCTGCATAAAAATAAAAAAGAAAGCAATTTCATGCTATAAATAGCAAATATGACTTTATTTTAAGAAATGTCTTTCCGAAATATGAATGTATTATATTTTATTTCCTTTCATGTTGTATTAAAAAAATACATTACTATAAAAATTACACGATAATTACATTTCACATGAACGAATGAAACTGTTTACGCATACAAATCCCTGTAAATTAAATAGATTGTAAAATTCCATGTGTATACAGTTCTTATTTTAAATTTCAAATGCTATAAAGATTCTATCTTTGAAAATCTTGTTCGATATGTACTTCATATAACAGGGTGGTTATAATATAAGTACCTCTATTTGGAGCTGTCTGTAGCTCGAAGGAATAACCCAAATGAAACCAAAATCGGTACAGTTATTATTCGAGAAAGGGGAAGATAAATGGAAAAATAAAAAATAATAATTGCAATAATCACCGACAGATGGCGCTACTGAGTGTGAAATGTAATGTGTAATACAAGAACAAAGAATTGAGGCGTCAAACCGGATAGCACACCTAATTTATTTGAAAATGTTACAGTGAATGTGGGTACGCTTTCGCATGACGGTGCCGAACTTGTTCAGGTTCCACATAGTCATTGTGCTGGAAGACAAAATCCAGGCGGTGTACGACTTGCTCAACTTCGGAATGTAACGCGTCAGGAGTGATGTTTCGCACATGTTGTTATATGCGGTAAAGTCACTGAGGTTAGCGACACCTCCACGGTACTAATACGCATTATTACACATCACAATTCACACTCAAAAGCGCCATCTGTCGACTATTATTGTAATTAATTTTTGTTATTGTTCCATTCTTCCTCCCCCTTCTGGAATAGTAAGTACACCGATTTTGGTTTCATTCCGGTTATTCCTTCAATCTACAGACAGCTCCAAATAGAGATACTTATATTATAACCACCCGATATATTTATTAATTTGCTGAATTATTTTCAATGAACAATTTTAATAACATTCTAAACGTATTTACAAAAGTTTTTAAAATATTCAAAATTAATATTATCTTTGGATAATTTTAATTTTACCTCATATTCAATACGATATCTTTCGCCGTAATTCTTACGCATTATTTTACTTTTAAAAGGAAATGTCCCTTTCGACAATACGATGCACTAACCTTATCATAAATTAAAGGACAAAGGTTTATATTTCGAAACTCAGTCTTCATTATCTGCTGTGTATTGTTACTAGGGCTAATATATTTTGAGGAAACAAAGATGGAGTTTCATCTAAACCAATACATCAGAGAGAGAAGAATATTATTTGGAATGTCTTATCTGCGTTTGCCAGGATTATTAAAAACCAAGTGAATCGGTTTGAGATAGAAATTTTACTAAATTAATTGATAAGATATTTTAAATGTGGAATTAAACAGATAAAGTGAATAAATATTCATTTCTCTCTTTTAAATGTTTCAATAAAAGAATCTCTAACAATAAAAGTAGTTTAGAAACACAAAATGTAATAGATATATAAATAAATATAACGGATATATAAATAATTTATAATGAGTTTATTCAGTTAATTTAGTTAATAAATGCAATCGAAAAATAAAGCGATGATTACTATAAGTTATTGAAATTCCTAAATTGGTTAATATATATGATATATATATATGTATGATGTATGTATATATATGATATATATATGATGTATATATATATATATATATGATATATATATGATATATATATATGATATATATATGATATATATATATGATATATATATGATATATATATATGATGTATATATTGTAGATTTGGTGTTCTTTGTCTCACTAAAAATATATTTGGAATCGCACAAATAAATTCTTTTATAAATGCATAATGTAATCTAGGACTTGGGTCAATATATATTCATCTTATATTTGCAATCACACATTCAAATACGTGATTTGAACATTCAAGTAACACAAATTTCAAAAGCTTCATATTACAATTATAAACAAGAAAGAAAAATCTTGAACCAAGCACAGATTATGAAACACTTTTTAAAACATTCAGAATGCTGTAACATAACTTCACAGTTTAATAAAGTGAAAGAAAATATCTTGAGTGAACAATTTAAAAAACACATAACATACTGGAAAACTCAGTTTCAGCAATTTCTATACATACTCGTAAAAATATCCAAATTCTTTTTGTTCAGCTCTGTATACGATCGATAGGTTTGTATATATATTACATAGAATGCTAAAATTTACTATTAATTTCAGTAAAGAAACGCATTACACAGCTCAACATTACTCTTCAGCCATTTCCGTCAGTAAACGGAAATGTACTCGAATTCTTTTGTGACGCCATGTATATAATTTATAAAATTTACACACACACCATGTAATATGCAAAATTCATTTCAATACAAAACACATGCAACAATTTTGAAAACAAAGTTCCAGCACTGTAACCGAATATTCTTGCATCCATTTATATAAACGATAAATGCTATGCACACAATACTCTGTAGTAAGCATCTTGTAGTACACCTCAATGATGTATATCAATTTTCATTATGTTTGAAATAGTATAATAATATTAATATACATTGAACTCAATTTTTCCACATAGACCATAATGTAACGGAAAAATTTGAGTACCCATGTAAACAAACTATAAATGATACACTCTTTATTTACGGTTCTGCGAATGCTATGATGAACGTCAGCAACATGTATAAATCACATGACAATCCGATATATTTACGCGAGGTATAGTACGGCAGACCGAGGCTAACCAAAAAAACAAGCTACCGCGGAGCATTAAACTTATCTTTTTTTACAGACCGCTAGAGTGACGTGATGCTCTTTTCGTACACCTGCATTGGTGCATTCAAGCATCACGTGACACCAACGGTCTGTAAAAAAATATACGCGTAACGCACCGCGGTAGCCTTTCATTTTCGTTCTCCTCGCGGCAGACAGATATACAAACGGCTAGACAAGCGGAATTAACAAACACTTTTTAAGTATGTTGGAAAGGGTTTACAAAAGATTGGTAAATGATACTTTTATATGGATACTGATGCTATAAAACTACCGTGGCGAGTCATTAGACAGATTCGTGTGCGCATAAGTGTAAAATTCTACAAATATTAAACAATACTATTATAAATAGAGATCTTACATCTTTTAATGTTGGGAATAAATTTGCGATTATATATATAAAGCAAATAAAACTATTTAAAAATGGTGTCAAACACTCGTAGATATTTTCAACTATGCGCACAGTGGTTAAATGACCAGTCTCAGTAGTAGGAAATAGTGAATGTTTTGCAATATACGTATTTTAAACATCGATTGTAGCATTATAAATAATAAACTGTAAATAATATGTATGGTGAATAATAAAAAAATCCTCCTGTTATAATTGTAAAAAAGAATTGTTATTGAAACTATTGTTTTTAAATTTGAATGAAAATTATTCAGAAATATATCACTTTTTCAGTAAACACTCTTACACTGCAACAAAAACAAAAAGGGCAAATGTCTCTTCATATACGAAAATACGAGGGTAAGTCGTTAAGTATGTCACAAAAGATAATTAAATAATATCACTTAATGATGTTCACTTCAAAACAATTTTTAATTATCAACATATTCTCCAACAATATTTATGCACTTATATCACCGTTTTATCAGTGCCCCAACACCAGCACCATTGCATTCTTTGGGTCGCTGTCTTAACCGCATTCAGACTTCAAGTTGAAACTTTTCATCATCTGTGAACATCATCTTGCTTCCAAGATGTTTTTTTAGGGGACTAAACAGATGAAAATCGCTAAGTCGAATATGTATGGTGGATGTTGTAGAAGTTACAAGATGTTGTTCACAGACGATGAAAAGGTTGAACTTGATGTCCTAATGTGGCTGAGACAGCAACCCAAACAATCTTATGCAGCTGGTGTTGGGGAACTGAAAAAGGGTGATATAAGTGCGTAAATATTGATGGAGAATATATTGAGAAATAAAAATAGTTTTGAAATGAATATCATTGTAAGTTATTATTTAATTATCTTTTGTGACTTACTTAATGCCTTTCCCTCGTATAATATAATCACGTACGAAAATATGCAATAACATCTTTCGAGATGCACAGGATTCCGAAAAGCGTTCTTTGTCTAAAGAATCCTCAGAAACGAATATATTTTCGAGATTAAACGAAGTATTTATTTAAAAAAAGTTTACTTTAAATATATAGAGAAAAAATTCTTTCTAATGTAGGAACATAATATTCACCTTCAGTATACACATTAAAAACATGAAAACATTTAAAATTAATCACAATTTATTACGTATTACTAAAATAGGTGTAAAATGAAATAAAGGTTTTAAAACATTACACCCTCCTATATATGTTAAAATTTTCGTCGCAGTCCCAAGCTCTTTCGACCAGAACCTGGCCATCATAAAGAGGACAAAAATTACAGTAACTTCTGGCGAAACCAAATATGATAACCCTGTCCATTTTTACATATTTGGTTTTGCCTTCTGATATTTAACCAGTGTACATTCCGGAAGTTACTGAATTTTTACTCATTTTCGCCCTCTTTGATGATGGCTAGTTTCTGGTCGAAAGCGCTCGGGACTCCGACGAAAATTTATACATCTATAGAAGGGTTGTAATGTTTTAAAATCTTTATTTAATTTTACACCTATTTCAGTAATATGTAATAAATTGTGATTAATTTCTACTGTTTTCATGTTTTTAATTAAAAGTTTCTTTTGTTATCCACTAATTTTCGGAAACGTTTCCAAGTATTTTTAAAGTGCATTCACCAGTTTTCTCAAACTGGAATATCGGTTTTTAAGATGCTGCTAATCCTCAATTAAACATTTTCAATTGCATAGTTGAATTTATGAATGAAATAGTAACAAAATAATTTTAATATTAATGCTGTTTATTGACCAATTTGTCTGAAAACATGAATGATCAATATTTGTTGCTTATATTTAACATTTTATCTTTGATTAAATGAAAAATATACCCTAAATGTGACAAACGTATGAGAAATCAAACCACACAATGACCTTACATTCATCAATATCACACGATTGACGTGATTTTGGGAGTAAAATTATACATTTCTTAACAGAAAAGCATTTTATCAGAAAAAAGAATTATGTAACAATTTGTATTGATCTAAGATTATTTAATGCTGAACTTAAGAAACTGAGCTATTCTCTCCAATAGCTGTAAAAATAAAGACAAGATTATCTTTATCTTAGAGTGTTATCAATAGCGCAGTGCAGGGTGTCCATAGAGGGGAGGTAGATTGCTGCTACTTCGCAGAAAAGGCGGCGCGCGCGGAACAGGAATGCCCTGTACTTCGGTTGCCGACCTGAACGGTAATGGTCCCCGATATCGAAAGATTACACCGGTAAAGTTTAAGAGCTAAATTCGATAAATTTAAGACAGCCGTCAGTGGATCGAGTTGGGCTTCGAAATCCATTACAGCTCTTGCGAAGAGTTTGCACCGGGTGGGAAATACTTAGGTGACCTAAAATGTTGTTCCAAATAAAGCTATGGCACAGAAACATATATTGCGCACTAAAATAAGTTAGCCATATTTTTAATTTCAGGAGCTATTAGAACATATGCTACTCAGTACCAAATATCGCATTTTATAACCGAAGGGCAGTTAAGTTTAATATACAGAGTGTTTTTTTTTTTTTTTTTTAACTGACGCTATTCAGAGCCGCCGGTAGCTCGTTCTAATAACTGGATTGACACAAAATTTTACAAATGGACTAAGAAAACTACGGGAAAAAAGATTCTAACAAAAAAAAAAATTAGTTCCAATCACAGCCGATAGGGGGAAATATGGCGGTGTGGTAATTTATGCAACTGAGAATTAGCATACTATATGGGCAATAAATGAAAATGCAAATTTTTGCTTACGCAAGCGACAGTAGCGCCAATAGTTTAAGCTATAAATGTATGCGAAAAACTCCGAGAAACAATTTTAGCTCAGGTTGAAAATGAATCTCACGTTACCGCAGCCCGCATTACTTGTGTAGTTCTATTATTGTGACCAGTGCAATGCACCAGCCGCTCTTCGTTTATTTTGAACACGCCATAAACTGCGCAAATGACCTTTATCCGTTAATGCATTGAAAGTAATGATTCTGAAATTCGAATAAACAGGCTCGCTAGCAGTTCGGCCAAGCCGAACCGGCCAAGTCGGTAAACCGGTGTATGATAATAAAAGTAAAGATAATTTAGTAAAATTATTTAATGATGTAAATTGTTAGTTATAATTCTCTATTTATAAAAAATAAATTACCATTAAATAATTTTACTACATTATCATTAATTTTATCATCATAGCCTTCAAAATCATTTTCATTGCGACGAATTGACGTCGCGACGAATTGACACCACGACAAATTGACGCTGCGACGACTTCACGCTGCGATGAATTGTGCGCGACGAATTGATGCGACATCATGGCCAAGCTGTCAGAACAATGAAAAAAACCAAAACGGTAAAATAAGATCCCAGCACCCAGGGATAATATACTTCATTAAAACCTAAAAGGTAATAAAAAACTATACAAATTGTAAAAAAAAAAAAAGATTTTATTAAAATTTTTACATGTTCATTATCCAAACAAATAAGAATATGCTACAGATGCATGATCTATAATGTGATGATTTGAAACGCCATCATTCAATTTTGCACGTACTTTCTTAGATTATGTACATTATTTTATTTTATTTTTACTTTTATGTTTAATTCCCTATCCGTAACCATGAAGTAATTTAACTTCAGACTTTTGTACGTCAAATGTTGCAGCGTTACATATTTAATTTTTACGTGTTACAGTTCCTATGGTTTCTTTTATAATGGATAGGTTGGAGTAAAAAATTATCTTACTTTCAATGAAATTTATTTGGGTGGTTTCTTCGCGATATAATCTTGCTAAGAAAATTTAGTTATAAAAAAAGGTGTACATAGCTCATATAAAGTATAATATAAAAATTGCAGTGCTTGCAAGATTATGTCAAGAAGAAGCATTACAAATAAATTACAATAAAAGTAATATAATTTTTCTATTCTATATATGTTATCCATCCATTATAAGAGAAACCACAGATATTCTGCCACGTAAAAATGCAGTATGTAACGACACTGCATCATTTAACTTAACACTATTATTGGTTGAGATACCACATGATTACAAATAGGAAAATAACCATTAAAGCAAAAAGTTAATAAAATAACGTGCGTGATCTTATAAGGTACGTGAAAAATTGAATGATGACGTTTTTAATCAGTGGATTATAGATTATGAAACTATAAAATATTCCTATTTGTTTTGATAATGACTTTGGAGGAGCCGAAACATGTACAAACAGTTTATTAAAACTTTTTTACTGTTTTTAGAGTTTTTATTTAACACTTTTTAGAAATTAATGAAGTATACTATCAGAACAGTTTCGCGAAATCTGGAGCAGTTTAGTTTTGTGCATTATGACTTCAACATGTATAGCAAAAATAGCATTTTGCTGTGAGGTCATTATTATAAAGCTGAAATAACCTCTATCAAAAAGGTTCTAGGTTTACTTCTCATATAGAGTTAATTAAATTGTTAGAGATGAAGTGTAGTTGAGTTATTTTTCAACTTTCGCTTTGTTCTTGGTTAATTCTTGTCATCCTGTACTGTGACATGAAAGAACTGATTTATATAATATCAAATAAACGCTTTATAATTTTCTATTTTTATGTTTAATTTCATGTTTATTAAAACAACAGATAATATTACATTTACGAAATAGTTCCTAGTTAAGATTGCTTTTAGTGCACGGCTGTTACTCTCATAGTGATATTATCATATACACATTTTCATGCAATTTATTTCCCTTATCGCATAAAAAAATAAAGTAAATTGCAGAAGCTTTATACAAGCCTGCTTTTCAAATATGATATATGTTTACATACAATTTATAACTATCTAACAGTGAACTAAATTTTTATCTTGAATTTCAGAATACAGCAATATCGTATTTTTCTTGCACACGACTTTTTAAAGAAAACTCTTTTCGCAAAACAGTCGGAAATATGTTACAGAATGAAAATATGCTTTCTATATTTCAACAGATGTTCTTCAACATTAATTTTCCTTTCATCTCCCAAGTAACGGTTGTTAGAGTTCATGATTTATTCATGCATTTTAGATATGAAAGAGATGATTTTATTTTAACCTTTGAAACCAGAGAAAAGAATAAAAAAGAACATTATAAAATATACACTATATTTTTCAGCATGTAAAATAGCTTAGCATTGCACATAAAAGATAAATTTATATGTGATTTTCTGAAATAAAATCTCAACAATTTTACTATTTCTAACATCCAATTAATCACCGTAGTTGGGTATTACTAAACTTCAGTACTAAACTGATATCTGTCAACGTAAAGCTAGTTTTTACTTTGATCTTAAAAATAAAAATTAATATTAGATTATGAAAGCTGAATTGGTTAAAGAATACATTACATTAGAAAATGCTCCATATTGTTTATTATTTGTATTAATATATTTTATCTAAAATTGTATTTTATTTTTAAAAAAATATATAAGACATATTTCATTAAAAAAGTTCAAATTAACTTTCTTTAATTTTTGTTTTGATGTCATGATGCTCTTAGATGACAAGCATTCAATATTATTAGTTTTGTAATTCTGTGTACATTTTCCCTGCATAGATAATGAATATAATTATTTAATTTTTAAACAATTTCTAAATAAACAATTATATGTACAATTTAAAAAGTGTTGCTTTTATAAATGTATCTGTCACATATAAAAATTAAAATCATGCTAAAATGTGTGATTTTTTTGAGCAATTAAATAAATAAAATAATTTACCGAAGCCTTTGCATCTCGTGGGACTTTACTCATGATGTTCATTATGAAGGAGGTGAAATAATTTGCAAAAGTTAAAAGTCTTTCTGCAAGTTAGAAATAATTTAGCAGTAGCGCATTAACATTCGTCGTATTCGTCCGATTTAAACGGTAAAAATCTCAACCCGCTTCGGACATGAATTATTCAAATCAAGTTCTGCAATGTGAATTAATTACTTTCCCGAAAGATTTAGAGTTGACTTATTAACTTTAATGACGCCATCGGCTAGAGCAGTAATATTTCAAGAAATCGGTAGAAAGAATAGCAAGTTCTTTTTACCGAAGACTGAAGATATGTTAAATTTTTAAAAATAATTTTAAATGAGTTGTATTTTAATTTTCATCATATACCAAAACGGAAGAGTTTAAAATTATTTCTGTATTTATTTAATAAAAAGGCCAAAAAGTAGCTGTTACAAGTTTGAGATTTTTTGAAATTTTCGAAATGTTCTCTTTATACCATTTTTTTCTAATGACATTTAAGTTAAAACGTTGAAAAATATATAAACATTTTAAAAATTACACTGAAATTTTTAAAAGTGAAAAATAGTCAAAATTATATGAAAAATTGACATTTGTGCAAAACATAACTCAAAATCAAATCAATGCATTCACAACTCCTAAATTGCATAATAAAGAAAGTAACTTTCTCTAGGACATAGACTAGCCGCATTATAATAACATTTCTATCGGAAAAGCTATGACACTCAAGGTATTAATGTAAATAAAAATTCGTAAAATTTCTTGCAACTTTTTAACTTAAACCAGTGTAAATATAAAACTAATTAATATATCATCATGATTGTAGTATATTCCCTCAATAAACATTTGCAGAATAAGTTTTAAAAATTTCAAGGCATTTCATGCATAATTTTTTGCTATAGCATGTTTTGCGTACAGTAAAAATCTGAAAAATTCATTTTGAGAAAAAGCTAAAAACAACTTTTAAAGGCGGTTCTTGCTATAAAAATATTTATTATTCTTTAAAGGTTTAATCATATACTCCATGTATTTTGTTGAACATATAATACAATTTAAATGCTAAAGTTTGAAAAAGAAGAATGTAAACATAATTTCAACCTACTTCCGGTTTGCAGAACGATTTTTCCGATTGTAAAATTCTTCGGCAAGTTGTAATAGATGTAACTTTAAATGGCTGCAACTCAGGTTCAAATTCCGATACAGACACAATTAAAGCAGAATTTGATAGATAAAAGGTCGCATTTTAATATTATTGCAAAAATTAAAAATCGATCTTTTGTCGAAAATGACGTTTCAAAGGTGTGCGGATACCTTAATAAATGAAATATAAATAAGAAACTTAATAACAAACTAGATGGAACCCGTCAAAACGTGACGGAAAAAAATACTATAACAATATCAGTAAAATAATCTTCTTTATTATTTAAGTAGGGCTTCGTATGAAACAGTCTTTCAAATATTTTATTTTAAAAAATCACCCCCCCCCCCAGTGAAATGCTATTTCCGATGCAAACTCCAAATGAACACTCCGTAAACAAATGTGTAATGCAAATCAGTTTGACATTACCACCATATTCCCCCACGACAAAAAAAAAGAAAAAAAAAAGTTCATGGTCCTATAAAGTATATAAATAGTCCTATCATAAAGTATCATACAAATTTCCTACTTTCATCTCATATTCAGTAAATAAAAGAACATAGTATAAGCACCCCCCCCCCCCTGTGATAATGCAATCGAATGAGCTCCTATGCGCATATGTATTGCATCTGCACAAAGGCACCGTTGAAATTCAACGTTAAAAAAGTTTTAAAATGTTTAAATTAAAAGTCTTAAAATGCCCTCTCTAATCATTGTTCGTTTCAAATCCATATCTTCTAAAACGCATCCATTGTTTTAAGCTAATCAATTTTTATGTAAAAATGAAGAATTTTTGCTAAAAATAATAAATTAATATTGAGATGAGGGAGAATTTTAATGTTTTCAATTGTAATTTATTTGTATGGTTTCTTCTATCCCTTTACATAATCAGGATGATTATTCCTTTTCCATCACAGTCGGTCTCTCATACAGTTAAATATCCAATGAATCTTAACAAAAATAATAAATAACAGTTCCTAGCATATTCTGATTCAACATATACATCAACGAATTCAACATATCCATTTTATGTTAATCATAAACTAAAAATAGTTTTTTTTTTTCCTTTTGACAGTTTTTATATTAGTACAAGACAGATTTTATATTAGTTACCAAAATACGCTATCTTATGGATAATCTGATCTTATGATTTATCAGGTTTTTACTATTATTATTGTTTTTTAACTTTCCATGAAGGTTAGGGATACCTATTTTCAATTGTTGCAACTTTCCAAGGGGCTATTTTACATTATTAAAACAAACGGATGGTCATTGTTGAGATAGAATTGAAAAATATTTCATGCTTGAAAATTATTTAAAAAGTCGTTAAATTAAGCGGCAGATTTCAAATAAATTTCAATCGAAAGCTATTTTTTTTTCTAATTGAGGATGTAAGAATTGAAATTGTAAAATGTAGTAAAAAAATTAAATTTTTAGTATTTAGAAGTGATGTAATAGCGATGAAAGCTAAAGCGATAGTGCCGTTTGTTGTCACAACCGTTATACATTTCTAAATATTGCCACTGTGTTTTGGTTGGCGTCCAAAAGCAGACTACCATTTTTTGACATCGAAAGAAAAATTCACAGTGAAAGAAATAAGACTTTGCCGCTAATAAGGAACTGTTAAATGAACTTACAACAAACCTACCAAAATAATTCCTATAAAATATTAGCCTTACATTGTTTATTCTAGCTAAAAATACAATCATTATTTCAAGTTTTTTTTTTCCTGAAATTCTTTACTTTCGTGCATTTTTTTATTAAAAAAGGAAATCTTAATAAATTAAATCCTATAATTCCTATAACTTAATCCTATAATTTAAAAAAAGTAATTGGTAACATGTAATCAAGGTATGCAATCAAGATGAAGCAACCAATAAAGGCTCCAGTTCTAATCTTTAAAATTAAAAATTGAATTATCAGTTAATATTACGCCATGTTGACACAATCATATAAATTTTTCTTTTTAGTTTTATCAATGTTAAAGTGCATTTCAAGCTAAGCATAAGGTCATTTTCACCGGTACAAACTTTTCACACATACATTTATGCTTAAGCACCATGCATACAAATAAAAATATATTTTGCATTTAATTGTAATGAAAAAAATGGCATCAACAAAGTTATAATGCTTAATGATAAAATGAACCCAATGGACAATATTTCCGTGACGTCACAGTAAATATGAATTTTTATTTGCTTATAAAACACACGGATAAATATTTTTACCGAAATAATTAAACATTTTAACTATATTTTAACTTAACAACAAAATAAGATCACTAAATATAATTAACATTTAGGGAAAATGCTTAAGTGATACTAAAATAAAACAACAAAAGGCTTATAAAGACCTTTTTAATGATTCAACATACGTTTCAACGCTCTTTGCGGCGTCATTTTCAAGAAAATATATTGATAAATAAAATATTCTTGCAAAATTTGAAAAATAACATTGAAAACATATACATAACATATTCATGTTTTCAATGTTATTTTTCAAATTTTGCAAGAATATTTTATTTATCAATATATTTTCTTGAAAATGACGCCGCAAAGAGCGTTGAAACGTATGTTGAATCATTAAAAAGGTCTTTATAAGCCTTTTGTTGTTTTATTTTAGTATCACTTAAGCATTTTCCTTAAATTTTAATTATATTTTAACTTACAAATTAAAAAATTCGGCCTAAAAGTCACGTGCTTTTAATATTTAATATTTATTTTTTATGCTCGCAATCATTGAGTTCAGAATATAAACTCTGTACGTCGCAACAGTGGGCGTTAATCCGATTGCCGACTTTATGACGTCATAAGCAGAAGTAAAATTTTAATTTAAGATTACGGCTAATTAATTAAATTTTCGAACAAACGAATGTACGATAACAAATCTGTGACCAAATATCTTTCATTTAAAAAAAGAATGATGTAATTTGATGTAGTAGTTTGTTCTCACGGATTGTCGAAACAAAATGCTTAGCGTTTTAAATATATAAATAGAGGATTATCAAATTTACCTTTTCTTATCTTATTAATAGGGATATAAGATTTTTATTTAAATGGCATTTTTTTTCATGAACGAATGAATAAAATTATGAAATGAAACTGCTCGACACATTTTATAGGCGTCATGCAAGAGAAACATCCCATGGTAAATGGACACCCCCCCCCCACACAAAAAAACCTGGGTCTACTTTGTGTCTATATAATGTTGTCAACTGTTAGAACAGTCATACTTAATATGTGTTCAGCTGTCCGTATGTGGCCCACCAACATTTTATGTGCGGCCCGAGACACACAATTTATAAAAATATTTCAAATAAGCATAAAATATATTTAAGACCTTCATTGCTGTTTGAAGATATTTCTATGAAAATAATGGCTTGGTATTTACAATTATTTCAAAATAATATTAAAACACCCTAAAAATCATTCATGTCGCCAAGGTGGATGACAAACATGAGTGATGCTGGAAACAATCTATTTTAAAGATTATGAGAGTGTCAACAGTAAAATTCGTTTTGCGCCAAATTACGCACTCTAAAATACCCGAGTTTTCTATAGACAAAATTACGAGAAAATCTTTAGTTTGGATTGTTAATATCTTCCTTTCCCTCCCTTGTGGGTATAATAGATTATTATTATTAAAAAAAATATTTTTACTTATTATTATTATTATTATTATGTATTATTATTGCTATTATTACGTATGCCACGGTCACAATGTTTGGTACAGACCTAAATCTAAAACTAATTTTATTGGTTTATAGACACATTACGGCAAAGATATTTTCTGATTTTATTATCTGAAGACCAACGAATCATATATCATTCACCGTGGTTTGAGAACATTAAAAATCACAATCAATTCAATTCTCTTTGCTGCTGTTAGTCCGCAATTGTTTACTTCAGTCACATGACATGCGTTATTATAATATAAATTACAAACAAAATCTCCATTTTCATATTCTTGAGCAAAAGAGAGACGAAATTATTTGTAAATTAAAGAACATATATTAGCAGTTCGAAAAATTAATCCATCTTTCCTTCTCCGCTGACGAATAGAGTTACTGTATTTGTATCATGAGAAAACAACGGCAAAGTTTCCCGTAATCCTGATGATCAGAAAGAGTAATTTAAATGTTAAATTCTTATATATTTTCATCAGATACATTAAAAGCCAAATAAATTATACTGAATTTGAATAATTTGAATTTACTTGCTAAGTTAACCGATAAGAGATTTTAAAAGTACGATTGAAAAAAAAATACCCATACAGTATTAAACTGGTTAAAATCAGAAAAAATCCAGTAGACAATTTATATATGTATCAGAAACATGTGTATTTTTTTCTCAATATCGACACACATTTTTAGTATATGTGTATTTAAATGTACGGATATGGTGCATAAGTGTCACATTATGCATGTTTTATACGCACAATAAAATATAATTTTGTAAAAAAATGAGAAATAAAAACTTATTTAAACACGGCAGCAGAAAAAGTTGCTAGAAGATTTCTATGAACACAAACATTTTCTGTACACATTGTAAAAGTTTCTATCTATCGATTTATTTCTCTACGTACAATACCGAGCATGTATAATTGACATACATTTTTCAAGATTTTTTTTTTATAATCTTTTACAATGTACGTTAATGTATGCATATTTAAAGCGCATCTTCTAAGATAAATTATAACCATTGCTGTTAATGCTATATTTTGGCAACGCAATAACTACTTGTAAAGATTGTATCTAACACAGCTAAAAACGACTAAAAAGGACTTATGAGTTAACTTAGTGGATTTGTAAACACAGCATTATAAAACTGCAATATATTTGTTTATATTTCTTGATAATTTATAAAAAATTACGTGCGAGGCGCAAAAGAGTTATGTTTGCGTGCAATTTATCATACGTAACTCAGTAAACTTATCTCAGTGTTTAACATTTTTTTAAACAGTTAAAAATATTTATAGGAGAGCACAACAAGAACTAAATTTTTTTTTTAAATAAGAAAATGAAGAAACTTGTCATTCATAATTTACTCGAATACACTTTAGAATGCTTTATTTAATAAATTAATTTAGGATTTTTTTCTGTTCTCAATATGATTTGTAAGTAATACTAAAAATAAAATTCCCTATGTGAAACAGTTATGTATAATGAGATTTTTTAGTACTGGATATTGTATATCCAGGGGCAGAACTATCTTCAAGTGTCTGCAACGCTAATAATGTTTTCAAAAATAGTCTGCAATACGCAATGTATCATATAAATCTATTCTTGCTGCTGTCGTAGTTGTAGTTCCAATTAATTAAGGCACCAGCTTTTATCTGCCTTTCTGAGTAAAAAAAAATTCTGAAATTCACAGCAAATATTCTGAAAGTTTACAGCAGAGGGGGAGGGGAGAAAATCTCCTCTCGGTAATAATTATTCTTGTTGCTGGTCGGATTAACTCTGCTTTTGATTCGAGTCGATTTCAGGCTGAGTGTAGATTATTGCAAATTGGGTTCGGGTTAACACGACTTTTCAAAAGTTAGTTCAGTATATTGTTTCAGATTAAAAACTATGCCTATACTAATAAGCATAGAACTTAGTGTGTCTGCTGTTTTCTAAAAGAATGCTGCATCTTTTCTGGGACTATTTCACAAAATTCACGTTTTTTTCGTGAACCTTTGACGAAATTAGCGTTTCTTTTTTCCCCGCGATCCTTTGGCGAAATTTACGGGTTTTTTTTCATAGCCCTTCAACGAAATTCGCACTTTTTCCGTGATCCTTTGACGAAATTAGCATTTTTTCTGCGGCCATTTGACGAAATTTACGTTTTCTCTGTGGCCCTTTGATGAAATTTTTTGTACGATCCTTCAACGAAACTCATGTTTTTTTACAGTCTTTTGACGAAAATCAAGTTTTTCCGCGGCCCTTTGACGAAATTTGCATTTTTATCGCAATCTGTCGACAAAATTATCCATTTTCCAAGATCCTTTGATGAATTTCCCGATTTTTCTTTGACTACAAAATTCGCGTTTCTTTTCGTTACCCTTCAACAGAATTTGCGAGATATTTCGATATTTTTCGAGATATTTCGACGAAAATTACCGTTTTTTTGAGATTATTCGACGATATTTGCCGTTTTTTCGAGATTCTTCGACGAAATTTACCGTTTTTTCGAGTTCCTTCGACGAAATTAACAGTTTTTTCTACGATCTTTCGATGAAATTGACGTTTTCTCCCTAGTTCTTCGGCAAAATTCGCATTTTTCCGCGATCCTTCAAAGAAACTCATGTTTTTTTGACGAAATTCACGTTTTTCACGGCCTTTTGACTAAATTTGCGTTTTTTTTTTGTGATCTGTCAACGAAATTAGCCATTTTTCACAAACTTTAAATGAATTTCGCGTTTTTTCCGCGATTCTTCGACGAAATTTGCCTTTTTATTCACGATTCTTCGACGAAGTTTGCCGTTTTTTCGCGTAATTCACGCGCTATAGCGCGTCCGCGGCATCGCTGTATGTTTTTAGTCTGCAGGTGCACTAAATAGTCTGCGACGCCCGTTGCAGCGTCATGTACATTCTGCCACGGGGATTGTGTACTAATATTGTTTGATAAAATCCTTAAATACACTTTCTTACTTTTTATCTTCTCCTTATCTTGAAAAACAGGAATAAAATAAAATGATTAAAAAATGAAAATTTACAAAAGAAATATTTGAAATATGGTATTTATTCACGAGCTTTACAGGTAAAAAAAAACATTTTTTCTTTAAAAACTAGTCATCTTGCCTATAAAAATCTTTAAAAACTCTTTTTAAGAATATTTTTTACAGTGTATAATACATTAATTTTTTTTTAAAGCTAAATAGATTTTTTTTTTATTTTTATATACTACTAAATGGTAAATGCATAACTACTGTACTATTATTATATATGATTAAATAAGAATTGCTTTAAAAATACATTTTTCTCTGTTACTTGAGATTTGGAATGAAACGAGTGAAGATTGATATTAATAAAATACTATTGTGGTTGCTACCACAGAGTTCTAAAATGAACTGAACTTCTTTGAAATTGAATAGTAAGTGCATTGCGACAGCTATTGAAAAACTATAATGTTCCTCATGTGTGCTTCGCTTTCATATAAAATATAAGTTTAATTTTTTCTGTACACATTTACCGTTATAATAATATAAAGAATTCCTATAAAAATTAACATATTTCTTATAAATGTAAAATAAAAATATATACTTCCATTTTTTAAAGCAAATATTACGCCAAATAACTTTTTTCTTACAAAAGTTAAAGCATTCAGAAACGATAATTACACAAACCTAAATTGTTCTTAAAGATTTTTGTAATTTTTTTTATGTTATAAAAAACATTTTTCTTTAAGAACTAGTAATCCTGCCTATAAAAATCAATAAAAACTCTTTTTAAGAATATTTTTTACAGTGTATAATACATTAATTCTTTTTTTAATGCTAATTAGAATTTTTTTTAATTTTTATATACTACTAAATGGTAAATGCATAACAACTGTACTATTATTATATATGATAAAAATAGGAATTGTTCTAAAAATATATTTTACTCTGTTACTTGAGATTTGGAATGAAACGTGTGAAGTTTGATATTAATAAAATACTATTGTAGTTGATACCACAGAGTTCTGAAATGAACTGAACTTCTTTGAAATTGAATCGCAAGGGCACTGCGACAGCAATTGGAAAAGTATAATGTTCCTGATGCGTTTTTCGCTTTCATATAAAATATGTTTCATTTTCTGTGTACATATTTACCTTTATAATAACATAGAGAATTCCGATAAAACATATCATATAAAACATCCTAATTAACATATTTCTTAAAAATGTAAAATAAAAATGTATACTTCCATTTTTATAAAACAAATGTTATGATGACAAAGGTTTTATTTACAAAAATGGCTGAGGCATTCAGGAACGAAAATTATACAAACCTAAATTGTTTTAAAGATTTTTGTACATTTTTTTAATGATATAATGTTTGAAGAACACGAAAGCCTCATTCTAAGGGTCTCATTGACGACTGAAAAACAGTTACATCTAACAAATGTGAAAGAATTGTCGAGTGCTTTGAAAGTGAATTATTACGTTCTCTCCATTACCTTTTGAGTTATGTTTTTTTTTTATGTATTCAAGCATTTACGATTACCCTTTATATTTGTTTTCTCCAAAACAAGTGGTTCAAGCTAAACAATTTGTTCTTTTCTGTAATCTAAATGAAAGGAGAAACAATTTTAAGCTACTAACCATTTTTTGCGGCTTTCATTAAAAAATAAAATAAAATAAAATAAAATAAAATAAAACCATTTACTCTTTTTTTTGGAGAGAATTTTATTTATTCTGTTTTAAGATCTATTTTAACATTATGAGATACTAAGTCCTTTAATTGTTTTCTCTTCTTTTACATTTTCAATTTTACTTAATACTTGCTTTTCCTTAAGAAGCCGTATCTTCGTTCATGAAATTTTTCTTTCAAATGTTATTTTTGTGATACATACGACAAACAAACCATAACGTTTATGCGGTGAAAAGAAAGAACGGCGTTCTTTCTTATTTTTATTAAAAACATATAATTGATTTATTTCGAAATTTATAATGTTTAATTTCCATAGCGTTTTATTAATGTATTAAAACACTACTGTTTTACTTCATTTTTTATCAAATTAATTCATTTGAAAATACCTAAGTTATTACTTACCCATCATACGTAGTATAGGGTAAGTCTTGTAATCGTTTTGAAAATCGATTTTTTTTTTTTTTTTTTTTTGACGGAATTACACGTTTCAGACACTGGAGATTCCTAAAAATATATCTTTATATAAAAAAAAAATTGCCGTCCGTCTGTCTGTGTGTGTGTGTCTGTAACCGCTCTATCTCCCGAAAAAATTGAGATAGAGACTTGAAATTTGGTGTGTAATTAGTATGTAATAATAGAAAGAAGCTTATTGAATTTCAGTAACCTCGATTATCCGGAAGTTTTTTTTTCGGACTCTCAAAATATTCGTTCTGATAAAAGTTACATAAATATTTTCGAAATCGTTTATTTTAAGGAAGGAATATAAAAGACAATAAAAAAACATAAATTTTGCATAAAGAATGAAGTCGATCGGATAATGGGTTGCCGAGATATTTGTAATCCTATTTTCAACACTCTTCGATTTTTCCTGATCTGTATTTTATTCAAATTTCAATTCAAATATATATTTTATTTGGAAATGAGACGCTTAATCCGACGCAGGAAACTGTTAGTTAATATGATTATCAATTTTGGAGTAATAGAGTATTTAAAATTTATGACGTCATCAAGTCACGATTTAATTCTAATTGCAATGCACTTTATGTATAAATAGTTTACACATGTTTTACTTTCATATTTTATACTATGCATATCCATGATGGGTAGTTATTACGGTGACCCCGAACGACTAGTTTCATTAGCAATTACAAACCAAAAAGTCTTTTTTAATTTAGCCTTTGTGGATTCTAAAAATATCTTTATTTAATTAAAGAAAAATAAATTACTTCATTGTTTTTTACTCGTATACAAATAAAAGGTACATATTTAATTTTAAATATTATTTGTTTTAAATACTATATTTCTATTGTATGTTTCTTATATTTACAGAAATGAATAAAACAATCTAAAAATATTTACTTAAAAGCTCAAATGGTGCTGTAAATTGTTGCATTCATTTCTTCATCATACATTACATAAATGAATTAGTTAGAAATATATGAGAAAAATATACATAAAGAGTTAATTATTTGTCATTGTTTAAAACAAGATCAAAATAATATGAAAACAAGTCAACGTTACATTTGGTTGTGACTAAAAAATATTTGACAATATTCCTTAGGAGTAGATTTAAGATATTTTGTTTTAATTGTATATATAGATTCCCGGATTAGTATGTATTTAAATCTCATGGTATTAAAATGTTACTGTGTAGGATTAGGAGATTTTATATGTCTAGCATTAGTATTTATTTAAATCTCTTTGAGATTTAAATGCACTTCTCTGGCTTATTGTTAGTATTTAAACATATTTCGAAGAAGTGTTATATTTGTGTGTATGTTGTTGCGTTAAAAAACATAATGAACTTACAAAAGTTCTGTTTATATATATTTTTGATGAAATATAATTGCTTCTAAACAGGTACAGAAACACTCGCATTTTTAAATAAACAAATGCATTATCCAAAAGGGATGTAATATTCCTTTGTAGAGAGCTCTGATTAAATTTATGGGATTCTTAACAGGAAGTAACGAAGAGCCACAAACTTATTATAATTTTTTTTTTACATAGGTAAAGATAAATACTCCATACATCTTTACGAAATTTGATCGTCAATCTTTACGTTGGAGCAGAGTTATTGGGATTCAAAAATGCCATATAAGAGTTAGAGTGAATACAGTGTTAGAAGAAACAGTGTATCTCACAGTTATCATTCCTGTTTTCATTTCGTTTTATTTAGATATTAGTTCGTTTGAATTTGAGTAGCTGATATGTAGCGCTTGTGGTTGTGGATTGGTGGAGATGTTACAAAAATAATGACTATACTAAGTAGAAAATTAAACAAAATTTTGAAGACTATTACATTTGTAAAACTTATAATTTGCAGAGTTTTTATTATAAAAACAAGTTATTTTCAGAAAATATGACAAACAAAATTGTACACAACACCCTGCAATCAGAAATAAAAAATAATAAAAATTGTATGAAAAATGATCAGGTTAACTAAATAATGTTTCACTGCGGATGCGCGAATTCAATCAAAACATACTGTGCATAATATATTAGCTAAATATATAGACCAACTTTTATGAAAGTCTCAAAAACATAGCTTGAAAATTCTGATAGGAATCGTCGATAGAATAAGCTTGAAATTCGCTGTTCCCAAAACGAAGCAAAAAGATGAGGGGTTGTATCAAACATAGAATGAGAGACACTTCATTCTTATTAGTCAACTTTCATAAGCTAGTATATTTGGATACAACCCCTCATCTTTTTGCTTCCTTTTGGGAACAGCAAAATTCGAGCTTATTCTATGGACGATTACTATCAGAATTTTCAAGCTATGTTTTTGAGACTTTCATATAAGTTGATCTATACATTTAGCTAATATATTATGCGCAGTATATTTTGATTAAATTCGTGCATGCGCAGTGAAACAATATTTAGTAAACTTGCTCATTTTTCATACAATTTTTATTATTTTTTAATTCTGATTGCAGGGTATTGTGTATAATTTTGTTTGTCATATTGTCTGAAAATAACTTGTTTTTATATTAAAAACTCTGTAAATTATAAACAAAAAGCTTGGTAAAATTTGGGACTGACTTTATAAAAACCTGAATTTCTCTTCGAGTATAGATGCTATCTTTATAAAAATGAACCCAAATTATTACAATAAGCCACTTAATCATAATCTACAATTTGAATGCTTTTGCAATATCAGTTTTTACAGGGTTATCCAAAATATATTCGTTTTTCTTCAATTTGTTGACGGCCCCTTATGGAGTTTCGGGAAAAAATCTTCGCGGAAATATATAACGTTTATCATGTTGTTTACACTCCTGAAGTTTCAGGATAATTCCTCATGTATCTTTCCAGATATTTAACAAAGCGTCTAAAATCGCAACTGACCGGTCATCATTGGAAATATAGTGTATGTTTTCCTAATCATGTTAAAGGCTCCATCGGGCTAGTTGCTCTAGTTACTGTATTTCAGCTATTTTACGTGTGATGGAGCAAATGATGTTTCTCTACTCTCAATTGTTATAAAAAAAACGTAGTAGACTAAGTTACAGCTATTTATGTTTTCAAATAAATTGATATTCACCAAAGGAAGATAAAGTTGGCTTTTATTGTATGTTTTTGTAAGATATAGACAAGTAGAAGATGAAATACAATGTACTTACTAGAAATTTTCCATGACATATTTCGTTATTGCTGTTTAAAACAGGTATCGAGTAATACGTTAGTTATATGTTGCAACCTTATTTGTGCACGCACCACCTGCATCGGATATATATGCCTCAATTATGATTCGGGATAAGACGTCACCTTTATAACTATCAAATAACATTGATGCACGAGAATATTTTTTTTTTAAATCTTGAAGTAGGGAAAAACGATATAACATAATAATTAATTAAGTAGGGAATGTAATAGCTACGTAATGAGTGAATGATGTCCATTCTCTGAATTCATCTGAAAGTGGAGAGAATGTATCAGTTTTTGTATATATTAACGCAGAAGGCTTTGTGTTCCCTCCTGTTCTGTGTGAGAGAAATTTCCAATTTTTAATCTGCCTTCTTCCAGGATAAAAAATTTATAAGAAACACAAATCTTCTTTCATTTCTTCCGTGCTTTTCAGTAAGTGGCTGAAGGAACAATTATTTCCAAGAAAGACATCATGGAAAGTACTTATAACCCTTTACGATCACTCGCCACATGTGAATTCTCTGGAAAATTCTGAACTATTCATATAATAATGCCATAATTTTATTGTATCTGCCAAGTCATACCACACAAGCTCTGCAACCGCTTGATAAGTTACACTTTAAACTGATCAAAATTAACTTCAATTAAGCAGGGAATCAGTGGGGAAGCATAATCCCCAGTACAGCGGGTGCTGAGTACTGCATTAATGGGTTCGGGCGTACCGGAACTTTCCCACTTGTCGTGAAAGTGTCCCATAATACTTTGTTCGCAAATTCCGACAGATTGATCTCAGATTGGTGAAAGAAGATCAGATTGATGAAATGAGCACAAGAGACTTGCCTTCCTCTATTTTGGATTCGTGTAGAGAAGGCCTACTAGATGATTGCCAAAAGCATAAGATGATGCATAAAGATTTGATAGACATCGCAATTTCTCAAAATCTAAAACTCACACTTAAAGACAATCATCAAGAATCTTATTCTTCAACATTTTTACACAAAATAAACCCTGTTCCTGTTTTTGCAATGTGATAAATTAGAAACAAGAAGGAGGTAGGACGAGTGCTTGACAAACAGTGCGTCACAGAGAAAAAAGAAAACAGCTGAACTCTAATGATAAGCCGCAACCAGACAACCATCCAAAGAAAATATAATACGTCCTGTTAAAAAGCTACGAGTGAAGCAATAGTGCGAAGAAAATAGTGATGAAGCGGAGCCAAAAACGGAAAACCTCTGTTAAGAATGTAATGGAAATTATTATGAAACTAAACTTTGTGTGGGTGGGTACAGTGTATTGATTGTTTGGGATAGTTGCATGAGACGTGCACAATGTATACAATATCCGTTTCAATATACTCGGAAAAAATAGAAAAGTTCAAGTAAAAAATATAATAAATCTATTCAAGATTTTGTAATTTTTTTTGTAAGTTTGATGGCAATGGGATATAAGTCAACTGCAAACATAGCTTTTGAATTATTAATGTTAATTACCTATCCTTCCTATTCCTTTACGAATAGGGCATCTATCCGGAACAAGTGGGGTGTCTGATCCTGAGGTCCAGGATAGATGGCCAAAATGATTGATTAAGTTTTTTGACAAAAACCCCACTTTATCTCATAATATTTATAATTCAGTAAAACTTTTACGAAGTTCTACATAAAATTTGAAATAGATAGGTTACATCTGCACTACAAAAATCACTACTTTAAACAGAAAAAAATAGTTCTTTATTAAGGATGGCAAGTATCCCAGACTTACCGTATATATCATATATTCCGGAGTATAGCGTGCTCCAGCATATTACGCAGACCTAAAACTGTAGACTATTTTACCTTTTACAGGGTATACACTATATTGCCAAAGGTGACTGGTGACTTGCGATTTTAGACATTTTGTTAACTATCTAGAAAAATACATGAGGAATTAACCTGAAACTACAGGTGTCTAAACAGTATTGTATAGGTTAATATTACCGTGAAGATTTTTTCACGAAACCCCATAGGAGTCTGTCAACAAATTGAAATAGAACGAATATTTTTTTGGATAACCCTGTAAAAACTAATGTAGCAAACGCGTTCAAACTCGAGATTATTAATAAGTGGCTTATTGTAATATACCGTGTTCATTTTTATGAGGATAGCATGTATACTCGTAGAGACAATATGGTTTTTATAAAAACAGTCCCAAATATCGCCTAGTTTTTTGTTTATAATTTGCAGAGTTCTTAATATAAAAAAAGTTATTTTCAGACAATATGACAAACAACATTGTACATAATACTCTGTAATCAGAATTAAAAAATAATAAAAATTGGATAAAAAATGAGCAAGTTTACTAAAAAATGTTTCACTGCGCATGCGCGAATGCAATCAAAATATAATATGCATGATGTATTAGCTAAGTATATAGAGAAACTTTTGTGAAAGTCTCAAAATCATAGCTTGAAAATTCTGAAAATTATCGTCGATAGAATAAGCTCGAAATCCGTTGTTCCCAAAAAGAGGCAAAAAGATGAGGGGTTGTATCAAATATCTGTTGATTAGTGCCAAGATAGCGTACACAATATTGCACGTACTACTATATTTGGATACAACCACTCATCTTTTTGCTTCTTTTTGGGAACGACGGATTTCGAGAATTATTAATGTCGAACAAAATGAAAATAATAACAGTTAGATTAAAGAAGAAAGGTGTGATATTTAAATTTGTGCTATTTTATAAGCTGTAATTTTTTTTATTACAGGTTAAATATTTAAAATAATACATATGTTTGACAAATGGAAGATCAATATTGTCTTTCGACGCGTTTTTATAGTTCCAAATCGTGGAATATGTAAAGCTCTGTAATATTTAATAATGTTTACTAAAATCATTTAGCCTGCATAGCAGAAATTTAAATTCTATTGAATATAACACAGAAAAAAAAAACATAAAATACAAGGAGTTGATGATATATGAGAAGATTAAAATATTTTTATACTCTGTATAAAATCCTGTTATTAATAAATCCATTATGTGTTGAAAATTGAAAGACTTGGTAAAAAAAGAGATATTTCTGTTTTTTAGATGATTATGTTACCTATCTTATCTCTACCACAAAAAGATTTGTCAATTAGTGCAAAAAACGGTCAGTGCATGTGTCTGTTGCAGGTAATTTTGCCCTGTTGAAAGTGAAGTATTAAAATAAAAAATAAAATCCATATGCTATTTGAACTTTGTTAAATTTTCAGAGTTCCTTTTAAAATGTCCTTCAATTATACAGAAAATGTGTATTAAACAAGTAGGTAAGTGTGACCGAAGATCGCACAAAGGGTTTCGTTTAATATTCCGTTCAAATCACTTTATCCTTTTTTGTTTAATAAATCCAAGTAAATGTCATTTTCAAAAAAAAAATTATTTATACTCCGCTATTTATATTACTCTGTTTATACTCCCTGTTATACTCTGTCACAATAATATCTGTCATGTAGACTAAATGCGATATTAAAAGAAAAACAATTTCATAACTAAACATGCTGTATAGAGACCTTCAAAATGTTAAAATATGCCAATATTTCAATAATCGGGTTTTCAACATGATTAAATATATTCCTCAAACTCATATATTTACTATTCATTATTATGCATATATTATTATATCTCTATTACTCATATTGATACTCCATTTGTATTATTCTCATACATTTGAAAAATCCGTTAAACTTCCAATATGACGTCAGATTAATTTTCTTTTTTATTCTCTAATGTCGTCATATTAAGCCGCTTTCTGTATTTACAAATACTCATACTCCTTGTATTATTGAGAAGTGTTTGAGAATTTCCGTTTTATTGCCAATATGATGTCATATTAATCTATTTTTCAATTGGTGAAACTTTTTATTTCATTTTCATTTTTCACGTGGAAATCTTTCAATAGAAAATTAACTACTATGAAATTTTTTTATTGTTAGTACTTTGTATATTTGTATTATTACAATTATTAGTACTTTGTATGACCGCCACCCTGAGCGATGAGAGCCTGTACTAGAGATCTGCACGGGCCGGGCTCGGGCCTATTTTCCTTCACAGCACTCGGTCCGGCCCGGGCCCGGGCCATACTTCTTTCTGAAGGTTCGGCCGGGCCTAGTGATTACTCTTTACGGACCGGGCCTTACTTTTTTCCTGAAGGATAAGGCCGTGCCTTAAATTATTTTTTCCGTACAGAGCCGGGACTGGTTTCATTCTTCCTAGTCCTCACGCCCCAAAATTTTCAGTCCTGGTTTTGACCCGTATGAAAATCATTATCTCGGCGTGGCCTGGTCCGTTAGAAGGTCAGGAAAATAAGACCTGGCACAAAAATCTTTACAAAACAGGCATACATTTTTAAATCGCCATTATTCTGCAACTAAACATTAAAATTTATTCTTTTTAAAGAATAGTAGATTTATATACTTATTAAAATATGGCTAAATTAAAATATAGTAAAACGTGTGAAAAAGAACCTGCTTGTGACGGAATCCTGTCTTAAACTGAAAAATGTGTTGATCCCTGAAAAATGAATATACTAATACGTAAGAAAAGAATATATAATACATTTACACCTGCTAAGAAGGTAAATTGTCTATAACTAATTATTTTTTCTTCCCTATGCAATTCCATCTTAGAAGATTTTACTGTATAGCACTTTTCTGATTTTTAACACTTCAATAAATGGAATATGGATTAACAATATTAATTATAACTTAAACACATAGATACAACAAATAGAGATTTATCAAAAAAATAAATATTCCAGGTTGCGGCACCTCTATAAAAATGAAGATTATAAACATGAAAATAAAAGGCTAAGATAGAAATTTTTGGTTAGATCTACTCCTACGAGGCAAATTTTTAACCAAATCGACGTAAAAATCAATGTTTTGTAGAAATTCACTCGGGCCGGGTTCGGGTCGACATTTTAACTTTTTTCCGGGCCGGGCCGGGCTCGGGCCGAACTTTTAACTTTTAAATCGGGCCGGACCGGGCTCGGGCCGAACTTTTAATTTTTGTATCGGGACGGACCAGGACGAATTTTTTTTGTATGGGTCGGGCCTGGAAATTTCGGCCCGTGCCGAATTTAAGCCTGTACATGTCATGGCATTGAATCATACAGTTTCTGATTGTAATCCTGGGAAATGGCATTCCAGATGGCTTCGACTTGAAGCAAAAGTTCAGTCTGACTGTGTTCCCTACCCCAGGACCTCTAGCTCCTCAATTTCCCTTATGTAGCGATCACTTTTCAGGTTACCCGCAATGTGCACTAGATGGGATCATCGAAAATTATACCCAATAGCTCCCCACACCATGATGCTAGGCGTTTGTGTGGTTTGTGTGAAGTTTTTAAAGAGACTTTAGGTCTTATAAGTTGCATTTAAAAAAACATTCTCATTGCTCTAACAAACAAAACAACAAAAAAATCCTAGATTTTTACTCTTAAAATCTGTAGCAAAATTCCAGTCATTCGACCGTTTTTTAATAATAATGATTAATCATGATCATTATACAGTTAAATTAAGGTTATGTAACCCTTTTATATATGACCGTTTATGTAACGATCGAATGAGTGGATAGTTTACTACCTATTTTTGACAGTGTAGTTATCAAGATATGGTACCTTCAGTTCTATAATATTTCAGCGTTTTCCGGACCCAAAATCGTGTCCTTCCGTTTTAGCGCTATAAACTGTAAATATTCATAAAATTCAAACTGTGTAACTCGGTACGTTTTGGTCATACAAATATTTTTTGCTGTTAAGAGCACGAAGAATATTTTTCTAAATATAACTTTTATGACCCGAGGCTAGTATAATTTTTTGTATATATAGAAAGACGACCATATTTCTTAATTTTGTTAGATGAATTTAGATTTTTCTTCATCTATGGGAATTTAATCATATTTAAAAAAATAATTTACTGCTTTTAAAAACAATCATTATTTTCCTTTTTAAATAGTATGTTATTAATTAAACGTAATTATTTCCATTTAAATGCAACATAATATATCTGAAAGTGCATTAGTCAAATTATATCTTTTCTTCTATTTTGATGTAATAATTTTTTTTTTATTGTAAGTCCATGTACTCCATTTTATTTCAAAAAAGACAAAACTATCTACACCCATCTTTTTTTCTGTTTTCATTTCCAAAATGAAAGTCTTAATGCGATAAAATATGCCGCAAATTAATTGGAATCTGTGATTATATTTAATTTTTTGAAAGAAAAAAATTAAAAACATGCCTTTCTTAAAAAAAATGTGGATGTAATAATTATTAAATAATCTTATAATTGATGTCTGCATTTATTATGGCAGGTATTTATTTTATACAAAAATAGTCAAAATTTCTTTAAGGTAAAAAGTTAAGTGATAATTACGTAATTTTGAAAGAGCACATAATATGGAAAATTATAAATCAATTATCATTAAACATATTTGAGCATGCATGGATAAATATATTTTTAATAAGTAGTATAATGCTATACTTTTAATAAATTGCGGTGACGTTTGAAAAAATGATTAATTTTCTAAATAGATTAATTTAATATCAGGTTAATTTGTCTTGTATAAATGTTTGAAAAATGATAAAATTTAATTAAAGGAAATAAAGATGCTGATACTGATAATTACTAGATATAAAGGAACTTGTTATTTATCTTTCGGCAATTATAAAACTATATGAATTAGATTTAATAATCCAAGGAATCATTTTGATAAAATTAATAATACTTTCACATCTATAATTAAAACATGCTGACTCTATTGGAATTCAGATAAAAAAAAAGCATTTTTATTAAAGTTTTCAGATATTTTTTAATTTATATGGCGCAACTTCCTTACGAAAAATTAAAAATAAAATAATATTACTTACCCATCACACGTAGTATAGGGTAAATCTTGTAATCGTTTTGAAAATCGAAAAAAAAATTTTTTTGACGGAGTTAGACGTTTTAGACATTGGAGATTAAGAAAAACATATTTTTAGAAAAAAAAATTTGCCGTCCGTCTGTTTATGTATGTGTCGGTGTGTGTGTCTGTAAATGCTCCATCTCCCGAACAAAGTCAGATAGAGACTTGAAATTTGGTATGTACTGAGTATGTAATAATGGGGAGAAGCTTATTGGTTTTCAGAATTTCCTCAATTATCCGGAACTATTTTTTCGGACTCTCGAAATAATCGGTCTGATAAAAGGTGAAAACATATTTTCGAAATTGTTTATTTTAAGCATTAAATGTAAAAGACAATAAAAAAACATAAATTTTGTATAAAGAATGAAGTCGATCGGATAATGAGTTGCCGAGATATTTGTAATCCTATTTTATACACTCTTCGATTTTTCATGGCCCTGTATTTCATCCAAATTTCAATTCAAAGATATATTGTAATTGGAAATGAGACGCTTAATCCCACGCAATAAATCGTTAGTTAATATGATTATCATTTTTGGAGTTATAAGGATGTTCCTTTTACGCAATTCAGTAATAGAGCATTTAAAGTTTATGACGTAATCAAGCCACGATTTTATTTGAATTGCAATGCATTTTATAAGTAGTTTACACATGTTTTATTTTCATATTTTATTTTATGCATATCCATGATGGGTAAGTATTACGGTGGCCTCCAACGACTAGTTTTTATAGTGTATTAATGAGTTTTTTTCAAACCGGAATACCAGTTTTTACTACGTTATTAATTCCCAATTAAACATTTCTATCTGCATAATTAATTTTATATAACAAAGAGTAACAAAATATTATTTATTTTAATGTTAAAATTGATGCTGTGAATTTATAATGTTTGTCTCTGAATAATGTTTGTTGAACATGAAAATGATTATTTGACAATTGATCCGAAACATCTCTATTTTGGTGATAATTCCGATAGCTGCTTAATACACAATACAAACTACTCTTAGAATCTTCTAATAGTCATTGGCAGATAAATGAACTTTTTTTAAAAATGCTTCTTTCAATCTCGAAAATATATTGGTCTGCGAGATTACCAAAGGACGTTTTTCGGATTCGTAGATAACTCGAAAGAGGCTGTTGTATATTTTCGTCCGTATCATATGTATTATTTCTGTTGTCAACATCCATTTTTCTAAGGAAATACAAAACGCAGAAAGACAAATAAGATACCATATGAAAGGATTTTGAACAGGCTTCTGTTATAGCACACTCGCATTTCGTTAAATCATATTTTTAGATAAAAAATTGCAGTTAATTAAAAATTAAATTAGCGTTGTTTTCATAAATGAAATGAAAAGTTTTACTGAAATCAGCGTTGCCACAAATATAAAATACAGCATTATATCGTGCTTAACAATGATTAAAAAATAAACAGTATTATAAAGATAAAGTGGTACGCTGTTGCTGCATGGATTTATTTTATATGTATGATTTAAAAGCAAAATTCAAATTCAAATGTTTCATTTATTTTTCTTTATCCACAGATAATGACATCCTCTAATGCAGTTAAAATACGATTAAAATATTTTTTAATTTATTATCATTTTTTTTTTGCCCTTGCTATCTCGATCACTTTTTAGTGTAACTTGGATGGAATAAATTAGATGATATTCTGGTTTGACTAATGTTGTTTGCAGATATTTTTAGTTCTTAATTTTCCTTTACAAATTTAAACCTACATCTAAAACGTATTGTATATTCGTAAAAAATATTAGACTGCAGTGCAAAATTTTTGCATGGGTCCACTGGTTTGTATTATATTTTCTTAGATTAGGAAATATCTGTCTTTTTCAAGGTGGGGAGAATCATTTGGGATCATGGGCATTTTCTGGATAAATGTAATCGTTTTAAGTTTAAAAAGAAACTGCCGATTTTTAAATAAAATTCCGCTTGTTAACACAGACGTTACAGGCCGTTAGCAAGTATTCTAAACACGACATTTTCAAAACTGAGCAAAAATTACTCAAATCTGAGTATATCGCATAGTCAACATGGTTCCGAATCAAAATTACTCAAGTTTGAAATATGTATATACTCATTTTTGAAAACATGCACACACTCAAGAATAAAACATCATGTGCTCATATTTGAGCATGTCCAAGTTTAAAAAATAAGTATGAACTGACTTTTATGTGCTCATTTTTGAGTATTCCCATGTTTCAAAAATGAGTTTGAACTGATTCTAATCATTTTCGTGTATGTCCATGTTTCAAAAATTAGTATGAACTGACCACTATGTTCTCAGTTTTTATTATGTTCATGTTTCCATATTCTGAATATTTCTGGTATTTCACAATCGAAAGCATTGTGTAGTCATATTTGAAACAAAAATTTTCAAAATGAAAACACCGATTTACTCAGTGTTGAAAGTGTCATTTTTCTCAGTGACTGGTTACGCTATCTTATGCAGTATCAGCGAAGGTAGTCTGAATGTTTCAGTGGAACCGCGTATTTCCAGCGTCTGCCAAAGTATTGGTCCATCCGGAAAGTTATACGAATTTTTCAAAAAGCGAAGCGCTTTTTCGTGAAATTCTTTTGCTACTGATGATAAGGAGTAACCTGAAATGATCCAGATACGTACACTCTGTCTTTTATGCTTGCGCTGCATTATTCTCCCTTCTATTGAGGCAAAATTTTTGTTTCAGTGTAGGGCTAAAAATTTAGAAACAAATGTTAATTTTCGTCATATTATGCTCTTTTATTTCAAGAAAGGTAAAAATATTAGTCAGACTGCTCTTAAAAATTTTGCTGTATAAGGACAAAGTGCTGTTTTAGATCATACTTTAGGTATACAGTAACATAAAATGTTCAAAACTTACGACAATATTGTGAAGTCTTCCGATCTTTATTTTTTATCACAAAAAATAAAACTTGAGGAAAGCATCTACAATTCACATTTTTGTAATATGACGTACGTTTTTTTAAAGGTTATAAATTTTGCAATAACGTAAGGCATCCTTCGGAATGTATTTTCTCTTACGTGTTTCGCAGTGTATTCCCAAATAAGTTACAAAAGAAAATATGCTTTTCATCTTTCTACAGATATTCTTCAACAAGAATGTTCCTTTTCTCTCCAGAGTAACGGTAACTAAATCTCATGAATTTATTCATGCGCATTTCCGCTATAAGAGCTTTCTTAAAAAAAAAAAAAAAAAAAAAAAAAAAACATGTTTTTGTAACGTAATAACATGATTTAAAATGCATTACAGAATTGTTTGTATAAGGAAAAAATGGCGGTTACCGATTACGCCTTATTTTCACCCCACTCTGATTTATCTTTTTTCTAATGAATGAGAGTTAATAATAAGAAAAATTTGATATTATACGAAAAACATTCTTATTTAACTGCAATTTGACATAATCCTAGTAATTTTAGAAAGATGCCAGTAAAGGGCAAATTCGATTTAAGTCATTATTTTTAGAAAATATTGATCATCGTAATATGAGTAAGAAATATTCTATTTATCAAGTTTTCATCGAGATGATTATATTGTGTGTCAGTGCCTGCGTCTATTACATAATCGCACGAAAAATTTAAACTTCGGTTCACTCTATGTCTGTCGTAATTTAAACACCCATTTAAAGCAGCAAAATTTGTACAGTACACTGTTTAAAATTTGGAGCAAACTTTCCAGTCATTTGACCGTTTTTCTCAAAAACGGTTACATAACAGTAATTTAACTTTATTCTCACCATAATATGGGGAATGATATGGTTAGAATAGTGCTAAATTATGATTATGTAACCGTTTTCTATAAAACGGTCAAGTGACTAGACAGTTTGCTGCAAAATTTTAACTGTGTAGTCGATCTCCCTTCAACCAACTTTACATTCGCATGAACAATTTAATAATCGTGTAATTGGATTGAATCGAACGAATGTATATTTTATAAACAGTGTTCTTCACTGTTGCTATCGTGTAGATAAATATAGCAGCATAGCATTAAACTAGTACGATTTGACGTTACCAGAAATTTCTTATAGAAATCTTAGAATTACTTTAACGCAGATTTCTACGATAAAGAAGGTGAACATTTCTTATCAAAATTATCGCTGTGGACAATCGTAGCAGTTGGCAACTATGCATTGGTAACGCCGACACTGCAGACGTATTTTCTGATCGGTGTAAAATTCCAACTCGAAAATTCTGATAATTTTGGAACTTGTATCTCTGTCTTTGTCGCTTGTATATATCAGCAATAAAAGCATATTTAAGAAAATATTACACTCTTTATTTCTTATTTATACATTTTTTTTTACTTTCTAGTGTATAAAATACTTGCTGTTGTAATCAGGGTTACCAGTTTGACCCCTTTTTATATTCAGAAAGTCCAAATTCATAACGGAAATTCAGAAAGTAGAAATTTTACTTTATGTAATCACAAAACTATGTGGTTAAAACAAACAAAATACTATTGGGAATTAAGGGTGTGAATTAGGATATTCTGAATAAAAAAAAAATTGGCAACTCTGATCGTAACTATATACAATTGAGGGGGTCGGGGCAAGAAAGTGCAAAGCCAGATTTTTGGTGAAATAAATCTAACACTGTAACCTGTTGCTTTATATTGTAAATTATAATATCCTACATATAATTTGTTTCTAATGTAACTTGGCGGCAGCATATGTCCCAGGTTTCATTTTTGCCCCAGATGGTTATGCCTCCAATGAAGACAGTTAATTTACAAAAAAAATAACAGTAATATCATTCAAGTAATGCCATATTGTTACTCAGAATATCTTAAATCTTACTAAGACATGAGCGAAAAAACTTTATGTTATATATCTAGACTTAAATATTTGATCAAATTTTCAAATTTAAATATCTCAGAAGTTCAAAAATGTGGCTTAAAACTATATTGCCCCAACCCCCATAAATGAGTTCGGGGCCATTATATGGCAACTATAAATATTATTTATAGTAGCCATAAAGAATATTTGTTGATTTATCATCTGAGCTCAGCTAAATTAAAAATGCCTTAAATGTAATTTATTAATTCCTAATTAAAATCCAAAAGTAATAAAATCCCCCCACGTGTAAACCCCCACGTGTAAACCGCCACGTGTAAACCCCCACTTGTAAACCCCCACGTGTAAACCCCCACGTGTAAACCCACGTAAACTAGAAAGTTGTGATTTTAATATAGGAGAAACTGGAGATGTTTGACCAAACGGTAGGTTGGACCCAATGCCTTTATTTTGTTAAAACAGCTTTTTCTGTTGATATGCACAGGAGAGAAGCAGATCCGTAGATCAAAGTCAGTAGACTTTGAATTTTCAAGAACAATCGTCTAATATGGATACAAATATGTAATGCTTTACATTATTTGGTATCAAAAGCAAAAGACAACGACTTTGACAATCGGTTGCTCATGTAATCAGTATAAGTTTTGTTGAAATATGGAATATTCCGTATCTTGATTTTCTGGATGTTTCTAGAACAGCTATTTTGTTAGAGTTTTTGAAAGGTAGCATTTTTTCTGGTATCTAGGTAAAAGAATTTGTGAAACATTAAATTTAAAATATTTGATAATTCAGGACGCTATTATACTCCTTTCAATGAATGCACCTTACATTTGGAAATATGAGATGAACACCAGACCATTAAAATTGATATTAAGATTAAAGTACGTTGTGATTAGAAATGTTTTTGAAATTCCCAGTCTAAATGCCTTTAAGCTTTTAATCTAGTTTAAATAATTGTATGGAATAATTTACCATCCTTAAAATATTGAAGGAAAGATGTAATCTAATGGTTACCGTAAAAAATTAATGATAAAATATATTTTTTATTTCTGAAAAAATATCGGAAGACATCGTATTTCTTTATTTATTTCTTAAAGTTTCTAAAAATGAAAACTTTTTAATATTTACCTGTATACAAATTTTCCTTAATAGCAAATGTATAATATTTTATCTGCATATGATTATAAAAATACAGAGAACGAAAACTTAACTCATTTTAATCATGTAACATTAACATGAAGACCTAATAGTATAGGTCTCTGTTTAAATTACAGCTGCGTCATTTTATGAAGAAACGCTATAATTACTCTAAAATTGTAAATGAAATTAAAAAAATATATTACTTAAAATCTTATAAGACCCACCGCCCAAAATATTTTAGTTATCTATATTTTTTAAAACTGTTGAAAAGTGTAATTATTGTAAATTGCTGTAATTTGTAAAACATAATGCATCACTTGATTTTTATGTTTACATGTTTCTGAAGACAAATTATGAACAAATTTTCAGGATAAGAAACCATACATTTTAATACTGCCTGTATCAAAAACATCAATCATTAATGATTGAAATCAATGTTTTCTTTAAATGAGTATGTATTTTTGTAAAAGCTGGTAGCAGGAAATATTCGAAGGGGCATTAAGAGATTACGAAAAGATCACATGGCATTCACGTCGGTCAACATCATATACAATACATAGTACAGTCGTACATGAATGCGATAACACTTCCGATTTTCTAAACGTTTGATGTTTGACGTATTAACTTCACGTCTACTTTGAAAGATTTTTCTTTTTGAAAATAGTTGACGTTTGTGTAAAGAGTTATTTCTACTGGTTTTCTTGTCCCTTCCTATCACTGACCAACAGCGAATTGGTAAACTGTTAGTTTGTGAGGTATAGGTCCGATTGTAACAAAAAAAAATTGCAACGTTATTCGCATTCATATCAAAATTTATTTTCCTCAAATTAGTTGCTTTTTTAAAATGTTATGAACTTTAGGTTTTTTAATAGCCTTTAGGTCTTATAAATTGTTTTTAGAAAAACTTTATCCTTGATCTAACAAGTGAAACAACAAAACAATTCCTACATTTTTACGATAAATACACTGTTAAAAATCTGTAGCAAACTCTCCAGTCATTCTGCTGTTTTTAATAATAACGGTTAATTATGGTCCTTATAGAGTTAAATTACAGTTATATAACCTTTTTTTATGCGACCATTTATGTAACGGTCGAATGAGTGGACAGTTTGCTGCATATTTTTGACAGTGTAGTTATCAAGATATGATACTTTCAATTTTATAATATTTCAGCATTTTTCGGCCCCAAAATCACATCCTTTCGTTTTAGAACAATAAACTCGAGATATACATAAAAGGCAAACACTGTAACTCGGTATGTTTTGGTCATACAAATAGTTTTTACTGTTTAGAGAACGAATAATATTTTTCTAAATATAACTTTTAAGACCCGAGGCTAGTATAAATTTTTGCATACGTAGAAAAAATGACCGAAGTTCTTAATTTTGTTAGATGAATTTAGATTTCTCCTCATGTATGGAAATTTAGCCGTATTTAAAAAAATAATTTACTGCTTTTAAAAACAATTATTATTTTCCTTTAAAAGAAGGTTATTAATTAAACTTAATTATTTCCATTTTAATGAAACATAATATATCTGAAAGTGCATTAGTCAAATTATATCTATTCTTCTATTTTAATGTAATATATATTTTTTTTATTATAAGTCCATGTACTCCATTTTATTTCAAAAAGACAAAACTATCTACATCCATCTTTTTTTTCTGTTTTAATTCCCAAAATGGAAGTTATAATGCGAAAAAATATGCCGCAAATTAATTGGAATCTGTGATTATATTTAATTTTTTGAAAGAAAAGAAAATGAAAAACATTTCTTTCATCGTAAAAAACAATATGGATGTAATATTTATTAAATAATCTTATAATTGATGTCTACATTAATTATGGCAGGTATTTATTTTATACAAAAATAGTCAAAATTTCTTTAAGGCAAAAAGTTAAGTGATAAATTTTGAAAGAGCACATAATATGGAAAAATATAAATCAATTATCATTAAACATATTTGGGCATGCATGGATAAATATATTTTTAATAAGTAGTATAATGCTATAATTTTAATAAATTGCGGTGACGTTTGAAAGAAATGATTAATTTTCTAAGTAGATTAATTTGATATCAGTTTAATTTGTTTTGCATGGATGTTTGGAAAATGATAAAATTAAATTAAAGGAAATAAAGATGCTGAGATACTGATAATTACTAGATAAAAAGGAACTTATTATTTATCTTTCGGCAATTATAAAACTATATGAATTAGTTTTAATAATCCAAGGAATCATTTAGATAAAAATAATAATACTTTCACATCTATAATTAATACATGCTGACTCTATTGGAATTCAGATATAAAAAGCATTTTTATTAAAGTTTTCAGATATTTTTTTAATTTATATGGCGCAGTTTCCTTACGAAAAATTAAAAATAAAGTAATATTTAGGTTACATGTAACAATTTTTATAAGTTTTAGTTGTACTAACAGTTACATTTTGTGCAGTCGTGTAATTTTTTTCAAAATAGTGAAAGCTAAACAATACATCTAAAAGAAACAAATGAAGAGTCTTATGAAATTTTCTAATAGTACTAAATTGAGAAATTTACATTTGTATTAAAACAGTTTTATGGACAAAGATTCCTTTTTAAATACTTATTACACATTGTTAACTAAATATTTTACTGTTTACTTCTGTTAAAAATTATAAAAAATACGTTCGTAAAGCATTAAGAAAATAGTTGTTCCAAAAATACATAATTTGTCCGGCAAAAAATTCTGCGGATATGTCGTGCCATTTCCTTCCTTTATGACTGTACTCCCCTATCGCGTCTGCAAAATAATTTATCATTATGAACATTAAAAGCAATAAAGGGCTTTTGAAGTAACAAAATAAGAATTCGGTACTTTGAACTAATACGAAATTGAAAACGACTTTTTCATTTATTATCCCTATTTCTCCTTCTGTAATAGCGATTTTAAATTGCTGCAAGCGGTTGTGAAATTACTTCGTTTAGAAATGTGAGAAAGCTTAAGCAATGAATCAAAAAAGAAACACTAGCAAGATTTTATTGCTTTTTGGATAGTGATAAATGGAAAACATGTTACATGGAAGTATTAAAAGCAGTAAAATTGAAGGGAATTTTTCTTTATTCGATTTGTTAAAAAGTGTTCAGTTAGTATGTTCTTAGTTTTAGTTGTTTCGAAGTTTTTCAAGATAACGTTTCTAAATGTTTATCAAAAAGGCAGTGTATAATAAAAAGAACTTTTTTGGTGTAAAATAATTGAGGGCATGAAACATTTTAAAATGCTTTATAACATTGAAAAGTAATGTACAATCTCTCCCATTGTTTTCACTTTTGCAAACCAACGTATCGTTTATTGGAACCCAACATCAAAAGTGTAATGCGTGAATGTATATTTTTTGGAAGTATCGAAACATATTTTAAATTAAATAAATGTAGTTAGGAAAATAGTTAAAAAAATTGTTTATATTTGTTACTTTTAATAAGCTATAAATGATTTCAAGAAAAACCAGTTTAAAGAAATAATGCTCATAAATCACTCGGTAATCTTTTAAAAACATAAACATTAGGGTGGTCACAAGTTACATGGGGAAATTTTTTTTTTCATCTTATATTTGGGGGGACCCTCCTAAAATTTGCCAATTACTTAGAAAATGATATTGTTAAAGTTTCAGCTCAATTGAATAATATTAACCCGTGCCTCATCGAGGTTGAATTATTGAAAAATTGTGATTTTTGGTGAAAAATTTCAGTTTTTTCTTCATTAAGTGAAAACCATCTGTTCTAAAACACTGATTCTTGTCTTATTTGATAAAAAATGTTGTTGCCTTGAACTTTTACTCTCAACAAAACTTATATTTAATGACATTTAGCATTTTTTAGGTCAAGTCGTGAACTATATCCTCAAATCTGCATTTTTGAAAAATAAATGGAAAATGACAGAAGAATAATTCTAATTACTTCTGACCACTTTTTTGTGTTTTTTATATAAAAGACAAAATAAAATTGTAACTTTAAAAAAATTTCACGAATTATAGTTAATTATTAGGTATCTAGTTTTGCGCCTCGAAAGAAGAAGCTCCTGAATTTGTATTGCAGTTAAAGTGCATTTAACACGAACCTCTGAAACTCTATTTTTAATAAAAGGTAATTTTTGTTTCTTTCTATCTTTAAGAAGTCTTTTTTTATCATCGACGAAACCTTCCGACAATCAGCAGTCGTCAAATGCATCCCTCCTTTTTACTATGATTGGAAGAAAAGGAAGTACTCACGAGGAACCGAAGAGATTATTACGGAAAAAATATCTTTACTGTTAGATAGGTGTAGCATATCTGATAGAGACTCAGTTAAAATAATTTCAACTACGGCAGAAGTATTAGGTCGTAATCCAATTACTTTAATTTTAAATAGAAGTGCAATAAGACTCCGAAGACAACAATTTCGAAAACAAAGAATTGAGCTCATAAAACACAGATTTAAAAATTCCGATTTAGAGGGAGCTGTTGTTCACTGGGATGGAAAACTACTTACATATATTTTGAATAAAGAAAATGTAGAGAGGGTAGCGGTATTAATTAGCTGTGGGGAAGAAGAAAAGTTGATAGGTGTTCCTCAGCTTGAAAAATAGTATGGGAATAACCTAGGCAAAACTGTATTTTTAGCAATTGAAGAATAGGGGGGGGGCAGTTGGTAAAATCCAGGCAAAGCATTTTGATACCACTGCAGTAAACACAGGTCGCCTAAATGCAGCAATTATTAGAACAAAATCTTCTCTATTTACCATGTCGCCACCATATTCTAGAAATTATTCTCAGAGCAATTTTTGATTGTAAAGTGAGCACAACCACTGCCCCACACCCATATATTAAAAAAAAAAATTCAGACTGGGTAGTCTAAGCTGCACAAGACTAAATACAAAACTGCTATTGAAGATAAAAATATCAGATATAAAATACTTAATTCAGACTAAATTTCAAGTTTTCTTATCGAACATTTAAAATATAGACACCCCAATTATAACTATAAAGAATTTATCCAACTTTTTAAAATTTTTATAGGACGTCTTACACCAAAATACATTTTTTCAGAGTACCTGGCGCTATTCTTCACGCCAGATGGATGGCTAAGGCAATTTATTCTCTCAAAATATATCTTTTCAGAGATAAGTTATCATTAACATATTTAGAAGAAGAATATATTAGAGACATTTGTTTTGTATAATCAGTATATATGTACAAGCGTGGTTCAAGGCTCCTCCTCCGGCTTTGACTCCCAATCAAGACCTACAATTATTAAAATCATTCGTTGACTACAGAAAAAAGGATAAAGAGGTTGCAGACCAAGCCCTTTCTAAAATGATAAACCATCTTTGGTATCTTAACTTGGAGCAAGTTGCAGTTTCATTTTTCGATGATACTTTGGAAAAAACTGTCAAAATATGTATGGCTGAAAAATTAATGTCATTTGAAGAAGAAAATGATGATGATGAGATAAGGATGTAAGAGCAACAATAGGTTTCAATGAAGTAGGATATTTATTGGATAAAGAAGTAATTTTTTTTTTCATCTCAAACTGTAAATTTTTTTAGGAGATTTGAGATTAATATGCAATTTTTAAATACTGATCCCGATGTATGGTGTGAAAATAAACATTATTTGAAAGCAAAAAAAAAATAGTGAGTGGTTTTAAGGTTGTCAATGACGCAACTAAAAGGGGAATAATATTAATCCAAGACTTCAATTCCTGTTTAACGAAAATTGAAGAACAAAAGCAGTTTCTGTTAAAAATTATATATGAATGAAAATTTCTTTTCTCCAGATTATTCAAAAGCCACATTATCGAAGCCCTTACCACCTTAATGTGATAATGTTTTATTTCTTTTGTAATGACTCGTTTTTTATAACACAATTTTAATAATGAAATGCATTTGAACATTATCTGTTCTCATTTTAATACTTTGCTCTTTATTTCTTATAATTCATTTAGTTTAAATTTCGATTTTTCTCATTTATTTTGGATTTTTTTTTAACTAACCCCCCTTTTATGTACAAAATGAAAAAAAAAATCTTAATCTAAAAGCAGATCAAATGGAATGATACAACGTTTTTCCACATTTTCATAAAAATTCAATTTTTAGAATTCGGAACATGTTTATTTCTAAAAAATGCTGTATATTTTTAAAACTATAATTTTTTACAAAAAAAAAAATGTTTGGTTCTTCAATGCAAAAACATGTTTTATGAAATGAGACCAGAATTAGCTTTCTATGAAGGAAAAACTATAAATTGTTGCGAAAATTCACGTTTTTTCAAACCTTTGACCTCAATGAGGCACGGGTTAATATTATCCAAATGAGCTGAAACTTTGCCAATCTCATTTTTCTGCCAATTGGCCACTTTTAGAGGGGTCCCCCCGAAAAAATTCGAAAATTGATTTCTTGTGACCACCCTAATAAACATCCTAATAACTGAACATGAAAAATGTAATTATTGTCTTGAAGTCAATGACTGTTAATGAAAACAATATTACTGTGATATTTACAAATATTCTATTAAACTAATTCTCTTTAAAATAGAGCAACGTTGTAAATGTTCGTGCAAATTTTATTCCTTTTAAATATGTTATGTTGTACAGTGTCAAAAAATAGTGATACATTTTTTAAAAATAAATAATTATCCATATGACTGCTTATCTCGCTATTTTTGCGTGCAACGCTCATCCCGCGATAACCGTTCCTCTATTCAATTGTGCCTCCCGTGTTTTCGACGTTTAACCAGTAATAATACTTTAAATACAACATTTACCATATTCTCCGAGCTAGAATGGTATTGCTGAACGAAAGGATAGATCACTAATTGAAATGACAAGAACAATGTTAAGTGATTCTACCATTACATTTCTGGGGAGATGCGATCTGCACCGCAAATCACCTACAAAATTGACTGCCGACAAAAGCCAACGAGAAAACTCCATATGAGTTATGGTCAAACAGAAGATCAAATCTAAAATACCTAAGATTATTTGGCTGCAAAGCGTATGCATATATTAATAAGCAAAAAAGGCAGAAATTAGATAATAAAGCAATAGAAGGGATCTTTGTGGGATACGATAATTATTCTAAAGGATATCGTATCTACACGAGCGGCAAAGATATCACTATAGCCAGAACGATGAAATTTTTAGAAAACTATCCGAGAAATTCAAATAAAGAAAAGAGGATAGAACTAAACATAGATGAAAACACTAATGCCGAAAACGAAGAGTCAGAAAACCCAAATCTGATAAAAATTGAAATTTCTAATGAAAATAATACACAGAATGAATCTGAACTAAATCAAAACGAACCGAGAAGATCAGATAGAATAAATAAAGGGGTTCCCCCAGATAGACTAATTCATTTGGTTAAAGACGAACAAATAAATGAACCTAAAAATTGGCAAGAAATAATAAACATGGAAAACCCAGTAGAAAAAGAAAACTGGATCAAAGCGACACAGGAGGAGATAGAATCTCACAACCAAAATAAAATTTGGACATTAGTTGACCCCCGCCAAATAGAAAAATAATAGGTTCGAAATGGCTATTCAAAACAAAATTAGACGATAAAGGAAAAATACAAAAATACAAAGCAAGGTTAGTAGCCAAAGGCTATTCACAAAATTTTGGTATTGATTATTATGAAACATTTGCTCCAGTGGTTTCACATACTACCATCAGAACATTTTTAGCAGCCGCCGCCTATCATAAACTAAACATAAATCATGTAGATATACGTACTGCATTTTTGTATGAGGAAATATATATCTCTCAGCCGGAAGGCTATGTCAAATCAAATCATTAAAACAAAGTGTGTAAATTAAATAAGGCTATATACGGCTTAAAACAAGCAGCTAGATCCTGGCGCACAAAAATTTCAGAATCATTAGAAAAATTAAATTTCAACCAATCAACTTCAGATACATGTTTATTTATACGTAATACAAAAGACAGTAAAGCATATATTATCGTTTATGTAGATGATATTTTGATATCTGCAAAAGAAAATGAAATTAAAGAAATTATACAGAATCTTAAAATTGACTATGAACTAAAAGATTTAGGTCAATTAAACTACTACCTAGGGATTAAAATTGAAAAAACAAACAAAGGATATAAACTAAATCAAAAAATTAAAATTGAAGAATTAGTTAGAAAATTTAAATTAGATGATCCAAAACCTTACAAAACGCCCATGGAAACAGGCTACTTAAATTATGATAACGATGAAATACCATTGCCAAACAACATAGATTACAGAAAGGCAATTGGGGCTCATTTATATATCTCAACTGTCACAAGACCAGATATTTCAGCTGCGGTCAACATCCTAAGTAGAAAAAATGAGAATCCCTCACAGAAGGATTGGAAGGCAACTAAAAGAGTGATTTCCTATTTAAATCACACTAAAAACTTCAAATTAGAAATAAATACAACACACCAACCTATATTAGAGGCATATTGTGACTCGGACTGGGCTGGAGACATACAAACTAGAAAGTCAACCAGCGGAAACCTATTTTTGTTAGGGAAAAATCCAATTTCACGGATAAGCAAAAAACAATCATACATTGCCATGCCAAGTGCTGAAGATGAGTATATTTCAACTGCTAATGCGTCGCAAGAAATTATGTGGCTAATAAGACTCTTACAAGAATTTAATTTGGAACAGTCGTTACCCATAACTATGCATGAGGACATTCAGTCCTGCATAAAAATGATTGAATCAGAAAAGTATACTCGTCGCACGAAACACATAGGCATTCGATATCAATCCATTAAGCACTTAAAGGACAATGGTGCAATTAATCTAAAGTACTGTGAATCAAAGAACATGATAGCGGACATCTTAACTAAGCCCACTCCCAAACCTATTTTTGAAGTTCACAGAAGAAATTTAAATTTAAGAAATCAACTTCCAGAGATTAAGGTGGAGATTGTTGGTAATATATCAGAAAAATAATCTCCATAAATTGATTTCAGTGACAGATTTACTTTCATTTAAAAAAACTCATCACGAAAAAAAGTGTTTAACCCAATTTCAAAGATGAAGTGAAATCTATGATGCAACATGAAGTGGTTTTTACAAACTCATGAATGTGAACAAGGAAGTAAGAAATAAAAATACGTATGAATGACGTACGCTTAACTTTACGTCATTTCTGACGAATCAAAGAACTGGAAAATGACATCACATAAAAAAGGACTAAAATCTCCTTCTTACTGATATATAGAACTTTAATAGATTCTTTTTCTCGCGCATTGGAAACGAACATGTAATTTTGTTCTGCCTTAAACTCAATTAAATTTAACTAATGTTTAAAATGAAAACTAATGTAAAAGTAAATGTAACTAAAAACTTAATTAAATAATTTTAACTAAGGAATGAATAATGTTTTATTAATTAATAATATTTTCACATTTCACAATCACATAGTGATTCAACATGGGTATAAAACATAGTATGCGCCACAATTACTGGATATTACATTATTTTGGATAACACAGTATACATCTTCAATAAAATGATTAATCAAAGTGGAGAATCTGGCGACCTGGCACGCGGTAAAATGAGGTGTGACTATGAATGCTGAAAAATGAGGTAAGCAAATTATCTTACCTATGTTTTGCTAAAGTACAAATGTTTATTTATATACCCTAATTGCTTTAGAGCGCGCCAAAGCTACTGGCTACCTTCAAAATTAACTAACACTTCGGAATGTATTTTCTCTTACGTGTTTCGCAGTGTATTCCAAAATAAGCTACAAAAGAAAATATGCTTTTCATCTTTCTACGGATATTCTTCAACAAGAATGTTTCTTTTTCCTCCAGAGTAACGGTAACTAAATCTCATGAATTTATTCATATGTATTTCAGCTAAAAGATCTTTCTTAAAAATAAGAAAACATGTTTTTATAATGTGATAACATGATTTAAAATACATTACAGAATTTTTTGTATAAGTAATAAATGGGGATATCGATTAGGCCTTATTTTCACACCACTCTGATTTTTCTTTTTTCTACTGAATCAGAGTTAATAATAAGAAGATAAGGATATTTTACGAAAACATTCTTATTTAACTACATTTCGACACGATCCTAGTTATTTTAGAAAAATGCCAGTAAAGGGCAAATTTGATTTAAATAATTATTTTTAGAAAATATTGATCATCGTAATATGAGTAAGGAATATTCTATTTATCAAGTGCTCATGGAGATGATTCTATTGACTATAAGTACCTGCATCTATTACATAATCGCCAAAAACATTTAAACTTCGGTTAACTCCGTAATTTAAACGCCGATTTATAAAAGCGAAATGTGTACAGTAGCCGATCTCTCTTCAACCAACTTTACATTCGCATGAACAATTTAGTAATTGTGTAACTGGACTGAAGCTAACTAATGTATATTTTGTAAGCAGTGTTCCTCAATGTTGCTATCGTGCAGATAAAGATGGTAGCATAGCAACCAACTGGTATGATTTGGCGTCATCAGAAATTCCTTATAGAAATTTTAGAGTTACTTAAACGCAGTTTTCTCCGATAAAGAAGGTAAACGCTTCTTATCAAAATTATTGGTGTGGACAATCTTAGCAGTTGGAAAAAATGTATTTTTAACGACGACACTGCAGAAGTATTTTCTGAACGGTGCAAAATTCCGACTCGAAAATTCTGATAATTTTGCATCTTGTATATCTGTCTTTGTCGCTTGTATACATCATAAATAAAAGCGTATTTAAGAAAATATTACACTCTTCATTTTTTATTAATACATTTTTCTACTTTCCAGTGTGTAAAATATTTCATTGTTGTAGTTTTACAGGCAGTTGGCATATTTTAGCGTGCGTGGTTTTGTGTATAAGTAAATCTGCGCAGTTGTTGTAATCAGGGTTGTCAGTTTAACCTGTTTATTATTCAGCAAATCCGAATTCATAACCTAAATAACGAAAGAAGAAATTTTACTTTGTGTGATCACAAAAGTATGTTATTAAAACGAAAAAAAATACTATTCGGAATTTATGGTGTGAATTCGGAATTTCTGAGTAAAAAAAAAAAAAGAGTTAAAATTTGTAACCCTGATCGTAACTGGTATACATTTGTAGCCATAAAGAATATTTGGCGATTTATCTTTTCTCGGCTTACTAAAAAATGCCTTAAATTTTATTTATTAATTCATAATTAAATTCCAGAAGTAATAAAATATTGTATTGCCATCGGAAACACAACCGTGTACTAATTTTTTTAAGTCTAGCATATGAGAAAGATAGTGAAAAACCAATTACAAAATTCCATCTTCACATATATGAACCAAGTTAAATTAAATGAAAGAGTGTAAAAGCACTGAACTAACATCTGCACTACAACACCGCTTAGCACAACTAGTATTTCTAAACAATGAATCTACTGCTATAGTTACCGACATCAAGCGGACGAATCTTTAAATTGTTATTTAACAAACGTTTATATATGCATGCAAACTAGAAGCTTAATATTTTAATTTAGGAGAAACCGGAGATGTTTGACTATACAGAAGGTTTGACTCAGTTCCCTTATTTCGACATTATCTGAAGTTGTGGAAACTATGCATATATCAGAGTTTGAAGTAAAGATGTTTCTTTAACTTCTTCAAACAATTTTCTTAAGAGCCTGAGATTAGCCACGCAAAGAAACGAGAACGATAAGTTTAAAACTATTGGACAGATCTTTAACCTGGCTGTCAAAATTCACTCTGGTTTGTTGGATATGGCTGCGAACTTCAGCACTAATTTCATTCATCCGAGCCATAAAAATAGCATTTACATGATGGAATTTTACCTGGACACAAATCTTGGACTATTTATATTGTATTAAGTGCAAACTGGCTAATCATTCTGAATCCAGATATACTTGGTAAAGAAAGATTTAGAAAAAGATCGTGCCTGTAATTGATTTTTAAACCGCAAGAAATCAGTAAACTTAGATATAATTTTCAAACAAATTATATTTGTATGTGCATTTTTTGTTTATTCGACGGTGTAAAAATTGAATTAGAGTGATGTTTAAGATAAAAAAATGCAGTTAAATCGAAATTTATTGATTATGTTGTTACCACTGTCAGTATGGCATCAGCGTTACACATGGACATATTTTTGCTTTATTAGATAGCTGTTACTTTTCTGACAAATTAACTAATATTGAAACAATAAAAAATTCCTATGCACCCCCTATACACAATTATTTTATAAACATTTTTCATTTTACTTTATAATAAAACATTTTTTACTTTTTTAAAATTAAATAGTGTGCAAGTTAATTTATAATTCTTTAAGCTTAATACATTTTTAAATGTATGCATAAATGCAAAGTGTGCTGAAGTTATACTATCGCTTTAATTTTTGTCACTTAAAAAGCTAATAACACCTTTGTTAAAATTACGTAAAAAATAACCTCAAATTAAATTTCTGCTTAAAATTCCATACATTTTATGATTTTTCTGTAACTTAAAGTCATTATTCTAAGAATACTACAAAGAAGGAAAATAATATATCTTTGTATTTTTATAAAAATAGAAAATACATATTATTTTTTAAAACACCAGATTTCATGAATAAATTTATCTTTATAGAATCAGTAAAGCTATTCCAAAACTTTCATAGTATAACCCAAAATGGTTTTTCAAGATTGTTGGGTCTTTCCTTATTAAATCTTATGGAGACGTTTTCCTAAAACAAATGACATAAAATATAATAATAGATATGGAATTTATTGATCTCCGTAGTTGGAGTGGATTTCATATATTTCCATTGAAGAGTATTTTAATATCTCTGGGTATATTTAGTAATTTTATGTTCACTTTATGATATTAAGTTAATCTTAGCATTGATATAATTAGAACAATTAAAATATAGTAGTGATTAGTTTAATTATGTGCGTGTGTTTAAGAATTTTATCAAATTGACGGGTTTTATGAGTAATATTTAATATTAGGACATTTATATGATAGTTATATAAATGTAAGATCTTTTAATAAGCTTAAATGAGTTTATTAATTAAGAAACAGACAATCGAAGTCGCTTTGATTGTTTTTTTTTTCAATTTACATGTAATATCCTTAGTCAGTAGTGTTTTCGTCATTGAGTGTGTATGGGAACCACTGCTTTCGCATATGTCTAACAAAGAAAATAAAACAGGAAAAAATATGGTTATAATTATGAATATTTAAAATAAAACATTAGTTGCAAAAAAAATGAATAGACAAATTGTGAAAATTTTATACTGAAATCATAATTTGTACAGCGTAATTACTGAAATATTAAATTTTAAAATGAGCTAAATAACAAGTTTTTATCCTACTTACGGCAAGTAATCGGATTATAAATGTATTTCCCCAAAAGTATTCATATACGTAGAATTCCGAAATTGTAACTTCATCACTGTAAGCTGATTTACAAATATATCGTGTAAAATCTTATCTATATAAGTATTATAGGGAAATATTAAATTGAACTTTTTATATGTGTATGATCTTTAAATAAATTCGTAATTCTAATTTAACATATAAATGTGAAAAGGACAACTCTTCACTTGTGAACTTCAAAATATTCAAAATTCATATAAAAATTGTGCTGTATTTTCTAAATTGAATATAAAAAGTAATTTGTGATTGCCACATTGAATTTAAAGGGATTAACAGTTTCTAAATCCCATGGAAAAAAACGGATATTGACCGACATTTTCTCGAGAATACTAAAGTGATTTCAATATTTTTCTATTTTTTTTCGTATTATAATTAAATATATTTCAATCGCTTTGTTTTCTGGAAATTCAATTACTTTATAGTCACATTAATTAGATATAAAACAAATTCTTTTGATAAATTAAGTAACTATTGCATTTTTTGAAAGCTGTGAAAAATATATTGAAATCGTTTACTAGTTCCCGCGTAAAAAGTTCTTCAATGTCAGTTCTTTTTTAGAGGGTTTCCCACTGTTGTTACAATTTAAAGATATTAAGTACCTTTTTTTAAAATACTATATACACTGCAGAAAAGAAAAATGTTTCATAATCTAATTAAATATAATGTAACCGCAAACGGAAATACACAATAACTATTTACGCGTTACTCATGATTCCAAAAAGTTTCTTTCTTTTTTTTATCATTGGAAAGCTCACAAGCCAAAATGTTTTCGTGATTTAAAGAAGCATTTATTTAAAAAAAAAGTTTATTTTGATGCCACCGATTTTTGGAAACATTTCCAGATAGTTTTTGTAGTGTATTAATTAGTTTTCTACACTCGAACATGAATATTTCGAATGTTAATTCCCAATCAAACATTTTCATGTTCAAAAAACGTGTTTTACAGACATGTGTTACAAATTAATAGCATTAACATTAACATTAAAATGAATATTCTATTGTTATTCTTGTATGTATAAATTCAGTAACGCAGTTGAAATTGTTTAATTGAGAATTAATAGCGTCCATAAAACCGATATCCCCAGTTAGCGGAAACTGATTTATACAATATAAAAACTACACCGATGGTTCCGAAAATGAATGGCAGCAAAAGAAACTTCTTTTTATAAATTATTCTTACAATTTCGAACATATATTGGTTTCTGACTTTTCTAAAGATAAAGAGCGCTTTTCGGTATCGTCGCTGACTCGAAAGAGATTATTGTAATTTTCGTCCGTGGTTATATTTTATTTTTGCCTATAAAGAAACATTTGACACTTCCTGAAGTGTATTTTAAAATTCATATCAGTAAAATTAATGCAATTACTGCAATTGTATCGTACCTGATGTGTACCTCCCTAAACTTTTCCATAAACTCTTATGAAGCACATTGACTACATATTATGCAACATGTTTAGCTATCATATATCAGCATTTGTCAAATAAGTCTACTGTTAATATTATGCGTTATGATATATTATATAACTACGATGCAATACTGTGAAACCTAAAAGAAGGTTGGTTTATAGGACATGTTATAAGGTGGTAAAAATTATATATACCTATATTTATAAATGTGTGTGTATATATACAGGTGTTCCAAAATGCGACCGACAAATTAAGAGGGGTGATAGAACGCATCAAGATGATGGAAACTTATCATAGTACATGGGGTCGCAATCCACGTTTAGTGCGAGAAAATCACAAAACTATTTATGAAGAGTGTGACGTCGAAAGAAACAAAAAGCATCAATAATAAATAGAAAAAAACATTTAAATTTAATGTAAAGCATGTTTATAATGCATTAACCGTTCAACGTCAGAAAAGAGACGACGAGAAATTATTATAGGAATATGTTTTAACGCGTCCGGCAATCCTTCGTCCTTCGGTGTCGGCTGTGTAATGACCTTCGTGGCCGCAACTTCGGACAATGTCTATAAAAATATGTCGTCGTCTCCTTTCTGAGGTTGAAGTGCAATGCATTGTATTCATGCTTATATCATATAAATTATATTATATAAATTGTATCATATAAATATTTTTTCTACTTATTATTGGTCATTTTTGTTCCACTCGACGTCACACACTTTATAAATATTTTTGCGACTTTCTCCCACTGAACGTGGTTTGCGACCCCATGTTCTATAGTAAGTTTTCATCCTCTTGATGCCTTTTATCATCTCTCTTAATTTGTCAGTCGAATTTTGGAACATCCTGTATACACATTAATAAACTCACACACATATACATATATAGATATAGAAAATTTATCTTTAATGATTATTTAAAACACACTTTCTTTTCACTTTCTTTACTCGATAACATCAATATGATTATATCAATTATTTTAAAAGAATTTAATCATAATATAACTTCGTTTTTGCTTATGTAACATTATTATTTATATATAAGTTTGGTTTAATAGATATTAATGCATCGTAAAACATTTATTATATATAAAACTAATTAAAAAAAATCATTCTGATAAGCAAAAGGTTTTATATTATTCAAAAAAGAAGGAATTATTGACACAAAATCATCACCACCATAGTCTCAACACCATAAATTTAAGAAATTCGCATTTCTTAACTTTATAGTGTTATTATGACGTTTTTTGTCCTTATTTATTGACACTAATCTTTACGCACTTAGAGAATATTAAAAATTGTACATTTTTGTAAGCTTTCGCGTCTCAAGAGATTTTATACATGCATTACATAAAGCAACAAGGTAAAGTAATTAGTAAACATTATGTCTTTCTTAAAGTTACAAATAATTAAGCAATTACGCTATCCATATTCATCGCATTCTTTGAATTTAAAAGCTTAATATTCTGAACACATGATTCATATGAATTATTGAAATCTAATTCTTGTATTTGAATTACTTACCGTCCCCGTGGCTTTTACGGTAATGTGAAATTGTAATGCTATCATCAATTGTATCAGTAAAAAGTAGTGCATTATGACATTTAAAAAAATACATAAAAAATATTTTTATATTGCTGTATTTTAAAAAAAAAAACTTTTGGATTTTCTTCTTTAAAACAAATTGGGGGAAATTTTGAATTTCTTTATGTAACGCTGGAAAATAAGAAACTTCTTAAGTATTCAGAATAGAAAAAAATTAAAACAATGGGGAACAAAACATATCATGTACATTATCCGAAGCTTGATATAAAGATTTGTTTAAGCACAAAGGGCAAGTTAATTCAAATCTTGGGCCGTTTCTATTTGATGAATGCGTGGAGCTATGAAAAGCGAGGAGTAGACATACCAATCATCCACTGCGTAAAGGTTTGAAGCACAAAATGAGTTCTTATCCAATCTATTGCGTTCGCCATATTTTACTTTGACCCATAGCATTCCTACCAGAAATCTCCAGTGCAAGACGAGGTAAAACATGGCGGACGCAGGTTGGGGGGGGGGGTTGGAACGGCTTCAAGTGACGTCATTTCTGACTACTACATCTATTAGAACCTCCTTGGATGTCTCAACTGTAAGGCTTTCCCTTCCAGGGCACTTCCCTATCACAATTCCCAATATGACTTTGCGAGTTAGAGTGATACCACGTGATGTGTAAAACACGATGCAGTGACGTGGCTTCGAAGCCGTGTTCTTCGTGTTCGATGTGAAATATTATATCAGATAGAAACACATTAAATCAAATTGGGTATCTTGCATTGGTTAAGAGAGGAGATTTAGGTACAAAAGAATACAGCTTTTCTAAAAATTAAACAATGCAGCTTGATATAGTTAAAAAATTGTACCGAGAGTTAACAGAAATAAAATATATTGTTTTAAATAAATAATATATTTTATTTTAAAAATTTCGTATAGGTTTGTCAATGGAATAAAATGTATATAACTTGAATTTAAATAAAATAAATGATATTTTTATGACGTTCTTATTTTGATTACAAATACTGAATTATAATATATTGATATATTTGTCCTAATTGTCTGTGTTATATTCCTAACTGAAGTCACAGCAAAGTCCTTAGATTCGTAACTGAAGAAAGTGTAGCTTCCTGATTTCTGAAATTTATTTTCAAAAATTTTCAACTTCAAAAATTTTTAATTATTTACTTCAAGGACAAACATATATCTAAACCATAATCAACAATATTACAATAAAAATTTTTACAACATAATACAGCTTTACTTGTTACCGTTGCTATATACTTCATTTCTATATTCTTATGCTATATCTTATTGTTAGTTGCTATATTTCAATATTCACTCAGATATCATGTATATTTATTCACTGGCTTATAATGAATCTTTTAAAATTAGAATAATAATATTACTACGAAATTCATCGTTTCTGTTTAAGGTAAAGGATACAATACAATAACTTCGGAAAATACATGGGTGCGAAAGAAATCAATTAAAGATTTTTCTTGCGTGATACACAATCTGACGATGAAGTTATTAATCAGAGTCGTTGAAAATATTTACAAAAAACTGGACATAGGTCAATTTGGAAGACAATCATGGAATAATATAGAGACGGGTGCAATCTGTTACATGAACCAGTTCGCCTATAATACTCTAAAATTAGTTTAAAAGACAAGATGACAGACAGACGGTAATGACAAATTTAAACTGCGCTTTTTCGAATCTCGTGTTTTGCCAGTTCGTTCTAAATGTTCGCAAAATCTTGAATGATATCATCATTTAAAAATCTACTATGGAAGGATATTTTTATTACATTAAACAAAAGCATATAGAGAAGTATATAGTCTTTACGACTGTCCAATCATTTTTTGGGAATCAATAAAAACATGGCAACATGAACTTTGAAAGCAATAAAAGACGTTCGAAGTAAGATATTGAGAATTTCACAATCTTCTAAATAAGGAAATGGGAAAAGAATATTTTGATTTATTACTTTTCTTTCGTGTTTTGTCACAGAAATTGTAAAGTGTTTCAATCCATTATTAGTAATAAAAAAAAAATCCTTTAGAAATGAAGGGAGGCTAAGGCAATAAGTCAGAAAGAAACACTTAGCATTGCATCTAGAATTTTGGATCTTGATAAATAGACATGATATTAAATGGGATTACAGTCAAACCTCAATTATCTGCATGTGTTTTGGACGTAATCCAAATTACCAAAACTGGATACATAGAAATCCGGATAATTGGGGCAGTCATAAAAACTGGGAAATACATGTTTCTCAAATCGTTTTTGTTGATTAAAAAAGTAGGCGGAACATATTCAACTTCGATTTAGCCTATTTTTAACACTTCCCAACATATTTGAAAAGTGTTTATGAATTTGTTTTGTCTTTCAGTCTTTCTGGCCGTCCGTTTATAATCTAAATCGTGTAAATATACTAAGATTGCCATGTAATTTTATATGTTATTGATGTAAACGAACGTTCGGTATAATTTAGTAATGCTCAGTTTAATTATTTAACAAACTTGCTGGGCGGTGCTAGTTGAGCGTAAGCCGAAAATAGGACACCCCGGCTGGTTTGACTTTGACCTTAAAAATGAAGTGTATAGTATTTATGTCTCGTTTACAAGAATGCACAGAAAAATTACGTTACACAATGATTTATGGGAGGAAATTGTTTCCGTTGCCTTTTAATGATGTTACAATACTTGAAATGTAATAAAATTCATATGCATTACTGGGATGAACAAAAACGTGCTTTATCTGAATATAGAATAAGTAGCATTTACAGTTCGTTTACAGGAACTAAAAAAAGAAATCCATTACATTACGATCGATGAGGTAAAATCGTTTGCGATGCATTTTATTATGGTTATGATACTTGAAATTTCAAGAAGTGAAAATTTCTCAGTGAGATGCACTATAACTTGTTTTCTATAGATTATGTAGTACGTAACATTTATTGTTAATTTACTTAGGCGTGTAAAATAATTTGTTTACAGGACGGGCTATGATTGATTCTACTGTATGCCAAAAATGAAATTTCTCAATAATATACTTTTAGTGTTGGGAAAGGTTTATAATCTATGCCTGATGCATGATTTTTCATTCTTTATTAATAAGATCACGTTTACTGCAAATAATTACAAAATAAATACATTTAGATGTGTTAAGTGAAAATATAACTTTTATTTAGCAGCGGAATGTTTTAAACACGCGATTTCGTAATCAAATGTTTCTAGGGTTTCTTTTTCACAAACAAACCTTACTAAAAAGGAATTGATATTCTAGAAAAACAAAGTAATCGAAAAATGTATAATTTAATACTAGAAAATATAAGCCGATTTTTAGTAAAATTGTTTTATTAATCTATTTTCCTTCATGTTTCGAAGTTTTTGTTCTTCTGTTCAGAGCTCTAGATCCACGTTCCCAACTTAAACGTTATCCCTTAAATTTTGGCAGAAAATTCATGGTTGGAAAAGGGGAGTTGGGTGTTTTTAATAGGGAGGGAATGAAATTTCCTTTCTTGTAGAATACCAGTAAGACTATAACATATATGTTACTTTTATTAAATTTTCTCTTAAAATATTTCTTTTCTGATACTTTAAACACTGGCCTCCAAAACTGTTATGGAATAACATCGTTTGCAAAAGAGAGAAAGCTAAGCAATACATCAAAAGGAAACACATAGGAGAGTCTTAAGAAATTTTTAATAGTACTAAATGGAGAAATTTTCAGGTGCATTAAAACAGTTTTTTGGACAAAGAATCCTTTTCAAATATTTATTACACATTTTTCAATAAATAGTTTCATGTTTACTCCTGTTAAAAATGATAAAAAATACGTTCGTACAGAATTAAGAAAATAGTTGTTAAAAAAATACATAATTTGTCCCCAAAAAATTCTACGGATATTTCGTACCATTTCCTTCCTTTATGAGTGTACTCTCCTATCGCGTCTGCAAAATAATTTATCATTATGAACTTTAAAAGCAATAAAAGGTTTTTGAAGTAACAAAATAAGAATTCGGTACTTTGAACTAATACGAAATTGAAAACGACTTTTTCATTTATTATCCCTATTTCTCCCTCTGTAATAGCGATTTTAAATTGTTGCAAGCGGTTGTGAAATTACTTCGTTTAGAAATGTGAGAAAGCTTAAGCGATGAATAAAAAAGAAACACTAGCAAGATTTTATTGCTTTTTGGATAGTGATAAATGGAAAACATGTTACATGGAAGTATTAAAAGCAGTAAAATTGAAGGGAATTTTTCTTTATCGGATTTATTAAATAGTGTTCAGTTAGAATTTTCTTTGTTTTAGTTGTTTCGAAGTTTTTAAAGATAACGTTTCAAAATGTTCTTCAAAAAGGCAATGTTATATTAAAAGAACTTTTTCTGTGTAAAATGATTGAGGGCATGAAACATTTTAAAATTCTTCATAACACTGAAAAATAATGTACAATCTTTCCCATTGTTTTCACGTTAGCAATCCTGACATATCGTTTATTGGAACCCAACATCAAAAGTATAATGCGTGAATATATATATTTTTGGAGGCATCGAAACATATTGTAAATTAAATAAACCTGGTTAGGAATTTTTTTTTAAAACATTGTTTTTATTTGCTACTTTTAATAAATGATAAAAGTTTTCATGAAAAACTAGTTTAAAGACATAATGCTCATAAATAGTTTGGTATTTTTTTTTAAAACCTACACATCCTAATAACTGAACATGAAAAATGTAACTATTGTCTATAAAAATGTAATATGTTTCAATAGTGAGATTAAAAATAATAGTGAAATAATTAGATGTATAATATATTTTAACGCATATACAATAATAGCCATAAATGTACTTTCTACACTGTTACAATTTGCAGCAAACTTTCCAGTCATTCGGCTGTTTTTATAGAAAACGGTTACATAACCGTAATTTAACTCTATTTTGACCATAATAGGGGCCATAACATGGTCATAATAAAGTTAAATAAAGGTTATGTAACCATATTTTATAAAAACGGTCGAATGACTGGACAGTTTGCTGCAAATTTATAACAGTGTATTCGATGAGTGTTAATGAAAACAATAATCTACTTATAATAAAATCCGAAGCCAAGAAACTCTCTGTAACCATTCCATGCAGGAACACTCTGGTCTGAGAATCGACTGTAGTTAAACGCCATGTTAGGCTTAATGAAAAACGTATGCTAACATATCACAGCTAAATGATAATATCTTCCACTTGAAATCATGTCTGTTCAACGTATTTTTCCTATAAAAAATGTATATCATATCCTACTATAATGTTTCAAGTTCTTAATCAAAAATCCAGACACTGTTTGCTGCGAACAATATTGTTTTGGCGCCATCTACCGGCTTTAAAATGTACATTTCTACAATACAAACCTTTCATGCTGTTTGTATGAAGTCGTATGAAAATGGAACGCAGATCAACAATCCGTCATTTTTGACGGGGATTATATAATAGCTTTTTAAAAACTTACTGTACTTAATTTACGTTACGTTTAATTACTTTATTTTACGTTTAGAAATAATTATTCAAAGCTTTTTTTGTTTATTCATAAGGAAAAATATCCACAGAAACTTTCCTAATTATGTTAATTTTAGATTTTTTTATGTCATTTTAAACATTTAGTAAATTTAGGATTTTAAAAAAAAATCTGTTGATTTAATTCAATGATTTAAAACATGATTTAATCCCCAATTTAAATCATCTGATTAAAATCGTTGACACCTAGATTGTTTTGGCGCCATCTACATGCTTTAAAATGTACTTTTATATGAAGTCTTTTGAAAATGGAATGCAGATCAACAATCCGTCATTTTTGACGGGGGTTATATACTAGCTTTTTACAAACTTACTGTACTTAATTTTTTATAAGCATAAGGAATTACGTTTAGAAACAATAACTCAAAGCTTTATTTTGATGATTCATAAGGTAAAATATCCATAGAAACTTTCCAAATTATGTTAATCTTCGATTTTAGTATTTTTTAATGCCATTTTAAACATTTAGTAAATTTAAGATTTAAAAAAAAATCTGTTGATTTAATTCAATGATTTAAAGAAAATCAGTTGATTTAAATCATGATTTAATCCAGAATTTAAATCATCTGATTAAAATCGTTGACACCTAGATTGTTTTGGCGCCATCTACATGCTGTAAAATGTACTTTTTATGAAGTCTTATGAAAAAGGAACGCAGATCGACAATCTGTCATTTTTGACGGGGGTTATATACTAGTATTATAATATTTAAAAATAATCTCCCTTTAAAAATAAATTCCCTTTTAAATAGATGAACGATGTAAATGTTCGTGCAGATTTTATTCATTTTAAATATGTTATGTTGTACAATACAAAAAAAAATAGTGATACAAACTTTGTTTTTTAACAATGAAATGATTATTCATAATGACTGGTTATCCCGCTATTTTCTCGTGCAAGGCTCACTTCGCGATAACCGCGAAAGCGGTTTTTTTTCTTTATTGAATAGCACCTACCGTGTTTTCCACGTTTAACTAGTAATAATAATTTAAATACAATTTTAATTAGATCTTGGCCAACATATGGCAGTAGTGGTCCAGTGATTATTTTGAGTGATTTCATCTTCTAATCACTATTTTGAAATATGAAATGGCTGGACGAATTCGATTAGAAAGTGACGGAACATATGTTCCTCATGATCTATCGGATTCTGCAAGTAATATTAGATATTTTGAAAACAGTGATAATAGTGATAGTTATTGTAATTTAACAGATTCCTCTCGAGATAGCGATGGATCTGAAGAAGACTAATTATCCATGTCCATTACTCATTTTCTTAATTGTATAAATTTTACTTTTGTATTTTATGTAATAAATAGGAATGTAACCATAAATTAATTGCGAATTATTTTCAAAAATGCGTTTTTTTTTTGTTTTGTTTTTTAAATGATAGCGCCTGAAATTGATTTTTCTGAGCATATATTTTCTCAGGGTGTAAATCTATGTAAAATAAATCTTTTTTCGAAAAAAGAATTGCCTATTTTAATTCCCAAACATATATAAATTTGAAATATGCAATAAAAAAAATTACGATTTTTCTTAATGATTTTTGTCGAATAATAGAGCAGTTAGAGGGTAAACAAAACATTGTTGTACATAAATATATAATAAAATTTCTCGACTCACCTTTTAGGAATTTAATAATGAAAATCATGTATATTATCTTATATATTAAATCGAGAAGCAAAAGTCTTAATTTTTCAGTATAAACTTGAACGGTGAATAAAGAATGAAATAGAATTAATAAGAATCAAGAGCGCTGAGGACAGAATTTCATAATATTTTCCTGCACTGCTTGCAACCCTTGCAGTTGGAAATATTCCTTCTAAATTCTTTTTAATTCTATTCTTAATTCCCCATCCTGGAGGGAGCATCCATTCTTCCACCAGATTTGTTTGAGAGAGGGATGAACAAAAGGGAATTGGAAGGAAGGGTATGGAAAGTGTGAGGGTTGCTTTCACTTTTTTTGAAGGCAGGAATGGAAAGGGAAATCGGAGGGGGGAGTTTACCCTTCTATAGAATTTGGAAAATAGTGTTTTCCAGAGAAAAAAACATATTTATTTTACAACCGGATAACAATATTTCTGACGTAATTTTAACACGGGGTGTAAAACCTTTATATTTATAGCCATAAAAATTTTCAAAGGAATAGGACAACAAAATATTTTTTTAATCATTTCTTACGAGCACTTTTATCACTAATTATCAGTATTTTTTTATTTTTAGCGCATTTAAGGTTTAATCACGGGCCCGGGCAACGACGGGCGGGTCAACTAGTTGATATTATTAATACGCATTCGAATGCTTTACAATCTCTGATATTATACATATACCTTGAAACTAGTAACACATAATAGATGTTACTTTTGTCATACATAATTTATCGACTGAGATATCTTTTTTCAAGATTTTGATTCATATCATGTACTATCAAAAGTGTTCCTTTACGTATTCGCCTATCTCCTTGTCTAGTAGCTGTTAGAGGCTGGCAAGAATTTGTCTGCTTCGAATCACATATTAGGCATGGTTGTGTTTAGTGGTACCGATTCCACTTTAAATGGAAGTTCTGGTCTGTTTATCCCTTTTGGGGAAAAATTACCCTAGCGTTCACAACCAACCAACTAACCTTTATGTATTTATTTGAGGTTATCTGCACTTGTGATTTGTATACACAAAACAAAACAAAACTGTTAAACTGTAATCTTTACACTACACAATTTTATTGAGAGTGCTTAAAATAATATCTATATGAAAAAACGTACACACTGATTGTAAGACGGTTAATGAAAAATCCTATCATTAAACTTCAGATTCGCAATGTAAATAATAATATTTTAAGTAAATGATTTTCCATAATATATTGTACATACAGTAGGAATGATCAACATTATAAAAACATGAAATAATGAATTAATACGTCATCAGCGTTAATGAATGAATGTTGAATTAACACATCCCCAATTGCTTTTCAAGCATTTTATGTTTGTCAAACATTCCATTAAATTTTCAAGCCTCAAAATTATTTCAAATAAAATATTTCGTATACAGTATTTAGGGAAAATGTTTATGGGCTGGCAGCTATAATATTTGAATCAGGTAAACATCTTCTCTTCATCTAAATGTTTATTTGACATGCAATCAAGCTTATTTCAAGGTACACGTATTCGCTAATAATCCATGCATTTAAAGACTAATTTATGTATAATATTGCTATCATGAATAATTAACATGAATCCTGAAGTGTCATTATATCCAAACATTTGATAATCAACGATATTCAAAGCAATACTTTATATAAGATAACAAATATATATGGAAAATAACGTTAAATTTGCGCAGCCTTAAAGTTTTTTTAGGTGTGTTCGTAATTATATAAATACGTAGCACCTATTGTCATCGTCTGGTCCGTCCGTCCGCATATAACAACGCAAAAACTACCAATCCGAATAGTTTGAAATTTAAGATATATTATCTTTGCAGAATTTTGTCGAGATATTTCAAATTTTAAGAAAATCTAATCAAAACTTTAGAAATATTAATAAAGACATTTATTAAGAAATTTGATTTTTTTGAAAAAAATCGGTGCTTTTATGTTATACGAGCTCCGAGGTTTAATCGTCAAGCGACCGATATATTATTTTATTACAGAAATTAATCTGCAGACGATAGAATTCATTTCACAGAATTAAAAATCATCAAGATCTGAATATTTATATAACTAGCTATAGTAGGAACGCACCTCATTTATCGCGTTTGACGTACAATTTCCAACTTCTTTTAATTTTTGTCAGAAACAAGGGATTTTCCGGAAACTCGACACTTCTAAAAATATTTGTATCAATTATTTAAGTAATATTAAAGCTAAATAGTATATGGTTAAAAAAATATACAGTAAAAATTTATGTTTAATTTAAAAGTAAATTTATTTTATTTTATTATTTTGTTTTTTTTGCTTAATAAATTTGAATTAAAAATATTATACGTATATTGATAAAAATATAATGCGAAATAATATACAACTGAGTAACATTGAAAATATTTTTTTTTCATGAAGTCTGCGGCATAAATAACTAAATTATGAAATTAAAATTGCCATTAGATATATAATTGCCATAAATATAATTACTTAATAAGCTTAGTAAAAACTTTTCACACATGTTCACTTACATAAATTTTTGCGAACTAATTTCTTGTACTTTTTCTTTTATAAATTGAATTATGGCATCCTTTTGAAACTTTCTTGTACTCTAAGGAAGTATTAATAAAATGAACAAAAAGTTTTGTTTTATATCTTAATTGAAATACCAAAACGCATGAAAAAGGAAAATAATATTACACCAGGAAAATAACAATAGAATTCAACAATTGTTCACATAAATAAACAAAACCGCTTGTATTGCACGATACATTTGTACAGAATAAATGTATTTCGAAACAGATTTAGGCCTATTAACAATTTTAATGTAAGAGTAAATATACGCAGTGCTATCACAAATATACTTTTACCTTGGTTTTTTATGTTCTTTTTTTAATAAAATAAACGCATTCATAAATTAAAATTAGAATAACCGAAAATAAGAAGTTAACGCAATATTCAGTTTCTCACCCTTTTGCAATATTACATTGTGTAACTTTTGTTCGTAAAATTCTCACTCGTCATTGTTTTAAAAATTGATATTCTAGATTAAAATCTTAATGAATTCTACGGAAAATCTTTATTCTAATATTATTAAATAACACGCTTCATCCAATATTTCAATTTCTAAGAGGAAATACATATTTTCATAAAGCCATTCTTTCGCGATTCTAATTAATATATATGTATTTCATTCGACATGCGTGCTGCCGATTATATGTAAATATATTTTTGAAAATTTCGATTTTCCTCGAATTATAGATTTTATAACAAACATTGATGTATTATAAATTCATTTCTAGATGCTTGTGGAGATCGACTTTTGTATGATAAAATTATAATGAAAGTTTTGTCACTTAGTGCTTTTATAATGCTTGTCAAACAATAATGATACTTGTATTATTTATTCTTTCCTTGAAACTTTTTTTCTGCAAACAAAATTATGTTCCTGCAAAAACAAACAATTAATAATAGTCCCAAATATATGTCAAAATAATACGATAGCCCCTTTTTATGTCGTTATTTCGGTCATACAGATACAGTGGCGGACAAAAAAAAAATTGCATCACCTGCGAAAAAGTGAAAAACGCTGTAAATAATGTTTTTCAAGAACAGGTATTATGAAAGGATGATACTTTTACGATAAAATACAGTTGTAGGATTAATCTCAATAAAATTTTATTGGGATTTATAAATTATTTACACATAATTATTTGGAAAAATGGAAAAAAGTGAAAAACACAATATTAAAAAAAACTTGGAACAAAGTAATAGATGTACAAATTCTGTAGTTAATGTAAATTCTACATAACTGCAGTCATATTATATATCTATTTAGATGTGTGTACATGCATAAGAATCACTTCAGTATTTAGTAGATCCTCCATGATCTGCGATGACAGCTTTGTAGCGGTCCGGCATAGAATATATCAACTTCTGAATGTAAACCTGGCCAATTTCATCCAATCAGACCCTAATAATGCTTTCCTGCAGCTTTATCTTAGTAGCAGGCTTCTGAGCAGTAATTTTTGCATCCATTATATGCAAACAATTTTCAACGGAATTCAGGTCAGGACTATTCCCAGGCCATTTCAAAACTTTAATGCCAGATTTTGTCAGATAGGCCGTCAGCTAATGGGAGGAAATTGGGTGAAAATTACTTTTCCAATATCCTTAATGTTATGGAAATTGAAACTTGTAAATTAGGCAACAAAATAATTCATAAATAAGTTAGATTGTATTTACCGATTTTGCTGTATGGCAGGGTGCAGAGTCCTGTTGAAAAATACAATTTCTAGCAGCTTTAAAATTATCCTTAATAGCTGGTTTTAAACACTTCTCCAAAATCTCAGTATAAAGGGATGCATTCACAGTTCCATCAATAAGTTTCAGATGTCCAACTCCTTTGCTGGATATACACCCCCAGACCATTTGGCTGACTGGGAATTTTACAGTAGGCGATATGCAGTCTGGATGATAAGCTCCACCTTTACGTCTCCGAACATACCGCTTACCGTCTGATCCATGTAGGTTGAACTTAGACTCGTCCGAAAAAATACTGAATCCCACTGAGCCTTTATCCATGCCCAAGAAATTCATTTCTCCATCATTTTTTTTTTGTAATTAAATGCTTATTCTTTGGGCGATATGCATGCAATCCGTATTCCACAAGGCCTCTTCGGATAGTTCTTGCGCTTAAATTAACACCACAGACTCTCTCAAATTCGACATTTAAGTTAGGAGCACTTGAATAATAATTAATTAGAAACATCCATTTCAGATATCGATCATCAGAATTTGTGATCACCTTCTTTCGGCCGATCCAGCCTTTCTGTCAACATTACCAGTTTCACGTTCTAATTTAATCGCCCTCCAAACTGTCTATTGTTTGCAACCAATTTTTTTAGCGAGCACACGTGTCGAATATCCTTCTTTAACTAAACCAAATATCACACATTTTTTTATCTTGCGTCAATTGAACATACGAAGCCATCATTTGACCACTTAAGAGCCTACATCAGTCACGCGAAAAAACGCTCCAGCTAATGTTAAGTCTATGGGAAGGTTATCGCGCGATTTCTCGCTCGCATTTTAATATTATTAAATGGGTTTTTTTGCATAGGATAGCTGAGGTCGATCTCTAACGTTGTTAGTTTTTACTTTTTCGATTTTGGTTCCAGTTTTTTTTACATAAGGGTAATTTCACTTTCAGAACCGGTTCCAATCGGTTCCAAATTGAAAATGTCCGCTTATAAAAACACGCGTTTCTTTTCGTGACTAGCGTAGGCTCTTAAAGAACAAGACAATTGACCGTTTTTCCGTTTTGCCGCACTATTTTTTAAATTTTGATGACGCAATACTTCGTAAGGGGTATATTATCCAATAGGAATGTAGAATGATATCTTATCTTGCTTTGCAGCAACTAAGATTAATTTATTTGAACGAAATCACTCATTAGCATTACAAAATGTAAATTTTTTTAGGTGATGCAGTTTTTTTTGTCCGCCGCTGTATAGTGTTCTTTTTCTGAGCATCCTCTAAAAAAGTAGAAAAAAAGTAGCTTTCAATTTGTGTGCAGAGTATTTCAAAGAAATAACGGGTTAAACAAAAAATCTAAATACAATTATGAAGCACAATGGCAATAAGTAACAACCCATTGGAACAAAACCTGGATTGTGTTAATAATTGAAGGAGTTAGAATGACAGTGGAGGAAGTCAAAATTTACTGATTTGAGATATGAAGGATTTTGTGAAACTTGTCGTATCCCCGTTGCATTGAGTGGTTCAACTTGTTTTGTCCTCTAGCGACTCCCTAAGTCCCTATGTCTTATTTGATTGGCACATTGAACAGAAATTAACATACGTTCAGAGAAAATATGATTATCTCGATTTTCAAACATTTTGACTTACTCCACTGTCATTATAACCCCCTCAATTGATACGAAAAATATTAATGATACCTTCCAAGTCATCGTTTAACAAACGTAGACCACTGTTTTGTTGGCAAAGTTGCAGAAGCTCTTTGGACACAATTTGTATCATTTTTTTTAGATATATTTCTGTATCCTTCCATTATACTGTTGAATAATTTTTGTTTGTCAGTTTTTTATAGGCCTTTTTCTCTGAGCGTTTAAAAGAAAATCTGGTTTGATCCGAACAGGGACAAAATATTTAATTTTTTGTCTTTATGTTAAAAGGGTATCTTTTGTGAATTATAAAACTGTTGAGTTTTTTTTTTCGAATTTTGAGATGAAATTTTATCAGACTGAAAACGTAAGTTTTGTCTGAATGGTGTTTTTTCATAAAAGGAACTAAAATATTTTCAAAGTATTGTTCTTTATAGACTTTTATTTGATAAATTATAAATAAAAGTATTGCGATTGAAAATAAAATCTAGGTTTGAAATAAAGTTCGCAACTTCACTTGTTAAACAGGATTAAATTAAGTATCATTTTGCTTCCAAATATCTTCTGATACACACAATTTATATTAGGAGATTTATTTATTCATTCATTGTAAGTAATGCAATTATTCTGTTGATCTATCTTTATCTTATATCTTTTCTTATATTTTTTTCTCTTATATATTTTATATCTTATGAGCTTTAGATTCCAAAGATTGAGGATTTATAAAGGGTAAACTAACTTTTATCTTAAAACTTTAAAAACTGAAGTAAAGAAATATGCTAAAAATATTTTACATGATGCAAAATTTATATTTAACCTAAAATAGTCAATTAAAGCAGCTTGCTTTTTAATATATTTCAAATGACTGTTCCGTGAAAAATGTTCCAATCCGGTAAGCAGTCGAATGTATGTACAGGATGTCTCAAAAGTCCTTGACATATTTTAAAATTCCATAAAAGATCAAGCAAGACGTACAAGAGTGCGGTTAGGACGAAAATGGTTCTTATAATATGAATTTTGTTTCAAGCAAATAAAAAATAAGTGCGTAAAATTTCTCATAGATGACGATGCTACTGAAAAATTATTGAATAGGTAGAATGCCTTTATACAAAACAGTAGCGAAAGACGCACAACATGTATGCACAGTTTTCGTCCAAACTATGGCAAGTTACATTCCAGAACTTAACAATACTCGCCCTCTTGAGTTCGCTTAAACGAGTGAGGATGGATAGACGAGTATTGTTAACTTCTGGAATGTGTGTTGTCATAGTTTGACAAAAACTGTGCATACGCATGGTGCGTCTTTCGCCATTGTTTTTCATAAAGATATTCTATTTATTCGATAACTTTCCAGAAGTAGCGCCATCTATTATAAAATTTTTGACCTGATTATTTTATTTGTTTAAACAAAATTCCAGATCATAAGAAGCATTTTCGTCCAAACCACACTCTCCTACACCAATAGCTAGATCTTATATTGAATTTTAAAATGTATCAAGAACTTTTGTGGAACCATGTATATTATAAAATGTATATCTTCCTAAAATCGAGGATTCGTACCCTGTTATCCAATCACCATTAACTAGTCTCTAATAACTAGACGGTTGAAAACGGACTAAAAACACGGCCACAGAGCCGTTAAAGTTGTTCGATTGCACATGCAGTTCCTCATGGCTTGATGGCGAAATATGAAATTCGTAGATCCTCCCCTTTCAGTCTTTCAGTAAAATTTTATGTTTTCTACTAGAGAACTTACCTGTAAAACCTCTTCTAAAAGAGAACTTACATAACTAAGCTAAATTGCAGTATTATACTGCTGATATTTTACAGCAATACTACTGATGTTCAATGTCAATTTTGCTTTTTAATCATAAATATATAATAAACGTATGCCTAAACATCACACTTTATCTTTTTTGTAATGTTTATTATTATTTTTTTTAATTGTTGTTGAGCATCCTATAATGCGGTACTTTATTTTTGTGGCAACACTAATTTGAAGAAAACCTTTCATTTCATTTATGAAAACAATGCCAATTTAATTTTTAATTAACTGCAATTTTTAATAAAAAAACATATTTTTATGAAATGAGAGTACCCTATGTAAAAAGCCGCTTCAAAAATCTTTCGAATGATACCTCATTCGTTGTATGTGTTTCGTACATTCATAGAAAAAAGGATGTTGACAATAGAAATAATGTATATGATTATCAATCTTAATTTGTGAAACATCACTTTAGATAATACATTGATTCCTTTAAAGGAATTTAGATATTGTGTTGATACATTAAATCATTTAAATCCCTAGAATTATACAGCGGAAAACTGTTTTAATTAATTGGACAAATAATATGCATTTTATGTTAATGTAGTGTATGATTAACACTATACGAGCGATAATTAGCTTTCCTTCACCTTCCATTTATTTCAATTAAATTAGAATGCCTTGTCAAACGAAACTTTGGCATTTATAAAAGACTAAATGCGTTAATTGAAGCAAATCTAATTTTGTGGTATCAGGAAATAATTTTACTAAAGGAAGAGCAGTTCTGTGCAAAAGTCATATATGATTAACATTAATAAGTTTGCAAATACTCATTAATTTCACTTAAACATTGACAACACTTAAATCAAATATGATAAATAAATATTAATATAATATAATGCTGGCTAAATACAGATAATGATATTTAGTCATTTGTAAATTGAATATTGTAATGGTACTTTAGATTAAATTTCTGTTAGTGAGCAGTATTATCTTTAATCTAAAGTTAATGTTTGATAGAAAATAAGTCGATTTTCTAAAATGCTATGTTATGGACAATAAGGAATGAAAAACGTCTCAAATGAGTTGATTAAATAAACCTTTACAAAATAAAAATAAATTTATGAATTGTAAACATAAACATATTATAACAAAACATTTATATGCTAAAAAGTATAGTTACCTCAAGAAATAATACCTATAAAAGAACGTATCAATGACATTAATCACAAATTTGACAACTTACAAATATTTAAAGAATGGTAGCCCTTTGTGCGATTAATACACAATAATTATTACAAATAACACATCTGAAAGTCTTTAACATAATGTATACAAATAATTAAAATTAAATGTTTGAAAAACGTAGATTCCTTCCAAAAAAATTCGTCATGGTTTTTCGTTTCAATAAGTTAGATTAAAACAGAATGTATTAATATGAAAACGCTGTGATCTGTGATGTTGTAATTTGATAAGCAGTTGAGCTCAAGGGAGGAATGTGGGACGGGGGGGGGTTGGGGAAATTTTAAATAAGATGTTTATCGAATAAAATTACTTACTTTGTAATTTCTTGATTTTTTCAACTAATTTTCCTCGATATTAGCATTCTAGTTAGCAAAGATATTAACAGATAAATAATTTTAGCAATCATTAACATTGTGTAGTAAGTAATGTTATTTCCAGAATCCGAAATATGATAAATTTTGTTTTTATTATTACATATATATATATATGTGTGTGTGTGTAATAATAAAAACAAAATTCGCCATTTTACCTTAATTAATTTATTCCAAATTCTTACAATATCTACCTTTTTTCCTGTCTTTTAATAATATCTTAAATATAGTTTATATTTTAATTCCAAAACTTTAATCAACATATTATTTTATTTCTTATTCTAAAAATCTTAATGTGTTAAAACTGACACTTGTTTCTATAAACTCCCTAATTTATTCCTTCATATTTGAGACATTAACTTTTTATTACTTTAGAATGCTTCTTAATACCATTTTAATTTTTATATTATTATTTGATAGCCCAGCATTCCTTGCAAGTAACTTTGATAAAGAATTCCGACTTTACGCCTTGCTCATGCTTTTCAACCAATCACTAAGCAAGCCACTCCTTTGTCACCTCCAAACTTCCTCCTAACTAAAATTCCTTTTGTGCGTCCATAAGGCACGTCAAAATATTCTTGGACGAATTGCTAGTATAAAACGAGGTTACACGGCCTTGGAGAGCAGATTTTGTACGTTTTTCGACTTGCTAAGTAAACTATTGTCACTTGGAGGAAATGTTCTTCAAATTGATGTACCTCTAATATCTTAATATCTTCATTCTTTTTCTCTGACGTAACACAATACAGATAGAGGTCTAAACTGGACAATTAGTGGAATTGTCTCTGCTTTGTGAAGTTTAACAAATTCGTTGATGATAATGCAGCTTCTTTTTAATTTGACGGGAACATTTTCCCATGTATTCATAACATCGCCTAACATCGTGCATGACTTACGACTGTAAATTAGTGACTCTAGCACTTGCCAGATGTAATATGTCAATAGCTTATCGACATAATTTACTATGATATGGAAAAGCATCTCATATATATTTGTTTATTTTCGAAAAGACAAACAATTTACATTTCAATTTAATTTAACATAAATTTAATAAATATTAATTATTACTCACGTCAGCAAAAGCATAAATAAGGTATGCAAACGTTTTGGTCATAGATTTACATTAATTATAAAACGTTTAAATGCGACTTACTGAGAAGATGCATAAACGTTACCGCGAGTGAAATTCGAGTAATAAATTCGGGAATTATTTAGCAGGTTTCCAATGTGAATCGCTCAGCATATTCTGCTGAATTAAGATAATGCGTGAATAAAAGCCTCCGATAAACTAACATGTCCCATGAGGACATATGCATGTTCAAAATTAGGAATTCTCTTCAATAATTAGAATAAAGATACTTCGTTAGTTCACTTGGACGGTTAATCAGCGTACTAAAGCTTTCTGTTTTACCAAGGGATGTATCAATTTGTAAAATAAAACGTGATACACATAATGAATATGACTTTAAATAAGCTAACGTATGTTGAACATATGTTCGAAAAGAACTTGTTGAAATAAATTTAATGTATTTTCACAAAGAAGAATTATTAGTAGACAAAACACTGAAAATAGCTTAAAGAAAGAAAGGTAAGGCGTTAAGGGGTAAGGTTAGTAAGAGACGCGCAAAAGAACCCACCCTTATTTATTTTTTTTTAATAAAATGCTGAAGTATACATATTGCATTTAAATTGATATTGTAATCTCTCCAATAAAAGCTTTCATAATTCATATATATTAATTTTTTTTTTTTTTTTGGAAAAACAATTCAATTTCAAATACCCACAACAATTTAAGACTTTTCACAATTAAAGTGTATAATGTAAAATGGGTTAAAATTAGAAATATAATTCATATTTTATTTTTAATTTAATTAGATGATAATGTTATTCCGTTTTGTAAATTATGATATTCATCCGGTGAGTAGTTAATTTTTTCTTGTTTTAGTTGTTCTCGTGTTACTCGATATTAAAAGTTCTATTATTTTTCAAGATTGTGCTGTTTTTGGTGGTGATCAACACAATTTGAAAACAATTATAATATGTTAAAGACTGTTAAAAGTGAAAAATGTGAGCCATCCACACGAATAGGGAATAGCTAAGAAAAATAAGCTCTCTATATAAAATAGTGAATATAAAAGAGTTTTTTAACATGATAAGACAGAATGCTTTTAACTTTACTTTTGTTCAATTTACGTGGACTGGCCTAAGTTGAAAATGGTAATTTGTTTCATTTATATAAATTAGATTATCTTACTGTTAAGAAGGATACTATTTTTTCCGCATTTTGACATTAACGATAACGTTATGATAAAGTAACGATAAAGTTTTAATAACGATAGCTACTGATGAGTTATTAACTAATATTGACTGTTCTACCAGAATAAGTTTCCAAATTGAGCACCGCGAATATAGACATACAACTACTCCAATAATGTGTGATTTGTCTCTCCAAACAAAGTTAACATTGGATAGAAAGAAATAGAAGTGATGAATATTTTGAATTTTAAAAACACTGACAACATATTTATTAAAACTACCAGACAATAACAAGGGGATGCTGATCACCCTGGATTGTAAACTGAATCACACGCACAAATATCTGTTTTTGAAGATAATCCCTCCAGTTTTTCAAAGCTGTTTGTTTAAAATAGTTTCACTAACGAATCAATATCCAACCAAAAAGCAAAAACTTGTAGGATTAAACTTAGAATTCTTAACGTGATTATCCCCTATGGAGCAGAATGGATCCAAATTATTTTCCGTGTTTATATAAAAGAACTGTAAATACGATAAACTACATTTTCAGTGAGGGACATGACACAGTAAAATTAAATAAACAATAGAATTTTGTGGTAATCCAAGTATATTTACGAAAGTTAGAGATCGGTCACACAGATAGCCAAATAGACAGACGAGTCGAAATCAGAAACCGTTTTCAACTATGTTCAACATAGTTAAAACTGCAATTTTTAGTTTGTTTATTTATTTATGTTAAATTTGAAATCATTAAGTGGAAATAAAATGGCAAAATTTGCTGTGCGACAAACTCTTCCGATCTATATAAGTCTTCTACATAAGTTCAGATACATCCAATTTTCATAAATACTAGTGCTAGAGCTTAATAAAAATCAGGTATATATATATATATATATATATATATATAGATATGTAACATTTGAATGAAATGTGGTTCGTGGGGTTTGAGGGTTATGATCATGTGAAAATGCACGGAAAGTTTTTGAAATTTCATATCTCCGGACAGCTACATTAGAAGGATGCCTTCTTTTTGTAATGGAAACCACCTAAAAGCGAAATAATTTCAATAAGTAGTCTAAATTATTTTTATTATTGTTTAAAAATAGCTACTGATACAGCGTACAAAATATATTTATAAATAAAAAATATTTACGGAACGACAATTTTCTAATGGAGGAAAATTTTCTACAATTTTCCCTTTTTATAAATATCATGAACAAAAAAAAATGAAGCGTAAAATATGTCACATTGGATGATATAAAAAGACAGACATAGTGATTAGATACACACACACATAGATATACATATACAGGGTGTCCGAAAAGTCCGGAAACGGTCGAATAACTCAAGCAATATACATCGGATTGAAAAACGAAAAAATACATGTTCAATATTTTTGAAAAATCTATTTAGTTATGTCAAAGTTGCCATTTTTCTAAAATACTGAACACATACTTTTCCGTTTTTCAATCCGATGTATATTTCTCCACTTATTCGACCGTTTCTAGACTTTGCAATGGAACTGTTTCTCACTGCATTTCACTCGAACACAGAAAATGTTAAATACAAAAGTTACGTATTTCTTTCCGTAGAAATCAAATTTGCAATAAAAAAAAGGGGGGGGGGGTATCATTTAAGATTTCAAAGTTGCCCCTTTCCCCTCCCAGGGGGTAGAGTTGGGGGGGGGGTCAACTTTGATATACCTAAATAGTTTTTTCAAAAACATTGAACAGGTATTTTTCCGTTTTTCAATCCGATGCATATTTCTTGAGTTATTCGACCGTTTCCAGACTTTTGAATGGAAAGGTTTCTCACTGCATTTTACTCGATTACAGCGTCATCTACGATTTACCGTAGAAAATGTTAAATGCAAAAGTTGCGTATTTTTTCCCCATAGAATCCGAATCTACAATAAAAAAGTGTTGTTGTCATTTAAGATTCCAAAATTGCGCCCCTATCTCCCCAGTGGATAGAGTTAGGGGGAGGGCTTTGATATCTCTAAAAAAATTTCAAATACATTGAACGCATATTTTCCGTTTTTCAATTCGACGTACACTGTTAAAAATTTGCAGCAAACTTTCCGCTCATTTGACCGTTTTTGTAGAAAACGGTTACATAACCGTAATTTAGCGATATTCTGATCATATTATTGCCCATATTATGGTCAGAATAGAGTTAAATTACGGTTATGTAACCGTTTTCTACAAAAACGGTCAAATGACTGGACAGTTTGCTGCAAATTTTTAACAGTGTACATTTCTCGATCGTTTTCAGACTTTTCGGACACCCTGTATATATGTATAGTTTAAAAAAAATAGTTTTTTTTGTACTTCCCCAAATATTTGCTTTAACATGCAATTTTTTTTTCACCATGTGTCCATCTCTTTTATATCTTTTCAATTTTAGCAAACATTACCACAGTTGCATATATACACTGTAGTGTTTCTTAGGATTTTTTTTTTGAGAATTTCAATATGTTATACGTTACGGAATCTTATAACTATATTTAATTTAATACTTCAAAGTATTAAGGAAATGAATGTAGGGGAATGCTTCCTAAACAGTAAAAATAGCTGTAGTGAACGATAATAAATAGATGAATGATAAGAAAATATGTATCTTTCATTTATCAAATACGTTATCTGTCATATTAGAAATGGCATTTTCACATTCCTTTTTGTAGATACATATGTTTGCGATACGTTTGTGTTATTCATTATAATATTATGTCTTACATAAGATATATTTTCTCAGCCAACAATCAAAATGTTTTTTACCTCATATTTCGATTTTTACGGAAAATAATTCCTTATAAATAAGATTCACGTGTAACAAAATAATATTTTGCAGCTGTTTGCGATGTAATAGTTTTATTAATTTACTAGTATATAACCCCCATCAAAAATGGCGGATTGTTGATCTGCGTTCCATTTTCATAAGATTTCATAGAAAAGTACATTTTAAAGCCGGTAGACGGTGCCAAAACAATCTAGGTGTCAATGATTTTTATCAGATGATTTAAATTGGTGATTAAATGAACTGATTTTCTTTAAATCATTGAATTAAATCAACTGATTGTTTTTTAAATTATAAATTTATTAAATGTTTAAAATGTCATATATTAAAAAAATCTAAGATTAACATAATTTGGAAAACATAATTTCTATGGATATTTTACCTAATGAATAAACAAAAAAATTTTTGAAAAATTGTTTCTGAACGTAATTCCTTATGTTTGAAAAAAAATTAAGTACAGTAAGTTTGTAAAAAGCTAGTATATAACCCCCGTCACAAATGACGGTTTGTTGATCTGCGTTCCATTTTCATAAAACTTCATACAAACAGCAAGAAAGGTTTGTATTGTACAGTTTAAAGCCGGTAGATGGCGCCAAAACAATATTGTTCGCAACAGCGTTCGTTTGTTTATATCTAGGATTCCAATGTTTAATCTGAATTTTTAATTAAGAACTTAAAACATTATAATAGGATATGATATACATGTTTTATAGGAAAAATATGCTGAACAGACATGATTTCAAGTAGAAGATATTATCATTGAGGTGTGATATGTTAGCATAGGTTTTTCATTAAGTCTAACATGGCATTTAACTACGGTCGATTCGCAGAGCAGAGCGGTCTCGCCCGGAATGGTTACAGACACTTTCTTGCCTTCGGATTTTATTATAAGTAGATTTGTATACATGAAATCTTCGTACTGTTATGTAATACCTTTTTTTGCTAGAAACAATCTCTTATTATATTGTTACATTAAAACATTCCAACATCAGCGTCTCATTTATATTGTTCTATCTTCAACGTACAATCATCGGTTTTTTTAAACTGTTTAAACGTATTTTGATTAAATATTATAAATATTGGTTAAAAAAAATTCTGGAACAATATAGATAAACTATATGCATAACTTTTTATGCGAAATCTTTTGCTTATGAATTTAGTATTTTATGCATGCCATTCTTAACTTTTGTCCCGTACTTCAATTTTTATGATCTGTAGTACTACTGATAGGGATACCTTGTTCTACTGCTGTTTAAAATATTTTCCGACCATGAAGTGCTTTTATCGACGTATGAATAAGTCTCGTTTTCGAGGTCTTCGTGTAATTTTCACACCAGCAGATTTATCAAATATATTTATAAAAGTGTCTCACTTATATCTATATTTATCTTAACTTATTTGAGGCTTTGTGGATAGAAATATTATATTTTGTTATTGAATATTATTGTTAAAATAAGTTTACGATTGTAAGTGAAGCTTTTGTTTTCCTAAATGTATGATTTCATATTTCCGTCTATTTTACTTATTTTTTTATTTTATAACAAATCTCCCCCCGAAAATTCTTCACAGCAAGTGTCCATATTTTTTAAAAACTCTGTTTATAGAAATGTTCCTCTCTTTTACAATCTTAAATTTCTTTTTAAATTGTTTAAAATGATTAAATACGTCCTATTTTGACAATACGTTTTCATTTTAATATAGATAATTTTCATCAAAACGTCTTCAGCACAATTAAATATGTCGCCAAAACAGACGATAAAAACTGCATTTGAATTCGCTTTACACTATAAAAAAATTATTTTAAGTTAAGGAAATAATATATTGGCAATCGGAATGCCAGTAATATTTCCTTATATAGTTTCGTAAATGTCAGCACAATGTACGTTTTTCACAAAATATTTAAAAAATTCGTTAAAAAAACTTTTTAGTACAAAATATAAATTTTCAAGAACAAATTTACATCTTATTGAATTTCAATTATCACTGTTGAAAGACACATTTACAACATATGGAAAAAGTTCTGTATGTAAATTATCTACATGAAGCAAATCATAGTTACTGCAACATGAAAGAAACTAAAGAAATTTATAAAAAATTCCATCGTATCGCCATGACCACTCATCTACACTGCAAAAAAAAAAGATTTTACCATATAATAATGGCATTCCAGCGGCCAGTATTATACCGCAAAATTAACAGTAATAATCAGTAAAATAAGCAGTAATACACCGCCCCGCATGCGCGGTAGCCTATTACTGTTTATTTTACTGATTACCCCTAGACATACGGCTTGGTTAATCCAACGCCCCGAAAAGCAAATTGAACCTAGTTTACACAAATATCCTTCACCTGACACACTGCAATAAATACAATTATTAAGTTTTTCATATTTTTGAATATTTACGGGATATCCACTCAACGTCAGAATCACAGATGCTGTGTCTTATGTGACAGCCAAAATGGTGGGCAATATGTGGCTAGAAATTGAATGCAGCCTTGACATTCTTCGGGGAGGGATGCATTTTCCATCATATAACGCAATAGAATTCTGCTTTAAAGATGTAGATATATGTATTTTTTCCAACGTATTGTCAATACCCCTTTAAGACCTGGAGTTTTTTTGGTCGAAATTAAAAGTTTTGGTGGTTTTCCCTAATTAATAGGGTCATATTTGATTGAAAAAAAAATATTAAAAAAAATATCGGATGTCAGGTTATGCCGAATGAGGACCCACACAATTGTGTCGGTTCCGTCTTACTGCAGCCATTTTTGATTAAACCAACACAATTGTGTAGGTTTGGATTACATGCGCAAACATATAAAAAAAAAGTTTAATCAAAAACCAATGCTGTTTATTAAGATTCTTTAAAACAATCTTTAAAACAGACATAAATATACATCACATTTTTCGTATCTCACTCTTGTACGGCTGGAACAGTTTTTGAACTGGCAACTCCTGGCAGTTTTCAGATTATCAATACAAGGTCAATAACTAGTTGCATCTAACCTCTTGTGTTCAGATGGTAATTTTGCGGGTGGATTATAGCATTTGGATCTGCTTGACTCAGCAACATTATTTTCTATCACTTCTTCGAGGGCTCACTTATTCAAGGGCTGTCACTGAGGACAGCCCTTGATCTCTTCTTGTTCGGTAAAGTTGCATCCGACAGCTTCTCAGCCACACTTAAACGAAACGATAATAAGTCAAGAGTTTGTTTACGGGGTATCTTGTTTGCTCTGGCATCTCATTTGTAGAGAAACCATGAATTAACTACAGCCAGGTCAAGGAAATGAACCGTTCTTTTCCAGGTCCACTTCCTTGTTTTAAACCAGGTTCTATACGCCTCCATTTGCTGATCGCAAATTTCCACACCTACCATTGATGCGTTGTAACTCTTTACGATGGCTGGACAAGAGGCTTCGACTTTCATTTTTTTTCCTTCGACCACCTCTTGATGGTTTGCAGCGGGTGACGTCTTGTACACGTCGACGCGAGTACAAACTTCTTATTGTCTTTCCACTCAACAACAACAATTCCATTGTCTGAGACGTGCTCAATGCTCTTTCCCCTCTTAAGATCTGTTGGCTTGAAAAATGGGATTCTCTTCACTATATTTGTTTGGATTTTGCCTATCCCTTCAAATTTCTTTTTTTTAGTTCTTCCAGTAACCGTATTGTGTTGAAATACCGATCAAAGTACAAAAAACTGTGCACTGGCAAGGTCTCTACCAGAATATGGACCACAGCAGGTCCTAAACCTAGCTCCTTGTGGACCAGGTCTGTACTTTCCCCTTGGTCTACTACAAAATCTAAAACTAGTCCATATGATGCTGTTACAGCAAAGTTCTTCAAACCCACGGGACGTGGTTTGTTTTTTACATACTGCTTTACTGGAGCACGTTCCAAGAAAGGAATGAAATTAATAAAAAAAATTGTTAAAAACATAAAATTAAAAATTAATTTAAAAATAACGAATTTTATCAATATCAAGAATTGCAACGTTTCTTGAAATGGTTAATACCGGACTTATACAATTGTGTAGGTCGCTAGTTTTTCAACTTTTGTAAAGCCAAATTAAGTTTATTAAAGCAAAAATTAATTGAAATAATGAATAAAGTATATTTAAAAAAAATGAAATCTAAGCAAACACTAAAAATGTTATTTAAGAGAATTTACGACAGTACTTACGATTTGTCCTTTTGTGTCAGATGATATCGTCTTCTTAAAAGCAAACAAATTAATCCTGTCTTGCTTATGGTGCCATCTAGTTGGGTCTAATCAAAGCATCTGATACCAATTTACTCATACAATTGTGCAGGTTCGGCATTAAATCATACAGAAAGCGTAAAATTTCTTTTTATTTTACTGTAGGATCACCTACACAGTTGTGTAGGTGAGGTCTTAAAGGGTTATAATTAGTTGTTCGATGAGATTTCTTTATTCATACATTAAATATGTATTTTCTAATCATTGGATTCAGTTTTATGCCAGGCAGTAATTATTTGCAATCTGCGTTAGGAATCACATGTACCAAAATGTATTATCGTAACGTCCACGTAGTTGAATGCTATAAGTAATTTATATTTTCGTCGATTACAAAAAAACAGTTAATTAAAAAAAGCAAAACATTATTTGAAAACTAACATTTGTAAATATATTTTCACCGAAAACCTATGTTAGTATATTATAATTATTAACAATTTAATTCAATATATCTTTCTATTATAGTTACTATTACTGCGGTTTAACAATTTATTTAGCTTAAATGTTAAAATATGTATTGTAAAAATAATTTATATAGTATTGCGATGTCAAAAAAAAAATGAAATTTTCTACATGAAAGAATCTTTACCTAGAAATAACATTCATTCTTGTCAAACATAATAAAAAGATAAAAGGCAGAAAAAATTGTTCCTTTCATTAATCGAATATGCAATTCTTCATACTTGGAATACTCCTATAATGGGCTGTTATGTAGATACATATTTGTGGTTTGTGCCTGTTTTTAGTTCTGATTCACAGCCATGTGCATATGATTTTTTACTCTTATAAAGATATCTATATTTTTCTTATCTTTGTATTAAGTTTCTAGCTTATAATTTTTTTTCTTTCAATAAAGAATCACGTAAAGCAAAAGAAACTTATGTCAGTTGCGTTTCGTAATGCACTGCATGTAATTGATAATGAACAGAAAAATATGTAACTTTCATTATTTAATATGTAACATGCCTTACTGCCAATAGTACTATCAAATGCTAAATTTGATAGAAATATATATATTTGGTGTCTCCTTTACCTTCATACATTCAGTCATATTTGAGAGTTCTTTTCTAACAATCAAACATATGTTTTTTGTATGAGACAACATACAACCATAAAACATTGATTAAATACCGGGTGATCCAAAAGTCAGGATGAACTTTAAAAATGAATAATTCGAAAACGAATCAAGATACAAAGATACGATCTGCACCAAACGGATGGAAAAGAAACCGGGTTTTGTGTGGCAACGAAAAAAAATAGTTCTGTTGGTGACCAATAGGTGGCGCTATAGTGTTTTATTGCACCAAAAATTGTTTACAAATGAAAATATTTTGACAACTTACAAGTCAGCTTAATTACAGTTCATTAGTGCTCTAATTAATAGTGATCTGATTTTCAATGTGCTGTCCATCAGTCAGAAGTACAGCTGTGTGACGAGGCACCACACCGTTCACAGCATTTAGTATCATTTGTTGCGTTATGGTAGACACATTTTGGCGGATGGCATCTTTCAGTGCTGCTAGTGATGCCGGTTGGTCATGGTACACTTTTGACTTCAAGAATCCCCACAGCCAAAAGTTACATGGTGTCAGATCGGGAGATTTTGGAGGCCATGCGTGATTAAAGTAGCAACTGATAATGCGATCCTCCCCAAATGTCGAGCGTAGCAGGCGTTGCACAGGCATAGCAATATGAGGTGGTGCTCCATCTTGCATAAATGTGACTGTTTGGAGTGCCTGTCGCACTTGCAGTTCAGGAATAATGCTGTTCTGTAACAGTGCTACATATCGCTGACCAGTGACAGAAACTGTTTTGAAACTCGTCTGTATGACTTCCTCGACAAAAAAGGACCAATTACGAAATCAGCAGTGAAGCCACACCAGACTGTCACTTTAGGCTGTTGCAAGGGTACCTCAACAAATGCATTAGGATTTTCTGTGGTCCACACTCGGCAATTGTGGGTTTTAACAGCGCCAGAGAGTGTGAAATGTGCTTCATCTGTCCCACGCACTGTGTGAAGCCAATTGTGCTGCTCTTCCGTCTTACTGAATACCAAATTCGTAAAATTCGGCGAGAGTCGAAGTCAGGAGGTTTCAGTTCTTGGTTATGTTGCAACTTGTAGGGATACCGTTGCAAAGTTATTCGCAGTGCTCTCCAGACACTTCCGTACGACACTCCTGTCTGCCTCGAAACATCTTGAGCACTGCATTCCCCATGTGCAGCAACCGCCGACATGGATTCCACCGTCTGCTCCACTGACGTGGCAACAGCAGCGGTTGTTGAGGGACGTTCACATCTTTGACGTGACGCCAACGAACCTGTAGCTTCAAATTTCCTCATCATTTTGTTCAATGCAGAAGACGTTATTGGTCCTTTGCTATACCGCATAACCTTCATGTAGAAATATGCTCACAATGCCGCAATGACACTTTCCGAATTCTTATAATACAGTTTAACTAAAAGGGATTTCTCAACTATGGACAACATTTCGATGCATACAAGCTTCGACTACCATTACCTGCTGCTGTTGCTCCTTTTTATATCGTTTGTTGTTTTGCAGAATCCTACATCAGAAATCCGAAAACGCCATCTGTTGGTCGTCAACAAAACTATTTTTTATTTCGTTGCAAACAAATCCCGGTTTCTTTTCCATCCGTTTTGTGCAAACCGTATCTTTGTATCTTGATTCGTTTTCGAATTATTCATTTTTAGAGTTCGTCCTGAATTTTGGATCACCCGGTATGTACTTCGTGTTAACTGCAGAAAATTATTATAATTATTTTATCTGAAGATTGCCTTATGTGTGAAAAGATACAAATAATTTTATTTGTTATAAGGGGAATTTCTGGCCTGTAAAGGGAGAAAAAGATAACTTCTTTGTTCTTCGTTTTTAAGAATTCAGATAATGTTACTCATGATTATTATTATGATTTAAGAAAGAGTGCTTAGTAAAATGATTTTTTAAGATAAAATAAAATCAACTTCAAGGAATTTTTTCCTTACTTTCATGCTTTTGTAGCTACATTTTTTTATCACAAACTATAAATTTCTGCACAGGTGTGGAACTATACCCAACTTCAGCACGGAAATGCTATTTGTAGTGAACCGGAGCCTGCGCCGAACGAAACTCGCAACTGAAATTTAGCGCAAATACGAGATTCCTATTAGGTAGCATGGTCAGATTCGGATAAAAACGGGTTACAGGACAATATGAAATATTTAATCTACGTTAAATTTAAAATCCTATTGTTTGCAATATCGCTCATTTTAAAACGTAGTAGACTACTATATATTAAAATTTTTGGCGTGTCCTTGTGAAGAAATAAAGACAATTCACGATACCATGAATATTAAAAAAATAATAAAAGTGTACTGTGTTCCTTAACACCGTAATAAAAATCATGATGATTAGTCAATTTTTATGAATGTTAAAGCATATAAAATTAAAAAAGAAGACATAAAGACAGACATGCAAATATACATTTCCTTATGATATTGAAATACACACCAGCAGAATGAAACCTTATGAACAAAATGAAAAAGGGAGAGCCGGAGAATTTTTTAAACAGTTATGCGTGGATATACATAAAAAATATTTACAAATGAATTGTACAACCTTATCCGTTTGAAGACAGTTAATTCTTGGAACTGTTTATGTATGAAGATACGGTACTTCTCCATTATCCCGTCGACCACTTTCCCTAAAATAGCTATCGCCGAACTATATGCGAAACTTACGCCAAAAATGCAGGAATGTGGCGTCACATTCACTTGACGTTAGACGCGTTTCCAGTCTTGGTATGTCAACCAGTGATTTTAAATTGGACGTTTATATACATTTTTAATCATTTTTTACTTATTTATTAGTTATTTTCTTAATTTACGTCCCTTAAGGACGACGTCATGATATTCAAAGAGAAAACGCATTGAAAAATGTGTTACGATTTTTAGTTGGGTAGAACAGATCAGTTTCGAGGCTAACGAAAAAGACAGGCTACCGCTGTGCTTTGCGCGTATCTTTTTTTACAGACCGCCGAAGTCACGTGATGCTCGAATGCACCAATGCAGGTGTACGAAAAGAGTACACGTCACTCTAGCGGTCTGTAAAAAAAGATAAGTGGAATGCACCGCGGTAGCCTGTCTTTTTCGTTAGCTTCGGATCAGTTTTAACTGACGTCAGAAGCATCACCAACCGAAAGGGAAATTAAGAAAAATAATGTAAATAAACAAATATACCAGATTATTAGATATTTCTGTTTCCATGAATATATTGTAAATTTTATTGTTTAAAGTTACTGATATTTGACACTTTAGTGAGTGGGGTTACCCCAATTTCCTTTATTTTTTTAGATTCAAATGGCAACATTCTTTCTTTTGTTTGTTGGGAGTTACAGTTTGGCGATAGTTTTTTTTATTATTATGGAAAGTGGTCGGGATAATGGAGAAGTACCGAAGACGCTTTATACACTAAAATTTTTCTCCATATGTGCATTTCACATACACACTTCCGAGAACTTAACGAATGGTTAGCTGAACGATCAAATATTTTTAATTATACGAGAATGTTACAGAAATTCTCCATGTTTCGAGTTGTAACATAAATTATATATTTTTATCAAATTATTATTACATTGTCTGTATTTGTAACAAATATGTTATTCCATTGGTGTGGAAATAGGAAAAAGATGGGGATTATTTTATATTGATTGATGCTGTTCTCTGAAATAAATTAAAACAAAATTATATTTTTAGTTTAAATAAACAGTATTAGAGAAGGGACGAAATATTCAATTCTTTAGAGGGGTTTGGGGTTGGCATCATAATAAAAATAAACCATGTATGTTTAAAAAATTAAAGTGAAATGACGCCATATTCATTCCACCAACTCTTCACAAGACGAAAATTTTTTGAGAAATGTCATCGCCTTTCAAAATTACGTCATTAAAATTATGCATTTTTATTGAGAAAACTGAAACATTTTACTACAATTTCATACAAATCGCGTAATCTCCAAACTATAAATTTCACAATTATCAGTTAGACGATAGTGTGAGATTTTCTTGTTTATTATAAGAAATTTATAAATTAATATTACAAAACGTTTTTAAATGTAGAATAAAATAAGAACTGTAGAATAAAATAATATCTTATTTCATTAAATTAAAGTATCTTCGCTATGCAAATTGGAAACATCTAATTATGACTCATCTACTAATTTTGAAATTTTCAAATAGAAATACTTCTATTTTTCATTGATTGAAAATTCAAACAAACAGCATGAAATAGTAGATAACTTGTTTGATCATCTTAACAACACAGCTTGCAAATGCTAATGTAAAATATATATTGTAATTCCGTTCTGTCCAAAATCGAATTCTATGTAATCAATCAGTTTCTGACTTTCCGCTTCTGACAGGATCATGTTATGTCTGAAGCATTAAACGAGTGGCGAAATTAACGTTTTATGCGAAATATTATCTCATATATATGCGGAAAGCTAATGCGTATTTTAAATAAACTTTAGTCTGATTCAAGCCTGGCAGAATTAGCACTGTAAAATAAAAAAAAATATATATTTCCTAATTTAGTAAAATATAATATAACCACGAAATAAAGTATACAGTACGCTCTTCCGAGTTACTCACTACTCCGAAAAGTGTTCTTTATATTTAGAAACTTCATAAATCAATATATTTTTGAAAATTAAAGAAGTATTTATAAAAACAAAGTTTTTTTGTTGTAAATGATTTTCGGATACGTTTCCGGTTAGTTTATTTCGTGTATTAATCAGTTTTCTCAACCCGAAAAAGAGGTTTTTCGTACGCGATCAATTCGCACGTAACCATTTGCATGTTCAACAACCATCTTTTACAGGCAAACATCATGAATTAACAGTATAAAATTATCATTAAAATACATATTATTTTGTTAGTCTTGCATGAATAAATCCAATTACTGAGTTGAAAAAGATTGTTTGAGAATAGATAGCACTCTAAAAACTGATATTCCGGTTTGAGAAAATTATTTAGTACACTATAGTATCAAATCGGAAACGTTTCCGAAAAATCAATGGAGCTTAAAAGAATCTATAAATTTAAAGCAAAAAGAGCATTTTTTTAGATTTCACATAAAATTGGCTTCAGTGCGCATGCTTCAACTTTTTTCAAAGCAGGAATAGCAGGGGAAATACATGGGAGATTCTCCCCTTCTACAGCTTGGGAGTGGGCTGGGTCTGAACAAAAGGGAACACGAAGCGGTTCAAAACCACACAATGAGAAACCCATTCATGATTATCTCACACTTCCAATGGGAACATAAACTTTCTCTTTTTTTCAAATGGCAGCTTTTCCTTCAGATGAATTTTACAAGCAGCCATTTTGTTGCCTAGAGCCTGGGTCAAAATTCGTTGAAGAGAAACGCTTCATCCTTCGGACAAAAAATAAATCAACAATCACAGTTTTTAAAAATACGTTGATGCAATTTCTGTAGGATTCTAAATGAGATGTTCTTTTTTTGTTTTTTATTTAATTCCGAGTTGACGGGATCCGAAGACAGTGGGACCGCCAATCCTAAGTTCGTTTAATTCGAGGACCGTTTGGAATAAACCGATGAGCGTAGTATTCGAAGTTCCTCCAGTTGTTTTTTAAATGATTTTATAAATAGCGAAAACATATTAGTTTCTTTAGTTTCTACAAATGAGTAAAACATTTCGGAATAATGGCTAACTCGGAAGAGGTTTTTGTAAGTTTCTGTTCTTAGTTATATTATATATTGATAGAATAGCATTTCTGTCTTTTACAGTGAACTTTAATTTAAATGATATTGTCTGTCTCGGAAAATGCATAAAATTTTAATCTAGAACATTTTCTTAATATATTATAATTCTTTTCTACATGCACAATGAAATAATATTACTCTCATTTCCTAAAATCTATACGTCTTATTCAATGACAAATTCAACACAATTACAAATATTTCATATTTTATTAATTTTACTTTCAACCTCATATACCCATAAGTTTAAGTTATGACTTTCGTGACTCTCTGGTGACACATCTTGAAAATGCTAATGTAAAATATATATTATAATTCCGTTTCGTCCTAATTCATATTCAACGTATAATTGATCTGTTTTAGACCTTCCGCTTTTGACAAGATCAGGCGATGACTGAAATATTAAACAAGCTCGGGAAATTAACGCTTTGTGCAAAATATTAACCATTATATATGCAAAATGATATAATGCGCGCATTACATTTACATAAGTCGGATAAAAGTTTGATTAACATGAAATTATATACACCAGAGTTCGTTTCCAATTTAATTATAGAAAATTTTGTGATTTATTTCTATAATGGTGATATTAAATTTCATTTTAAACATAACACATATGAATATTCAGTCAAAAAAAGGACCCCTCCCCGCCACATTTTTTTTATCACGTAATAGACGCAGAGAATTTATTCGATTCGGAAATACGTCTTTTTTTTCTATCTTAATACCACAGATTAGAAGTGCTCATATCAATAGTACTCATATTGAAATTGTCTTTGAAATTTTTAAATTTTCGATATCAACACCTAATTTTGACAGTATATCGATACTCCGCAATGTTTTAACTTTGGATACCAAAATAAAGGTCATTCGGTGAAGATGTTTAGGAATTATGAAGATATGTATTTTAAATTCTAAAAATTAAATTCAGTTCAATTACTTGCAAAACTATTGTTGTTTTTTTAGGCATAACTGAAAAACTCCTTGGAGAAATGAACGGAATTTCAATTCGCATATTTACAGCTTATACAAATCCATTTCTGAAAAATTATTGTAGTTTACTACAAATAATTTTTAAGACTACTAAGTACGTATTTCATATTGGAGGAAATTAATTATATAATGCAAGTAACTATACAAATATGGAACTAATGTGTATGCAAAATGCTACAATGTAAGTTTATAATAAATATAAGTCTTATAAAAGCTTTTTTATAAATGAAATTTTTATATATAACATAATTTTTTGACTCAAATTTGGTTATAAAACAGTTTCTGTTTCACCGTTATGAGAATGAAATTGACATTCATTTTAAACATCATATTTAGATATGTACTAATTATAGAATCGCAAGATGTACAATTACGTAATTTGTTACTCGTCTTTAAAATCGCAATATGTACTAATTATGATATTTATTATTTTCAATTCACCCAATACAGAGAAAAACTAGTCGGATGTGCCAATCCCAAAACTTTCTTCTATCTCAGTCATGTTAATTGTTCAAAATTCGCTATCACATCGCCAATAAAATCAATATTTTTCGTCATTCTATTGTACATCAGCTTCTTGCGAATCGACGGGTTACCGGGATGCTATCAACTGGTATATACTAAACTACGAAAAGTCCTTCTGGCCTGTACCGACAGGAAAAGATAGGCTCCCTATTCCTTGGTTTTACGATTTTACCTAATTTAATGGAAAACACGAAGCTAAAATGCGTGGAACTCAATTAAAGAAGATTCATTCCCAGTTCTCGTCAACATTGAATTTGAATGAGAATACCACCAAATTAGTCCTCTACAGCCAACTTGGCTTCATTTATGGCAACCTATTTTTGTCGCCAAATTTGGCAATGTTTCGCCAACTGTCGTCAAGCTTGGCGAGAATTTGAAGTTAGCGATGATAAATATATAGTGTTAAGCATATAAGATTAGGAACAATGGTTACAACAATGAAAGAGAATTTGCCGAAACCATGTTAACTAAAACTCATAAATTAAACCTGTTTATGGATGAATTCTGTTGTCTTGTTCGAAAATGTCAGCTACCCTAAAATTTCAAAGAGCTATATCACAGCCGTTTTCTAAGATAGAGGCAAAACAAAATTTTGCTCCGGATTCTCCGGATCAAGGCTGAACATTTAACGAAAACAACTTTTAATATTTCTAGTTTTTTTTGTACATTTTTTTTAAATTTGAAATCTTTATACGGCTATTACAGCGCCCCCTTCCAGCGGAAATATCACCAAATTCAAGTAGGACCTGCTGGCCATAGCCAAAAACATAGAAAAAATTTGTTTTAATTATCTGCATAACATCATACACTTTTCGATGATACAATAGTGAAAATCGAAAAAAATCGAACAAAAATCGCGATCGCAGTGCCCCCTTTCGTCGAAATATCCCCAAATTTAACTTGGACCGGCAGTCTATAATCAAAAACATATTAAAAAAATTTGGTTCAATTATCTGCATAACTTCATACACTTTTCGATGATACAATAGTGAAAATAGACACACAAATCGTGATCGCAGCGCCCCATTTCGTCAAAATATCCTCAAATTCAACTGGGACCTGCAGGCTATAGTCAAAAACAAAGAAACAAAATTTCGTTCTATTATCTGCATAACTTCACACAATTTTTTATGATAGAATAGTGAAAATCGAACAAAAATGGCGATAGCAGCGCTCCCTTTCGTCAAAATATCCCCATATTCAAGAAGGACCTGCTTGCCATAGCCAAAAGCATAGAAAAAAATTTTGTTCAGTTTGAAGTATAACTTCATACACTTTTCGATGACACAATGAGAACGGACAGACGGACATTTTGTGAACACATGTTTTTCGGAATATCTGATCCCTAAAACGTGTAAATCCGTCAAAAATTGGAAATCGAAAAAAATTTCGATTACAATACTTTCTTCTATTATAGATAGAAGAAAGTAATTACACAATGATGAGTACACTATACAAAAGTATCGAAACAAAACTAAATGAAATAAATGATCGAAAATTTTGATTTATAAGAATGGTATTATGAATAAAACATTAAACTAAATGAAATTGCAAATGATTACAAAAGAATACATAATTAACCTTACACTGTTAAAAATTTGTAGCAGCAAACTGTCCAGTCATTTGACCGTTTTTGTAGAAAACGGTTACATAACCATAATTTAGCACTAGTCTGAAAATATTATTCCCCAAATTATGATTAGAATAGAGTTAATATACGGTTTTGTAACCGTTTTTTTACAAAAACGGTCAAATGACTGGACAGTTTGCTGCTGCAAATTTTTAACAGGGTAGGTGCAGCTAATGTAATTTTTGCAATGATCATTTTATTTCACACGCAATTTGTGATCTTGAAAATAACTAGATAAAATAAAGAATAAAAAATATTAAAGAAAAAAAAGAAGGAAAAAAAGAATATGAACTGGAAATAAAAAATTATTGCCAAAAGACAGTTACAGAAAAAATACTGGGTTGCTACGGGAAAGGGAATTTTTCAGTGAATATACCAGTATTTTGTTACAGAAAAACTTGCCTTACGTAATCGCCCGTTTACATAAGGACAGTTTTTGTGTAAGAAAATACTGGTATTTCGATTCAAAAATTCACTGTACTGTGGAATCCATGATTGAAAAATATGTAGGGTAGGTCTTCTTTTCGATGACAATGGCTAATTCGTAAACCGTTTTAGAGTTACAACTCCATTTACAAAAGTATATCAAATATTGTTCTTCATCATTAAAAAAAAAAACATTTACATTAAAAAGATATTTCTTTATTCTAAAAAAGATGAACTAATGCTGCTGCTTCCGTAATTATATTTATTGTAACATTTTCACTCTTTTGGTTTATAATGCAAAAACTATTGCATATAAAAACATTAAAACTGATACTTCTACAGAAATTGTATAACACACTGAAACAGACAGTTTTTAAATGGAATAATTATTCTAAGCGCTGTTTAGTGTTGAAATCGGTCACTTTATTTCCGTTTCATGAAGATTAAACGATAAAAAATTATGCACAGCAATTTAACCATCTTTTGAAGGCATATAAGTGACTAGATTGTGATATGAAGTGTTTAATCATTTTTTTAAATTGTCCAATATCTTGAGTGTTCTTTTGCACATTTGTAATCCAAAATTGTATTACCTGGATAGATATTTAACTATATTTTTAAAAAATTGTCTTTTTACCTACTTTTAACAAAAAAAAAATAATAATAATGTTTAATAAAAATCATATATATAAATAAATATTAAAAAGATAGAAAATTTTAAAATTATTAAAATATTACGTACGAAAAGTACTTAATGGTACAAATTTTGTCTTATTTAAAACGGTTTTCATATAGCAACTAAAAGAATTTTTTTCTTCTAGCGATCATAAATCTCCAGGAGACACCAACGTTTTGTAATTTCTTCTATCTATAATAGAAGAATGTATTGTAATTGAAATTTTTTTCGCCTTCTTGTCCTCGACGTCTTTACACGTTTTAGGGGTTACAGATCCAAAAATAATGTTTTTACAAAATGTCTGTCTGCCTGCGTGCCCCCGTGAGTGAGTGTATGACATCTTTGTATAATCAAAAATGTGTGATACTATGCATTTAATTGAACCAAATTTCATATAAGGTGGGTGAACCAAAGGGGTTCAGTGTCTCTAAGGTAGCCTACCCCTCAAAAGTAGAATTAATTTAATTTTCAATCACAAAATGATGCTATTGTATTGTGAGTCACATACCTGCAGTGCACGTGTCTGAATTTACAGAGATCACCCTGATACTCCGAGATTTTATGCAGTGATTTCACTTTTGAGGAGTAGTCGTTCTAATTTCCAGGTAAGAAGATATTTTAATTTACACGTGTTAAAATTCTTAGAACTTTAAGGTATTATACGTTTTCTGAAATCTTATTTCCTTCTTATTAATCATATTTAGTTCAATGCTAAGAAATATATCAGATTAATAATTTTACGTCGTGCAAATAACCACCTTACGCATGTTCCCCAGGTGGTCACTTTAGAAAACAAATGTGGAAATCAGTTAGTTTGGGTGATTTTTAAAATTTTTACATAAATATCTAAAAAATCTTATTATAAACCATTTATTGTTAGCACCAAAGATCACTCAAAGGAAGTCAGTAACTCCCAGAAAATGGACCCTGAACTACCGCGCACAAAATGTGCTTCAAGGTCTTTTCGTTTAATAAGATAAGAAGATTAAGAAGAAAAACTCGAAAGCTATCAAAAGAAAGAAAGAATCATCAGAGCATAAAAGTAAGGGAAATAATTTGCCGAGTATTTTTTTTTCACATTTTAAAAGTGATTCCAATACATGGGCCACCTTTCGAACACTTTCCTCCAAATGTGGCCTGCATTCAACAGTTTTTAAATTGTATTATAAAAAAAATTAAATTGTATTTTACAAAGAAAAGTATACTTGATATGTGTTAGAGATAAGTGTAGAATTTCACAAAAAATTCAGCCCCACACACACAGCCAGAAAATTATAAAACATTCTCAAAGCTTAGCTATGGCCACCTTCGTGTCATCTACCTTATATGTTTTTCGCTATAACCAGCAGGTTCCAGTCGCATCTAAGGATATTCTACTTGAAAGAAGCGCAGTGATAGTAATTTTTGTGCCATTTTCCTTATTGAATCATCCGAAAGTGTACGCTGTTATGCATATAATTGAACCAAACTTCATATATATGTTTTTGAGTATGGCCGTTAGATTCCAGTTGAAAATGGGAATATTCCACCTGGAGGAGCAATGTGGTAGCGATTTTTGTGCTATTTTCGCGACTTTTGGCATTTTATATGAACAAATTATCAATATTTGTCTTCGTAATTTTTTATTTAGATGTAATATCATATGTCAAGGTTTGGAAATTTTTTTGGAGAAATTTGGACTCTAGCTGGCACTGTGATAGCGAATTTTGAAGTATTAACATATATGAGATAGAAAAAAGTTTTTGAGTTGATACATCCGACTAGTTAATTAACCATTTTCTGCAGGCTGATTTTAAAATGTGTAATTAATCTTACTTAATCAATGTCAAAAACAGCCATCAGCTGTTGCGACATTGGTGGATGCGGCCTTGGAAGCTAAAAAATCCTCAAGTGAAATGGATATGAATGGCAACACCATTACAGAAGATCGTCAGTGGTCGGGTAATCTTTTAAAAATTAGGCTGTCTTTAGAACATGCAGTCTCTGCATGTCCATCCGTCATATACATTATATTTTTAAAAATTGAAAGTTTAATACCTAATTATACATAATACAAATAAATACATTTTATTTAAATATTTTTCAATGTACTCTGGCCTGAAAATCGGAAAAAGGAATTTTTTGTGTCAGGAGACGGTAAAAATTTGTAAAATCTAAAGAATCATAACTCTGTAACTTTTGGTCGTAAAAAAATATATTTTTTTTACTGCTTTCATTGTTAAATCTAGAGAAAATATTGTCTAAGTACAACTGGTAGGATGCAGGGACAGTATAAAAATATTATAAAATCTAACAACAATAAATATTTTGACGTAAATGGCTTTTGAAATGATGAAAAACATTTGAAGCATTTTTGCATTTGAACTATACTTCAATAGCTAACGGTTTCGAAATCTCTTATTGGTCAACGATAAAAATGGACATCCTGTTTATATACCACCTCTTTAAAGAATAATACTTAAAATATTAAATTCATTGCAGTACATATACGGCTTTGTACTTTCAGGAAATACGAAACAGTTAACTTTTGGAGAGGTTTAAAGACTTTAACGTAGGAAAATTTTATTTTGATACAATATGCATTTAATTCGATAGTAAATTCAAGCAACATAAGCTTAAAAATACCTTTCGTGAATGACATTTCTTACTGGTGACAAACTTTGAAAATTCTAATGTATAAAATGTATATCATAATTACGGGTTGTCGTATATCGCATGGTATGCTATGGATCCGTTGTAGATCTTTCACGTATGACAGATTATGTCATGTATGAACTAATAAGCCACCACTAAATTAACACTTTATGGAAAAGATTGATTAATATATATATATATAAAATGGGTATAGCTGTCGTACATGCACCAGGGCATCTTATTGGTGCAAAAATGACGATGTTATGCCTGGGCAACCGGGCGATTTTGGCGAGATTTTGCTTCGTATGGCAATGCGGTAGAGCAGATTCCGTGTTTTATATTAAATTAAATAATATGTGTTTTATAATAAATTAATAATTATGTGTGTTTTATAATAAAAGAATTTGCGTGTTTTTATAGTATAAATCGTGTGTGTTATAATAAAATAATCTATTTCATAATAAAATAAAACTAGAATGCTGTTTTAAAGAGCTAGGCCTAACAGGTACCCGAAAACGGGGTTTACTCGAAACAATGACGCAAAACAAAAATTGCGCAGACCCCGATGCGTCTGCGACAGCTGTTTCACTGATTCATATAACGTGCATCATAAACAAACATAAGTCTGATAAAAGCTTGGATGATTAAACAATATCTTAAAAAATATATTTGTATGAAAATGTGCATAAAATCTCAATATAAAACATTACCTTATATACTTTTTTCTATACGAATCGAAATAATTCGACAAATCAGGTTGCCATGCATCTGATAATGTTTAAATTGTCATATAATACAAATTTCTGTTTTTATTTATTGAAAATTTAAGTAGCATAAACAAATAGATACATTTCGTGAATCTCTGGTAAACACAGCTTGAAAATGCTAAAGTGAAATGCAATATAATTAATTTCGTTCCTATTTTACATTCAATTCAATCGAGCAGTTTCAGGGTCTCCGCTATAGACAGGAGCATGTCATATTTGAAATAACAAGCAATGGCAGAAATTAACGATGCACACGAATTATTCATCAATATATTTGCAAAATGGCATAATATGAGTTTTAAATATACAGAAGTTTGATAAAAGGTAGGATAATTGAAACTTGATTTAAATAAAAATATTTACGTAAGTTTATGTATAAAATGTCAATATGAAAAATTTTATTAAAGTTTCATCTATATGTATCAAACCATCTTATGGAACGCATATTAAAAAAATCCGGTTGCCATGCATCTAATAATCTAATATATATATATATATATATATATATATAGAGAGAGAGAGACAATATATATATATATATATATATATATATATATAGACAATATATATATATAGACAATAAAATGTTAATAAACAGATAATATTTTCTATTGTTTCCGAAATGTAAGTAACATTAACCTTATACATCATAATTCTCTTGTGACGCACTTTCAAAATGCTAAAGTAAAATGAATTTTATTAATCATTTGACTTCTATTTTGCATTCAATGCAATCGATCAGTTTCAGACGTTCAGCTTTTGACAGGATCATCGCATGTCTGATATATTAAATGAACGCCGAAATTAACACTTTAAGCATAATATTAACTAATACATATACATATATGCAGAATGATATAATGGAGGTTTAAATAAATATATCTCTATTCAAAGCTTCTTTTAAATTAAATTATTTCCATCAGATTCTGCATCATATTTCGTTTCAAATCAGCTTCTTATTAAATTCAATACGGATGAAATTAAAATTCGTTTTAAACATATTAGACGTGTACTTATTATGAATTCATATATTAGAATATTTAACATGTATATTCTACAATATAGAGAACGATTACACAAGGACAATTATTTAAATATTGAAATAAAATATGTCTGCGGAAAGCTTGGATAAATAAAGCATGCTTAGAATAAAATTATTTATATCACAATTTGTATAACATTTCGAAAGATAACATTTTCATTTTTACCTATCGTAATGTATGAAATTTAAATTTATTTTAAATACGGCAGACAGGTATATATTATTATTTCAGACATAAGAATATATATATATATATATATATTTTTATCATGCTACTCTTAAATCAATTTAAATCTATAAAGCTAACATAAATATTTAAAGAAAAATACTTACGATACTCAGATAATAACAAAGAAGGTAAGCCAGAAGAATGTTTAATTGAAACATATATTTAATCAGAATTGCATTGAGGATGGAACATTAAACCAATGGACATAGTAATTGAATTAAAAAATATACATCGGTGATTCAAAATGAATTGAAATTTATATGAAATGGTAATGCACATCAAGTATGTACCAATTCAAACGTTTATTTGAAGTTGCCAAATTTAGCAAAATCTATATCAGCGATAATTATCGGATATCCCTATCCTCTTTAATAAAAAGGTACGTGCTGCTGACGACTGGGATTTTCGCTAATCGTTGCCACAGATTAATCTCGGAAAATGAAACATTTGAAGTTACTGAAAAAATTAATAGCTCGAAAAGTATTTGTCAGAAAATTGTTAGACAAACTGCGTTAGAAAGTTAAAAAATTGTATTTTTCTTGATATAAATTTAAAATGTTATGATTATGCCGTTTTTCAAATATTGAACTTCAAAAATTACCAAATTTTACAATGAAGTACCATAGCGAAATCTTCACGCAAAAAAAAAAAAAGATAATGATAACAGCATTGTGTCCTGACGTATATATACTGACTATAGCACGAGTCACAAATTACAGTAGCCTTAAAATTCTGTTAAAATATAAAAGTGAATTATGATGTCACGAGTGCATGATTGTTATTTAATTCTCGACGAGTACCATATTTTTGTCCACCTCAGTGAGGCATATCAATTTCATTAAATTTGAAGTATTGTAAATTGTAACTTCATTCAAATCCAATTTGAATCCAACGGAAATTATTTTTCCCCATAGACACCATAATGTAAACCCCATAAACACCATAATGTAAACCCCATAAACACCATAATTTAACATAATTATTCATTCTTTTTTAATGCTGACGTATTCCATAATAAAGTCTACAGAGAATTGGCCTAATTTGTCCTTAGCAGCCCAAATTTTGTCTGACACATTAAGAATACAATAACGCAATAACGTTCGTATAGTTTTCAGAAATGCAGAAGGACATTCCAAGTAAAGATCCATAGGGTTTTTAAACACAAGGTTAAATTCAAAGTCAATATTTCACTTGATTAAAGATGCGTTAAAAGAAGTTGACAAGAGTAGCGGGCGTAGCTTGTTAGTATGTAATAATTTACATGTCGTAATTGTTATGTTAAATGCTATTATTAACACGTTTCAATTTCTAGTAGTTACTGCATATAATCCTGATTTCAGAACTCATTTAAGTAAATTTTGTTAATAACGATGCAGCATAAAACGTACACACAACAGTAAAGTACTACAATAGTGTGTATTAATTAAATAAAACACTATTTAGCATAGTACTTAACTACTGCTTTATGAAGTTACTCTGTGATCCAATGAGTTCTGAGATTTTGCATGTAACCGTGGTGTCCTGGATTCTAATATTTATGTGTAAATGAGCTGCACATTTCTGTCATTTTTTTAAGTTTAGTAAAGTACGTATTAATCTCTGAAAATCTGATTATCGCCGTTGTTTCTTGCAAATGATATTATAATTAGGTATCTGTGGTTGTATAGTTGCGATAAATACTGTGGTAGGAGTTGGGTCCGATAGATTTGTCCATATCTCGTCTTTAATAGTAAATTATTCTGGTCTTGAACATAGTATATTCTTCCACATGTCATCTACAAGTTGAGTTTTCTTATTAGCTGATTTGCGAAAGAGTCTACGCCTATAAGTTTTGAAAGTGTGGTAAGACGTTAAAACTTTATATTTGTGAATAAAGTATTATTAGAATCCACGGGGTTCCATTTCTTTAATGAAATTACAATGATTCATATGATGCCGTATAGTGAGTTAGAGTGACATTCATCGGTTCCTGCAGAAGTATCAGCGAGGCTATTATGTTTTTAGTTAAGTGTTTGAGTTAATGAATATTTTGTTAAAGCATTCCCCCTTTCAGAGTTTAGTGAGTTTGAGCTATTTGTTGATATTGTCGATAATTTAATCTACCCGCTCCACACCCTCATACCTTACTATTATTGCACCATGATCTTATTTCAAATGAACTGATTGGAACGGTACGTCAAAACTTGCGATATAAATATTCTTCAATGGCATGAATTTAAGGTAAGTTGTTCATCTTTAAAAGTTTGATATGATTTAGCGTCAGAATATAAAATGCCTTTTTAAAATTCATTAAAAAAATAGAATCTGCCTGAATGTAAATTTTTAATTTTTAATTATATACAAACATTGAAATTTTAGTTAGATAAAAAGAAAAGAAATATAAGCTGAGACATACGTATTTTGAATGATATAATTATTTATATCATTAGTTGTTTATATCATTAGTTATTTATATCATAAGTTGAGTTTCCTTATTAGCTGATTTGAGGAAAAGTCTACGCCTATGAGTTTTGCCTGTGTGGTAAGACGTTAAAACTTTATATTTTTGATTAAAGAATTATTGGAATCCACAGGGTTCCATTTCTTTAATGAAATTACAATGATTCATATGATGTCTTATAGTAATTTAGACTGACATTCTTCGGTTCCTGCAGAAGTATCAGTGAAGCTATTATGTTTCTAGTTGAGTGTTTGAGTTTAGTGAGTATTTTGTTAAAATATTCCCCCTTTCAGTCTTTAGTGATTTTGAGCTATTTGTTGATATTGTCGATAATTTAATCTACCCGCTCCACGCCTTCTTCCCTTATTATTATTTTAAATAAACTGTTGTTATTTGTTAAATTTTGTGCCATGGGCTCATTTCAAGTAAACTGCTTGGAAGGGTACGTCAAAATTTGCGATTTTTAATTTTTACTTATGTACAAACATTGAAGTTTTGATTAGATAAAAAGAATAGAAATAAGTTAAGAGATACATATTTTGAATCCAATATTTATTTTCAAAATTGAATAATCTTCATTTCACTTTAATATTGATGAGATCAAAATGTAAAATAAGATTTCCTGTGTAATAAATATTCTTCCACAAACAGAAACCTTTATAACATAAATATTTTTAAATGTGTTTTCTTCCAAAACTACGTATTTAAATACATTATTTTAAAATAATTGACATTGGATATAAAGTAAATTGTTCTTCGACAGTAAATAAATATTCTAAAATTCAATAATTAACACGAGTGAAAATGCTTTTTTTCCATGTAAAAGATGCAAATGTAACGGGTGAGGTTTTTTTTCTCACGATAACAAAATGTGTTAGCAATGTAGTTTGTATTGTAGATTCCTATGTAACGATGCGGTTTCTCCAGCCTGGCTTCATGCAGGAAAAGACGTAAGACTGTTTTCAAATATGTAATTACATATAAAGTTGAAAACATTGCAAGAGACTGATTAAAATCTAGGAAATAACCAGGTTTAAAAAATAAACATGAGAACAATTACAGACACAAATTACCATCTGGTGAACTCTGAAACAAAATCGTCAAAAAATGTAAACGTACATGCAGCAAGTTTCTAGAACAGCCCTGTAATTGGAAGAGTGTTTTCTATTAATTGAAAAAAAATCCATGTTTTGACTGGACAATTTCTGAAAAGTTTGAATTTTTATATATCCAATTATGTTATTTCTTTTTTTATCTAAATTTCTTCCATTGTTTTCCCAGCAGGCACATGTTAGAAGTTATCAGCTGAATGACTAGGCATGAGGAAAGAACTAACTGAAGACAGGATTCTTCTAGCATAATGAAAATAGTTGTCGCTCCACAGGATAAACGAACTGTCTAATAACTACATTGCTATGCGCACTGTTTCGTAACTACGCGTTATAACGACTATCCTTGTCTACCTTAAGACTCAGGTTTCCAGTCATAGTAAATATCGTCGCATATCTAATTTAAACTCTAGGAACGTCATTTGCTAGTCAAAAAAGAAATTGATCTAGTATCAACTTTTGTTTTCTATACAGGAAATTCTTCTTGAAAGAAAGTCTATATACAAATACATATATACAAGTAGTAACTTACTCATTGCTCCACTTGGGCAGAAAAAATGAATGTTTTTTGAATGACAACACTGCTATGCGCACTGTTTCGTAACTACGGGTTATAACGACTACCCTTTTCTACAATAAGACTCAGGTTTCCAGCCACAGTAAATATCGTCGCATATCTAACCTAAACTCTGGCAATGTGATCTGCTTGTCCAAAAAGGAATTGCTCTAGTACAACTTTTGTTTTTTGCATAGGAAATTCTTATTTATTTTCATACATTCTGGAAAATGCTTTTTTTCGAATGTCAGTAGCTTGTAAAATATTATTTGGATAAAAACTGGCCTTACTGTTGGATTAGTCAGCTTTTTTTTATTATGTAAACAGTTTGGATTAGTGCAAAATTAGTGGAAAAAGCCTTATTACTTGAATTGTATTTTTTACTTAAATTTCGCCCAACACTTAAATTTTGCTATCAGTCCACCGTATCTGTTAATCTGGAAGCAGACATTTTATTTACATTATTTAAAAACTTTTGAATCATCAATTGCAAATTTGGTGAAAGTTTTATTCTGCAATCCGCGCTACATATCCTATTCTATAAATCATACTATGCTTATGCCATATGCTATAAATCATCAGTTCAATACGAATATCGACTTGGAGCAATATCCAGATTAATCATCACTTGGGAAATTGATCAACTCAGAACATTATACTTCTGTTAGTTACATGCCACATACCTGGGCGTACAATTTGTGGTGCGAAGTGTCCTCTCGCTAGAAAATCGAAACATAGAAAACAAGTATAATCTTTAAATCATAGTTGTTCTTCCGCCTCTTAAAGACTTTAAAAATGGAACCTACATCCTTCTTCCCCAGTTCTTTTTGGATCTGAACTACCATCTTGATCGGTCAGTTTCGACTATGTCGACAACAAACTGGGAAAGTTCTCGCCATATTGTTTCCCTTTTTGATTATTTGAATATATGACGTTTCTTAAATTATAATTTAAGACTCACATGTTTCGCATGGCATTAATGGATGCATTTTCTGGTATTACTATTGCTTACTATTTTCTGGCTTCGATATATTTTACAATGCAACACTGTAGCCGTCGTTTGCTACAGAATAACTAAGTGATTCTCATCCGAAAACTAAATTTCATTCCGAGAATTTTATATGATCTCGACGTATTGAAAAGGGTATTGAATTCGAATGACTAGCAAATAAAAACAATATACGATTATAGCCGTATTATTCATCTTAATTTACGAAACACTAACAGAGATACAGAAATTAATTACTTAGATATAACTCGGTATGTTAAATCATGAAACTTTTATAAAATTAATACATTCTACAGAGCTTCATCATGTGTACCATTCTGATAAATATAGGTAAAAGTACTTCTTCATAATTCGTTGTTATTTTGACTTAGCTTTGTATTTTATGACAATGGTTTCATTTTTAACACACCAGGTTTGAATTTTAATTGACATTAAATTTGATTCAATTAATATGCTTATTTGTAGAATCGTATCTATATGATAATTCAATGTACATTTAAGCCCTTTACATCAAGTTAGAACTTTAAAGTTGGCTTCAATTAGTTTTACATCTTGTCTCCCCTATCCAATCAGATTCACTTACGAATTTCAAAATCAAAGAATTTCGATAAAGAAGCAGTATTCCAAACATTGCTAGTAAAAACCAATCTAAACGGATTTAAACTAGCAATTCGTCATTAAAAATAAAAAGTGTAATAAAAAAAAGTGTAAAAAATAATGATTTACAAATTATTTAATGTTCTACTGTTATGGAAGACGAAAATAATAGATATGAAAAGATTTTTTCACATATAGTTAAATTTTATTTTATTTTAAAACTATACTAACTCTATCTGCTACAGTTTAAAACCTAATTATTCATTCGGTAAAATAAATTTACGGTTATGTCTTATATATTGGACATTATCACCACTAGAATTACTTATTATCTCCAACGAAAGTAATTCCAGATTAAATTCCATTTACTCATGTTTTTACTTTTGAAAATGTCCTGAAATTATCTTTGTGTTACAAGATTATCGATGAAACTATCAGCATAAAATGTTTTCTTTTCTCTTTTATAGAGAGGCAAGTCACTGATAGAAAAGAATACATGTTACAAAAAAAAAATAAACAAATAAAAGGTTGTTTTCCTTTGGTCGTAATTTTCTAAGCTTCGAGGAAAATACACGAGTTAAACGATTTCAGGTGATAATGACTGCGTCAGGGAAAGAAAACATAAGTTTCTTTTGTAAATTTTCTTTTTTATATTACTATTGATGATTTGCTTATCTTTTATACACCGAATAAATGACGAAAATGCAAGGTTGCTTTAGTTTTTCACATGTTTTATTTTTACCTGCTTATATTTCAGTACATTTTACAAATAAATGTAACTTTAAGTTTTATTTTAAATAAAATTTGGCTATAGTTTTAATTTGAACGCATCAAAGAGCTTATATTATTTTTTTTTTGACTGACATGAACTTCCTTAAGAATCGTCAATACAAATTGAGAAAAATTATTTTCTATAAACAAACTTTAAAACAGATAAATATTACGAAAACTTCTCATATACAAACTGTTTAACGAAATTTTTAACCTGAAAAAGCACATAAAAAAATTCGAACGATAATTATTAAATTTACAGCATGAAACCCTTTTTCCACACAACTTCATCTTTTAGGATTTTCTTAATTTCCGTAAAAATGTTTTATTTCTTTGTATTATAAAATTCGAAATGTGAGATAAAGTTTTTTGGGGGAACGTGTCATTATTTCGAAACCTATTATGAAAGTTGAGCGAACTTGCTGGAAAAGATGTTATACAGAATGTCGTTCGGACTTTCTGAAAACGATTTTGACAATTAATTTCTGAACATATATGCCATAATCTTTACGACAATTTTACTCTACTTTATAGCCGTGAAACTTGAGTATGACACTGGATCAAGATTTTCATCATAGCTGATATTTCTAGGTTTTACGATTTTATGGTTGCAAGATTACTTTCAACATGTTTTTTTGAAATTTTCAATTAATTTTTTAAGAGTGTATTTCGGCTACTGACTGATTTTAGGAAAAAAACGTAAGAATAGAAGCTAAGAAGAATCTTTAAGGATTATTCTATCAGCCAGTTATTGATTAATATCTGTATATGTCTTTTGACTGTTTGGACATAAGACATCTATATTGCTTATGGGTGTATTCAAATCCGAACTGCTTATTTTGAGACACATTTTTAAAATTCATTTTTGCTCTAAAATGCATCCAATTGGCAGGTTCTCTTATTCGGAAACTTTATAATGGCCGCATTGTCTCGATTTTTTGATAAAGACAGAATATATATTAAAAAATGTTGTCAAAGTGGACATTTTGAACTGAATTTCCCGAAGAGATAGCGCTGGAAACAAAAACAAATTATCATGCTATGAAAATAATTTCTGTAAATCAGTTTCTAATTAATTGAACGAAAAACAAATACATGTGTCCCTTATAAATCTCTTCATAAATCACGTCGCCAAGTTTCATGTTTTTACTTTTAAAAATGAGTCTAAAAATGTGTCTCAATATTTTGAGTTGTTGAGCGTAGAAAAATATTTTTTTTAATACCGTCTTAAGAAATATAAATAAATTTATACTGCAGTTAAAATAACTCATACAATTCTATTTCAGTTATTGATTAATATCTGTATGATATGTATTTTGACTATTTGGCCATAAGACGTCTAAATTTCTTAAGAAGTATAAATAAATTTACAATGCAGCTAAAATAACTCATATATTTCCAAACAAAAATTGGAGCTAATTTTTTACACATAATTAAGGAAAGATATATACATTAAGATATATGATTAAAAAATACGTAATGTAGTCAATAATGTAGAAGGCATGTGTGATGTTTTATGTACCATTTTTATTTAAATGATCTTCTAGAAACATTAATAGTGAAAGATTTTTTAATAATTCAAGTTCAGCAAAATCATTCATTATTATGATTTAAGAAAGCGTGCTTATTAAAATGATTTTTTAAGATAAAATAAAATAAACTTCAAAGGATATTCATACATTCGTGCATTCGCGGCTACATTTTATTATTATCAACTATAAATTTCTGCACAGATGTGGAACTATACACAATTCGAACACGAAAAATTCGATTTTTAGTGAACTGGAGCCTACACCGAGCTAAACTCGAAGCTGAAATTTAGCGCAAATACGGGATTCCCATGAGGGAACATTGCAAGATTCGGATAAAAAAGCCTTATAGGACAATATGAAAGATTTAATCTACATTAAATTTAAAATGACATCGCTCATTTTAAAACGTAGTAGACTAATTGTAGTAGATATATTAATATTTTTGGTGTGTTCTTGTAAAGAAATAAAGACAATTCACGATACGATGAATATTTAAATAAAGGTGTACTGCGTTCCTTAACACCGTAGTAAAAAATCATGCTGATTAGTCAATTTTTATGAATGTTAAAGCATATAACGTTAAAAAGAAGTCATGAAGACAGACATGCAAATAAACATTTCCTTATGAAATTCAAACATACACCAGCAGAATGAGACCTTATGAACAAAATAAAAATGGAAAGACGGAATATTTTTTAAAGATATACATAAAACAAATTATAATGAATTGTATAACCTTATTCGTTAGAAGACAGTTTATTATTGGTTTATTAACTGTTGAATGACTGTTATTATTGGTTTATTAACTATTTGATTCGTTGAAAGACAGTTAATTCTTGGAACTGTTGATATATGAAGGTACTTAATACACTTAAATTTTACTCTATATATGCACTTCACATATACATTTCCGAGAACTTAACGAATGGCTATCTGAGCGATCAAATATTTTTACGTATACGAGAATATTATAGAAATTCTCAATGTTTCGAGATTTAAAATAAATTACATATATTTTTTCAAATTATTAATACATCTTCTGTATTTGTAACATGTATGTTATTCCATTGGTGTGGAAATAGTCAAAATATGGAGATTGTTTTAAATTTATTGATGCTATTCTCTCACTTAAATTAAAAAGAAAATATATTTTTAGTTTAAATAAACAGTATTAGAGAAGGAACGAAATATGAAATGCTTTAGAGGGGTTTCGGTTGCCATCATTATAAAATGAAACCATGTATTTTAAAAAATTAAAGTGAAATGATGCCATACTCATTCCACCAACTCTTCCAAAAAACGAAATTCTTTTGAGAAATGACATCGCCTTTCAAAATTACATCATTAAAACTATGCATTTTCATTGAGAAAAATGAAACTTTCTACTGCAGTTTCATAAAAAAACAGTTAATCTCAAAACTATACATTTCGAAATTCTCAGTTAGCCGATACTGTGAGATTTTCTTACTTGTTATAAGAATTTTACTAAACAATATTACAAAACGTTTTCAAATGTTGAATAAGATACATCTTATTTCATTAAATCGAAATATCTTCACCATACAAATATTGAAAACATCTCGTTTTGACGCATCTACTATTTTTTTAATTTTCAAATAATAAAAAAAATATTTTTTATTGATTAAAATTTCAAACAAACAGCATGAAATAGTAGATACATTGCGTGATTATCTTGATAACACAGCTTGCAAATGCTAATGTAAAATGTATATTATAATTCCGTGCTGTCCAAAATCGAACTCTATGTAATCAATCAGTTTCGGACTTTCTGCTTTTGACAGGATCATGTTATGTCTGAAGCATTAAGCGAGTGGCGAAATTAACGTTTTATGCGAAACATTAGCTCATACATATGCAGAAATCTAATGCGTATTTTAAATAAACTTAAGTCTGATTCAAGTTTGGCAGAATTATAACTGTAAAAGAAAAAAAAAATTCTTAATATAGTAAAATATAATATAACCACGGACAAAAGTATACAGTACTCTTCCGACGCACAGTGTAAGATTTTGCGAATCTAGCGGGTCAAAATTCAATTTATGAAAATTACTGATATTAATTAAATAAAATTGCACTTACTATAGATAAAATGGTTCTATATTATGGAAAAATATATATTTACTCGTTACATTGCACATTTTACGTCATCATTATTACATTATCATAATCATAATAGAAAGAGTTTTCGTGGTTTTCATTTATTGACTTTTACGCAATGTTATTTTATTCAGTACAGATTTTTAAAATATGTAATACCTAACATTTACAACAAGAAGAGTTTTTTTAATAAATAGTAATTAAGTTATTAGGTACTGACATCGCTGTCAGTGTCATCATTAATGTTTTCGGCACTGCCTTTTTTTACATCCAATGTATAACCAATATGTCAAAGGCATTCCATAAATCTTATCTGTGCATGTAGTATCGATAAACACCAAGAAAATGTGTGAGCATTACTCGTATATGTTCAAATACATTTCAAATTGTTCATAACCTTTGAATTTCGTTAAAGATATAGCATTTTTGGGTTGCTTTATTTAAAGATAGAATATTGCACACTTTGCCATCTAAAATTGTTTCTTCATATCTGTGCTCTATTTCATTATGTTTGATCATCTAATTCTACTATTGTTGGCACAAGAGCAGTAATTTGATTTCTGACATTTTCAAATTCTTCCGTTATTGACTGATCAGTTTCCTTGGTGAATTTAAATTTTGTGGGTCTACAGTAAGAAGTAGATGAAGGGTGTGCATTTTGCCATAATATAAAGTTTTGATTTTCTACATTACAACCATATAATTTTAAAGGAACCACAGATGGGATTAGAATATTTGCATCTTCAAAGTTGTTTTCATATGATTTTTGTTTGTATCTACTTTGTCCACCGCATCCATCGACCCCCCCACTCCACCCCCATTTAAAAATCATTGTTATACTTTTTAACACAGACCCTTTTTCTTTAGTAAGAATATTTAATATCTGTTTAAATGTAATACAAAGTCTTTTTATCGTTAAATCTACAATATATTATAATTTAACTTCTGCAAATGATTAAGAAAATATGCAGTTTTCTTGGGATGGATAGCACATTTTTTTGCATCTTTTACCTGCTCATAGGATAGATAAATGTTCAAAACTTTTTGTAACGCAGAGTTTCTCATAATCCCGTATTTTCGGCAGCTTAATTTCATAGTGGTTATTAAAACCAACGCTTCTTCAAGACAATATTTAAATATCGGGTATCCGGCTTTTTGAACGATTTTTTAAAATTTAGTTGCTTTTTTAGGGCTTACAGATATTTGCTTTAACATACCCGCGGCATCCTTTCGTCCAAATTGTCTTAATTTTAAAGACGTGGCATGTGTTAGTTCATTTAGTGAGTGTTCTGAGAAGAATAGATAAATCTTTTTTTTTCCGATTTCGGTCCACTTGAACAAAATTTCGTCCAACTTTTTTCGCGTAGTCATTATTACTTCTGTCTGGTATATAGAGATAACTTATTGTTATATTCGAATCTATTCATCTCTTATTTTTATTTAAAAATTGCAATTTTTCCATCTTCGATTAATGTCAATCATAAACGAATGGATCAGCCGCTTAATCTGGTCTAACATAACATATGAGCAATGTTGAAGTGTATATTTGTGTAATACATTGTTTATCAAGATATTTTTAGAATTCACTGGCAATGATTTATGTCCAGTTACATAATTTATAAATATCTCATAGAATTCTCTTTTCGAAATTAACACTTCAATACCTGTAAAAAATTACTTATATTCAAAAGTTGCAAATAGTTGCAGCTGAAATTGATTTATTTTAGTATATGCATATATAATTACAAAAAAAAAATTACCTTACAATGTACCAGAGTGTACAAAATTTTTGGCAGCTTTTTTAATTTATCATATGCTATTAAATTTTCAAATAATTTACGTATTAACTTACAAGTTTATTTTTAAGAAGTAACACTTTTAAATAACTACGTAATTGTAAAATACAAAGTAAATAGTTTGTTGTAACGATTGCATACAATCATAAAACAATATTTACAAAATAAGTATATTTTTAGCCATAAATATCATTTGCAATTACATCTACAACAATCGCCGCTCTAAAAAGGTTTACAGAAAACTTGGTTTTGAGCCGACCTTTGATAGTGTTGTTGTGGAGTTAAACTGTTTTCACTTTATATCTTTCCTCTTCAATGTGTTAGATGTAATTTAAAATGTCTAAAACTGAAATTATTTAAAATCGATTTTCTGAATTTTTTCCCGCTAGATTTGCGAATCTTGCACTGTGCGACGTACCCACTATTCCGAAAGTGTTCTTTATATTTAGAAACCTCATATATCAATATATTTTTGAAATTTTAAAGAAGTATTTATAAAAACAAAGTTTATTTTGTTGCAAATGATTTTTGGAAACATTTAAGGTTCGTTTATATAGGGTATTAATGAGTTTTCTTAACCCGAAATAGAGGATTTTCGGAAGATATCAATTCTCAAGTAACCATTTGCATGTTCAACAACCATCTTTTAGAAACAAACATGATGAATTAACAGTATAAAATTATCATTAAAATAAATATTTTTCTGTTAGTCTTGCATGAATAAATCCAATTACTGAGTTGAAAAAGATTGTTTGAGAATAGATAGCACTCTAAAAACTGATATTCCAGTTTTTAGAAAACTAATTAGTAATTAGTATTTCTACTCGGAAACGTTTTTGAAAGATCAGCAGAGCTTAAAATAATCTATTTATTTAAAGCTAAAAGAACATTTATTTCAGATTTCGGATGAAATTGGCCTCAATGCGCATGCTACAACTTTTTTCAAAGCAGGATCAGAAGAAGAAATACAAGGGGAGATTCTCCCCTTCTATAGCTTTGAGAGTGGATTGGGTCTTTACAAAACGGAACAGAGAGTAGTTCAAATCCACGCAATAAGAAACCCATTGATGATTCTCCCCTACTTCCAATGGGAAGAAAGTTTTTCTCTTTTTTCTCAAATGGTAGCTTTTCCTTCAGATGAATTTTACAAGCAGCCATTTTGTTACCTGGAGTCTGGGTTAACTTTCGTTGAAGAGAAATGCTTCACCATTCGGACAAAAATTAAATCAACAATCACAGTTTTTAAAAATATATCGATGCAGTTTCTGCAGGATTCGAAATGATATATATATTTATTTATTTATTTAAATTCAAGTTGACCGGAAACAGTAAGTCGCCCAATGCTAAATTCGTTTAATTCGAGGACCGTTTTTAATAACGCTACCAGCGGACAGTGGGGCAAAGTCCCGAAAAGCTGGCCAAAATATGAAAATGTTATTCAAATTGCACGAAACTTTGTGCACAGGTATTTTTCAGGATGCTAATTATGATTCCAAAATTAAAATTCCAAAAAAATCAAAATGGCAGGCCCAATTTGGCGGACTAAAAATTTAAATGTTCTGATATTTTTTCAATTTTTATGAAATCTTGTATACGGGTGCTTTTGAGGTTGCTAATTACGATTGAAAAGTAAAAAAAAAATGGTGGATCTAATATAGTAATCTAAAAGTTAAAAACAATTAGATTTAAATACAATATAACGTTTTGAGACTAAACATTACAAGGAAATTTTCAAGAAATTAACACATTTTTAATCAAAATTAAACAATGAATTTTTGTTTATGAAATACAATTAAGTACATTTATGGAAAGTAAAATATCACAGTATTTAATTGTTATATTATTAAAATAAAACGAAAGGATATTCTAAACTTCATCATCTGAATCATCTGTAGCATAAGTAGATTCTTCAGAAGGGGGGGTGTCGAAATAGTTTACAGAACGTGTTGGCGGTATTAGAAGTTGTTGTGACTCTAGGGACAATGATCTTAATTTCTTCTGTGGTAATTTACGTAAGCTTGAAATGAAGGGGTCTGATGATATTAAAAGCCGTAAAAATACATCTTCCATTGTTTTAGTCCTACTGGATTTTCGCGAGAAATCTTCTCGGTACCTTTTGATCAATTTGTTGCACGATTCTTGCGATTCTTCTGACATTTGCCCAATTGGTAATAATGAGGGAGCTATTATTTATTTGCCATGAATAAGTCGTTTGTGCACTGAAGTAGGCCTATTGAACCAGGGACATAGTTCAACGAATTTATGAGCTGTTTGTAAGCAATAGTGCTCGAAATTGATCAAATGAATGTCATGACCACAAGAAATTACTTGTAATATGACGTAGAATCGTTTGATCAGATCTTCGTCTACGCCCGTTATGGAAGCAGAAATAGTTGCGTTTTCAAAGAATCGACGAGCTTTATTGCCATCATTTGTGCTTCCATATCCGGGCTTTGGTTTTTGGACGATAAGTCCTAATTGTAAGCGAAATCCTTTTTGTATATTTTGTTTTGCAATTTCAGTTTTCTTCTTCTCATCTGGAGTACGCGCTTGCCATTCTTTTACATACAGTTTGTATGCCAGATGCAAGCAACATTCAAAACATCTTATATAGGCATGTAATGTGGATATCCCGAATTGCAAATATTCTTCATTCAGTTTCAATTTGAGAATGCCATCCAGGAGTTTAAACTGTTTTGAAGTTGCCTGACATAGGTAGCAACGCTGAGCTCACAAATTACTAGTAATGGCATTACAAACTTTACCATCAATCATCGTTAATGCTAGTTTGTAAGTAACGACTATTTCTTTTCTATCAATGATTGTTTTAAAAGGAATAAGTTTAATCACCTGATCTTTAATATAATCTGTTTCATTGACAGTAACCTCCTTATTTTCGTGTAAAAATTGTATTCTGATGGGCCTACAAATTCGAGGAGCTGAAGGTCTCGGATTTTTCCAGACAACAATTTCTGCATTATTCGCAACACTTACGAGTTGCAGTGGCACGAGAGAGGTGAAAAATATATTTTCATCTGATTTGCTACCATCATCATAGCTAAACTTTTGTTTAAAAGTACTTTGAAAAGATGTGCCATCACAACCCGACTTGCAAATCAAATTCAAATTACTAACATTCTCGGACGTCAGATTCTTAACAACGTCTGTTTGCATTAATAAAATACGCCCAGCAGTATGATCTAGAGAAGATTGCAGTTTCACTTCGGCAGCAGTTTCGGTTATGGTTATGTCTGATTTATGGGGATAACATTTTTGCTTAGCTTGTTGCACCACTGTATACGATGGACACATTTTACAATTATTTTCTAAACTTATACTTCTCAACCCTTGGTACTTATTTCTCGATAATTTATGCTCAATCATAAGGGAAAGAGCATAATCACCTGAAAGAGTATTTTCTAGGACGAATGACGTAGATCTTCTGTATTTCTGAGCTTTTAACGGGCTCCCCGTGGTTACATCCTTGACAATGCTTGCAGCATCTAATTGTCCAGAAGCTCGAAGACTCATTTGCGTTGAAAAACATAACTCTTGATTCTGACTGCATAACATACCCAACAGTGGCTGAGTGATTCTGATAACATACTTGATTCTGACTGCATGTCTGCCCCACCAGTGGCTGAGTGGTTCTGCTCTCGAAGCTGGTAGACGGGAGGTGCTGGGTTCAATCCCATTCACGCCCGTCGGTCTAATCGTTAGGAGTTTTCGTGGTTTTCTTCGAGCCGGGGATTTATCCATGCGTAAATACGGGTTAGGTTCCCTTAGAAAGACCCCCACGAAGGGCACTCCCTCCGGGCCTATATCCCAAGTGTAGATAATTGGCCGTCAATAATCAACCCAACCCAACTGACTGCATGTTTTCAGTTTTTCTTCGTTTCGTTCTTTCGCTGGCAGCGTTAAAATCTAAAGAAGGTCGACTTGATTTAGTTTTTTTTGGCGTTTCTACAAATTGCTGGGTTTCTCCGAAAGAAACAAACATGCTTAGCCAATTCTCAATTTAAAAAAAAAAAAATAAGTCCTCAATCCTTCTAACCTCTTGCCATTTAGTACGAAAACTGGTCATCAACTTCCGAATAACTGGTTTGATGTCTTTCGGCAGAGTGAAATGACATTCAAGTCGACCAGACATACATTTTTCGATATCTTCATAAACCACGGATATACTATCACTTAAGTGACTTCTCACTAAGAGAAAAATTTCCTTCCGTGATAAACCAATTTTATCAGCACTGTCCATAGCCATGTCAGTAGATTTTGTAAACTAAATTAAATCTGATATAATCGAACTCATTATTTTAACATATTCAAGAATATAATATTTAGTTAATTAATATTAATTAAATAAAAACCTTTTTATTAAATAAAATACAAACTCAAACTAATTCGAACACGTATTGAAGGAAAAGAGAACTGTATCATGCACTTTAATTAAACCCTCTTGGTTTACAAAATTCTTTTTTAGAATAGAATAACGTACGTCAACAAATCAAAAACGCTGCCATTTTCAGAAAAAATTAACTTTGCTCAAAGAATTGCTGGCACTCAGCTTTGACATAAGACAACAACATCGCAGACGATAAACTAAATTTCTAAAATACACACTCTTTTTTTTTACAATTTCATAATTTTTGAGGCGATTAAAAAAGTGACAGTTCTACTTGCTGTTGCAAAAATCTGCACGAAACGTAAAATAGCAGTTTTTAGCAGCTGTTTTTTTTTCATAATTTATTTGATAATAGTTCAGACTATTATCTCCTTAAATTTCGTTGCGGAACACCGTGGAACTTTTATACTTTTTGATTTTTTGAAAGCACAAAAATAAAATATTTATTAAAAAAAATTATCAAAAATAATCATAAAATTATTATTTTTTATATGCTTAGAACAATTTTTGTAACACATCCAAATAATGTACACATTACTATCGTGTGAATCCATTTTAAATCATTAAATTCGGATGATATGGAAATATGTAGCACGTCTTTAAAGAAAGCGTTGTTTTGCGCTTTTTGTGTGCCTCAGATGACACTCGCCCAAGCATCACTTTTGAAATGATGCAGGTTGTCAGGGAAACGCGAAAACCTGTTTGTAAATATAGATTATGACGCTCCAAACATTATTCTATCCAACTCTATAATAAAAATTCCCGAATTAGTAACTTTATTTTTCGACGTTTGGCCAGCTTTTTGGGATTTTGCCCCACTGTGCAGCGTAGCGGGCGGAGCTCCTCTAGTTGTTTTTATAAATAGTTTTTTTAATCTCCAAAATATATTAGTTTCTGGATTCTCTACAACTTTTCGGAATCATGGCTAACTCAGAAGAGGTTTTTGTACGTTTTTTATTTAGTTATAGTATATTTTCATTGAATATGAAACATTTCTATCTTTTGCAGTGAACTTTATTTTAAATAAAATTGTCTGTGTCGGAAAATGCATACACTTTTAATTTAGAACTTTTTCTTAATATATTATAAATTTTTTCTAAATACAGAATAAAATAAGATTTCTCATGTTTCCTAAAATCTATCTGTTTTATTCTATGACAAATTCAACACATCTGTTTGGATGTAATAGTTTTTATTTTTTTAAATTATAAATATTACATATTTTATTAATTTAATTTTTAAGCTCCCATCAACCCAGAAGTTTAAGTTATGCCTTCCGTGACTCTCTGGTGACACAACTTGAAAATGCTAATGTAAAATATATATTATAATTCCGTATTGTCCTATTTCACATACAACGTATAATTGATCTGTTTATGACCTTCCACTTTTGACGAGATCATGCGATGACTGAAATATTAAACAAGCTCGGGAAATTAACGCTTTGTGCAAAGTATTAACCATTATATATGCAAAATGATATAATGCGCGCATTATACTTACATAAGTCCGATGAATGTTTGATTAACATGAAATTATATACACCAGAGTTCATTTCCAATTTAATTAGGATGAGCGAAGCGAATCCTCTACTAGGCTACTCAAATTACATTTTGTCGTACACTTTATATACCGGGTGTTTTAGAAAGGACTCCCCAACTTTGAAATGACATAACTTCGAAACAGTGAGAGATAGAAATGTGAAACAAGTTGAATGTTAGACAGATAGGTCTGGAATTTTTCATATATCAATTTAAAAAAATAGTTCCAATATTGGACACGAGAGGGCGCTGCAATCACAAAGCTGTGTCTTTGAAATAGTTCCTGAAAGTGAGATGTTTGAACTGAGATAAAAATCACATTACAATGGTTTCGATATGGTTACCTTTTTCAGCAACAACATGACGCAACCTACAGGTAACGTTCGAAATCACTTGTTGCAATACTTCTATTGGAATGGATGCACATGCCTCAGAGATGAATTGTTAGAGCTGTTCCAACGTTTGGGGATTCTTAGTATAAACAGCGTCCTTCAAGAAACCCCACAAAAAGAAGTCGCATGGATTCAGATCCGGGGAATATGGTGAATACGGCATGATATTCTTGAATTCCGAATTATTCTCTAATTCTATACAACTTTTTTACACGTGTCAGCAATGAAACAGACGCACGAATGAGATTTCTGTCCTTCTGAGTACCATTTAAAGTTCCATGTGCTTGTGCTACCACCTATTATCCAATATTGGAACTATTTTTTCACATTCGTGTATAACAAATTCCAGACCTATCTGTTTAACATTCAACTTGTTTCACATTTCTATCTTTCACTGTTTCGAAGTTATGTCATTTAAAAGTTGGGGAGTCCTTTCTAGAACACCCTGTATATATATAAAAACTTTTCAGTATTTTTACTTGAAATTAAACATAAAAATAAGTTATGATCGGTAGATTTGCACAATATTATTATTATTATTTTTTTTTTTTTTTACAGAATAACCTTAAAAAATTATTATTTTAATTAATTTATTTTACATGTTGTTCCTTTACGGACGCATTTTTGCCGAAAAAAAATGAAACGCGTATATATTCAGAAGAAAAAATAAATCATGGAGTTAGTAATTATAGATTAAACCATGATTATATAAATAAATCCGCCAAAATACCTCAAAAACTGTTTTTTTTTTAAATTTAAATAAGGAAAGAAATATTTTTGGACTTGAAATAAAATATGATCTCTAGATTCAGACAATATTATTTTCTTATCGAATGATTTAAAAAAATCATTTAATTCAATTATTTACATTCAATTATGAAAGTATTTTTCAGTGTTAAGAATTCAAATACATAATTTATTCTTATTATGCGAAATCATTTACGCAGACGATATTTGCGAATTTTAAAAGAATTATAATATGATTTTTTTTGTGAAGTGGCACCAAAGAATTGTAAACAAATAAAATTAATTGTTAAATTCGTTATATAAAGTGTTATTCGAATTCGAAGGTTGAAAATTCAACCAAATGAAGCATATTTATTATTAAGAAGTAATTACTATTAGTATTATTATTAATATGTTTGCCGCTTAAAAACAATTTATGGAATGTATTAGTTCTATTATAAAAAATACCGAGAAAACGTACACTTACTGGTCGAAAAGAACGTGAACATGATGTAGCTTTAAGGCAAGAGGCTACTTATCAGCGTAAAAAATGACGACATGACGAATCTCTTCTGACAGAGAATGCATGTGCTCGGAAATATGCTTTAAATTTCGAAGAAAAAAATAAAAATGCATAATCCGGGAAAAAGGTAAACTATTGAAATATTGTAATTAAGAAACTATAACATGCACTGACTTTCCTGATCTAAAATACACTTCCTTTAATAAATCTGTTATTTTGGTTCCTAATTCTTACTCCCTTTGGATTTTACGCTTTCTGTCGGTTGCTGTCAAGGGGGGAGGGGGGAAGCGATATTTAGGAGGGAAAAACGCGATAAGTATTTATAAATATTTTAATCTACTATATTTTTAGTAACTTCCAATTACATTTTCGTTTTATTTATATTTAATTTATTATCTTAATTATATATATATAGTAAGCATTAAATGAGTATATTTATTTTAACCCATACCATGGGATAAAATAGTTAACGGACAATATGTTTTAAAATAACATTATAAGCACTAATTTGCATGTTGTTGGTATTACAAATATCAATTATTCAATTTACATTTCTAAAATTAAAATGCGCCAAAAAATAAAATAACGTTTTTGCTCAATACAGATGCAAAAATAATATAAAAAATATTGTTATTCAAATACTTATCTTCTGAAATAATGCTTCGCGAATCCAAACAAAGCATGGCTTTTGCAAGCTAAAGAAATGTTTGTTATTCATTTCTGTAATGGTGGTATTTAAATTCGTTTTAGACATAACACACATCAATATTTAGTCAAACAAATACTCCTAACCCCACATACTTTTTATCACCTAATAGAGACAGAGAAAATCAAAAATAGTCATTCGATTCGGAAATGCATCGTTCTTTTTTTAGGTGCGTTCTTAATTATATAAATACGTAGCACCTATTGTCGTCGCTTGGTCCGTCCGTCTGTCCGTCCGTCTGTCTGTCCGTCCGTCCGTCCGCATATAACAACGCAAAAACTACCCAACCGAATGGTTTGCAATTTAAAATATATTATCTTTGCAGAATTTTGTCGAGACATTTCAAATTTTATTAAAATCGAATCAAAACTTTAGGAGATATTAATAAAAATATTTATTAAGAAATTTGATTTTTTTTTTAAATCGGTGCTTTCTTATTAGAGGAGCTTCCGAGATTTGATCGTCAAGCGACCGAGATACTTATTTTATTACAGAAATTGATCTGCAGACGATATAATTCATTTCACAGAATTAAAAATCAGAAAAGATCTGAATATTTATATAACTAGCTAAAGTACGAACGCACCTCGTTTGTAACGTTTGACGTACAATTTCCAACTTGTTATTTCTATGTTAAAATCACGAAGGCTGTACTCATATGAAAATTGTCTTTGAAATTTTGAAATTTTCAATATGAACACCTAATTTTAACAGTATATCGATACTCCGCAATGTTTTAACTTTGGATACCGAAATAAAGGTCATTCGGTAAAGAAGTTTAGGTGTTATGAAGATGTGAAATTTTAAATTCCAAAAGTTAAATTCAATTTAATCAGTTGCAAAACAAGCTGTAATGCGTGTTGTTTTTCAGGAGTAACTGAAAAACTTCTTGGAGAAATGAACGGAATTTGAATTCGCATATTTACTGCTTATACAAATTCATATCTGATAAATTATTATAGGTTACTACAAATTTATTTTTAAGCATACTAACTACATATTTCATATTTTAGGAAATTAATTATACAATGCAAGTATCTATACAAATATAGAACTAGTATATATGCAAAATAAACTGCAATGTAAATTTAAAATAAATTTAAATCTCATAAAAGCTTTATTTAAATGAAATTATTTACATCATTTTTTGACTGAAATTTGATTATAAAACAGTTTCTGTTTCAGTGTTATGAGAATGAAATTTACTGCCATTTTAAACACCATAGTAGTTATTACTAATTATAGAATCAAACATTACAATATTTATTATGTTCAACTCACTCAATACACAGAAAAATTACACAATTATGACTACAATATACAAATAGTATCGAAACAAACTAAATGAAATAAATGATTGAAAGTTTTATTTTATAAGAATGGTGTTAAGAATAGAACATTAAACTAAATGAAATTGCAAATGATTAAAAAATTATACATAATTACCTTACGTTGCTAAAAATTTGCAGCAAACTGTCCAGTCATTTGACAGTTTTTGTAGAAAACGGTTACATAACCGTAATTTAGCACTATTCTGAAAATATTATTCCCCATCTTATGGTTTGAATAGATTTAAATTACAGTTATCTAACCGTTTTTTTACAAAAACGGTCAACTGACTGGACAGTTTGCTGCAAATTTTTAACAGTGTAAGTGCAGCTAATGTATTTTTTGCAAAGATCGTTTTGCTTCACACGCAGTTTGGTAATCTTAAAAATAACTGCATAAAATAAAGAATTAAAAAATATATTAAAGATAAAAAAATAAGGAAGAAAAAGAATATGAACAGGAAATAAAAAATTATTGCCAAAAGACAATTACAAAAAAAAAAAGGGCAGTGTTGCCAAGTAAAAGGGAATTTTTCAGTGATAATACCAGTATTTTGTTACAGAAAAACTTGCCTTAAGTAATCGCACGATTATATAAGGTCAGTTTTTCTGTAAGAAAATACTGGTATTTCGATTAAAAATTTCCCTGTCCTATGGCAACCATGATTGAAAACCATGATTGTGGCAACCATGATACTCGTTAAGCTAGGCAAAAGCCTGGTCAGCGGTATATATAAAAAAAAAAACATTATTGAAAAATATGTAGGGTAGGCCTTCTTTTCGATGACAATGGCTAATTCGTAAACCGTTTTAGAGTTATAACTTCATTTACAAAAGTATATCAAATAGTGTTCTTCATCATTTTAAAAAACATTTACATTAAAAAGATATTTCTTTATTCTGAAAAAGATTAACTAATGCTGCTGCTTCCATAATTATATGTATTGTAACGATTTTACTCTTTTGGATACTTCTACAGAAATTGTATAATAAACACACTGACGCAGACAGTTTTTAAATGGAATAATTATTCAAAGCGCTGTTTAGTGTTGAAATCGGTCAATTTATTTCCGTTTCATAACGTTTAAACGATAAAAAATTATGCCCAACAATTTAAGAATCTTTTGAAGGCATATAAGTGACTAGATTGTGATATGCAGTCTTAAATAATTTTTTTAAATTGTCCAATATCTTGAGGGTTTTTTTGCACATTTGTAATCCAAAATTTTCTTACCTGGATAGATATTTAATTATATTTTTAAAGAATTGTCTTTTTACCTACTTTTGACAAAAAAAAAAGAAAAAAAAAGAAATAGAAAAGAAAAGCCCAAATAATATTTCAAAATGATATTTAATGAAAACCATAAATATACTAATTTTAAAAAGATAGAAAATTTAAAAATGATTAAAATATTACATACGAGAAACACTTAATGGTAAAAATTTTGTCATATTTAAAACGGTTTCCATATAGCAACTAAAAGAATTTTTTTCTTCTAGAGCTTATAAATCTCCAGGAGACATCAACATTTTGTAATTTCTTCTATCTATAATAGAAGAATGTATTGTAATTGCAATTTTTTTCGCCTTCTTGTCCTCGACGGCGTTGTACGTTTTAGTTGTTACAGATCCAAAAATAATGTTTTTACAAAATGTCTGTCTGCCTGTGTGCCCCCGTGCGTGAGTGTATGACCTCTTTGTATAATCAAAAATAAGTGATGTTATGCATAGAATTGAACCAAATTTCATATAAGGTGGGTGACCAAAGGGGTCCCTAAGGTAGCCTACCCCTCAAAAGTGGAATTAGTTTAATTTTAAATCACAAAATGATGCTACTGTATTGAGAGTAATATACCTGCAGTGCACTGCACGTGGCTGAATTTACAGAGATTACCCTGATACTCCGAGAGTTTATGCAGTGATTTCACTTTTGAGGAGTAGTCGTTCTAATTTCCAGGTTAGAAGATATTTTAATTTACACGTGTTAAAATTCTTAGAACATTGAGGTGTGATACGTTTTATGAAATATTATTTCATTCTTATTAACCACATTTACTTCAATTCTAAGAAATGTATAAGATTAATAATTTTACGTCGTACAAATAGGCACGCTACGCATGTTCCCCAGGTGGCCACTTTAGAAAACAAATGTGGAAATGAGTTAGTTCGGGTGATTTTTAAAATTTTTACATAAATATCTGAAAATCCTTATTATAAACCATTTATTGTTAACACCAAAGATCACTCAAAGGAAGTCAGTAACTCCCAAAAGTTGGTCCCTGAATTACCGTGCACAAAATGTGCTTCAAGGTCTTTTCGTGTAATAAGATAAGACGATTCAGAAAAAAAAACTCAAAAGAAAGATCAAAAGAATGGATTATCAGAGCATAATAGTAAGGGAAATAATTTGCCGAATATTTTTTTTTTCACATTTTAAAAGTGATTCCAATACATGGCCACCTTTCAAACACTATGCTCCAAAGGTTGCCTGCGGGCAACCTGGGTATATTTTTTGTGCCAAAATTTTATACCTGGCTAACCCGGCGAATTTGGCGAGATTTAGTTTAGTATGGCAATGTGGTAGAGCAGATTCCGTGTGTTTTAAATTAAATTAAATATTATGTGTTTTATAATAAATTAATAATTATGTGTGTTTCATTATAAAATAAATTGCGTGTTTTTATAATAAAAATTGTGTGTGTTATAATAAAATAATCTATTTCATAATAAAATAAAACTAGCACGCTCTTTTAACAAGCTAGGTGTAACAGGCGTGAAAAAATCGCGCAAATCAAAAATTGCGCCAACCCTGGTGCGACTGCAGCAGCTGTTGCAGAAAATAATATAATGTGCGTTATAAACAAATAAAAGTATGATAAAAACTTGGATGATTAAACATCATCTTAAAAATATATTTATATAAGAATGTGTATAAAATCTCACTATAAAACATTATCTTATATATTTCTTTCTATACGCATGAGAATAATTCGGCAAATTAGGTTGCCACGCATCTCACAATTTTTAAATTGTGATATAATATAAATTTCTGTTTTTATTTATTAAAAATTCAAGTAGCATAAACGCATAGATGCATTACGCGAATCTCTGGTAAACATAGCTTAACAATGTTAAAGTAAAATGTATTATAAATAATTTCGGTCCTATTTTGCATTCAATGTAATTGGCCAGTTTCAGGCTTTCCGCTATAGACAGGAACCTGTGATGTTTTAAATAATAAGCAGTGTCAGGAATTAACGTTTTGCGCGAAATATTAATCAATATATATGCAAAATGACATAATATAAGTTTTAAATAGACAGAAGTATGATAAAAGCTAGGATAATTGAAACCTGATTTAAATAAAAATATTTACATCAGAATATTCATAAAATGTCAATATGGAAGTATTTAAAAAAAAAAAAATTACTTATCTATGTATCAAACTATATATGAATGCATATACAAAAAATCCGGTTTCCATGCATATAATCTATATATATATATATTTATTTAATAACACACATATTATTTTGTATTGTTTCGAAATGTAAATAACAATAACCGTATACATCATAATTCTCTTGTGACGCGCTTTCAAAATGATAAAGTAAAATGAATTTTATTAATAATTTGACTTCTATTTCGCATTCAATGTAATCGATCAATTTCAGACTTTCAGCTTCTGACAGGATCATGATATCTCTGTTACATTAAACGAGCGCCATAATTAACACTTTAAGCATAATATAAACTAATATATATGCAGAATAATGTAATGGGGGGTTTAAATAAATATATCTATATTCAAAGCTTCATTTGCATTAAATTATTTCCAACAGATTCTGCATCAAATTTCATTTCAAATCAGCTTCTTATTAAATTCTATACGGATGAAATTTAAATTCGTTTTAAACATACTAGACGTGTATTTATTATGAATTCATATATACTAGAATATATAAATATATAACACGTATATTCCACAATATAGAGAACGATTACACAAGGACAATTATTATAATATTGAAATAAAATAGGTCTGCTAAAAGCTCGGATAAATAAAGCATACTTAGAGTAAAATTATTTACATCAGAATTTGTATAACATTTCAAAAAGGAACATTTTCATTTTTACTTCTAATGCATGAAATTAAAATTTATTTTAAATACGGCAGATGTGTATATGTTATGATTTCAAACATTAGAAGACATATATATATATATATATATATATATATATATATATATATATATATATATATACCATTAATACATATAAGGACAATACTTAAGATGGTTGAACATTATTTACACTTTATATAGTTACTGTGATTGTGCGTTTAGTCGATCACTTTTATATTAAGTGATTCTAATGACCAGTTATAAAAGTCTATAAATTATCCATTGTATTAAAATAACTGTAAAATAACTTATAGAAAAACACATAAAATTATACAAGGATAACATTGTTGATAACATTGTTGTTTATAAATCACAAACATAAATTATATATATATATATATATATTTTTTAAATATTTTATTTGAATGTTTAATTTTAATAAAGTCTTTTAAATACTGCATTGCATTAAAATGATTGAAACACATAAGTAATCTAATTTTTATTAATTAATTTTTTACATAATATTTACTCAATGTAAGAATCATTGAAATACTATGTAAGATAAATATAATTCTGGTTAAATTTAATTCATATCATTGGATTTTGTACGATGATAATGTAAAACTACGGTGATATTATTTTTTTTACTATTTATATATATATATATTATTAAATCTAATATAATACATTTGTAAATCAAGCTTAATTCTGAATTAGTATTGTTCCAATAGAGGGCAGCACATTGCTTGTCAAATAAATGTTAATAATATTTAATTTACCTATAGAGGGCGCTTATCGCTTGTGTATTTAAATTTTACTTTTAAAGATTAAAATTAAATGGAAAATTTGTATATTCACAAATATAAATTTGTTTTTGAGTGTATTTATCACATAAATAAATTTGTGTGTTTTAAATCAATTTGTGTTAAGGTGTAATAATTAAGGTGATAATTCAAATTATGTTCTCTCAACTTAACCTTCAAACAATTTCTCTCAACATGACTATATCATCAAATATTTGATATTTTATGATGTGCGCCATGTGGTCATATTTGTATAAATTAGACCTATTGTTGTTTAAGGATTTTGGATAATTATTGTGAGTAAAATATTTTATCTATTCTTTACAAGTTTTTTATTTCCAATTTTATTATTTCCAACTGTTATCTGGTAAAAATATTTTATCTATTCTTTACAAGTTTTTTATTTCCATTTTTATTATTTCCATTTTTATTATTTCCATTTTTATTATTTCCATTTTTATTATTTTCAATTGTCTTCTGGTAATAATTCAGTATACCTGGATGATTGCACTGATCTTAGAATATATGCCAGTATAATTATGAAATACTGAATTATTTTTTAAAACACGTGTGGGTACATCCAGGTTGAAAATTATATCTACACGTGTTTTGTCATATCAAATTCTAATTTAGATCTCTTGTTATCCAATTTTCCATTATATATAGTTCATATTTCATTTCTTAATCACTTGTATTCACTTGATATCAACTCCAAATTATTAACATTTTATGGTTTATTATATATATATATATATATAGTTTTCTCTCTCTCCCCTTTTAAATATTCTTCATATTTTCAGTATTTTTAGCCAATTTCCAATCGAAGCACAAGCTATGGTAAAATTATGATATTGCACTTGTTAATTTATTAACTATGTGGTATTCTGTCTACACATTATTACTAATTATCTCTCTGGAGATTTAATTAGATTGTTACAAGAACTTGATATGTTTTTTTGAAATTCAAAGATATTATATATATATATATATATATATATTTACCATGCTAATCTTAAATCAATTTAAATCTATAAAGCTAATATAAATATATAAAGATAAATACTTACGATATTCAGATAATAACAAAGAAGGTAAGCCAAATGAATTTTTGGTTGAAACATTTATTTAATGAGAATTGCATTGAATATGGAACATTAAACTAATGGACATAGCAATTGATTTAAAAGATATACATCGGTGATTCAAAATGAATTGAAATTTATATTAAATGGTAGTGCACACCAAGTATGTGCCAATTCAAACGTTTATTTGAAGTTGCCAAATTTAGCAATATCTATATCAGCGATAATTATTGTATATTCCTATATGTAATAATTTACATGTCGTAATTGTTATGTTAAATGCTATCATTAACTAGTGTCAATTTCTAGTAGTTACTGCATATAACTCTCATTTCAGAACTCATTTAAGTAAATTATGTTAATAACAATGCATCATTATTTAAAACATACACATAACAGTAAAGCACTACATTAATGTTTATTAACTAAATACAACACCATTTAGCATAGTGCGTAACGCCTGCTTTATCAAGTTACTCTGTGATCCAATGAGCTCTGAGCTTTTGCATGTAACCGTGGTGTCCTGGATTCTAATATTTATACGTGAATGAGCTACATATCCCTGTCCTCCCTTTAAGGTTAGCAAAGTATCTATAAATCTCTGGAAATCTGACTATTGCTGTTGTTTCTTGCAAATGATATTATGATTAGGTATCTGTGGTTGTGCAGTTGCTATAAACACTGTTGTAGGAGTTGAATTCGATAGATTTAACCGTATATCCCATTTAATGGTAAATTATTCTGGTCTTGGATATAGTCTATTTTCCACATGTCATCTACAAGTTGAGTTTTCTTATTACCTGATTTGAGCAGGTGTCTACGCATATAAGTTTTGCTTGTATGGTAAGACGTTAAAACTTTATATTTGTGAATTAATAATTATTGGAATCCACTGGGTTTCATTTTTTTTAATGAAATTACAATATTCATATGATGTCTTATGGTAATTTAGAGGGACAATTTTCGGTTGCAGCAGAAGTATTTGCAAAGCTATTATGTTTTTAGTTGAGTGATTGAGTTTAGTGAGTATTTTGTTAAAGCATTCCCACTTTCAGTCTTAATGATTTTGAGCAATTTGTTGATATTGTGGATAAGTTAATCTACGCACTCCACTCCCTCCTCCCTTACTATTAATTTAAATAAACTGTTGTTATTTGTTTAACTTCAAGTGAACTGCTTGGATGGGTACGTCAAAACTTGCGATATAAATATTCTTCATTGAAACAAATTTAAGAAAAATTGTTCACCGTTAAAAGTTTGATATTATTTAGCGTCAGAATACAAAATACCTGTTAAAATTCACTTTTAAAAAAGGATCTGCATGAATTTAAATGTTTTAGTTTTAACTATTCATAAACATTGAAATTTCAGTTAGATAAAAGAAATAAATATAAGTTGATACATATACATATTTTGAATCACATAATTATTTTCAAAAATGAATAATCTTCATTTCACTTTAATATTGATGAAATTCACATGTAAAATAAGATTTCCTGTGTAATAAAAATTTTTACCCAAACAGAACATTGGATATAAATTCTGACATTGGATATAAAATAAATTGTCATTCGAAAATTCAATAATTAACAGGAGTAAAAAATGCTTTTTTTCCGTGTAAAAAATGGAAATGTAGCAGGAGAGTCTTTTCTCATGATAACGAAATGTGTTACTAATGTAGTTTGCATTCTAGATTCCTATGTAACGATGCAGTTTCTCCAGCCTTGCTTTATGCAGGAAAACACGCAAGACGGTTTTCAAATATGTAATTTCACATACATTTGAAAACATTTAAAGAAACAATAAAAACCTAGGAAAAACCAGGTTTAAAAAATAAACATGAAGCCAATTACAGACACAAGTAACCATATGGTACACTCTGAAACAAAATCGTCAAAAAAATGTAGACGTACAGGTAGCAAGTTGATAGAACAGCCGTGCTATTGGAAGAGTGTTTTGTATTAATTAAAGAAATTTCCATGTTTTGACTAGACAATTTGGAGAAAGTTTGAGTTTGGTTCGCGGTTTTTTTGTATTTAAAGAAGAAAAAGACATACGTAACAGTTCTGTCCCTAATATTAAAACATGCTATGCAGCAGGGTTGCCGAAAACGAAAATTCAGCTTTATATTGGTTGATTTATGATAAATTTTACGTTTTATTAATGGATTTTCTCTGTTTTGAGGGGACATGGGCGAATCAAGGAGGAAGGTTTCGTGTTTTAACGGAATATATTCAATGGAAAAATACATGCCAATTCACGAATTATTTATAGAGTATATCTTTTAATATATCCAATAATGTTATTTTTTTTGTCCAATTTTCTCCTAAAGTATTCCCAACAGGCACATGTTCGAAATTATCAGTACAATTGCTGCACATGAGGAAAAAATTGACTGAAGACACGAATCTTAAAGCATAATGAAAGTAGTTGTGGCTGTACAGGGTAAACGACTTGTGTGTCTAATGACAACATTTCTATTCGCACCGTTTCGTAACTACGCGTTATAACGACTATCCTTGTCTACATTAAGTCTCAGGTTTCCAGCCACAGTAAATATCGTCGCATATTTAATTTGAATTCTGGTCAAAAAAGGAATTTATCTAGTACCAACTTTTGACTTTTGTTTTCTATACAGGAAATTCGTCTTGATTTTCATCCTTTTTGGAAAATGCGTTCTTTCTATTGTCAGTAGTTTGTAAAATATTATTTGGATAAAATCCTGCCTTACTGTTGGATTAGTCGGCTTTTCTTATTATGTAAACAGTTTTGATTAAGTGCAAAATTAGTTGAAAATGCCTTATTACTTAAATTACATTTTTTACTTAAATTTCGCCCAATACTTAAATTTTGTCGGAATTTAATAGAAGCAGACATGTTATTTACTTTATTAAAAAACTTTTGTACCAACTTTTGTTTTCTATACAGGATATTCGTCTTGATTTTCATACTTTTTGGAAAATGAGTTCTTTCTAATGTCAGTAGTTTGTAAAATATTATTTGGATAAAATCCTGCCTTACTGTAGGATTAATCGACTTTTCTTATTATGTAAACAGTTTTGATAAGTGCAAAATTTGTTGAAAATGCCTTATTACTTACATTATATTTTTTACTTAAATTTCGCCCAATACTTAAATTTTGGCGGAATTTAATGGAAGCAGACATGTTATTTACATTATTTAAAAACTTTTCTATCAGCAATTGAAATTTAGTGAAAGTTTTATTCTGCAATCTGTGCTACATTTTCTATGCTATAAATCATAATATGCTTATGCCATATACTATAAATCATCTGTTCAAGACGAATATCTATTTGGAGAAATATAGAGACTAATAAATACTTGGGAAATTGATCATCTCGGAATATTACACTTCTGTTAGTTCCATGTAATGCCTGGGCGTACAATATGTGGTGCGGAGTGTCTTCTCACAAGAAAATCGACAAACATGGAAAACAGGAATGGTATTTGGTAAAATCTTTAAAGCATAGATGGGCTTCGGATTCTTAAAGACTTTAAAAATGGAAGCTACATCCTCCTTGTCCAGTCCTTTTTGGATCTGGACTACCATCTGGATCGATGAGTTTGGACTATGTCGAGAACAAACTGAGAAACATATCGCCGTATTGTTTCCGTTTTTGATGATTTTAATAAATAACGTTTCTTAAATTATGATATTTTAAGATACACATGTTTTGTATGGCATTAACTGATGTATTTTGTGGCATTACTATTTCTTAGTATTTTCCGGCTTCGACCTATTTCACAATACAACTCTGTAGCCTTCGTTTGCTACAAAATAACTAAGATATTCTCATCCGAAAGTTAAAATTCATTCCGAGATTGTTTTTTATATGAACAAGACGTATTGAAACGGGTATCGAATTCTAGTTTATGTGTTAATGACTGGCAAATTAAAACAATATACGATTATGCGTATTATATTCATCTTAATGTCCGAAACAATAACATATAATCAAAGATTAATTACTTAGATCTAACTCGAGATGTTAAATGATGATACTGTTATAAAATTATTACATTCTACAGAGATTCGTCATGTATACCATTCTGAAAAATATAGGTAAAAGTAATTATTCATAGTTCGCTGTCATTTTGACATAGCTTTATATTTTATGACAGTGGTTTAATTTTAAACACACTAGGTTTTTAATTTAATTGACATTAAATTTGATTCAATTAATATGTTTATTATCAGAATCATATCTATATGATAATTCAATGTGTACATAAGCCCTTTACATCAATTTGGAACTTTCAAGCTGGCTTCATTTTTTTTAAAATATTGACTATTCTAACCAATCAGATTCACTTGAAGATTTCAAAATCAAACAAAAAACAATAAACAAGCAGTATTCTTTATATCGCTAAAAAAAATTAAACGGATTTAAACATTCTTCATTAAAAATAAAAAAAATAATAAAAATAATGATTTACGAATTATTTAATTTTCTACTTTTATGAGAGCAAACTTAATAGATATGAAAAGAATTTTTAACATAGTTAAATTTTATTTCATTTTAAAACTACTCTAACTCTATCCGGTACACTTCGAAATTTAATTATCCATTCGACAAAATACATTTACGTTTATGACTTGTACAGTGGACATTATCACCACTAGAATTATTTATTATCTCCAACGAAAGTAATACCAGATTAAATTTCATTTGCACATGTTTTGACTTTTGAAAATGTCCTGAAACTGCCTTTGTGTTGCAGGATTATCGATGAAACTATCAGCATAAAATGTTTTCTTTTCTTTTTTATACAGAGGTAAGTCTCTGGTAGAAAAGAATACATGCTACAAAAAAAAAATTAAAGGTTGTTTTCCTTTGGTCGTAATTTTCTAAGCTTCGAGAAAAATACACAAGATAAAGCGATTTCAGGTGATAATGACTGCGGCAGGGAGAGAAAACATAAGTTTTTTTTTTTTTTTTTTTTTTTTTTTTTATGTTACTATTGATGATTTGCTTATCTTTCATACACCAAAGAAATGACGAAAAAGCAAGGTTGTTTTAGTTTTTCACATGTTTTATTTTTACCTGCTTATATTTCAGTACATTTCTTTTATATTCAAAATAAGAAAATGTGGAATAGTATTTTTATAAATAAATGCTACTTTAAACTTTATTTTAAATAAAACTATGGCTATAGTTTTAATTTGAACGTATCAAACAGTGTATATTATTTTATTTTACTGACATGAACTGCGTTAAGAATCGTCGATACAAAATGAGAAAAATTATTTTCTATAAACAAACTTTAAAACAGATAAATATTACGAAAACTTCTCATATACAAGCTGTTTAACGAAATATTTATCCTGAAATAGCACATAGAAAATCCGAACGATAATTATTAAATTTACAGCATAAAACCCTTTTTCCACAAAACTTCATCTTTAACGATTTTCTTAATTTCCGTAAAAATGTTTTATTTCTTTGTATTGCGAAATTCGAAATGTGAGGTAAAGTTTTTTCAGGGAACGTGTCATTATTTCGAAACCTATTATGAAAGTTGAGCGAACTTGCTGTAAAATATGTTATACAGAATGTCGTTTGCACTTTATGGAAACGATATTCACATGTAATTCCTGAATATATATGCCATAATCTTTGCGACAATTTTACTCTACTGTATAGGCTTACTCTTTAGTATAACGCTGGATCAAAATTTTCATCATAGTCTATTTTTCTCTTAGTACCATCATATCAATTTTCTCCCACACCTTTTGGAAAACTTTCCAAAATCTTCCAATGTGATGTGGATAGCGCTTTCTAACGCACGCTTTAACAAACTCATAGGTGTTGATAAATGAAAATTTATCGTATCACTGGATGAAACATGACTTTATTTAAGTGAATGCATCAAAAGAAGAAAACAAATATCAATTAATAAAACAAAAAGTAAGAAATGGTTTTGTGACTTTAAAGAAAAAATTCAGAAATAATACATGATTGCTGCTGGATTTTGTTATGAAATTGACGTACATTATGGTTTTTAAAGAAAAATCAGTTGTGCACTGTACTTTAATGATATTATACTACTTCAAACATAATGAAATTAAAGAGTTTAGTTGAGGTTTTCACTTAGATTTTTTTAACTTACTAAATAGAGAGGGTTTTTTACAGTTTTCTGAGGATTTTGGAAAGGGTTTAATAATGTATGCGTGACGCTTTTTTATCGTTCTTGTTACAACTTAAATTGAAAAAAGCCATAATTCCCACATAAATGGATATTTTTGTGTGTTTTTTTTTCAACAAATTTATAAATAAAATGTATGGGTTGTACTCTCCTTTCTGTCTCTTTATTGAGGTAACTGCATTTTTCCTATAAATGTTACAATACAATTCACTGTCTTCTTAAATGTAAAAAGAAATCTGCGTTAAACATTTCCATGTGAATTTAAAATCTAAAGATATGATAAATATATTGAAATGTTTTATTAAACAAGTAAATTACCCCCTTTAACTGTGTTGTAATGGGGATAAATTCAAATGTAGGTTTTATCAATTATTTTTGTAGGTATGCCTAAAGTCATGATGTGGAAAATTTTCACATCCTTTGCGCAATTCGCAATCGAATTTTAAGCACATACACTTTACATTCTGTTGTACATTTGAAATGACATTTTGGGAATTACATTTCAAAGTGCATTGGTCCATAATTATTGGAATAGTAATGGATATTATTTTTCAGTAGCTGTCGAAAATTATCATATAATGAAACGGAGGAAATGATAATTATGGATGTGGCATAAGGTAATAATCAGATGTTAATTTCACATGCTGAATAATTTTTTTTCTCTATTTATCAGAGAATTATTACAAAATTAGAAAATGTAAGAAGATTATATTGACGACACAAAAATTTGCCAAAACTGCTTTCAAAATATATTTAATCTTAAGAAGTTTTTTTTTTATATTTATCAAGCAAAATACAAATTATGGAACATAAACTAAGATATACCGGTAATATTTTTAGCTTGACAAACAATGCGAATGAGGGTTTAAAATAAAATAATTTGTAATCTCCTTGAATACAAAAAAAGGTAACTAGTTCATCGCATCGGAATCAGGTCACAAATAATTTGTGAGCTGACCTGCCGAATTGCTTGAAGATAAAAATTATTATTTTTTTTTATTCGATAAGGTTTTTATTAGCTATTTTTGCAATGACTTGAAAAGTTTACATTAGTCTAGGTATACGTTTTCAAACACATATTAAAAACGATGTATTGTAAAAGTTAAAATGGTTAAAGAAAATTGACAATTTCGATAAGCTAAACGGCTTTAATTTCACTTTGCTCAAAGTAAATTCTTCGTAAACTTTTTAAACATCATAATTCATGAAATAAAAAGTTCATAATTTTAAAATATACTTAAAACGCTTTTCTAACATATAAAAATAATCATTCTGAATATAATCAGATAAATATATTTCTAGAAAAATACGTTGAAAGGATTTGAAATACATTTTATATTCACCTTTTTGAAAGAAAAAAATCATAAATATATAATGGCATTGAATTCAATTCGTAATAACAGTATTCAAGTGAACATTTTCGGAGCTTAAGTGTAGAATTGCATGATGATATGAAAACTTTTCCGTTACTTGGAAATGGTTTTCTAATTATTTTGTTAATGACTTTAAATTTTTAAATCATTCTACTTATATTCATATTTCAAAATACCCACCGAGACAATTTTTAGTTTTTCTGGCTTGTAATGTGTCTATTATACGAACTTCAGAATATCTTTTCATAGCATTAACCCCTTGGAGGGCAAGCACGTGGTCTAAAACTGCGATATTTTGACACCAGTAAATTTAAATAATGAATTTTTACCTTCTCAATCTGCAAAAAATGATAATAAATATTTTTATTTAATAATACTGGTGGCAAAGTTATATATTAAAAAGTGGTATATATTATATACCGGTGCCCCTCAAGGGTTAACGGTTCTGAAAATGTTTTAAACACTCGTCTTCCGTAATGTAAATGCCTCCTTGCTCTTTAAAAGAAATCATTTATAAATGACATTTTAAAAACTATTTAAAACATTTTTCTAACTTACATAACGAATCACTTTGAATATAATGAAACAAATATTTTTGTCGAAATATACGATGAACGGAAAAAAAAACTTTTTTTTGTACTAGCTGACCCGCCCGGTTTTGCCCGGGCCAGAATAATAACCTTAAATGTACCTGAAATTAGTATTGAATTCCGACTATTTTCTCAGTGAGGGATTTAGTGCTGGGGCACCATTGCCTTTGTGAGCGTACGAACACCTCAGTCTGTTTTTGCCCACTGACTTCGATTTTTATACAGCAGTAGTTCCAAACAAACAAGTTGTTCTCATTAAAAAAGTTACTGATTTAATTTCTGACATTTATGTATATTACGCTATTAACTCTGACCAAAAATGCCTTAGGATAAGCTAAATTAGAAAAACATCGCCATGCAGTATTAGTGATCTTTACGTAACCTATCTTGTTATGTTCCCCTCATTAAATACAGAAAATTTGTAAGAACAACAACATGAAAATCGGTCAATTAGAATGCATTATTAAATTATGAAATTTTTAACACGACGAAAAAAAAATCCGACAGCTCAATATCTTGCCTTCTTTTAAAACGCGAAGTGGTATCTCCGAAAGTTGAAATTGTAGAGGATTCCCTGTCATGCACAGAAGCAATCGCGGCACGATAACAAGCACGTGAAGGAAGCCTTCGATAATTTTTTTATGAATTTGACATTCAGAAAATATTTTTATTTGAATGATAAATATTACATTTTTTTACAAAAGACACATTTACAACGGTGAATACGTCCTAAATAAGTGCATATTTTTCTTTCTTTTCTTTTTCTTTTCTTTTCTTTTTGTTTTTTGTATTTTTATTCGGAAAATGGATATGGCAGTTTCAAAATGCAGAAAAACTGAACTTTGCCCCTTCGTCTGCTTAGAAAACTACGGATTATCCGGGAATCGATTTTAACGCTGACGATCTGTCGAAAATGAAAGCTCGTTCATTACTGTTTTTAGTTAATATCTCGGCTGTTTAGAAAAAAAATATATAAATAATCTGAGTCTCGGGAGAATGCGGACTTCTCTTTGTTCATCCTATACCAAATTTACAGACCTCTATGTGCGAATTCACTAGCTATTGCCAACAAACACACAATTGTAAACACACTGGAAAATTTACCGTCAATTAACACATATTTTGCAGCTACTAATCACTGAACGTTTTCTTTTTTTATTTGTCCATTTTTCGTCAATGTGTGTGAAAATCTTAAATATAATACAGTTAAAATTATATAATATAATGTTATATATTACAAATTACATCTAAATATAATGATATTATTTATACATGAATTATTTAATCATTATTATAATTATGTTATTATTAGGCCTGATTATTAAAATGTCATTTAAGAGTTTATGTGTACTGTAATCACATTTAGCATATATATTTTTATATTAATATAATCTAAAAATGAAATAACGTTCTCAGATCTAAACTACAGTCGACGCATAATGAAATGGCCGATGAGTAAGGTGTATGTAACTGAATTAAACTTTAACTAGAGATGATAAGAATAAATAGTAATTAGCAGAATCTAGCTTTCCATTAAATTGCTAGTACCGTTTCATATTTGTGTCTATTAGCTAGACATTTATTTTTCACATAGCGTCACGAGCAGTTTCAAAATCACCGGCCAATTTATCGCGATCACACTACACATTATCCTGAAATAACGTGCATTGACGGCAACTAAGTCCCTAGTAGTTTTTATCTCCCAAACTACCAAAGCCTGAGAGGTAATGTGCCCGCGGGCTCTGTATGTACGTAACGTGATAACTCTTGATAAAAATATCCGATTTGCTTCAAATTTGGTATAGAGATTTATTCTGATAAGGCTCTTCCCTGGTTAGATTTGGGCGTTCCTTGGTTAAATATAAAGGGGGAAAAGTGGAAATAATCCCCCCTTAATTTAGATAAATGGGTTTTTCATATGCAGAATTATCCGATTTGCTTCAAATTTTGTATATAGGTTCATTGTGATAGGGCGCTTCCCTGATTAGTTTTGGGGGTTCATTGGTTAAGTATAAAGAGGAAATGGAGGGCTAATCACCCTTAATTTATTGTTGATTTTTTTGAGGGGCATTATACTTTGAAATAAGAGTATAGTATACAATTAGTGTGAATAGCATGTTAGTTCAATGCCATCAGTTTAACTGGACACTTTTCTTTTTATTACGTTTATTGACGTAATTTTCCATTTGACCATTTCCACACAAATCAGTGGACATTCTACTATTTAAGTTAAAGACAACAAAAAGTAGTTTATCAGAAAAACTTCCAAAAAATCCTTTTTAGATTATTTATTTTCGAACCACCAAAGTGTCTAGAATATATCCTCAAAATCATTTTTGTTCCACCCACTATTTAGTCAACAATGATATAATATAAGGTTATATATCACAAATTAAAATTAAATATAATGATATTCATGATATTAATTATACATGACTTATTTAATCATTATTATTGTTATTTTATCATTAGGCATGTTTATCAAAATGTCATTTATGTCTTTATGTGTACTGTAATCACTTTTAGCATCTATATTTTTATATTAATACAGCCGACGTACAATAAGTGGCCGATGAGTAAGGTGTATGTAGTTGAATTAAACTTTAAATAAAGGTGATAATAATAAATAGTAATTGGCAGAATCTAGCTTTCCATTAAATTGCGCGTTTCTTTTCTTATTTATGTCTGTTGGGGCCAAATGTTTAAGCCATAATGTTTTCGCATAGCGACCGACTTGTGCCAATGTCGTTGAAGGGTGTGATCAATAACATTAAATGTGTTTTTTATGAAGAATTTTGTGTTCACGCCTAAACCGCTTAAGTTATGAACGTTTTCCCGTTGTAAATCAAACTAGACTTTTTTTAATTTCAGGACAAACTTTAAAAAAATTAATTTTAATAATTTTAATTTTTTAGACAGTTTTGAAAATGAAAAATTAGAGCGAAAATTGACCTAATACATGAAACAGCCGTCAATTTTTCAAATTTTAATTTATTTTATCAAATGTATGTTTTGCCTTCATCTAATTGATAAATATATTTTTAGAATCAAATTGAATGTGTTTTTCAGATAAGTATTGGAAGTACAATCTTCTACACTGATTTATAATGCACGCCACGCAGTGCACAGTGAACTTTAGAGAATTTTAGATCGAATAAAAAAACAGCATTTTTATATAAAATTTTTCAAATACTTGTTTAATATAAAATAAGTTTCGTGTCTAAACCTTTTTTTCTAAGTGCATTATATAAACAAAACCGAAATTCCTGAAAAGGCACTGCCAATTAAGCCATGTCGAAAGAGTGTGCAATAAAAATAAAAATTAACCAGAAAATCAGAAATATCGCAGTATTACAGGCATCGAAAATATTTCGATAAAAGTTTTTGAACAGTGCACTTACTGCATCAAAATTTCTTTTTTTCTAATAAATCCAATATAAATTTTATGAAACATACATTTTTTCGTTAATTATTTTTTTAATTGGATTTAAAACTTTTGTCTAACAACTTAAAGTATCATTTAAAATATAATGAGATAAATATCTTCCAACAAAAATGCGACTCTGGCAGAATCAAAATATATTTTGTATTCACCATTCTGAAAATAAAGAGAAATATTTCATCGCATATAATTCAAATCGCAAATCTTTTCTGAGATTAAGTGCAGAATTGCGTGAAGATATCAAGTATTTTCTTTTATTCGGGAATGATTTCACAAATTCTGTTCGTCATCACTTCAAAACTTTAAACAAGTCTAAGAAAACCTTTTTTTTTTCAAACAACTGCTTCAATACATTTTTAGCTGTTTTAAATTAGAATGTTTAAAGAAAATGATTTAAGGGACTTTTGTTTCGATGTTATAAGTGATTAAAATTTTAAACATTCCTTTTTGCCTAATGTATCACAAACTCGTCAAATGCAATCGTTCATTAATGACACTTCTAACTGTTTGGGAAGTTTTAATATGAATTGCTATTTCTAGATACAGTCATAGAAAAAAAAAACAGTAAGCACCCTACTAACTCTGCCATAAATCATCGCATAAAATGTGACTATTACCAATCTATCAGTAACTTCGTCTACCAATTATTTCTATATATAATTTTGCTCAAGGGATTGCCTACATATAGATATGGCAACAAACCATAAAATTTTCAATACTAACCCCTAATTTTGGTATCATATTCAGACTCCATGGTAGGTTTTCATTCGCAAAACATATTGCAATCATTATAGTTTTTACAGCATAACTCAAAAATTATTTCACGGAATGAACTGTGGTATGTGATGTGTGATATCCGCACATTTGGAGCTTCTTCAAATCGATTTCTGTTACATAAATTATAATTAATTGTTTTGTAATATTATTTTCACATAATATATTTTTTAAATATTATTCAGTAGTTTATTGCAGGACCCCCATAACTGACAAAAGTTTCGAAACTTCATTCTGTTTTTTTTAACGGTAGAAACCCCTCAAGCGATATGATATAGATAACTTAAAAATAGACTACAGTTAACTTCTAAATTTGTATTTATGTTTTTATTTTATAGTACCAGTTCATAACATTTTTTATTTATAACAGTTAAGTTCATAACATTTTTTATCCAGTAATAAGCCGGTTTCACGAATTTCTTATATCATTAACGAATTGATGGACGTGGGCTCATGAAATACATGGAGACCGGCTCAATATTGATAAAGCAAGGAGTGAACAAAACTGAATATCAGAGGAAAACCTCGACAATTATTGATTTGACGTTTTTCCTATCACCAATCATGCGCATATAGAGCTTCATTAATTGATGCAAAAACATTTTTCATATATACTCCTAATATTATACTACATTCCATATATGAAGGGTGTGGATGCAAACTTCACACTCTCCGCTTAACCTAGTTTTTAGAAAAATGCGAAAGTACCGATTATTATTAATAAACAAGATATATTGGCACAATTTTTTGTGATATATTTGTTGCTTTAATAACTAGTTGCACATAGTCTTAAACCTATAATAATTGTGGGCAGCAAATTTTTATGGGTAATGTTAGTTATAAACCAACATAGTTATGTATTTAAAACAACAAGAACCAAATAAAAAAGAAATCTGAACATTAGTTTTCATTATGTTATTTTGGAGGGTAATGAACAACAAAAATCTGAACCCCAAAAAACGGTTATTAAAAATAATTTTGTGCAAAAATTTTACTATTAGACATTCCTCAACTTCTTCACTGCCATTAAACTAGCGGAACATTTTACACTACTTCTTTCCTCTTTACATCCCTGATTTGTTGAATTGGAGAGTGCGAGTTTTGCCGAAAGCAGTTGTTGGATAATTTAAGTTATGCATCAAAACGAGATTTTCAGCATATTTTTCAACCTTAATATGTTTTTTATGGTCCAAATCAATATTACAGTTCGATTCACCTTAAGAAGACGAACACGGTGATATGAATAACAGGATATCTTAAAAAAGTGGAGGAAATTTTAGGACATATTTCATGCTTCCGCTACAATAAACTTCCTCCTTAATTTATTGAATGAGAATTTAGGGTAAAAACATAAGAAGAAAATTACATGAAACACTTAAACTATGCTTTCATGAAGGAAATTTTCAATGGTATAATACCCGTTACTGAAAAATATAAAGAACAAAATGTGGACGATGATATTGACTGATTGAGTTAATTCATTGTTCATCAATATTACACAGCTAAGAAAGGTACAGTCGCGGGAAAAAAATGAACATCCCCCTCCCACTAACTCAGCAACAAATCATCGTAGAATAAAGTTACTGGTACCAAACGATTGGAAATAAAGTCTACTTTTAAATGAGTCTATAGTATATATCATATATAATGTCTATAGAATTTGCTTAGGGGGAAATTAACAATTCAAAAAAAGCTGAAACTTTGTTGTTTTTTTTTTTAATAGTAACACATAGTTTTGACATAATATTTTATATTTTCGGTTCAAACTATGCCTAGATACGAAATTTCAAGTCACATTTCTCAATTAGAAACAGTCCAAATTTAGAGCTTCTAATGTTCAATTACATTTTCATATTTTTATTAATATCTCTTGAAATTATAATCCAAATGTGCTAATTCTTTGTTTGTTTATCATACTAAAATATCCAAACATAAATACGTTGAATTTGTATGTTTTATAAATTTATAATATTAATTATGAATTATGAAATAATATTAAACTTATTATGAATTTCAACCTAATTTTTTTGATGGATTTATATTTATTTTGTCCTGTTTTATGCACATTAAAAATTTCAAATCATTCTTCCAAGTAGTTCCCAAATTATGCTTAAGCAAGAACGAAAACTCATGCGTCCAGCATAGGTTTTGAAACACTTTCCAACATAGCCAGAAAGCTGTAACGAAACTTCACCTTTAAATAAGGTAAAAGAAGATATGTAAGTAAACAGTTTAGAAAACATATACCACATTTTAATATAAAGTTTTCGAAATTACCTTTCAGTGTCAAAAAATAGTCGAATTATTTTGTGCATCCCTGTATACGATCAATAGATGTGGATATATAGTATGATAAAATTTAGTTCAGTTAGAATATTCACATTTAGCAATTTTCTTCGATCGAATCATTTGTACATCCCTGTATATTATCAGAAAACTTTTGTACACACCACATATTAAGCTAAAAGGCAACTTAAAACACACTCGCAGCAATTACCAACCTTAAAAGACAATGTAGGTTGTTCTTTGCGTAGCCCTGTATATGAATTTATTTATATTCCGCAAATTTCTATTAGTCTACCAAATATATTATAGGTCAGCAAGAAAATGCGTAACACAATTAAAAACTACCCTTAAGAAATTCACCCCCATAGTCTATAATACGTACGGATTCCCTTGTGTTGCCCTGTATATGCACAACCGAGTTTATAAAGACACGCGTACTATGAAAAAAGTTAGTTAAACTTAAAAACACAAACCAAAATTGAAAACGCCCGTATCGCACATAGACTGTAAATATCGCACATGTACTGTAACCGATATTTTTTGTGTGTCCCTGTAAATAAACGCAAAGCACACAAGAGAACAATTTATAGTGCACCTCAGTAATGCATACTTTTCGGTACTTTTCTGTTAGCCGGGCGCCAGTGAAATTTATATATCTATGTATACATATATATATACATATATCTATACATACACACATTTATATATGCATGTATATATATATATATATACATATATATACACATACATATATGTGTGTATGTATACATATATATGTATATATAGATATATACATATCAGTGGCGCCCGGCTAACCGAAAAGTACCTAATTTTCATTATGTTTGAAATAGAGAAATATCACTAAATTACACTCCAAACGATTTTTCTCCCCATACAAAAATGTGTAACAGAATTCTTTTGTTTGACCCTATAAATGAATAATTAATGCTTTGCATCCCATATACTACAAAAAGCATGTATAAATAGGCTTCATAATTATATATCAACTAGCAAGCTAAGCCCGCTACGCTGGTAAATTTCTCTTAACGAACCATTAATCAAACAAAATATTGACATTTCATAGTTCACTTTATATTTTAACAGAATAATAAGGCTACCATAATTTGTGACTCGTGCTATAGCCAATATAAACGTCAGGACACGAGCCCTTATCATTATCTTTTCGCTACGGTACTCCATTGTGAAATTTGGTAATTTTTCAAATTCAATATTTGAAAAATGGCATAATTATTAAATTTGAAATTTATATTAAGAAATATACATTTTTTTACCTTTCAAACGCAGTTTGTTTAACAATTTTCAGACAAATACTTTTTGAGTTATTATTTTTATCAGTAACTTCAAATGTTTCATTTTCAGAGATTAATCTGTGGCAAAGATTAGAGAAAAACTCAGTCGTAAGCAAAACATTGCTTTATATTAAAGAGGATGTTGGAGAAGGGATTGTCACCATCACATTTGAAATCGGTTCTGTAGTTCCAGAGATTCCATAGAAATTGTAATTTAGAATGTTTTTAGAATGCTTTTCGCTCATTTCATCCTTTTAAATTTCGATTTTTTTTTAATTTATTCTTAGAGAGCATTTACATCTTATAAGTAACGGCCATGCCAAATTTCAAGTTTCTTGCTCTTTCAATATAAAAAAGTCGCAATTTTCGAAACTTTTTCACTCCTGCACCAGCCTGGGATTAGTGGCACCGACATAAAATACAGCCTATGTTGGAGCAGGAAATGTCACCATCAATTTGCCACCATCACTTTTGAAATCAGTTCTGTAGTTCCAGAGATTCCATAGAAATTGTAATTTAGAATGTTTTTAGAACACTTTTCGCTCATTTCACCCTTTTAAATTTCGATTTTTTTTAAATTTTGTTCTTAGAGAGCATTTACATTTTATAAGTAACGATCATGCCAAACTTCAAATTTCTAGCTCCTTTATTGTAAAAAAAAATGCAATTTTAGAAAGTTTTTCGCTCCTGCACCATCCTGGGATTAGTGGCATCGACGTAAAATATAACCTATGTTGGAGCAGGGATTTCCATCAAAATGTGCCACCATCACTTTTGAAAAGGGTTCGGTAGTTCCAGAGATTCCATAGAAATTGTAATTTAGAATGTTTTAAGAACGCTTTTCGCTTATCTCACAGTTTTAAATTTCGAATTTTTTTAGAATTTGTTCTTAGAGAGCATTTACATCTTATAAGTAACTACCATGTCAAATTTCCTGCTTCTAACACCTTCAGTATAAAAAGAACGAAATTTTAGAACGTTTTTCGCTCCTGCATCCTCCCTGGGTTAGTGGCACCTACATAAAATATAGCCTATGTTGGAGACTGTCACCATCAAATGACTGTCACCATCAATTTGCAACCATCACTTTTGAAAACGGTTCTGTAGTTCCAGATATTCCATAGAAATTGTAATTTAGAATGTTTTTAGAACGCTTTTCGCTCATCTCACCCTTTTAAATTTTGAATTTTATTAGAATTTGTTCTTAGAGAGCATTTACATCTTATAAGTAACTACCATGCCAAATTTCATGTTTCTAGCTTCTTCAGTATAAAAAAATCGAAATTTTAGAGCGTTTTTCACTCCTGCACCCCCCCCCCCTGGGTTTGTGGCAACGACATAAAATATTGCCTATGTTGGAGCAGGGATTGTCACCATCAATTTGCCACCATCACTTTTGAAATCGCTTCAGTAGGTCCAGAGATTACCCCCTACAAACAAACAAACAAATAAACAAAAAACAATCTTTACTACTTTATAATATTAATATAGATTTCATCATTTTTAAATGACGTAGCAACATCAAAATGCACTTGGAACGTTTATTCCCCATTGACTGTAATGTAACGGAATACTTTTGACAGTTCCTGTAATAAAACTATAAGTGCTACATACTTCAGTTGAAATAGGGTATATGTTATAGTAAACAATATGTTACAGTAAAAATTTCAGAATGATCCGTACATTTTTACATGAGTTAGAGCACGGCCAGACGGCCAGACAAACCGAAGTCATAAATCCTTTTCAAATAGGTTGGAAAGTGTTAAAAACGGCAAAATGCTGGTTTATGGGACCGTCTATAATATGCAGAAAAGCATTATTTGGAAAAAATATTATACTCATTTTATTGTTGAATAAAATAAGATTTTTTTTTTTTTTTTATGTTTTCTGTATCTGTTTTTAAATTTTTTATTAAAATTACGTGAAAGCTATTTGCATGAGATATAATTTTACGTCAGTCATGTAAATTAGTGTCACTTTTATTTTTAAATTAACAAAGCTCAATTTTTGAAAATGAATAGTCGTACCTTACAAAAAAAAAATCTTACTCATTATTTTTGTTACCTTTAATCAAATTTCTAGCTTATCCAGTCTAATAAACCTTTTTTTTTTTTTTTTTCTGGAGTATATATGTTTGAAGTAAAGTTTCTTATCAATGCATATGTGTTGTAAATTTGCTGAAAATGTTTTAAAAAAATATGCCATTAGCAATCGAGTTCACACAGAAAAGTAATTTGGTCTGGGTATTAGCTGGGATCAACAGTTGTCTAATGATCTCATGGAAAAACGGTTAGCATTGTGTTCAGAAATTGGGAGGCTAGAGGAAATAAAAATTGGATGGATCTGTTTGTTAGGATATGTTAGCGGTAGAGTTGCGAAGATTGAATTGTATGTATTTTGTGACGAATCGACGATTGCTTATGAAGATGTAGCTTATTTTCATTATCAAGATGATCGTGGTAAAATAAGAGGGACATTTATCATGTAAAAAAATAAAGAGTCTCCTCTGAAGAAACTCACTTTGCCCCGTTCTGAGTTAATAGAAGTTTTGAAAGATGCTCGAACTGGAAAATTTATTTGTAGTAATTTTAACGATTTCGTAGATATAATAGTATACTGGACCGATTTGTAAACGGGTATGTATTGGGTATAAGGCTGTACAAAACGCTGGACACAGTTTTCTTGCGTATAGATTTATAAATGTTCAGAGAAAAACAGATCCGAATTGTTGATTGCACTGCCTGTATGAAGATAACCAGGCTGGTTTGATTAAGAGAAGGATATATTTTGAAAGTTTAAGTGATTTTACTTACCACATTGGCTACGCAAAAGGGGGGAAAGTTGACCAAAACAGTTCAAGGAAACAACAGGTAAGTAAGAATACTGTAGAAAAGGAGGAAAATGGAATTTTAGTCAAAAATATGGTGGTTAAATTAAATGAAGTTAAGGAACGTTGGAGTAGATATTACAGTTGGAATAAGCTGCATCGAGTGGTTGCATTGTGTATAAGGTTTATTGTTAACCGTAGAAAAGCAAAGCATTCGACACCGTATCTGGAAGTTGGAGATTTAAACAAGGAACACAATACCATTATAAAAGTAGTTCAAAACGCTGAATTCTATAATGAACTAAATCACTTAGAAATGTATAAGTATCTTCAACCACCAAAGACATTCAGACAGTTGAGCTTGTTTTCGGACAGTGAAGGAATCATTAGAATCGGTGGACGAATTAGAAATTCAAGTTTGAACGAAAATATAAAACACTCCCTATTCTTCTTTCAAAATCACATTATGTTACTAAATTTATAATTGTACATTCTCCTTTGAAATACCTTCAGTCAGGACAGCATTTAACGCAGCCATCTCTGCGTCAGAAATGCTGGATTATCGGAGCTCGTGTCATCATTCGTCGGATAATCAGATAAAGTCTTATTTGCATCCATTACTACAGAAAGCTTTCAAGGCAAATAATGGCTGAATAACCTTATTCAAGAGCAAATTGTGGAAAAACCCTTTTTGAGAACTGGCACTGACAATGCAGGCCCTTTTCAAGTTTGTTCTAAACGGGGAGGTTGTATATGTCCTACAAAAGTGTATGTTTGCGTTTTTGTGTGCTTCGTCACCAAAGCATACGGAACCAGTTTGTGACATAACCCCATGAACGTCGAGTAAAAGGGTGCAATTGAGTAATAATCATATATAAAACTACATTTTAGTATCTGTAGAATCATATTAATTTAAATAATGCTTCTACTGCTTTGAAACCTTCAGCATTGTGAACGGATATATCAGTTCACGGCAGTGAGAAGAGTTTAAGTAGAAACTCATTCAATCCTATCTCATTCAATTAAAACTGTTTGTCGAGCATATAGATAAGTCCCAAGAGTTGTATAGTGATTGGGGATATATTGGAACGGGACATAAACTAAAGCATGAATATCTAAAAGTGTTGGAGGATATCTTGGAGCGAAGTGTATTCAGTGGAAAACTAACGCACCTTGTACATCTCAAATCGGTGGTCTCTGGGAGGCTGCAGTGAAAACGATGAAATATCACATGAGAAGAGAGATCTGTTTACAAATTCTGACTTTCAAGGAATTCGTCACATATATAAGCGAAATAGAAGCCGTAACGAATTTCCGTCCTCTGATGCCAACTACGGATGATCCTGATGTTTTGTCGGCTCCCACACCCGGATATTTCCTCTTAGGAACTGACTTAAGGCGTATACCAGAACCTAATGTTGTAGATGAAAATATTACACTTAGAGAACGATGGAAATTAGTAACTTAGCTATCACAATCCTTCTGAAGTAAATGGTCAATGGAGTATTTGACGCAACAACAAACGCGTAATAAATGAAGAAAGAATTTTCTAAATACGAAAATTGATGATCTAGTTATAGAGAAAGATGATAACCAACCCTCTCTAAAGTGAAAAATGGGTAAAATCATACAGGTTTACCCTGGTACTAACGAATAAGACCGTGTGATTAAGTGAAAGACTGTCTATGGTGCAATAACTAGACCAATTCACAAATTAGTGTTAATACTGACTGAGAACGGAAAAGACTAATTATTGTATTTCATTGTTTGTGTAAATCTGTAAAAATTAAATTAAGTTCTTTGGTTCCGTATGTAGGTAGTAAAGTGATAATAGTACAAGAGTTATGTATTTTGTTCAATTGATGTCCTAAAGACCATCGGTCTCCAGTATGTTAGATTCACAGGTGGCGCCATCCTGGGCCATTGTTTTTCTTTTTCTCTCTGTTACTCATCTTCTTTTTATGTCGAGTTTGTCTGGTTCCGTCATCTAATAAACACATGTTTTGATGTGCTCCCGTTTCATTGAATTACAACTTCCAGTGAATCAACATATTTGTCTCATATTAGCCCTGTACGCTGCCTCACATTAGCCCCCTGAGGTTGATCCTTGATAACTCAGGCTACTTTATCAGGTTATTTTAGCAAACGTAATCTCAATTTTAAAAGGCTAAAAGACTCCCCATTTCTTACTCAATAAATGCCTATTAAAATAACTTATGTAAGTTTCTATTTAAGTGTTGTACGTCAAAAGTGTTGATGTCTGGCAGAAAAGATTTTCCTATAAAAAAGTAAGATTAAGTAAGGTAAATGATTTTAAAATTTTCATTATAAATTTTCAGTTAATTCGTAATGGATATAAATAAAATAATGTATTAATTACAAAACAGTCAGAAAGACAATTTCAGAACACTAAAAACCGGTACATCTTTTGGTGTATGTCACATTAGCACAAATTTGTTGGGTGTCTTATATTTGACCCGATTGACTCTATACGATGTACAAAGAAATAGAAAATACATTTCGTACCTAAAATTTATGAACCTCAAAATATTTTTAGGGATATTAATTTATAAGACATAACGTAAAAAATTTAAAACAATCGAGTTTCAAATTTAAAATAATACGCTCATTTAATTAAAATACTTTACAAAATACAAAAACACAGTAAATATAAATAACGAAATAAATTTTAATATACAAAACATTATAAACATACATAATTTAATAAATAATTAAAGCTTACATTAAAACATAAAAAATACTTGTTATATAATTTCAAACAAAAGAAATTAATAACTTTGCTTTGTTATTTCTAGGTTTAAATTTTATGTAATGCATATTTATAAAAAAGATGAAAAAAGGGTAAATAAAGACATTTTGCTGTTCTTGGTAAATAAAGTACTAGATAAAGAGAAACCTAATACTGTATTTGATAATTTCATTATTTAAAGACATAACAATTTATTATGAAAGTAAAAAAAAAATATGTGGATAAAATCCGACAAATAATTATAATAGTATTTAAGTCTTCCTTATCAGATTCAAAGTTTAGAACAACAATTTTCAGACGTTGGAATAAAATATTTACGAGTAATTTATTTTAACGATTGTAATATTTAGTTACATAAGTAGCTGCCTCTGAAATATTGTTTTTCGCAAGACAGGTCTGACTTTTTTTTTTTTTTTTTTTTTTTTTTTTTGTTAATCAATCGAATTTAAACTATATGAAAATAGTTTTAAGCTTTTATTCTGCTCATTATATTTTATTACACAATCATGAATAGAAGTTTGTGAAATGATTTTCAAAATGAAAAGAAAATTTTTCTTTAAGATTCCTTTAGAAAATAAATTTTGCTCTTAATTATTTTAACATATTAGCAGGTACCAAATGCGAAATAAATGACATGTGCTACGTGCCCACCATTACTAGATTCGGTGTTTTTAACATAAAGCTTTTAGGTAGATTCTATTACAAGCTAATCGAATTTTTAAAGTCATCCGGAAGAACGCGAACATGATTTTTCGCAATTTTACGTTAATTAATGTAACAGTTGTTTCAACATTCATACGTTTAAAAGTATATAGTCATATCATAAAATGACGCCAAATTTAATAGACAAATATACTGGTACTATTAATAAAATATTTGCAGAAACCCGAGCACGCATACGTAAGTACGTGGCGGTGTCCCCCAGCGTGAATTTCTAGCTAAACGTGCATATATTTATAGAATTTTTCCCAATTTTGGCGGCACAAATAGATCGCCATTATAAAAGACGACATGGTCATATATTTCTAATTCGCGGAAATTTCCATTAAAATTCAACGTTGATGAAAACTAGGAATGGATCCTGTATAATCTGGTTACACCCATTTCAGCTTCATGTTTGAGAGTAAAATTAGCTGAATTCTTAAAACCAAGGAATAAGGAAGCTATATTTTAATCCCGGTACAGGCCGAAAGAAATTAAATGTATTCAATAAAATTCGATAAGCTAATTAGATATCTTATGGACTTAATTAGTCCATATGACCATTCATAGCAGCTTCCCTGCCTTCCATGAAAGTTTTATTCCAGTCGTTGTAATGACTTTTGTTGAGATAGGTGTTTTGAAAATGTGCTGTAAGTTTCTGTAAAGTATCAGATAGTTTGAAGTCTTTACACGAAAAAAAAAATTATAATTATCAGTAGAGAAAACGAAGAATGTATTTACTGATCACTTATCATAATTCCGGGTAACAAACAGGCTGCAGTGAATGTATATTTGTTAGTTGCGTTAACTGACATCACCAACAACTTCATTTACGCACTGCGACATTATAGACCGGGAGGCGGCAGCACTTACAATCACCTCATCGCGTTCACGGCTGAAATTCCAGAATTAGTTAAAACTCGATTCGCATATTAAAACGCAATCGGTCTGCCAAGTCATATCTTGGTGGAAAACACGTAAAAACCCGATTTTAGCGGTTGACTCGTAGGTTTACCATTGTGTTTTCCTGCATTCAAAAGTATGAAAACATGGAGAACTGGGTGCAGGAAAACACAATGGTAAATCTACGAGTCAACCGCTAAAATCGGATTTTTACGTGTTTCCACCAAGATATGACTTGGCAGACCGATTGCGTTTTAATATGCGAATCGAGTTTTAACTAATTCTGGAATTTCAGCCGTGAACTCGATGAGGTGATTGTCTGTGCTTCCGCCTCCCGGTCTATTATATTGCACTCTTAATATCTCTAAGAACAGAATTCCGGGTTATAATTGATTGACTTTCTTATTAAAACTGAAATACACTTTTTAGTTTTTCACGGAATTTTATAAAATTCATTAAAACAGAAATTATTGTAATTTAAGTGTAATAGAAACGTTTACCGAAATTTGTAATTTATGATAATGTGAACTATGAGATATGAAACACATTAGATATATATAATGAAATTATTCTCCAACTTTTGTTTAAATGCTAACATATACATTTGTGATTGATTAAGTTATTAACTAAAAAGTTTTAAGTCAATATGTAAAGTTTAGGAATTTTACATTTTATTAAAATGCGTTTTAATGAAAAAAAAACTTAAAAAACTTAAAACGTTTATTGCAGTTTTGTAAATGATGTACTGCATAAAAAATAACTATATTATACATATATATATACATATACATATTTTATTTTAAAATAAAACAAATATTTATAAAGAAATTTAATAAACATTCCTGACATTCGTGAAATAGATACATTACACGTTTAGGTACCACATTGAACTTTATTAAAAATAGTTGTCTGATGAAAAAATAAAATATTTAAATGTACTTTATCTTAAAACAGAAAAAAATAGTTAACTACATAAGAGGAAATCTCTCAATGATATTACATGTATTGTGTTTTTTAAGCAATGAAATTTCAATTGTAAAAACATTTCCAAGCTTTATTATTTTTATTATTTTTTTATACCTCTAAAGAAAGATGTATAAAATGACTTTCAAACTCTTAAAAAAATTCTCAATTTTTAGCAGATGTGTTTTGCACTTAATTATAAAAAATAGTTATTAATAAATTGAAAACAAATAAATTAAATAACAACCACGCACCATTAGCTAAAATTGATAATTGTTTTCAACATACGTTTTAATACTTTAAAACATAGATAAAATTGTTTATGACTTCAATCTATCTGTCTGGCCACCTGACCGTACTCTAACTGTCGTATATATACTCAAATTTGCATGTAATTTATACATGTCATTGATGTTTAATATAGCATGTTCTGTATTGAAAATGAAATATGTAGCTTTTATAGCTCGTTTAATAAGATACATAAAAAAATTTATTACAATATAGTGTATTGGAAAAATCGTTAGCGGTGCATTTTAATGATGTTATAATACTTCAAAACAAACCTGATTTGACAAAATTTACCCTAACTCCTCCAACTGCATCAACTGTTTTAAACACAATAATATGTTTGGCTCTTATTTTGATTTTTGCTCACAAATCTTCAGATTCCGAATGTTCCTTCTATAAACTTAAATAAATGATCCTTTTTACTTTCTTTTATCTTTATAAGAAGAAAGTATTGGAATCCTGAAAATGTTCGACTTCCAGGCTTTCGACGAATTTAAACGTTTTAGAAGGTCTTGAAAACGATATGACTGTTTTTAGAAAATGTCTCTCCGTGAGTCTGTTGTTCTGTGAGACTTTGAGTCTTAGACCGGGAGGCGGCAGCACAGACAATCACCTCATTGAGTTCATGGCTGAAATTCCAGAATTAGTTCAAACTCGATTCGTATATTAAAACGCAATCGGTCTGCCAAGTCATATCTTGGTGGAATACACGTGAAAACCCGATTTTAGCGGTTGACTCGTAGGTTTACCATTGTGTTTTCCTGCACCCAAAAGTATGAAAACATGGAGAACTGGGTGCAGGAAAACACAATGGTAAACCTACGTGTCAACCGCTAGAATCGGGTTTTCATGTGTTTTCCACCAAGATATGACTTGGCAGACTGATTGCGCTTTAATATGCGTATCGAGTTTTAACTAATTCTGGAATTTCAGTCGTGTACTCGATGAGGTGATTTTCTGTGCTACCCCCTCCCGGTCTATCTGTCTGTCTGTCTGTGTGACGAGTGGGTGCTCTATCTCAAGAACAAATGCACGGAATTTAATAAAACATTACATTCAGTTAGACCTTGATATAAATTGGTGCTGATTAGTTTTTGGTGTAAATCACCCAACAGGTGGCGCTGCTGTGCTACATTTTTCATGATTTTCAAGATAGGTGTAAATCAAGAACTAACGCACAGAATTTCACCAGACTTCAGATTCTGTTTGACCTTGACATTCGATAGTCGCTGATTTTAGCTTAAATCGCCCATCAGGTGGCGCTGCTATGCTACATTTTATACAATTTTATAGCTATTTATCAAGTACTAATACACAGACTTTCATCAAACTTCAGATTCTATTAGACTATGACATAAATAGACACCATTAACTTTTGTTGTAAATAGCCCAACAGGGGCGCTGCTATGCCACTTTTTCTCGCGATTTTTACGATAGTGATATCTCAAGAACTAATGCACAGAATTTCGTCAAACTTCATATTCTGTTAGTCTATGACATAAATAAACGCTGATTAGGTTTCGGTGTAAATATCCCAAAAGATGGCGTTGCTATGCTAATTTTTTCATGATTTTCGCGATAGCTATATCTCAAGGACTAATGCAAAAAATTTCATCAAACTTCTGATTCTGTTAGACCTTGACATCAGCAGAAGATTAGGTTTTGGTGTAAATATACAAACAGGTGTCGCTGCTATGCTGTATTTTTAGGACTTACGCGATTTTAGCGATGCTCATGACTCAAGAACTAATGCACGAAATTTAATAAAACTTTATATTCAGTTAAACCTTGATATAAATTGGTGCTGATTTGTTTTTGGTGTATGTGAAACCTGTATGAGATAGAAAAAGGTTTGGGATTGGCACATCCGACTAGCTAGTTAATGAGTTTCAAATATGAAGTAACAACAATTCATTCCATCATCAAATTGTTTCTGCCCTACAGAAAGATCCTTCAGCTCATTAACCCCTTTCTCCTTCTCCATGGTTTATTTATAATCCTCAGCCCCCATAATAGTCTCCCATAACTACTACAATTATTCTAATTTTCTCAATAAATATAGTTATGCTTCCTTTATCTGCCTATTTCTCAACTTGTTATCCTTATTGAACTATTGAATAAATTGTGAAGCACTAAGTACTAATCAAGTAAACTTTGATCCATCCCTCGTATCGTACCATAATACCTACACTATATGACCAGTGATGCCCGGTCACTTGCGATTTTAGACGCTTTGTTAAATATCTGTAAATATACATGAGGAATTATCCTGAAACTTCAGGAGTGTAAACAACATGGTAGACGTCATATATTTCAGAGAAGATTTTTTCACGAAATCCCATAAGGGGTCGTCAACAAACTGAACAAAAACGAATATCTTTTGGATAACCCTGTACAAACTAATATCGCAAAAAGCGTTGAAATGGTAGCACATGCTTAGGAGGCTTTTTTTAATAAACTATGTTCATTTTTATGAGGATAGAACGTATACTCGTGGAGAAATTGATTTTTATAAAAACAATCACAAATCACAGCAAATAACAGGAATAATTGAAAATGAATTTGACATTTCTGCATTATGTGTTTTTTTTTTCATTGTGTGGAAAAGATATTTCGTAAGATTATTATGATCGTGTTTGAATGTGTTTCATAATCTTTGCCTGATGTCAGTCTTCTCATTTTTGTATGTTTTTAAAGTTGATTACCATAAAATTAGTCGAAAAATTTTTTTTTCAAGTTTTCAACATTCTACCAAATAAAATATGTTACTAAAGAAAAAGAAATAATACTTGGGATCACTCTGTAAAATAAAATGCACCAAATGATCTATCGCTACAGAATATACATAGGCAGACATTGTACAATATGTGTATTCATTAGTGTAAGAATAGCATATATAGTAATAGAAATATAGCGAATTTTTTAAAAAAATTAAAAAATTCTTGCATGTTTTTTGCTTATAACATACAGGGTTTTTAACCAAATTTAACGCCAGTTCAGAAAAATTGACCAAATGTAGTAGAAACAATATAGTACAATTGGAATATAAATATATTAAATATTTAAGGAAATATGGGCAGTTGTGTAAAATAAATTTTATCTGCGCATGCGCGAACAACAACAAGGAACTTTTTGCATAATTTAATAGTCAACTCTATGGAGGAACTTATTAAAGAAAAATCAGTCAAATATCGTAAAAATTCAAAGAGTTATCGGAGTTAGAGTGAGCTGTTTTTTAGTTTCTCACTAAAACTCGCTGAATGATAAGGGATTTTCCGCAAATTGTCATTTTTTATTTTATACTATTTTCCAATTTTTAATGATACTTTAGTTATCTTTGAAAAACTACCCTAACGAGCTTATTAGAACAAAAAAAGAATTATCAAAATCAAAGGATCCATTCCAAAAGTATTATAACCTGGTGCAATAAAGTTTTCCAAGGCTAACTAAAGTATCAATAAAAAATGAAATATAGTATAAAAAATAAACATGACAATTTGTGGACAATCCCTTATCATTTATCGGCTTTTAGTGAGAAACTAAAAAACAGCTCACTCTAACGCCGATATATCTCTGAATTTTTACGATATTTGACTGATTTCTTTTAATAAGTTGCTCCATAGAGTTGACAATTAAATTTTGCAAAAAGTTTCTTTTTATCGTTAGCGCATGCGCATATAAAAAATATCTTATACAACTACCCATATTTCCTTAAATATTTAATATATTTACATTTCAATTGAACTATATTGTTTCTACTATATTTTGTCAATTTTCTGAAACTGGCGTTAAATTTGGTTAAAACTCCCGTATGTTATAAGCAAAAAACATGCAAGAATTTTTTTAATTTTTTTAAAAAATCGCTATATCTCTATTAATATACATGCTATTCTTACACAAATGAATACACATATTGCACAATGTCTGCCCATGCATATTCTGTAGCGATAGATCATTTCGTGCATTTTATTTTACAGGGTGATCCCAAGTATTATTTTTTTCTTTAATTTTTTGGACCCCTAATTATACTCCTTATCAAATCGACGTTGATAAATTTGAAGTCAAACCTGTTCTTTTTAATTCTAAAATTCCAGAAGAATCTGACAAGTACATTTTTAACTATTCCACAAAATGTCTAAAATTGAATGTTGCCGGTCATTAATGGCCATATAGTGTACATTTTCACGAACTGACACATTAATTAAAGAATAATTTTGTTGTTATATATTAACGGTGTTTCAAAATCCTTAGTAGAAATATCTAGTGATGATATAACACATCAAGATACTCAAATTTGATTAAAAATCGTGGTAAAATCCATTTTTTTCTGTCAAAATTTTCCTTAATCCAGGCCAAATCTGCATTTCTATTCTTAATTTTAACAATAAAGACGAGATTTTGGCGACATTTCAAAAATAATAATATATCGTGGGAAAAGTAATAACATCATGGGAAGTACTTTACACTATAGATTTGCCAGTGATACTGTATGTACTGTCAATAAAATTTTGAATTATGAAGTGCCTATATTATTATACTTTAAAGATGAATGGAGGATATTATTAACTCTAATCTTGAGGTCATCACATTTGACAAATAACAACATCAGTGTAACAAAATACAACAGTATATTTTTTTATTATCAATAAATTAATAAACTAAAATGCGGAATTGGGTTGGAGTATTTGGTTGAGTATACACTATTTTACATTGAATAAGTAAAGAATTATCATAGTTTCCAGTATGTAATACATATTATCACACTAAACCTTTGTCTTAATATGTTCAAGAAATTCTCTATGTCAATCTTTAAAAGAATTATGTTGCTATTGTTTGATTTTTTTCTTGTAATAGTCAATACAGCGTGATCGTAAACGGCCTTTCCTTACTAAATTGATGATAGTATTCATGAAGAAAAATAACTTTTGTATAGAAAAACAAGTTCCTACCGAATTAGGTTGGAAATACCATAGGAATAATCCCTTTATGGGATTTCTTCCAAAATTTCACAATCAGCTCAATCTATTACCTATATCGTTTTGAGATTTCATGATAGTTGACTGCTTTTTTATATGCTCTATAGTATTGACTATCAAATCATGACAAAAGATTTTTGTTGTAGATCGCGAATGCACAGTTAAAATGTATTTCATGCAAATATCCATATATTATCAAATATTCAATATATTAATATTTTAATTGCAGCATACTATTTAGAAACTTTTTTTTCAAATTTTTGGAAAGCAATGTTAAATTCGCTTGAAAACTCAGGATGTTATAAAAAAAATTGAATTTTTCACAGAAACGTTACAATTTTCAAGAATATACTTGCTGTTCTTACACAGATGCACAAAAATGTTTAATAAGACGTACATAGTCATTTGCTATAGTGTCGGATCATTTTGAGCATTTTCTGTTTCTTGGAAGAACGCAAATATTATTTTTATTGCATTTATTACTACCCCCCTAATTGTCCTTGAGATTAAATCTTCTCCGAAAAACATGAAGTCAAACATGACCTTTACATCCTCAAAGTTCAAGAGAATTTCAGTAGATATTTGACAAAACGTCTGAAATTGGTCATTGCCCCTTAATTACTGGACATCAGTGTATATTATTGATTGAATAAGTGGATTGCTACCATGGTGCCTTGTATAATATTACTTTTGATTTATAGATACTATTACTATCCATTTGTTATGGAAAATCTTCTCCAATAACCTGTGTATCCGTCATGTACTTGAAAGTTTTAATTTCCTATTTTGTAAACAAAGAGAAACAAATATTTCCCTTTAAAAGGTACATGCACTCTGAAAAATAATTTTGTCAAAAAAGTAATAACTACGGTTACTCCCTTGTATTTGAAAGAGATTTTTTTGGCCGGTTGAAAAAAATTCTGTATTATGACTAGAGAATTTCAGAAAGGTTTGAGTGAATTTTTCATGTTTTGAAGAAAAGGACATATGTAAAAATTCCGTTTCTAATAAGAAAAAAGTACTATGTGCTTCAACTGCCGGACTACCTCTGTAATTAGAAGAAAATGCAGTTTCAGATTGGAACATTTCAGTTAATGTTTTATGTTAGATTGGAGAATTTTCGGTATCTTGATTGGGAAATTGGAAATCAAAGATGAATTGTTTGTTTGTTAACGAATTTTGGTCAAAGAAAAAATTTATCCAATTCATGGAATTTTTTTAGTATGAAGAGAAGAGTTAAACTAAGGTATTAAATCTACGCTAAAATTATTATGAAAAGTAATGACTGCAGTTTTAATGAAAGAAGTTGATTCATAGTAATTATTTAAAATTCTATTATCTTTCTTAATGTAAATTATGCTAGTATTGCAGGGACAAATATCTATTAAAATTCCCGACAGCATTCTAACTCCAACTCAGATTTCACTCAATATTTTAATACATTATTCAAAGTAAATTACTAAAGATTTCTTTCATACCAACGTTCTTTTAGTCTTCACGAACGATTGAGAAAGCTGAATAATGCTGAATAATGTATAAACGATTCCATTTTAATTTAGATGCAAATTGTCTTTCGAATCTCTATGGAGAACATAAGGAATTTGAAAAAAAGTGAAAAAATACTCGTTTTTTATTTCTAGAGCTTTAAATGTTAAGAAAATGCCCAAATGCACGGTGATTAACTTTCATAAATACTGTTTCTTTCATTTAATTGTAAAATTTTAATGTGATGTAACTCTTTATTATTTTTTGAATAAAGATTTTGCATGTTACTAATACGTTTATACACAAGAAAGCATAAATAGCATTTGTTTAAGAATTTCATACTTCCATTTTAATACGTTTATTCTAATAGAGGGTTTGGACGCTCTCATTTATTATGAATAGTGTAACGAGTAAAAATGTTTTACCTAGTAATTGCCTTCTGCATATCCTGACTAGTTCTAACTAGTATCGCCGTAGCATTGACAGACTATACATAAAAGGAAACAAAATACGTATATATGCAGTTATTCAGATATTTATACAATCTAATTTAATATTTCAACAGTTTTTTTTGTCATATATTATATAATAGCTTTGTCCTATATTATTTATCAAAGGTTTTTCATTTATTGTGACTGACTAATTATATCAATTTAACTTTGCAAAATAATTTTATAATAAGGGTAAAAGGAAACAACAATTCCTGCGTATTTAAAAAGTCATTTAAAAAAACAAAAAATAGCCGTTGTTGTTGTGATAGAGGTCAATTTTATTTACTTTATTTTACATTTTCTTCATCTATTTCCACCATATTTACCAGTAATTTTACAAACGTTTAAGTCGGAAAGGTAAGTTGTGCAGTATACACGATTACCATATTTACTCGTGTATAATGTGCACTCATATAAAATTTTGATAGGCAAAAAAGGAAGTTCTAAAGAGGGTGTCTACACGTTTTTAGAACGATTTCGAGGCCTTTTTTAAGCGATTTCTAGAATCCATAAAAAAGGGATTTGTAGATCCACATCTGGTACATATAGTGTAGAGGTCAGCACTTTCCAGTGAAGTGTATCTGCAGTTGAAATTACTGATCTTGCCACATGTGGTCAAGCACTGTCTAGTTGGAAAGCAACTTTTCCATCTGTTTCAGCTTTTTTCTGGAAGTTTTTGCTTCAATTATTTTTTCAAATTGATTGCTTTGTACACTCTTTTATTACGCTCAATATGTTTTTTTGCATGTAAAGATAAAATGTTGTAATTGATACATCCTAAAATGTTAGAATTATAAAAATTACGTTCACAGGTGTCTTTTTATAGACAACACAACATTTTAATACTTTTAGAACTTAATTACAAATTAACGAGTCGATATAAATCCGGTATGAAAAAATGAAAAACGCATTTTAAAATATTTAAAAGCTTTAATATTGGGATTTAAAAAGGCTTAAAGAGGGCGATAATCACAGCTGTCGGTACAGGAAAATTGTCCTTTTATCCAATGCTAAATTGAGTTAAAATCATTATTTAGTGTAAAGTCGTTTTAAAGTGTTAGATATTCGAATTCATATAATTTAACTTGTCATATAAACACAGAACATCAATATCACATGAAATCTGAAACTGTTCAAAAAAATAATCATTATGAAAGAATTAAAAATACATGTAATGCAAGGAGCTTTCACAGAATTTCCCTGAAGCGAGAAGTTATATCTTTTTTGCACCAAATGGCGTATTCGAGTGTTTGAATCGGCAAAGAGCAGGATCGGATGTTAATTGATATTTTTTTAATGAAATGTTCTAAGAGTCGTTCATTTGTATCTAGATTTGGAATTTGTGGTTCTGAATGACAACAGTATTTGTTTGTTTATGTCTTTTAATCTGTTGTCTATAAAAGCTGGTTATCTGTTATTTTTAATTTAGAACTTAACACATTATAATTGGATAGTTTTTGAAGGTTTTAGAAAAAATAATGATGAATAGATGTGATACAAAGCAGATTATGTGTTTATTTTCTTAAGTTGAACAATGAACAATCGGCATACTTTCGGCATCAGAAAACTCAGGGCCAAACATGACCGCGATACGTTTGCCTTTTTTCTAGGATCTGTAAGACACGGTATAGGCACCTCTCTTGTGTATTATATAAATATATACTTTAATTTTAAGGCATTGTTCCGTTAGCCTGGCGCAGGTGATAAATCGCTAAATATTCTCTATCACTCAGGCAATTGTATAACAGTTGAAAGAACAATGGATTTAATTATGCGCCAATACACGGTCCCCAAAATAGCAAAATGGCTATGAAACTGCAAGAATGAAAAAAATTAAATTTGATGTAAACATTAGTATTTTTTCCAAACATATTTATAGCTCTAAAAGATCATTAAGATTACAGACAACTTATTACATTTATTACATCTACAGGACAATACTGTTGGCCGACCCCCATCGCATATCGCATGCCCCATCGAAACTACTCAATGTAAATCCATTTCCTCAGTAGGGATTGTGTTTCTTAATTCCCGCTCTACCTTTAGACACAGTTGTCTCCCTAATCATACAAAATTAAACTAAATTATAACCACTGTTCTGTTCTCCTTTGATCCGCCCTAATATTTAATTATACCTCGTACTTCTAATTTGTACACTTTAAAATATATTTTGAGCATGTGGTTATAATTATTGTAACTTAATCTAAAAAGTACCCAATCCATGTAAATTCATAAACTAACAGCATAAAACGATTATAGTGTTTATTCATTTAGTATGGTACATAAATAGGGAAACGGCATTTAACATAATTTTAAGTGAATGAATATTAATTCGTGTTTGAAAATGTAAGTATTGTACTTATCTATAATTACCGGTCATAAACACTGAAATATGAGGCGCTTATAAATACACATATAGATGGCAAGTCATGAAGTTACTGGGTAATTTTTAATGACATAAAATACTTTAAGAAGAGCAGTCTAACAGAAATAATACATGCTGTTTAAAACAATTTCTTTAAATATTCATTTTTACAGCTGCTTAATGTATTTTTTATGTTTATTCATGAAATTTAAAGTAATAGTTAAACGTTTACATTTAATGTAATCAGTATTGTACAAAAAAGATTAATTTTATTTTAATTTCTTCTTTGTGTAATTTTTTTATTTTATTTAAATAATGCTAAATAACTATTTAGTTAGTAATCAATAAAACGAATATTAATATACAATTTTATAGATAAAAAGGTTTATAGAAAATCAAAATATTTCATGTTTTTAGATTATTCACAATATCATATCAACATATCAGTTTCACTGTACTAGAATATTAGTTAAGAAGTTTTTATATAGACAATAATGCTTAAGGAATCATGAAAACTCATAAATATATTGTTTAATTAATAATATTTCACAACTAATTTTCGACGCCAGAAACATTTTTTGTGCAAGAATTATTTAAGTTAAAATAATTTTAAATACGCGGATTAAAAGTATTTGACGTATTTTAAAAAGTATTTGTTAGCTCTGTTATAAAGCAGAGAACCATGTAATTTGTTATATGATTGTAAGAATCACTTAAAAACTGACTTTTCAGTGTCTGTTAAGGGCATATGGTTTTTAAGAAATATTACGTATTTCTGAAAGATTGCAATTAGGTATTTTTAATATTTGTCAATTAATTTGTCATTTCCCTTGCTGGTAAAAGAATAAACTTGTTTATAATTATTTTTTATTTAATAACAAATGTTTATGAATATCTTATTAAAGGAAGTGAAAGTTCATAGCATTATAGGACAAAAAGTAAAATTAAAAATCTGTAATAAATAACGATAGAATTGTGCCTTTCTTTAATATTCTTCACTATAAAATTCGACGTCAAATTTTAATCATTAACGTTCTTCTATATTCTAAAAGAAAGGAAATAACGCTGCCGTTATTATATCTAGTGTACTTTTCTCTTTTTCGGGTTATTCTTTAGAATCTATTGTACATAGAAAGCTGTTAGTTTTATAGAGACATGTAAGATGAACACGCTGAAGCAGAATACACCTGAAAGTAATGAATAAAAAGTGAAGTATAGGTAAGGAAAATAATGAATAAAGTCGATGGAAAGTAATATTAAGTTTTATCAAGACGGCAAGTTCAAAGGCAAAACATAAATTTATATGCCAAATATCACATGGAAATTTTACTGTGGATATTAGTACAAACATTTATTCTATTTCCAGTAAATATTATAAAAGTAATTTAGTAATTTGTTAAAGCTTAGCCCGGAATGTATTAAATCCCAGTGAACCGATGGATAGTTCTTGTCCTTTTTTTCGCTCTCCAATACGGCTTCGACTATTGCCCTCTTTAAGTGGCAGTTTGCGTTTCCGAACAGGACTTCCTATGTAAATGTTTTCCTTCATGTTCTTGCACACAAGTACGTTAAATCCGTAATCGTCTTTTTGGGACACCCTCTATGAATTCATTTTTCTACATAAAGACAAAATTGGTATTAGAGGTACTATTATAGAGTATTTTTGCATTATTGCATTGTATAGGGATTATTTTGTTTCATTTCAGATTTCAAATTGAAATGCATTGTGTTCGGTTTGGGTTTATGGTAGATGAAAATTATTTTGTAGGGTTTTGGGGTTGACTTCAAATAGTATTTTTATGATTAGGTCTTGCATAATTTCACACGTGGCAGAATACAATATGGATAACAATGAAAATTTGCCAAAGAAATGGAAATAACAGACAGACCCTTGAATTCGGTTTTATTTGTCCTTTCTTATAAATCAATTGTATCATGTGATGCTATCTTAAGGAACTCAGATGGGTAAAATAATTCAGATTAGTTTCTAACTTTCAGAGAATTGAATAAACGTAATTTTTTCTGCATACTTCAATTAAAATTGGATGCACGTTTTGGCTCCTTTTAGTGAATTAATTTCTATGTATCAAACATACATAGTCATTTTTATTTTCTACATATAAAATTCGTTTAAATCAAATTGAGTGAATCACACACAATGTAACATAAAACTTTCGAATAGTTGAGCAAGTATTAAGTTTCGTACATTGATCCACAAAAATTTTACATGGATATACGTGTCGACAATCTACTAAAATTGAATATGTTCATGTTAAAATATACATGAAATAAATTTTGTAAAAAAGAATTAAAGAAAGATAGCATAAAAGACAGCATAAAATATATCATAAAATATTTTTCGTACAGTAATCCACTAAAAGTTTACATGGGTATAAGTGTGCATCCACATTAAGTTAATTTCCATGCATAAAAATGTCATAAAAAAGTCAAAGTCATTTCGTTATATAATACAATCTTATGAAAATCAAATGAGTTAAATCATTCAGTATAACATGAAAACTCCAGAGACTAGAGCAAATATAAAATTTCGTGCAGCAATCTAGTAAAATTGGGTACGTTCATTTCAAAAGATACATGAAATAAATTTTGTATAAAAAGAATTAAAGAAAGATAGCGTAAAAGATAGCATAAAAATATTTTTATTACATTAATCTACTAAAATTTCACGTGTATATAAGTGTGCACCCACATTTGTTAATTGAATTCCGTGCATAATAAATGTAATAAAAAAGTCAATGTCATTTCGTTATATAATGCAATCTTATGGAAATCAATGAGTTAAATCACTCAGCATATAACATGGAAACTCCAGAGATTAGATAAAATATAAAATTTCTTGCAGCAATCTACTAAAATTGCGTAAAAGCATAGCGTGATAGCATAAAAGCTACATCTATGTTTAAATAATTAAAATAGATGAAATATTAAAAGTAAAGTTAATGGAAATACTGTCTATAATATTTTAAAAAAGGAACATAAAAAATATATATATTGTTGGTAATTTTACATGCATACAAATTCTATAAATAGAAAAAAAATCAGTTTCAAAGCTTAATCAATTTATTCTTAAATAAAGCACTACCTAAAAAGTAACAAAAAATTTAACTTAACTTATATTTTTATTACATGAAGATAAAATTTGATACTTTCAAGAAACTTTAAAAAGGTGAAATGAAAGAAATTCATTTTATTCAAGATTTAGAATCGGCGTTATAAAAAATAAGTTTCTGTCGCTGAAAAATATGTTTCTTAATACATTATTTTGTAACGATTCTAATATTAAGTTTCATAAAAAAGAAACTGTCTCTGAAATTTTATTATGCAGAACCTATTTTATAATCTGCTATTTTGTCTTTTCGTATGTAGTGGAAGTTAAAGTTGGATGAAATTGTTTTAGAGTTTCTAGTCTTTTAATATTTCGCTTTAGAAATATAAAGTGAAAAGTCAAACACGTAAAATAATTTCAAAATAAAAATAAAATTTCAATTTATATTATCTTTAGAAAGTATATATTGTACTTAAATACATGAACGTAATCGCAGTTAGAAAATGCAAAAATGCAAAATAGTGGTATATGCACATTTTGATGTAATTTTTTTAGATGCACTTTTTAAAGTAAAAAGTTTTTCATCTTCTGAGCTGATGGTGACACAATTAATAAAACAAAGAAAATTAACATTTATTTGTAAGTCAAATATTATGAGTTATAAGTAGAAATATGCAAATAAATGAATATACATTTTCTTCTTATTATTAAATATTAGTATATTATTAACAGAAGTTCAGTAATAATGCATCCGTTATGGAACTGTATCAAATGTCTAAAAGTCATGTGTTACAAACCAATGTACATTACAGGTATATATATATATATTTTCTTGCAGAGGCGTTTTAGACGGAAATCACAAAGTTCACGCATATCACGCATTTATTTGATTTCAAGCTCCTATAACATTTTAAAAAGCTGATAGATTCAAGACGTTAAAAAAAATCGGAAATTGATATTTTTAAGTGCGTTTGTAATTATATAAATACGTAGCACCTATTGGCGTCGTCTGGTCATTCCGTCTGTCTGTCTGTCCGTCCGCATATAACAACGCAAAAACTACCCTACCGAATGGTTTGAAATTTAAGCTATATTCTCTTTGCAGAAGTTTGTCGCGACATTTCAAATTTTATGCAAATCGAATCAAAACTTTAGAAATTATTAACAAAAATATTTATTAAGAAATTTGAATAATAATAAAAAAAAATCGGTGCTTTCTTGTTACAGGATCTTCCGAGGTTTAATCGTCAAGCGACCGAGATACTTATTTTATTACAGAAACTAATTTGCAGACGATATAATCCATTTCACAGAATTAAAATTCATCAAGTTCTGAATTTTTATATAACTAGCTAATAGTATGAACGCACCTCATTTGTCACGTTTGACGTACAATTTCGAACTTGTTTTTAATTATAAAAGGTTCAAATTATGTCCATTATAAAATTGTGTCCTATATCACCTTAATTATTTGTGATACCAATCGCACGAAACAATAAGAGCTTTCTTACAAATAATACAATAAAATCACTTGTTAACATTAAATTAAAGTGTAATTACTGTTTAAAGTGATAATCTTTTTTAAAACCTTTGCGAAAATAGTTTATTTATAAATTTTGATCTTGAAGAAGTCGCCGTTCGAGCGCATGAAACACATGTCACCTTTATATTAAAAGGTCACTTTCAAAATTATCACTTTAAACAGTGACTACACTTTAATTTAAAGCTTTCTTATTAAATTATTTTTAAGTAAATTATTAAGTCACGAAATAAATATAAATACATTAAAAAATCAGCGTAATTCAGCACTGCATGTCAAGTTTTAAACAGAAAATAATGTTTCAGAGTGATTGAATTCGTAGCAGTGGGTAATAGCACGCACTATAAAAATGTTGTACTGGTTTCAACCAACATTTGGTGTATCAGTAACTGCAACCATAAGATGGTGAATCCTCGTTAAAACATTTGGAGATCCTGTTGAAACTGAGCTCTAAATGTTCGAATCAGATTTCACCATATTATGGTTGCGACTACTGCAGCACCAGACTACCCACTATGACATCAGCATATGACAGATATGTGTAAGGTTTTCAGTGTTTATATGTTTTTCTCTATATGACGAAGGCCGCTGAAAAAATATTTGTTTTGAAACTACAACCCTGGTTTTCTGTTGCATGGTGATTTAAAAGTATTTTCTTCAGTGTTTCAACATTTTCTTAATTTATTGACCAATTGTAACTACCCTGATTTGTATACCATACATTTTTTTTTCTTATTTGCTGTTTTTACATGTTAAGAAATGGAAAATGTTTTTTATAGATCCGAAAAACAAAATGTCTAAACCATATAAAGTTAGGCAATACTCATTCTAAAGCAAATAATATTTAAAATTAGGATTGGTTAAAACAGAGTTATGCAGAACAAAGATTCTTTTAAATTTATTTTAAAAAATACATTTAAATTGGTAGATTTCATTTTCGCCAGAACTATTAGTAAAATATTAATGTCTTTTCATTTTTATTTAGACATTTTGCTATTTTATTATGTAATTCCGATCACTTATATTCTAAGACCTAATTCAACATCTTATTGAATAAATGAGAAACATGTCCAATAGAAACTTCAATGCTCAATGTTTAAATATGCACTCCCACATAATTCGTCTTACATACATAGCGTTTCTTTCACTATAACCTATTCGATTGCATTATTTCCAGCTTGTTAAAAATGTTTAATCACAAAGATGCGATTAATTATCGTTCAAACACGAAATGTTAATTAACATTATAAGGAATCTATTTTTTTTCTGCACATAAATTTATCAAATATGCTAGATTTAACATCCTGATAAGCTTTAATTATTATCGCGTATACTGTTTACTGTATACCGTTATGCTGTATACTGTCAGCAATTAAAAAACTTCAGCACTGAGTGGCGGAATAATAGCTGCAGCGCCAAGGGCCTGAAGCCACCATGGTAAGATTTTCTTTCATGCCCCAACAAATGCTAACTTCTAAAGAAACCGCCAAGTATTTGTTTCATTTATTTACGCACCTTTTTTTTAGAGTACAGAATGGTTAACAGCCCTTACCGCCTCTACATCTGGCAGTGACAAAAGTAATATCAAATATTTGTTTAAAAATGTAAAATAAATATTATTATTTATGAGAAATTACTTCCTTTGTTTAAAGGTTCGAGTATAATGGCTTGAGCAAATTTGAGCAACTGAAAAAAACATATGTAATTTGAGCATTTCGGCAAATTTTTAATGAGAGTACTCCTCTGACGGCAATAAAAATAATTTTATTATAATCATACGACAGACATTTTGGTACTTATTAGAGATAAATAAATAAAATTTTGTAACGAGTCCCTATAAAAGTGGTTATACAATTTTTGTATATTATTTTGTGTATGTCCACCCATAACTGTAAATAGATGTACTGATTTTCCTACTTCCGTAGCACTTTCTTTTCTTGTAAAAATCAAGTCCTACTGGTATTCTCATTTCAGTTTCATTATGATCTCAATATGATATGCCTGTCTTCTGTGTCTAATTTCTTGTTTTTTTATATGATTTAACTTTCCTAAAAATTAACCAATCATCATTAGTTTTGAATGTGATATTAAGGTAGATACCACATTAATAGTGTTAACGTAAAACTATTTTCAAAATCGTGTACGTTTTTTTTTTTTAATTCTTCTTTTTAACGCAGACACGACAAAACTTTTAATACATAGTTGTCTACTATGCGTCAAAACGAGTGGTATAGACAACAATGGGATTTAAAATTAATGTTGATTTGAGTCCTCAATCATATAACCAGATTTAACCTGAACCTGAACCGGCAAGCGGTTTGGTTCGTGTTGGGTTGGCTTTAATTGTTTTCATTTTGGTACGATTGATTCTTATTGAAAAATAATTAATTGAAAAATAAATAATACGTTGTTAGACATTGACCACGGATAACCCATACAAAAAAAAATCTATTTAAAATATTTAAATGCAAACGAGTAATATGTAAAGTACGCTCCCATATACAAGGTGGCCATAATTAAACTAACGGTACTCAGAGTGTTCTGTAGCGCGATCTAATTGCGAGAATGGCGCCAAATTTTGTAGGAAGATTAAACAAGACGGGGGACGAAGGATTTCGCGAAAAAAAAAGTTCCAAAAGTCACCGGCAGGGGAATATGTGGCACTGTGTATTCGAAAAAGAGAGTTCCAAAAAATGAAGAATCAATACTGAAATAAAATTACCGTTTATTTAACGAATTTAGCAATTTAATCCAAGCTCAAAATGGTAACAATTTATAAAAAACTAAAAATTTACATAAACACTGCTAAAGTTTCTTTATCTGCAATTTCACTTACAGAGCCCCAAAGAAAGCAACAGCAGAAGAAGTTCTTTATTCAAATTTCACGTTACATCTTTTGGCCCAGTGCCAGCTTGTTCGGCTTTAAAAGGTGATGTGCTACTGTTAGAAACAATTTCATTGAGAGTTATCGTTCATAATGTCTCCTTCTTTCGTCGAGCGAGCTCTACTAGTCAAATTCTTTTACCTCAACCAGTGCAATGCGCCAGCCGCTCTTCGTGCTTTTAGAAACCACAAAAAAATGCGTAAAGGTAACGGTCCTTTGTCAGTTAATGGTTTAAAAGCAATGGTTGAGAAGTTTGAGAAAACAGGTTCTCTAAATGTTCAGTCAGGCAGAGGACGAAAACCCGTATCACAGGATACATTCGAAGAAGTGGCAACGGCGATTGTCGACAGAGCACCTGACAATATTGCTACCACTTCCAGCGCTCGTGGGATAGTTCGGAATCTAGATATGCCTTATTGTACGATATGGAAAATCCTACGAAAGATTATACAGTTCTATCCGTACAAAATCAGCCGTGTACAAGAGTTACGTCACACCGACCATGATAAGCGATTGACTTTTGCTTTCACTTTTCTTGCCAGAATGGAGTTAGATGATATTTGGCTCTGGAAAATCTTATGGGGCGACGAGGCTCACTTTTACCTGAATGGAACTTTAAATACCCAGAACTGCCGAATTTGGAATAAGAAGACACCAAGAGCATTCAAGGAAAATCCTTTGCATTCACCAAAGATAACTGTTTGGTGTGGTTTCACAGCAGATATGATCATAGGTCCATTCTTCTATGAGAACATTACTCTGACAGGACCTGTAACTTGTTCTGTTACCGGAGAAAAATATCGCCAAATGCTAAACAACTTTGTTATTCCGGCACTTCAGCAAAGACAGTGCCTGGAGAAAATCATTTTCATGCAAGATGGAGCCCATGCACATATTGCTATGCGGATACAGCAGCTGCTACGACAGAAATTCACAACAGAAAGAGTCATTAGCCGCTGTTTTCCAACTGCATGGCCACCTCGGTCCCCTGATCTTACACCCTGCAACTTTTGGCTATGGGGTTACCTAAAGTCCAAGGTCTATAACGGAGGTGTACAGGACCTGGCTACGTTGAAGGATAACACATCGCGAACTGTACGGGAGATTCCTGCAGACATGTTAGTCCCTGCTGTTGTAAATGCCGTGCACAGAATGCAATATGTGGTCCACAAAAACGGCCGCCACATCGAACCTGAATTGGATGTGCTAAATAAACGGTAATTTTATTTCAGTATTGATTCTTCTTTTTTCAAACTCTCTTTTTCGAATACACAGCGCTACATATTACCCTGGCGGTGACTTTTAGAACACTTTTTTTTCGAGGAATCCTTCATCCCCCGTCTTGTTTATTCTTCCTACAAAATTTGGCGCCATTCTCGCAGTTAGATCGTGCTACACAACACGCTGAGTACCGTAAGTTTAATTATGGCCACCTTGTATTTAACACTGGCTTTTGAGTGTCGTTGTGTAAGATACAATTGACCAGATATTAGTGCAAGAGAATAAATATAGTTTTTTATAGGGCGTTTTGGCCAATTGCCAAAATAGGTTTTTCTGAAAATGTAATGTCACTTCCTTTTTTTCTGTAAATAGCGATATATTTTTTGAAGTAATAGAATGCTTTTTTATTTCCATAAAAACACAACTTTCGAAAATAAATAATTAAATTATGCAAAATATATCCGAGTAACTAAGTAATAAGTAATATGTAAAGGACGTAATAACTAATAAGTAATATGTAATGTACGTAATAAGTGATAAGTAATATGTAAAGTACATAATAAGTAATAAGTAATATGTAAGGTAACTATAAATACGTAATATCTAAAATGCGTAATAAGTAAAAAGTAATTCATAAAGTACGTAATAAGTAATAAGTAATATGTAAAGTAACTATAAATACGTAATATCTAAAGTACGCTCCCATAGATTTAACATTGACTTTTGAGCAAGCTTTTTTTTTCATAAAAACAGAACTTACCAAAATAGATACATTATGCAAATAAATTAAATAAATACATTATGCAAAATATATCCGAGTAACTAACGAATATTAAAATTAAGTGATTTATTTTAATTAGTTTTAATTATACCTGACTATTCGCTCATTCAAAATTGATTAAAACTTGTATTTGTATGATTACTATATATTTAATACATACTCAATTTAATATTAAATCAGATAATGGTGCTGTTATAAAACGTTTTAAACTTTACTTCACTTTTATTAAGTACGTTACGTTTTATACAAAAAGTTAAACCATTTCGATTTCTAAAACAATCCTCTATCAACTGAAAAGTACCGTTCATTATTTTCTTTTTCCAGGATCGATCAAAACTAAAAATGAAGATCATGCTTGGATATTTTCGAACTTTAAAAACCTTTTAATCTAAAATTACATTTACTCTCACACACACACACTCACATATATATATATATGATTCAATTTTCATACAATTTTACATTAAATATTACAGAGATATTTCAGGGAAATAAAAAGTTTTAGAAAGTAATATATATATATATATATATATATATATATATCTTCTTCGAAGATGATAACAGAGTTGAATAATTACACTTTTGAAAAAGAAATAGAACAACAATACATCAAAAATAAAGTTTCATCGGAGAAAAGTCTGAAGTTGAATTGTTGGTAACATTTCAATTTTGAAGTATAATTTAAAATGAAATAAAAATTCTTGAAATTATTTTTTTAAAACTTAAGATTATCTTCAGAATGATTGAAATTTAAATTAAATTTTCAGGACCAAAACTATTTTAATTTTTTGATACTTTCTCAGAGAAAGTCGTGTTCGCATTTTGAGTTTTACATTTTTAATACGAACAATTCTCAACGATGTCATTTAATACATTATTACAATTCATTTTATATATAGAATACATTTGAATTTTCTATTTATCACTATAAATCCTTTTTTCTAAAATACATATAAAGAAATAAATAACATTTATTTATATTCTATACTGTGTATTTTATTTATTCTTTGCACTATTAAATAAAAATGTTTTGTACTTTGAATAGTTTAGTTTTTAAATGGCTCTCATAAATTTGAAAAAAAAATCATTGAACAAGTCATAACCAAGTTTACATAATCGACAATATTTAATTATTTTCTAAAATTAAATTATGCATTCGAATAACACCTTAAAAATATTTAATTAAGATATTTATTATATAAATTAAAAATATGACTATTTTCTTTATTTTTAATATTTGTAAATGTATTTATGTACTCAATCAAAAATTTTGATACATTTAGGAGCAATAATCAGGCTGTAATGATATAATATATCGTGTATTACACTTGCAGATACAAGTAATCATAGTTGTTCATTAACTACTACAACGGAGAACAATTTTACTTCAAAAATGTGCAAATAAAGTAAACGTGAGCTATAATATTTCTTTTCTACGGCTGTACGGAAACTAACGATAGTGGGAAGGCACATGCTAAATCGTCAAATAAATTTGACTACCAAAAAAAAAAAAAAAAAAAACGAGCAGTAAGAGACTATACGGTATCAAACTGACGAACTGTATAACTCTACATATGGTTCATAGTGACGGGTCTATATAACCCTATTAGTAAATATTTGGAATATGTAATATACTCTTTAGTGACGGTAAGTTAAAGTATTTCAAAATACCACTACATGTTGAGACTATCGAATGATAGCTGGTAGTAGCCTTAGCATGAAATGCAATAGTTAAATTGAATTCGAAGTTTTATAAAAACTATGTACTATATACACAAAATATGCGTTGAGTTTTTTTTTGTTTTTCGCATTTCATACCCAAATACTCCTAGCTATTACAAACCGATGACGATATTCAAGACGGATTACATTTTGAAAACATATTTCTTTTACAATTTCAATTCATTTCAACTTGGTAATGAGTCATCTTTAATTATTTTCTAAATGTTACAAGAAAGCGTTGAGTATATTTTATTAATTATAATTTTTGGTATGTTTGCACTAAATAATTCTTATAAAACCAATGCTTATATTTGCAGTATATAAATATGGTTTATAAAGAAAAATCCCAGACAAAGTTCAAATTGAAATTAATGTATTACGAATATGCACCTGAAAAATTGTGCTCCAGCATCAGAAATAATCCTTGGATCTCATCGAAAAAATATATTTAAGCTTTGTGATAATACTCTCTGGGACATACGATTCCAACTTTAGTTCTTAAAGTGCTGAAGGTTTTAAATGAGACACTATCTAATGTCTTGACGAGATTCTTAGACGTTTGCCATAATTTCCACATATAAAACAGAGGTAGAAAAAACGGTATTGTAATGTATAACACTTACGAAATTCGCAAAGCAATTGTTAGAATGAATCGACGCATCACCAGCATTTTAATGAGCAAATTTACAAAATTGATCAATATCACTTTAAAGACTGTTTGAATGAATTGTGCAAAAAAGATTTTGAGCAGAAGACTTGAAAAAATTGAAAGAGTGTGAAAAACTTACGGAGACCAATAAAATGGAACGGTTTCAAAAATGCTAAAAAACGCTAAAAAAGTGGGTCGTTCATGATGAAGGTGGAAGATTTTTTTCTTATTATAAACAACTTTTCACAGCTTAATGGGCCATACAACTTTTGAATTTGGTCAAATGATCCTATTGAGTTATCAGTTACTATCAACAGATCAATTCATTATGCTTTGTGGTGGAATTTATTCTGCAGGAAAATATCGTGAGTTTTGTTGATGATGGCATAAAAACTACCCTTAAACGCACCGTTAAAATATGTTAGAATTTTTGAAGGAAAAATTAACTTTTCCACAAGATTCTGCTCAAGCTACATGAGCAGATATTCCTATGCAAGATAAACATAGGAATTGTGAAAAAGCATCTGCCAGATTTCTCAGAACCACAAGATTGACTTATTTACTATCTAGACGTCAACTGTATGAGATATTCAGTGTAAACTATCAAAGACATTATCGCTCTCTCTCAGCTATATAAAAATTAGAAATCACTAAAAGAAACTTTAGAAAGAATGAGTAAAACCACCACTCAATGGATTTAGTGGATGAATAGATGCCTATTGATTAAAAGATCCTCAAAAGATTTATCTTATTCAGAAAAGCGAAGCAGGGAAAATTTTGAAGATTGTAAGTTTTTTTCTAAGTCACCTGTTATTGTATTTTATAATAGTAGGCTTGGCTTGCTAGTAGCTGCTTTCACAAACGCCCACCCAGACCTCAAAGACTCTAAAAACATGTTAATTTTCTCTGTTTTAGAAAGATTACCCGATTTGGAAGATGAATCGATATTATCAATACCAATGGTAATCTTCAGCAATTGCGTTGCCATTCATTTATTCTTGACTGGGTGGAAGATTTCGGTGCCGAAAGCCGCATTTATCGTTGTCGTAATAGCTGTCGACTGTTTCCTTGATTTAATAGATATAAATAATTAGATATAAATATTTTTATAAATAAATTACACATTAGTAAATTAACATCTATAAAATGTTTAAGTGAATAATGACTCTGCCTCCCGGACTTTTATATCGTTAGAAGAAAAGTTTTATTTTACATGTTATATACAAGTAAAATTCTTTGAAATGTTATGTTTCAAACATGACATTTTAAATATGACGTAATTTTTAAAATTACTGCATTTAGTATTATGTAATCTACCCTATATATATAAAATCCTAATGAAACGAATTTGTGAAACGATTTTATGTAACGAATTTATGAAACGATTTTATGAAACGACTGATTAAACGACTGATTATGTTCTAGGGCTATTTTTAATAAAATATTAAACGCTTGATGGTGAAATTAATACCAATTGTTCATAAAAATCCGCGGATGTCAAAACTGGTAATAGAATTTTTAAATTGGAATTAGTTTTCGAGATATTAATTTTTTTCTAATTTTAATGACATTTCTGTAATGATGGCAACTAATTACTCAGTTTTTTTGTGACAAAAAAGAGAAAAAAATTGAAAAGGATCCCGATAGGGATTATTGATTTCTTTTTTTCGTCATTTTCAAATTGAAATTGAATTTATATTTTATTTCAATCGATAATGAAGACAAGATTGTAATTAAATTATGTTTTTCGGGAAAATTTGAAAAAAAATCACATTTCTATAGTCAGGATTCAATCGTATGTCAGAATTTAATTTAATTTATAAACTGAAAATATTTTGAATAAATTCGTCCAAATGACGTCATTTATGTAAACGCAAAAGAAAGGGGGGGGGAAGGAATTAATAGTAATTATTATTTATTGATATCATTTTGTTATTTTTTTGTAAAATTTAATTAAACGAATTTATAAAATCACTAATTCGGATATTTAGAACGAATATATAAAATATTAATTGCCCAACTGAACGGAAGGAGAATAAAATATCCTGCTTCATTTTTTCCGCCAAGCTTTTTAAAAAAGCGTCAAAACACCTATAATAGAAAAGCAGCAAAAGTTCATTGGGTTTGTTTTCATAACTTTTGTCAACAAATGTACGTATAATTAACGAATCTATCCCTTTTTGAAGCTCGAATTACGCCAAACCTAAAAGCAAAGAATCCTATACTGGAAAAGTACCCGATTTTCTTATGGGCAATATTCAAGTGACGTAACATGATGTAAAATTATCGCGGATTGCAAATTTGTTTAAATATCTCATCAATTGATGCCGAATAAATGCAGGCATGCATGCACAAAATATTTAATTAATTTTGTATGATAAATAATTATTAGAAAATTCGTATATACATATTAATTAAAATAAATAATTTACATATTTAAAATAACATGAAAATATGCATGATGGTGCACTAAAATAGAGAGAAAATTAAAACATGTTACTGAAAATGTCTATAACATAGTACTTTTCAATACCGTGGTTCTTAATGTTATTCACAAGCAGATGGATTTTTTCTCATCCTTAAACGCAAAGGAAGAATAGAATACAGATCGTTGTTATAAAAGTCCGAGAGGTAGCCACAATTTAAACCTAACCATTTTATACAAGCTGGTTTTCAAGTTGTAATTGATTTTACTTATCAATCCCGAAAACAGTCGTCAGTTGTCGCAACAGCTGTGTATGAGGCCATGATAATCAAAAAATGCCCAATTAAAACGTTAAAAGCATGGCAACCCAATTACAGATTTACCAATATTTTTAAAATAAAGCACGCTGTCATGTTTTTAGAGGCCTCGAAGTCTGAGCGGGGGTTGGCGAGCGTAGCTCGCAGGGGGTAGGCCCCCTAGTAATGTAATAATTTAATTTTTTAAAAGATTTCTTTCTTTTATAATATGCGCGTAAAAAATATTTTTTTTTTTCAATTGGAAAATGTTTGGGTATATTATCATTTGTTTTTTTTTAATCTGGCAACAGTAAATAAAAATGGCTAATTCAAACTATGAATTAAATCTCTATTTAAATAATTAATTTTTAAATAAAAAATTGAAAAAAAACTTTAAAATTTAGACAAATTAAAAAATAAAATGATTGGACACTGCACACCTCAATCTTGTCAGGTACATGCTTACAAAATTTAGTTAAATTGCTATGCAGAGTTTTTGATCCTACAAAAATTATTTAACTGAACTATCTTGAGCAATTTCAACATTAAGTAAAATTTAAAATAATCCCTCGATTTAAAAAATGTCTTGTTCAGCGTGTTTATCCTACATTTCTCTATAAAACTACAAGTTTTATGATTTATATGTAATAGTTTTTTTTTAATTATTATGAACCAAAAAAGTCACAAGTTCACAATACATTCAATGACGGCATCAGTTATATCAGGTAGTAGTTCTTTTTCTCATAATAAAAATATTAGGACACTTGTTCTGATTTCTGGGATTACTAAACGTTTTTTTCAGAAAAAACCCCTCTGTTCAAATTATATCTTGACACCTTGTGTATGTATATATAAAATGTCCAAATAACAGTAAAAATACAAATTAACTGTTTGATTACACAAGCAATAAATAATTCTTTAAATCTTTACTGCTGCAATGAAATATCTAAATACATGTTTAGTTAATTGTATCTTTTACAAATAATTCCCGAGTTAAATTTAATTTCTGTATTTATTATAATCACCTTAAATTCGAGAAAAGCGCGATAGCCGTACTCAATTTATGTTAATACACAAACTCCCTGCATAAAATGAAAGTAGGTAATGATTAATGTTTTGGTAGAATGCGTAAATAGGTAACGGGTTTTAAAATACTATTACGAGAATGAATATACATGCTTAGTGCTTTAAAGAGCAATTATGTACTTATCTAGAATTAACTGTCAGATGCACTGAAATATGATAAACTCGTAAATTCTCTTTAATGCTAAGTTGCGAAAAGTACTTTAAATTAGAACAAATTTTAACTTAAGGTTAATTTTAATATGCAAAATATCTGTAGAAGGAACATAACACGGAGGGTTTCGCTGATTAAAATAATTTTGGGATGTGTTACATTCTTACATACGAGTATATTTAGTAAATATTGTATGATTATTTTTTTATAAAACTTATACTAATAAAATATGAAATTTATACTAGTACTAGTATACTATTATAAGTGTACTAGAAAATTGTAAAGATACTTTCTTTTTCACACAAATGAGAGCATTTGTTGTCTTTTTAGGTAAAGCAAAGGGGTTAGGTACCCTTTGAACTCACAAAGTACATGAATAAAAGAAAAAGAAAACTGCCCAGTTAAACTGATGGCATTGAGATCAGAGGTTATTTACACTAATTGTATATTGTACTCTTATTTCAAAGAAATTGAAATAAGCCCCTCGAAAAATAATGAAATCAACAATATATTAAAGGGAGATCATCCTCCAGTTCCCCCCTTATAATTAACCAATCAACCCCCAAAACAATTCAGGGAAGCACCTTATTACAATGATCATATATACAAAATTTAAAGCAAATTTGATAATTCTGCATGAAAAACACATTTCTCTAAATTAAGGGGGATTAGCACCCCGTTACCCCCTTTATTCTTAACCAATGAGCCCCGAAAACTAATCAGGAAAGAGCATTATCATATTTAACCTATATACAAAATTTGAAGAAAATCGGATAATTCTGCATGAAAAACCCATTTATCTAAATTAAGGGAGTTAGCCCCCATCCCCCTCTTTATTCTTAACCAATGAACCCCCAAAACTAATCAGTTAAGAGCCTTATCATAATTAACCTATATACAAAATTTGAAAAAAATCTGATAATTCTGTATGAATAACCCATTTATCTAAATTAAGGGGGGTTAGCCCCCCGTTCCTCCCCTTTCCACTTAACCAATGAACCCCCAAAACTAACCAGGGAAGCGCCGTATCACAATGAACCTATAAACAAAATTTGAAGCAAAACGATTATTTCTATTAACAGTTATCGCGTTACGTACATACATAGATATATACATACGTTCATACATACGTGCGTATATACACAACCGGCGGGCAATTTAGCTCTCAGGCTGTGATAGCCTGTGAGCGAAAAAGTGATTTCTATATGAATTGCAGTCACTAAATAACTTATTGACTTTTAATTAAAATATTTAAAACCAATATTAAGAAAGGTTTTTTTTATCAATTAAAGTTCTCAAAAATAATATACACATATATATATATATTTTAATTATAATACACTTTTTACGAAAGATTTTATACTTGCATGCATTGCGCGCATTATTTTTCACATTTCAATTGCTAAAATCAGCCAATTTTGCGCAATGAGTACAATAATGTGTTCTCAAAATGAACTAAAAAAATGGGTAAATCCTGAAAAAAAAAAAAGTTTTAAGAAACTTGAAATATCAAGTATTTTTATACAAAAGTAGTTGTGAATTCTAAACTTCTTACTTGATAAACACAATAATAGAACATTTTGTACCTTGATACAGTTAATACATTCACTCAAAATTTTATAAAACTCTAGGCCACCATTTTTCAGAAATTGTACGCGCAATGACCAAAATTGCCGTTTTGAGAAAATTGACTGTAAAGATCAAATTATGCTTTGATCATATAAAAAGTTCTCAAACTGTAATAGGCATAATTTCTCTTTTAAAGTAATTTTTTTAAATATTATTAAAGAATCTTATATAATTATAAGCTATTAAATAAAATTGGATTTTTTGACACTATAAAGGGTACCTGACCCTTTAAGAAAAAGGAAAGCTAGTTTATTTTGAGACTTTTTTTAAAGAGCAAATAACTGAACAATATGCCCAGTTTTTACTCGAATCCATTATTTCCATATGAATCCAGTTATTCAGATTAAACAAACTTTAAAAATTAAAACAAGCTTAGAAAGCAATTAGTTGAAGTAGATTGACAAACAAGTACAGAACGTGAATGAATTTGCAAAACTATAAATTATATCAGTTTAATATGAAATAATGTAACTTCTTTTAAATTGCTGTAGAGACTCTCCATAAAATATGTTTAGATTTCAAATGACCTACCACTAAAACCGTAATGTTTAGTTTAGTCCTGTTTATAAAAGTTGTAGTAACATATCGTCGGCAATCATTATGCAGTTTTTATTTAGGTACAAATATGGCATGAAAACTAAATATATATGTGTAAATATCATGTAACATAAATACATCATGTAAACATACATGAATATATTATGTAATGTATGTGTGCAAACGCAGTATTTAAAAAAAACAAAGCAATTATGATATCAATTTTTTTGCAATTAATAATTTTTAATAGTATTAAAAGAAATGTTACGTAGGTATATTTTAAATTACTCTATATTTCGAAAGCAAATAACCTTTTCTTCATGCTTGATAAACTAGAAATATTAGGTTAAGAAACGGTAAGGGTGCTTAGGTAACAATAGGCAGATTGATCATTATGTGGAAATATTACAGAAGAGTAAAATCATATATTTGGTATTTTGCAAAGAATATTGAAATATGACGGCCTGACCGGGGTTGATGTTATATACGTGTGACCTGTACTGATGTTCGGTTGTGATGCGTTGCATGTATAAATTTTATTTTAACTATTCTTAGCTAAAATTAAAATGCCTTAAGGAAATTAGTAAAATGGGTGGCTTGAGCTTTGTGCCGTTATATTAAAATAAATGATCAACGTAAAAATAGAACAAATGTAATATATACAAAAGAACAAACAGCTATTTCGGAGTCTCTAAAGCTCCATTATCAGTGCCAAAGTTAAAAAGATTAAAAACAGATTTAAAAGTTTAAGCCATGTAAGTATGCATGCGTCTCCGCTCGCGAACAAGATGAAATGGCGATGAGTGTTTAAAAATAACAGCATAGGCAGGAGTCCCATGTGACGAAGGAGAGCAATCTGAAGCGTTCCATCAGTCTGGACGAGTTTAAGTACGGAGGAGAAAAGGCTCAATAATTAAGAAGTGCTCATCGATTTACGACCTTAATTTTTGTGAGGCTTATCATATATGGAAGAATTCAGGTAATTTAGTTAATGATATGTCCGGTACACCTATTTTTTCAAATATCTGGCTATCTTTCTCTTAATTCATTCTGTTAACTCCCCACCGTTTCTTATGCATGTCAATCCTAGTATATTTACGCGAGTTACAGCACGGGCAGACAGACAAACTGAATTCATAAACACTTTTAACCCTCTGAGCGTTCTGAAAAAGGGTAAAATTGTAATGTTGGTTTCTCTTCATTTTATTTTAAATGCTAAAAAATATGATTCTTTCAGCATTATAAATAAAACTTAATTACAAATATGAATCTAACCCTTGAGGGTATTAATCATTCTTCAATGTTTTGAAAATTCATTAAATCTATAGAATTATATTATCTTAAACATTGCATATATTGCAGTGAAACCTGGAGCTTAGTATACGGAATATTACGTTCTACACGCTTAGAGGGTTAAACTATGTTGGAAAGAATTAAAAAGCCAAAGCCCCTGTAGTAGAAAAGTACCGAATTATCTTTATGATATATTTCTATTGCTATGTTAAAGAAATTTTCCCCGAAGATAACTTATTGGGAAAACTGGTAGGAACAATAAATAAATTCCTATGCGTTTCGAACTGTGATAAATACATTCCACAAATTTAAGAGGTTTTTTCGCATCCATTGAAATTGTAATATAAGACTGATTTCTTTTTCTTTCGTTTGATACCTTCTTCTACAATCTACCCCTTATACCGACTTAGTATAAAATACGTTGTGCACTGATTTCGCTAAAAGGTGTATTTTTTCCTATCTCAGAATATTTCAAAATTTACTTGATATTGCATAGTTTTTCCATGAGTTAAATATTTTCTATACTCAATTTTAAATACATCAAACATATCCGGAGCCTTAAAATTAAAAATTTTTTTAGTGACACAATAGCAGGTAAATCTTTCTCTACCAATAGCGACTCATGACCTACATTTTTGTCGGTACGGCATGTTATTCTCGAAAGTATTTTCGAATACTAATCTTCTATTTATAAAGATTTTTCTAGGATTAAATAGCAGAAAATTGATTTTGTATAACACCGGTGACAAAAGCATGTAGTAAGTGTCGCACTAAAGTGTCGAAGTACTCTGCTTTCGACAATGACTAGTTTTTTAATCAATCGCCATTTAAATCCTAGAAATCCATTAAAAGAGAAACCGAATTATTTCTCTTTCTCTGATATGGACTTTTAGTAAACTAAATATATATATATATATATATATATATATATATATATATATATATATATATAGAGAGAGAGAGAGAGAGAGAGAGAGAGACGTGTGTGTCCCTATATTTCACTTTGCAACTACAACTACCCAGCGCAGATAACTGGAGTTTTTGTGTGGTAAGGTCTGCCTCAAAAGTTTAAGCACAAGCATAAAATGTCGATTTTCAAAGAATTATAAAAAGTTAGAATAAATAACATTTTTTTATTTGCAGATTTCGCAACATTATTTAAATAAATGATATCAAAAGTAGAAAAAAATAAATTATATAATATATATTATATAATATATAATTAATATAATTAAAAAAATGTTAAAAAAAACTGTCTCAAAAGTTTATGCACAATGTCAAAAACAACCAGATTTATAATTTTTACAGAACTTTTACTTAGAAATTATTTTTCTGTGATTTCTGGTTAGTTCAAATAAACGTGCGTCCATAGAAATTATTAGTTTTTGTAGGGTTTCTGGTGGCAAAGAATACCATGCTTTCTCAATAGCCTCCTGGAATTCTTCATTAGAGTCATACTGATTTCCATTGCCGTAAACCTGGCTGGTTAAAATACCCCAGAAATTCTCAAGCAGGTATAAGTCTGGACTTAAAGCTGGCCAGTCAAGAACTTTAACATTTTTCTGAGAAAGCCAAAGTTTTGTGGAATGTGATACGTGGATTGAGGCATTGTCTTGTTAAAAATTCCATTCAGGACCCCCCAAAATGTCACCGAATGCAAGATAATGTTGGTTTAGTGTCTTTTGATGCTTTTTTTTAATCTTGTCTTTCTTTTAGAAAAGTCAGAGAGGTTTTGCCATTGAATCCAAATGCTCCCCAAACCATAATAGATTAACCGCCTTGCTGCCTGCTGAAAAATGCCCTTGGTACCTTTCGTAAAGCATGCCAATTCGCGTTCTAACCATCAGGGGCATATAAGTTCCACTTTTTCTTATCGCTGATTAAAACAGTAAGCCATTTGTCCCCGTAAGCATGTGTTTTTTAGCCCAGTTCATTCTTGCCTGTTTGTGATGTAATTTGAGAGACAGTTTGCGAGCCATTTTCTTTAGTATAATGTAATCACACTCTTTAATACGTCTATGTACAGTATCTTTTGACACCTGTACACTGAGATTATTTTTAATTTGCCGTATGGACATATTTTGTCTAGATACCAATCTCCGTATTCTCCGATCAGTCTGAACAGTCGTCATACGTGGTCGTCCACATCTTGGTTTCCGCTTAAAATTATCCTTTCTAGAGAGTACTTGATATATACCTCGCTTTGATCGATTTAAAATTTTTGCAATTTTAGAAACAGTTTTATTTTGCGATTTCAATTTAAAAACTTTCACAATCTCACATTTTGTGAATTATTTACCCTTCGGCATTTTTAAAACGAGAGGAAATAATTTCTCCACCTTTTATACTTTTATAAAAGTGCAATATGATTGTCATACAACGTCATTACACACGGCCCATCTCGTGTTTCTAAAATAATTTGCATAAAGTGCTTAAACTTTTGAGGCAGAAAAAAGAAAAATTAAATAAAAATAAATATATTTTTTTATTTTAACCACCTAAAATGGCTTATTTTATTTTATTTTGATTAAATGTCGAGTATTTATTGTAAATTAGCATAAAATATTTTCTTCTTCAATTATTTTAAACCAGATTTGCAGAGTGCTTAAACTTTTGAGACAGACTATAGTAGCCTCAAGTTTCCCATCGTGCACTATGCTGGTTGCAAGTCGGTATCTGTAGGAGTGTTGGAGATAGGGTGGTTCAAAATGGTCGACCTAGGGCATTTTCATATTTAGACCAAAGTGTTCTAAAAAATGTTTTGAGTCTTCGTCAACGTTATTTTTTTCATTCAACTTAACAGGAACTAATTATTATATAGATAACTAAGTATAATTATTTCGTGCACCCTAGTGGTGGAAATTGAAAGGAAAAGGTATTGCAGTGCGTGCTTAGCACGCTGGCTATACAATGCTGTAGGCAGTGGTGACGAGTGCGAGGGTGTCGTTCGGAAAGAGGTTTGTTTATAATGCGCGCCGAAAAGGATTATTTTTATCGACATCGCAAAAAAAAGTTACTCATTTTCCTGCAACGCCGAACGGATCAGCCAGTTTACCCTAACAGTGAAAGTGCACAATGATTAAGAAAACTCTACAATATGGTTGGAGATGTCTTGTTAATTATTATGCAGCCAAATAGATGTGATCTGGATTAAATTTAGAGAATATATGAGTAAGTACTGGTACTTTTGAAACACTGGTGATACACTGTTACAAATTTCCAACAAACTGTCCAGGCATTTAACCGTTTTAACAAAAATCGATTACCTAACCGTAATTTAACTCTATTCTGACCATAATACGAGAAATAATATGGTCAGAGTAGAATTAAATTACGGTTATGTAATTGTTTTCTATAAGAGCGGTCGAATGGCTGGACAGTTTGCTGCAAATTTTTAACAGTGTATGTTACAAACATGGCCATTTTGGTGCTGATGTTTCCGCAGTGTTTGTACTCCAGCATAACAAATAGCCAATGAATAACTATCATTTCGTCTATTGAAAGAAACATTAGTGCAAATATTTAGGACATTTCGGTTGTATTAGATTTTTAAAATTAAATGTGTATTTTTTTAGTTTTATCTGAACAAGGATTGTGGAAGATTATTTTTTAGTGATAGAATGGTAGCTATTACTTTTATTTCTTAAAAAAAACCTCATTAATTTGTTTGTATAATGTAAAAAATGTATATTGTTTTCACTGTAAAAAAAGTCCGTAAAAGGCAGAAAATGTACTAGCAGTCGAGATGCCACGACAATTTTTAGGAATTTGTTTCCGAGGAAAATGATTTCGTGTTTGTCTCAGAAAATAAATATGGATTTGAGATTATGCATGACAGATAATACGTGCTAAATAACTAGTTAAATTTTTATTTTCACAAAAATAAAAGAATTACAAACATTTATACTGGTAATTCGAACTCCGGACAAATTGACTCAATTTTCTGAAAGTGTGTTACAGTACGCAATGTATGTACTGTAAATATTGTACAATATTGTATTTAAGTTTTTTTTTATTCTAAGAGGGTTATACATATGCAAGATTTATCAAGCAAGTCTGAAAATAACAATGTATGAAGGTATGGAGGTAAAGTATTCAGTACAGAAATTCAGTATATATATATTGGCAAAAAATATTGTATTATGCAGACAATTTACAGATAACAATATATACTATAATATTTGCGCAGTGTGGCATGTCTATAAATCCGTTTTTGGGAACTTTTCTATTATATTCCTTTTCAATGTTTACAATATTTACCCTAGAGAAATTTAAAGTAAATGTTTGCAATAATGTAGCGTTATTTTTTGGAATAGTATGTTACGCCCGCCGTAGTAAACTGATTTTCCTCAATTAAGAATATTATTTTAATTTATATCTTCTAATTATTCGTTACATAACAAAATTATTTGTAAAATCATATGAAATTATTTATGAGACATACTTAGAAAATAACACAAATGGCCCAATTTTGCTGAACAATGAATTCGATCGTATAAAGGGAAAAAGGAGAATTACTATAAAATGATTTTTATTTATTTATTTTTAAATGTTTTTTAAAAGCTTTGATATATCTAGACATATATCATAGAAATATGTTTCTTTAATATAATATATGTATAAAAATAAATTCTGAAACATTTGTATATATACATCCATACACAGACACACACATGTATATATATATATATATATATATATATATATATATATATATATATATATATATATATATATATATATATATATATATATATATATATACATACAATTTTATGTTCAATTTATTTCAATTAAATATTACATTTTCTGTATTGCGTAATAGAAAACCTAAATCATCTGGTCTCTCGTGATTTCTGCAGATGTCATATGTTATTATCAATAAGCGTCTTCCACTTATTTGTCTACAAATATCTAAAGCAGTTCATCTTGAAATTGACATATACCACATTCTGATTTCACCTCGAGGCGCAGTGTTTACCAAAATATCAAATAGTGTAGCAGAAACTACATTGTATAATGTACTAATTGTAGAGTTTAAATGTTTGTTTGTCATACGACAAATACGCATAACAATGAAGCTTATTTGTATATGTATGAAACCGATATAAATTTTAAATGAAATTTTCATAAAACAGAAACTTTTGCTTATATTTGCGATAAAAAATATTATACAGTTATAGAGTAGTCTATATATTTCCTTTACGACACTTTTTCGCTGAATAACATACATTGTTTTGGTGGTTAATTGAATACATCTTCATCCAGTTTTTTAAACACGGTTTTAGAGATTAAGTTCCTACACAGATGCATTAAAACTAAATTCCTGTACTTTTATAAAAGTTTTTTTTAAACTGAAAGATTTAAATAATTTAATTGGGAAATTGCATTCACAAAATTTCAACCTTTGTAATAGATGGTGCTATTTTTCATTAGATTCACCACTTGAATTTTAATATATTTTTTAAAAGCTTAAAATTATTTAGCAAATTATAGTAGTGGAAAAAATACAGATAATGTCTAAATCTAAATTTCTGCAAAATGCAATATAAAAAAATATTTTAACGAAATGAAACAAACTAAAACATCCATTTCCTGCCAAATTTTTGATAAAAACTTACGTAAATTTATAATTGTGCTTTTTTTTATTAATTTAATTTGCACAGAAAGGAATTTGGATAATACTGAAATAGAGAGTGTATAATTTATTTAAAATTACAGCAAATAATTTTAAACATTATCATTTTTCCCATCAATATCATTTATCATTCTGATTTCTGAGGTTCCTAAAAGAAAGAGAAAAAAAGATAACGGAGTATTTTAACTTGGTGTGTATTTTAAGTGAGAACTTGCTAATATCATATATTCTAATACGAGCAAATCTTGTGTGTGGTTATATATATATATATATATATATATATATATATATGCAAAAATTATCTTAAAAATGGCTCTAACAATTTTGACGAAATTTCGTATCCTACCATTTTGGGGCACCAGAAAACCATTGGGGTAGGTCACATGTTCGAGAAAATTGGATTAGTGGGTCATTTTGGGTCATTTTGGGTCATGGTCTAGCTAATTGTATATAAAAAACGGCAGTAACACTGTCCCGGCACTGTAACAACGGCAGTAACACAGTCCCTCAACAGCAGCGGCTGTTGAGGGACGTCCACTTCTTTAACGTGACGTCAAAGAACCTGTAGCTTTAAATTTCTTCATAATTTTGTTCAATGCATAAGACGTTATTGGTCCTTTGCTATCTCGCATACCCTTCATGTAGCGATATGCTCGCAATGCCGCAATGGCACTTTCAGAATTTTTATAATACAGTTTAACTAAGAGGGCTTTCTCAAATATGGACAGCATTTCGATGCATGAAAGCTTCGACTACCATTATCTGCTGCAGTTGCTCCTTTTTATATCGTTTGTTGCTTTGCATAATCCTACATAAGAAATCCGACAGCGCCATCTGTTGGTCGCGAACAGAACTATTTTTTATTTCGATGCCACACAAAACCCATTTTAAATTTCCATCCATTTGGTGCAAACCGAATCTTTGTATCTTGATTCGTTTTCGAATTACTCATTTTTAAAGTTCGTCCTGACTTTTGGATCACCCGGTACTTTAACTTTTAAACATGTTATTCCGGCTCTGTCGAAAGAGCAAAAAACAGGTAGAATGTTTCATAATCTAAACCATTCAATAAACGCTGTCGAAACTTTTTGGTGAAACTCTTTAAATAAACTATTACAGCAATATACTTCATTAACGAATCTATCCTTGATACGTCCAAGATAAATACAATGTCCCTATCCTGTTTGAATTGGTTCAGTAATTCTTGTATTATCGTGGTGACAAATTTGTATGTTTTGCCTTTCTGTGTCACTGTAAACAAACTATAAGAGCTACGCAATTGATTAACGAACGCATCCAACATACTTTCAAGATCAATACACAGTCACAATTAGATTTCAATTGGGTCTGTATTTATCATGAGGAGAAATTCTGAATGATTTTTGCAATATATATATATATATATATATATATATATATATATAGACAGATAAACAAAGTAATTTCAACAGTCGAATTCTTACGAAATCAACCTAAAACGACTGTTTAGTATTCTGGCTAATAACAGAAATTAATTAAAGTCTTTAATATAGTGTAGTGCATATAATTGTAGTCTTTAATATAGTAGTGTGATAAATCTCTGGAAACTGTGAATATGAAGGGGTGTGCTCACTTTTGTTTAATTTAAAAATATTTTGGAGTGTTAGTTGCTCCTATCAGGATTACTATTTAACAATCTTCGGTATAAAATGCGCTATCCCTTACTATAACATTAGGAGAATGCATGACTCTTTCAAGAGAATAATTGTGGTTATATATTTCACTCTTTCAACATATTACACACTGATTTCGGTCGCTACTGTTTCATATATCTGCAAGGTTTTTGATGACCACCCTATATATTTCAAAACTTTATATTCAGATTATAACATAACTTTAAAAAATAAAATATTTATTTTAATTCTTCTGCCTCTGCGATATAATTCCTTCCTTTGAGTAAGGTGAATGCATGACTGTTTCAAGAGAGTAATTGTCGCTATATATTTCCCTCTTTCAACATCTCACGCCCTGATTTCGGTCGCTAGTGTTTCCCATATCGGCAAGGTTTTTGATGATCACCCAATATATTTCAAAGTTTTATATACAGATTATATGATAACTTTAAAAATTAAAAGATTTATCTTCATTCTTCAGACTTTGCGATATAGTTCTTTCCTTTGTACATGTTTGAACTTTTAGTTTTTTTGTATTTTTCGTCCTAAATGTCATTAAAGATCAAGTGTAATTAAAAATTGGCTTTCGACCAAAAATAGTGAAATTTGATTATGAAAAATGTACATAAAGTTTCAATGTTCAAAAATTGTATCTTTGTTGTCGACCGGAAAATTAACACAAATGTAAGACAGAAACTATTATTGTGAACTTGAACGAAACTATATACGGGCATTTACACAAATAATAATTACAATATCGCTTTTAAACTCTTTTTGAAATATATTTATAAATATTTATTTACATTCTCGAAAAACAAGTTTTAAAAACAGGGCTCCAAAGTGGTCAATTTTTTGAATACCACTTTTGTTTTAAACTATAATATTCTTTTTAGTTATTTCTTGCTAGGTTTAATGCAAATGTTGTAGAAATATACTGTGAAAATTATTTTTCTGAATTACTGGTATAAAAAAACGAACTATTTGGGAGACCTGTTAGTATGAAGTTAAAACTTATTTATAAGTGCTTTTCTTTAATTTAATTTTAGATATTCCTATGTTAGCTAGCCATTGGCACGTATGCTTCTACTTACTTAAAGAAGGAATACCTTTAAATATATGTAATACTTATATCAAAATAATCTGTATATTATTCTGATAAGAATAGTAAAAATTCTGCCTTCCCTGCAGGCTTCGACAGAAGTTTCTGATGCTATTTAAAATTTTGAAGGAAAATATGTTTAAAAAGAAGTCACATTTATTTCTGTTTTCATAGCATATAAAATATTGTGCCCTGAAGCAAAGACGTTTCACAAGAGTCTATTGAAATATTTAACTTTTTTTCTCAATGTAGAAACAAAAGAAGCGGAATGAATTTTTTTCTGCTGTCAATATTTAACACTTTTTATGAAAATTATTTTAAAGATCAATAGTCATCATTAATATCCCGACATATTATCTGAGTAAATAATAGTTTTATCGACGACTTTTGTTTAAATATTTATCTGGTGTCCAGTTTAACTATAATATTTTATAGTTTTAAATTAATATTTTCTCAGAAATTGCGAAAAAGAATATATTTATTTTAATATTGTAAGCATGCGAAACTTAATTAAACTACTTAGCAGAATATTGCTAGTTTTTGAAGTTGTATTGTTTAATTACATATTCTTTAATTTTATTAATTTTATCTTATACTCTGTTGTATAATTTTGTACAATTTCCAGAACACTTTTTTCAGGCGCCACCGAAACATTTTGTAACGTAAATTAGATTCCTGTAGATAAATAGTCGAAGAAAAGCAGTCCTTTGGGACGTCACACTATATTTATTTTAGAAATATTCTAGAGGAAAGGAATTCGCAAAGATAAATAAACACTAACAGCCGAATTTATTTGTTAAACGTACAGATATTCATTTACAATAAGACAGCATACAACGATAGAAATGATCAGAATAATATTAAAAAACAAAACTTAACAGTCGCAAAATATTGCCAAAGCAGATATCGGCGCACCAAACAGAATTAAATATTCTGCAATCGACTCGAAGTCTCAAACAAGCGTAAATTTCCATTGCTTGAAACAGCTCATCTACCTATTTACTGCTCGTCAAATTCATAACTATTTGTACACACTATCAATGAATCATGGAAGATCTGGAAAATTCTACCGGAATGTTTTGGAATGCCAATAAGAATGAAACAGGAGGAGCTAAACATAAATACTAATAGTGCTTCTGCCAGATAAGAAATAAATTTCTTCATGCGCTCAACTTATGAACTAACACTTAATGAAAATACCGAAATATTGTCAGTTACTTATGTCTGTTTCCTGCACTACTCGTGAGTGCATAAGCACAAATATATTGGCGTAAATGTACGCTTTAAACTTTATTCCTATGTCAAGTAAATTTAAAATAAGGTTGAGAGATTTTTCCTGTCGTCGCTAGATTATATCACACATTTGGCACCAGCATGTCTGCGAAATAATTTAAAAATTCACTACGGGTAGTGCTTCAATATGTAATCTCGAAACCCTCTGTTGGACTATTCATGAGTCCCCATGTAAACCATGTGATCCTGCTTAAAGTAGGTACAAACCAATGACGAACTCTAGTACTAAAACTAAGGCCATACTTTTTCTCAACACTTTTTCTTAGTTTTTACCTTATTTAACAGTAAAAATGACTCGAAAATATCTTTATTTTGTAATAGTGATGGGAAAGAGTTTGTTTAGTTTGAATAGCATAATACCCCGCTGTTGCACACATGCGCACAGGTTCAATGTTCAGTTGTTTTTTTCAAACTATGGTAGTACATATTTCAGATCTTTATGATACATGATTGGACAAGTTCCCATTAATGAGATGTACGAGAAACGAAATATTATATTAGCAATAATTTCAGGTTTAGAAAGATAACAGAAGTTTCTTTAAGTTTTTGACCAAAATTCTCTGGACCAATATATTTTTACAGTCCATATGTCGCCACCATCTTATAAATACAATCTCCTCCATTACTAGATTCTTGTTTGACGAACATAAGATAATATTTTTTTTATTTTTTTTATTTAAAACTGTTTTTAGATTTAATATGCATTTTATTGTCAGATGGACACACGGTGAATTAGAGAGATGTTTTCATGGAAGGGAAACATGGAAGGGACATTTTTCTTTTAGCTGTTATATAATCAAGTAATTACATTCCAATTTTAACATTACACGTTTCTTTTTTTTTATTATTATTCTGTCTTATATTACCACAATACTTCACATCGTCCGTCCTCTTGCATTTTTATGGGAATTTAAGAGTTTAATATACAAGGTAAAAAAAGTCAACTTTTCCCAACAACAGCAATGACTAATAGAGCTCTAGTTTCGTGCTTTTCTGAAATTAGGAGCAGTTTTTTGAGTTTTTTAACATTCAAAAATATCTCCAAATATACATTTTTAAAGCAGAATTTCAAATAATACAATAATATATATTTTTTAAAGTATGTTCTTATACATTTCGGTAATTAAAAAAATGGGACATTTTATTGTGTCCATTAAAACATTACAAGATTGCTGATTACGGTTTCAATAATGAGTTAGTTCAACTATTTAGTTCATACTACATATTTTTGTTGGGTTTAAATGTTGTATATTTCGTTTAAAATTAAATAAATCATTTGAGAAAAATTCCTTATGTCGAAATTTCCTTATCACAAGGAAAATGTATTTCAAAACTGAATTTTATAAATGAGCTTTTAAAATAATTAATTAAAATATTTTGTATCAGTAAAAAAAAGAAAACAACTTAAAAAATGAATTTAACATAAATTCAGGTTCAACAGACTTTACAAAATTAACCCATTCGCTGCCAACCACGAGTATACTCGTGGTTTTTCAATCTAAATTTACAAATTCATACCAGAAATTTCCAACGAAGAATTTTTATTTTATGTATCACGAAATGTCTGTTATTAAATAAAGTAAATATTGCTATTAGTATTTTCTGGTGTGAATTCGAACTTTCTAAATAAAATAAAATTTCGGTATTTTTAACCCGGCAGTGAACATGTTAATATTATCTCAACGTGAATTTACTCAATATTATATTACTCCTTTAATCTACATTGCTTATGTTTTGCAAAACAACTCATATTTATATAAACGTATATGTAACAACATTTAACAGAAATACTTTCGTTAAAACAACGTAAACTGTATCATTTTCCCATACAAATAAATGGTTAATCGAATCCTCTGCTTATATGAAACAATGATTAATTAAATCGTGAATTTATATAAATCAGTGGTTAATTGAATTTACAAATAACCTTCTTACGAGCAACAACGATTAATTTGCTTTTAAGAAACATAGTTAATTGAAAAATCCACTTATATTATTCAACTGCAATTGAATTATCCACTTTTATAAATCAGCGGTTAGTTGAATCATTCACATATATGATTCAGCCGTTAATTTATGATACTATATTGGAAAATATACTGCAGAATATTTATATTATATCAATTGTTCGCATTGAAATTTTTTATATATAACTATGTATGTAAGTATGTTATATGATGGATGATAGTTGGAAGCATATATTTTTTTACTTTTTATATTTCTCGGGTTTCTATCTAATAAATTTACATTTTACAAGTGAAAAACATAAATGTTTAAGCAAATGCTATAGTAAACAGTCATTAAAATGTACCATAGAAAGTAACTCTAGTACTGATAAGCTACCATTACGTTATCCATCTTAGTTTTATGGTTACCTAATCTTAAAATAAGGCGGCCTAAAGATTTTTCTTCCTTTAGACAATCAATACCAATTTCGGAAAATCCTTTCACTTTTTCTTGGAAACTTGTATGTGGAATTGGATCGTCTTTCATTTAAATAACCATTGGCAATGTTTCTCTTATTCAAGAAAATGAATCGACCTAGTTCTAAATTTAAATTTAGAATTTTTAAGGAAAACATATTTCCATTTTAATGGTTAGTTGATGGTTGATTGGGGTTTTATGGCACAAAGTCCCTTTAGGGACATGCTGCGCCAAAAAAAGATGAATCCATTTTAATGAATACAAATAATTGTGTATGAATCTCTAGCTTCTAAATGTGTGAAAACGTGTAAAAAAAACACAGAAGTGACAAGTGTGTAGGAAAGGTAACTAAAATGTGCAATAGAAAACAATTATTGAGATTAAGAGACTATATTTATTGTTATTCATCAGATATTTACGACTACACAATTTTAATAGACGCGATCGACAGATTTCACATTAAAATTCTATAATCAATAAAATTATCTGAATATCTTCTCACTTATTCTTAGAAATTTGTCTGTAGCACTGCATCGATTTTCGCTTAAATAACATTAGGAAATGTTTCTCTTAGACATGAAAGTTCAATCAAACTAGTCCGAAATTTGAATTTAGAATTATTCATACAAAATATTTTCATATTTGTTATTTCAAATAATTTTGTATGAATATTTTTGAAACGTGTTAAACGGTTTTGTTTTAAATAAACACAAAAGTATTATTCGTGTAGATAAGTCACTTACAGGCACCATAGAACATAAATCCTTGGATTAAGTTAATACATGTTTTATTATTTCGCAGAGATTTGCGACTACATAATTTTAAAAAACGGCGACATGCAGATTTTCATTCAAATTCTATAATCAATGAAAACTTCTGAATAAACTTTCACTTTTTCACGGAAACTTGTATCTGGTACTGAATCGATTTCCACTTATATAACCTTTGGATATTTCTTTCTTGCAAATGAAATTTTAATCGACCTAGTTTTTAGGTTTGAACCTAGATTTGTTTAGTAAATGCATTTTCATGTTCACTAATACAAGTAACTCCTTTTGAATCAATTTTTTAACTGAGTTATTTGCTGTCAGATGAACTCAGAACTATCATTTGCATAGAAAACATCTTTGAACTGTATCATAGAAAACAAATTCTTAGATTAATATACTACTTTTTGTCAGAGATTTTCGATTACCTAATCTTAAAAACCGACAGATTTTTCATTAAAATTATGTAATCAAGAGAAGCAAGCTTCTTAATATTCTTTCACTTATTCAAAAGAATTGTCTGCAGGACCAAATCAATTTTCATTCAAATATCCTTTGGAAATATTTCTCCTATGCATGTAAGTTTAATTGATCTAATTATAAATTGAAATTTTGAAAGTACTAATTAAGTGTATCTGAATTTATATAAATACAAATAATTGTGATTTAATAAACAAACAAAATAAATATCCGATTGTTCCGGCATGTTCTACATGTATTGTAAATTGTTGAAAGGAAATGTAATAGTAAATAATTGAATAACTAACCAATATTTAAGCTAATTCTTCTTAAAATAATTTAAAGTAAAAAATTTAAAGTTGAAAAATAAAATAGTTTCTGAATTTAATTTTCTGAAGTTAGTTCTGAAGTAGTTTCTGAATTTAATATGTTTATTTAATTACATAGAACAAGCAGTGTGTGAAATATGAGAGTGTTATCTTCAATTCGTAACACAATATCATAGCTATAATACTAAACTATGTAACGTAAAAGAAATATTTTTTAAGACGAAACACAGCTTTGAAGTCGAATACACATTCATTGTCAAAGCTTTGTAAAGATCGATTAAATGCTCTCCGAGAAGCCTTCCTATATGAAAGTTATGCTACTTTCTAAATCAGTTTCAAAATTGAGGAAATGAACGTTGATTGTTTTTCACATTCAGTAATTTGACATGGTTGGGACGTTATGTAAATTTTGTCTTAATGTCTCTTGTTCAAATAACACAGATTAAGTAACACAGAAATTGTTTTTTCTGTCTAGTACCACCACTTGAAGTAATGGAGGACCTTCAGTTTCAGAAGTTTTACTTTTTATTTAAAAGCACTATAAATTATGACCAACAAGAAAAAGGCAATTTCTACGTGAATTATGTATGTTTTGAAAAATTATATATGCTTTTTATTCCACGAAAACAAATCTCATTAATGAAAAATACTACATAAGTAATTCGTACTTTAAAATGCTCCAGAATTTTCCTAAATGCTGCAAAACCAATGGTTACTGTAATATCAGACCAGATTTTAAAAACAAGTTTTTATATACGTAATTTATATACGTAAAATTTACTAAAAATATAACAATTTCTTTACGCATTTTGGAGATCTATTTTCGATTTTTGCGCTTAATATAGCATCTGTCGACTACAACGTTGGCATTTTTTTTTCTTTTGCAAACCGTAGTCAATTTATTTGAAAAATAAACTTGTTAACGTGCTTGAGAAATATGAAATACGTTAGAGTAAAATTTGTTAGCCTGGGACATTGTAACCATTGGTTACAGTGGAGATTTTAAAACTTCCTAAAATTAATTGAAAATTTAAATCTTATTTAAACTGATTTTTAAGGTGTATCTAGATAATTTATTAAAGGAAAATTAAATCAAACACTTTTCGTTTTAAAAATATGAAAACAATGTAAAACGAATCACAAATTATTACTCATTCATAAAATAGGTGTAAAATGAAAATAAAAGTTTTAAAATGTATTTACTATACAAAGGTGGATTTAGTGTTCCGGCATTAGAAAAAAAAATCTATATATCTAATGACTTGGTTTTTGTTGACTTTCACTTTAACTTGTCTACTAGCTCATTAACAAAACATAATCACTTGCGCTCTTGCGGGGAAAAAATGACAATGAACGTAAAACTTGGGATTAGATTCTGATGGATCTGAAAGGATGTTTCAGAGACATCTTTTCTACTTTGTCACAATATTTATGCTCGATATATTATAACACAAATATGAATTTCAAAACACATAGTTAGATATATATCTTATTTATCTTTATCTCATTCTTCTTTTTTAAAAGTTTAAACTATTGAATATGTGTAGTACAACTCAGCCCAAAAACCTACTAAGGACTCTCTGCTAAAATATCATTAATGGAAGATAAAATAAAAGATTTATATTTAGTACAAAATCTAATATCACACATCAGTTATATAAACGATACATTTACAATGTATTAGAAATCAGAAGTTAAATGCATCTTACATCTAGGTATGCGTTTTTCCATAAGTTCAGTTATGCAGGTATGGTTTTTTTCTGATTCGTTTCAGATATAATTACAAAAAGTAAAAATATCATGTGGTTAAAAAAAACAACGATAAATTAATAAGTACAAAAATATCAACAGTTGTAACATAAAAAAAACAATGTATTTTTACATGTCTCATTGCAACTCTTCTGGATAGTCTACTGATTACCATTGAAGATACTTTTGAAAACTATATCACTTATAGACATAAACAAACACAGTAAAAGAACACAAATACCAAATTTAGGACGCACCAAATCAATAGACCCAGGTCTATAGTTCTATTGACCTGCGCATTAAACAGGCACTAAAGGAAAGGAAAAACTAAAACTATCTTATAAATAATCATACCATTTCCTTTGTGCGACACTTTGATCTCATTACAAAAGGAAAACAGCGAGTTTGTGCAGTACGCTAGCTTCCTATCTATTATTTTTTCTTCTTACAGAGTAATTAAGGAAAGATTCTTCAGTGACTTGCTTTTTTGAATGTGGACGCATTAAATGTTTGAGACATAAAATATTATAATGAGGTCCTCCTCAAATTTAAGTCCTTCAGATTCGACCGGGATGGAAGAGTTGGTAGAGCATGGCAGCTTCAGCCAAGATATCCCAGGTTCGAATCCTGGCCTAGACATTTTTCGTCCAGTTGGAAAATTACAACTCATATTATAATGATGTTTGTGTGTTAAAATCTGTCTTGTAAAAAAGAGCTTTATAGGATAAAAATTTGTGGTACATTCCGTACAGAAGCCTTGGCATTTTTTAAGAAGCTTGGTGCAATTTGAACTTCAGAAAGTTTTATTTGTTGCCAAGTTATATAAATTTTATGCTCGTTTATATATATATAAACATTTTATTTATATATATTATTATCATTAGTATTTATGTACAATTTAGTTCTGCTTGTATATAAAAATAGATAAATGGTTTGTTTATATTAAAACAATTCTATAGATGTGGGAAAAATTGCTTATGTATATGAAACAGTAAATAGATTGTCAGAAAATAGGCATGGAAAATTTCCTTCTCTCGCCGAAACCATTTTTTTTTATATTGACAAGGCCACTATACTGGATACGTACCCAAATTTTGTTGCACTTGTAAGCGGCCTTACATTTACTAACAACATTACTTCTTACATGCATTGCGGAAACTTCATACGCATAAAATAAGGAATAGGAATGTCTTTAATTATTTGCAAAATTGACAAAATATGTTTCAGACAAACTGGATTTTTTTGTCTGCTGTAAAACAGTAAATTAAAAAATATTCAAAATTTGCAATGTTAACACAATTTTATAAAAACTAATTTTAGTACAGTAAAAAATGTTTTATTATTATTATTATTTTACTTAATGAGAGAAGTTTATAAAAGTATTTTTCATGACATTTTGATAAATGGTTTTCATTCAAATCACGCATAACTTTTACTGATAAAGTAAGTCTTGTTTTGCCTTAAGGTTGATACTTTATTGACAAAACCATCAGTACGAAGTGTTTTAAGTTCAAAATATTTTCGTTTCTTTTGATAAAGTACTTAAATTCACGAAATAAAAAAAATACGAAAAATGCAGGAATCTGTAGAAAAAAAAGTAAAACTTTTCAAACTGCTATAATTTTTTAAGCTTGGAGCAAAATATATCATGTAAAAGCGGTTTCAAGCGATAATGATCTGTCAAGAAAAATATAAAAAAATTTATTTTTTTGAATTTCCAGGTATCTCATTATTGACTATTCGCTTATTTTTCTTTATGTTTAAAATAACAGAAGTAAAAATGACAGATAGTGTGTCGTTTTATTTAGTTTTCTTATTTTGGTGTATTAACGTGCATATTTAAAAATATGAGTTTTGCATGCTACGCTATATTTTACATAAATTTGGATTTGAATGAATTTTAAACGTAAGTGATGGTTTACGTTTTAAAAAATAAACTAAAATTACATTGTATTTAATATTAATATATATATATATATAATAATTAAAAACAATGTGTCACGAATTAATAAGAATAACTTCTCAATATAACACGGTAAATATTAATTGTTATCGTTAGGCCTGACGAACATTTTTTTTGTCAATTTGCCTGCGTTAAGATGTATATTAAGCATAATTGAAGACATTAAAATATAAACTAAAAAAAAAGGTAGTTCATGTAGAATACTGGACAGTTCATTTAAAGTAAATAAAAATAGACTGCTAAAAAAAACCTTTTAAAGCGATGCTACTTGGTTTATTTAAATAATTATTTCTAAGTTTCTGAAACGTTTTCTATTACAGTGAATTGCGAAAGGATCAGAGTCCATAAGCCGTGTTTTTGGCCCATGAAATAAGACTAAAATTCGACTTTGTTATATTGACTTAATTATTTCACTTTTTAATATTGGAAGGTTTATCCTGTACGATTTCAACAGTAGTTTCCGCATTTTGTTCTGATTTATATAACTTACACAAGCTCATAATTCGCATTATTCGTAGTTTTTGATGAAAAATACGCAAGTTCTTCAAATTTTACCTCAATTTTTAATATATTTTTTAATATTTTACTATAAGAGCAGCTTTGCAGCATTTTTATTTTTACATATATTGTACATTTTGATTTGTTTTATAATATATGTAAATAAGAAAGTGTTGCATGATTGAGCTCATATAAATAATTGAGGTAAAAGTAGGTGAAATTGTGTATTTTTCATCAAAAACTACCAATAATACGAAATTTGAGCTTGTGTAAGTCATATAAATCTGAACAACATGCATAAAATATTGTTGAAATCGTACAGGATAAACCTCCTAATATTAAAAAGAGAAATAATTAAGTCAGTATAACAAAATCGCGTTTAGGCTTATTTCATGGGACAAAAGAGAATGCTTACGGACCCTGATCCTTTTCAGAAATGATGGTTAGAAGATAAACAACCACAGCATTGAAAGAAATGATTCATGGACAAAATGCAGACGACAATACATAAATATAAAACCATTAGGTTTATAATCTGCATAAATGTATTATAATTCTTATTTATAATAGAAACACCAAATTTATGTAGTGGTGTAAGTTTTTGCACATGCATATCTTGCTAGAATATATTTGTAATTATTTAGCAAGATTTGCCAAGGAAAGGTGAATTATAAACTTACTCGTATTGTAAAAAAGGTGGTAGTGTACAAAATATGTTAAGTGTCATTGTGTGAACTGATTATTAGACAAAACTTTTAGGATTTTGGAATTCATAAGGGGCTAAAAATTGTACGCCATGTACTCTTTTCTAAAACACTTAGTAATATGTATATTTTTCGTAATGAAGTGAACATTCTAACAATTCAGTGACTATATAATATAAAATATAAAATACTTTCAAAAATTTTTTTATACATGTTACTGATACGAACAGCTGATACGAACAATTGGAGATGTATACGAAACAAAATTAACAGCCCGTACATACGCAGGCCCCATAAAAAACTAAAACTAAAAACGTAGACGACCAATTTAGTTTTCCGCACTTCAAGGCATGGCCTGTTCCTACAAAAAATGAAATAAATTCGATACAGCCCTGCCAGATTCAATTTCTACAAAAAAGGCCTATAATATTTTTTAAACAATATTATACTTTAATTTAAAATCCTTTTTATGGATTTTTGCATACAAGTTTTAAGAGCAGCATTTTTCAGATTACATGTTCCTAAGCCATTAAATATTATTGATAACTTTAACTTACATAGACAATTAAAGACAAATGGAAACTCTGTAAACAAATATGTAGTTTACAAGGAAAAGTATGTTAAAAATTCATCGATGTAAATCTCCAAAAATCTAAAAAAAAATTAAATATTATAAAAATAATTTCCTTTAATTTATTCATTACATTTTATAAAAAATGTCATCGATTAATGTACAATATCAATTTTACTTTTAAAATAAAAAATTACGGACCGACACAATCTTAGAAGAATGATGTCCAGACCCTGGCCGAGTCTCATGAAAGAAATTGTTTATCATTAACTTCTTTATTCATAAACCCGTAATAAAGCTTTTGCTACTACAATATTGTTTTCTTATTTTAAAATATACTTCTTATGTCTAACTTTTCTCAGAAATAATTGTATATATATATTTTTTTTTTAATTTCAGTGTATATTTAAAATATTATTAATAAAAACATACATTTCGAATGATACCTGCTACCGTGCAGAACTCCAGTAACACATATAATAATCTTATTATATGTTATTATAAAATAATAACAATGATTATTATTTTTAGTAGCATTAGTAATAGTGTCATTTTTTTATTATTATTTTAGTTATTAGTAGTAAATTTGATAGCAACTGATAGATGTATCAATAAAACATCTACATGAAAAATATTTCTGACATAATTAAAACCTATCACTATTTCCTTATATATATTTCCCTTATGATAATCTATGACTCATAAAACCGGAATGTGTTCATTACTTTATTGATCTACTTAATTACAGTAATTTATTGCTAATTATAGCATTGAATAAACATTCAGTAAAACCATCTGTTTTTGACTCAAATTATGTAATAATTACCTTCTGAAACGAAACTCCATGAAAGGAAGCATCTTTAAATGTCTTTAATCGAAAATCGATTTTTGAAAGGACAGGATATCATTAGCAAGGCTAAAATTCTTTCACATAACTTTACTTGCGTGCATTCATTCAAAGAGTAAGTTTATTGGATCATAAACGTGTTTTATAAATAAAAGTGTATCATTCATATTGCATATAATTTGAATAGCGTTATATTTTATGAAACAAGATTGTCAAATAATTTTAACTGTTCTATTTTATCCTCTGTTTACTATTTAATAATACAAAACAAATCATTGTTTCGTGCTAATTAAAGTACTCTTGATTTGAAAAATGGGAATCTAAGTTATTTATAAATACTGAAGATTTGAAAAAAGAAAACAGAAAAAAGCACACACACTCTTTCATAACCAAACTAGCCGGTCTTCTCCCGTCCAGCTGGTCGCTTCTGAGTGAGGCCCAAATACATAATGCAGCGTACTGTCTTGACTTCCCTTGGGGCCCAGAAATTGAACTTTACATGCAAACAGAGAAATTTAAATAAAATACTTTATTTTAAACGATACGAAAATAACTAAATAATGTATATATATATATCGATATATTTATAAAAGCACGTAAATAAATATTTCGTGACATTAATAATATTTTTTACATAATCCATCTGACAAAATACTACTGGCCTTGTGCGTATTTATCTGAAATGAGCGGAGACATTTCAAATGAAATAAATAAAAATGGTATTGCCTAAGATAAAGGGCGATCATTGTAAATGGGTACTGTCACGCACATAAATTATTAAAAAGGCGATCAAAATACTGGGGCCCTGTGTATTTCTCAGCCATACATCGTTAACGCAGCGATCCCTATAACGTGGTTCAGTTATTTTGCGTGCATAAATCATTAAAATGAAATAATTTTAACAGGGCCCATTCGGTTGCACGCTTGTAATCTGACTATACGGTAATCACCATAAGGTATCCTTGTGCATAACCTTGCCCATAAATACGGCAATCAGTATTTAAATCGCATTTTTTTACTTTCAAAAAATTTACTTTGAAAAAAGGTGGAAGTGTAATATTTTGTTTAAAATTTGAAATCCGATCGCTAAAAGACGAAAATCGAAAAAAAATTATAAAATGGGAAATTAAAAATAACATTCCCTGGGGAAAATGTCACACAAAATATATAATAAAAAATCAGCAATATTTCTCTTTTGCGCCTAATCATCCGCAATCGTGTTCACAGCCTATGTTGCCCACAAACCCGCTAGCTCTAAAATCGCTGAATTACATGATTAACCACTTTCTTTTTTATTGATTTTTAAAGCGAAGTTTCACATTCTTACTTAAAACTGCTTCTGAGATATGGCACAGTTACCTAAAACTTTCGACACACACTGGATTTTTATCTAAGATTGCTGAAATACATACTTAACTATTTTTTAAAGCATTTGTTATCTTAAATTTCACGCTCCCATCTATTACTGAGATTTGGAAAAATGACATAAAAAATTCGACCCCCCATTTAACCCGCTTTATTGTCTGAATTTCTAAAATTGCTAAATACATGTTTAACTATTTTTTAGTAGATTTGTTAGCCTGAATCTGTGATTTCAAGCTCCTAACTAAAAATGCTGCTGAGATATGGCGAACATTCGAAATGACCTAAAATTTTCGACCACCATTTAGCACTCTTAATGGGTGAATTTCTAAAATCTCTAAAATATGTGTTTAGTTATTTTTATAGCCGATTTGTTATCCGTAATTTCACGCTCTCATCCAAAACTACTGATGAGATATGGTGAAAAGGTGAAATCATCAAAAATTTTCGACCCCCCCCCCATTTAAACCCATTAGTTGTTGAATTTCTAAAATCGCCTAAAACGTATGTTTAACTATTCTTTAGTATAATTATTATCCCGAAATTCGAGTTCCTACCTAAAACTTCTATTGAGAAATGACAAAATGAGATAAAACATTCGGCCCACTATTTTACCCCGTCTTAGTGGTCGAATTTCTCAAATCACTGAAATACTTGTTTAACTATTTTTGAAGGAGACTTTTTATCCTGAATTTCACGCTTTTTTCTAAAACTGCTGATAAAATATGGTAAAAAGTTAAAATCACCGAAAAATTTCGACCCCCATTTAAACTCCTTTGTAGTTAAATTTCTAAAATCGCCTGAAATACATGTTTAACTATTTTTTAGTAGATTTGTTATCCCGAATTACACGCTCCTAACTATAACTTCTACTGAGATATGGCAAAATGGCGTAAAACATTCGACCCCCATTTAACCTTCCTTAGTATCTGAAATTCTAAAATCGCTGAAATACGTGTTTAACTATTTTTTTTAGTAGTTTTGTTATCCTGAGTTTCATGATTCTACCTATAGTTTCTACTGAGATATGGCAAAATGACCTAAAATATTTGACCTCATATTTAACCCCCGTTAGTTGGTGAATTTCTGAAATTTCTGAAATACATGTTTATCTATATTTTTTGTAGATTTGTTATCCCGAATTCCGAGCTCCTAACTAAAACAGGTAAAATGACCCAAAACTTTCGACACTCCATTTAACTCCCTTAATGGATGAATTTCTACAATCGCTGAAATCTGTGTTTAATATTATTTATTTAGTAGATTTGTTATCCTGAATTTCACTTTCCTACCTAAAACTGCTGCTGAGATATGGTGAAAACACGATATGACTAAAAACTTTCGACCCCCCTTACTGGTACCCCTTACTGGATTTAACCCCTTTACTGGTTGAATTTTTAAAATCGTTGAAAAATGTGTTTAACTAACATTTAGTACATTTGTTATCCTGAATTTCGCTCTTTTAACTGAAACTGTTGTTGAAATATGGCGAAAAGGCAAAATGGCCTAAACCCCCGTAGGGGTTTTATTTCTAAAATCGCAGAAATTCGTGCTTAATTATTTCCTTAGTAGATTTGTTATCTTGAATTTCACGCTCTTGCCTAAAACTGCTGATAAAATTTGGTGAAAATGTGAAATCACCAAAAATTTTCGAGCCCCATTTAACCCACTCAGCGGTTGAATTTTTAAAAACACCTGAAATACATGTTTAACTATTCATTAGTAGAATTGTTATCCCGAATTTCACGCTCCTGCTTAAAACTGTTGCTGACATATGCCGAAAAGACGAAATTACCTAAAACTTTCGACCCCGCATGTAATCCCCTTAGGATGTGAATTTTCGAAAATCCTTTCTTAGTGGATGCCTACATTGTGTAAAGAACAGGGTTTCCAAATTTCATTGTTCTAGGATAAAGGAGTGATGCTCGGCGTTGATTATGAGAAAATCAAGCTACTCTTTTATAAGTATAGATATATGTTTTAATGCATCTTAATTTTGAAACAAATAAACAGGGTATAGCTTGCTTTTTCAATAATGTGTAAGATTTCATCTTTGCAGTTTATGTGTTGAGCTCTCAGTTAATCGGCTTTAACTTTTATTAAGGTAAAATAGTGAGATTGATATATATATTATATAATATTTTTCAAGCATCTGTAACATATCGTCGATGCCATGTCAAAATATCGAATACGGAAAAATGCATTTTTTTATTTACTTTTAAAAATGGGCCAATTATCACCACTAAATTTTATTAAAATGTTTCGCCTATTAAAAATAATAATAAAATTTCTGTGAAGAACAGGATTACCAGTGTGGCCTTCTCTTTTATTCAGAAATGCCGAATTCATATCAGAAATTTTGAGAAATTATTTTTTTACTTTATGTAATAACGAAATGTCTGTCATTAAAAATTTAAAAAATCATAAATATTTCTATTTGAAATTTCTAGTATGGATTTGAAATTGTTGAAGAAAAAGGAGGCTAATTGGCAACTCTGGTGAAAAATAATTTTAAAATTTAGTATTGACAATCGGTCAATTTTTAAATGTAATGAAAAATGAATTTTTTTCACTTTCGATTGGTTGACATAGTATCGACGATATATACTTTCCGTATGAGTATTTTTCAAAGCAAAGAATTACTTGAAAAATATGTTGAATTACATATATAATTAAAATTAAAAGTGCACACAAAAACATGTGATTCCATTACCTAAAAGATGATTAAAACTTTAATTAAATTTAAAATTTTTAAAACATTAAAATCGAGCACTTTCGGCTGTGAACCCAGCCTTTATCAGGATTTATAAAAAACAGGTGTTAAAACACAAACGACTAGATCACATCTATATAACAGTAAGTCTCTGTACTGCGAGCATGCGAAAGAGTTCAAATCATTCACATTGTTTAACGGTTGGTCGATACCACTGCATAGCGAAACAGGTGAGGAAGGAAGGAAAAAGGGGGAAAAAATCACATTCTACAGTTCCTTGATTAAATTAAGCCAGATTCTCGGATTATTGTAAGACAGTACATCATTGCACACTTTTCCATGCTTATTTATAATTTCTACAAATTCTTGAATTGTTAAATTATAGTAATTTCTCATAGGACATATTACTTTAGCATTATTAAAATCTATTTTAACGTTTCGGGTTTTATGAAGTCTCGATATAGCAGTGGATGGTTTGTTAAATTTTAGATTTCTTTTATGTTCTTTTATACGGTCTTTCAATTTTCTTGTAAATCCTATATATTCTAGTTGTCCATCTTCATTGGTGTTAAATGGAATGACATCTGGTGGGATAGGATCAATCTTCGCGGTCAGTAAATTCTTCATTTTAATTGGGGGTTTAGCTATCAAATTTATTTCATAACCAAAAAGAGCGTGTTGAAGTTTCTCAAAAAGTCTCGGTATATATAAAAAATTGTTTTTCCCCCTTTTTCCTCCCTTCTTCACTTGTTTTTCTATGCAGTGGTATTGTCCGACCGTTGGCCAATGTAAATGAGTTGAACTCTCCCGCAGGCTCGTAGTACAGAGTGTGTAAATGTGATCTAGACGTTTTTGTTTTAACACCTGTTTCTTATAAATACTGATGAAGGCTGTGTTCACAGCCGAAAGTGCTCGATTTTAATGTTTTAAAATTTAAAATCTAATTAATGTGTTAATCATCTTTTAGGTAATGTAATCACATATTTTTGTATGCACTTTTTATTTTAATTTGACAAAGATTAATTTAAGCATTCCGAACTTGTTTTATACATATATAATATTACATCATATAATAGTTTATCTTTATCTTGACGGAATACAAAAAGAATCGCGATATCACACAAGGTATTAATAAATTAGTAGAAATGATAGCCATCAAGTTCATATTTTACATTTGTTTCTAATATCTAACTTTATGGGACTATAATTGTTTTCTTAATAAGATTAAATGCAAAAATTTACATATAATGTTACTTCATACATAGTTTATAACGCGCTTATAGCAAAATCTATTATTTTCCTAGAGACACGAAAAACGAGCGATATATCCGAATGAATGATATGACAATGGATTCCTGTATTATTTTTTCATCGTATTTGTCGGCTGTAAAATAATTTAATAAAATTCCGGAAGTACAATATTAATAGAAAATTAATAAAACATAAATACAGAATTTTAATACTGGACTGGATCGAAAATCTCACACAATATGTACGTAAAACACGTTTATTTATTTCTATTAAATTTAAGTATAAGAGAAGAGATATTTTCTACATCAGTTTTTTCCCATTGATATAGAAAATGAAATATGGAAATTTCTATATAATATGAAATTAATTAAAATCACAAAAGGAATTTCAAGTTTTTAAGATAAGTAAATTTTAATTTCAACATAAGCGATAATCGATATGTGACAGCTGGCATATCAAACTTAACTGTTGCCGCGTATTTTGTCTCTAAATTAGAAAACAATCTCTCTTTATATACGTGATTTATAACTAACACAAACCGTACACGATCCCTGTTAAAGCTTGCATTTACTTAAATTCCCAAAACAAATTATTTTATAAAATTGTCAACGTATTCAAATGTCAAGTTCTGCGATTACTTGTACTCTTGTGTGTATGTATTACCACATTGTCTGTATTTCTAGTATAGTGCGATAGAATTTTCAATAAAATGACACATATTTATTTTATATTTTCAGATAAAATCTACGGCCTAAAATTCATGATATTATTGGTTAAATTCGTATGCCCTGTATTAATATAAAATGACATAAAAGAAACCAAGTAATCATACTTTTAATGTATATTTTAAAAAAAAGGTTATTCAACAATGAAGAAATTAAATTGTAGCATTTTATTCTTAGATAATAAATAATACCCAATTTGGAAAACATATGTGTTTTTCTTTTTTTGTAAAATGTTTCACCAGTAAATATTTAAGTCAGTCACTGCACACACATATATAAATGCAAAATTGCAGTATCACACATCTGAAAATTATTGCTCTATAAAAAACATATTGAAATGTTTTCTTTTCTTTTTTTTTTAACATTTAATTTTTTTTTCGCATTTTCTTCCGGCACCGAAATTAGTTTTATTAAATTTTATTGTTTGATTAGTTTGGCTTTATTCCTAGATTCATTAAACTATTCATTCAATTTTTGTATTAAATATATTTTTGCTTATGCTTTGTCACGACAGTGAAGTAAATTCGTTTTTTAGTTTTCTAAGAAATGGTTTAATGTATCTTATTGAATAATAAATACAAGCACATTTTTATTAGGAAAACTAAATTTTACGGAGGCTTACTAAGAATACACGTATCATTTCTCCTTTACATCCATTTGAAACTAATTAAAGTTCTTTTGGAAACAAAAAAAATCATATTTTCCTATTAAAACGTAAACTAATGAAAAAAAAATGTTTTATCTATCTATAAATATAATAAAGATAGAGATTTGCGGGTGGGTGTCTGTCGGCTATGTTCTGACTAGACCACTGCACGTAAAGCTACAAAATTTGGTAGAAGATACCTTTATGTATGCAGTTTTGCACTTCGAAGGTGATTCTAGATTTTTTTATTAGATGTTTTTTTCAATTTAATTTTAGCGTTTATTCACGTTTTGAAGGGAAAAGCTCCGTGTTGCAGAGGGGTTGAAAGGCACTCGAGGAGTTTCAATTTTTGAAGAAATCGGACTGCAATTAACTGAGATATTAATTAAAAACTCATTATAAACCCATCGAAAAATATATCTTTTTTCCTAAAACGGCAAAAGAAACGTACACCTGTTCTTGATTTTCAAGTGGAAATGAATGAATTTGGAGAATTTTCATTAATTATTGAAAATTAAGAAAACTATTTGAGGTATCGATTTGAAATACGCCATGCATACACAAAAAAGTTTTATGCATCCGAATAGTTAAGTTCATTAAAACTCGGCCGGCAACTTTTCATAATTTTTTGAAAAAAAAAATCTGATGCTGTTATTTCAAACAATACGAGATAGGGGTCAGCTTTCATTAAAAACTGAACTACAAAGAGATCTGTTTCCAGGCTTAACCCTCTATTTACCTTGCGAAAATGAAAGGAAATAATTGCGAATTTTTACTAATGAATGACAACTAAAAAAAACTAATTAAAATATCGATTTAAATTTTAGGATAGGGAAGAGGAGACATCTGGTGGCCAGTTTAGATTCAACTGTCCCTTTATTTACATTTAAAAGTATGTTTTCCTATATATAGAGATACCACCATTTTCGAACAGTAACGTCGTATTCTTTTCTCGCAATCTCTCGGACGGATTTCAACGGGAAATGGTTTATTCATCTCCCTCTTTATTTACATTTAACAGTATGATTTCCAAAATATAGACTCCAGTTTCCACCATTTTCAAACAGTAACGTCGAATTCTTTTGTCGGATAATAGGGACGCGATTTCAGCGTGAATTGGTTCATTAACGCCCACCCCAATTATTTACTTTTAAAAGTATGTTTTACTAAATATATACTCCAGTTACCATCATATTCGATCAGTAACGACGTATTTTGTTCTCGGGTTCTATGGGACCGATTTCAACACGAATTGGTTCTTTCAATTGAATTCAGTTGCAAACTTTTAGCCCATTGTAGTACATTTTATCCTCCGGGACTTTCAATGCGATTTTCAGTATTTTTTAGTGTTTCGCGTCGATTATTGCGTTCATAATAGAATTCCGTTTACAAAGTTTTAGTCTACAGCAGGTCTGTCCAACCTGGCGGCCGCTATTCACCAGAAAATTCTTACAGAAAATTTTGCCACATTCAATCTCCGAATATCTCCGATTAAGTGAGTCAAATATTTCTGTAAGAATTTTCTGGTGAATAACGGGCGCCAGGTAGGACAGCCCTGGTCTACAGCAATAAATTTTGTCTCCTGGGAGTTTTATACTCTGCTCAAAACAATTAGGGGAGCACATGGTTTTAACGAAATTACACAAATACTTACATCAATAAGTAACTTAAATTAAAACATCTATAATTTAAAACATAGCAGAAAACAGAAAAAATAAAACATCATTTTTAAATTAAAGTTCATGACGTCAAAAACCAGAAAAAGGAGATACTTGAAGATATCAGGACTTCGCAGAAATATCTGTTTCAGGGTCTCAGTTGACAAATTCAATTGCTCAGCTTTTGTTTTGTGAAAGGGTGATTTTAAAATGTCACAACAACGTTATTTACCGGAATCCATGGCTTGGCGCATTGGATATAGACTTGAATCCGAGCAAACATAACGAAGTGTAGCGGACGCTGTTGGAGTTGCAAGAAATGTCCTTGCAAGGCTGTGGAATCGATTCCAAGAAACAGGAAATGTTAGATGCCGACCGAGGCAAGGTTGACCATGTACACCACAGCAACTGATGACCTGTATATCTTATTAACAGCCTGTCGAGACAGAAAAGGGGATGATCCTCAGTTGCAAAAACGGTAGCTCTTGGTAACACGACAAAGGTTGTCCAGCCAAACAGTGCGAAATATGCTTCGTCAGGTTAGTCTCTATGCACGTAGGCCAATGATCTGTATTCCGTTGACCACAAGCCACTGTGCGGCCCGAAGAAGTTGGGCTGCTGAACATCAAGATTGAACGCAATGGATTGGAGTCAAATGCTTCTTCCCTATTCAGTCTGGAGTGTGACACTCGACGTGATTTCTATGGAAGGAAAGGGACACTCGAAATGACCCATATTTGTTCATAAAAGATCACGTTACAGACAAGGTGGGTGATGGTATAAGCTGGAATCAGCATAGGTGGACGCACGGACCTGCATATCATTTAGAATGACACTTTGACGGCCCAATGGTATACAGACGAGATACTGAGACCTCATGCCATACCTTACGCTTCACCCATGGTGACTCCTTTATTTTCATACATGGTAATGCTTGATAGTATACAGCTCGTCTGTTGGAGAACATGGTTGAAACTGAAACAATACAGCGTGTGGAACTACCAGAATGCTTTCCTGACCTGAATCAGATCGAGCATGTCTGGAAAACACACGGACGACGCATTGCAGCAAGACAAAGGCTTTCTTTTATTGCCTGGGACAAGGAGATTGCAATTCCTGAAGAGTGGAACAGTATTCCTCAAAGTCCTAAACATAACCTCATCACATCCGTGAAAAACATGTGTGCAGCTGTCTTAGCTGTTAGAGGGGACCACACGCCGTATTAAACAACTTGCATCATTACTAAACAATACTTTTTTTGTAATTTACATGTAACCAAATTGTTGCCCTATACCATCTTTTCATGTTCTTTCCATCCTTTCATAGAATTAAAGGTCCCTTACAATTTTTTTGCGTCTCATTTTCTGTATTGCGCATTGATACACGTGTACTCTCCATTTTATACCCATGTATGGCTGTCTCGCACGGTTCTCTTCTTTTATTTGCTTGCTCCCCTAATTTTTTTGAGCAGTGTATTTTTAGCAATATTTTATGGTATTTTTAGCGGTTTGTTTTAATAGTTTCATGACACTTTTTCCACATTAGTAAAACCTATCCGGATTTAATCTCTTAACACAATATTGTAAATTTTGTCATTTCTTCAAGAATGTTTATTCGGTATCCATACAGCAATTTTTTAATTCTTTGGGAATATTGTATGCGATTTTTATAGAGAGGCTTCTACATTCTTAAAATAAATCCTGTTTTAATCTTTAACCCAATGTAATAAACTTTGTCCTCTACGACTTTTGAAATAAATTTTCAGTAACTTTTAGAGTTTCTCGCTATTTGCTGCGATTTTTTAACGTTTTTAAAAGGAATAATGTTTTAATGTTTTAGCCACCCAATATAATATATTTTTTACTCTTTTCAATAAAGTTTATTTGGAATTAGTGCAGGGATTGTTAGAATGTTTTCGCGTTTCGTACTATTTTTTATGGGACCGAGCAACGCCAGGCAGATCAGATAATATGTGAATAAAACGTTAAAAAATACATCAGACCCATGTTATAACAGCGTCTAACTTATCTTCCTTAGAGTGAATGAAGCAGTAAAACAATTTGTTCAAAAGAAAACGGAGAATTGTCCGCACTGTTCACGATAATCAATGGCAATCAATGGCAAAACTATGTGGAAACAAAGGATAGAAGGATAAACAAAAGAATAGATTAATGTAGAGATTTGGCCTAAAAACAAATTCAAACAGTTGGAAATGTAGTAACCAGAAAACTATCATTTTCAACTCCATTTAAATTTTTTATGAATGAAACCTTTCGCACGGAATTCAAATTTAGAAAATCATTGCCGGTTTCGTGATAATTCTAGCAAAGACAAAATCGGATTTGTGATTGACATCTAATAAAAACTACCCTTTAGAAATCGTCGTTAGATCAAATACCTCTCCTCTAAGGTCACCCATTTGTTCGTTGTATCTCTTGTTACTACGTGGTTTAGTCTTTCTTTCCTTTGGTTATCATGATCAGTGCGGGAAAGTATTCGTTTTTTTTTCTAAAATCTTTCACCGTTTCATTTGGACTAAGGGAAACAATCTTATATGCTGTCGAAATCTGGGTCTGCCCGGTTTGACATTTCATTAACGTACGTAAAACGTTTTTTTTTTTTTCATTAAAATTGCGTTTTATATGAATTAGATTTTTACAGAGGTTTTTAAACTTATCCAGCAGAACATTGGAATCACAGGTTGCGCGCCTGATTACAAAATATATTTTTTTTTAATCTAAATTATGGTTGAGATTTTTGTGCTTACACCGAATCTAAAAACTTGTTTTTATAGCAGGTTTACGGTTAAAAAATAAAACCATGTGTTGATTACATAAATATTAATACCACTAGCATTTTAACACGAAGAAAAAAAAATCATCAAAAAAGAGATGAAATGTAAGTTTCAATTTATAGAACCTACCATACACAATTTATTCAAACAATTTCAAGAAAAAAATATTGAAAACTTTTTAAACTATATTGCACCCAATTGTCTGAAATTCAATTTTGAGAAAAATGACTTTTAAGATCTTTCATTGAAAATATTCCATATTTAACAACTAATAAGAGTGGCATTCATTTTGTTTTAAAGTGGTCAGAAATGATTGATCTTTAATGTATATTTGTTTTTCTTAAAAAGTAGATTTATTTGAAGGTTTAACCCAGTGAAATCCTTATTAAGGGGGAAACAATATTTGAGATTGATATTGAAATTCCCTTTTCTTGTAAACTATTCAAGCGATTTCAATAATTGTTTAAATTGTTTTGGAAGTAGATAAGCTAAATTATTCATCTTTCAGCGAGAAATAAAAGTAAAAAATACAATAGTTATACGATTCCACAAACAAAACATTCTAGCTTTATTTTTTAATTAACGTCGCTAAAAATAATTTATTCTTCAGGAAAACAAAATGATCTAATTATAGCTATTTGTAATACAAAACAAATAATGAAATCGTTACTTTAGTTCTTGAAAAAAGGTACATAAACATTAGCTAACTTTCACAGGTTTTTGCAACGGTTTATGTCTTTAAGCTAACCATTTGTCATATGGACAAGAAGTGAAATAGAATTACTCTCAGATTTGAATACATAAGATTCCATGCATTCATTACGTTGTAAAAAAAACATAAAATAAAATATAAAATATAAACGAAACCACAAATTATAAATTATTAAAATCGCTTAAAAAAGTTTAGAGGAAAAAAAAGAATTATTTGAGTTAGTGACACATATTAAATGAAACACTGTAAATGCTCTTTTAAAGCTTCAGCGGATTAAGAATTCTATATCCTATAAAAATATAAAATACGATGAAAAAAAATGTTTATATTTTTCTGAGTTTTTAAAATTTAATTAACTAGAAATAGTCCTGTCTTTTTTCTTCTTCTAATGCAATATATTTGAGGAAATTGTCTTCTAAACTAAAAGAAAATTTGATTGTAAAGGAAATGATAAGAGAAAATAAGATTAAAAATACACTTGTTGTTTGTTCAAGACATTTATTTTTTCAGAATTCTGATTATATGTCATCGAGAAGGCTATGCTATAAGTTTTTTTTTAACAAAGAACTTGTTCGTTGCTATAACAACGGGATCGCCTAGTGTCAAACCCATCTGTTTTGAACCAAGGTTATGGGAGAAATTTTTCAGCTACTTAAGAAAAGTAATGTTGAAAGGAAAGTATTTTATCTTTTATTTGCTTTAGATATTATTATTTGATTTTTTTTCTAAATAAAAGAATCTCGTTCTGCTTTATTAATTATACTGGATTTAGTTAAGAATTCAAATGTCAGGCTGTACATACTATTTGATAATAATAATTTATTTTCTGTCAATGAAAAGACTTACGTTGATAAATTTCAAATTGCTATATAAACCATTGCAATTTTAATAGTTTCTTATTTCAGATAATACATAATTGTTATGTATGTTCTTTTTTAATGGATTAAATGTTTCATATAAAAAATAATAAACATATAAATTTTTAATACGATTTCCATGAACTGATCAAAAAATAAAATACGTAATTGAATAAATTAAATATGTCGGTGCAGCAGGAAATATCTTCCTGTTTTTATAACTAGAAAGAAAATAAAATGAGAAAGTGCGCTATTTTTTTTATTAACGAATGTTTTATGTAAAGATATTTGTACTGAGCAAGGAACTGAAAAAAGAGTTACAAATAATATCCTATTCGTAAAATTACAGTAAAAGATTGCATTATTTATTTATTAGGGTATTCTTGCTGTCTGTTTGGCACAATAAAGAATTCAAATTAATAAATATAAGGTAAAGCCAAGAGAGATTGCGCACATAGAGGTTCGGGAAGAAGGAGTCGAGTGAGCGCGCAGCGACTCCAGGTATTTGTACAACAGCAGTAGTGCAGTGTCTACTTGAAAGTGCACATTGATTGTTCTGAGCATCTAAGATAAAGCATTGCTATTTTGTTTTGTTTTCCCAAAGTAAGTGCTTGCATTTTCATAGCTATTCATCAGAATTTCTATACAATGTCAGTAGTACAAAATATTTTTAACTTAAACGATTTCTCATAAGCTACTAATCTAGACTAACAATGTGAACATCAACGGTTCGTTTTAGTAGCGGCCATGTTTAAATAAAAGGCCGCGCAATCTGTCCTACCGAAATTGGAGAGTTTTCGCATCTGATACTTAGGAGAGATGGCGCATTGTTCCGATTAGTTTCCATGCTAGGAGAGATGGAGAGATTACGCAGCTTATTGGTAAAGTTGCGTAAAAAAATTAAAAATGAAAATGGTCTAATTTTAAGTTGAACGTGTTATCAAGTAACTTAATGTTATTTTGTAATCTTATCTGGACTTGTTTTTTCTGATTCTTTAATTTTTTCCCCTCTATTTAAGTTTTTTTAATCGTTTTTAAAATTATTTCCTTTTTCTGATTCTTTAATTATTAGGTTGAAATATTCACTCCTAATACAATAATATTTGTTCCCAAAAACCTTACATCAATATCATTTAAGTGTAATTATTACTGTTAACAATTTAATTGTAGTTATTATTAGTAACAATCTCTCCTACCCATGTACTCAATCACACCAACCCTGTAAGGACAGATTTCGCAAAATAATTTTCTTGGTTTTATTATAACTGTTCTATTAAATTGCAACATAACAACAAAATAGCAATGGAAATGCATAAAAAACAAATTAAGTAAAAATTATTCATGGATAGTTTAGAAAACAATTAATATTTAGATGTTTTATTGTTATTATTTTGAATTGTGCGGAGACTCTCATAGCTTTACCTTATATAAATTGTAAAATCTAAAAAGTGGTTCCACAAACTTTGACAAATTTGTGTAGTGAAGAAAGGTTTTCGTTTAAAATTCAGTGAGTTTATAGTCAAATAGTTTCAGATTGATTATACCTGTATATTGTTACACGTATTGGATGATTGCGATAGAAAATATTTTTACTTCGGGAAATTTTAGTTAAAAGAAATATTAATAATATTACCATAGAAGCATAGATCGTTTTCCTCGTTTCTGGATATTATTGGAAAATAATAGTAAAATGTAAGATAAACATTGCGCTATAGTAAAATCCTGGTGTATATAAACTAGGAAAAATTAAATGTAATTCAGAATAACTTTTCAATGAACTGCTTTTATACTTTTTATATAACTCCTCATTCAGAGCAAAAATGTGACTATGTGATACAGGAGCAATGTGAATATGACAACAAAATAATACATTGTTGTAATTTCAAAATTTTCATCTATATCACGCAAACTTTTTTTTTATTTTAAAAGCCTAATTTTGCTATTCCCAATATTGCGCCATGTGTCTATTCTTACATTTTGTAAGCTGATGTTATTAAAATCTGTACTACTTCTCACACCCGTCCTTGACTAAACTTACAGCTGCGATACGTTAACCCCTTTTACCGAAAATATTAAAATTGACACTAGGTTACATTGATCTCATTAAAAATTTAAAAAAAAGTACGGTGCAACAACCCCACCTTTTTTAAATTCAAAGTCAAATAAGAACTACACATATAGAGTAAAACCTGCTATGGGAGAAAAAATAATTCCTTTTTCCCCATTTTTCCATAGTAGCACTTATATTTGTATACTATTGACTTCAACATGACTATGATTTTTTTTCATTTAAGGAGGGATTTCGTTCTACAGTTTTCTTTTTCAAATGTTTTACTGTATTTCCAGCAAAAGCCGCAAATACTGAATTGACTATATCGAAACTGAAACATATAGACACTATGGAACCTCAATTTATACCCAATAGAAACTAAAGTATTTTGTTAAATGCTCGTGACACACACAAAAAAAAGTAGTAACAATTTCTAGTGAGGAAATAATACAAAAGTTAAATCAACTTAGATTTCCATAAGTATCTTATATATTACGTTTGGTGGAATTACAACCTATTGATGCCGGGATATATCTATGTCATGGTGCAACTAATTAAACTGTGGGGGATTTATTGAACTAGAGTTTCAGTTACAACTGCCAAACTTTAGTTTCCCAGATAGACAAGATACAAACAAACAATCCAAAACTATTCAAATACTATTCATGACATTCCAAAATGGATGAATCAATTATAAAATAAAAAAAATCGAATCGACTTTTTTTCTTTGGGAATATAAAAGAAAATATAAATTGACGCATAGAGCTAATCAACAATTAAATAAATCCTTACTATAGTATTCGCAACTGTATCAGTCTTTCTTTCATTTCCATTTTTAGGTGCGTTCGTAATTATATAAATACATAGCACCTATAGTCGTCGTCTGGTCCATCCGTCTGTCTGTCCATCTGTCTGTCCGTCCGTCTGTCTGTCTGTCCATCCGCATATAACTGAGCAAAAACTACCCAACCGAATGATTTGAAATTTAATATACATAATCGTTTCAGAATTTTGTCGAGTCATTTAAAATTTTATGAAAATCGAATCAAAACTTAAAAAGATATTAATATTTTTTTTCTTTATTCCAATAAATCCTATCATAGGTAATCTATTTAATAAAAGTTGAAGTGATGTGAATGAGGAAAACAAATATGGTCTAACCACTTGTTTTTTCATATGCCGAGCGGCCATTTTTATTTTATATTTTTTTCGAATAAAATTGCATGAATGCTACATTTTTAGAAAGATTGTTCAAAAAAATCGTTTGCTTGAGAGATGAGTTACATTAAAAAATGTATAAATTCGGAGATAACTTCAGTGGAAATTACGAATATCTCAATCCATTACAGTAAATAAACACAAACTATTCGTGAATCATGTGTCATAGAAATAGTAAACCATGGAGGTAATCATTCGCAAAGCAATATCTCCATGGTGAATTTTACATTGCTGTCTGGTGTCGAAAAAAGATTCGCATCTGTTTACGTGACATACGCGTATTGTAGTTACTTTTACTAATTTTTTTAATAATATTATTTAAAATTGTTTTTAAACAAAATAACTGTAAGTTGTTTTTGAAATTTTACTTAGTGATAAATTTATTTTCAGGAAAAATAATCAGCTTACTTTTATTACTACAATTAGTTGTGCAGAAACATGTTTCAGTGTTAAAAAGATAAATAAATTTTATATTATCTATTATATTATAGAAAATGTAGCCTTATTTATTAGATATTTAATCTTTTAATTATTATACTTTGTAAATGGCAAATAAATTTTAAACGTTCAAAAACACAAATTATTGACATTTTTATCTTAAATTAAAAGTGTTCAAATAAAAAAGTTTATTAAATCATTAAAAATTGAAAAAAAAATTATTCGAGGTTTAAATAAATGATTTAATAACAAATTATGTTTCCGATTTTAAAAGCAGCAGTCATATATAACATACATCTACTATATATATTTTTTAAATCATTCCGAAATAGTTTTTTTTTAATGAGTGAAGAACTTTGGATAATATATACGCTTGAAAAGACACGTATAAGAGGATAAACACAGTTTTTATGAATAGAAATGTCAAATCTCTGTAAAGAGCATTACAGAACATGTTTTTAAAAAAATCTTCAAATTGAAAATAGTATCAAAATACTTCCAGTATTTTAAACCATTTCTTACTTTATATAGGAAAATTTTCAGTAGAAAATGAAAGTGAATACCGAGTTAATATGCTCTTCCAGTTAAGGGGTCATGTACCTTTTAAATTCGCCGAAAATCAACAAAAACTTTCAAACTTTGAATTAGTGTATCTTCAAAACTTTTTTGTGTACAAGCATGAAATTTTGACTATTGATTAAACAGATTGTGCTTTTTAATATACTACCATTAGAAACTGACTAGTCTTTTACAGAATTTGAGCATTGTTGAAAATAATGTTGCTCTTTTTAACACTTTCCAACCTAGTTGAAAAGTGTTTATGACTTCGGTTTGTCTGGCCGTCTGGCCCTCTACCGTCTGTCCGTGCTCTAACTCCTATATATATGCTCGGATTGCTCTGTAATTTTTATATGTTATTGTCGTTATCTATAGCATGTTCCCTATTTCAACTGAAGTGTATAGCACTTATAGTTTTTTTACAGGGACACTCAAAAAGTTCCGTTACATTACGGTCTACGGGGAAAAATCATTTGCGGTTCATTTTAATGATGTAACACAATTTCAAACACATCGTAATTCATGTATATCACTAAGGTGCATTACAAGAAGCTTAATATGGAAAAGGGTGTGCATAGCACTTATAGTTACTTTACAGGGACAGTCAAAAGAATTCCGTTACATTACGTCTATGGAGAAAAATGGTCTGCGGTTTGTTTAAATAATGTTTCACTATTTTAAACGCATTGACATTTATACATATCACTAAGGTGCATTACAAGAGGTTTACTACAGAATATTGTGTGTATAGCAGCCATCGTTCATTTACAGGGACACACAAAAGAATTCTCTACTGTCTGTTAACAATAATTCCTGGAAGTGCGTTTTAAGTTACTGAACGCGATTTTAAATTTAACTCACTTTTTGTTTATTACGTGGTGTGTATAAATTCTGTATATCACATACAAGGAAGCACAAAATTTAGCAAACATATTTCCGTTTATTGACAGAAACTCCAGAAGGGGAATTTTGAACTGTGCCACGCGTTTCTTAACTGAACTAAAATTTAGCATCCTATGTAGTATATATACAAATCTATAGACCATATACAGGGCTGAATAACAGTATTTGGATATTTTCCCGAATATTGTATATGTTGGAAATAAATGTTGGAAATTCCTGAAATTACGTTTTAAAATATGTTATGCGTTTTCCAAATTGTTTACTTCGATGTTATCTTTCAGCTTACTAAACGGTAATGATTTGTACAATTATTTTGGAAGCGTTGGAAAGTATTACATAATCTATGCTTGGCGCAAGATTTTTCGTTCTTTTTTTCCATAAGTCATTGCGCGCATGATATCTTGAGAATGTATGACTGGATTGTTATGAAAGTTGAGGTAGGTAATAAGAACATATGTATTTAAAAAATATCCTACTCGTAGGTCAAAATTATTTTATTAACCGTGTAAAAATAATATTTTTGAAAAATTTTCAAAATTTTACATTTTTTAATGAATAAAAACAGTCATAATTAAGAATCTTATCATTGTAAATATTTAAAAATAGATCATTTTAAACACACACATGCGCTTATTATCTAACTCAACTTTCATAACAATCCATGCATATGTTCTCAAAATATCATGCGCGAAATGATTTACGGAGTAAAAAAACAGAGCTATTTTAATTTCAACAATTCACAAATTCAGTAAAATATTAGTCAGTTTCTAATAGTATTAAATTAAAAAGCACAATCTACTTAATTAATAATAAAAACTTTATGTTTATATATATATAAAGGTTTTTAAAATACACTAATTCAAACTTTGATTGTTTTTCTCGATTTTCGTCGCGCTTAAAAACAAATAAGTAGTTTTGATTTCACATCTTACAACTTATTTGTTTTTACCTACTGCAGTAATTAAAAGGCTCCGTTTATCATTAAAATTAGAAAAATTTAATAATATATCAAAACATCTTTTTTTAAATTGGAAATGGATAAAAGAATGTGATATAAATATGCTTTTATATAACGGGTGTCCTTAAAAGAAGGGAACATTTTGAAAATTAAATAACTTGAAAACGGTTAAGAATAAAAATGCTCCGTTTGTTCCATATTTATTAGAAAATCAATAAACTTTTACCTAAATAATTGAAAATCAGTTTAAAATTTCGCAATTAGGAAACGTTGTAAGCTGAAAAAAACTAAATGAAAATATTTTCTAAATACCGTCATTTGCAGCAATAACATGACGTAGTCTCAAAACAAAACTGACCGATATTCGTAAATATGCCTCATCAAGAATGCTCTCATATGCCTTACAGATGTTATGTTCGAGTTCCGCTAAATATCGTGGGTTTAGTAGGTAAACTTTGTTGTTAATTGTCCCCACAGAAAGAAATCCGAACGATTCAACTGCAGCGAATATTGTCATTTATAAACCACAAAATTTATTTTATATGTATATTTTCTTGAAAATGACGCCGTAATGAGCGATGAAACGTATGTTGGATCATTAAAAAGGTTTTTATAAGCCTTTTGTTGTTTTATTTTAGTATCGCTTAAGCATTTCTCCAGATTTTAATTGTCATTTAGTTTTTTTCAGCTTACAACGCCTCTTATTGGCGAAATTGTAAACTGATTTTGAAATCTTGTGGATAAAAGTGTATTGTCTTTCTAATAAAAATGCAACAAACAGAGCGTTGATATCGTGGTCAAATTATTTAACATTTAAAATGATACCCACATTTTGGAACACCCTGTATATTTCTATCATTTTTATGTGTAAACTTTTGAATAATAGATATCCTAGTTAACTAGCATGACTAAATATCCTTCAGACCCCTAATTAGAGTAATATGATAAATAAGGATCGATTGTTTATACACACATATAATGCCACAATAGCTCACAGTAAAAGAAATAGTTCTTCAAATTTATATTTTAAAGGATTAGTAATTTTAGATTCACATATATGAACCTAAAATTAACAAACTCTTAAAATGTCAGTTCCATTATCAATAATTTAAACACATACAATAAAATAAAAACTAATGTCCTTACATTAATTGATAATGTATCTAGGTTAAATGATTAGAAAGGTTATTTATTTATTTATTCTGCAGTCTTGGAGATATTTTAGAAAATCATATGAAAGCTACATTTATTTTATTGGGCTGAGGACTAATTCATAAGCGTTTTGTTTATATTCCGAACTTTGCCCATTAAGTGAAGGTGATTCACCACAGTTTTTTTTTACCACACTCTATCTACAACGGTCATTTAACGTTAATTTCCGTGTTTCAATCGCACTTTATCAAACTCAACTGGTCGAGCAGTGTGTACTTCGGAATTGAATTCAAAATTCAGATTTGTGAAACGCGAGAACCAATGGCAGGCAGTAGTTTGAGACATTGCTCCTTCTCCACAGTAGAAATATGACAAGCAGCCTCGGCGACCTTAACACGCCGATTAAATGCCAAAAAAGAACAAAATATTTCAAACATTCTCTGTTTTGTCAACTTGACAGTCATTTTTAACGATCCGAAAATACAAATAAATCAATTAAAATTAAAAAAATCAAAACACACTATTTTGTAAAACGGAAAGATGTTTTTAAAATAACATAACTTCTGCGCAAATTCTCAATTAGAAAAAAATACGCTGAAGAATTATTCCTCATCCCGAAATAAGGAAATCAGTATCAGTGCTACCATTTATTGTTATCATTTTAAATCTAAAAAAATGTTACTGTAGAGAAATTAAGTAAAGATCTAAACAAAAATTGTTTTTTTTTTTTATGAGGAAAAGAAAAGAGGTTCACCTATGTGGACTCATGTCTGAAAGAATTTTCTTTTGCAACGTTTACAAACACGCGTTAACTTGTGATAACGAAAGAAATGGTTTAACTCAAAGTTCTTTTATTGATTGTTTCAGATAATGCAATATTTTATCAATATCTTCAAATGATTTTAATTGTCTATTTGGTTATTAATATAATACAATTTTCCGAAGAAGAAATTTTAAAATTTTACAATGTTATAGTTTTCGATGTTCATTATTTAATGTCTATGTTAGAACTGAAATAGTTTTCCTTTTTCCGACAAATTTTAATATTTTATCATCTCGAAATGCTTTTATAATAATATCATATCTTTCAGGTATGAAAAAGTTTGTTCTTCTTTATATTTACAATATTGTTTGGGAAAGAAATATATTAATGCAGCATTTCATAACAAAAACAAGTAAATAATCTTAACGCTAAAACAATACAAAATACCTTTAAATGAATTAGTGAGTGAAGCATATGACGATAATAATAGTCTGAAAAAAGTTTAATAAATTTGTGTGATTGGTTTGGTTTTTTGGGGTAGCTACAAATATCTTTTACACATGAGGGCTAAAAGATCAGTAAATTTCTGTGCAATCACATGGGTATCTTAAATGTAACATGCTATTTCACTATAGAATTGGAATATATAAATAAAGCTATAACATCAATGATTTGCAAACCTACTAAGTAACAGAATATTTACATAATATATTAAAGAAATGATATAATAATTTGTTGAAAAATATCTAAGGCTAGGAATATTTATAAACATTATACGCATATATTTATAAACAATTAAAATATATTTATAAACAATTCACGACATTTTCCTGTTATTGATTTCATAAGCTTGATTACAAAATAAATAACACAGAAAAACCTCGTGAATTACATGATTTAAAGGTGACCGTTTTATATGCAATATTCTTGTGAGAGATAACAATGTCTAAATCTGTATTTTGGTGGAAAGGGGCAATGTTCGTCTTCAGTGTTTTGAGACAAGGCTGATTTTTATTTTCACTTTTTACTTCTTGAATTATTACTGAAAAGAATATTTACTTGTGGAATAAATTATATGTAAGACAAATAAATTTAAAATTTTATAAGTACGCAGTCTTTGATGTTCACCATTAATTGTCTAAGATAGAACTAAAGTTCTTTTCCTCTTTTGAGACGAATAAATATAGTATTATCCCGAAAAGCTTTGAAACTTAAAGACTATTTTAGCTCGGTATTCCTTTTTGTTTTCTATTGAATAATGATCCTATTGCTGTGAAGAAATTTTAAAAGAATAATTTGATTAACACAGAGAACAGTATATTGATACTATTTTCAATTGGAAGATATTTTTGAAAAATTTCTGTGTGTATTGTTGTCAGCAGCGATTTCACATTACCATTCATAAAAACTGCGTTTATCCGCTTATACGTGTTTTAGGTAGCTTTCAATACAAAAAAGTATAAAGCTACCGAAATTTGAAGAAAATCAGATAATTCTGCATGAAAAACCCATTTATCTAAATTAAGGGGGAGGATTAGCCACCGCTACCCCTTTTATTCGTAACCAATGAACCCCCAAAACTAATCAGGGAAGCGCCTTATCACAATGGACCTATATACACAATTTGAAGAAAATCAGATAATTCTGCATGAAAAACCCATTCATCTAAATTAAGAGTGGTTAGCCCCCCGTCCCCCTCTTAATACTTGAGCAATGAACCCCCAAAATTAATCAAGGAAGCACCTTATCACAATGAACCTATAAACAAAATTTGAACCCAAACGATTATTTCTATCAAGAGTTATTGCGTTACGTACATACATACGTAAATACATACGTACGTACATACACAATCGGCGGAGGTTCCCAGGCTTTGATAGCCTGTGAGCTAAAGAGTGATTGCTATATGAATTGCAGTCACTCCATAAATGATTTACTTCTTATTACAATATTTAACACCAATATTAAGAAAGGTTTATTTTATCAATTAAAGTTCTCAAAAAAGGTATAAACACATGTATATATCTTTTAATTCATTATAAAATGTAATACAATTTCTACGAAAGATTTTAATCTTTCAGGAATTTTGCGCATTATTTTTCACTTTTGCATTGCTAAAACCAGCCATTGTTTTTTATGCGTACAAATATAATGTGTTCTCAAAATGACTTAAAAAAATTAATAGATCCCGAAAAAAGAATTATTTAAAAAAATTTCGAAATCAAACATGGCGGTCGCTCTGCCAAGCCAAGCTTAAAAAAAAACGCCACACAAACAACGCCAAGAACTGGAATAAAGACCGCTAATACTTATATACAGAAAGCAACTTCGCAATGTTAAATCGACAAAACATGCCAGATTAAAATATCAGATATCAAACAAACCAAGCATCGTAGAAAAAAAAACGAAAACTAGAAGAATCTAAGGAAGAATTTGTTCAATTTAAGACCAAACTCATCTTCATAAGTGATTTATAAACAGAGATATAGTTTTTTTTAAAAACGTCGAGTTACTTAAAATGATCACTATTTTCTTCGTCAAACTTGTTTTTTTCAAACAAGCTACAGGCCTTAATATTGGACAGAATAAAAAAAGGATTGCATTTTTGGACAAGTAATTACGTAATCTATGTGCTTTTATAAAATTCAGTGTAAAAAAAAAACATTTTCTATCCTTAATTAGCAAAAAACTGTTAATTAACTTGGCGATTAAAAAATTATGCCAAAACAGAGATAAAACCCGCCAACGACCATGTACCATCTGTATTAAAATAGCACAAATCAGTTACAGGTTATAATATAACCACATCAAATTTCATCTGCAAGTCAGCCATTTTCTTCTGAAGATATTTTTTTTTAAATAAAACTTCACAATTATAAGAACACATATTTTATCAAATAATTAAATATGACTGCAAACTGTGGCAGATGATTGTTTCTAACATGAATAAGTATGAGAAATTGCCGGTTATGGATATGGATCTGGGTAGCTCAGTCGCAGAGCGTCGGCATGGTACGCATAAGGTCCCAGGTTCGAGTGCAGGCCCAGGCCAATTTTTCACTCATGTTTGTTTAGTGTATTTAACTGTCTGATAAAATGCGTGTTCTTATAAATATTGTAAAATAAAGTAATCAGACGTAGTGTTTATGTTTTAAATATATAATTTACGTTTTTAGAAAGATCTTTAAAAATAAATTAGTTTTTGAGGGAAGATGTACCTTCTAAAATGTATACATTAAAAGTTATCGCCATTTAAAATTTCTTTCCAAACGTAAACAAAAATTTTGAAATGAATTAAATGTGATTCATTTCTTTCTAAAAAGAAAAAAACACGGTAAAGGACAGGCATTTCGTGCGCAGGAATATCTTTCACGTCATCTACTATATATACGAGGCTAGCGAAAAAGAAAGGCTACCGGGGTGCTTTACGCGTATCTTTTTGTACAGACCGCGGGAATCACGTGAGGCTCGAATCCACCAATGCAGGTGTACGAAAAGAGCATCACGTCACTCTAGCGGTCTGTAAAAAAAGATAAGTGGAACGCACCGCGGTAGCCTGTCTTTTTCGTTAGCCTCGCTATATATATAAAACACAAACGGAAATTTCGTTCCGTTCCTTTATAACTCGAGATCTGCTGAATGGAATTTGATGGAACTTGCACTGTTCGAGAGATAATTTTTCAGGGAAGGTTTTAGTATGTAACACAACGTTCTACGTATATTAGCTATCGAATTATGATAGAAAGTTCTGTTATTTTGGCCTTAAAGGTTACTATTGCTAATTTTTTGGCGATCATTACTGTTGCAGAAAGAAATGAAAAGGCTATACATCTCGAAAAATAAAAGAAAAACTGTTACTAATTTTATTTTAAAAAAAAAAGAAAGAAAGAAAGAAAAAAAAGAGTTTTGATGAGAGAATATTATAAAACGAAAATATTTAATTTAAACATGATTAGAAATTTTCATAATGCTTAAAAAATTATTCAAGGGGCAAGATTTTTATTGAAACAAATTTGGCGATTTATCTTTTGTTTTTGCCGATTTTGATTTTACTTTTGACCTCAAACAATTTGATTTTAAGCCAAAAAGTGTCTTTCTTTGTTGCAGAAAGAATTGAAATGGCTATACATCTGGAAAAATAAAAGAAAAACTGTTACTAATTTTATTTTTTTTTAAAGAAAGAAAAGAAAAAAAAGAAAAACAGTTTTGATGAGAGATTTTAGGCCAAAAGGTGTTTTTTTTTTCAAGTGTACGACTGCATTTTCGCAGTATTTTTTTTTTTTGGTACTTTTTGGTTAGCCGGGCGCCGGTGATATATATATATATACATGTATATATATACACACATATATACACATATATCTACACAAATACATGTATATACATACATATATATACCGGGTGTCCCACAAATGACTGATGGATTTTAAAATTCAATAACTAGCAAACGGTGACAGATATTTAAAAAATTCTTGCAGGAGGGTTATGTATGATGTCGGGAGTTTTTTTACTGTGATTCTTGATTTTAGTTCGAATTTCAAACAATAGATGGCGCTGACAGCGGTTGGCGCTCATTAGAGGCCGAAACTGACGTCACTCAGCATTGATGCGAAGAAAGGAGATTAAGGCTATGGAGTGGATCTCATTCGCCAGTACAATCTTGCTCTTAGGCCCCGATTCTGAACTCATTTAATATGATTTCAATGGAATGAAATGTTGCCATGGAAACAACAAATTCTTTGATAGTGGAATACAGCGTTCAGATCAGGGCATGAATTTAACAAGCAGTATTCGAGTTGCAGGCGATTTTACATTTATGAAGTTTTATTTTCCCGGATTAAATTACTTTTTACGGCCTGATTTAAAGAATATTTTGTTCATCGTATTTTAAAACTAGTAGGATAAATAAACCATTTTCAATAAATAGTGTACACGCTTTTAAAAGTACTCACTAGCAGATATTGTAGCAAGATCTCTTCACCTAGTTTTAAAATATGATGCATAAAATATTCTTTAAATCAGGCCATAAAAAGTAATTTAATCCCGGAAAATAAAACTTCATAAATGTAAAATCGCCTGCAACTCGAATACTGCTTGTTAAATTCATGCAATCGGATGAAAGATCGGATGATTAAATGAATGCAATCGGATCAAAGATTTTTAACATGGCTTTAAGAACAACGCGTTTCGTTGGATTAAATTTCCATTCATCAGGAAAGGATTGTACATCAAAACGTAAAATATCCCAATTGGTATCCCATAATAATCCCAAAATCTTTAAAGAATTATTCGAATTTTCTTCTGAGTCGCATAATTTATTTTCCTCCCATATTTTTCTAAGTTTAACAGAATTAGAATTGAATTTTCGCAAATTCATACCAGCTTCCCTAAAAATATCTGAAGCGGTTGATGATAGATAAGAAGCGTCTTCATCAGATTTTGACCCCGTTATTAAATCATCTACGTATAAAGATGAATTCAAGATCTTAACAACTTCAGGATGATCAATATATTTACGAATATGATATCTAATCGTTGCAGCCAAAATAAAGGAACTGCAAGTTAAACCAAAAGCAGCTCTAGTAAATCTCAAAAAAATTAAGTTATCATTTTCGTCACGAAACCACAAAAATTTTAAATAATCCCAATCCTCTTCTGATATCCCAATTTGCAAAAAGGCCTTTTCTATATCAGCGCAAAATGCAACATTATATTTTCTAAAATTCATTATAACTTCAAGTATGTTTGGATTGAGATTAGGCCCTGGGTATAAACAGTCAATTAAAGAATTTAAATGCTTTTCTTTAGAAGAAGCATCGAAAACCATCCTCACTTTGGTAGTTAATTTATCCTCTCTTAAAACTGGTCTATGAGGCATAAAATACCCATTCTCAATTATTCTATCAGGGCAGTCTTCTACAATTCCGGTAGTTTTTTGTTCCAATACAATAGCCTTATATTTTTTACATAAGTCTTTATCCTTTTCGAGTTTACGACTAAATTCGTTAAAACGATTCCTTGCTATTATAAAATTATTTTCTACTCTAGTTTTCTCATCCTTCCACAATAAACCCGTTTCGTACCTATTATTTACAAATTTTAAATTATTCTCAAATTTATTCACAATTTCCTTATCCATATCTGAAATGTTTTCATTTGATTGCGTAATACCCAAAGATTCAATTTCCCATAAAAATTTCAAATCCTCTCTCTCTAGATTTACAACGGACAGATTTAAAACAGATGCGTATTTAAAATTCCTTTTTTCATCCTCATAAAACTCACATAAAGAGTGTCCGAATAAACTTTCACATAAAAATAGAGATTTAGTTATTTTCTGTACCTCTCCCTCGTGACAGATTTGATAAAAATAATCCACTCCAATTAATATATTTATTTGAGAATCGCATGGCGCAGCATAATTCGCCAGCTTATAGGGCGCCAATTTGTCTGTTATCTGTTTGTTGAGAAGTGGGGGATGAATCGTTGCATTAGAAATTACGTCTGTTAATAAAGCTTCAATAAAAATGAAACGCGATTTGTCTTCAACATGAGATAATTTTAATTGCACGACGTCATAAGTTTTTATTTGCGGCTTAGTAGCTGCAAAGGAGAATATCTGAAGTTTTTCTCTACGAATAATTCGATGATTTAATTTTGAAACTAATCGTTTTGTCACAAAAGTTTTTTGACTACCTAAATCATATAAACATAAGGAAAGTTCAGAATTTATTCCAGTTTCCACTTTTACGCAAGCTGTTTGTAAAATAACCTCTTTAAAAGTATTTTCATTTGAATTTACTTTACAATGAGAAATTGAAGTGATTATAGAGTCTGCTGAATTGATTTCTTTCGGGACAGTTTGATTAGAATTCCTATTTAAACAAACCGAAAAATGATGAAAATTGCTATTGCAATATTTACAGTGTTCAGAATTAAATGTACACTTGGCCGACATATGAAATTTTCTGAAACAAACAAAGCAATGACGCAATTTATCACGTTTTTGATGAATAGAACAATCTTTACATGATTTAGAATCGTGATCATTTTCACAAAATATACAAATACTTTTTACATTAGTAGCCCATGCAGAGGCTGAAGGAATGTCGCGTTTATAATTATTCAACTGTTTATAATTGTTATTATACTTTGTATTTTTAGCACTAAAACTATTTTCAAAGTTCTGCAGTGTCATCGTAGCTTCTCGAGATTGCACTTCGTTTTTAATGAAGGAAAGAAGCTCTTCGATCTCAATTTTATCAGTATTGGCTCTTTTACGATTAAAATCTAGTGCTATTTCAGAAGGTATTAATTTCATTAAAATCGGGCAGAGAAGTTGACCATAACTTCCTGACGTAACACCAAGAGAATTTAAATTTCTTATTTGTATCTCGCACTTATCATACAATTCTCGTAATTCTTTAACATTCGAAGCATTCTTTACCTGTTTTAAACTTAACAATTTACTCATATGAGCATTGATAACTAGGTCGCTACGACCATAGCGATCTTTTAACAAATCAACAGCAGCTTTGAAATTTTCCTCGGAAAGTGAAAAACCTGCAACAGCATTTTAGGCATTGCCTCCAAGCAGGGATTTTAAATATACGAATTTATCAATTGGGGTTAAGTGCTCATTTTTATCAATAGTGTTCGAAAATTGACTCCAAAATTCGAGCCATAAACAAGAATCACCATAAAATTTGTTTATTGTCAGCTTCGGCAAGTTCATAGATATCTCTATATTTCCGTTTTGAGAAACGGAATCATTTTTCATAACATTTTGAAAAGCATTATTTTGGTTTTGGGAGTTACGTTCATTTAAAAATTTCGTTATTTTGTAACGCGATTCGATAATTTTTTCACTATAGCTTTCTGAGCTTTCGATTTCTTTTTCGAAATCTGCATCAGCGATTTTGTCTTGTATGTCAGAATTTAATTTTTTTAATGTTTCATATTTCTCATTTAACTGATCTTTCAGATATTTAACATATCAAACTTGTTTTCTAATGATATAGAGTCATCTTCAAGAATTGTACATATTTTAGTACACAGCTTTGTTGTTTGCGTTCGTAAACCAGAACGCTTCTTTTTTAAAGTATCTATAGTAGACATATCACTTTTATTTTACAGTTCAACAAAAATATAAATTAGACTGAGCTTACCTCTAGTCTTCAGAGAACCATTTATCAAAAACAAAATCCTAAATTCAATGCAGACATCAGGTCACGGGACGCCAGAAATGAAGTTAATGGAAAAAGAAATTAATTGTTTGTTCTTCGAATCAGGATCTTAATCATACTAAGAAATTTTCTCGTTAATTTACACATCAAATAAAAAGTTCAGATAGATAAAACTAACAAATTATTTATTATAACCAAGCCAAAGCCTGGTTCAGAAACTCGGATATACCGCCGAGAACTCGGTTCTAGTTACATCACATCACAATCAGAATTAAAAAACTGAAAGACAACAAAATAAAGGGTTACAATAATTATTATTGGCGACGCCTAATCTCGCCAATCAAAACAACAGAAAGGGGGTTTTTACAGAGGGCCACCGTAATACTTACCCATCATGAGTATGCATACTATAAAATATGAAAATAAAACATGTGTAAACTATTCATAAAATGCATTGAAATTCGAATATAATCGTGGCTTGATGACGTCCTAAACTTTAAATGCTCTATTACTGAATTGCGTAAAATAATTATCTTTATAACTCCAAAAATGATAATCATATTAACTAACAGTTTACTGCGTTAGATTAAGCATCTCATTTTAAATTAAAATATATCTTTGAATTGTGGAAGTGTGCGGAAAATATGATTACAAATATCTCGGCAACTCATTATCCGATCGACTTTATTCTTGATGCAAAATTTATGTTTTTTATTGTCTTTTATATTCACTCCTTAACATAAACAATTTCGAAATTTTTTGTATACCTGTTATTAGAACGAATATTTCCAGAATCCGACAAAAACAGTTCCGGATAATCGAGGTTACTGAAATTCAATGGGCTTCTTTCTATTGTTACATACTGAGTACATACGAAATTTCAAGTCTCTATTTCAATTTGTTCGGGAGACAGAGCGTTTACAGACACACACACAAACAAACGGACGGCATTTCTTTCTTCTAAAAATATGCTTTTAGGAATCTCCAGTGTCTGCAACGTGTAAATCGATCAACTTTTTTTTCGATTTTTAAAACGATTGCAAAATTTACCCTAAAGTGCGTATGATGGATAAGTAATAACAGTTATAAAAATACTCTTGCGCGCAAAAAAAGCTATATATCTTGTCGCAATGGGTCAAGGAAATCTAAATGTTTGGAGCAATCCAAATAAATACCTCCAGAATTTAATTTTACATATCCTTTTTTATAATTAAACAGTTTTATACAATTTGGCATTTAATTAAATAGTTATTTTTATATTATAATTATTTTTTAATTTGCTACTATTATGGCATATTTCATTATGCCATACGCTGTAAATAAATGTTTCCAGGATTAAACAACCGATTTTTTCCCAATACCACACCTATATATTTTATATTGAATTTAGATCTAAAATTTTGAAAGGTCTTAGCAATAATAAAATTGCCAGACATTTCCTAAAACATTATACTTTAACTTATAAACAAGTTATTCCGGCTTAGTCGGAAGAGTAAGTTAAAAAAAAAAAATACGTAGAATGTTTCATAATACAGGCATTCAATAAATGCTGTCGAAAATTTTTGTGAAACTCTTTAAACAAACTATAACAGCAATGTACTTCATTAACGAATCCTTCCTTGATACGTCCAAGATCAATACAATGCCCCTATCCTGTTTAAATTGGTTCAGTAATTCTTGTATTATCGTGGTGACAAATTCGTATGTTTTGCCTTTCTGTGTCACTGTAAACAAACTATAAGAGCTACACAATTGATTAACGAACGCATCCAACATACTTTCAAGATCAATACACCGTCAAAGTTAGATTTCAATTGGGTCAGTATTTATCATGAGGAGAAATTTTGAATGATTTTGCAATAAATATATATATATATATATATATAGACAGATAAACAAAGTAATTTCAACAGTCGAATTCTTACGAAATCAACCTAAAACGACTGTTTTGTATGCTGGCTAATAACAGAAATTAATTAAATCCTGATAGTTGATATTTAATTCCCGCAGGCAATTGTAGTCTTTAATATAGTAGTTTGATAAATCTCTGGAAACTGCGAATATGAAGGAGTATGCTCACTTTTTTTTAATTTAAATATATTTTGGAGTGTTAGTTGATCCTGTCAGGATTACTATTTAACAATCTTCGTTATAAAATGCGCTACCCCTTACTATAACATTAAGAGAATGTATGACTGTTTCAAGAGAATAATTGTGGTTATCTATTTCACTCTTTCAACATATTACACACTGATTTCGGTCGCTACTGTTTTATATATCCGCAAGGTTTTTGATGACCCCCCTATATATTTCAAAGCTTTATATACAGATTATATCATAACTTTAAAAAATAAAATATTTATTTTAATTATTCTGCCTTTGCGATATAATTCCTTCCTTTGAGTAAGGTGAATGCATGACTGTTTCAAGAGAGTAATTGTCGCTATATATTTCCCTCTTTCAACATCTCACGCACTGATTTCGGTCGCTAGTGTTTCCCATATCGGCAAGGTTTTTGATGATCACCCAATATATTTCAAAGTTTTATATACAGATTATTTGATAACTTTAAAAATTAAAAGATTTATCTTCATTCTTCAGCCTTTGCGATATAGTTCCTTCCTTTGTACATGTTTGAACTTTTAGTTTTTTTGTATTTTTCGTCCTAAATGTCATTAAAGATCAAGTGTAATTAAAAATTGGCTTTCGACCAAAGATAGTGAAATTTGATTATGAAAAATGTACATAAAGTTTCAATGTTCAAAAATTGTATCTTTGTTGTCGACAGGAAAATTAACACAAATGTAAGACAGAAACTATTATTGTGAACTTGAACGAAACTATATACGGGCATTTACACAAATAATAATTACAATATCGTTTTTAAACTCTTTTTGAAATATATTTATAAATATTTATTTACATTCTCCAAAAACAAGTTTTTAAAACAGGGCTCCTATGTGGTCAATTTTTTGAATACCACTTTTGTTTTAAACTCTAATCTTCTTTTAAGATATTTCTTGCTAATTTTATTGCAAATGTTGTAGAAATATACTGTGAAAATTATTTTTCTGAATTACTGGTATAAAAAACGAACTATTTGGGAGACGTGTTAGTATGAAGTTAAAACTTATTTATAAGTGCTTTTCATTAATTTAATTTTAAATATTCCTATTTTAGCTAACCATTGGCAAATATGCTTCTACTTACTTAAAGAAGGAATACCTTTAAATATCTGTAATACTTATATCAAAATAATCTGTATATTATTCTGATAAGAATAGTAAAAATTCTGCCTTCCCTGCAGGCTTCGACAGAAGTTTCTGATGCTATTTAAAATTTTGAAGGAAAATATGTTTAAAAAGAAGTCACATTTATTTCTGTTTTCATAGCATATAAAATATTGTGCCCTGAAGCAAAGACGTTTCACAAGAGTCTATTGAAATATTTAACTTTTTTTCTCAATGTAGAAACAAAAGAAGCGGAATGAATTTTTTTCTGTTGTCAATATTTAACACTTTTTATGAAAATTATTTTAAAGATCAATAGTCATCATTAATATCCCGACATATTATCTGAGTAAATAATAGTTTTATCGACGACTTTTGTTTAAATATTTATCTGGTGTCCAGTTTAACTATAATATTTTATAGTTTTAAATTAATATTTTCTCAGGAATTGCGAAAAAGAATATATTTATTTTAATATTGTAAGCATGCGAAACTTAATTAAACTACTTAGCAGAATATTGCTAGTGTTTGAAGTTGTATTGTTTAATTACATATTCTTTAATTTTATTAGTTTTATCTTATACTTTGTTTTTTAATTTTGTACAATTTCCAGAACACTTTTTTCAGGCGCCACCGAAACATTTTGTAACGTAAATTAGATTCCTGTAGATAAATAGTCGAAGAAAAGCAGTCCTTTGGGACGTCACACTATATTTATTTTAGAAATATTCTAGAGGAAAGGAATTCGCAAAGATAAATAAACACTAACAGCCGAATTTATTTGTTAAACGTACAGATATTCATTTACAATAAGACAGCATACAGCGATAGAAATGATCAGAATAATATTAAAAAACAAAACTTAACAGTCGCAAAATATCGCCAAAGCAGATAGCGGCGCACCAAACAGAATTAATTATTCTGCAATCGACTCGAAGTCTCAAACAAGCGTAAATTTCCATTGCTTGAAACAGCTCATCTACCTCTTTACTGCTCGTCACATTCATAACTATTTGTACACACTATCAATGAATCATGGAAGATTTGGAAAATTCTACCGGAATGTTTTGGAATGCCAATAAGAATGAAACAGGAGGAGCTAAACATAAATACTAATAGTGCTTCTGCCAGATAAGAAATAAATTTCTTCATGCGCTCAACTTATGAACTAACACTTAATGAAAATACCGAAATATTGTCAGTTACTTATGTCTGTTTCCTGCACTACTCGTGAGTGCATAAGCACAAATATATTGGCGTAAATGTACGCTTTAAACTTTATTCCTATGTCAAGTAAATTTAAAATAAGGTTGAGAGATTTTTCCTCTCGTCGCTAGATTATATCACAAATTTGGCACCAGCATGTCTGCGAAATAATTAAAAAATTCACTACGGGTAGTGCTATAATATGTAATCTCGAAACCCTCTGTTGGACAATTCATGAGTCCCCATGTAAACCATGTGATCCTGCTTAAAGTAGGTTCAAACCAATGACGAACTCTACTACTAAAACTAGGCCATACTTTTTCTCAACACTTTTTCTTAGTTTTTACCTTATTTAACAGTAAAAATGACTCGAAAATATCTTTATTTTGTAATAGTGATGGGAAAGAATTTGTTTAGTTTGAATAGCATAATACCCCGCTGGTGCACACATGCGCACAGGTTCAATGTTCAGTTTTTTTTTCAAACTATGGTAGTACATATTTCAGATCTTTATGATACATGAATGGACAAGTTCCCATTAATGAGATGTACGAGAAACGAAATATTATATTAGCAATAATTTCATGTTTAGAAAGATAACAGACGTTTCTTTAAGTTTTTGACCGAAATTCTTTGGACCAATATATTTTTACAGTCCATATGTCGCCACCATCTTATAAATACAATCTCCTCCATTACTAGATTCTTGTTTGACGAACATAAGAGAATATTATTTTTTTTTTTTATTTAAAACTGTTTTTAGATTTAATATGCATTTTATTTTCAGATGGACACACGGTGAATTAGAGAGATGTTTTCATGAAAGGGAAACATGGAAGGGACATTTTTCTTTTAGCTGTTATATAATCAAGTAATTACATTCCAATTTTAACATTACACGTTTGTTTTTTTTATTCTTCTGTCTTATATTACCACAATACTTCACATCGTCCGTCCTCTTGCATTTTTATGGGAATTTAAGAGTTTATTATACAAGGTAAAAAAAGTCAACTTTTCCCAACAACAGCAATGACTAATAGAGCTCTAGTTTCGTGCTTTTCTGAAATTAGGAGCAGTTTTTTTAGTTTTTTAACATTCAAAAATATCTCCAAACATACATTTTTAAAGCAGAATTTCAAATAATAAAATAATATATATTTTTTAAAGTATGTTTTTATACATTTCGGTAATTAAAAAAAATAGGACATTTTATTGTGTCCATTAAAACATTACAAAATTGCTGATTACGGTTTCAATAATGAGTTAGTTCAACTATTTAGTTCATACTACATATTTTTGTTGGGTTTAAATGTTGTATATTTCGTTTAAAATTAAATAAATCATTTGAGAAAAATTCCTTATGTCGAAATTTCCTTATCACAAGGAAAATGTATTTCAAAACTGAATTTTATAAATGAGCTTTTAAAATAATTAATTAAAATATTTTGTATCAGTAAAAAAAAGAAAATAACTTAAAAAATGAATTTAACATAAATTCAGGTTCAACAGACTTTACAAAATTAACCCATTCGCTGCCAACCACGAGTATACTCGTGGTTTTTCAATCTAAATTTACAAATTCATACCAGAAATTTCCAACGAAGAATTTTTATTTTATGTATCACGAAATGTCTGTTATTAAATAAAGTAAATATTGCTATTAGTATTTTCTGGTGTGAATTCGAACTTTCTAAATAAAATAAAATTTCGGTAATTTTAACCCGGCAGTGAACATGTTAATATTATCTCAACGTGAATTTACTCAATATTATATTACTCCTTTAATCTACATTGCTTATGTTTTGCAAAACAACTCATATTTATATAAACGTATATGTAACAACATTTAACAGAAATACTTTCGTTAAAACAACGTAAACTGTATCATTTTCCCATACAAATAAACGGTTAATCGAATCCTCTGCTTATATGAAACAATGATTAATTAAATCGTGAATTTATATAAATCAGTGGTTAATTGAATTTACAAATAACCTTCTTACGAGCAACAACGATTAATTTACTTTTAAGAAACATAGTTAATTGAAAAATCCACTTATATTATTCAACTGCAATTGAATTATCCACTTTTATAAATCAGCGGTTAGTTGAATCATTCACATATATGATTCAGCCGTTAATTTATGATACTATATTGGAAAATATACTGCAGAATATTTATATTATATCAATTGTTCGCATTGAAATTTTTTATATATAACTATGTATGTAAGTATGTTATATGATGGATGATAGTTGGAAGCATATATTTTTTTACTTTTTATATTTCTAGGGTTTCTATCTAATAAATTTATATTTTACAAGTGAAAAACATAAATGTTTAAGCAAATGCTATAGTAAACAATCATTAAAATGTACCATAGAAAGTAACTCTAGTACTGATAAGCTACCATTACGTTATCCATCTTAGTTTTATGGTTACCTAATCTTAAAATAAGGCGGCATAAAGATTTTTCTTCATTTAGACAATCAATACCAATTTCGGAAAATCCTTTCACTTTTTCTTGGAAACTTGTATGTGGAATTGGATCGTCTTTCATTTAAATAACCATTGGCAATGTTTCTCTTATTCAAGAAAATGAATCGACCTAGTTCTAAATTTAAATTTAGAATTTTTAAGGAAAACATATTTCCATTTTAATGGTTAGTTGATGGTTGATTGGGGTTTTATGGCACAAAGTCCATTTAGGGACATGCTGCGCCAAAAAAATATGAATCCATTTTAATGAATACAAATAATTGTGTATGAATCTCTAGCTTCTAAATGTGTGAAAACGTGTAAAAAAAAACACAGAAGTGACAAGTGTGTAGGAAAGGTAACTAAAATGTGCAATAGAAAACAATTATTGAGATTAAGAGACTATATTTATTGTTATTCATCAGATATTTACGACTACACAATTTTAATAGACGCGATCGACAGATTTTACATTAAAATTCTATAATCAATAAAATTATCTGAATATCTTCTCACTTATTCTTAGAAATTTGTCTGTAGCACTGCATCGATTTTCGCTTAAATAACATTAGGAAATGTTTCTCTTAGACATGAAAGTTCAATCAAACTAGTCCGAAATTTGAATTTAGAATTATTCATACAAAATATTTTCATATTTGTTATTTCAAATAATTTTGTATGAATATTTTTGAAACGTGTTAAACGGTTTTGTTTTAAATAAACACAAAAGTATTATTCGTGTAGATAAGTCACTTACAGGTACCATAGAACATAAATACTTGGATTAAGTTAATACATGTTTTATTATTTCGGAGAGATTTGCGACTACATAATTTTAAAAAACGGCGGCATGCAGATTTTCATTCAAATTCTATAATCAATGAAAACTTCTGAATAAACTTTCACTTTTTCACGGAAACTTGTATCTGGTACTGAATCGATTTCCACTTATATAAACTTTGGATATTTCTTTCTTGCAAATGAAATTTCAATAGGCCTAGTTTTTAAGTTTGAACCTATATTTCATGTTCACTAATACAAGTAACTCCTTCTGAATCAATTTTTTAACTGTGATATTTGCTGTCAGATGAACTCAGAACTATCATTTGCATAGAAAACATCATTGAACTGTATCATAGAAAACAAATTCTTAGATTAATATACTATTTTTTGTCAGAGATTTCCGATTACCTAATCTTAAAAACCGACAGATTTTTCATTAAAATTATGTAATCAAGTGAAGCTCTTAATATTCTTTCACTTATTCAAAAGAATTGTCTGCAGGACCAAATCAATTTTCATTCAAATATCCTTTGGAAATATTTCTCCTATGCATGTAAGTTTAATTGATCTAATTATAAATTGAAATTTTGAAAGTACTAATTAAGTATATCTGAATTTATATAAATACAAATAATTGTGATTTAATAAACAAACAAAATAAATATCCGATTGTTCTGGCATGTTCTACATGTATTGTAAATTGTTGAAAGGAAATGTAATAGTAAATAATTGAATAACTAACCAATATTTAAGCTAATTCTTCTTAAAATAATTTAAAGTAAAAAATTTAAAGTTGAAAAATAAAATGTAGTTTTTGAATTTAATTTTCTGAAGTTAGTTCTGAAGTAGTTTCTGAATTTAATATGTTTATTTAATTACATAGAACAAGCAGTGTGTGAAATATGAGAGTGTTATCTTCAATTCGTAACACAATATCATAGCTATAATACTAAACTATGTAACGTAAAAGAAATATTTTTTAAGACGAAACACAGCTTTGAAGTCGAATACACATTCATTGTCAAAGCTTTGTAAAGATCGATTAAATGCTCTCCGAGAAGCCTTCCTATATGAAAGTTATGCTACTTTCTAAATCAGTTTCAAAATTGAGGAAATGAAAGTTGATTGTTTTTCACATTCAGTAATTTGACATGGTTGGGATGTTATGTAAATTTTGTCTTAATGTCTCTTGTTCAAATAACACAGATTAAGTAACACAGAAATTGTTTTTTCTGTCTAGTACCACCACTTGAAGTAATGGAGGACCTTCAGTTTCAGAAGTTTTACTTTTTATTTAAAAGCACTATAAATTATGACCAACAAGAAAAAGGCAATTTCTTACGTGAATTATGTATGTTTTGAAAAATTATATATGCTTTTTATTCCACGAAAACAAATCTCATTAATGAAAAATACTACATAAGTAATTCGTACTTTAAAATGCTCCAGAATTTTCCTAAATGCTGCAAAACCAATGGTTACTGTAATATCAGACCAGATTTTAAAAACAAGTTACGTAAATTTATATACGTAAATTTTTACTAAAAATATAACAATTTCTTTACGCATTTTGGAGATCTATTTTCGATTTTTGCGCTTAATATAGCATCTGTCGACTACAACGTTGGCATTTTTTTTTCTTTTACAAACCGTAGTCAATTTATTTGAAAAATAAACTTGTTAACGTGCTTGAGAAATATGAAATACGTTAGAGTAAAATTTGTTAGCCTGGGACATTGTAACCATTGGTTACAGTAGAGATTTTAAAACTTCCTAAAATTAATTGAAAATTTAAATCTTATTTAAACTGATTTTTAAGGTGTATCTAGATAATTTATTAAAGGAAAATTAAATCAAACACTTTTCGTTTTAAAAATATGAAAACAATGTAAAACGAATCACAAATTATTACTCATTCATAAAATAGGTGTAAAATGAAAATAAAAGTTTTAAAATGTATTTACTATACAAAGGTGAATTTAGTGTTCCGGCATTAGAAAAAAAAATCTATATATCTAATGACTTGGTTTTTGTTGACTTTCACTTTAACTTGTCTACTAGCTCATTAACAAAACATAATCACTTGCGCTCTTGCGGGGAAAAAATGACAATGAACGTAAAACTTGGGATTAGATTCTGATGGATCTGAAAGGATGTTTCAGAGACATCTTTTCTACTCTGTCACAATATTTATGCTCGATATATTATAACACAAATATGAATTTCAAAACACATAGTTAGATAAATATTTATCTTTATCTCATTCTTCTTTTTTAAAAGTGTAAACTATTGAATATGTGTAGTACAACTCAGCCCAAAAACCTACTAAAGACTCTCTGCTAAAATATCATTAATGGAAGATAAAATAAAGGATTTATATTTAGTACAAAATCTAATATCACACATCAGTTATATAAACGATACATTTACAATGTATTAGAAATCAGAAGTTAAATGCATCTTACATCTAGGTATGCGTTTTTCCATAAGTTCAGTTATGCAGGTATGTTTTTTTTTCTGATTCGTTTCAGATATAATTACAAAAAGTAAAAATATGATGTGGTTAAAAAAAAAAAAAACGATAAATTAATAAGTACAAAAATATCAACAGTTGTAACATAAAAAAAACAATGTATTTTTACATGTCTCATTGCAACTCTCCTGGATAGTCTACTGATTACCATTGAAGATACTTTTGAAAACTATATCACTTATAGACATAAACAAACACAGTAAAAGAACACAAATACCAAATTTAGGACGCACCAAATCAATAGACCCAGGTCTATAGTTCTATTGACCTGCGCATTAAACAGGCCCTAAAGGAAAGGAAAAACTAAAACTATCTTATAAATAATCATACCATTTCCTTTGTGCGACACTTTGATCTCATTACAAAAGGAAAACAGCGAGTTTGTGCAGTAAGCTAGCTTCCTATCTATTATTTTTTCTTCTTACAGAGTAATTAAGGAAAGATTCTTCAGTGACTTGCTTTTTTGAATGTGAACGCATTAAATGTTTGAGACATAAAATATTATAATGAGGTCCTCCTCAAATTTAAGTCCTCCAGATTCGACCGGGATGGCAGAGTTGGTAGAGCATGGCAGCTTCAGCCAAGATATCCCAGGTTCGAATCCTGGCCTAGACATTTTTCGTCCAGTTGGAAAATTACAACTCATATTATAATGATGTTTGTGTGTTAAAATCTGTCTTGTAAAAAAGAGCTTTATAGGATAAAAATTTGTGGTACATTCCGTACAGAAGCCTTGGCATTTTTTAAGAAGCTTGGTGCAATTCGAACTTCAGAAAGTTTTATTTGTTGCCAAGTTATATAAATTTTATGCTCGTTTATATATATATAAACATTTTATGTATATATATTATTATCATTAGTATTTATGTACAATTTAGTTCTGCTTGTATATAAAAATAGATAAATGGTTTGTTTATATTAAAACAATTCTATAGATGTGGGAAAAATTGCTTATGTATATGAAACAGTAAATAGATTGTCAGAAAATAGGCATGGAAAAATTTCCTTCTCTCGCCGAAACCATTTTTTTTATATTGACAAGGCCACTATACTGGATACGTACCCAAATTTTGTTGCACTTGTAAGCGGCCTTACATTTACTAACAACATTACTTCTTACATGCATTGCGGAAACTTCATACGCATAAAATAAGGAATAGGAATGTCTTTAATTATTTGCAAAATCGACGAAATATGTTTCAGACAAACTGAATTTTTTTGTCTGCTGTAAAACAGTAAATTAAAAAATATTCAAAATTTGCAATGTTAACACAATTTTATAAAAACTAATTTTAGTACAGTAAAAAATGTTTTATTATTATTATTATTTTACTGAATGAGACAAGTTTATAAAAGTATTTTTCATGACATTTTGATAAATGGTTTTCATTCAAATCACGCATAACTTTTACTGATAAAGTAAGTCTTGTTTTGCCTTAAGGTTGATACTTTATTGACAAAACCATCAGTACGAAGTCTTTTAAGTTCAAAATATTTTCATTTCGTTTGATAAAGTACTTAAATTCACGAAGAAATAAAAAAAATACGAAAAATGCAGGAATCTCTAGAAAAAAGTAAAACTTTTCAAACTGCTATAATTTTTTAAGCTTGAAGCAAAATATATCATGCAAAAGCGGTTTCAAGCGATAATGATCTGTCAAGAAAAATATAAAAAAAATTATTTTTTTGAATTTCCAGGTATCTCATTATTGACTATTCGCTTATTTTTCTTTATGTTTAAAATAACAGAAGTAAAAATGAAAGATAGTGTGTCGTTTTATTTAGTTTTCTTATTTTGGTGTATTAACGTGCATATTTAAAAATATGAGTTTTGCATGCTACGGTATATTTTACATAAATTTGGATTTGAATGAATTGTAAACGTAAGTGATAGTTTATGTTTTAAAAAATAAACTAAAATTACATTGTATTTAATATTAAATATATATATATATATAATAATTAAAAACAATGTGTCACGAATTAATAAGAATAACTTCTCAATATAACACGGTAAATATTAATTGTTATCGTTAGACCTGACGAACATTTTTTTTTGTCAATTTGCCTGTGTTAAGATGCATATTAAGCATGATTGAAGACATTAAAATATAAACTAAAAAGAAAAAGGTAGTTCATGTAGAATACTGGACAGTTCATTTAAAGTAAATAAAAATAGACTGCTAAGAAAAACCTTTTAAAGCGATGCTACTTGGTTTATTTAAATAATTATTTCTAAGTTTCTGAAACGTTTTCTATTACAGTGAATTGCGAAATGATCAGGGTCCATAAGCGATGTTTTTGGCCCATGAAATAAGATTAAAATTGGACTTTGTTATACTGACTTAATTATTTCACTTTTTAATATTAGAAGGTTTATCCTGTACAATTTCAACAATAGTTTCCGCATTTTGTTCGGATTTATATAACTTACACAAGCTCATAATTCGTATTATTCGCAGTTTTTGATGAAAAATACGCAATTTCTCCAAATTTTACCTCAATTTTTAATATATTTTTTTAATATTTTACTATAAGAGCAGATTTGCAGCACTTTTATTTTTACATATATTGTACATTTTGATTTGTTTTATAATATATGTAAATAAGAAAGTGTTGCATGATTGAGCTCATATAAATAATTGAGGTAAAAGTAGGTGAAATTGTGTATTTTTCATCAAAAACTACCAATAATACGAACTTTGAGCTTGTGTAAGTCATATAAATCTGAACAACATGTATAAAATATTGTTGAAATCGTACAGGATAAACCTCCTAATATTAAAAAGTGAAATAATTAAGTCAGTATAACAAAATCGCGTTTAGGCTTATTTCATGGGACAAAAGAGAATGCTTATGGACCTTGATCCTTTTCAGAAATGATGGTTAGAAGATAAACAACCACAGCATTGAAAGCAATGAGTCATGGACAAAATACAGAACACAACACGTAAATATAAAACCATTAGGTTTATAATCTGCATAAATTTATTATAATTCTTATTTATATTAGAAACACCAAATTTATGTAGTGGTGTAAGTTTTTGCACATGTATATCTTGCTAGAATATATTTGTAATTATTTAGCAAGATTTGCCAAGGAAAGGTGAATTATAAACTTACTCGTATTGTAAAAAAGTGGTAGTGTACAAAATATGTTAAGTATCATTGTGTGAACTGTTTATTAGACAAAACTTTTAGGATTTTGGAATTCATAAGGGGCTAAAAATTGTACGCCATGTACTCTTTTCTAAAACACTTAGTAATATGTACATTTTTCGTAATAAAGTGAACATTCTAACGATTCAGTGACTATATAATATAAAATATAAAATACTTTCAAAAAATTTCTTATACATGTTACTGATACGAACAGCTGATACGAAGAATTGGAGATGTATACGAAACAAAATTAACAGCCCGTACATACGCAGGCCCATAAAAAAGCTAAAACTAAAAACGTGGACGACAAATTTAGTTTTCCGCACTTCAAGGCGTGGCCTGTTCCTACAAAAAATGAAATAAATTCGATACAGCCCTGCCAGATTCAATTTCTACAAAAAAGGCCTATAATATTTTTTTAACAATATTATACTACAATTAAAAATCCTTTTTAATGATTTTTGCATACAAGTTTTAAGAGCAGCATTTTTCAGATTACATGTTCCTAAGCCATTAAATATTATTGATAACTTTAACTTACATAGACAATTAAAGACAAATGGAAACTCTATAAACAAATATGTAGTTTACAAGGAAAAGTATGTTAAAAATTCATCGATGTAAATCTCCAAAAATTTAAAAAAATTAAATATTTTAAAAATAATTTCCTTTAATTTATTCATTACATTTTATAAAAAATGTCATCGATTAATGTACAATATCAATTTTACTTTTAAAATAAAAAATTACGGACCGACACAGTCTTAGAAGAATGATGTCCAGACCCTGGCCGAGTCTCATGAAAGAAATTGTTTTTCATTAACTTCTTTATTCATAAACCCGTAATAAAGCTTTTGCTACTACAACATTGTTTTCTTATTTTAAAATATACTTCTTATGTCTAACTTTTCTCAGAAATAATTCTACATATATATATTTTTTTAATTTCAGTGTATATTTAAAATATTATTAATAAAAACATACATTTCGAATGATACCTGCTACCGTGCAGAACTCCAGTAACACATATAATAATCTTATTATATGTTATTATAAAATAATAACAATGATTATTATTTTTAGTAGCATTAGTAATAGTGTCATTTTTTTTATTATTATTTTAGTTATTAGTAGTAAATTTGATAGCAACTGATAGATGTATCAATAAAACATCTACATGAAAAATATTTCTGACATAATTAAAACCTATCACTATTTCCTTATATATATTTCCCTTATGATAATCTATGACTCATAAAACCGGAATGTGTTCATTACTTTATTGATCTACTTAATTACAGTAATTTATTGCTAATTATAGCATTGAATAAACATTCAGTAAAACCATCTGTTTTTGACTCAAATTATGCAATAATTACCTTCTGAAACGAAACTCCATGAAAGGAAGCATCTTTAAATGTCTTTAATCGAAAATCGATTTTTGAAAGGACAGGATATCATTAGCAAGGCTAAAATTCTTTCACATAACTTTACTTGCGTGCATTCATTCAAAGAGTAAGTTTATTGGATCATAAACGTGTTTTATAAATAAAAGTGTATCATTCATATTGCATATAATTTGAATAGCGTTATATTTTATGAAACAAGATTGTCAAATAATTTTAACTGTTCTATTTTATCCTCTGTTTAATATTTAATAATACAAAACAAATCATTGTTTCGTGCTAATTAAAGTACTCTCGATTTGAAAAATGGGAATCTAAGTTATTTATAAATAGTGAAGATTTGAAAAAAGAAAACAGAAAAAAGCACACACACTCTTTCATAACCAAACTAGCCGGTCTTCTCCCGTCCAGCTGGTCGCTTCTGAGTGAGGCCCAAATACATAATGCAGCGTACTGTCTTGACTTCCCTTGGGGCCCAGAAATTGCACTTTACATGCAAACAGAGAAATTTAAATAAAATATTTTAAACAGAACGAAAATAACTAAATAATGTATATATATATCGATATATTTATAAAAGCACGTAAATAAATATTTCGTGACATTAATAATATTTTTTACATAATCCATCTGACAAAATACTACTGGCCTTGTGCGTATTTATCTGAGATGAGCGGAGACATTTCAGATGAAATAAATAAAAATGGGATTGCCTAAGATAAAGGGCGATCATTGTAAATGGGTACTACCACGCACATAAATTATTAAAAAGGCGATCAAAATAACGGGGCTCTGTGTATTTCTCAGCCATACATCGTTAACGCAGCGATCCCTATAACGTGGTTCAGTTATTTTGCGTGCATAAATCATTAAAATGAAATAATTTTAGCAGGGCCCATTCGGTTGCACGCTTGTAATCTGACTATACGGTAATCACCATAAGGTATCCTTGTGCATAACTTTGCCCATAAATACGGCAATCAGTATTTAAATCGCAATTTTTTACTTTCAAAAATTTTACTTTGAAAAAAGGTGGAAGTGCAATATTTTGTTTAAAATTTGAAATCCGATCGCTAAAAGACGAAAATCGAAAAAAAAAATTATAAAATGGGAAATTAAAAATAACATTCCCTGGGGAAAATGTCACACAAAATATATAATAAAAAATCAGCAATATTTCTCTTTTGCGCCTAATCTTCCGCAATCGTGTTCACAGCCTATGTTGCCCACAAACCCGCTAGCTCTAAAATCGCTGAATTACATGATTAACCACTTTCTTTTTTACTGATTTTGAAAGCGAAGTTTCACATTCTTACTTAAAACTGCTTCTGAGATATGGCACAATTACCTAAAACTTTCGACACACAGTGTGACCTCCTTGCTGGATTTTTATCTAAGATTGCTGAAATACATACTTAACTATTTTTTAAAGCATTTGTTATCTTAAATTTCACACTCCCATCTATTACTGAGATTTGGAAAAATGACATAAAAAATTCGACACCCCATTTAACCCCCTTTAGTGTCTGAATTTCTAAAATTGCGGAAATACATGTTTAACTATTTTTTAGTAGATTTTTTAGCCTGAATCTGTGATTTCAAGCTCCTAACTAAAAATGCTGCTGAGATATGGCGAACATTCGAAATGACCTAAAATTTTCGACCACCATTTAGCACTCTTAATGGGTGAATTTCTAAAATCGCTGAAATATGTGTTTAGTTATTTTTATAGCAGATTTGTTATCCGGAATTTCACGCTCTTATCCAAAACTACTGATGAGATATGGTGAAAAGGTGAAATCATCAAAAATTTTCGACCCCCCCCCCATTTAAACCCATTAGTTGTTGAATTTCTAAAATCGCCTAAAACGCATGTTTAACTATTCTTTAGTATAATTATTATCCCGAAATTCACGCTCCTACCTATAACTTCTATTGAGAAATGACAAAATGAGATAAAACATTCGACCCACTATTTTACCCCGTCTTAGTGGTCGAATTTCGCAAATCACTGAAATACTTGTTTAACTATTTTTGAAGGAGACTTTTTATCCTGAATTTCACGCTTTTTTCTAAAACTGCTGATAAAATATGGTAAAAAGTTGAAATCACCGAAAAATTTTAACCCCCATTTAAACTCCTTTGTAGTTAAATTTCTAAAATCGCCTGAAATACATGTTTAACTATTTTTTAGTAGATTTGTTATCCCGAATTACACGCTCCTAACTATAACTTCTACTGAGATATGGCAAAATGGCGTAAAACATTCGACCCCCATTTAACCTTCCTTATTATCTGAAATTCTAAAATCGCTGAAATACGTGTTTAACTATTTTTTTTAGTAGTTTTGTTATCCTGAGTTTCATGATTCTACCTATAGTTTCTACTGAGATATGGCAAAATGACCTAAAATATTTGACCTCATATTTAACCCCCGTTAGTTGGTGAATTTCTGAAATTTCTGAAATACATGTTTATCTATATTTTTTGTAGATTTGTTATCCCGAATTCCGAGCTCCTAACTAAAACAGGTAAAATGACCTAAAACTTTCGACACTCCATTTAACTCCCTTAATGGATGAATTTCTACAATCGCTGAAATCTGTGTTTAATATTATTTATTTAGTAGATTTGTTATCCTGAATTTCACTTTCCTACCTAAAACTGCTGCTGAGATATGGTGAAAACACAATAGGACTAAAAACTTTAGACCCGCCTTACTGGTACCCCTTACTGGATTTAACCCCTTTACTGGTTGAATTTTTAAAATCGTTGAAAAATGTGTTTAACTAACATTTAGTACATTTGTTATCCTGAATTTCGCGCTTTTAACTGAAACTGTTGTTGAAATATGGCGAAAAGGCAAAATGGCCTAAACCCCCGTAGGGGTTTTATTTCTAAAATCGCAGAAATTCGTGCTTAATTATTTCCTTAGTAGATTTGTTATCTTGAATTTCACGCTCTTGCCTAAAACTGCTGATAAAATTTTTTGAAAATGTGAAATCACCAAAAATTTTCGACCCCCATTTAACCCACTTAGCGGTTGAATTTTTAAAATCACCTGAAATACATGTTTAACCCCCGTTAGTTGGTGAATTTCTGAAATTAGTAGAATTGTTATCCCGAATTTCACGCTCGTGCTTAAAACTGTTGCTGAGATATGCCGAAAAGACGAAATTACCTAAAACTTTCGACCCCCCATGTAATGCCCTTAGGATGTGAATTTTCGAAAATCCTTTCTTAGTGGGTGTCTACATTGTGTAAAGAACAGGTTTTCCAAATTTCATTGTTCTAGGATAAACGGTTGATGCTCGGCTTTGATTATGAGAAAATCAAGCTACTCTTTTATAAGTATAGATATATGTTTTAATGCATCTTAATTTTGAAACAAATAAACAGGGTATAGCTTGCTTTTTCAATAATGTGTAACATTTCATCTTTGCAGTTTATGTGTTGAGCTCTCAGTTAATCGGCTTTAACTTTTATTAAGGTAAAATAGTGAGATTGGTATATATATTATATAATATTTTTCAAGCATCTGTAACATATCGTCGATGCCATGTCAAAATATCGAATACGGAAAAATGCATTTTTTTATTTACTTTTAAAAGTGGGCCAATTATCACCACTAAATTTTATTAAAATGTTTCGCCTAGTAAAAATATTAATAAAATTTCTGTGAAGAACAGGATTACCAGTGTGTCTTTCTCTTTTATTCAGAAATGCCGAATTCATATCAGAAATTTTGAGAAATTTGTTTTTTACTTTATGTAATAACGAAATGTCTGTCATTAAAAATTTAAAAAATCATAAATATTTCTATTTGAAATTTCTAGTATGGATTTGAAATTTTTGAATAAAAAAGGAGGCTAATTGGCAACTCTGGTGAAAAATAATTTTAAAATTTAGTATTGACAATCGGTCCATTTTTAAATGTAATGAAAAATGAATTTTTCTCACTTTCGATAGGTTGACATAGTATCGACGATATATACTTTCCGTATGAGTATTTTTCAAAGCAAAAAATTACTTGAAAAATATGTTGAATTACATATATAATTAAAATAAAAAGTGCACACAAAAACATGTGACTCCATTACCTAAAAGATGATTAAAACTTTAATTAAATTTAAAATTTATAAAACATTAAAATCGAGCACTTTCGGCTGTGAACCCAGCCTTTATCAGGATTTATAAAAAACAGGTGTTAAAACACAAACGACTAGATCACATCTATATAACAGTAAGTGCGAGTTCAAATCATTCACATTGGTCAAAGGTTGGTCGATACCACTGCATAGCGAAACAGGTGAGGAAGGAAGGAAAAAGGGGGGAAAAATCACATTCTACAGTTCCTTGATTAAATTAAGCGAGATTCTCGGATTATTGTAAGACAGTACATCATTGCACACTTTTCCATGCTTATTTATAATTTCTACAGATTCTTGAATTGTTAAATTATAGTAATTTCTCATAGGACATATTACTTTAGCATTATTAAAATCTATTTTAACGTTTCGGGTTTGATGAAGTCTCGATATAGCAGTGGATGGTTTGTTAAATTTTAGATTTCTTTTATGTTCTTTTATACGGTCTTTCAATTTTCTTGTTGTAAATCATATATATTCTAGTTGTCCATCTTCATTGGTTTTAAATGGAATGACATCTGGTGGGATAGGATCAATCTTCGCGGTCAGTAAATTCTTCATTTTAATTGGGGGTTTAGCTATCAAATTTATTCCATAACCAAAAAGAGCGTGTTGAAGTTTCTCAAAAAGTTTCGGTATATATAATAAAATGTGATTTTCCCCCTTTTTCCTCCCTTCCTCATCTGTTTTGCTATGCAGTGGTATCGTCCGACCGTTGGCCAATGTAAATGATTTGAACTCTCCCGCAGGCTCGTAGTACAGAGTGTGTAAATGTGATCTAGACGTTTTTGTTTTAACACCTGTTTCTTATAAATACTGATGAAGGCTGTGTTCACAGCCGAAAGTGCTCGATTTTAATGTTTTAAAGTTTAAAATTTAATTAAAGTGTTAATCATCTTTTAGGTAATGGAATCACATATTTTTGTGTGCACTTTTAATTTTAATTTGACAAAGAATAATTTAAGCATTCCGAACTTGTTTTATACATATATAATATTACATCATATAATAGTTTATTTTTATCTTGCCGGAATACAAAAAGAATCGCGATATCACACAAGGTATTAATAAATTAGTAGAAATGATAGCCATCAAGTTCATATTTTACATTTGTTTCTAATATCTAACTTTATGGGACTGTAACTGTTTTCTTAATAAGATTAAATGCAAAAATTTACATATAATGTTACTTCATACATAGTTTATAACGCGCTTATAGCAAAACCTATTATTTTCCTAGAGACACGAAAAACGAGCGATATATCCGAATGAATGATATGACAATGGATTCCTGTATTATTTTTTCATCGTATTTGTCGGCTGTAAAATAATTTAATAAAATTCCGAAAGTACAATATTAATAGAAAATTAATAAAACATAAATACAGAATTTTAATACTGGACTGGATCGAAAATCTCACACAATATGTACGTAAAACACGTTTATTTATTTCTATTAAATTTAAGTATAAGAGAAGAGATATTTTCTACATCAGCTTTTTCCCATTGATATAGAAAATGAAATATGGGAATTTCAATATGAAATTAATTAAAAACACAAAAGGAATTTCAAGTTTTTAAGATAAGTAAATTTTAATTTCAACATAAGCGATAATCGATATGTGACAGCTGGCACATCAAACTTAACTGTTGCCGCGTATTTTGTCTCTAAATTAGAAAACAATCTCTCTTTATATACGTGATTTATAACTAACACACACCGTACACGATCCCTGTTAAAGTTTGCATTTACTTAAATTCCCAAAACAAATTATTTTATAAAATTGTCAACGTATTCAAATGTCAAGTTCTGCGATTACTTGTACTCTTATGTGTATGTATTACCACATTTTCTGTATTTCTAGTATAGTACGATAGAATTTTCAATAAAATGAAACATATTTATTTTATATTATCAGATAAAATCTACGGCCTAAAATTCATGATATTATTGGTTAAATTCGTATGCCCTGTATTAATATAAAATGACATAAAAGAAACCAAGTAATCATACTTTTAATGTATATTTAAAAAAAAAGGGTTATTCAACAATGATTAAATTGTATCATTTTATTCTTAGATAATAAATAATATCCAATTTGGAAAACATATGTGTTTTTCTTTTTTTGTAAAATGTTTCACCAGTAAATATTTAAGTCAGTCACTGCACACACATATATAAATGCAAAATTGCAGTATCACACATCTGAAAATTATTGCTCTATAAAAAACATATTGAAATGTTTTCTTTTCTTTTTTTTTAACATTTAATTTTTTTTTCGCATTTTCTTCCGGCACCGAAATTAGTTTTATTAAATTTTATTGTTTGATTAGTTTGGCTTTATTCCTAAATTAGATTCATTAAACTATGCATTCAATTTTTGTATTAAATATATTTTTGCTTATGCTTTGTCACGACAGTGAAGTAAATACGTTTTTTAGTTTTCTAAGGAATGGTTTAATGTCTCTTATTGAATAATAAATACAAGCACCTTTTTATTAGGAAAACTAAATTTTACGGAGACTTCCTAAGAATACACGTATCATTTCTCCTTTACATCCATTTGAAACTAATTAAAGTTCTTTTGGAAACAAAAAAAATCATATTTTCCTATTAAAACGTAAACTAATGAAAAAAAAAATGTTTTATCTATCTATAAATATAATAAAGATAGAGATTTGTGGGTGGGTGTCTGCCGACTAAGTTCTGACTAGACCACTGCACATAAAGCTACAAAATTTGGTAGAAGATACCTTTATGTATGCAGTTTTCCACTTCGAAGGTGATTCTAGATTTTTTTATTACATGTTTTTTTCAATTTAATTTTAGCGTTTATTCACGTTTTGAAGGGAAAAGCTCCGTGTTGCAGAGGGGTTGAGGAGTACTCGAGGAGTTTCAGTTTTCGAAGAAATCGGACTGCAATTAACTGAGATATTAATTAAAAACTCATTATAAACTCATCGAAAAATATATCTTTTTTCCTAAAACGGCAAAAGAAACGTACACCTGTTCTTGATTTTCAAGTGGAAATGAATGAATTTGGAGAATTTTCATTAATTGGTGAAAATTAAGAAAACTATTTGAGGTATCGATTTGAAACACGCCATGCATATACAAAAAAGTTTTATGCATCCGATTTATTAAAACTCGGCCGGCAACTTTTCATAATTTTTTGAAAAAAAAATCTGATGCTGTTATTTCAAACAATACGAGATAGGGGTCAGCTTTCATTAAAAACTGAACTACAAAGAGATCTGTTTCCAGGCTGAACCCTCTATTTACCTTGCGAAAATGAAAGGAAATAAATGCGAATTTTTACTAATGAATGAAAACTAAAAAAACTAATTAAAATATCGATTTAAATTTTAGGATAGGGAAGAGGAGACATCTGGCGGCTAGTTTAGATTCAACTGTCCCTTTATTTACATTTAAAAGTATGTTTTCCTATATATAGAGATACCACCATTTTCGAACAGTAACGTCCTATTCTTTTCCCGGAATCTCTCGGACGGATTTCAACGGGAAATGGTTCATTCATCTCCCTCTTTATTTACATTTAACAGTATGATTTCCAAAATATCGACTTCAGTTTCCACCATTTTCAAACAGTAACGTCGAATTCTTTTCTCGGATAATAGGGACGCGATTTCAGCGGGAATTGGTTTATTAACGCCCATCCAAATTATTTACTTTTAAAAGTATGTTTTACTAAATATATACTGCAGTTACCATCATATTCGATCAGTAACGACGTATTTTGTTCTCGGGTTCTATGGGACCGATTTCAACACGAATTGGTTCTTTCAATTGAATTCAGTTTCAAACTTTTAGCCCATTGTAGTACATTTTATCCTCCGGGACTTTCAATGCGATTTTCAGTATTTTTTAGTGTTTCGCGTCGATTATTGCGTTCATAATAGAATTCCGTTTACAAAGTTTTAGTCTACAGCAGGTCTGTCCAACCTGGCGGCCGCTATTCACCAGAAAATTCTTACAGAAAATTTTGCCATATTCAATCTCCGAATATCTCCGATTAAGTGAGTCAAATATTTCTGTAAGAATTTTCTGGTGAATAGCGGACGCCAGGTTGGACAGCCCTGGTCTACAGCAATAAATTTTGTCTCCTGAGAGTTTTATACTCTGCTCAAAACAATTAGGGGAGCACATGGTTTTAACGAAATTACACAAATACTTACATCAATAAGTAACTTAAATTAAAACATCTATAATTTAAAGCATAGCAGAAAACAGAAAAATAAAACATCATTTTTAAATTAAAGTTCATGACGTCAAAAACCAGAAAAAGGAGATACTTGAAGATATCAAGATTTCGCAGAAATATCTGTTTCAGGGTCTCAGTTGACAAATTCAATTGCTCAGCTTTTGTTTTGAGAAAGGGTGATTTAAAAAATGTCACAACAACGTTATTTACCGGAATCCATGGCTTGGCGCATTAGATATAGACTTGAATCCGAGCAAACATAACGAAGTGTAGCGGACGCTGTTGGAGTGGCAAGAAATGTCCTTGCAAGGCTGTGGAATCGATTCCAAGAAACAGGAAATGTTAGATGCCGACCGAGGCAAGGTTGACCATGTACACCACAGCAACTGATGACCTATATATCTTATTAACAGCCTGCCGAGACAGAAAAGGGGATGATCCTCAGTTGCAAAAACGGTAGCTCTTGGTAACACGACAAAGGTTGTCCAGCCAAACAGTGCGAAATATGCTTCATCAGGTTAGTCTCTATGCACGTAGGCCAATGATCTGTATTCCGTTGACCACAAGCCACTGTGCGGCCCGAAGAAGTTGGGCTGCTGAACATCAAGATTGAACGCAACGGATTGGAGTCAAATGCTGCTTCCCTATTCAGTCTGGAGTGTGACACTCAACGTGCTTTCTATGGAAGGAAAGGGACACTCGAAATAACCCCATATTTGTTCATAAAAGATCACATTACAGACGAGGTGGGTGATGGTATAAGCTGGAATCAGCATAGGTGGATGCACGGACCTGCATATCATTTGGAATGACACTTTGACGGCCCAATGGTATACAGACGAGATACTGAGACCTCATGCCATACCTTACGCTTCACCCATGGTGACTCCTTTATTTTCATACATGGTAATGCTTGATAGTATACAGCTCGTCTGTTAGAGAACATGGTTGAAACTGAAACAATACAGCGTATGGAACTACCAGAATGCTTTCATGACCTGAATCAGATCGAGCATGTTTGGGACACACACGGAAGACGCATTGCAGCAAGACGAATGCTTTCTTTTATTGCCTGGGACAAGGAGATTGCAATTCCTGAAGAGTGGAACAGTATTCCTCAAAGTCCTAAACATAACCTCATCACATCCATGCAAAACATGTGTGCAGCTGTCTTAGCTGTTAGAGGGGACCACACGCCGTATTAAACAACTTGCATCATTACTAAACAATACTTTTTTTGTAATTTACATGTAACCAAATTGTTGCCCTATACCATCTTTTCATGTTCTTTCCATCCTTTCATAGAATTAAAGGTCCCTTACAATTTTTTTGCGTCTCATTTTCTGTATTGCGCATTGATACACGTGTACTCTCCATTTTATACCCATGCATGGCTGTCTCGCACGGTTCTCTTCTTTTATTTGCTTGCTCACCTAATTTTTTTGAGCAGTGTATTTTTAGCAATATTTTATGGTATTTTTAGCGGTTTTTTTATAGTTTCATGGCACTTTTTCCACATTAGTAAAACCTATCCGGATTTAATCTCTTAACACAATATTGTAAATTTTGTCATTTCTTCAAGAATGTTTATTCGGTATCCATACAGCAATTTTTTTAATTCTTGGGGAATATTATATGCGATTTTTATAGAGAGGCTTCGACATTCTTAAAATAAATCCTGTTTTAATCTTTAACCCAATATAATAAACTTTGTCCTCTACGACTTTTGAAATAAATTTTCAGTAACTTTTAGTGTTTCTCGCTATTTGCTGCGATTTTTAAACGTTTTTAAAAGGAATAATGTTTTAATGTTTTAGCCACCCAATATAATATATTTTTTACTCTTTTCAATAAAGTTTATTTGGAATTAGTGCAGGGATTGTTAGAATGTTTTCGCGTTTCGTACTATTTTTTTATGGGACCGGGCAACGCCAGGCAGATCAGATAATATGTGAATAAAACGTTAAAAAATACATCAGACCCATGTTATAACAGCGTATAACTTATCTTCCTTAGCGTGAATGAAGCAGTAAAAGAATTTGCTCAAAATAAAACGGAGAATTGTCCGCACTGTTCACGATAATCAATGGCAATCAATGGCAAAACTATGTGGAAACAAAGGATAGAAGGATAAACAAAAGAATAGATTAATGTAGAGATTTGGCCTAAAAACAAATTCAAACAGTTGGAAATGTAGTAACCAGAAAACTATCATTTTCAACTCCATTTACATTTTTTATGAATGAAACATTTCGCAGGGAATTCAAATTTAGAAATCATTGCGGGTTTCGTGATAATTCTAGCAAAGACAAAATCGGATTTGTGATTGACATCTAATAAAAACTACCCTTTAGAAATCGTCGTTAGATCAAATACCTCTCCTCTAAGGTCACCCATTTGTTCGTCGTATCTCTTGTTACTACGTGGTTTAGTCTTTCTTTACTTTGGTTATCATGATCAGTGCGGGAAAGTATTCGTTTTTTTTTCTACAATCTTTCACCGTTTCATTTGGACTAAGGGAAACAATCTTATATGCTGTCAAAATCTGGGTCTGCCCGGTTTGACATTTCATTAACGTACGTAAAACGTTTTTTTTTTTTTTTTTTTTTTTTTTTTTTTTTTTTTTTTTTTTTTTTTTCATTAAAATTGCGTTTTATATGAATTAGTTTTTTACAGAGGTTTTTAAACTTTTCCAGCAGAACATTGGAATCACAGGTTGCGCGCCTGATTACAAAATATTTTGTTTTTTGTATCTAAATTATGGTTGAGAGTTTTTGTGCTTACACCGAATCTGAAAACTTGTTTTTATAGCAGGTTTACGTTTAAAAAATAAAACCATGTGTGGATTACATAAATTTTAATACCATTAGCATTTTAACACGAAGAAAAAAAAATCACCAAAAAAAAAGAAATGAAATGTAAGTTTCAATTTATAGAACCTACCATACACCATTTATTCAAACAATTTCATGAAAAAAATATTGAAAACTTTTTAAACTATATTGCACCCAATTGTCCGAAATTCAATTTTGAGAAAAATGACTTTTAAGATCTTTCATTGAAAATATTCCATATTTAACAACTAATAAGAGTGGCATTCATTTTGTTTTAAAGTGATCAGAAATGATTGATCTTTAATGTATATTTGTTTTTCTTAAAAAGTAGATTTATTTGAAGGTTTAACCCAGTGAAATCCTTATTAAGGGAGAAACAATATTTGAGATTGATATTGAAATTCCCTTTTCTTGTAAACTATTGAAGCGATTTCAATAATTGTTTAAATTGTTTTGGAAGTAGATAAGCTATTTATTCATCTTTCAGCGAGAAATAAAAGTAAAAAATACAATAGTTATACGATTCCACAAACAAAACATTCTAGCTTCATTTTTTAATCAACGTCGCTAAAAATAAGTTATTCTTCAGGAAAACAAAATGATCTAATTATAGCTATTTGTAATACAAAACAAATAATGAAATCGTTACTTTAGTTCTTGAAAAAAGGTACATAAACATTAGCTAATTTCTACAGGTTTTTGCAACGGTTTATGTCTTTAAACTAACCATTTGTCATATGGACAAGAAGTGAAATAGAATTACTCTCAGATTTTAATACATAAGATTCCATGCATTCATTACGCTGTAAAAAAAAACATAAAATAAAATATAAAATATAAACGAAAACACAAATTATAAATTATTAAAATCGCTTAAAAAAGTTTAGAGGAAAAAAAAGAATTATTTGAGTTAGTGACACATATTAAATGAAACACTGTAAATGCTCTTTTAAAGCTTCAGCGGATTAAGAATTCTATAACCTATAAAAATATAAAATACGATGAAAAAAAATTTTTATATTTTTCTGAGTTTTTAAAATTTAATTAACTAGAAATAGTCCTGTCTTTTTTCTTCTTCTAATGCAATATATTTGAGGAAATTGTCTTCTAAACTAAAAGAAAATTTGATTCTAAAGGAAATGATAAGAGAAAATAAGATTAAAAATACACTTGTTGTTTGTTCAAGACATTTATTTTTTCAGAATTCTGATTATATGTCATCGAGAAGGCTATGCTATAAGTTTTTTTTTTTTTTTAACAAAGAACTTGTTCGTTGCTATAACAACGGGATCGCCTAGTGTCAAACCCATCTGTTTTGAACCAAGGTTATGGGAAAAATTTTTCAGCTACTTAAGAAAAGTAATGTTGAAAGGAAAGTATTTTATCTTTTATTTGCTTTAGATATTATTATTTGATTTTTTTTCTAAATAAAAGAATCTCGTTCTGCTTTATTAATTATACTGGATTTAGTTAAGAATTCAAATGTCAGGCTGTACATACTGTTTGATAATAATAATTTATTTTCTGTCAATGAAAAGACTTACGTTGATAAATTTCAAATTGCTATATAAACCATTGCAATTTTAATAGTTTTTTATTTCAGATAATACATAATTGTTATGTATGTTCTTTTTTAATGGATTAAATGTTTCATATGAAAAAATAATAAACATATAACTTTTTAATACGATTTCCATGAACTGATAAAAAAATAAAATACGTAATTGAATAAATTAAATATGTCGGTGCAGCAGGAAATATCTTCCTGTTTTTTTAACTAGAAAGAAAATAAAATGAGAAAGTGCGCTATTTTTTTTATTAACGAATGTTTTATGTAAAGATATTTGTACTGAGCAAGGAACTGAAAAAAGAGTTAGAAATAATATCCTATTCGTAAAATTACAGTAAAGTTTGCATTATTTATTTATTAGGGTATTCTTGCTGTCTGTTTGGTACAATAAAGAATTCAAATTAATAAATATAAGGTAAAGCCAAGAGAGATTGCGCACATAGAGGTTCGGGAAGAAGGAGTAGAGTGAGCGCGCAGCGACTCCAGGTAGTTGTACAACAGCAGTAGTGCAGTGTTTACTTGAAAGTGCACGTTGATTGTTCTGAGCGTCTAAGATAAAGCATTGCTATTTTGTTTTGTTTTCCCAAAGTAAGTGCTTGCATTTTCATAGCTATTCATCAGAATTTCTATACAATGTCAGTAGTACAAAATATTTTAAACTTAAACGATTTCTCATAAGCTACTAATCTAGACTAACAATGTGAACATCAACGGTTCGTTTTAGTAGCGGCCATGTTTAAATAAAAGGCCGCGCAATCTGTCCTACCGAAATTGGAGAGTTTGCGCATCTGATACTTAGGAGAGATGGCGCATTGTTCCGATTAGTTTCCATGCTAGGAGAGATTACGCAGCTTATTGGTAAAGTTGCGTAAAAAAATTAAAAATGAAAATGGTCTAATTTTAAGTTGAACGTGTTATCAAGTAACTTAATGTTATTTTGTAATCTTATCTGGACTTGTTTTTTCTGATTCTTTAATTTTTTCCCCTCTATTTAAGTTTTTTTAATCGTTTTTAAAATTATTTCCTTTTTCTGATTCTTTAATTATTAGGTTGAAATATTCACTCCTAATACAATAATATTTGTTCCCAAAAACCTTACACCAATATCATTTAAGTGTAATTATTACTGTTAACAATTTAATTGTAGTTATTATTAGTAACAATCTCTCATATCCATGTACGCAATCACACCAACCCTGTAAGGACAGATTTCGCAAAATAACTTTCTTGGTTTTATTACAAATGTTCTATTAAATTGCAACACAACAACAAAATAGCAATGGAAATGCATAAAAAACAAATTAAGTAAAAATTATTCATGGATAGTTTAGAAAACAATTAATATTTAGATGTTTTATTGTTATTATTTTGAATTGTGCGGAGACTCTCCTAGCTTTACCTTATATAAATTGTAAAATCTCAAAAAGTGGTTCCGCAAACTTTGACAAATTTGTGTAGTGAAGAAAGGTTTTCGTTTAAAATTCAGTGAGTTTATAGTCAAATAGTTTCAGATTGATTATACCTGTATATTGTTACACGTATTGGATGATTGCGATAGAAAATATTTTTACTTCGGGAAATTTTAGTTAAAATAAATATTAATAATATTACCATAGAAGCATAGATGGTTTTCCTCGTTTCTGGATATTATTGGAAAATAATAGTAAAATGTAAGATAAACATTGCGCTATAGTAAAATCCTGGTGAATATAAACTACGAAAAATTAAATGTAATTCAGAATAACTTTTCAATGAACTGCTTTTATACTTTTTATATAACTCCTCATTCAGAGCAAAAATGTGACTATGTGATACAGGAGCAATGTGAATATGACAACAAAATAATACATTGTTGTAATTTCAAAATTTTCATCTATATCACGCAAACTTTTTTTTTATTTTAAAAGCCTAATTTTGCTATTCCCAATATTGCGCCATGTGTCTATTCTTACATTTTGTAAGCTGATGTTATTAAAATCTGTACTACTTCTCACACCCGTCCTTGACTAAACTTACAGCTGCGATACGTTAACCCCTTTTACCGAAAACATTAAAATTGACACTAGGTTACATTGATCTCATTAAAAATTTTAAAAAAAGTACGGTGCAACAAACCCACCTTTTTTAAATTCAAAGTCAAATAAGAACTACACATATAGAGTAAAACCTGCTATGGGAGAAAAAATAATTCCATTTTTCACAAGTTTCCCTAGTAGCACTTATATTTGTATACTATTGACTTCAACATGACTATGATTTTTTTTCATTTAAGGAGGGATTTCGTTCTACAGTTTTCTTTTTCAAATGTTTTACTGTATTTCCAGCAAAAACCGCAAATACTGAATTGACTATATCGAAACTGAAACATATAGACACTATGGAACCTCAATTTATACCCAATAGAAACTAAAGTACTTTGTTAAATGCTCGTGTCACACACAAAAAAAAAAAGTAGTAACAATTTCTAGTGAGGAAATAATACAAAAGTTAATTCAGCTTAGATTTCCATAAGTATCTTATATATTACGTTTGGTGGAATTACAACCTATTGATGCCGGGATATATCTATGTCATGGTGCAACTGATTAAATTGTGGGGGATTTATTGAACTAGAGTTTCAGTTACAACTGCCAAACTTTAGTTTCCCAGATAGACAAGATACAAACAAACAATCCAAAACTAATCAAATACTATTCATGACATTCCAAAATGGATGAATCAATTATAAAATAAAAAAAATCGAATCGACTTTTTTTCTTTGGGAATATAAAAGAAAATATAAATTGACGCATAGAGCTAATCAACAATTGCAAAATAAATCCTTACTATAGTATTCGCAACTGTATCAGTCTTTCTTTCATTTCCATTTTTAGGTGCGTTCGTAATTATATAAATACATAGCACCTATAGTCGTCGTCTGGTCCATCCGTCTGTCTGTCCATCTGTGTGTCCGTCCGTCTGTCTGTCTGTCTGTCCATCTGTCCATCCGCATATAACTGAGAAAAAACTACACAACCGAATGATTTGAAATTTAATATACATAATCGTTTCAGAATTTTGTCGAGTCATTTAAAATTTTATGAAAATCGAATCAAAACCTAAAAAGATATTAATATTTTTTTTTTCTTTATTCCAATAAATCCTATCATAGGTAATATATTTAATAAAAGTTGAAGTGATGTGAATGAGGAAAACAAATATGGACTAACCACTTGTTTTTTCATATGCCGAGCGGCCATTTTTATTTTATATTTTTTTCGAATAAAATTGCATGAATGCTACATTTTTAGAAAGATCGTTCAAAAAAATCGTTTGCTTGAGAGATGAGTTAGATTAAAAAATGTATAAATTCGGAGATAACTTCAGTGGAAATTACGAATATCTCAATCCATTACAGTAAATAAACACAAACTATTCGTGAATCATGTGTCATAGAAATAGTAAACCATGGAGGTAATCATTCGCAAAGCAATATCTCCATGGTGAATTTTACATTGCTGTCTGGTGTCGAAAAAAGATTCGCATCTGTTTACGTGACATACGCGTATTGTAGTTACTTTTACTAATTTTTTTAATAATATTATTTAAAATTGTTTTTAAACAAAATAACTGTAAGTTGTTTTTGAAATTTTTCTTAGTGATAAATTTATTTCCAGGAAAAATAATCAGCTTACTTTTATCACTATTTTTATTATTATTTATTAGATATTTAATCTTTTAATTATTATACTTTGTAAATGGCAAATAAATTTTAAACGTTCAAAAACACAAATTATTGACATTTTTATCTTAAATTAAAAGTGTTCAAATAAAAAAGTTTATTAAATCATTAAAAATTGAAAAAAAAAATTATTCGAGGTTTAAATAAATGATTTAATAACAAATTATGTTTCCGATTTTAAAAGCAGCAGTCATATATAACATACATCTACTATATATATTTTTTAAATCATTCCGAAATAGTTTTTTTTTAATGAGTGAAGAACTTTGGATAATATATACGCTTGAAAAGACACGTATAAGAGGATAAACACAGTTTTTATGAATAGAAATGTCAAATCTCTGTAAAGAGCATTACAGAACATGTTTTTAAAAAAATCTTCAAATTGAAAACAGTATCAAAATACTTCCAGTATTTTAAACCATTTCTTACTTTATATAGGAAAATTTTCAGTAGAAAATGAAAGTGAATACCGAGTTAATATGCTCTTCCAGTTAAGGGGTCATGTACCTTTTAAATTCGCCGAAAATCAACAAAAACTTTCAAACTTTGAATTAGTGTATCTTCAAAACTTTTTTGTGTACAAGCATGAAATTTTGACTATTGATTAAACAGATTGTGCTTTTTAATATACTACCATTAGAAACTGACTAGTCTTTTACAGAATTTGAGCATTGTTGAAAATAATGTTGCTCTTTTTAACACTTTCCAACCTAGTTGAAAAGTGTTTATGACTTCGGTTTGTCTGGCCGTCTGCCGTCTGGCCTTCTACCGTCTGTCTGTGCTCTAACTCCCGTATATATGCTCGGATTGCTCTGCAATTTTTATATGTTATTGTCGTTATCTATAGCATGTTCCCTATTTCAACTGAAGTGTATAGCACTTATAGTTTTTTACAGGGACACTCAAAAAGTTCCGTTACATTACGGTCTACGGGGAAAAATCATTTGCGGTTCATTTTAATGATGTAACACAATTTCAAACACATCGTAATTAATGTATATCACTAAGGTGCATTACAAGAAGCTTAATATGGAATAGGGTGTGCATAGCACTTATAGTTACTTTACAGGGACAGTCAAAAGAATTCCGTTACATTACGTCTATGGAGAAAAATGCTCTGCGGTTTATTTAAATAATGTTTCACTATTTTAAACGCATTGAAATTTATATATATCACTAAGGTGGATTACAAGAGGTTTACTACAGAATATTGTGTGTATAGCAGTCATCGTTCATTTACAGGGACACACAATAGAATTCTCTACTGTCTGTTAACAATAATTCCTGGAAGTGCGTTTTAAGTTACTAAACGCGATTTTAAATTTAACTCACTTTTTGTTTATTACGTGGTGTGTATAAATTCTGTAGATCATATACAGGGAAGCACAAAAGTTAGCAAACATATTTCCGTTTATTGACAGAAACTCCAGAAGGGGAATTTTGAACTGTGCTACGCGTTTCTTAACTGAACTAAAATTTAGCATCCTATGTAGTATATATACAAATCTATAGACCATATACAGGGCTGAATAAAAGTATTCGTATATTTTCCCGAATATTGTATATGTTGGAAATAAATGTTGGAAATTCCTGAAATTACGTTTTAAAATATGTTATGCGTTTTCCAAATTGTTTACTTCGATGTTATCTTCCAGCTTACTAAACGGTAAGATTTGTACAATTATTTTGGAAGCGTTGGGAAGTATTACATAATCTATGCTTGGCGCATGATTTTTCGCTCTTTTTTTCCGTAAGTCATTGCGCGCATGATATCTGGAGAGTGTATGACTGGATTGTTATGAAAGTTGAGGTAGGTAATAAGAACATATGTATTTTAAAAATATCCTACTCGTAGGTCAAAATTATTTTATTAACCGTGTAAAAATCATATTTTTGAAAAAATTTCAAAATTTTACATTTTTTAATGAATAAAAACAGTCATAATTAAGAATCTTATCATTGTAAATATTTAAAAGTAGATCATTTTAAACACACACATGCGCTTATTATCTAACTCAACTTTCATAACAATCCATGCATATGTTCTCAAAATATCATGCGCGAAATGATTTACGGAGTAAAAAAAAAAGAGCTATTTTAATTTCAACAATTCACAAATTCAGTAAAATATTAGTCAGTTTCTAATAGTATTAAATTAAAAAGCACAATCTATTTAATTAATAATAAAAACTTTATGTTTATATATATATATAAAGGTTTTTAAAACACACTAATTCAAACTTTGATTGTTTTTCTCGATTTTCGTCGCGCTTAAAAACAAATAAGTAGTTTTGATTTCACATCTTACAACTTATTTGTTTTTACCTACTGCAGTAATTAAAAGGCTCCGTTTATCATTAAAATTAGAAAAATTTAATAATATATCAAAACATCTTTTTTTAAATTGGAAATGGATAAAAGAATGTGATATAAATATGCTTTTATATAACGGGTGTCCTTAAAAGAAGGGAACATTTTGAAAATTAAATAACTTGAAAACGGTTAAGAATAAAAATGTTCCGTTTGTTCCATATTTATTAGAAAATCAATAAACTTTTACCTAAATAATTGAAAATCAGTTTAAAATTTCGAAATTAGGGAACGTTGTAAGCTGAAAAAAACTAAATGAAAATATTTTCTAAATAACCGTCATTTGCAGCAATAACATGACGTAGTCTCAAAACAAAACTGACCGATATTCGTAAATATGTCTCATCAAGAATGCTCTCATATGCCTTACAGATGTTATGTTCGAGTTCCGCTAAATATCGTGGGTTTAGTAGGTAAACTTTGTTGTTAATTGTCCCCACACAAAGAAATCAGAACGATTCAACTGCAGCGAATATTGTCATTTATAAACCACAAAATTTATTTTATATGAATATTTTCTTGAAAATGACGCCGTAATGAGCGATGAAACGTATGTTGGATCATTAAAAAGGTTTTTATAAGCCTTTTGTTGTTTTCTTTTAGTATCGCTTAAGCATTTCTCCAGATTTTAATTGTCATTTAGTTTTTTTCAGCTTACAGCGCCTCTTATTGGCGAAATTGTAAACTGATTTTGAAATCTTGTGGATAAAAGTGTATTGTCTTTCTAATAAAAATGCAACAAACAAAGCGTTGATATCGTGGTCAAATTATTTAACATTTAAAATGATACCCACATTTTGGAACACCCTGTATATTTCTATCATTTTATGTGTAAACTTTTGAATAATAGATATCCTAGTTAACTAGCATGACTAAATATCCTTCAGACCCCTAATTAGAGTAATATGATAAATAAGGATCGATTGTTTATACACACATATAATGCCACAATAGCTCACAGAAAAAGAAATATGTCTTCAAATTTATATTTTAAAGGATTAGTAATTTTAGATTCACATATATGAACCTAAAATTAACAAACTCTTAAAATGTCAGTCCCATTATCAATAATTTAAACCCATACAATAAAATAAAAACTAATGTCCTTACATTAATCGATAATGTATTTAGGTTAAATGATTAGAAAGGTTATTTATTTATTTTATTCTGCAGTCTTGGAGGTATTTTAGAAAATCATATGAAAGCGACATTTATTTTATTGGGTTGAGGACTAATTCATAAGCGTTTTGTTTATATTCCGAACTTTGCCCATTAAGTGAAGGTGATTCACCACAGTTTTTTTTTACCACACTCTATCTACAACGGTCATTTAACGTTAATTTTCGATGTTCATTATTTAATGTCTATGTTAGAACTGAAATAGTTTTCCTTTTTCCGACAAATGTTAATATTTTATCATCTCGAAATGCTTTTATAATAATATCATATCTTTCAGGTATGAAAAAGTTTGTTCTTCTTTAAATTTACAATATTTTTTGGGAAAGAAATATATTAATGCAGCATTTCATAACAAAAACAAGTAAATAATCTTAACGCTAAAACAATACAAAATACCTTTAAATGAATTAGTGAGTGAAGCATATGACGATAATAATAGTCTGAAAAAAGTTTAATAAATTTGTGTGATTGGTTTGGTTTTTTGGGGTAGCTACAAATATCTTTTACACATGAGGGCTAAAAGATCAGTAAATTTCTGTGCAATCACATGGGTATCTTAAATGTAACATGCTATTTCACTATAGAATTGGAATATATAAATAAAGACATAACATCAATGATTTGCAAACCTACTAAGTAACAGAATATTTACATAATATATTAAAGAAATGATATAATAATTTGTTGAAAAATATCTAAGGCTAGGAATAATTACAAACATTATACGCATATATTTATAAACAATTAAAATATATTTATAAACAATTCACGACATTTTCTTGTTATTGATTTCATAAGCTTGATTACAAAATAAATAACACAGAAAAACCTCGTGAATTACATGATTTAAAGGTGACCGTTTTATATGCAATATTCTTGTGAGAGATAACAATGTCTAAATCTGTATTTTGGTGGAAAGGGGCAATGTTCGTCTTCAGTGTTTTGAGACAAGGCTGATTTTTATTTTCACTTTTTACTTCTTGAATTATTACTGAAAAGAATATTTACTTGTGGAATAAATTATATGTAAGACAAATAAATTTAAAATTTTATAAGTACACAGTCTTTGATGTTCACCATCAATTGTCTAAGATAGAACTAAAGTTCTTTTCCTCTTTTGAGACGAATTAATATATTATTATCCCGAAAAGCTTTGAAACTTAAAGAATATTTTAGCTCGGTATTCATTTTTGTTTTCTAATGATCCTATTGCTGTGAAGAAATTTTAAAAGAATAATTTGATTAACACAGAGAACAGTATATTGATACTATTTTCAATTGGAAGATATTTTTGAAAAATTTCTGTGTGTATTGTTGTCAGCAGCGATTTCACATTAAAATTCATAAAAACTGCGTTTATCCGCTTATACGTGTTTTTTCAAATATATTATCCGAAGTGTTTCATTCATGCACTGCGGTAGGTAATTATAGGGTCATTGTCAGTGTTGAGCCTATACATGTTGTGAATCGATTTTACATACACCAAAGATATCACTTTTGAACAATAACCTATTTTATACCGAATTACAAAATATGCTGTGTGTGATAAATAGTTTAAATCTTAAAACTATTTCTGTTATCATTGTAATACTTTTAAATTTTGTTTTCTGTATATCAAATAAAAGTCCAAGGTAACGTGCTAAAAAGGAATCTTTAGTTGAAAAAGTTTTAGATCCAATGAGGCACTGGTTTGACGGACTACAGTCCCCTACTGTGCGAGCTAACAGTGACTGCAGCTTAAAACAAATTACAAAAATCATGTTTGAATGTAAATTTGGATCCAGAACCTCCCAGAGGGCATAGAGATGTCTACTATTTAGCACTTTCTCTACTTTTTACCTTACATAATCGCATAATTCTAGGATTAAAAAAGGCATTATTCGCAAATAGCGGAACTCATAAAAGTAAGTACATCACCTCTCCCTCTTTCTTGACTAGTAAACTAGTTGTCTAACCCTTAGACAATTAGGCTTTTGATCATATAAACTAGTTGTAATTATAGTATGATCGTTCTATTATTATATTGAACGATGAAATTCGTATAGAAGAAATCAAGACGCAATGCATGCTAGACTGAAATATGTGAAACACAATTTGGTAACATACTTTAAATAGAGAATAAAAAATAGTTGATTACATATTAGGTCTTTTTACACGGAATAAAACTGACCAACGTTTCAAGATTTATACATTGTTGAGGAAAATTTCTTATTAAATATTCTGCAGAAAGCATACTTATAGATAATTGTAACTTTTCAGTAAAACAATAGTATGTATTTAAAAATAAATTTTAGTAGCATAATACAGTTAGCTTTATAAATAAATAAGATAATGAATGATTAGTAATTTCCTTTATTAATAGTTCAAACGTGCGTATTATGTAACATTAATAATTTATACTCGTTGAACTAAAATGTTAAATATGCTTTCTACTCAAGTAATGAATATAATAATATCTCAGATATATGGACTTAGAACATATTTTGAAATCGAAAATTTAAACGAGGATTTAGTTTTCTTGTAACAAATTATTCCACAGCTATTAGAAAATTTATTAGTCAAGAACTTTCATCAATCATACGTATAAAGTAGAAAAAAAAATATTTGACGATAATAGTTGAAAACACAAGCTCACATCAAATTTCTTTTGAGGGTTGATGTTTAATTAAGATAATCGGTAAAATTTATCACTTGATGCAAAAGAAATGTGTTGATAACAATGGAAATTTTAATTACGTGTTATTGACATTTTACTTTAATAATAAATAGGTAAAATTAATTTATATAATTTTACACAATGCATAGTTTATTATATTAAATATCATAATAAGCAATTAAAATACTAAATACCGTAATTTCTTCATATTTTAATTTAACTAATATTGTCATCTATCTTTAGGCAAAATGATAGTTTTTTAAATATTATATATGAATCTTTCAATTACAAGTAATCTCTATTTAATTAGAAACAAGTTAAGCTTATTCAAATTTAAAACCAAATTATTATGCAATTATAATTAAATTGTTATATTTCAAAAATGCTTGACATTCTTTTCAAATGAATTCACTCATTTTTTTTTTTATTAAGTAATAATAAAAAGACATTATAAATGATTCAGTTATTAAATTTCTTTGCACAAGCGAACATAATTTAAAACGATTATTTGACAGTAATTGCAAATGTTAAGTATGTTAGGAATTTGTAAGAGATTTTTCCGAAATGATATGAAGTGTTCGTTACTTTAATATATTACAATTTTCGGTTTTGTTTCTTTAGCTCTTCGACTCTATATGTAATTATTTGGTTGTTATTGAAGTAATTTTAATTATATTTATAAATCACATTCTATTATTAAAATAAATAAATTTCTTAATATACTGTTCGACAATGATAGAAAAATACTTATTGAAACACTATAAATTACATTCTCCTTCAATCCGTTATTATTGAATACATATCTACAAAGGGTGTTTACACATTTTTAGAAAGATTTCTATAAAGTATTAATAAATGCGGTTTTTGTTTGGTTTAGGGGATAGTTTTAGCAGCAGTTCATTATTTGAAATTAAATTTATCGTCCGAAACTTTCAAATTTATTCTTCTTGAAAAATAGAGCATGTACATGAGCTGTGGATTGAAAAATAGGTTTCTGCGTTTTCTGAGGGGAAACTATTCTTATCTTGTAATTACCAAACGTCATGAAACGCATGGTAAGAGAATTTCTAAGCGTAAAATAAACTTTAATTCAATACAACATTTTTTATCTTACGGGGAATGCCCGTTAATATGCACTACTACATTGAAAGAAGACTATAAGTGAATATTCGAAAAAAATTCGTAATGTTTCAACCGATTCTAAAATAAAATAGCTGATAACAAGAGAAAATCTGCCACCGCAGACATCAAGTGCAATATCTTTAAATACATATGTAGAACAATAAACAAAATAATTGAACTAAATTTATAAATTTTAAAAAAGCTAAAAAACATATTGTTCACCGTCTTTTGTCGAGCCTTGAGTCTCAACGCATAACATTTTTCAGAGCCCTGTATAAAAATTATCTAGCAGAAAATAATTGGAAATACACTGTTACTCTTGTATATTTACTATCGAAAATGCGTAGAAAAGATATCCAAACCTGGTTACGAGAATGCAAAGAAAGTGTCAGTAAAGGCTTAAACATTGTCGCAGTTTCTTTTACAATGGAACACTGAAAATACGTAGACTGAAAAAAAAATTGTAATCAAATTATCAGACTATCAAAATAATATTTTAGGTCCGATATGTTCAGAAGAAATTCTATTTTTTTTAAATCTTAAACGACTTTCAAACTTCATTAAGACAAAGCCACCAGTGATACTTCAAAAGCTACCACTGGTTTCCTTGAAAAATTAAAAACCGACACAGTTAATGCATATATACCTATTTATCATATCCATGAATAGTCGCCCTGACGTTTCACCTGCGCACAATTGAGCCTCTGGACTTCTGAAAAGAACTCTTTATAAGCATAAACCCACCACGAGCGAAGGACTCTGGAAACTAGTGAAAAAAGAATGGAAAAAAATGGCCCTGGAAATTTTATGAAAAGCTCTTCTATCACGGAAAGCACGATGCCGGCTTATAGTCCAGCAGTGACGTTATCAGAACAAACATCTAAAAAATTACATTTTACATTTTAAACATTAATAAAACAGCCCCGAATTCATTCTAAAAATGTGCAAAATACCTCTGAACAATACAATACATCTATAACATCCAAAGAATTGCTATAATTTCAACTGTAATTCATGCAAGTAAAGTACCGTTTAAATTCATATAATATTCTATACGGATAATTTCAAGTGGTTTATTTTGATACAACGGGTCTTCACATATTAAACTTCAACTTGACTTTCAAAATTTCAATAATATAATCATAATTTATTTGTATGTTCTTCAATCCCCAACACGTGGAATTACAATTTATATCAATTTTGAATAATAAGTGAGATATGAATAATTAAAAAATCCTTGTAAAAGAAGAAACGTTTGTTATTTAAACATAACTCGAGCAATAATTTATCTATTCCATTACTACTTTTTATATACAAAACTAGTGGAATGCTTACCTGAATCTGCAATTGATATCTAGAGCATTTGAAAAGACAACAAAAAGTAGATTAATCTATGATCAGATTATTCTTAAATTTCCGCAATTTGGCGCTAAACTAAATCGAAAAGACAGATTGTCATCGAAAAGACAAATTCACATTTTGTGTTGTACATAAAATTAATATCAAGTGAATTTTCATGGGTTGAAATATAAGTTGCATTAGAATAGGCTCGGAATTGTATTTTATATTATTATTATTATCAGGGGTCCAACCCGGGATTCTTAGATTACAAAACATACTGTACCCAACATAGTTGAGTTTTTTTTAATCAAAAACTTTAATAATGTATTAATATTTGCAGATGAATTATTAATGGCTGTAATAAATTATTAATAATTGTACATTATTTATTTAACTGCAATACATAGAATTTAAGATTTATTATTCAAAACGGTTTTCTTGTATTTATTTATTTATATATTGGTGATTGCGCACCTGACTCTACAAAATTTGTTAGGCAACATTTCTTTTTGTAATAGATTTTATAGTAAATGAATGTAAAAGAAATGGCAAAAAACGTTTCTTTTAGCCCAAATTCTTAAATTGTGTATTATTACTTTCAGGAACGTTTCCGAGTTGCGGACGTTTCTCAAAAAATAAACACACGGCTTCCGATATATGGGTAATTTTCTAAAAATGCGTTTTCCCATTTCTATCATCTGCGGTTCTATATGTGATAAAAATAAACTATATTTTGAGTCACCGGCTATATACGTGTACAGATGTAGAAAAATTTTCATTCAGTGCGGCGTACGCGATAGATGATCAATAATTTCCAGTACCAATTGTTCTTAATAAAAATTTTTGTCTTACTTAAGCGCATAATTTATAAATCGAATCTTGATTTTCCGAAAAGGTGGTACTGAAAAGTAATTACCGTACACCTTTTAGAAGTAAGAAGTCTCTGTATATACAGGGTGTGCAATAAATAGTGCCCAAACTCTGCACATCCATATTCCTCGTTGGGAGTACATACAAAATACCCAAAGAACTGTACCAGTACGACCCATAGTTTACGAGAAAAATACGAAAAACAAAGTATGACGTCACAGCCGGTGCAGGGGGAAAAACATCGTAATGGACACATAAACAGCATTATTTCCATATCTTTCCAGACGATAACGTTCAAAACGTTCGTTGCGCATATCGCGTCATGCATGCGTGCGCCGTGGAAGGGCGTTAATCCGCCGTTATCGCGATGTAGTGACTACACTAACAGACTTAGATGCGCGTCTACATGCTGCTTGTACTTCGGTGGGCACCTCTGCGACGTGTGCCGAGCATTCATACATTCCACGGCGCGCTCAAGCCTCCTTATCGATATGAAAGGTGGAAACTTTGAACATCTGCCTTTATAATTTGCAAATACCGCTGTTATTGTATCAAATAAAGTGTTTTTTTCTTGCACTGGCTGTGACATCATACTTTATTTTTCGTATTTTTCTCGTAAGCTATGAATCGTACAGGTACAGTTCTTTGTGCATTTTTTATGTAATCTTTCTTGACGAGGAATCTGGCTGTGCAGAGTTTGGGAGCTATTTGTGGGACACCCTGTATATATATGTATATATATATATGTTAACCAATTGATAGAGATACACACTTTAAGAGGTAATAGAGCGTTACATCAAACAAGTATTGTATAGGAAACCAAGGTCGCAATCTACTCATTCAGTCAAAATTACAGGGTTCTTCACTTCAGTCTGAGATCGTAGTTTTGGGTCATACGTTTAACAATAATGAAGGTATGATATATATTATTTCTGTTGCCAACATATCTTTTTTTTAATTAAATACAAAATGCAAAACGATAAATGCGATACCATAGGAAAGGAATTTGAAGCGGCTTCTGATATAGTTCACTTACATAACGTTAAAACAAGGTTTTTGATTAAAAATTGCAGTTAATTAAAATTAAATCAGCATTGTTTTCATAAAATAAATGAAAGTGTTTTCTCAAATCAATGTTGCCACAAAAATAAAATACCGCATTATATTGTGCTCAAGAATGATTATATATAAAAAAAATAAAGATAAAGTAGGACGTTGTTATTGCACGGTTTTATTTTATATTTATGATTAAAAAGCAAAATTTAAATTCATATGCTCAATTTATTTTTCTTTATCCATTTTTGTTACGAAACATATGATATCATCCTCTAATACAGTTAAAATACGATTGATAATTATTTTCTGCTTTAGCTAACTTCGGTCAGTTTTTATTGTAACTTTGATGAAATAAATGAGATGATATTCTGGCTTGACTAATGTTTTTTGTAGATATTTTTAGTTCTTTTGTTCTTTATAAGTTTAAACCTGCATCTAAAAATTATTAGACTGCAGTGCGAAATATTCTCATGAGTCTACTGGTTTTAATAATATTTACAACATAATTTACTTGATGTGTGTAAATGCGATGTAAAATCACAGAAAGTGCTAGAAATCCACAGTACGTCGTTCGATGCACCATATTCTATGTCAACTACTTTCCAAAAATTGTATAGTCGGTTTGACCGCTGACTGGATGCAGATGATGGTCACCACATATCTTTTAGTGATAGTGTCTCATTTAATGTGGTAGAAGTGACAACTATTGGCATCAAATCAGTACTAAATTAGACAATCCAATTTCGAAATGCATTACATATGGTGCTCTAAGCGAACTATTTTGTACTTCTACTTTTTTCGGTATTTCAATACATTTTGCACACAGCAAGACATACTGTAAAATAAGATTAATGTTTCTTCTTTTACGAAAAGATAATACAACCACGCACGAAACTATACAGTTACCTCTTCCGAGTTACGAACGATTCCGAAAAGCGTTTTTTTTATCTTTATGACCCTCAGGCACGAATATATACGAGGTTCGTTTGGAAATAATTTCATTTAAAACTATAATTTTTTTTTACAAAAATGGATTAAACACGTAATTTATCATACGAATATGAAGTTTATTTAAGGTTATAATGATGGGCCCGGGCAACGCCGGGTGAGTCAGCTAGTTCAATAAATATTTGAAATTGGTGCGATATTTGTATCATCAAAATATTTTCAATGATTATATTTGCAGGATTATCATAAATTGGTGAGATGTGAAAATAAATTGCTGTTTATTTTTCGAGTTTCAGTTCATCCAGTAAAAGACTGCCAAAAATATACATACGACATTCATCTTGATGACATGATTTATGTACCTTTTGCACAGGAAAGGAAAACTTTTGCTACCTAAACAACAAGATTCCACGTTACGTTTCGAAACTCATTATTAGGTATTATATTCAAGCATGCAACAAAAATAATTTTAAGTATTGATGCTAATTCAACTAATACCTTTTGTAATTTTTTTTTAATTTACGTACCAAACAAAAGAGTACAATTTGAAGTTTTTTTTTTTTTTTTTTTTTTTTTTTTACATTATAGAAGTGTAAGAATGAAGGAATACATAATATAAGTGTAAGAAGAAGTGTAACATAACAGAAAAAAATTTAATGTAGGCTAGTCCCAGACTCCCAAATGGTCCGATTTTTGAATACCGGTATTTTCTTAGAAAAAATTATTATTAGATTTTTCTTGCAAATTTTGCAGAAACCACCTTCAAACGTAATTTTTTCCGGCCGGAAAGGTTACCGAAATTTATGATGAAATTTTCTGTTAAAAATATTGGTATTCAGTAGTCGGACCATTTGGGAGCGTTCGAAAAGTAAGTCAGCGGTCCCCAGTGAATGAAGAATTAGTAAATATTGTAATCGAATAAGGTTTGAAAAACTCCTCACTAGTTAATTGTTATGCTGCGTTTAAAAAACCCGTAATTCCGTAAAAACGTGTTATAAGTTATTTGTAAAAGATATAAATTAAATAACATAGTATGGAATTTAGGGTTTTTAAATTGCTGCTTGTTCATTCACTGGAAATTTTTGCGTTCATTTACTAGTAAGAACTGTTTATTTACTTGGTTTTTGTATAGCCTTTTATTAAGACGCCCCTAACAACCGAAACAAATGAAATATAAACTTTCTTTTATTATTTTTTTAACATTTGTATACCAACATATGTATTTATACTGTCAGACACCAAAAGGTACTGTTTATTAAAATATTATTAATCTTTATTTAAAAAGTCTACTTAAATGTTCATTAACAGGTCAGGCTACCCTATGATGATTTTAAAGCTATCCGTTGAATACAAAGTAATATAGTTGTAAATTATGTAGTGAACTCAGCATTCTTTGCAATAAATATTTGTAATAAAGAAAAAGAATGTATTTATCATTAACAATTAATCAATTTCGTAATTTATTTAATTTTAAAGCATTTATTTTTTGGCGTTACTTCAAAACTTTATCAAATAATCAGGTATAAAAAATCGTTTTGTTTTTAAATACACCTTTTTATCAGCATTCAATGTTTATATTCAAAATCAAGTATAATTTCCTGCCTGGGAACATTTACCACTTTTATTACGCTAGGTAGAAAGTGCAAGCTAGTGAATTTATTTAAAATATATATAGGGTGATCGAAAAGTTTGGAAACGGTCAAATAACTCGATAAATATACACCACATTGAAAAACAGAGAAATTATGTTCAATATTTTTGAAAAATCTATTTAGGCATATCAAAGTTGCCCCCCTCAACTCTGCCCCCTGGGGAAAAGGGGGAGGGGGCCAACTTTGAAATCTTAAATGATAGCCTCCCCCTTTATATTGCAGATTCGGATTTTACGGGAAAAAATACGTAACTTTTATATTGAAAATTATTTTCGGAAAAGTGCAGATAGCGCTGTAATCGAGTAAAATGCAGTGAGAATCGTTTCCATTGAAAAGTCTGGAAACGGTCGAATAACTCCAAAAATATATATCAGATTGAAAAACGGAAAAATAGGTCTTCAATATTTTAGAAAAATGGGTAACTTTTATATCCCTAAATAGATTTTTCTAAAATACTGAACACGTGTTTTTTCCGTTTTTCAATCCGGAGTATATTTCTCGAGTTAATCGACCGTTTCCAGACTGTTCAATGGAAGCGATTCTCACTGAATTTTACTCGATTACAGCGTCATCTACGATTTTCCGAAAAAATGTTCAACACAAAAGTTATCTATTTTTTTGCGTAGAATCCAAATCTGCAATAAAAATGGGGGGGGCATATAATTTGAGATTTCAAAGTTGCCCCCTTTGCCTTTAGGAGGCAGATATCGGGGAGGCAACTTTGATATCCCTGAATAGATTTTTCAAAAATATTGAACATGCATTTCTCCGTTTTTCAATCCGATGTATATTTCTCGAGTTATTCGAGCGTTTCCCGATTTTCGGACACCCTGTATATAATTTTGCTCTGTTTCTTATTTAAGATATGACAACGGGAAAGAAAAAAAATAATTTATTTTTTTAGGATTTCTAAATTGATTTCTCAACGTATAATCACAATTTAATTAATGTGAAACATTAAATTGATTAAAACGAATTTTATAAAAAAGATATTACACTCCTTATTTTTAATTTATATTCTGTACTTCATAGTATTTAATATAATATAGTAATATAATATAATTGTTCCAGCTTTACGGCCGATTTCCTTTTTTTGGCGAGCGTAGTTTCGTGCATATTAAATCCATTGTCGTAACTCGTATATAGTTGTAACCATAAGGAATATTTGGAAATTAATCACTTTTGGTGGGCTAATGGAAAAAAAGGCGTTAAAATTAAGTTATAATTTTAAAATAAAATTTTAAAAGTATTAAAATGTATTGCCATCGGAAACTGAACAAACAATGTACATATTTTTTATAGTTCTAGCATATTAAAAAGTAACATAAAAAACAATTAAAAAATTCTGTTTTTGCATACAAAAGCAAAGTTGACTTAAATTAAAAAAAAGTAATAATGACATTAACTTTTCTAAAAAAAAAATAGACACAGAATAGTTAGATAAAGTGAATAGAGAATCATTTAGAAAGGAAACACTTTCTAAGAAATCTTTCTTATGTCTACATTTTCTTAATTAAATCCCTTGGGCTTCTTTAGGACTAATTTCGATGACAAGAGATAATTAATATATTAAATATACTTTCTGAGAACTTTTTTTAGAGTGATATTCTTATTTTTATTCTTAAAATAAATGTGAAAGACAAAAACAAATTGTAAGCCATATTAATTATATCTACTCTCTCTATATATATGAAACATTATTTAATCGTTTAAATGAAGTGTTTGTAGAATGCTGACGTTAATGATATTTTAGTATATTGTTACAGTTACAGTCATCTACAGCATTTTTTTTAAGAAGTTGCATGTAGCAATTATATTGTTATTTTACATGGCCGCAAAAATAATTTGATTATGCTGCTGTCTGTCTGCTGTATTTACTTAAAATGCGTTTTATAGCCATTCTCTGTTATTTCAAACTATATGAAATTTATTTATGTTACAAAATCTTATTAGGCAGCATATTCTGCGTTGAAAATATGGAGTATACCATTTATTGTTCTTTTAAAAGACAACACAACGCAAAGATTACACTTTATTGCCATTTATTCTCGAAGGAGCTATTCTTTTATGATTTTTTATATTTACTCAAGCTAAAACTACAAGATTGAACGCAATTTATATAGCTTATAGTGCCCCTGGCGGAAAAAAGATTAGCTAAATGTTAATAAAAATCATTTTTCTGTTATTTAATAAAGTTTAAGTATAAGTTTCCAGCAAGTTTAACGTTATAAATCGGTAACAATTTTCAAATGACTATTTTTTTACACTGTTAGCGCCCCTATTGGGAAATTGCACAACTAATGTGTTAAAATTGTTTTTTATGTTTTCTTATGCAGAAAGTATTCTTCAAATTAAAATTATATACAGGGTGGTTATAATATACAGTCCCTGGCCAAATTATTAGACGCAGTTGTTTTTATTATAATTTATTAAATATCTGGAAAGATACATGAGGAATTATCCTGAAACTTCAGGAATGTAAACAATATAATAAACGTCATATAGTTCCGCGAAGATTTTTTCCCGAAACCCCATAAGGGGCCGTCAACAAATTGAAGAAAAACGAATATCTTTTGGATAACCCTGTAAAAAATAATGTTGCAAAAAGCATTCAAACTGTAGATTATGATTACGTGGCTTATTGTAATAATCTGGGTTCATTTTTATGAAGATAGCATGTACAATCAAAGAGAAATTCACGTTTTTATAAAAACAGTCCCAAATTTTTTGCTTAATTTGCAGAGTTTTTAATATAACAACAAGTTATTTTCAGAAAATATGACAAACAAAATTATACACAATACCCTGCAATCAGAATTAAAAAATAATAAAAATTGTATGAAAAATGAGCACATTTACTAAATATTGTTTCACTGCGCATGCGCGAATTCAATCAAAATATACTGTACATAATATATTAGCTTAATGTATAGACCAACTTTTATGAAAGTCTCAAAAACATAGCTTGAAAATTCTGATAGTAGTCGTCGATAGAATAAGCTCGAAATTCGCTGTTCCCAAAAGGAAGCAAAAAGATAAGGGGCTGTATCCAAATATACTAGCTTATGAAAGTTGGCATAATAAGAATGAAGTATCTCTCATTGTATATTTGGATACAACCCCTTATCTTTTTGCTTCCTTTTGGGAACAGCGAATTTCGAGCTTATTCTATCGACGACTACTATCAGAATTTTCCAGCTATGTTTTTGAGACTTTCATAAAAGTTGGTCTATACATTAAGCTAATATATTATGCACAGTATATTTTGATTGAATTCGCGCATGCGCAGTGAAACAATATTTAGTAAATCTGCTCATTTTTCATACAATTTTTATTATTTTTTAATTCTGATTGCAGGGCATTGTGTATAATTTTGTTTGTCATATTTTCTGAAAATAACTTGTTTTTATATTAAAAACTCTGCAAATTATAAGCAAAAAACTTGGTAAAATTTGGGACTGTTTTTATAAAAACGTGAATTTCTCTTCGATTATACATGCTATCTTCATAAAAATGAACCCAAATTATTACAATAAGCCACGTAATCATAATCTACAGTTTGAATGATTTTTGCAACATTAGTTTTTACAGGGTTATCCAAAAGATATTCGTTTTTCTTTAATTTGTTGACGGCCCCTTATGGGGTTTCGGGAAAAATCTTCGCGGAAATATATGACGTTTATTATGTTGTTTACACTCCTAAAGTTTCAGGATAATTTCTCATGTATCTTTCCAGATATTTAATAAATTATAATAAAAACAATTGCGCCTAATAATTTGGCCAGGGACTGTAAGTATCCCTATTTGGAGCTGTCTGTAGCTCGAAGGAATAGCCCAAATGAAACAAAAATCGGTACACTTACTATTCGAGAAGGGGGAAGAAGAAAGGAATAATAAAAAATAATTGCAATAATCACCGACAGATGGCGCTACTGAGTGGGAAATGTAATATGTAATACAAGAACAAAGAATTAAGGTGTCAAACCGGATGTCGCACCTAATTTATTCGAAACTGTCACAGTGAATGTGGTTATGCTTTCGCAAGGCGTTGCCGATCGTGTTTAGGTTCCACGCGGCCATTGTCCTGGAGGACACATTCCAGGAGGTGCACGACGTGCTCAACTGCAGAATGTAATGCATCAGGAGTGATGTTTCGCACATGTTTTGATATGCAGTAAAGTCATTGAGGTTTGCGACACCTTCACGGTACGCAATATTACACATTACATTTCACACTCAAAAGCGCCATCTGTCCGCGATTATTGCAATTAATTATTTTTATTGTTCCATTCTTCTCCCCCCTTCTCGAATAGTATGTGTAGCGATTTTGGTTTCATTCCGGTTATTCCTTCAAGCTACAGACAGCTCCAAATACAGATACTTGTATTATAACCACCCGGTAGTTCAAATACAATTTTTCTTTTACGCTGATAACGTTCCCTGGGGAAAAATAGAATAACCAAATTTAAATAAAATGGATTTTATCATGTTTTGCTGCACGACAGCCATACTCAAGTTAATATAGGTAAAATAGGTAGGGAAGTTTCAACAAAATATTCTTTTACATTTATAGTGACTGTTGTTAAAAAAATGGAGTAACTAAGATTAGGCAAAATTTATTTTACGCGTTTTAGTATTTAGTATGAATCCATACTGAAGATAAACATAGATTGGGCATAATTAGCACAATTTTACTTTTGATTATAGCACCCCCTGACGGATAATAGGGTAACTAAATTGAAATAAAATTGTTTATTATTATTATTATTATTATTATTATTATTATTTTATAAACCTTCTGAATAAGTTTCTACCACGGTTAAATTGATATTTGATAAAAATAAATTACATGATAAGGACTTTCTACGCTAGTAGCATCCTTGGTGGAAAAATGCGTAACTAAAATTTTAAAATATGACAACCGCAGTCCAAGTTAAAATTAAATGGGATGGACTCAACTATTTTTGTACGCTGTCCTTAGCGAGAAAAGGTTTAATTTTTTTATTGATTTTTTTGTATGTTATACTGTATGAAAGTCGTACTAAAGTTAAAATTAGGTATCACGGATTCAACACAATTTCCTTTTGTATTTATACTGCCCCCTGGAGGGAAATAGGATGATGACGCCATACTCAAGGTGAAATTGTATTGGACAAATTCAACTTTTTTTTTTTTTTTTTTTTTTTTTTTTTTAATAGCGCCAGCTGGCAGGAAATAGGTTACTAATCTGGAATAAAATTTATGTTTTACGTTTTTTAAATAAATATTTAGATTAAGTTTCTGGCACTGTCAAATTTATATTTTATAAAAAAATTCACTCTATACTTTTTTTACGCTGGTATCGCCACTGGTGATATATTGAATAACTAATATTTTATAATTGAATTTTTTTGTTTTCTCATTTTAAAGAAACATGGTAGAAGTGAAAATATGCAGCACAGATTACACTGAACATTTTTTACGCTGATAATCTTCTAGCGAGAAAGAGATTAGTTATATTTAATTAAAAGTGATTTTTGATGTTTTAGTGTATGGCAGCCGTATTACAGATAAAAATAGGTAACACAAATTAAACACAATTTGTTTAAGTATTTATAGCGACCACTGGTGGGATGTAGGATAAAGGATTAAAATAAATAAATACAAACTGGACGATTTTATTAAACATTAATATAAAATACTTTATATTAAAACCATACAAAACTTCCTAAATAGTACACAATTAATACATCTATATGACATTACATAAAAAACATTAAAATAACAATAAAGACGTGTCGTATCGCTTCTGCGATCATTATCTTCCGGAATAGCGTTGTCACGATAGTTTAAAGGTCTAGAAATACTTACGTCTTGGAGCTCAGAAAAATATCGCCAATGTTGGATTATCATCTCAATGGAGAAAGGAAGAGCGTCGTCCAATTACCATAGTTACGAAATACAGCAATCCTCATCATTGGAAATGGAGGAGGGGAAGAAATAAGATATGAACAAACTGGTGCCCAGCCTATTTTAACAGATTAAGCCAGATTCTTGGAATGTTATTATCAGTACATGCATACCGTCCTCGATTAATAGTTTCAAGTGACTCTATGATTTTAGCCGTATGGAAGTTATTACAAGGATTATAACTTTAGCTTCATCAAAGTTAAGTCGACAACCTTCGTTAGAGTAGTAACATCTTGAAAGAGTAGTTCTGTGTTTTAACTGTGAAACATGTCTGCTGTGTTATGTCAATCGTTCTGAAAACTTGCGTATTGTTACCCCGATATAAACATTTTTATCATTATTTGAAAGCATAATAGGGATTTCTGATTATTTAGGATTTTGTCAATATTGATAATTGATACCCAGGATCTGAATAAGATAGAGAGGATAGCTACTAATTTGATATTGAATTTCTGAAGAAATCTTTTAACTTACAATCACTAAAATAAATTAAACTACAGACTTACACATAAAATCAATTTAAATTATAAAATAGACGTTTCGTGCACTTTCGTACACCTCATCAGTACTTCGAAACACAATTGCCAAGCCACCAGAACCAAAACAAGAAAAATAGTTAAAGTCACAGTTTAGTTAAAACATTATACACTGCAGGAATCTGTGCAGCCTCGTTAATAGGAGATTCAGCTAAAACTGTCATCCAACCCTCCAGGAAGATACGACTTCTGTACACTCAACATATTGAGCAGGCAATTTGCGCGTTCTGAAAAATTGATTGTAAGTTTTATTCGGACGTAATTATGTATGTGTTTTTAAATCTTTTAACTTTTCAAACATAATAGATAATGAAAACTTCTGTATATAATATGCAAATCGTTTTCAAGCCGTGGGCCCAGAAAAGGGGGGGGGATATTAGAATGCTGAATTATCTTATCATTGTGGAACTCAAAAAACATATTCTAAGGTAACTTTCTTTTGTCAATCTGACTATCGGAACATATTCTATAAGCTTTTCTAATAATTGATTTTATGTTTTTTTTTTCTTTTTTTTATGTAATAGTATATAGATGTATTTCTTGTGTACCATTTAATAAGTTTTGTGTGACTTTTATACATTAAATTACACAATTTAAATGAAATTCATTTTTTTTGTATTTTTTTGGGAAGTCGTTATAAAAATTGTTTCGAAAAATATATCATTTATGTACTGTTATTTTCAGATGTGCGTTTTATTGTTGTTTAAACAGTTTACAAACACATTGTAAATATAATATTTTTTTTTTCTTGGAAAACACAGAAAACTTCAATTTGTATAAATATCCCTGTGACATTTAAGACTGAGGTCGAGACAAATCGGGAATAACACCAAAAGACATCAAATGGTTGCCTATCTTGGCATCATTTATTGAAATGATTTAAACATCTCGAAAGGGTAGGTGACATAAAATATATAGATTTGCTATTAATTTTTATAGAAATACAGCTATTACAACATTCAAAAGTCAATTTTGTAATTATCAGGAATTGCTCTATCGTTCTTTTGTGACACAGTAGTTGTAGAATGTTAAACAACTTGTCTAATACAATGCTAAACAACAAATCTAATATTTGACTAAAATATGTATATTTGCAGATTTCACTGAGTTTAATTTGAATTTATTTTGATTAAAAAGTTCGGTATTATTCATTGCAGGAAATAATACTTTTTAATTTCAGTTTACTTTATTCTAATTTTGATTAAATTCCTGAATATAATAAAATACTTGTAAAACTGTACTTTAAATTGTTGCATATTTTCCGTCATTTTTTTTTCTAATTTTGATGTAATTAATCTTTAATACTCACGAAACGGGGCTTTGATTAGTCACGATTTTTTTTTAGTTTCACTATGCAATACGTTACAATCAGCAATATGATTTTCATTATAATGGTTAAACTTAAAATGAGGTACATTTACGACCCATTAAGCCTATTTACAAAAATCGAATTAAAGTTTGCTTGTTTTTTTTTTTCGGGGAGAGGAAGGCTATTTATTTTAGATTTAGAGAAAATAAACATTTTCATAAATTAATTTTCATAAAATAAACATTTCCACAAGAGTCTTTTAGACTCTTGTGCTTGCTCTAATTTTTATTCAGATTCAAATATAAAACGTTGAAATGCATAATTATTTAAATTATAAAGTTGAAGTAATTATAGACCTTACTATCTCAATTGTGAATTGAAAAGAAACCTTTTAATGAAGAAAATTAATAAATAGCTCATGAAAAAGAGTTTAGGTATCATAAATCGAATTCTCATAATGAATAAGATACAATAAAGAAATCGGATATTTGTGAATTTTATACACTAATGTCCAAAATTAAGGTCATAAACATAAAATCTGTGAAAACTTATGGAATATTCCCTGTGTTGCAACGAAATTTAGCACAGAGGTATATTGCAATGGGAGAAAGGTTATATAGCAACATAACAATATGGAAAAGATTTTAATTGTGAATTAACATACAGGGTATATTAAAAAGTGTTAAATCATGAATCAGAGATAAAGCATTTATCTCGGAAAAAGTATGTCTAATATGGAGGGTGATCACTGTGCATTGCTATACAAGCCTCACAACGAACTCTCATACTGTTTATGAGAGTGTAAATAAATGTTTGTGGCAACAAAGCCCATTCTTTCAAAAGCGGGGATTTTAACTCCTGACGGGTCATGGAAGGGGGAGGGGGGTTATGCTGTGCAATGCCTCTTTCTAGACCATCCCAATGTCACCAGGAAGGCCGGTCAAGACCGCCATAAAGCAACGACACCTGCACAGAATAGCTGCTTGGCATTAAGCGCACGACGACATACGCTGGCAACGACTCCTCAGCTTGCTCGTGACATTAAAGCTACGTCTGGAATAAGAATTTTGAGGTAAGCAGCAGATAGAAGTCTTGCAGAAAGGGCCATTTACGCCCGGCGTCCAGTCGTGTGTGTCCCTTTCATTGCATCGAAAAGGAGAGCCCGGTTGTTGTGGAGCCGAAGACATCAGTCTTGGACAGAACAAGAAATTGAGCGTGTTGTTTTCAGTGATGAGTTTCGATTCACCACGCAAAGTGATTCTCGTCGAATCTTCATCTGGAGAGATCGTGGAGCTCGCTATCATCCCTCCTACGTAAAAGAAATCGACAGATTTGGTGGCAAAAGAATAGTTGTTTGGGACGGCATAATGTTGGGCAGCCATACACCCACTGCACGTCTTCGATGCGGCTACTGTCAACGCATATCGCTATAGGGATGAGGTCCTTGACTCCTCTGTGAGGTTGTTCTGGGGTGCTGTAGGCTCAGACCCATTTTTATGGACGATAATGCAAGGCCACACAGAGCTCACATTGTTGATGATTTTCTTGAAGAAGAGGATATTCGCTGTATGAATTGGCCCTCGAGGTCTCTGGACCTCAATCCTATTGAACATGTTTAAGATTGTCTAGGAAGAGCCATTGCACAGCGTAACCCCACTCCCAGGACCCAGCCGGAGATAAAAGCTGCGCTATTGGAAGAATGGCTTTGTTGGCACAAACTTTTATTGATACCCTCACAAACAGTATGATAGCTCGTTGTGAGACTTGTATAGTAGGGTGGAGCGAATTTTTTTTTTTTAATTTCGATATGTAATAGAGATAAAAAGTTGTCTAACGCCTTTGTTAAGACAGTATTAAAATATTTTAACAATCATATTATATTTAGAGGTGCCGCAAAAGGCTTGAATGTATGTATTTTTAAGTAGATTTTATGAATTTTGATAAATTTGGTTTAGTAAAAAAAAAAAAAAAAATATTTTAAATATAAAATGCCTGTTTTCAAATTTAAATAATACACATAATCTACTTTACAGTAGATATTCATAGTTTTATACTGCATACCTTTAATATTTATGCTACTAAATCTTGCATGTTTTAAATTCCATTTTTTTAGATTTTAACAGTATTTCGTAATAGAAAGGTTTAACCTTACTTTTAACTTAAAAACGCGGCAAAACATTGTTTAGTTCTGAAAATTAACAGTCAAAAGGAGAACAGTACATGGTTTGAAGTGACCTTGATTCAGGCGGCATATTATTGGCTGGTGTAGGGTGGCGGAGGAGGAAGAGAAGCATGTAGCTATAGCAATGGTCTGGTTACATGTTTCTGTCGTCAGTCAGTGCAGGCATGCGAATCGTTTGAGTAACAAATGTTTTTATGCTGTTCTTTACTGGATTTTGTTTTGTTTATGCATATGTCAGTTTGAATATTAGTACAATAATTTATTAGTTAATACTTTATCTTTAGTGTGATGGCAGTATCAAGCCCAGTTCAGACAAGACAAAAGTTAGAATGCCCAATTTTTGGGTACCCTAAACAATTAAGTGATTTAAGTCTTCCAACTTATTATGACATTATGAAATGTTACTTTTATATTCGACATGAGCTGAAGCCAGACAAAAGATCAAAAGAACCAACGGTGAGTGAAATACTTGATATTCTTATTAAGAAAGTTGAATGTATTTGGTCAAAAGCATCTATTCCTGTAGTATCTCGCACTCGCATGTTACAAATGGGAAAAACCTATCACGATAAATACAGAAGTATTTTAAGATCAAAAGGTAGAAAAGGTACAGAAAAATATGATTTAATTGCAGCAAAGTTTTTAAATGAAAGAAAATGTCTTTTTGATGTAGCAGCCTGTAAGTGCAAAGAATTTTCTGTCTGTAAGTGTGAAAAAAGTAAAAAAGTACCTAAACTTGAACAAGATTTTTAAATTGACCAAAGAACAGTGAGAAAAATGTGTATAAGTGGAGTCGATAAAGTTATTTCCAAGATTTTAACACAAAGAGAAGAGAGGAAGCTACAGGTAATACAGCAACAATTAAAGTACAAGTACAATCAGAAATTAGTATTTCAGGCTACCAGAAAAGATGAAAATGATGTCATTCAATCAGATCCTGAGCAAACATTTAAAAGAAACTTAACATACGATGTCAAAAATTCCTTTATTTCTTTTTTGGATTCAATTACAAGCGAGCAAATGCGAGTAGAACTTCCAGCAGTAGCAAGTGCCTGTGACCGAACTGCGGTTTCAGACAGAGTTGCTGCGACTATCGCAAGCGCTGTTCTTAAAGATGTTGGAATTATTACAGAGGTGAACAAAAGTAAGGTAATTGATAGGATGGAAATTCGAAGAGAGAGAGCCAAAAATCGAACAAAAGAGATAGAAAGAAGCCTTAATCAAGTTGGAGAAAATATAGGTTTGTTTTTCGATGGAAGAAAAGATAAAACACTTGTGCAAGATAAAAAAGGAAACAAATTTTACAAAAAGGCGATCATCGAAGAACATATTTCTTTAGTAAAAGAGCCCAATTCATTCTTTCTAGGGTATGTAACCCCTGCTTTTGGAACAGGCGAAGCTATAAAAAATAGCATAATAGCGTACTTTAATGATAACAATCATTTGAACATATCAACTGTAACTGCTATTGGGTGTGATGGGACAGCCACAAATACTGGAGTTAATAACGGTGTGATTGCTTTAATAGAAAAAGATCTAAAAAGGCCACTTCAGTGGTTGATTTGTTTGTTCCACTTAAATGAATTGCCTTTGCGCCACCTGTTTCGTGAATTAGACGGAAAAACAAAGACCCCTAATGGATTTGGCGGGGTTATAGGCAAACAACTTGAAAATTGTAACGAACTTCCAGTGGTTAAGTTCTTGCCTATACAACACAACCTTCCTAATATTAAAATAATTGAAGATTTGAGCACAGACCAAAAATATTTACTTGAAATGTGCACATCAATCTCAAGCGGCGCATGCTTTCTAGATCTGTCCTTAAAAAACCCAGGAAAGTTGGCTCATTCTCGATGGCTTACGTTAGCAAGTCGCATTCTTCGGTTATATGTTGGAACAGAGAATCCTTCAAATAACCTTAAAGCTTTAACAGAGTATGTTATGAAAGTGTATGCCCCCATCTGGTTCCATATAAAGCTTAAACCATCATGTGTAAATGGTTCCAAACATTTTTGGAGACTGATAAAATTTTCCCGTTATCTTTGAGAGCGACATCTAAAAATAATTGACCCAGTTGGCCAAAATGATAATAAATAATAATTAACCAGAAATGGTTATTACGCTCACCCAGAAAACGTGCTTCTCTGTATGTTAAGTGATGAGAGAAAGCACATAAGAGAGTTGGGTCTTCGTCCACTTCTAAAAGCAAGATTGGAAGAAAAGAATGGCGTCAGAAAGTTTGTGGTCCCCAAGCTCAATTTTCATGCTGAAGATTACATTAATATGATTAAGTGGGCGCATATAGCAATCACATAGCCTCCAATGACAAAATGCATAACTGATGAGGATTTAAAAATGTATATAAGTGAAGCAAGAGAACCGAGTTGCCAGTTGCCATCTATAGATTTCCCTCGTTTACCCTGTAATACACAAGCAGTAGAAAGAGTTATAAAGCTTGTGACAGAGTCATCAATAAGTGTCTGTGGTCCTGAAGCAAGAGAAGGCATTATTAAAGCAAAAATTTCTTCGCAAAAGATGATGCCGAAAATTTGAGACCAAAAACCATTTTATCTAATAATCAAGAAAATTTAAAAACCAAATAAATGTGAAACAAATAATGTAATGGAATATTCTAATTATTCTTTAATATTTGTTTTGTTTCAATAACACTGGTTCTTAATTATGTCAGGACATTTGTTCTATTTTCCTCAATTATAGTGACTTGTTACTGTTTATGTTGCATGTTTGTGTTTAATCCCTTTCCAAAAAATCTTAAAAAGAAAAAGACACAAACAACGGGTAAGTTTATTTTTTTATTAATAATTAGTTATTTAAAAAAGTTTTACATATTATTTAAAAAACTTTGTTTGAACAACTATTTGTAAACAAAAAAAGTAATTACAACAGTTAAATTCAAACTGATATTACATCTTGATTTTTTTGAAAAAAAGCTCATTTATTTCACTTTTACAGAAAATTAATACATAAATTTAGATTAATTAATATTATTATATTTAATATTATTGTTGTTATAGTAAAGAAGCATCTATAGATTGCTATAAAAAACAATATTTGATTTTTAAAGTGTAAAAATAAAACAGTGAAAAAAATTATAATTTTATGTTAAGTTTGGACTTTTTGTAAAACAATCCTTATTTTTAAGGCTCTTGTGGCTCCTCAAGATATAAATTTAGAACAAAAAAAACTTCGTAGTTTTATTGCTAACATACAAAGACAACTTTTAATTGCTATTAGAAAATTATTTGCTAAAAAAAATATTTTGCCCTATACTTTCGTTCCACCCTATTGTATAGCAGTGCACGGTGGTAATACTCCATATTAGAGAGACTTTTCTCGAGATAAATGCTTTATCTCTGATTCATGATTTAACACTTTTTGATATGCCCTGTATCTTAATTTAAAATTCAAATCTTTCCCATAATGTTATGTTTCTATATTCTTTCTCCCTTTGTAATATACCTCTGTACCAAATTTCGTGGCAATACAGTGAATAGTTCACAGATTTTATGTTTATTACCTTAATTTTGGACATTAGTGTAATTAACATACTACAGGTAGAATAACTAAATGAATTTAAAAGTGTAAGATTGAATGTGAGAATTCTAAAAAAACAATATATTTGCAAAAATGAATGTATACATATTTTGTAAAGAAAATATATCTCAGGCTTTTGGATGAGGTCCACGCTTTCATGTGACAATAAATGGTGCTCGTATTCCTGAGTTAAAGTGATCAATTATGCACGATGAAGACGAAGTGTATTTCTACTTTATAAAGGTGACTATTATAAGCTATTGTTATAATCAATATTTACTTTATTTAGTAACACTTAATCATAATGAAGGAAAACTTCAGTTGCACAGTTGAACGACTAAGCTTTTAGGCTTCCTCCATGTATATAAGTTTTGCATAGTTTTGATAAAACTTATATGTTATAAAGGGAAAGCGGGGCATCATCATTTTACAGATGCTTTATTGGAGTGTAGAAAAAAACGAGATAAGAGTGGGAAACACTTGTTTAAACATTTCATTTATTCAACCAAAACTTATATTCTCAAGATGGCTTATTTTATTTTATTTTTACTAATTTAATTATTCTGGTGACAATTTATTTATTTATTAGTAAAAATCGTTTGTGTTTTAATGATAATAACTCTTATCATTATAATGGGATATTATGTAAATGTTTAAATCAAAGAAATTTACAATATTGTAAAAAACAACTTTTATGCATTTATTATAAGAATATACAGAGTGTTTAGTTTCATAGAGTAACTTAACAATGTGCACAAATGAGTCAATTGAAGACATAATCGATATCATACAAACCGGGTTTTTTAGGAGAATAGTCACACAGGAATAAAACAAAATGCTTCATTTTAAAATTAAATAATAAACAAAATGCATTACGTAAAGGGAGTTCAATTCGTGCTTGATAGGGACATGCCTTCAGAATTATCAGAATAATCTTATGTTAAAGAATAGTAGTTTAAGTTCATTTTGTTTTAGTTCACCTAATTTCACAGTCACATACGGCAGTACTCTTGGGTAGACGGCATCAAGAAAGGAGATTTTAAAACTTTATTAATAGCACATTTATTTGTTCATACATTTTTTTAAAATGCAACTTCAACAGATCAATGTTTTTTCATACATAATCTTAAATTGTATCACCGATAAAATAAATACGGGACATTCCAGTTCCACTTAAATCGATAAAACTTTTCTGGATTATGTTCTTTTTTTCTTCAAAGAAACTTGTCCAAACAAAGAATCGATTATCGTTTAAGAATTTTTCGGAATGTTCCTCTTTTGCATAATAGCTTAATCGACTCTGAAAACTGGATACTTCTTTTTAATAGATGCCAAATACTTTGATTTTGTTCTGCATTTAAATAACATCCACAAAAGAATTAAAGTTCAACTTAGCTTAAAGAAGCAATTTATTTAGACAAACACAAATATTGACTACAGACTAGCTTTTTTTAGAAAAGAATGTTTCAAAAATGAAAAATATATATATATTTGTAAATGTTGAATTTATTGCAGACAATGGAAATGCACGGAGCTCCAATAACGTTCTTTTTTAAACATTATTGACTGATTATATAATATATTTGTTTTATATAATGTGATATACAGGGTGATTTAAAAAAGTTTGGCACATTTTAAAAGGTGGTAGCATATACAACAACGAATAATTTTTGTATAGGAAATTAGGATCACAATTATTTTAATTCCGTCAAAAATAGAGCTGTTAGAAAGAATATCTGTACGTTTTGTAACAAACATACTCTACAAGGGATGATTCAAATAAGATTGGACAAATATATAACAACGAATAATTTTCGTATAGGAAAATAGCATCAAAATTATTTTAATCCGTCAAAAATACAGCTGTTAAAAACAATATCCGTACGTTTTGTATCAAACATACTATACAATGGATGATTCATATAAGATTGGACAAATATATAACAACGAATATATAACAACAAATAATTTTTGTATAGGAAACTAGGATCACAATTATTTTATTCCGTCAAAAATACATATGTTACAAATAATATCGGTACGTTTTGTATCAAACATAGTCTACAACGGATGACTCAAATAAGATTGGACAAATATATATTAACGAATATATAACAACGAATATATAACAACGAATAATTTTTGTATAGGAAACTAGGATCACAATTATTTTATTCCGTCAAAAATACAGCCGATACAAAGAATATATGTACGTTTTGTATCAAACATACTCTACAACGGATGATTCAAATATGATTGGATAAATACTAAGAGGAGATAATATACTTTCCATTATATTATACCTTTATTCAAAAGAAGGGGGTACCTGCCTCTGTGGAATACACACATAACTACAGTTCATAACTTTAACTAAAAAAAAATGTTGAAAGCAAACTTATATTTTATTATTTTCCATTTTTAATTAATATAATATAACAATTAATACATTATTAACTAGTACATTATTAGTAAAGTGATTCAAGTGTTCAACATTTCGTTAAGTAAAACGGTATGACCTACTATAATTCGAAAATCTTGAGCGTCTACTTTTGCGTTATCTATATTATAAAGCAAAATGTGTCCGTGTGTAATGCTGACGTCGAATAAACGGTGGCAATAATCTGAATAATTAATTAATTATTTTTTTTTCGAAAATTTATTAACTTCTAAAACACATTTCCAAAATTTACACCGTCGAATAGGCAAAAGAAATATCTTTTCAAATGCAATTTGTTCGAAACCAGTAATTTAATTTATGATTTTTTTCTTTTTAAATAATTTTGAAGCATCATTAAAAAATTTTTTTATCTCTATCGCATGCAGCCTGATTACGGAATATTAACCCGTTTGTATTTAAAACAATGTAAATAGTTCAGCATTTCTCTCCGGCGAATATTCCATAATGAAAATAAAACTTCATAATTAAATAAATAAAATAAAATAAAATAAAATAAACAAAGCGAAGAGTTAATAACTGTGTAGTCGTACTTCACACTTAAACACTGAAATAATTCGAATCTAAATTGCTGCTGTAAGTAGCAAAATCTTTGACAGCATCTTTGGCTACAAACACCTGGTAAGCGGCTAATACAAAAGTACCACTTTTTTATATAATTCAAAACTTTATTGTATTACATAATTGACACTTTTCTTATAAAAATATTTTTTGATGTTTAGTAAGCAGTCTGAAAAATATATTAACTGAAAAAATGCGTCAGAATTTTCAATTAAAAATGCATTCCATCTATATTCTGTACATTGGAGATTATGCCAGGCAGCTTGGGTTGGATTTCCTAGTATTTAACAACAATGGTACTACCATTTCACATGATATCTTTACTTTTTACAGAATGAAAAGTCAGTCTATTTCAAATTCTGCTAAAATATCTTCATTATAATTAAAGTTATGACGAAACAATCAGATTTCGGATTCGACTGAAACATCATGTGCTTTATATCATTTAATGTAGTAATTAAAATGCATTAATTATTATAATGTATTAATTAGAAATGGAGATTAATAAAGTATACTAAAAGGTTCTTGAAAATACAAATTATTTTCTTTCCTCTAGCGTGCTCTTTAGAAACATTTAAATAATGTTTTGCTATTCTTTTTTAATTACGCAAATGACTCTCAGACAACAATTACCATATGTGAAGTTACTGCTCAAATTGTTTTGGCATAATTCTGCTTTCCATAATTATTTGTATGTACACTAGCAGAACCAATCGACGTTGTCCGGTCACGGTATAATAACATTAAATATAACTAAAATAATATAACTAAATAATGTAATTGAAATAATATAATTAAAATATATAACTAAAATAATATAACTAAATAATATAATTGAAATAATATAATTAACATATATAACTAAAATAATCTAAAATAATATTTTAAATGTATATCTCGCAACGCTAGACGGATTTCCAAAACGAAGCTCTATCCACACACACAATAATAATAATGAATCAGATCGCTATTATACGTGCGTCATCGTAGCAACAGTTTTTGCAATACATAGGTTACTTACAAAGCTAACACAGAAAAGCGTTACCTCATTGGAATTTTGTGACTTTTCCGAGGAAGAAAAACGATGGTCTTACTTTTATTTTAAATGGTCTTACTTTTATTTTAAGCTGTTCCCGTGATAATAAATAAAAGAAAAATCAAGTTTTTATTATTTTATATATTTAACCCGATTTTGTATGAAATGATATTTTAAAATGAAAAATTCGCGAAAAAATATTGATATTTAGTGATAAAAGCGCTCATTTTCTTTTCTTTCTTTCTTTTTTTATTATTATTATCTAGGGTCGTTTCATAGTTTTAAAATAAAAAGTTATTTTTGTCCGAACTCTTTGAAATCTTTATTGGTGATAAATAAAACGGTTTTACAGTCTGTGTAAACATTTCGTAAAAAATATCGTTACCTACTTGTAAAAGAAATGTTTTTTTTCTCAATTTTTTGTTTGTTTTCTTGTTTTCGCGTCGGCTCCTTTAACATAGCAATAAAAAAATTGTTCTCATCTTCCGAACTCTCTTTCATTTTAATCGGTTATAAATATAACTGCATCCAAACTCTCTTTCAAGTTTTGCGAAAATATATGCCTATTTAGCAGTGAAAATATGAGTTCTTTAAAAAAAAAAAAGCTCTAGCTTTCAACTTCAGAGCAAAAATATATTAGAAGGTCTATGCTTTCAATGCAATAGTACGGCTTCATCCGTTTTCAATCAAACCTTTTCAATCCTTCTAGACTAAACAGGTGAGGGTTGGATTAAACAATCAGGTTTCCTGTTTCTGAGGGTAGAAGTCTTAAAAAACGTCGACGTATGCGCAAAGAGACAATATTCATGTGGATTTCACAGAATACGCTTTTCGTTTTAAAGATATAGATATTATATATATATATATTTATATTTTTAAAAATCGGTTGCCGAAATTCGGCTCTGTACAAAAGTGTAAAATATAAGATTATTAGGAAGTGGTATCGAATAGAAATTGGTTGATAAAGAACAAACATCATTTTTGATGAAATGGTGACGCCAAAAAATCGAAAATTGCTTTACGAATTTCAAAAGAAATTTATTGGAAAGAGGGAAAAAATTACAAAAATCATTTCAAAAGATTAAATTTGTGTTAATTTTATGAGTTAGTCAAAGTTGCCATTGAACTTGAAAGGTCGGGGAAACACGCGATTTGTTCCGTGCAATGTAAAATAAAATCAAATAACAAAGTGCAAAATATGAAGTGCAAGTGCACACTGAAATTTTTTTTTCTCTGAGTTTACTAACATTTTTTTAGTAAATTTGTATTTCACAGAGTTTATTAGTAACCGGTATTATAAACCGGAATCGTTAGCTATTTCCTAGTAATTCTTACAGATTTTCTTGTAACTGAGTAAGAATACAAAAAATTTTTAGTAATTGCTAGGATCAATGAGAAAAACTAATTTTTTTTTAATAGATCGACCCTTTTTTTTTTTTACAGTGCACTTGGACCTGTTTTTATGTAGGGGAGAATAGCCATATTGGGACCGCTTCAATTCTGCCGTAAATTAGAGAAGGAGACACCATAAACCGCTAAAATCCTACTCATGAATATTACATCATTTATAAGTAGAAGAAGCACCCGTCAACCACGTGCTGTTTTCCGACAATTTAAAAAAACTTCAAATTAGATGTTTTGATCAAATGTTTTCCTACTAAACATAAGAAAATACTTTAAAACTAAGGTAAGTTGTTATATTTCCTATACATATCTAAATTCATGTGTTTATTGTGCATATTTTTCAAGCGGATTTGTTTGCTTTCGTTTTGTTTTCTTAGTCATGAGGTTATCTGTTTTAAAAAATGGCGCTGTTGCCTTAATTGAATCCAATTTGAGATACTTAAATTGGAACAGATATACGATGATAAATTTTAGAAGAAAGGAATAAATTTCGAGAGCGGTACGCTTTGGACAACATTATATTGCAATTACCTGGACATACAATCCACAGATTGCAGCCTTTGGATGTTGCCTTCTTAAAACCCCTAAATACCTATTTCGTAGAGGCATAGTAATCGTGGCTTCGAGCTTGTAGGAAACGAAGTGTGGCATTTATAGTTCGTTTACAGAAGCACACAAAAGGGTTCAGTTTAATTTGGTCTACAGGAAAAAAATCGTTTATGGTGCATTTGCTTGATGTTAGGATATTTCAAAGATTGTGAAATCGATATGCATGACTGCAGAGGACAAAATCCTTTCTCAGGAGTATAGAATCAGGATCATTTGTAATTCGTGTACAAGGACGAAAATATTTTCCATTAGGCAATGATCTATGGGGAAATATTAATTTCGATACATTTTAAAGATGTTATCTAGCTTCAAACATAATGAAATTAATAAGGATCACTGAGCTGCACGAGAACATGTGTTCAACAGATTATAGATTGCAAACCATCTATTCTTCATTTCCTGAGCAACAGAAAATTATCCAGTTACAAGACTGACTATGAACGGCATGTGCTGGTTTTTCGCATGTAAATATTTGTTATGCATGTCAATGTTTAATATATTAGGTAGTGTGTATAAATTCTATAGGTCATATACAGGACTGCAAAAAAGAATTCGAACATATTACCGGGTATGGACAGCAACAGCTCAAAATAAGGTGTTACTGTGTTACGTGTTTTTTAGTTTCTTAGTTAGATATCACATTTTTTACTATGAAAAAATTTTATTTTTAAAGAATTTTCTCTTAGAGTTCGAAATTGTTTCATCATAAAAGCCTGATGCATGGCTTGCTATTTTTGTTTAAAATTCATTTCGTGTAAGTCCCAAAATACATTTCTTTTATTATTTTCATTATAAGTTTTGTTTCAAATGTAATTCGTCAATTTATATAGCTCCAAAAGTATACAACTACTAAATGTATAAATATAGTTGTAGCATACGTATCACATATCAAAACACAGCATAAAGAAATGCTGTATTATATAAATTCAGATCTCATTCTTGAAATACTTTGACTCAATCTCTCATAATATTTTTTTCCAGAAAAAAGGCAAAAAAATCCACACGTAAGATAATACAAACTAAATTCCCAGGAGCAGGAGAACAGCATTTAACACCTTTTATTATGTATGTTATGCGAAGCAAAACTTTCAGAAAGAGATAAAATATGATATATTTTCTCCATGAAGAACTTATCTGTCGAAACCGCCAGCAGGTGACTGCTTAAATGCCAGTTTTATCAATTCATGTGTTATCGGGTTTCAACATACGTTTTCGTTTGTTATGAAGACAGTTTATTTAAAAAAAATTCCCCTTTAAAACAGCGTTTGTGATAGCATAAACACTTTTCTCTAAATTTGTTTGTGGAAATAAAAATACGTTTTCTTTTGTTGTTTAAAAAAAAATTATCGCTGTAAGTTTACAGTAAAAAGAGCAATACGCAACTGAAGTGAAAGAAACTGAATCTGTTTAGAAAACTTTCCTTAAAAATATATTTCTCATATCTTTTTTTTTAACTTTTACAGAAATTATAAGAAGTCTGCATTGAAACCGACATAATAGTAGTGTAATTAATTTATACAAAAGGGCTAAATATTTGAATGACATTAATATACCTACATTAGCAATAAAGGTATGCATTTTGTAAATTATACATTATTATGCATACAAAAAATTGCGTTTTTCTTTTTTAAAAGCTTCAACAAACTTATATTTACAATTGCGGAATTTATGATTTACATGCTATTAAATATTATATTTTATAATATGTGTTTAATATTACTTGAAGTAATATGTTTTCTATAGATTAAATTATTCAGAGATGTATGTTATCAAATACGTATTTCAAGTCATGTTCTCATATATTTTGTGTTAGCTTTACTTTTTGTTTTTTAATGCCTGTATTTATTTATTAAATAAATGTATTTCTTAATGTGGAGACCACAATTTCTCGAACAAAATATTTTTACATTTTTAATAATATATTTATCTATAGGTACCATGCATGTGTTTTAAACTATATACACGCACATACATATACATGTATATATATATATATATATATATATATATATATATATATGTGTGTGTGTGTGTATGTCTGTGCGCGTGGTTTTCTTTGCGAGTTTCAGAATTTATACTAGATCAAAAAAGAGATTAAAGCGTAACCGAAATACCACAATCGAAGTCGTATTCAAAATAAAATTGGAGAAAATGTAGCTGGATTTTAAAATTCTACATTCATGCAGACAATTTGTTAACATAACATAAACTCTAACAGAGGCAACACGATGTAGTGACATTTTGATTGCATCAGAAATATCAAATTTGGAAAAATGATTAATTTCATTTTGCATGTAATATTGATTATCATTATAATTTGACAAAAATATGTATGATAAGTGGAAATTCCTATTTACATTGCAAGCTGAGGGGAATAAAACGAAAACTATATTATGATGACGATAATTTTTTATGCATTTGCAGTAATACTTATTTTTCAATAAGAAAGCACGTATAATAAATTATAACACCTTGCAATAGTATATTACTTTTAAATGCTAAAGGTGTAAAATTAACAACTATAATATAAATTAAAATAACTTTTATTAGTTGTTTTACATGTTTCGACTTTTTCCGAGTCATTTTCAAAAACAAAATGAGAATATTGAAACTGAAATACAATATGTAACGATGCGGCATTTTTTAATTTACCGAAACTGTGGCTAGAATTACTCCATGGTCAAAGATATGAAAATAAACAATCAAGTAAAAAATAATAGATAACGTGCGTAATTTTTAAAAAAGTACATGAAAATAATAACCTCAAAGCCCGTGCAGCTTTAGAATATTCTCATTTTGTTTTTGAAAATGACTCGGAAAGAGTCGAAACATGTAAAACAACTAATAAAAGTTATTTTAATTTATATTATAGTTGTTAATTTTACACCTTTAGCATTTAAAAGTAATATAAGAAAGCACGTATTAAATGACATCATTTCCACATGTGAAGTCTGTTTGTCCTTTGAAGATTCAAATATATTTGAAAAGTAATTATCTAAAAATGGCGTCATTTTGACGCAATCCTATTAAAGTATTTTAGTTTCAAGAATTATAAAATCTTCGTTTCTTTGAAAACGACGTTGCAAAATCATTCGTATTTTAGATTCCTATAAAACATGCCTATAAACACCAAATTCAACAATTTAAATATTTGTTTAGAAAATAACACAAATAAGATGTAATGATAACTATTTCCTCATTTCTCTCTTCGTTTCAATGCAATGGAGTGACCCAAATGATACAATAATAATTGATTAGAGAAATCATATAAAATAATCATATATAATAATAAAAAAAATCATATATAAAAGTAAAAATAACGTACTGAGAAAAATGACACATTCAAATCTGGGTAAATCGGTGTTTTCATTTTGTTATGAAACTTTTTGTTTTAAACAGGACGACACAATGCTTTCTATTCTGAAATACCAAAAATAGTCAGAATATTGAAACATGGACATTAGGGTGGAGTGAAAAAACAAAAGTCGGAATTTTGATTTTGGATAGCAGCCAAAAGTTGCCTTTTAGTACCTATAATATACGTGCAAAATTTCAAGAATTTTGAAAAATTCCTTCAGGGCTCTACCAGGACTTTTATATTTTCGTTGTTACACACAGTAGGTTCTTATATATTGTACATTTACACTGTTTGTCGGTAATCTTGTTTGACATTTTTATATTTAAAATATTTAGTGTGCCTTCCTTTATCATTTCTAAACCTCAAGTCCTTATTTTAAAGTTTTTGAAACGTTTAAGTTTTACCAATTGTTTTTTCTCATTTTTAGGGTCAAAATGAGTGCGAGTATAGACAAAGTGAAATTTACCATTACTAGAAGTGCAGTGGAATGTCCCATATTTGCTGCTCCTTCAAAACTAAATAAAGTTGTTTTGCCAACAATAGAAGATGTTATAAAATGTTACTTATATACAAGACAAGAATTAAAATACAGCAGAAATGGTAAAGATCCACCAAAGTCAGCTGTAATTCAAATTCTAAGAGAAATGATCGAAGAAATTTGGAAGAAAGCATCAATTCCTGTAGTTTCCCAGAGGCGTATTGATCAAATGATAGACAACTAATTTTCTGAATACCAGAACCTTATTCGATTCCCCAAATCCAAAAGAAATGATAATTACATTAAGAAAGTTCAGTTTTTCAAAGCTGAAGCTGTACGTAAACTACTAGACATTTCGGCGTGCAAATGCAAGCCAATTTCTAAGTGTACTTGTGAAAAATCAAAGAAGGTGCCTCCAAAAGAAAGGGAATTTCTTCTTGACCAAAGGTCAACAAGAATGATGGTTATTGGCACGCTCGATAAAGCCGAGACAAGTAAATTGAGACTAAGGGAATACAGGCAAACAGGGAACTCAATGAGGACTGAAAAGGTAAGTTTAAAGTCTGTAGTTAATCAGGACAGTACAGTTGTTATGTATTGTGACAGTGGTGATGAAGAAAGAAGTAGTAGCTCTTCATCAAGATGTGAAGAATTAATATCCGTATCACAAGCATCTACTTCTAAAGAAGAGTCACAAAGACAAATGAGAACAGAACTACCTACGGTTTCAAGGGTCTCAGATCAGTATGGTGTTTCTGATAGATGCGTGGCAGCAATAGCTTCTGCAACTCTACAAGATGTTTGACTTGTAACAGAAAATGATTCATCACATATAATTGACATAAGCAAAGTACGCAGAGAACGAAAGAAAACTAGAGAATGTGCTAAAAAAGATGATCTTAAATATTTGGAAGCAGGAATCAAAAGTATATATTTTGATGGAAGAAAAGATAAAACATTACATCAAGAGAAAATTGGAGATAGATTACATCGAAGAACTATAAGTGAAGAACATGTTTCTATGATTGAAGAGCCAAATTCACTGTATCTGGGGCACGTTACACCATCTTCTGGATCAGGAAAGCATATTGCAGAAATCATTTTAAAATATTGCACTGAAAACAACTTAAACCTTGACAAACTTATGGCTATAGGATGTGACGGGACAGCTGTAAACACTGGGAGAAAGAATGGTGTTATTAGATTTTTTGAAACAAAGATTAGTCGTCCCTTGCAATGGTTAATATGCCAGTTTCACGCAAACAAATTGCCATTACGTCATTTATTTTCTGAACTTGATGGACAAACTATAGGTCCAAGAGCCTTTTCTGGTCATATTGGAAAATTGTTGGATCAATGTGAACAACAGCCAGTTGTGGAATTCAAAAAGATCTGCTCTTGCCTTCCAGAGATGAATTCTCGAGAGTTAAGTACTGACCAAAATTATTTATACAACATGTGTCAAGCAGTTTCAACTGGGCATTGCTCGTTAAATTTGGCAAATCGTAATCCAATAAAAATGTCTCACTCTAGATGGTTGAAAACTGCCAATCGATTACTTAAACTGTACGTTGGAAGTGAGAATCCTTCCCAAAATCTGAATATTATGGCTGAATTTGTAATGAAAGTATATGCGCCTGTGTGGTTTCACATTAAGATACATTCTTCCTGCAAAAGTGGAGCGCAAAATGTTTTTAAAACAATTAAGTTTCCTTGTTATTTAAGGAAAGATTTAAAGAAGATTGTCGATCCCGTTATTCAACGAAACGCATACTTCTGTCATCCAGAAAACATTTTACTAGGAATGATAACTGATGAAAGAAAATATGTTCGAGAACTTGGATTAAGAAGAATATTGAAGGCATGGGAAATGGAATTTTCAACAATAAGGCAGTTTCATATTCCAATATTGAACTTCAGTGCTACAGACTATATTGACATTATTGACTGGCAAAAATGTGAAATTACATCACCCCCCATTCTTAATTGAGTATCAACAGAGGAGCTGAAAGTTTTCATACATAGATCGGAAGTGCCATCTTTTCATTTCCGCAAGTTTCCGTCATATTCAAGCAGTTGAAATACGCGTGAAATCAGTTACTGAAGCATCATTAGCAGTTGTAGGAGTAGAAGCAAGGAACGGATATATAAGAGCAAAAATCAAATCACGAAAGATAATGCCTAGTTTTGATAGCAAAGGGCAATATAAATTAGAATGAAATGTCAGTTCGTTTTACAGTATATCGTATATATTCTTTTATTGTATTTCTAAATATTCAGAAAACTATCTTCCATGTATATTTAAAAAATAAAAGTGAACTGTATATATAATTATTTTGCTTTTTGTTTATCTTTTTTGCTAACAATTCCCATTTTAGTGTTACCTTTAACTTCAAGGTGTTAAAACATGAAGACACTTGAATTGATCACATGTAACACTTTCATAAGTCATGTTTTATGGGTTATTTTAGTGAAATTGGAGAAATTCAGTAAAAAAAAAATAATTTGAATAATTTATACGACACAGTGCTATGGTGGTTTTCCACGTATAAAGTGCATAATCTTTAAGAGCTGGTAGAGCCCTAAAGATGAATTCCAAATGAAAAGAAAATTTAACCTAATATTCAGAGTACCAAAAGGCAAATTTTAAGACCTATCCAAAAAAAAAAAATCCAAAAAAAAATTTTTATGGCCATTTTCACTCCACCCTAATGGACATACTCAAAACTGAGCACATAGAGAATACTCATTTTGGAAACATGGACATACTCAAAAATGATTAGTATCAATTCAAACTCATTTTTGAAACATGGACATACTCAAAAATGAGCACATGATGTTTTATTCTTGAGAGTGTGCATATTTTCAAAAATGAGTAAGGTAAAGCCAGGAGAGATGAAGCGGTCGGAGAGATTGCGCACATAGAGGTTCGGGGGGAAGAAGTAGAGTGAGAGCGCAGTGACTCCAGGTAGTTCTACAACAACAGTAGTGGAGTGTCTACTTGAAAGTGCACGTTGAGTGCTTTAAGCGTCTAAGATAAAGTATTGCTAGTTTGTTTTGTTTCCCCAAAGTAAGTACCTGAATTTTCAAAGCTATTCATCAGAATTTCTATACAATGTCAATATTACAAAATATTTTAAACTTAAACGATTTCTCATAATCTACTAATATAGACTAACAATGTGAACATCAACGGTTCATTTTAGTAGCGGCCATGTTTAAATAAAAGGCCGCGCAAACTCTCCTACCAAAATTGGAGAGTTTGCGCATCTGCTACTTAGGAGAGATGGCGCATTTTTCCCCTTTAGTTTCTATGCTAGGAGAGATTACGCAGCTTATTGGTAAACTTCCATAAAAAAATTAAAAATGAAAATGGACTAATTTTAAGTTAAACGTGTTATTAAGTTACATAATTTTATTTTGTAATCTTATCTGGACTTGCTTTTTCTGATTCTTTAATTTTTTTCCTTTAATTAAAATTTTTTAATCGTTTTTTAAATTATTTCCTTTTTCTGATGCTTTAAGCATTAGGTTGAAATATTCACTGCCAATACAATAAAATTTCTTAAAAAAAAAAACCTTTCAGCAATGTCATTTAAGTTTAATTATTGTTGTTAACAATTTAACTGTAGTTATTATTAGTAACAATCTCTCCTACCCATGTGCGCAATCACACCAACCCTATAAGGACAGATTGCGCAAAATAGTTTTTTTGGTTTTATTACAACTGCTCTATTAAATTAAAGCATAACAGCAAAATAGCAATGGAAATGCATGAAAGACAAATGAAGTCAAAGTTATCCCCGGATAGTTTAGCAAAAAATTAATATTTAGATCTTTTATTAGCATTTTCATGAATTGTGCGCAGACTATCCTAGCTTTACCTTATATACATGTTTCAAACTTGAGTAATTTTGATTCGGAGTCATTTTGATTATGCGACATACTCGGATTTGAGTATTTTTTACTCAGTTTTGAAAATGTCGTTTTTAGTGTGCGATAACATTTTGAAACATAATTAAACTTTTGAAATTTCGGGAGCTGTTATTTCATCGGCAGTATGTATAATTGATGTTTAGTGCACTTTGTAAATTGTCATTTTCTTGAAGGAGTAAATATAAAATAGAAACATACAATATTACTGCATTGTTGCAAATTAAGAATAAAACAATCAGATTGTTTTCTATACAAGTTTATATTTTTCAATTCAAAGTTCAAAGGTGAAAGTCAAAACCAGAACTTCTGGCTTAAATTGATATAGGTCTTCCAATATATTCCTGGACGACACCCGAACAACAGCTTCGGTTTATCCTGTCTAGCCGTTACAAACAGCTGTCATACACAATTAAATCATAGACAAAATTTTAGTAATAACATGTGTCATATTATAAGAAAATAAATTGACAGAATAAACTACAGGCATAGAATATCCAGTAAATGATGGATATGTAATTACACCTTATTATTTTAACACCATCATACATATTAGTAAAAATACAGCAGTAATATTACATCTGAGTGAAAAAAAAGTACAACCCAAGGGTACAACCCAGAATCACTGGCTTAAATTGACAATGCTATGTCAATTGAGCTTTTTAGAAGACACCCGACAGACAGTTTCGGTTTATCCTGCACAGCTGTTACAGATAATAGAACAGATGGTATTGCCAAAATGTTGTCTTAGTGAATTGTGAAGTCGAGTTGCCGTCCAAGTAAATCAATTGCTGGTAGTGAATTGACAATATATGCGAGAGGTTCTGGGTTTGACTCTTGTCCTGGACACAATTTAATAATTTTGTAAAAAAATGAGAATAATTTTGATTTCTTTACCAATCAATATGATTGTTTAAACATAATAACGTGTAATCCATAATTTTCATTACAAAATCATGATTTCAGATGTTTTTGCTTCTAATTATATTTGGCAAAAAAATAAAAAAAGGGATTCATTTAATTTATAATTATGATTTATTCTAAAAATAAATTACCTTAAGAAATGTTTTTTAAACATTTTTACTTTACATTTCAACCTACATGTTTAAATGTTATTAAATTATAATTGCTTGTTAAATGTTAATATATATTAGAGTAATATATTGATAAATTCAATATTTTACTTATTTCCTTTTCCCTCCAAAATGTTTTAATGCTTCCAACCAACGTAAAATCCAGCAAATACTATTTTATTTACTGAAAAAAGCAATCTTCCTTAAAAACATGTTACATAAAGAATGTTACCGAAAGAATTTTGACTAATGAGTTAAAATAAAAAAAAATCATGAAAATGAAAGTAAATAATATGTTGAGCATATACTATGATAAATATATATGGTTTATTTTATCAAGCTCTGGTATTTGCGGCAAACACGTGGCGTTATTTTTGGAAATATTTTTTTAAGTCCAAGAGATATCATACTTCATGAAAAATGTATACTCCATGAGTGAATATTCTGTCTGACTAAAATATGAGTCAATATAATTTAAGTTATGCAACTACGAATTAGAGAAACATAAATAGCATGTGATAGTTCCATTAAATGCAAGTAACGATACTTAAAACTATGTTAAGATGTCCCATTAAGGATTTTGGGGACTTGTAATGATTGCTATTTCTGTGATTCATTACGTATATTTGCAATGATAAATATTTAAAGAAAAGTTCTTAAAACATGTAATCAAACAATTGGAAAGGCTTCTAACTCTTAGGTTAAATATTTACAAGTATTTGGCAATATAAAATATTTTGCCAAATATATATAATATTATGCGTAGCTGCGGATATTCTTCATTCACTTTGTTTTATAACTCAATTTGTCGCAAATAAACAGGTATAAATTTTCTATTTCAATTAAAATAGATATTTAAATAAAACTGCATTTATAAATATATCTATAATCTTTAAACATAAGATAATAAAAACTAACATCGTATAATTCATATTCATGTCGGAAAATTAATAAATACTATATTGAAAGAGGTTATTAGATTAATAATAAGGTTTAATATTCTCGAAATAAAAAATCTTCACAAAAAAGGAGAGGGCTAAATCTTCATTTCCTCAGATAATGTTTAACAAGATTTAAATTTTCTGAAACTGTATCACAGTCTACATGCAGTTATAAAAATAAACAAGAAAGAAAAATCATGCATAAAGTATAGAGTATGTATCACTTTTCAGAATTTCCAATATACTTTTGCAAATCTTTACCGTTTAATAAGGTGAAAGATGAGGTCTAATTAAACAAATTGGAAAAAGCATAACATATTTAAGTTTCTCGAAATACCCACAATATTTGGAAAAATATCAATTCTTTTGGGCAACTTGTATAGGATATATGGATTTGTATATTTACTACATGGAATGCTAAAATTCTGTTCAGTTAGGTAACGCAAAGCACAGTTTAAAATCACGGTTCTGGAACTTCCGTTAATAAACGGTAAAATTGCTCGACATTTTTTTGTGCTGCCCTGTATAGGACCTAGAGAAATTTTACACACTAAGTAATAGATGAAAAATTAGTTAAATTTAAAAACGCGTTCTGCAACTGAAAACGTACTTCTAGCAATTATTGTTAACAGACAGTACTTTAACCGAATTATTTTGTGTGTCAATTGGACGATGAATGCTATGCACACAGTCTTCTATAGTAAGCAACATGCAATGAAACTCAGGGATATATATCAATAACAATATGTTTGAAATAGTGAATCGTTGTTAAAATAAATATCTAAAGATTTTTTTTCACATAGACCGTAATGTAACGGAATTCTTTTGAATGTCCGTATAAAGAAACTGTAAGTGTTATGCACATCATATTCTTTAGTAAGCCTCTTATAGTGCACCTTAGTGGTATATATTAATTTCAATATGTTTGAAATAGTATAGCGTAATTAAAATACTCCGCAAATGATTTTTACCCTTAGTCAGTAACGTAAAGAAATTATTTTGAGTGTCGCTGTAAAATAACTATAAACACGACACACTTCATTTTCAATACCGAACATGCCATATTGAACATCACTAACATATATTAATTGTGTGACAATCCGAGTATATCTACGCGAGATAAGGAACGGACAGACAGACAGACAGACAATTCGAATTCATAAACACGTTTCAACTATGTTGGAAAGTATTAAAAAAGAATCAAATAACGGGTTATAAAACATAAGGTATGAAATAAAATAATCCTTTACGAACACAAACGGCATATTTCTTGCATCAGGGGTGGAGAACAGTGCCAACGGATCAATTATGACCACTCTTTCCGAAGGTTAATATTCGAAAATAATTGTGAGAATTGCGATCTGGCACTCAAGAAATATCCGATACGCTATGCTAGTAGTTATTTATTTTTAATAAAACTAGTGTGCTGTGACCATCGCAAAACTTAACATTTTTCTGCAATATTCTAATTTATTAATGTAAGTAGCATTCTTCACAACAACAATTATGAAATATAATGTGTTTCATTGAATGTAACTCGAATTACAGTGATCATTGAATAACAAAATACAGTTCAACTGCACCCCTTGTTGAGTATTCAAATGCAAAATTCCAGCAATATACGTATATTTTAATTAATAACTTCAAATACAAAATTTAGTATAAATCTACAAATTGTATATTTCTACTAATAGCATATCAGCACCCTCGGATGATTGAAGAAAGCCAATATTGAAACAGTATATTATTAAATAAACATTATGCATGTTAAATCTCTTGAAATTCTATACCGTAGTTGTCGATATATAGCAGCCAGGGAAATCGTTTAAAACACAGCAGAGCAGTGCCAACTCCCCCATACATTTAAACTGTATAAACCGTAATTCATGTCGGCTAAATGTAGCGTATGATGAAATTTCATCTCCTACATTCCGACATATAGTTTTCACGAAAATCTTGAAACAAAATAGCAGTACCCCCTTTTGGGGCGGTATACTCTCACACCTGAAAGGCACCAAGTCATGTCAAAGTCTAACAACATGAAGTTTAGTGTAATTCTGTTCATTAGTTCTCAGACAGGCAAACTTATAAACTGACATTTTCTAAAAGTATTCAAACCGTGTTCAGGACATCCCGAAACCTGTACTTTCTTCTTATGTATGTAATAATAAAAAATTTTCGCCATTTTTCCTTAGTTAATTTATTCCAAATTCTTACAATTCTAAATTTTTCCCTATTTTATTCTAATTTACTACTCTATATTCATTAAATCCTTATTCTTAAATTATATCTATCGTTAACTCTGTTAAATTCCCTTTTATTTAAGTCTAAATTGTCCAAATTTACTTAAATATAAAGCTTTTAGTTATTCTTAATTTCTATCATGATCGACGATTATTTCTGAGTTTTAGAATGTTTTTTGAGAGCCATTTTCATTTTTATTCTGAATTTTATTTCCCGCCCTAAGTAACTTTACTACAAAATTCATCCACTATTTCTCTGTCCGAACTCTTTACTAATTATCTTTCATTGGTCGTGACGTAGCATGACGCGTCTTCTTTAATTCCTCATTGGTTCAGTACGCGTTCTACGTCATAATTTGTGTTATTGCGCTAGGTAACAAAAAGCAGCTACCTGCGGTGCTCCCTCAGAAATCAGTCGAATTTTCACTTGTCAACAAGTCCCTGGCTGCTCGTTTGACTGAAAAATGTTCTAATACTTACCCTCCATACCTGGATGACGTAGCGATGTACGGCTAATATTGTTAGGTGGAAACTGCCCAAGAGAAATACCTAATAAAGGATTGAATTTGAAAGACCTTGTTCGTTTGATTCATGGAGAAACGCCTCTGGTTATTTCATTCTACTGCCGCTGCGGCCGCATCGAGACTGCAACTGAAATATTAGGCAATTTACGACTGCTTCTACTTATTTACATCATCAATAACAACCACCGTTCTTAAATTCATTGTGCGACCATATGTGCTCCTGCTTCTATTATCAACTTTACTCCCAATATAACATATAACGATATATATTCGTAATATAATATAAGCCGGCGAGGATTCAAAGGACTTATGCCACGGCTATCCTTCCAAAGGTTGTGGAAAGAATATCCGAGAATCAAGTTGTTACTTACTTTTACTGAGGTGTCGTAACAAACAAGAACGGAAGCAAGGCATCTACGAAATATACTTCATTATAATGTCTTCAACCCCCCTATCGATGTCAGCCAGAAGAAGTATTAGAACATACATCAATGTAAAACAACAAAAAAAATTTCTATATCTTTTTCATAACAAGACTTGATTGCGTAAGTTAAATTTTATATTAAGTAATATGTATTATTTATTGTTTGCAAAATTTTATAACAACCTTTTTTATTTTGTTTAAAATGTTTATTCTTACGTAACAGGAAACCAAGTGACAGAGTATTTTAACAGTCTGAGATTTTTATTTATGTTCTTGTATTATTAATTATTTTGAAAAATATTATGAAATTTATTTACTGTTTATATTATTTTTCTGTTAAAATTAATATATTAAGGAAGAATTAAAATTATATTATTATGCTTAAAGATTAAAATTGAGTTGATATACTAAGTTGATATTTTGGATTGATGCAATGAGATGCACTTATGAGAATTGCTACTACAATATGAATTGAAATAATTTATGTTATCAGTTATTACTTGGCACATGACTTGGAGTATGATAATAAATTTAAATGATGATATTTTACAATAACTAAAAAGAAATATTAGAATGCTAGTAACCAAGTGCACCCATTAATAAATTGAATATGGTAAACCACTAAATCATACTTATTAAATGATTTATTATTAAATGTATCTTCTTGTATTGAGAGTTTATTAAAGTAAAAAGTAAAAAAAAAATCTTAAAGGGAGTTGCGCTGAAAACTTGCGTAACATTGGAAAGGTAAAAATTGTGTGCAGTTTAATTTTTTTTTTTTATTTCACTACTTCTGTGTTCCGAGAGTTCAAAGCAAGAGACAAAAAATTGATTCTTACGAAATAATGCTACTTGTTTTAAAAACTGTTTTATTTATTTATTTCATTCTATTTTTCTTTTGTGATATTTTTACTCATATACAGCAAATCTATTTATAGAAAAATAGAGTAGCAGTTTACATTTAAATTTAAGCGGAAGGAATTTAATATGAATTGACATTTTTACTGTTGAATATTATTGTTTTTGTTATTTAAATTATTTAGAGTTAGATATTATAGTTGTTGTTAAGTTAAAGAATTCTTTATACATTGTTTATATTTTTTTTTTACGTGTTATTAAAGTCAGGGTTTATTAAAGTTATTACGGAAAGTAAGAGTACTCAAACAACAATGGCTGAAAAAGAGCTTAATGTTGTTATTTTTCATCCAGAAAGTGGTGTGAATATTACGTCTTGGCTTAAACATTTTGAAGGTGCATCCCCTCCAGATAAAAAAGAATGGAAAATCAACAACATTTCCAAATATTTGAAGGGTGAAGCATTAAAGGTTTATGTTAATGAATGTCTAAAATGTAAAGAGTATGAAAAAATTGCTGAAATCTTAACTGAAAAATTTCTGAAAGTAACAGTTCCCCGTTTTCTGATTTCGCCTCGCTGAAATTGCATGAGCTAAACAACTTAGAAAAATATTTTCGTCAGAAAATCGAGATAGGTCGACAACTTAAACTATGTGAAACCATTATTTTACAGGGATTGACCGACGGCTTAAAACCTGAATACCAGAACTATTTAATAGTAAATCCTCCTAAATCTACTACCGATTGGTATAGATTAGTTAAACAACATGTTGTCATTCCACCTCATTCTAGCAGTAACAATAATAGTAATGTTAGAAATTTGTCTAAAAATTCCAGACCTTTTTCTCAACCAAATAATTCACCTAGACATTGGATTCGCCCTCAACCCAATTACAGGAATCCAAATATCCAAGCAGCTACTAATTTTAACCCTTCAACGTCCAGGTTCGTTAGTCCCCGGTTGCCTGTCAACCACTATCAGAGAAGGATGCCTAGTCGACCATGTAGATTGTGTCTGAATAGGGGAATTTCAGAAGCTTATCATTGGGAGAGGAATTGTATCATTAACTTAAACCCTAAATAAACAGGTAATACTCCTGTTAGTAGCCAGTCACCAAGTCAATCCAATGCCTGACAATTAATTGTTGCTGGGTATGCCAATAATAAAAAATTAAATTATGTTATTGATTCCGGATCGACAATATCTATTCTTCCATTTAAATTTATTCGTTATTTAAGTGCTAAAATTGTAAATATTTCACCTATTATTGTTGGTCAAGCTAAAGGTAAAGTTACAATTAATAAGTCATGTAAATTATTAGTTAAAATAGGTAATATTACACATTATATTAAATTTTTGTTACGTGACAGTGATTTGGACTATGCTATATTAGGATTACCTGATTGTTCTCAATTTAACTTAATGATAGATTGTGCAAATTGTCGAGTTACTCAAGGAGATCTTGTTTTAAATCAAAATGTTGACATATCCAGTAATAATTTACGATTATTGCATTTTAATGTTCAAGATCAGTCTCAATATGTGCAACCCGATTATGGAAGAATCATGGCTCCTCAATCCTTCGCGCAACTTAATATTAATGATTATGATTTAATAGGGGAAATGAACACAGTAGAAAACAAAACTTTAAGGGATATAATGGGAAATTATTTGGATATTTTTTCAAAAAATAAATATGATGTGGGGAAGATTAATATTGAGCTACAGCGTATCTTTCTCAAATCTGACCTACCTATATCTATGATGCCTTATCGTACTTCAACAGTGGAAGAAAAAGAAATCTCTGAACAATTTCAATCATTATTATCTGCTGGATTAATCAAAGAAAGCAATAGCCCATATTCTTCACCAGTCACTTTAGTAGAAAAACGCGATGAAGGTAAAAAAACTAGATTGTGTGTAGATTATAGAAAACTTAATTCCATAATGAAAAATGATGCAGAACCCTTACCCCGTATTGACGACATTTTAGACAAATTAAGTAAGTGCCCAGTATTTTTCCACCCTGGATTTAGCCTCAGGCTACTGGCACATACCCATACATCCAGCAGACACCGAAAAATTAGCTTTTACTACCAATTGTGGACTTTGGGAATGGAATGTTCTCCCTTTTGGGGTAAAGGTATGACCATCAATATTCAATAGAACTATTAGGAGAATTCTTACTAAACATAAAATTAACTTTGCTAGCTACTATTTTGATGACATAATTATTTTTTCTTCAACTTTGGAAGAACATTTACAACATCTCAATAAAATATTTGAATTATGCAGAATGGAAAATCTTAAACTTAAAATATCTAAGTGTAACTTTGTCCAAAATACAATTAATTTCTTAGGTTATGAGATAAAAAATGGTACTTTAACTCCTGCGAACAATAATATAGAAGCTATCAAGAAATTAAAACCCCCTTCAAATGTTAAAGAACTCCAAAAGTTTTTAGGATCTATTAATGCCTATCATAAATTCATTAATAAATATGCAGAAATCAGACAGCCTCTCAATAAATTGCTCAAAAAAGATACTATTTGGGAATGGAACTTAGATTGTCAAAATTCGTTTCAAAAACTGAAAGATGCCCTAATTGCTAAACCTGTTTTGAAAATTTATGACCCTAAATTACCCCTCCATATGTTTGTTGATGCCTCACAGGTGGCAGTAGGTGCAGTCCTTAAGCAGCCTGATAATAATAATTTCTTACATCCAATTGCATACTATTCTAGAGGATTGAGAAGTTATGAAAAGAATTATTTTATTACAGAACTGGAGTGTCTTGCCATCATTGACACCTTAGACAAATTTTACAACTACTTCCATGGTGGTAAATTTACTATTCACACAGATCATGCGTATCTTGTCTGGTTAAGAAATGTCAAACATTTAAGAGGAAGATTATTCAGATGGTCCTTAAAGTTAAGTATGTTCGAGTATGATATTGTATATTTAAAGGGTTCCACAAATGTCGAAGCCGACATGTTGCCCAGATGTCCTACTACATATCTTATTCAACCAATTACCTTTCTTTTGGATGTTAGGGAAGTCATAGAGAAGCAACAAAAAGATAATGTGTGTGGAAAAAACTATTTCAATGAAAATGGACTTATGATAGTAAAAAAGAAAGGTTTTAGAAAAATAGTAGTACCCATGTCTTTAAGAAGAAAATTACTTAATGTTACTCATGAAAAATTTGGCCATCCTGGTATTCAAAAAATGTTAAACTTAATCTCTCCTAATTATTATTGGCCTGATATGACTCAAGATATAACTAATTTCGTAAAACACTGTGATATCTGTCAAAAGAATAAAAAACCGAGACAGAAAATTGGCTTATTACAAGCTATGACCACCACAGATCAACCTTTTGAATGCATTTCTGTTGATAATGTGGGAGGATATAATTACTACAATTCCACAAAAAATATTTACATCTTATAATCGACCATGCTACTAGATATGTTTGGGCCTTTCCCTCAAAAAGTGTTACCACAGAAACTTATACTAACTGTCTAAAACAAGTTTTTAATATTCAAACACCACAACAATTATTCTGTTTTAATAAAATTCTTAATGTCCAGACCCATCAAAAAGTACTAAGTGACAGGAATGCAGCCTTTACTTCATCTAGATTAAAAAAATTCCTGCGAAACCACAATATTAAGAACGTTTAACCACATCACATCATCCACAAACGAATAGCAAATGTAAGAGAGTGAACCAGACGCCAGTTACTAGATTGAAGTGTAAGTCAATTCTACCAACTCCAAAATTCCTTGGACAAAAATTTTGACAGAAGTTGTTAATGAGTATAACAATACCCCTCATTCTATCACTAAATTCCCTCCTGCTTACTTACTTTTGGCCAATTAACCTATGATTCCCCCCTTCAACAAAATTAATACCCTCCTGTTTAAGAAGCCCTTAAACTTCCCGTAAGTCATGGTGACGTCACGCGACGTCACTGTGAAGTCACACTGTGACTTTGTGACCGTCGTCGTGACGTCACGTGACGTCGATGTGAAGTCATTGTGACGTAAATGCGAGGTCGTTATGGCCGTTTTCAAGGCTTTCTGTGACCTCACAATGTGACTACTTTGTGAAGTCACCGTGCGACTTAAATGTGAAAAATGTGACGAATCTGCATCGGATAGGGTGACTAGATTTTACCCGAATCCTATACGGATTGTTCGGATCAAAATATTTTTATGGTTCAAGTTTGTGACGTTTGTGACGACACTGCACCGGGTCGGGTTACCAGATTTTACCCGAATCCAATCCAGAAACTTCGGATCGATCTTTTTGGATTTGTTTGGCTACAGAATAGATTTCGATTAGTTGTCGTGTGACCTGATTTTCGTGAACCCGATCTGACCCGCGTCGGGTATAATGTTTTTACTGTAAGTCTTGTTTGGAATAGAATCTTGCATACGACCGAGTAACCAGATTTTATCAGAAATTGTGTTACGATACAATTTTTGATGTCGGCTCGGATCTAGAGTCATACACGAATCCGGTTATATACTTCTTGAACATGAATGATGGTTGACTGAAACTATATTTTGATTCAACCCGTATTCTTACCCTAACCCAGCAACAACAACAACAAAAAATCTGTAAGCCCACAACCCGACCGAACCTGATAAATGATTTCGCATAGATTCGGATAACAAGATTTCACCAAATACGGATAAGATCGACGATAAGGATTGGATCGGCAATCATTTTTATTGATGCAACTCGTATTCAAATTAAAACTTTGCATCTGATTGAGAAACTGGTTAACACGAAACTTTCTGACACATTTATGAATAAACTTTTAAACGCATGGCACTTGCATGCCTGATTATTAAAGCTATTTGGAATGAATAGCGTTTTCCATTTTTAGATAAATGTAATACTTAAAATCAATGTCGGTCACGTTTTACCCGTTTTTGACGCTGCGCGTCGGAAATTTGGTCAAAACACCGACTTTGATAGTGTTTTCTGAAACATCATCTGCCGTTACCAAAAAATGGATAACGCCATTCGATTATATATAGGGTAGATGTGCCAGTAATGGACACCCTTAAGGAATTTCTTTAACAATTATTTTTTAATTAATAGTTATAATTGTTATATTCAACATTTTTTAATATTATATTACTCTACCAATAATATTTAACCATGCTCATAGTCACATTTCCCAATGTTAATCTAAATTTAATTGTAAATAACAGAAATAAATCAAAACACCCTAAACTCCAGTAATGGACACCTCACAAAAAGTAATAGATAATTGATATTATGATTGCATTTAAAACTAGAATTTAAAGATAGCATATTAATGAAATAAATAAAGCTGAATTTTTATTGGTTATTTTTTTATAAACCAAAAACGTTGAAGGTGTCCCATTACTGGAAGGCGGTCCATTACTGGCACATCTACCATTTTCTGAATAAGAACACCTGCCAATTTCATGTATTTCCGAATAAAAATGAATTCAGAAATATGCCAGAAATTAGCTATTTTGGATTTGAGAACAACTTTAAAGAAAATATAAGTATACATTTTCAAATAAGCATTCTGAAAAATTTATATTAGGAATCAATTTAAATAATAGATATACCTATTGTGCGATATTATTAAATAATAAACATTGTATCAAGCAGTAAAACAGTTTTCGTTGTAAATGAAATATAGAACTTAAGATCATAAATGCCAAAAAAATATTATATATTTTTTTTTTCTTTAGAAATTATTTTATTTATAGTTTTTGATAGAATACTAAATTCAGAACTTAAATATCAATTTTTACAGTAAAAAAATTCGATAACAAAGCTGGAAAAATTACCTTAACTAAACAGTTATTTTATTGTTTCATCAATATTTATTATTTTTGTGCATCTAACATTGACATATCTCGACAAATAAATTATTCAATGCATTAAAATGTCACTTTTTTTTAATATACCGGAAAATTATTTCTGGAGACCTACACTAGCAACGAAATTATTAAATTGCAAATCAAATATTAATAGTTTTAAAAATTGCAATGTTTTTAATTATAATGAATAACTATGAAAATTGAACTAAGAAACGCAAAACATTAAATAAATTCCTCCTTTTACATAACACTTTACATTTAGAATACATATTGTTAGTAAATACTTTAAGCTTTTTTCCAAATAGTCTATTTAAAAAAAATTTAAAACATTAAAGATAAAATTTAATGCAAGTGATTTTTTAAAAGAAAATTTAAACATCTTAACTTTTAAATAATGCAATATTAAATGTACTAGTACTAAACATGCACTATTAACAAAACTGCGAAGACATTAAAAGTTACCTGCTGATCTATAGGTAAAGGTGTTACTATTGATTGCTCCTTATCTGCTTCCCTTTCATTGAAAAATTAGGCTGTACATCCACTACAATAATTTTCAAATTATTCCAGCAGAAAGATGTGTTCATAGATCTGAGACATCAAATATCACCCAGGCCTTATGAACGCACCCGGCTAGACACAGAGAGATGTTAAAATGGATGGTTTACTTTAAAATGGAGATTGTTCACTTTAAAACGTTAATTTACTTACACAGTATAAATCTACAACCGTAAAAGAACGCAACACACGCTAATCCTATCCTAACTTCGAATGAGAAAAAATCGTCTGCCTTCAATATTCGCGCGCAGTATTGTTTAAACACAACAAAATAACAGCTAGCAGATGTTTCCAACTTTACCGCAAATGATATAGGAAGAAAATAATTTAAATAAAGACATTTCAAAACCTTTATAATTTATATGGCTGAAAAATGAACTTCTAATGATGCTATAATATTCTATTTTTATATGAGAGAGTTTTGTATTCGTAGAAATAAGCTGTGAAAATTTACATTTTTATATATTTTTTAATCCATTGCATTTGCTTTAGACGTCAAAAGTAAAGATAAATTTTAAATAATAATTGATTTAATAGGCTTTATAAAGTAATTTCGATATAAATTTAAATTGCACTCAAATTTTCTAAGTACAATTTTTTTATTTTTTACACTCTGTCGAAAAGAGCAATATTTTTAATAGAGGTGACATCTTACTAAGCACTGGCCAGTTTTGGATAAATTGCTATAGGAATGACATATACTTTATAACATGTTTTTAATTCATTTTTGCTCGGAAATACACGAAATTGGCTCGTGTTTTGTTCAGAAACTATGTTATTGAAAAACCTTTTCCATTTTTTGTTAAAATCAGAAGATCTTTCAGAAAAGAATGTCAAAGTCGGCGTTTTGATTTGAATATCCGACGTGACAGTGAAAGACAGGAGAAAAACTGGTTGTCACGTGACACGAATTGCTTATAACTCGATAAATAACTAAATTTCTATTTAAGGATTTTTACCTGTGTATTATGTAGTATATTTTGTTAAATTTCATGAAAATGGTAATGAAAATTGTAAAAAATTATCTGCCTCATATATGTAGTCAGATATTTATTTATTATTTTATTTTGGAAATACTCAATATATTTAAATAGTGTGTGACAATATTTTTATTAATGATTTAGGTACATGACATAATTCAAATCTATATTTTATGAGTTTTTTTTTTTCCAAATTCACTCTCCGATCACACCGTGAAGTCACAGAGTGTTGGAATTTTGGTCATAGGTTTTACGTGACTTATGTGACTTGCAGTGACGTCATTGCAACGTCACAAAAAATTCTAAAGCTGTCAAAAAGTAATTTTCTTTATGTTATAAGATGTTCTAAAATTTATTTTAAGTTTTCTTTAGATCTCCAAGACGTTCACATTTTGGTCACAGTGTGACGTTACAAAGTGGTGGCATTTTGGTCACAGATGTGACGTACGTGACTCACATTGACGTCACAATGACGTCACTGTGACTGTGCATGCTATGCGGGTTGCTAAAAAACGCACTGATGAAAATTATTGGAGAAGTAAAAAATATTATGATCGAAATTATCTAGAACCAAAATTTGGGATTGGAGATTTTGTAATTTATGAAGAGTTCCAATATCCTAATACTAGAAAACTTTCACAAGTCTTTAGTGGGCCTTATCAAATACTTAATAAGTTATCTGATGTCAATTTTGAAATTAATAGACAGATTCAAAATAAATCTACTGAAATAGTACATGTATCAAAATTACGCCCTTATTATCCTCCTGATCAATTAAAATTATCCCATGAGAAACCACAACAAACTAATGTTAAATCTATAGTTTCATCTTAAATTTATAATATTCATAAAATAAACTAACTTAATAAAATAAATTTACAAAATAAAAAATTAATTATCAATTCTCTTCTGTATTTCAGTGTGTTCTTGAATTGAGCTCACAAGAGCATGACTGTTGAGTTTTCACTTGAGTTATCTGTTTGTGCGGGCAAAAACTGGTTGATTTAAGTTAGTAAATTCTGATACTGAATTGAATTAGATTAGAATAATAAATTAAACAGTATTAACGAAATTAATAGAATAAACTGGATTAAATTCTATATTAAACTAATCAAATATGATATCTTAATAATAATTGAGAATTGTCCAACCTTTCTTAATATGCTACAAGGTCCCATTTTTTCATTTCACAATTTATGTTTTCTTGTTTGACTGAAAGCAAGATAATTACATAATCATCATCTACCCCAATAATGATTGCTTTTCACAAATATTACTTATTTATTCCTTATTTATATTATGTATTTTATTTGAGTATATTCTCATGCCTCATTCACTACTATATGGATGAGGTATTAATGATATACTTAAGAAAGAATTAAAGAAAGAGTGTGATATTTTGAATTATACTGCTTGTTGTTGCTGAACTTATTGTTGAGAAATATTATTATTAGTTACATTATTTATAAGTTGATTTTGAAAGAGAATATAAAGATTATAATAAAATAAAAAGTATTTAAAGAGTGGAATTGAAAGTTTTAGGTAAGCTGCATTCAAAAAAGTTTCTGTTGTTATGTAAATAAAATTTTGATGTTGTTGTTGTTGTTTATTCTTTCTATTGATGATACTATTATTATTGTTATGGTTAAGTATTATTATTTTAAAATTTTATTGTTGACATTGTTCTTGCTATTATTATTATTATTGTATTATTTTATTATTGCAACTTCATACTGCCATTGCAACACTAAGGACTCTTATAACATTCAATAATTGGACTCTACAATTCAGTAGGACTTAAAAAGCACTTGAGGACTATAAATAAGGGAATAATGCTGATTATTGTTAATTTATTGATAAAAATAGATATGATTTATATATTGTTATTATATTATTACTTAAATTTATTTACTGCAACTTCATACTGCCATTGCAACATTAAGGACTCTTATAATATTCAATAATTGGACTCTACAATTCAGTAGGACTTAAAAATCACTTAAGGACTATAAATAAGTGAATAATGCTGATTATTGTTAAATTATTGGTACAAAAGAGATGATTTAAATTTTGTTGTTATATTTTCTTGATGCAAAGTATACTATACTGTTATAATTGTTATTATTGAGAAGATAAATGTATGCTAATGCTGATTATTAGCAACACATTAATTATTATTGAAAAATGTAATTATTTACAGCATTTTCTACTTAACCGTGTTTCTTTAAATTTAATTATTTAAATTTTACTTAACATAATTCAGAAATTTGAACATCGCGATACGGCGACCAGGTAACTGTATTGCATCGAGGGAACTGTTTTGTAACCCAAGTATCTGCTTTCTCCCAATGAACATGTAAGTCAATTGGACTTACCGGTTCATGCATTTTTTTAGGGAGGGGGGATATGTAGTAATAAATTTTTTTCGCAATTTTTCTTTAGTTAATTTATTCCAAATTCTTACAATTCTAAATTTTTCCCTCTTTTATTCTAATTTACTACTCTATATTCATTAAATCCTTATTCTTAAATTAGCTCTATCGTTAACTCTGTTAAATTCCCTTTTATTTAATTCTAAATTGTCCAAATTTACTTAAATATAAAGCTTTTAGTTATTCTTAATTTCTATCATGATCCCCGATCATTTCTGGGTTTTAGAATGTTTTTTGAGAGACATTTTCACTTTTATTCCGAATTTTATTTCCCGCTCTAAGTCACTTTACTACAAAATTCATCCACTACCTCTCTGTCCGAACTCTTTACTAATTATCTTTCATTGGTCGTGGCGTAGCATGATGCGTCTTCTTTAATTCCTCATTGGTTCAGTACGCGTTCTACGTCATAATTTGTGTTATTGCGCTAGGTAACAAAAAGCAGCTACTTGCCTTGCTCCCTCAGAAATCAGTCGAATTTTCACTTGTCAACAACTCCCTGGCTGCTCGTTTGACTGAAAAATGTTCTAATACTTACCCTCCTTACCTGGATGACGTAGCGATGTACGGCTAATATTGTTAGGTAGAAACTGCCCAAGAGAAATACTTAATAAAGGATTGAATTTGAAAGACCTTGTTCGTTTGATTCATGGAGAAACGCCTCTGGTTATTTCATTCTACTGCCGCTGCGGCCGCGTCGAGACTGCAACTGAAATATTAGGCAATTTACGACTGCTTCTAATTATTTACATCATCAATAACAACCACCGTTCTTAAATTCATTGTGCGACCATATGTGCTCCTGCTTCTATTATCAACTTTACTCCCAATATAACATATAACGATATGTATTCGTAATATAATATGTATATAAAATACAGTAATTTAAAAGTTTAATTTTCGCAGCTGGAATTAGGGCCAATGATTTGCAGATTTGTTAGCGCGGCATATTACTATATGAACTGAGTTCAGAGACATTATCAGTTACAAAGATACATTTTTATTCCTTAATATAACAAGGGGGGGGTGTCTACTGAGGACCTCAGAAAGTTCTTTTCCGTGATCCTGCAATATCTATAACAACTATTTTATTCTTGATTTTTCTATGTGTCCAGAATCGGTGGAATATAAATAATGTGTAATTTTACTTATAATATGTTCTATAAAAGTAACGTAAAAAATAAAAACAGTGGGGTTCTACCAGGACCCCACTGTTACACTACGCTACAAATTCTTAATGTTATTATCCTTGTTATTTGTAAATTCTGAAGGTTGTAAATTTTGAAAAATGCCTCGTAAAGGACTGTCAGAAGAGGTAATTCGTCAGACGATGAATGATAGTGATTTGAGTAGAAAATGTCTTCAGCGAATCTGATGAGGAATATTTTCCACCAGTGGATTCTAAAGACAATTTTGAAGTGAATTCTGAAGAAAGTGACATTGCCAGCGCATCATCGGATAATAATTCGGATGAAGATGAAGAGTTCATTGCAAAATCAGGAAGAGCGTCGAGAAGTTCCATTCCCCCGGTTACTTGGCGTCAATAGTGTAACATTGTCAGAGGGACACCTGGGCCAACGCACTCAACTGATAGGCAACCAGAATATTCGAAGTTTTCAACTTGTTTCTTGATGATAAAATTGTTGACATTATATGCACTTTCGCCAATGCTGAAGCGTCACGTGTTTTACAAGATTTCAATGCAAATGCTGCTCCGAACAGAATAAGAATTAGGACAGATGTAGTTCATGTTGAAATAAGAGCTTTTTGGCATACTACTGATCTTCAGATACCGAAAAAACATAAATTTGGTAATTTACCTTTCAAATAGTTAGAATTTAGCGTAAAATATGGTGAATGTTTGGTTTTAGCTAGAGTCTTCAGAAGACCCCAGCATGGTAAAGTACATTGACAAGGTAGGCTTGGTATATTAAATGTTAAGATTTCCTTTTCAACGTTAATGGATTTCTCATAGGATTAAAGGAAATATAAATAAAGATTACAGATATGATTAAAGCAGTAAATCCAATTAGGACTTATTTCGCAACAGTAATATTTGCCTTATATCTTTGATTAAATAAAGTGAATGTTGTTATTAAGAAATAAATATTAGTAGGTAATAATGGTAGTCTGAAAGAAACAAACCATTCAATTGGCAACATTGACACGAAGGCTTGTATAATAGGCATGAATTAACTTTGAATTTGTTTTAAATAGATAATAGTTACATAATACTTACTAATGAAAAATATCTGTATATCTAACATTATAAACAATGGTATACCACTTATGCCAGCGCATGAATTTCCAATATACTCCAATTTAAATCTTTGAAAAATCGTCATTTGTAATTCTTTTTTTCGTCAGGCTATTTTAGTTTAATTTAAAATAGTATATAAAATTTCATTAATGTTTTTTTTTTTTAATATATAATTATTTCTAGTCTGCAATATTTAAAACTCGATTTTCTAAGGAAATTTTAGTAATTATTTTCCATATATTCTACGAAAACTCCACTTTCATATTTTTAAATTTTTATTTTATTTTAATTTTAGTAGACGAAAACTAATGCTTAATTTTAATGAGGTTTCCATCAGACTTTGAAACTTATTTTTAAATGAAAAACACTTAGTGCTCAAAAGAGTATAAGATATCATACTATTATTTTTAAATGTAAGTCTCAAAAGTTTAAAATATTTTTTCGCTTTCTTAAAAAAAAATTAAAAAGTGAATAATAATGCGTATTCAAATGTTATTCATTTAATATTATATTTAATTAAGTTTTTATAGGAATGAAAATGTTTTGAATCTGCTTAATATCCTGTTTTTTTATAATGAAAATTATCTAAACTATCACATCCCTTTAAACCGGCATATTCAACCTGCGAAAGCGGGCAGCATGTGGCCCGCCGAACTTTATACGCGGCCCGCAATATTATTAATCCTTATATATAAAGAATAGAGGGGAAATTAAAAATTATTTAAGGCCTTCGCAATTGTTTATACATTTTTATGGAAAGATGAAATTTGCCCTGTTATTTGTAATTAATTTAAAATTAGGGGAAGTTAGCCTAAAAAAATCCCCTTAAGGGAAAAACTTGTGTAAAATAACAAAACTGTTTAAGTACTACTTTGGCCCTTTGCTAGTATGTTTTACACTATGTTTTGCATTATAAATATATTTTAATAATACTTTAAACCTACATTGAGTAATGAAAAAAATAGATTTGTTAAAAAGTGTTCAAAGGATCATTTTACCCTTACCAAAGGGAAAAATTATCTTTCTTTTAAAAATAATTGTAAATTGTTTCTTTATAGGCAAAATAATGGATATAAAAGTAATTATGACAATACATAATTGTAATTCACATTTGAAAACATACTCCATTAAGTAAACCAAGTCATAATTCTGTACATGAAAGACTGTATATATAAATAAATAAGAAAATTAGTGCTTACATTATAACAGATGTTATAAAACTCAATTTTTCAATGAATTCTATTCAGACGCTTAATACTGCGATCGCTTGAATGCCGCCATTGCTTCTTCTTCACTTATCACAACTAGTTTATATGTTACCCTGTTGATAGCGAGACTTGCATGGAACAAAACATATGTGGATCGTTTTGCCCATTAGGATCATTTTAGGCCACCTTCCCCTAAGTTAAACTAGGCCAAAGTCAGATGTTCTTTTTACATATGTCCCCCTTACATACGTTACTTTTGTACAATTTTTTGAATTTTCAACACTAATCAAACATTATTAAAAATTACTTACATTGTATATCTTTACAAAAAATAAAGTTTTTGCAATGAGAAAATGTCGGATTTCTTAAGAATATATTTTATCTTTAGAATCTGGAAATTTTGAACTATTTTATTACATTTTAAACTTATTTAAATTATACTTAATCATTACGTAATTATAATAATCAGTATTTTTCTATTACAGATTATACATTTTTCTCTATGACTTTGTTATACCGCTTTTGTTTTGTTACTATTTCAATTTATTTTGTTGTGTTATTACTTTTTTTTTATAATATTATATAAGTATGGTACAGCTTGTTGCGGCTCCCCTAATGCAGTAAACATATGTTTCTGACAGGCACACAGAGGAGTATTTGATGCAAAATCCTGGCCAAAAAGGCAGATATTAAAATTTTCTCAACAATTGGAAAAAGGATATTTATATAATAGCTAACAAACTGGTGTATCAATCTATGTGTATTTCAGAAGTATGAGTCATACAGTAAAAGATTATTTGTGAGATGACGTGCTTTTTTGTTATGATTTAGCTTTTTTATTGTGTTTAAATATATACTTGAACATGCGCATTTAAATAATTTTACTTTTCGTTACCATTTTTGAATTCTAATCGTATTGGTTATAGTTTATTAGGCAAATTCTTTTTAAAAAAATGCTCCGAATATTGGTTCCATTTTTAGATATCAATGTTTTTTTGGAGGAAAGCAAATCTATTAAAAACACTCAAAACCGAGCATTACTATACTATAGACACTCAACTGTGGTAAATACTAAATGCAAGTAGTATATGTTTTATATGCATTGGTTTTTATAAAGAAACATTTGTATGTAGTATAATGAAAATTATATAACTGGCACACTCAGTAAAATTTTAAAAGATTACAAACCAGAAAAAAACTATTACGCGGGCGGGAGTGTTTGATTACCTTATAAAAGTAATATTAGCATTTAACAATAAAAAAAACTCTGATGGAGAACAAACTGTTATGTTTCGCGAAAATATGACTGTACTTTAGAAAATTAAAAGCATTAGATATCGTATGAAGTAAAATCCCCATATCTTTGAAATGCACAAAAATTGTGGAAATCAATTATGACTTTAACAAGAATTCTTGCTTCCAAAGTTTGTAAAGAAAATGTATTCTAAATTTTAACAAAAAAATGATTGCAGAGTACAGTAAATATTCTCTATTTGCGGCAAGTGCGCCGCCTATAATAAAGAAATCAACCAAAAACTAAAAAACGTAAATATATTTTACTTGCCCCGTAATACTACGGCCAATGGATCAAGATATAATCAAGAGTTTCAAAAAAACAGAACTGTAAGATAATAAAGTGAAAAGTTACCACTTGACTTCAGAATAATCATCTCATGCCTAAGATTGCGGAAAAAAGATGCCAGACATTTCCAAAGAATTGAACAGAGGACGTCAGAGATCATACAATTTGAACAGTTTTTGGACGGTGGAGTTTTTGTCAGCAATGAGAATCCAACATGCATAGGGGACGATGTCTATATCTTCTTAGAGAAAGTAATTAAAATAAAATCTTACTACAGTAGAGGGAAATGAAAATTAACGTGAGGTAGTTTGGTGATTTTCTTTCAGTTTATTTTAAAATTAAAGCCTAGGGAACCCTAACTGAATTTGATATTTTGGACAACGTGAAACAAACAAACAAAAAAAAACAGCAATGGATATAGCAAAGACATAGATTAAGATCGAACGATCAAGATGTTAATGTCAAAAAACCTTCGTATGAAAATGGATTTAAAAACATTTGAAACACTCAGACGCGATTGACAGTTTCGTGAAAATACGCGACAAGAAGGGCTTTGAGCATTGCAAAAATTCTAGACGTATCACGACAGAAGAAACTTTTTTAAACAAAAGATTCAGATAAAATTAACAGACTTTTTTGTAATTCAATTGAAAGCCGCGATTGATAATGTAGTCTTCAAATTAATCTGCTATATTAAATGCAGCAATATCATGAAAAATATAATAATTTTTTAATATTTAAACTAAAATATAGCGTATTGTTAGACATTACTGTCTAACAATACGCTATGTAATTTATTCTTGTTTTTTCTTCAATGCTTGTAACGAATAACATAACTAAAAGAAATGGGTATGTATGTATAGTATATATGTACATAAAGTGTGATTAGTTACTGTTTTATATTATCTTTAATGTTGCAAATTTAAAAATTATTTTATGTAGTTTAAAGAATTTTAAAAAATTAATTCGTTTTTAAAGAACCTTTTTAGTGGATTTAAAGAGTTCGTCAATATAGGCCTTATTTATCTATAGTCCCGCAGTGGCACGGACGGTTAAGCTCGGCTCTCGTAAGATCGCCGAAAGCCAAGCAGAATCGACCAAGGTCACTGCTTGGGAGGGTGCATCGTCTATCCTCTCTCGTCTGCCGCTGCTGTGGGACCGTGTACGTTAATGGGAGCTGGTGCACGTAAAATCTGTTCGTGGCTCCAATGTCCTCCAAGTTTAGTATAAGCGTTACCTCTGGGGGTGCCAATCCAGGTGCAGGTCTCCCATCTGGAATTGGTTCAAAATTGAGAGACCAGCTCTAGAAGTCCAACCTCTCTTGAGGCTCTGTCACCCCTTCTTTCAGAGAAGTGCACTTTCTCTGACACGCCAACAACAACAACATTTATCTATAAAAATATACATTTATTATAGTAAATTTATATGTAAGGGAGATAGATATAACTCCGCGGTAAACTAGTTTACAGTTTGCATCTTATATTTATCAGTAATGAAATTACAGAAGCAAACTGTTCCATAGTCTTACCTTGCTTTGTCCAAAATGTGCTAACGTCATAACAAATATTGCAGATTGACATCATATTTGTACAAAATCTAATAAGGTGGAAGCTTCATATTTCTAAATGCCATTGATGAATGCATATGTAGGATTTAATTCATAGAAAAAGCGTGCACTATGTTTACGTCTTAACAGTGTCACCCTATAGAACAAAAATCCAATTACAAATTATATCTATGGCAGTTTCAACCTATTAGCTTCAAAAACATATTAAATTTTTGAATCGAGACATTTTTTCTTACGTTGATATTCATACAATGATAATTACTCACTTTTATTTTAATGCTGTAGATTTATTATTCTTATTAGTAGCAGTAGTGCCATTTTATTTCTTTTGGTTTAAAATTAATACTTACCCTTTATTTAATTTTATCAAATTAAAGTATTAAGGGAATTTTTTTTCTTAATCGTTTCTTTAAAGTCATCCATTTTAGACAAATTAATAACACCTCACAATGTATTTTTGCCAGATATCGAGCAAAAATTTTTCTTTCAAGGGTTAAATTTAATCTTGTCTGAATCGAGATAAAGGGAGATAAATAGAAAAAAAGGCTATTGCGTTGAAAAGATTTTGATCTTATTGAATGATCTGAGTTATATTTGTCGATAAATTTTAAATACAAAAGAAATATAAAGCATAAGTTGGTGACAATGTTAAAAATAAAAGTAAAATCAATAATCAATTTTACATCCAGCGAAACTACATTAATAATCTATATTTTATAAAAAGTATCACATGAAGAATCAAAAGGAGAGTTGAAGATAAAAGAAAATGTGGATTCATCAATGTATCTAACACATAATGCATAAGACATTTCGTGTTGGTAGATTTTATTTATGCACCGCAGTGGCTGTGGCTAATACATACTTTTCAAGTTACACCTACACCTATAGGGCAAGTCTGGGATAGTTGAACCCCTTAAGAAAGAACTAATATTTCTTTTTTGTAGTAATGATTATTGTAGCGCACCTAAAACCTGTCTACTCCAAATTTTATGTAGAACTTTAAAAAAAAAGTATTACAGACCAGTATACCAATATATTGGTATATACAATACCAGAAAAATTGGTGTTTACATCAAGCAACTTAATCAACGATTTTGGCCAATCCTCCCGGACATCAGGGTTAGACAAATCACTTGATCGGGCTAGATGCCCCAATCGTAAAAATAGGAAGCATAGGTAATTAATATTTATAATTACAAAGCTAGATTTGCATGTGACTGTTTACATAATTTCTTTTAAAAACTTGTATTACAAAATCTCGAATGCATAAATTGCAAGAAAAACACGCAATTTTTTGTGTTAAATGGCTGAAGAAGATATATCGCCATATATTGTTCCAATCATCATTATTCGTATTACATTCATTTCATTTAAAAATACAAGCCTTTTACTCAAATCATTTAAAATATACAGATTACATACACTTAAAATACATGACCTTCATTCATTTCATTTAAAATACAATTTAAATAAACAAATAAAATATAAAAATAAATAATACCATAAACCAAAACTTTTTATTTCAGTATCAAAAAAATTGTTTCTAATTTACTTACGATGAAAATAAAAGCTGCCCCAAAATAAAATGCTATTGGCAAGATTTGTGCCCGAATAACATAAATGTACGGAAAAACACAAATTTTCAATTTGCGTTTTAAATGTGATTTCATTCTTAATACATAGGATTTAATAAAACCAACATTTTCTTCTAACTATACTTTTCTTTTTTTTGTAAGATTTAACATGTAACATTTTTCTGAAATATCCTCTCCGTCGAATTTCGACGGGTGCATACTCGGGAGCACGGGGACTCTTAATATATTATTGAATGTGTTTTACAACAATATATATATATATATATTAAATATAAAATTTATGACCAACAAAATAGTTTTAAACATACACTAGACGGTCAAAAATAATAAAAAAAGAGAAAGATGAAATATATTTAATTTAATTTTAAATAATAAATATTCTTTTGAAACACATGAACAACTCTATCTGTAAACATATCTGAACATCTACGACATCTACATATCTACATGTATACTGAAGAAGATATAATAAATTTTAGATATAATAATAATAGATAGATAAAATAATAATAATAAATAGATAAAATAATAATAATAATAATAATAATAATAATAATAACAAAATAATAATAAATAATAATAATAATAAATAGATAAAATAAATTTTAACTATATCTTCACCATCTACCACTAAATCATGTACACATCTACATCTACATCTACTTGTATACACCTCTACAGCTACAGTATGTACAAATTTAGATCTCTATGTACATATCTATACACCATCATCAGCCCAATCTACACATTTACTTCTACATATACATCTATACATATCCATCCGAATACACAGATCCATACGTTTGCATCTATACATCTATACCTAAATTTACATATGCACATTTCTCATTAACATCTACATAAATGTCTCCATATCTGAATCTTCTCACATACATCTACCTATTGACTCATCTTCATACAAATTACAAATTTTCATGTACACATCTAGAACATATCTACAATTACATATTCATCTACACATTTCTATCTACAAATATACACCAACTGTTACTGTATATCTAAATCTATACACTATATACACACAAATCTAAATCTGTACACCCTATATCTAAATTTAAGCATCTACATCTCGATTCAAATAAAATGGGATAAATATAAATGTTCAATATATTTCAATAATATTCCATAATCGAAGTGTTGTGTAATATTTAGTAGGATAGGAATATTTTTTTTAACAAATCGAAGTAATAGAAATCACGCGGCTCTCTACATCGGTAATAAAAATAATAGCAATAAAAAATGTAACAAAATTAATTTTAAGTGGGAAATCTGTAATCCAATGTAATGCAACAGAATGTATTATAGTATAATAATTCATTGCTTGAATCTTTTTCTTTATTTTTTTTATGCATCGGATATTAATGTTTGATTATAAACACTTACATATAGCTCATAAAGGGAACTCTAAATTTATAAATAAACACGAACGAAAAATCATGCGTCAAGCATAGATTATGTAACACTTTCCAACGCTTCCAAAATAATTATACAAATCATTACCGTTTAATAAGCTGAAAGATAACATCTAAGTAAACAATTTAGAAAATGCATAACATATTTAAAAACGTTAATTTCAGGAATTTCCAACATATATTCCCAACATATACAATATTCGTAAAAATATCCGAATATTTTTATTCAGACCTGTATATGATCTATAGATTTGTATAGATGCTACATAGGATGCTAAATTGTAGCTTAGTTAGGAAACGCGTAGCACAGTTTAAAATTATCCTTCTGTAGTTTCTTTCAATAAACGGAAATGTGTTCGCGAACTTTTGTGCTGCCCTGTATATGAAATACAAAATTTATACACATCAAGTAATAGACAAAAAATGAGTTAAATTTAAAATCGCGTTCAGCAACTTAAAATGCATTTCCAGGATCTATTGTTAACAGACAGTAGAGAATTCTTTTGTGTGTCCCTGTAAATGAACGATGACTGATATACACACACTATTCTGTAGTAAGCCTCTTGTAATGCACCTTAGTGATATATATAAATTTCAATGCGTTTAAAATAGTGAAACATTATTTAATTAAACTGCAAACGATTTTTCTCCATAGACGTAACGTAACGGAATTCTTTTGACTGTCCCGGTAAAGTAACTATAAGAGCTATGCACACCCTATTCCATATTAAGCTTCTTGTAATGCACCTTAGTGATATATATCAATTACAATGTGTTTGAAATTGTGTAACGTCATTCAAATAAACCGCAAATGATTTTTCCCCATTGACCCCAACGAAATTCTTTTGAGTGTCCCTGTGAAAAAACTATAAGGGCTACACACTTCAGTTGAAATAGGGAACATGCTATAGATAACGATAATAACATATAAAAATTGCAGGGCAATCCGAGCATATTTACGGGAGTTAGAGCACGGTCAGTCGGCAGACGGCCAGACGGCAGACGACCAGAAGGCAGACGGCCAGACAAACCGAAGTCATAAACACTTTTCAACTAGGTTAAAAAGAATAAAGAAAATGACAGGGACTTCTTAAAGCTAACAACAGTTTCATTTGCTAAAGTACACTTTAATATATTAAACAATGTGACCTTAGTCATAAATTGCTATTTAAGTAGAATTTTAATTTAATATCTTTCCATAAAAAAAATCTTTTTCAACTGCTTCATCTTATTTTCTGTTTGAGCATAATTTTGTCCTATTAGAAATTAACTTCACCATAGTTATTTTATAAAATCAACTTACAAAACAGTGATTGTCAAGTTTAAAAATTAAAATTACTCGATATGTTTTTTTTTTTTAAATAATCTCGTGAAAATTCTTTTGTTTAATTAAGAAAATATCAGATTATCACAATGTTCTTTATGAGAACCTTTAAGTTGAGAAGCATTTTTAGAAAGATGTCTCATGAGTAATTATTATCTTTATCTAAAAGAATACCTCATTAAAAAGCATTTATTGCAAATTGTTATACTGCGCTTTGAGATTTTTTTTTCAATATTATTATTCTCCATTACTCTTTTTTTAATCGTTTAAAGAGTTGGTTAATAATGACTACAGCATTTAAACACAGACTTATGTTCTGATAATTATCATTATTTTCAAGCTAATTAATAAACGCCTTAAGTAAATTGAATGTATAAAAATCATAAAGTACTTATATTTAATATTTTCTTATAAAGAATTGTAAGATTACTCTCTTATTAATTATAGTTGTATTATAGCGTGTTTTTTATAGTCTTAGTATATTAACTGATATGTTAATCATGCTAAACAGTCAGTCATTTTTTATTTGAAAACTTAAGAATTTGTTTATAGCTACACACCGGATATCATACAATAGCTCTTCTATTAAACATGAAAGGTTAGCGAAACAGTCCATAGAGGGTGTGCTTAAATCCAAACTGCTTATTTTGTGATTTATTTTTAAATTCAATTTTGCTCTAAAATGCATCCAATTGGCAGGTTCTCTTTTTCAGAAACTTTATAATGTCCGTATTGGGCGATTTTTTGATAAAGGAAGAATATATTTTTTAAAATGCTGTCAAAGTGGACATTTTGAACGAATTTCCGGAAGCGATAGCGCTGGAAACAAAATAAAATTATAGTACTGTGAAAATAATTGCTTGTAAATCAATTTCTAATTAATTGAACGAAAAATAAAAACACAAGTATTCTCTTCATAAATCACGCCGCCAAGTTCCATGTTTTTACTTTTAAAAATGAGTCTGAAAATGTGTCAGAAAATTTTGAGTTGTTAAGCGTGGAAAAATGTTTTTTTTTTTTTTTTTTTTTTTTTTTTTGACCGCCTTAAATGAGAATTTTGGTTTCCCTAAATTTTTGGTACACTAACTTTTTTTAACTCATAAAACAGTAAAGTTTCAAATTCATTGACAGATTCTGCGTTTCTTGTTTACCACTTGGCAGGCTTTAGCAACAGTTGCAACGTTTCTCATTTCTCGTAAAAAATAGAATTGCTTTATAGAATAAATAATCGCTAAAGATTTCATCTCAATTTAAATATAATTCAAAGTCGCATCTGATACACCGCATAATACTATAACAAAAATGAAAAATCATGCGTCAAGCATAGATTATGGAACACTTTCCAACTCATACTGTAAAAAAAACTTCACAGTTTACTAAGTGAACAAGGTAAAGTCAAACCGGGCGTTAAGGCCTACCTTTCGGCTTAAGCTCAACTAGCCACACCCAGCAGGTTTGTTTACCTAATTATACTGAGCATTACTAAATTATACTTTGTGACATTGAGAAAAAATTATACTATGTAATGCTGAAATACAAATTCTGAAAATACAAGATTCCAAAAATACAAATTCTGAAAATGCAAAATTCCAAAAATACAAATTTTAAAAATACAATTTAACAATCCTAAATACTACTATGTGATACTGTTCAATAATACTACCATATAATAATACTGGAAGATGCTGAAGTAGATATTAATAATGGATAGAAGCAGGTACTAAATGAACAATAATGAATGAATAATAATTTTAGAGTAAACAATGATAAATGATGCTAAAAATACTAAATAACACCGTATGATGCCATTAAGAATAACTAAATTGTTAAATAATTTAGAAAACGCATATTATATTTAAAAACACAATTTCTGCAATTATTATCAATAGTCAAACAAAGTATCCGATTTATTTTGTTCAGCCCTGTATATGATCTATAGATTTGTATGTATACTACAGAGTATTCTAAAATTTACTTCAGTTTGGAAATACATAGCACAACTGAAAATTCCCCTTCAGCAATTTTCATCAATAAACGGAAATGCACTTGAGATCTTTTAAGTATATGATCTATAGAATTTATATGTACCAATTAATATACAAAAAAACGCATTAAAAAACGCATTTAAAAACGCGTACTACAATTGAATACGAGCTACCAGCAATTATTGTTCATACACAGTATGTAACCAAATAATTTTGAGTGTCCCTGTAAATGAGCGACACATTCTATGCACATCATATTCTACAGTAAGCGCCTTGTTTTGCACCTCATACGCCGGAAACAATTTTCTTCCATAGACCGTAATGTAACGGAATTATTTTGAGTATGCCTGTAAATTGACGATACATTCTGTGCACACCATATTCTAGATTAAGCGCATTTTAGCTCACTCCAGTGATATATATCAATCTGAATATGTTTAAAATAGTATAACATCACTAAAATATGCCGAAAACGATTTTCCTCCGTAGACCGTAATGCAATGGAATTCTTTTGAGTGTTCCTGTAAAAAAAACATAAATGCTACGCACTTCATTTTTAATACCAAACTTGCTATGGTAAACATGTATCAAATCACCAATAACATGTATGAATTTGAAGGTAACATTTTCAGCGATTTTCAGCATTTGGCACATTTTCAGCGATCATGACCCTCAGACCCCCACCCACACTCCGTTAAAATGTTGATTTATATATATAAATGGTGTTTTTACGAAGATGGTTTTTTACTCCATGAAAAAATGGCAGTTTGTTCAAGAGGGTGAATGATTGCAGTGGTAATCAATAATCATGGCGAGGAGTTTAGGCAAGGATGGGATACCGCAAAAGTTTCTTCAATAAAGACCAGCCAATTTTCAGACAAATCGTTTATTTATGAACAAGAGCGATGCAAGTAACAGTTCCCACAGTATTAGGTATAAACTTATAGCCCTCAGGTTTCACGATGGCTCACTACATCGTTTAAAAAATCTTAAAGAACTGTATGAAAATTCTACATGACTACAACGCCAGATAACCATTTGGTTACACTTCCAAACACGTCAAATATCCGATCTCCAAAGCGTGCAAGCGAGTTTTGTTCACTGAGCGTAGTGATAAAGAATACGACATCACGAGCGCACAAACCAATGAGTGAGAGGCGAGCTCCAGCCAAGCGAATGAGGCGCGAGGGAGAAGCTCTAACACGAAAGAATTGCTCTCGTAGCCGTGCATTAATTTTGAAGTGAAAAATACCTAGCACACGAAAGCAGAGCATGGAATAAAAAAAAATGGCTTTTAAAAACATTCGAAATGAGAAAAGCGTCACTCGGAATTTTATAGATTGGGGAGCTGATAAAAGTTACCAATGAACTTAAAATTTTAGATTAAGATTTGGAATAAGATAATTATTAATATACGGGTTATTGCTTTTAAAAGGACATTAAATAGGAATAAATATTATTAAGAATTAAGGAAATGCTGACTATGTCAGAAGTTAAATTAATTTAAAGGACTAATGCGAAATAAATGCGAAGAAGATAAATTATATATATATATATATATATATATATATATATATATATATATATATATATATATATATACATATATATATATATATATAAACTCTCTTATTTATGAACCGATTCTGTTAAGTGTTGGAACATGATGCTAGGATTCCGAAACATTTTTTGTTTTGGCGTTATATATATATTTTTTTTGAGACCGGCGACCAGGCCCCTACCTGCCAGGTTTCCCTAGCTTAAACGGGTTTAGTGCCTGGTACCGGGGCGCGTAGCGCCACTGAAGAGATGCCGCGTAGCGGCTGGCCGTTGCTGACAGGACGGCTATGTGGAGGACTTAGTTTTGTTTCCATTTTGTTTTGCTGCTAATTGATGTTATTCTTTTTATATGGACCTGTCATCGTTATGCGAGTTGGTCTCGTAATTTAGAGCCTTGATCAGGTGACGAGACCTTCACCTGATTAGGCACCCCCAGAGGTATTATTCACAGGGAACTTGGAGGACTTTACACCCACGACGGATTTTACATGCACCAGGCGCCATTAGCGTACATGATAAAAAAAAAAAAACCTGTAAGGGAAGGGGGTTAATACATGTTTATTTAACTTTACATAAAAAAATAGAAGAAATGATTACTTTTACCTGTGTTGGATTGTTTTTTCCCTTACTTTTTCTACCGTACTTTCCAGTTACCTGTTGTTTTTCTTTTGCTGCTTGATTTTTGTTGCACATTTAGGTTTATCTCGTTGCTTTTTGGTTTCTCATGTGATGCAGTTGTTTCTCTTTTGTTGCATTGGCGTTATCTTAACAAATGGCTGAGATATGGCAGTTTGAAATTCTAGGGTGGCTTGCTTACATTTCGAAACAATCTGATTTTTGTTATGCTGTAATTCTCATCCTGAAATTCGCATTCAAATTCAGTATTAACGAAAACCGGGATTGAATCTTCTATAATCGGGTTCCAAGCATATTAGCTTCGGGTAATTGAGTAAAATAAGATAATTTTTTAAAAACATGGATTCTGAAAGCTACCTTTTTCTCCCGGTACAGGCCGGAAGGACTTATTTTTTATGCTGCCTGTTATTATCGGAAGTACTGTGTAGAGTGTATTAAGTATTTTTCTCAACTCGGTATCACCACGAAATATCGGTTTGAGGAATGATATAAATTTTAAAAGGTTTTGATTAGTGATATCAAATATTAAACCTATTAGATCGTAAATGTTAAACCTATGGGCGTGGAATGCATTCCTATTTTTAAAATATCTTGTACGGAAATTAATATTTGAACTTCTTTTTCTGCGTACTTTTCTTAAAAAAACTTATTTTTTGTCAAATTATTTCTATTATTTTAAGTGTTAAAACCTTATTCAGAGTTCATTATTTTCACTAAGAGTTTAGCATAAACCTTATAAAACTTATAAAATTGTCTAAATTATAAAATCATACAAAATTATAAAATTATTTGAAATATCACCTCCGATTATACTTCCAGCTGCAAAACATAATCTATATATGCAAAAGTAACAAAACATTTGCCACTTTCCGCTGTTAATTTGGTACATTTGTTTGTTGAAGATGTAAATGTTTGCTTCAGAAATGGTCGCATACGTAAAACCGATATTTCGTGCTAATATCGGGTTGAAAAACGCTAAAAACACTGTACAAACTACTCGAAAATATTTTCGAAAATTTACGGGGAGTAATGAAAAAAAAAAAATTTATATCTCAGAAATATAGTGGTTTCTAAAGTTTCTGAAGATGAAGAAGCGCTTATCAGAATCGAGGGGTTCACTGAAAATTTTGTATTATATTTTCGTAAACCCTCTTACTAGATAAATAAACATTTTTTTTTTTACTACAAATGCAACAAGACTTTGTTCCCAAATGTAAAAACAAGCAAAGAAAATCATCAGTATAAAAAGAAAAACACTTTTATTGTTTTTTAGAGAAGCAAAATAATCTGAGTAAGATATATTTTTCATATTTTATTAACTTTTAAAAATAAAAACTATATTAGATGTTCGCATGGATTAAATATGACGTTTTCAAAAATATCCTATCTATGAAGAAAAAAAAAAGATTTAGAATTTTTTAAACCCTCTCGTTCCTTTGAACCTCAAATGAATCAGCTAAATAAATGCTGAAAAACTCAGTTTTCAATTTAGTGTACGATGCAATTGAGGTGGTCGGGGCAAGAGAGTTCTAAACAACATTTTTGAACTTCTGAGATATTTCAATTTGAAAATTTGATCAAATACTCAAATCAAGATATATAACATACAATTTTCTCTCCAATGTCTTAGAAACAATTGAGATATTCTGAGTAACAATATCGCATTAATTTAAAGATAATACTATTACTTTAGGTCATAATGAATAGAGGAAAGTATATTCAACTAGGTAAATTTGGTACATAGTTGAGATTTTTTCCCATCGAGTGAAAATATACCGGGACCAGGACTCGAACCTGGGTACTTTGGTTTGCCGTACCAACGCTCTTCCTACTGAGCTATCCCGACGATATCCTGGACTGGCATATTTCGTTCTTATTTGTTGGATAAGGCTGCGAATTGCAGCGCTAATTTCATTCATCTGAGCTATAACTATAGCATTTACATGATAAATCTTGAAACAGCACGGAAACTCCTGTATACAATGTAATTAGGTCATAAGGAATAGAGGAAACCAAAGTACCCAGGTTCGAGTCCTGGTCCCGGCATATTTTCGCTCTGTTGGAAAAAATCTCAACTATGATACTCCAACCATTGGATACTGTTACTTTATTTATAAAATAGCTGTCTTCATTAGGGGAATAAACGTCTGGGGCAAAAAGAAACCTGGGACATATGCTGCTACCAAGTAACATTAAAAATAAATTATGTGTAGGATATAATAATTTACAATATTAACCAAAAGATTACAGTACTAGATTTATTTCACCAAAAATGTGGCTTGGCACTTTCCTGTCCCGACACTCACAATTGTATTATGAGTGATCCTCTTAATCATACAGGACAATTTGGGTTTACAAATCAGTTATTTTTATTTTATCTGGTATAAAATTTTAATTAGTATGCCGATTCAAAGAGTTTTTTCCCTTTCATTCTTCTCCAAATTCGTAAGCTCAAAATTTAATTCCCATTAAAATAATTAAACGTGAATATGATTTAATTACGCACAAGATAAAATACTTCTAAACCAGACGCTATCAAAAGTTATGTTGATTGCAGTATGTACAGAAAAAATTAAATTTTTATGTTCAATTTAGAATTTTGTTTTATATTTTTGGTAGGTTCATGGGAATAAGTTTCATCTGCGTTTTAAATCTTCTTCACGATACACTTTTTAAAACACACACAACTTTTTTGCTTCTTATGGAAAATAACTATAATCTGTCATTACTCATAATATTACAACTAAATTAGAACGTATATGACTAAAAAATTAATAAAAGGATTTTTTTATTTAAAGGTTAGAGCATATGTACAAGAAATTTTACATTAGGTGGAATGTATATTTCTCTTTCTTTTTCTAGTAAAATAAAAAATGTTTTAAAAGATCTTTTATTTTTCCAAAACTGGATGAATTTTGAAATAAATACATGTCGCATCTTAATGAAGTTCGGAATTAATTTTAAGTATGATTTTTATTTCGAAATGTGAATGCGCGTAAAAACAGCTTCTCTTTGATGTTAATAAATTTTCAAAAACATTAAAAGAATTTCTTAATTAAATAATTTCAGAATAAAATAAAAGAAACGCAATTGTGTGTTTTCTTAATGGAATAAGATAACACTTAATGTACTTCATTAAAATCTTATTTCACATAAGGGAAAAGGTCCTAATTTTCAACATATTAAAAATAGTATGTAAAAAAGCATTTTTCAATATAGAATTATATTCTTTTAAATGAAATACGGCGTTAGCAAATTTTTAAATTCACTATATATCCATTTTATGCAAAAACTGTGAAATAAAATTCATATTTTCTGTAGAGATAAAAAAAAAGCTTTATACGTACTTTGAATGTGCTACGATGAGTTTCCACTTGCAACATTTTTTTTCTGCGAAATTTCAAATATATGTTAAAAACATATACGAAAAAGACTGAAAGCTTTTAATGTTCATTTTTATGGAAATAAGATAAGTTGGATATGAATATTATTATATTTATTGATTCTTTCAAAATATCAATGCCGTTTTCCTGAGTATAAATTACTTATTTATTTCTACGTCATTAAAATATCGTAAAAAAAATTATATATATATTACCTAGTTTATAGCCGCCACGGAGTGGTATAATAATGTGATATGTCACAAGAAAAAAAAATATTGTATGCGAATTCAATTTATTACTCAGTTATTATAATTTGTATTTGAGCTCCTGTAACACGTCCTGAAGACATTCTGATCGAATAAGGCTTTCGATTTTACCGATGACGATGACTGCACAACAATTACTTAGCTATCCCTTATACGTGCGTATATTTATGACATTTTCCTACTAGTAATTTTAAATAATAATTTTTGACTTAATTTATTTTAGAACTATTGCGATTAAATTAGGTAAAATGTTCTATTTGGAATTACTGGTCCTAAAAGATCAAAAACTGTGTGTTCATTGCGAGGGAACTAAGATGAAGAAAATTCTCATCAGAAAGACATAGCATTTTGAAATTATATATTAACTCATGCTTTATATTTTTACCTGATGAAACAACTCTTGAAACTAAATAGATTTGATGTGAATCCCGCGTGTTTTGTAGCAGAATTTAAATTGAAACATCGGAAACATGATGAGGTGGTTAACAGAAGTCAAGGAGGTGATTAACAGGAGAAAACTACAACTTTTATATAATCTTGTATCTTGAAATAATCAACAAAGACGTGAGTTTAATAAGTGAATATTTCCAAATATTAAAGCAGATTAGTAACTATTTTAAGACTGTTACCGCTCAAGAATTAAAAAATGAGTCTGGTACAAATGCTTTCATCCACGTTTTATAGAACCCACGCATTTGCGAACTTCTGTTGGAAATTGCCATTATTTAATTTGGAAATGATTGCAAAGAGACTAGATCGTTAAGGTTACTTAAAATCATTTAGCCTCATATTTAACTTCTGTTTAGCACCGGTCGACTGCTGTTGAACAATTAGAGAGCACAACTCATATTAATCAATCGGTAAATAATTGTTGTTATTCTTTTTGGGAAATGTTTCATTTGTGGCAGAGATTGTCTTTAAGAAGTGTTTGCGCAGCTAATCATGCTTCGCACGATGATATGCACACGCAAGCACCAGATTTGCTTTCTAAATAGGTCAATATCACAAAACTCAAAATGAAATATACATAAAACGCATTTCTAGAAATATTTGCGCGATTTATAGCGCATTTTGCGAATGCATGATTTTTGTTTTTCTTAAACTTTCATGCAAATAAATGTATTCAAAATTAAGAAGTAAATTTTGAATTATATCATGTTCAGCAATTATTACTAAATAATACTGTAAAACATCCATAACACACTCTACTGATTAGCGGATATCTCTATTAAGATAACACTTCTTCATTCTTCAATACAAATATTTTTATTTTTTACTCTAAATAGCGGCCATCTCCGAATAATGAACTAATACAGTGGTACCGAGGTGTGCGTTATTTTGTTGTCTGTCAAGTTCTAGTATACCACTATATCATTAGTTTCAGTTTTCATCACTTTTCTGAAAATGTACAATCTTATAAGATTTAAATGTTCCATAACACAATAAAGTTAAGAAATTAAGAACTCTTTTTTAACTTATAGCTCACTTAGATAAATATTTATGAATGAAATCCAAAATATTAAATTTTCCTGTTCTATATGAGTTCTATTTCCATTTTTATCCAAAGCTATTTTTGTTTAAAATTTACCGTGAAAGACTATTTTTGAATTTCGGTAAAAATTTGCAGTAATTCTATATAATATATAAATTTCCTAAATTTGTGAAAATTCTTCACCAAACCTAGACCTGAAAAATATAGAACTTAAAATTGAAGAACTGATTCATGAAAATATAGAACTGTTCATTAATCTACTGATGCTGATTACTTGTAGAACTGACCTGATAATGAATGTTCAATAACCTTTAAAAATCCTTCCAAAACATTGTTTAAAAAAATTCATACTTTCACACAGTTGATAATTGTTAAGAGAATTGTGACAATAAATGTTTGTTCAAAATATCTGGCTTATTCCCAGGTTTATTCCTAAGATATTCAGGTTATTTTTAAAAGAACCGGGTTATTCTTAAAAACAAACAGTAGTTTATTAAAATGAAACTCAGCTTATGCCAGGTTGAAACAGAGTTTTCTTCCAGCCCTTGTAACTATAAAAGAGCTAATAAAGATCGAACATTCTCAAACATTTATTAAATAAATTGATCATGTGCGAGTATAACTCGTACTCAAAGGGTTCCGTACATTAAATTTTTTAATTACTATTTATTAATTAACAAAATCCTTTTACACCTAATTTTTTCATATTTCAGTTTCTACTGAATCTACAGATGCTGATTACTTGTAGAAATAACCTGATAATGAATGGGAAATGGCCTTTAGGAATCCTTGCGAAATATTGTTTAAAAATATTTATACTTTCGCACAATTGATAATCGTTTAGGAGAATTATGACAATAAATTTTTGTTCAAAAATCTGGTTTATTCAGAGGTTTATTTCTAAGAGACCCAAGTTATTTTTAACAGTCCCGGGTTGTTCTTAAAAACAAACTGTAGTTTATTAAAATGAAACTCAATTGATGCTAGGTTGAAACAGGGTTTTCTTCCAGCCTTTGTAACTATAAAAGGACTAAAAAAGATCGATCATTTTCAAACATTTATTAAATAAATTGGTTAAGTGCGAGTATAACTCGTACTCAAAGGGTTCCGTACATTAAATTTATTAATTATTAAAATCCTATTACACCAATTTTTTTCATAATTTCAGTTCTACTGAATCTACTGATGCTGATTACCTATATAAATAACCTGATAATGAATGGGCAATGGCCTTTAAGAATCCTTGCAAAATATTGTTTTAAAATATTTATACTGTCACACAATTGATGATCGTTAAGAGAATTATGACAATAAATTTTTGTTCAAAAAATCTGGTTTATTCAAAGGGTTATTCCTGAGAGACCCAGGTTACTTTTAAAGGACCCGGGATATTCTTAAAAACAAAAAGTAGTCTATCAATATGAAACTCAGTTTATGCCAGATTTCTTCCAGCCTTTGTAACTTTACAAGAACTAATAAATATCGAACATTTTCAAACATTTATTAAATAAATTGGTTAAGTGCGAGTATAACTCGCGCTCCAAGGGTTCCGTACTTTAGATTTATTAATTGCTATTTATTAATTAATAAACTCCTTCTACCCCTAATTTTCCCATAATTTTAGTTTCCGTACATTAAGAAATAGGACGTGGAGGACATATGTGTGCAGTATACTTTCGACTATATCTCTGAAAATATAATACCTAAAATTAAAACAAATATATTTTTGAGTTCGTTGTTACGAGATCTTTCACGCGATACCTCACACGAGATCCAAAATCAAAAATCTTTGTTTCAAGTAACTTAATTATCCCCCTAAATTTTCCCTAAACATATTTGTGAATGGCTAATTATCTAAAAATATGTGGGTCCAATAGGCTTAATAACTCTTCCAAGTTTAAGAACTTTCCACGTTCCACAGTTTATAAGAAAAACGACTCTGACAGACTGGACGAGTGATCTTATAATGGTCCTGTTTTTACTTTTTAAATACGGTACCATAAAGTAAATAAAAAAAATGTCTCTATGTTCAAAGGAGAAAAATATAATGCGAATAATGTTACCTGAAAGGAGTACATCTAAAAAAATATTTACCATATCTTTCTTTGAGAATCTAGAATTTAGAATGAAAATCGAATTAGAAAAAAATGTAGAGACAAATAAAACTTATCATTCAAACGACTTTAAAGCTATTTTTGTCAACACGATCTTTATCGAAATGGAAAACCTTTTTAAATATATTTAGCAAATGTTGAAATAAAAGTTTTTACAAAGCCAAATTTTCGATAAAACTAAGGAATAAAATGTATTTTCATGATTTATTTTTAAAGAAATTTAGGTATATCTGTACTTCATGTATTGATGATGTAATGTTTATTTCTGTTGAAATATGAGCGACTACAATTGTACGTGTGCTTAATTATACAAATAATGCAAAAAAAATGTAATGTTGAACATACAAAAACTATGAGATCCCATTGTAGTAAAAAGAAACACGGAATCGGAGTCACAACGAGTGATGTAGAAAAAATATTAGTTCTATCACTCACTTGATTTTACTTTCTCTGAATAATAGTACAGATGATAATACAGATAGATACCCAAACTAAAACAATAATAAAACAAATTATATTATAAAAGATTTTAACTATATAAGTTAAACGTCAGGCTGAAAGTGCTAAAAGTATCAGGTAGATTATAGTTATTCATCGTTCTTTCTATTACGACAAACAACTTTAATCGTTCTTCTCCGTTTACGCCAATCTTCAATTGGATTTTTCAATATATCATAATCGTTCTTTCCAGTGCATCACTATCTTCAATAGCGTTTTATTAAAAGGGTTACTTTCATTTGTGCCTCTATAGAAGGTTGTCACTACCAGCCTCAAGTTAACAGACAGCACAATAATCTGAAAATACACAAAAAATTGATTATCATCGTTTTCCCATGACCTCTGTCTGACTCCCGTCCCTTCCCCAAAACAAACAATGTGCATAATGAAGGTTTTAAAATTTAAATGTTATGTGCAAATTTAAATAAACAAAAATATTTTGATGAATCAAGGAAAATTAAGAATTCTGAAAATTTCCAGAGCCGGTATTTAACTTGTACCTGATCTTGGGCATAATCTGTCTTGTATGTAATATGTGTTGTATATAACCTGGGCTTGTATAAATTCTGGTGTGCATGTAATTTGTTCTTGCATTTCTTGCATACGCTATTTACATGACTAATGGGTAACCCGAGGTACGTTAAGAATTGATTGATATGGAAGTACAGTGTGATAGGTTGAAGACCGCTATTCTAATGCTTATAGCCTAACAGCACATAACTTTTGTAGCGAAGATATATTTCTTTTGAAAACGTATGGTGTTTCAAGGACGACTGTCGAGAATTTACAAATACTAATATGAAAACAAATGCAGAATTCTATGTTGGAATAACCTTTACTACAATACGTTTGTAGAAATGGTCTGTAGTTAACGAAATGGTTAGAGTCACGAATGTGAGATTATACGTTTCATGTTAAAGCTAGAACCATGCTACAAATGTGCAATTTAAATCCGAAGTAAAGAAATTTTCCTCTAAAAATGATTTCTTTAAAGTAAAAAAATAAACCTGATATTATAACCACTTTTGTTGGAATAATAATTACTACACTACACATTTCTGTCAGAATATTTCACCACATTCATATCTCCATAACAAAATTAACTAGATTTCTGGCATTATTGTTGGTGCAAAATTTTAAATAAAAACGTCTTTAAAGTGTAAAACGACCAAAATTATAGTCAAAATACTTCATTTTCTTAACTACATTTTAAATTATCAGATATACATAATTATTTTGAAAATAGTAAAATATTATATAAAAAAATGTTCTTATAATATAAATACTATTTATATTATAGCTCGATGCAATCAAAATATATACTAGCATACATAATTTTCTTGATGCAAGATCCCTATTCATGTTCGTGAAGTTAAAATTTTGTTGAGAAGATAAAGCTTCATAAAGTTTTCTATTTTAATTGAAAGGTGTTAATAATTAAAATATGTATTATATTTTAACTGAAGTAGATAACATAGTTTAAGACATTTATCATGTGCTTTGAGTTTCCTATGTGGTTTTCATTCTACACACATTATGTAATTTGATATACATATCGTTGTTATTTAAAAGAGTTGTTCTCCCTTACTAAATTAATATATATAAAAGATAGCTTTATTGTATATTGATAAATTCAAAATATTGTATGAACTTAATTTATGAACAAATGATTGTTTTAATGTATCTTGTACATTAGTAAATGATTCATGCAAAATCTAACAATATTCATTAATCAACAGTTTGCATTTTTTCTTATCTTAATATAACTGTGATTGAAACACAATTACTTTAGACTTGTACAGTACTATGGAGAGAGCTTTTTATAAATAGTAATGAATTATTTTATGTATTTATGTTCCATTTTTCAATCGCGTGCACCGGTGGCAAAATGACAGAACGTGAGCAATGCTTTTCTAGAGATACTACTCTGGTTTTCAAAAATGTTTACATTAACGTTGTCAAAAAACCTACACCAGTGCATAAAGGATTAACCACAAATAATTGTTTCTTAATCACACTTACAACATTGCTTTTTAAAATAAACAATTATAAAAACAATTTTATATATATATATTTTCTACAATTTTCTTTATCAGAAATATTATTTTAACTAAACTTAAACTGTCTTGCAGTAAGTTACCCGATGTTTCTAACTTTATAGGTAACTGAATTACTGCTAGGTCTAAACAAAATAACCATTAAAAATCGTTAAATAATGTATAGTGAAATATTCAAATAATAAAAATTTTATTATTCTTGAAAACAATTACTTCATATTCTTTGTAAAAACCATAAAGTTTCTGAGTACCGTAAGGTTCGAACAAGAGGTAGGTAAAGAAAATTGTAATCTTATCATTACCAAAATAATTATGTCTAATGCTTATCATTGTTTTTACAGGTGATTTGAAGCTTATTGATTCGTAATACAACCTTGTTTTTGTATTTTCTCTTTGATTTAAAACAGGAGACAAAAAGAAAATGAAGCATTTTCAAAATATGTTGTCCAATAGTGGGAAAACATTGCTGGAAGAAATAGAACAAGGTCTGTTAAACAATTTCTAAACGATGTAAAAACAAATTAACTATTTATCGAATAATTAAGAGATATGAAGCAAAAAGAATCAGCAGAAAACAAAAACTTAAATGGCAAACATCTAAATATACACTAAAAATCATTCACAAGGTAGGAAATCTATTAAAGATTACATATCAATTTCCACCCGAGTAGATGCTAAAAAATTTAAATTAACAACATCAGATTTAACGTATAATTAAAAGAAAAAACTGGAAAAATTAGATATTTGTAGAAAAAAAACTGCTTCGCAATACACGGAGAATCAGCAAACGAGCAAAATCAGGATGTCGATACGTCTACAAAAAAATGCTTGAGAAAACTCATTTTGGATGATGAAATTTATATGCCTCAAGATCCAGCAGATATACCAGTACGTAAATATGCCATGCCTAAAACCCAAAAGAAGTTTATTATAAATATAAGTCAATCGTATACAAAATGTTTTCAATAAATATTTAATTGAGGAATCCTAGAAATTTGAATATGTATCATAACCGTTTTTTGTGAAGGCTCTTTGAATGCTAAAATTTATCCTGAGCAGCATATCAAAACATAAAACGTATTTGATTCGATTCATATCATTAAGAATCATTAAAAAATGAAATAATGCTTTTGTCTCTTCACATAATGCAAATAAAGTAATTGTTTATCTGAAATCTAAAAATATGTTATTCATAGAAAAATCTTAAAATGCTCCTAATGTTCCTCATTCTAGAGGGATAGATAATTGATTTTCTTGCATTATGTAAAAAGTAATATAGCAAAGTGAAAATAATTCCCAAAACACTTAACGGATTACTCCCAAAGTAGCACATAAACATGGTTCTTGTTAAAAAAATCCTTCACTCTATAGCTTATAAAACAAGACTCGATTTTCGTTTAATTATATTTTTGTAGTAGATCGTTATTTTTTTTAATTCATTGTATTTTATTATTTATTTGTATCATCATTGTATTATTTTTGTATTACTATTGTATTTTGTTATTAGTCGATTTTATTTACAGAAACAATTAATATAGTACTTCTACTTTTTGTTCAAACTATTAAAATAAACATTTTTCTACAACATTTGCTTCATTTCACTTCATACCTTACTTTGCAGTTCTTATCTTATTATCTAACTTTAAGTATTTAATACTCTGAAAAATTCACTTTTAACTCAACTTTCAGAATGAAAATAAAATGGTACAAATTCCTGAAAATTTATTTTTCACGTTTAAAACTATTTGATTAAGTGGTTTATTCAGAGTTCTTCAGAAGTGTAGTTTATTTAGCGTAATATCGTTCTGCGTAATATGTTGTTCAAGGGCTTACGCAGATTTTTAGACAAGTTCGTTTAGGGGTAAAAAAATATTCTACTACAGAAAATAATTTTAATAGCTAATACGTTTTTGGAAGTATAAATTATCCAGTGGAAAATGGGGCTTTTAAAGGAACAGTAGGTGGAATGCTATATTTCTGCACTTTCCGAAGAGAATTATTCGTTTTCGGTTATTGAAAAACACTGTAAATGGCATGTTTTTCTTTATCTAAAAGCAACAGTAGGCAATAATATCAATAAGACAGGGAAAACGTAAATGTCTAGCTTCAAGTGAAAACATTGTTCCAAACAATGTTTTCAAAGAACAAAATGGAATTATTCCACTATGGCAAATGTAACATCTTTTATGGAAAAATAAAATCCTTCAAGTCAAAGGACTGTTGCTAATTGTTACAATGCCCACTGCCAACTTCTAAGAAAATCATTAATACTAATTTGAATTTTAAAAAGACCAAAAAAAACAATGTCCATCGTCTATATCCATCACATATTGCCGAACGTATTTATGAGAAGCATTTTTCAGGAGAAAAAATGGAAAGAAATATTGTTACCGTAGATGTAGCTTGGGTCTATTGAATTGATTATAATAAAAAGAGATCCATTTATTATCATCAAAGAGGAAAAACAATCTTAATATATCATTTAATGTATCTAAAGAATATTTTAAGAAATAATTTATGATTGTTGCTGGCTTTGCATATAACAGCAGATTAAAAAAAATAGAGTACATAAAATTTTAAAAACAACTCCGCTTACTATCAGAAACATATTTTACTTCCAATTATCAAATATGACATACCATTTCTTTACCCCCAGTGCCATAAATCTGTAGAACTGCATCAAGATAAAGCAAGAAGCCACACATCACAAACCACTTTTGATTTACTGGTTTACTGGAAAAAATGGAACGAGCAACAGGTATGAGAATCGTCAAGAGACCTAACCTTTCACTGATATACCTGCTATTCCTCCCGATGTATCACCGATGGATTTTTCCGCTTTTGGACTTATAAAAAGCGCGTTATACATACGTCGAAATAGAATCCTTCAATGACTTTGGAAAGCTGTTCAAGAAGAATGGTCCAAAATTACTTCTCCTAAAACTACAAACGGCATTACTGTCCAGGAAATTACTGTGTAGGAAGGTACTTCAGAATAAGTGTTACCAAATTTAAGATTTAAATCACAAATATTTTATGTAAAATAGTTCAGTACAAGTCTAAAAATTGTGCGAACACTTAATGTATTTTTTTTTTCAAAAAACGAAGAGATAATGAAAACCATTAGTACTAAAATAATTATTTAGGTTTGTATTTCGAAAGAATTGTTGAAGAATAATCGCATAGCTACAATATTTTTTCCATTTTTTATATTTTCAGGTTACTTAGTAGATATAGTTATTTTACTTACGAAATAAAAAAAGCATGTTCCTGAAAATTTACTTTTTTTTTAACAGAAAGTAGTACTTACATAGTGATAACAGTACCACTGAATAAGGTAATGAAACATTATAAGGAAAACACTACCTATGCATTTGCTTAATTTTTCTTCACATATAACTTTGCAATTTTCATATTAATATTTCGTTTGAAAAAATAAATACTCTACGATATTAGTATTTAATGTTACTCAATCCGGTGCGGTATACTCAATCTAATACGTGAAAATAAAAAGTGACAAATTTAACTTCATTTTGAGCAATTTTCAAATATCGTTTCACACTTTCTAAAACATCCGTGAACTGAAGTGTTTTTTTCGTCCTTTTTTTCCCCTTTAAAACACGAAAGTGTACGCTATGATTTGCGAATTTCCCCCAAAATGCAAAAGATTGACCAATCTAACATAATAATTATTAGAGAGCCTCGAATCGAATGCTGCATTTTCGTCATATCACAGGGGTGTCCCGGGCTGCCTTTTTTCCCTCAAAACATGAAAAATTCGTCAACCGAAACTAAATATTTCCTGAAATCATTCAATCAAAAGACAGAAATTAATTCAAATAACAGGAAAATCTCTTCTAATCACAGAGGTGTTGAGAAAACATTCTGCCTATACATTTTATTTTTCTTGACCCTTTTTTGAGGCATGTGCCTCATGTTCATGTGGCTCAGACTGTGGCTTAGTCCTGTGACTCATGTGGCTCACTTTAACTAAAACTTTAACAACATTTTAACACTTAAAAACGTACAAACATAGCACAAAAAATCACATACGGCCGTTTCGAGGATTCTTGGATCGTCTTCATCAGTGCGGAAAAGAAAAAAAAAAGAAAAAGAAAAAAATGGGTTGACAGAACCTCTCGGTAATAGCGCCGAGTACTGGCTTGATTGAAAAGACGAAAGCAAGTGTTTATATATCTTAAAGAAATGACGTAATTAACCGAAACTAACTGAAACAAGAACGAAAAATCATGCGTCAAGCATAGATTATATAGCACTTTCCAACGCTTCCAAAATAATTTTACAAATCATACCGTTTAATAAGCTAAAAGCTAACATCTAAGTAAACAATTTAGAAAACGCATAACATATTTAAAAACATAATTTCAGGAATTTCCAACATATACAATATTCGGAAAAATATCCGAATACTTTTATTCAGCCCTGTATAGGATCTATAGATTTGTATATATACTACATAGGATGATAATTTTAGTTCACTTAGGAAACGCGTAGCACAGTTTAAAATTCTCCGTCTGGAGTTTGTCAATAAACAGAAATGTGTTCGCGAACTTTTGTGCTGCCCTGTATAGGATCTACAGAATTTATACACACCACGTAATAGACAAAAAGCCAGTTAAAATTAAAATCGCGTTCAATAACTTAAAACGCACTTCCAGGAATTATTGTTAACAGACAGTAGAGAATTCTTTTGCGTGTCCCTGTAAATGAACGATGACTGCTATACACACAATATTCCGTAGTAAGTCTCTTGTAATGCACCTTAGTGATCTACATAAATTTCAATGCGTTTAAAATAGTGAAACATTATTTAAATAAACCGCAAATGATTTTTCCCCATAGACCGCAATGTAACGGAATTCTTTTGAGTGTCCCTGTAAAAAAAGTATAAGTGCTACACACTTCCTTTGAAATAGGGAACATGCTATAGATAACGACAATAACATATAAAAATTGCAGAGCAATCCGAGCATATTTACGGGAGTTAGAGCACGGACAGACGGCAGACGGCCAGACGGCAGACGGCAGACGGCCAGACGGCCAGACGGCAGACGGCCAGACAAACCGAAGTCATAAGCACTTTTCAACTAGGTTGGAAAGTGCTAAAAAGGAGTCACTGTTCATAAACATACTTCTTATTTAGTGAATGATATGACCAATACCCCTTTTCTCTCGCTAGTGCGGAGGGATCCTGCGCAGTGATTCATTTTTTCTGTTAGTTCCGACTAATTACGTCATTTCTTTAAACCATATAAACTCTTGCTGTGGCCTTTTCAGTCAAACCAGTACTCAGGGCTATAATCGAGGGGTTCTGTCAACCCATTTTTTTTTTCTTTTCCGCACTGAGGAAGGCGATCCAAGAATCCTCGAAACGGCCGTATGATTTTTTGTGCCATAGTGCGTATTTGCGCGTTAAACGTTGTTAAAAGTTTTACTTTATGTTTTAAGACTATTCAAGTCTGTATTTGTAGAACATTTCCCATGGACATACACGCATTTTAAAAAAAAGAACATGCCTTTAAAAATTTACTCCATTGTTAATTTACAAAAGGCATTGCTAACGTTAAAGTGTCTTTAGTACACAACCAAACCACGTACTGAGGGTTGAATGTTGGGTGAACCTTCCCGAAATCGGGACGCTCACTTAGGACTAGTAGCGCAATGACTGAGTTAACGGGCTTTTTAATTTACAGAGATTGATTTTAAAAATAGTTGGTTGGTTGATTTTATGACGGCCGATTATTTACTCGAGGGATATAGGCCCAAGGGGGGAGTGTCCTCCATGAGGGTCTTTCTAAGGGATCCTAACACGTATTTAAGTTCAAAGAAAACCACGGAAAACTCCAAACGGTTAGGTCAATGAGCGCGACACGGGTTTGAACCCAGCACCTCCCGTCTACCAGCTTTGAGAGCAGAACCTCTCAGCCACTGGTGGGGCGATTTTAAAAATATAAATAAAGTTTTATTTATTGAAACATAAATCATAAAGGAAATTCATTATATAAAAATTTCACTCTTCATGTAAAACAATCTTCTCATAATCATTTTACTAGCGTTGAAATAAAAGTAGCATAAAAAAAAGATAAAGATATTATATTGAAAATTCTTCAAAACATTTCCTTAATTTTACTTGACATCTTTATCTACAATTTTCATTTTAATATTTAGTTTGAAGAATTTAATATTCTGGAAACTCGCATGTAATTATACTCAACTTACTAAGTGAAAATAAAAAGTGACAAATTTCAGAAATTCTGCTTAAGTGATCCTTTCAGTGTACTTTAAAAGTGGAGAGGGTTTATCGCAAAAGTGTTCTATTTAATATGTTTCATTTTTCTATTTAAAATGCAGAAAAGTGTCGACACGCATTAGTATGAAGATTACTATATAAGTGCATATTTATAGATAGTTTTCGACGTGTACTCAAATAATACAGATAACTTTTCTTGTTATCTAATTTTTGTTTTGCATGTTTTTAATATATTATTGTATTGAGTAAGAAATGAATTTTTCATTGAATTTAAACATTGTTGCTGTCATAGATGTTTTTGGAAAAAAAATTGTACTGTTATCTATGTTCTTACTACTGTCTAATATAATACATTGATGCGTGGCATTATTTCAACATACATAGTTTATTTTCTGTTCTTTTTCTTTTTTCTTTTGTTTTAAACTGAGAAAGTTAATGCTAGTTTTTGCTGAAATGCCTATAATTAAGAATTTATTTTCCTTGTTTTATAATTAATATTTTTTTTAATTTTATTTGTTTAGCGAATAGGATTCAATATAAAAATGTACCAAATGTAAATCATTAGCCTGGTGAAACAACGCAAAAAATAAGAAAACTTTATGAACATTTGTCGTCTTATTATTTTATTTTTTATCTCACAGGTTATCAATGCCTGAGAGCTAATGTGCCCGCCCGTTCTGTATGTACGTATGTACGTAACGCGATAACTCTTGATAGAAATATCTGTTTTACTTAAAATTTTGTTTATAAGTTCATTCTGATAAGGTGCTTCCCTGATTAGTTTTGGGTGTTCATTGGTTAAGTATAAAGGGGGGAACGGAGGTGAACCCCCTTAATTAAAGATAAATGGATTTTTCATGCAGACTTATCCGATTTTCTTCAAATTCTGTATATAGGTTCATTGTGATAAGGCGCTTCCCTGATTAGTTTTGGGGGTTCATTGGTTAAGTATAAAGGAGGGAACGGGTGCTAACCCCCCCCCCCCCCCTTAATTCAGATAAATGGGTTTTTGTTGCAGAATTATCCGATTTACTTCAAATTTTGTATGTAGGTTCATTTTGATAAGGCGCTTCCCTGATTAGAATTGTGGGTTCATTGATTAAGTACAAAGGCGGAAAAGGGGGGATCCCCCCTTAATATATTGTCGATTTCTTTATTTTTCAAGGGGTTTATTTCAAATTCTTTGATATAAAAGTATAATATACAATTAGTGTGAATAGCCTGTGAGCTCAATGCCATCAGTTTAACTGGGCAGTTTTCTTTTTATTATGTTTCTACTTAAAAGAAACTTCTAATCTAAATATTTTTAGTTAAATATTTCGTTTTTGTATAAAATATTTTAAAGACAAATAAAGTAAATTACTTATGTATAGCATTATGTCTAAATTACAAGTTAAAAATGCTACTAAATATGATAATTCATGTAATCATATTAAGAAGTGACATAGGCAGCTTCCGGTAAACGTTCTTTGTTTGACGTAAAAGAAAATTAGTAAGAAAGGTAAATGGAGTAAGAAAAACCCAAAATCTATTGAATCAATCATTTGACCTGTTTAACCCTCTAATACACTTGGTAGAATGTATTCTAGAAATTATAAAATTTGGAAACTCGGAATTCACACCCGAAATAACAACAATTAAATTTCGTTTCATTTTTATCCCGAAATTTCTGTTATTAAATAAAGCAAAAATGTCTATTCCGATTTTCTGTTCTCTTCACAATCCCCTCATTTAATAACGTTAGTTTATTTTCTGAAGAATAATAAATAATCTTTATTATTATTTTTTTAATTTAATTAAAAAATGCTGAAAAAAGCTGCAATAACATTATGATTTTAATTGCAGAGTACGCATCTTACTTGTTTTATTATACTTTTGTTAGATCAAAGAATCTGAATATACGTCAGAATAAATCCCGAATTTCTTGCAATAACTTACTTTTAATTTTCTTCTTTCTGCATTACCTAATGTTGACACCATGGTACAGCATACGTCTGAAATACAATGAATTATATCAATTACCATGACAACAAGCTTCTGAATGTCAGATCCATCTGTTATAAGCTGAATCAGCAGACGAAAATAACTTTACTTCATATCTTTATTATTTTTTTATTTAATTAAATAATGCTGAAAAAAGTTTTAATAACGTTACGATTTTAATTGCAGAGTACACAGCTTACTTGTTTTATTATACCTTTGTAAGATCAAAGAATCTGATTATATGTCAGAATAAATCACGAATTTCTTGCAATAACTGACTTTTAATTTTCTTCTTTCTGCATTACCTAACGTTGACACCATGATACAGCATACGTCTGAAATACAATGAATTATATCAATTACCATGACAACAAGCTTCTGAATGTCAGATCCATCTGTTATAAGCTGAAGCAGCAGACGAAAATAATTTTATTTCATATCTTTATCATTTTTTCCTAAATGTTATTTAATAGGATTAATTTAATTGTCATAGGATTGTAATAAATCAAATACTACTTAATTTAATAAATCTTAATTACGTTAAAGTATAAATTATTGAAGGGTTAGACACACAGACACATACTACATATGTATATATATATTAATGATTTGTTTTATAAATAAATTACGCAAATTTATGCCGCTGAAAAAATCTTTTTTATGAATTATGAAATTTCATAAATGTAAAGTTTTAAGTTTTAAGTTATTTCATTTTAAGTTATGCTGACATTTTAAGTGCTTTGTAAATTTTTGTTATTAAACTTCTTATAATATATAATAATATTCTTAATATTGATTATTAATGATAAGACAGAAAACGTTGCAATCTGCAGATGAGTTCTACAAATATTTAATTTAGTAAATCTTAATCCCGTAAAAGTATAAATTATTGAAGAATTAGACACGCACACACATACATACGTATATATATATAATAATGATTTGTTTTATAAATTAATTTACGTAAATTTATGTCGTTGATGTAAAATCTTTTTTTTATGAATTATGAAATTTCATCTTTATAAAATATAAAGTTTTAAACTTCAAGTTATTTTATTTTAAGTTATGCTGACATTTTAAGTGCTTTGTAAACTTTTGTCATTAAAATAGAATATTCTTAATATAGATTATTGATGTTAAGAAAGAAAACGCTGCAATCTACAGATAAGTTCTACAAATATTTAATTTAGTAATTCTTAATTCCGTTAAAGTATGAATTATTGAAGAGTTATATACACATACATACATATCTATCTATATATATATATATATATATATATATAGAAATAAAACGATGCAATCTATGGATCAGCTCTACATGACGTCCCATCCGCATCTGGGGCTCAAACATTGTGGAATGGTACAGTTTTTCTGCACTGTCATTAGATGATTTGTACCTTTTAAGTTCAGTCGAACATATAGGAAGAAGCAGTTTTTACAGATTTCCACGTTAGAGAAAATTGTACACAGTAAAAGATAATCTGTATTTTGCCAATACAATTTTCTTATTTTTACGTATAATATTTTCTGGCGGAAGTAATTTGAACAATTTATCACTAAGTGGCGAATGGGGGTTAAAAGACTATCCGTTACATATAACAATATTAAAACACTTGTTAAGTGTTATTCTCAATAAAACTGTAGGATCTATTTTTACACTGTAAATAGTTCATAAAAATATATCAAACTACTTAAAATCGCGTTTTCAGTACAATTTCGTACTTCCTAGTGAAAATGAACACTTTAACTGCAATTTCAGCCTTCAAGAATTTTCTCAGATTGATATTCACAATTTTGCGACACGTCCATGAAATACTGGTTTTGTGGTATGTGTGTGTGGGGGGGTGTAATTCCTTTAAAATGCGCTAACTATATTCAAGAAGTACGCAAGTTATTCCGAATAAACTTCACGTTTGAAGAAATAAAATAAATATAGGAGACGTTTGTGGAATAAAAGTATATACAGTCAAGATTTTAATATTTTGTAAGCCAATATCGAAGAGAATGAAGTTATCATTTGATTCATGATAATGTAATACTTGAATCATTAAAGGTTATGCGTAAAGAGAAAAATAAATACAATTGCTCTTCAAAATTCTTGAAGAATACACCTGTTCCAGTGCAATGCCAGGTATAAGACCAGGTAAAACATCAATTACTGTTGATAATAGCAATATGGCGATAACTCAAGCCATATAAAATAGCAAGTTTTGTGACAATGTATTAGAAAGTCAGTTTTGCGATGCTTAAATCACATTAAAAAAAGAAATAAACAACTAGATTCACAATATTTAAATAAATGCAAAACACAATAAATATCTATGTCAGAGCCGTAAATTGATGTTGTTTATTGCTAGAATATACATCGCAACGATAATATGCTAAAATCATTTTTTTTTTTAAAACAAGAAATTTCAATTGTGTTTAATTATTTATTTTGCCGTGCATGTATTGAAACACAATCATATTCCATAGTGCTGTCATTAAAGTGTTGCAACAGCTGACAAATACGAATAACTCTAGATATAAAATAGTTGTCATATTTACCTGCAACAAGCTTCAGCGTTCTGTTACTTCTCCTTAGGTACCATTCTAAGATGTTGAAAATAATACAATTTTTTTCTCGACTTTGCCTCCGATTTTCAAAAGATTTTGTTTTCTTTGAACAGTTGGAATTTGAGGATAAATCTGATATAATAAATTAAAGTTGTGAAATACAAAAACTAATAAAGTTGAAGAACGTCATGTCAGAAATATGTTTCACATTAAGCATTTACCCAGTTATAATATTCTTTTATATCCCTTTACATATCATTCTAAGACATCGAGAGTAATGCAATTTGAATCTAGATATTGTCTCAGATTTTCAAAAGATATTTTCAATTTGAAAAAGAATAGGGATAAGAGAATAAATCTAATACAAGCGTTTTATGGATTTATGAAGAACAGTTTTAAGGAATCGTCTTTGTGTTATATGTTTTAATACGCCGAAAATATGTAGAAGAGATTTTTTTGTGGAAAAGAGTGGAAAAGAGAGAAACAAAAAATCATAATCGCAACACCCTCTATTATAGTTTCAAATAATTTTTTTAATAGTTTCAAGTCAAACTTTTATTGTAATAAACATGTGCCTAGACGAAAAGTTACTTTTTCGGGTGTCTGCAAAATTCTATTTCTTCTGAAGTACCTTTTATTCTGCTTATACATATAATATTTATCTTTAATAGTAATAGTTCCAACATTAATAGTAATCGTTATATCATGTACCTTGTGACCTTGTCATTGTACGATGTTACATTTCAATGTCATCTCACTTTTCATAACGTAGCCCTGAATCAATTTAACATGAATTCATTTTTATTCTTATTCTGTTACAACATTTATATTTTTAAAAGTATTACTTGTATTCACAATTTATAAAAATGTAGTACACTATATAAATTTTACGTATATATATTCTGAGTGAACAATCCAAATATATTAGGCACGCCCGTCACAGAAACTTCGACTCGACCGTGCAACGTGTGCGCTAGCTGGCGTACCAGATTATCGATTAAAAATCTTTCTCTTGATCAGAAGCATCAGTCAACATTGCAATTTGCCTTTTCATGGGGAAAACAAGAGTTTTGAGACACTTTGACTTATCATAATTTTTGGATCCAGAAAGGTGGATTTCAGAATCTCCAAAACCGCTAAACTTATTGGCTTTTCTCGTATAACAGTACCTCAAGTCTTGGAAGAATAGCAGTTAATCCCCTGACCACGAGCAAAAGGGCAAATTTGTAAGGTTGTTTTCTCTTATTTTTTTTAATTCTAAAAAAAGATGAATTTTCGAACTTGATCTAAAAAACTTAATTACTTATATGAGTATAATCCTTGAGAGTATTAATCAGTACTCGATGTTTTTAAACTGCATTATATTTGTAGAAATATATTAATTTTAACAATGCTTCTACCGCAGTGAAACCATAGCAGCAGTGCATAGTGAACGTATTTATCAGTTAACGGCGGTCAAAAGGTTAAGCCAATTAACTTCGAGGGAAGAGCGAGATAATTTCGAAAATCGCTTGCGAATGAAAGAGATGCAATGAGACTGATACGCTTTCTGTGCAGCAACAGAACATCTATAAACAAACAAACAAACAAAATCAGCGCAATACTGTTCATGAATATATTATAACATATCCATACGCTTTACAAGATGGATCTTAAACAAATAAGTTTTAATAAATTGTGACCATCAAAAATGCCTTTCATTTCACTTTTAAACCTAAGAAACTGACTTTTATGTGCTAAAAAATGTTGATAATAAACTTATGAGTGGAAGAAGGTTGTCTCATCTGACGAATCCAGATTTGGATTCTACACAGGACTAGTGTAGTCTTCATTAAAATGACCAATACTTCACACAAACTCAAATTCTCAAAGACGTAGACAACAGACACAATAAATTTCTATGCTCGCGAAAATTGTTAAACATTTCTAATGGCACCCATAATAATAAAAATATAGGCGACTTCTTATCTACATTATACATCTATAATTACATATTCAACGTACATAGAATATTTCAATTACCCTTTAAACATTTTTCTTCTTCCCGGGTTCTGAAATAAGAGGCGTATTTAAAAATTTTCAAAAGAAGAAAAAGATAGAATTAAAAAAGGAATTCTGGCAGTTTAGCAAGAACTTTAAAACAAACCTCGCAAATCTTATCAGATTATAAATAAAAAAACTGTGCTCATAGTGAATAGTTTAAGCAGACTATTTCACATTATCACCAAAATAATAAAAACATTACGTCTTAAAATAACAAACTTTTTCTTTCTCTTCTTATTCTTATGGAATGTAAACTAATTGCTCATTAAATTTTCAAGGAGGGGAATTTTTTTAATTCCATGCATTAAAGTATATATCTTTCGGATTTCCTCATACTAGTATTAAGAGAACAAAAAAATATTCATGTGTTTAGATTTATTTCTAAAATGTTTCTTTTAATTAGTTTCAGAGAGGTTTCACTATTACCTTAAAAATGCAATCATAAGGTATTTAGTTTACTTAATAATTTAAAATACCTTGTAGATCTCCGTTAGAAAAATAATATCAGTTATATAATTATCAGAAGAGGAGTTTATCATGAAAAATATTAGAAAGTAACGTTCTGAAGTAGAATAGCATCTTATAGTTCAAGTGGATTGAAAAGATACTTTTACAAAGAAAATTTCCCCCTTAGGAAATATTTTTTTCCAAATTTCTATTTAGTTTATAGATGGTTTAGACATCGGTATGGCTTTTATACATCGTTAAAGTATTTTGTGCAACATGATAAATATATTCAAAGAAAGAATTTTACGCCGTTTCGCATTTAAAAGAAATATATTATTACAAGGTTTTATAATTTATTATATTGTTAAAATTACAATATTTATATCTATTAAAAAAACAATTTATCTATTCAACCAAAAATCTTATTTTACCAAAAAAAAAAAAATAAATAAAATAGAAAAAAAATAAATTAAATAAAAAAGAAACTAAAATAAATTTAAAACATCCTTAGGCAATTTTTAAATCGAGAAAAATTTGAAAAATTTTTTTTTTTTAACATCATATATTTCTTTCTTTAGAAACAGTTATCATATCATAAAAAATGGTAGATAAAACAGATTTTTAGCAAAAGTCGACAAAAGAACTATAAGTCAGTCTATGCCATAATTGTCCCTGCTTCTAGTAAGATGTATTCGTAAGAACATTTTCATCTGGTAATGATCTTCCCAGAAAGATAAAAATAGTATTATAAATGATTTTTTGCGTCTCATTAAAGTGGATTTGCTTACCTTTCTGGAAAGAATGAATCTTAGGAAGGAAAACTCTTTTGCTTTTGGCTTTGTCTATTGTTCATGTGTGTATCGTTCAATATCACCTTAAAAATTTTTTTGCATTCATCATAATGATATGTTTTATTTGATTTTTGTAATTTAATTTCGTCGTTTATTTCTAAAGATTATAATATCTACAGGTTATTAAAAACATTATACAATGCAAATAAAAATAAGATGATTTTAATTTACTAAAAAGGTGCTAAAATTACTTACATATAGGTTTTAAAAGCTTAAAACTGTTTTAAATACGGACAGAGTAACAAAATTGACTACCCGAGCGCTTTCGACTGTAATATGTTGAAATTCATGCTAGTACCAGCAACAAAACATAGGCTAGTTATTGCTATGTATTGCTTTGTATGCTAGATTTTCATGCTATTACATGCTTTATAATGCTAGCCAGTATCAAGTGGGTCAATACACACCATGACTTGCTGGGTAATTCTGGTGGAACCAGCAAATGTTTATGGTAGTACCAGCAACAAAAATAGGCTAGTTATTGCTATTATATGCTTAAAAATACTAGCCAGCATCAAGTGGGTCAATACACACCATGACTTGCTGGGTAATTGTAGTGGAACCAGCAATTGTTTATGGTAGTACCAGCCACAAAAATAGGCTAGTTATTGCTATTATATGCTTAAAAATGCTAGCCAGCATCCAGTGGTTCAATACACACCATGACTTGCTGGGTAATTCTGGTGGAACCAGCAATTGTTTATGGTAGTACCAGCAACAAAAATGGGCTAGTTATTGCTATTATATGCTTAAAAATGCTAGCCAGCATCACGTGGCTCAGTACACACCATGACTTGCTGGTAATTCTGGTGGAAACAGCAGATGTTTACGGTAGTTTATTCTATTTTATTGCTGGGATACAGAATTTAATGCTAGTCTATCAAACAAATACCAGTATGAATCTTGACTTGGGATAGCAGCCGAAAGCGCTCGGGTAGTCAATTTTGATATTGTGTCCGTATCTACAATAGTTTTTAGCGTTTAAAGCCTATAAGTAAATACTTTTAGCACCATTTTAGTAAATTAGAACCTTTTTATTTTTATATGTATGGTTTAATGATTTTATACAGTTTCGAATACAGTTTTTGAATACAAATATCTGAAAATTATAATTTTCCAGCTAATTTATCAGGTGTTTGAGGATCACTTTAAAATTTAGTCTACTTGACATATTAGAAAGTAAAGATAAGAAACAAGAGATACAATAATGATGCTTATTATTATTATGAGATACCTACACTCTCAGAAGTAAAACACTCCTTTTTGACGATTCGGCAATTCTTAAGCTCTATTTCGTTATTTTTGACAATCATTTCTTCACAGAGTCACGTGGTTTTTGACGAAACCCGAATCCTCAAATATCTGACGAAAGTGTTTCCTCAATGTGAAAAATTAAACTCTCACTTTTGATGATTCCGCAATTCATGAGCTATATTTCATCATTTTTGACAATCATTTCGCGTCAAAATTAAGTGATTTTTAATGAAATGAAAAATCTCAAATATTTGACGAAAATGTTTCCCCATTCACGGCCAGATTATTTTTGTTGTTACAAAATAGTTCAAATAATAATAATAATAATAATAATAAAACGAAAGTATGAAATTTACAATATATTAATGAAAACAGAAACAAAAATATTTCATTCTTGGGGGCCGCTATAATACGAAATTACTAAATTTCTACTTTATTTTTCATATCTAATAATTTGCGTCTATCCTATGAATAACTTTAACATTTTTGTAACGATTTTATGCATGTCTATTGCCTATTCAAAGATAATTTTTTTCTAAAGTTTTCTAAAGTCCAAGGCCCCGCTGGCGAAGGACGCAGCACAGTCATCTCCCGCACCAAAGGTTGCGCGTTCGAATTCCGTTGAAGACTTGAGAAAAGACTCGTACTTCCCCCCCCCTCTCAATTACTGATGCTTCTAAAATTGGCAATAGATGGCTCCACCAACCTTTCTTTTTGCACTTTCGAACAAGCAATTTGACAAAATTGATTTCCTCACTATTTTGAGGATACAAATTTATTCGATTTGACGAAATATTCGCTCGGAGCATTTCCCCAGTAATCAGTTTCGCAAAAACGCAGAAAATTTCCCCGTATTTGAGTATCCATTTCTAACAGTGTAGAGATTAAAGAAAAAATAGCTGAAAACTCAAGAATGAGATTCATTATTATTTTGATAATTCAACTATTATTATTCTCAGCTCGCATGTAAAACTGTGTTTTTATTTTTTTTAATTATATATATATATATATATATATATATATTACAGTAAATGCTTGCATTATCGTCGAATATTAACTGACGATACACTGCATTGTGAAAAACACATGTATCTAGAAACACAAGAAAGCGAAGATAATTATTTATCTCAGTATAATTTTTTTTCATGCATTAAAACAAATATATTAAACGAAATTCAAATATTTCTAACTAAATCTAAAACTATGTTAAAAATTTAAAACTAAATAAAAACTAATAAAATAATGGAAAAATATTTAAAAAAATACAAATGAATATTTAGTTTATACCGAGAAATTGTTTGTTGAAATATACTATTTTGCTTTAGAAAAATCCAGACTAATAAAAAAATTACACCTGATCTGTCTTTGGTAAACTAGGAAAGTAGTTTTAAAAAGAAAAATATCTTTACCTATGTTGGAAATATATTTTATCTTTCAAAAGCCCTAGAGGTACTTTTGTGAACAATATTTTTAACAATATAACAGTTTGTTTTGACATTATTTTTTCAATTTAAATAAAGTATTACAAATAAAAAAAAAAATCTGCAAACGTGTTTTCTATTGAACAAATGAAAAATAATCTGATAAAGTTACAAACAATTATTTTATATGTGTTATTCTACTTTGGATTTTATTTAATTTTGCGAAATTACATAAAAAATTGAAATATATTCAATAAAAAATATATACACCCAGAAAAAGGAATTGATTAAAACAACAAAACATGTTTTGTTGAATACATTTTGGTTGTTTCAAGCAAAATTTTTAGTTGAAGTAAAAAGTTGGTTTTGTTGCATTGACAAAAAAATATTGTTAACACTCTTACAAAATTTTAACAAAATTTCATCAATTTTACTTGAATTAACAAAATCTGTTTTTTTTTTAAATTTTACCATAATTTTGTAATTTGTAATTCCAGCAAAATTTTGTTGCTTTTACAAAAAATAAATTGTTGCGTAGTAGCCATAACTCTCTCACGTAACTTGGTTTATTTGACTTATATAGCTGTATAATTAAAGGATTAGCACAATTTTTGGATAATTAAAACTTTTTTAATTGGGACAGACCAAGGTAGTTTTAAAAATCCCCTATCCTATTTATTACTTTCTTCTATCTTTACAAGAAGAAAGTATTAGAGTCATGAAAATTTTCAAATTCTTCTTTTCGACGGATTTTAGAAGGTCCTGAACACGATTTGACTGTTTTTAGAAATAACTGTCTACGACTCTCTCTGGCTGTATGTGACAAAAATTTTGAGGGCGGTCTCTTTCAAGAACTAATGTACGGAATTTAATAAAACTTTATATTCAGTTACTTCCTGATATAAATTGGTGCTGATTAGTTTTGGCGTAAATCGCGCAACAGGTGGCGCTGCTATGTTGCAATTTTCATGATTTCTGCAATAGATTCGCAATTTCTCAAGAACTAATGTACTGATTTACATCAAAATACAGATTGAGTTAGACCTTGACATAAATAGAAGCTGATTACGTTTTGGTTTAAATAGCCCAACAGTTGGCGCTGCTATGTTATTTTTTTCATGATTTTCACTATAACTAAATCTCAAGAACTAATGCACGGATTAATTTTTAAATCATTTTCAGCAGTGATTTACGCCTGTAATTCTTAAATAATAACCAGTGAATTTTTATCCTGCTTTTTTTCAAACGTAAACCGACAGAGTGAAAAATGTCCCAAGCCGGGAATCGTACCCGGATCTTCATAATAGCGCTCTGAGGCCCCAGCATACGGCAACACAGGTAATTTTTAATTAATTTACTTCAGTGAATTACGCCTGTAATCCTTGAATAATAACCAATGAATTTTTATCCTGCTTTTTACAGGCGTAATTCACTGCTGAAAATGAGTTAAAAATTAACTATATGTTGCCGTATGCTGGGCTTTGTATTTTCGTCTCATGTTTGCCGCAGAAATTTGCATGCTCAGGCAGGACCTGTTTACTGAATAGTCCCGCGAAGCCCGTGCTTACCCAAAGAAATACAACGGTACCCCCAAATTTACTTTTCAGAATAACTTTTTACAAAAAAAAAAAAAAAAATCAATCAGGGTAAAAAATGCATTTTTTCCTTACGAAATTTTTATCTAAGAAGCTCGCTCTTTCTAAATTGTTCTTTACTCGAAATTTTGATGGTAAATTTTCAAATTGTTGCAGCATACCAAAAATGGATTTAGTAAATTACAAAGCAATTGGTAGAGGGGGGACCTAAGGCTCCTATAAGGGGAGCTGACGCATATCCATTCTGTTGCCCAAAATAACCGCCATATTGTGACCTAGCTCAGCATTAGGAAACCGCCTGAGCAGGTGTTCGCCGTCCTCGTTACTGTCACTCGCCGTCCACTAGTACGGTAAGCTAACCGGTTTTAGCTTGGTTTTTGGTCCGCTGTGTCATTAAATGGCGGTATGATTCAGCCTGTATTATAGGAGCTCTAGGGGGAACCAGATTAACGTCGGGCTTCCCCTACTTTTATGTCTTAAGCTGGTCCTGTGCTCATGGTGACATTTTCATTATGTTCTGTGGTTGCAGCCGGTCCGAGATGCATAAGAGTGAGAAATTTCGAGTTTTGCATCGTTCCTTCTGGCTCAGTGGTTAGAGTCTCATATCGTTATTCTGAGGACCCGGTTTCGATTCCCAGCTTGGGACATTGTTCAATCGGTAGATTTACGCTTGAAAAAAAATAGGATAAAAATTCACTTGTTATTGTTCAAGGATTACAGACGTAATTCACTGCTGAAAATGGATTAAAAAATATTTAAGTTTAGATTGGTTCTAATACAAAAAATAATTTTAAAGTAAATATTATAATTGTTTATGTAACAAAAACCTTTTGTTGTTAAAACAAAGAAAATTCCTAAAATTACACAAAACAAGTGTTCTTTAACCCTTTCAGGGGCAAGCAATTGTGTTATTGTAACGTTGAATTCTTACCGGAATTTACAAAAGAATTTAGTTCAAATTAAGAAAAAGCAATCTTTCAACTTTATCCCTTCAAAGTTAGAAAAGTAAAATTTAATTAAAAGTTTCTGGTTCGAATCGAATTAAAATTAGGTGGTATATAATATATACCACCGCCACATAAGGGGTTAAACAAAAGTTTTTGTTGCCGAAACTGAAAGGAACTCTTAAAGTAACAGATAATTATATTTATTTTGAGAAAACGTTCAACAAAAGAATTTTGTTAATTCAAAAAAATTGAAAATTTTTTACTTGAACTAACAAAACATTTTTTTTTGTTGACGATACAAATTTTTTTGTTGGAATTGCAAAAAAAAAAAAAAAAAAAAAAAAAAAAAAATCAACAATATTTTTCTTGTTGATACAAACAAATTTTCCATTCACCCATATTTAAACAGAAAGTTCTGTTGGGCCAACCAAATTTTTGTTGATTCATCAAAACTTTTATCTGGGTGTAAAATATTACGTATAAAAATACAAGTTGAAATAGTTAATATATATTCCAAAAAAAAATATCAAACATAGACACTTCCATTTTTTTCTGTAATAAAATCAAAGAAAAAAAGAAGTAGCAAGCCAATGTGATTAAACAGTTTAATGTCCGGATATTAAGTAAGCTAATATAACGGAATACACTCGTGTCTAAAATATAAGCATTATTCGTAAAATTCTAAACAATATAAAAAATAATGATAAAATAGTTTGAAATCATTTGTGGGAATCCTGAGATGAAGGTAAAAGATTGTGCATATGCAAAATATTTCGACATGCGCATACCACCGGCGCACGTCAGACCTGGGATATAGCGGCCTGAAGCAGCTTGCCCAGTTCAGTCACATTTCTTGCAGTTTTTGGGGTACGAAGCGTGGATAAATATAAAGAAGAACAAAAAAATATACATCAAACGTAGATTATGTAAAACTTTCCAACACAAATATTTACCGTTTAATAATGTGAAATATGTAAAACGCATAACAAATTTAAAAACCCAATTTCAGGAATTACCTGCAATATTCGGAAAAATATCCAAATTCTTTTATACACTGCTCAAAACAATTAAAGGATATTGAAGTTTTAGGTGGATTTTGTATCTGGGAAACTTTTTAGCTGATTGATACATGGTCGACAGACATAGTAGGTTATATGAGAATAAATGACACATGTTTGGCAGAAAAAAAATGCATTTTATTGCGGATTTGTGTACAAAAGGAAAAAAACACAATTTGTGCATATGAGAAAAAAAGAATAAGAAAAGGTGTTTTCTTCAAAGAAAATCATTTTCAGTAGGGGGTATGGTTTCCACGGGCGGCCAGCAACGTTGAACACCTTTGAGACATGGACTCAATGAGGCTATTAATGACGAGTTGGGGTATTCTGACCCAGTCTTCCAGAAGAGCTCTTTCCAGTTCTTGGAGAGTTTGTGGGGGTTGTTGGCGGCCAGAAACTCGTCTTCCTACAACGTCCCAAACGTGCTCGATTGGATTCATGTCTGGAGAACACGCTGGCCATTCCATTCGAACGATTCCTTCCTCGAAAAGGAAATCCTCCACCGGGTTTGCACGATGTGGCCTGCAGTTATCGTCCATTAAATTAAAGTTATCTCCGATTGCTGCAGCGTAAGGGACTACAATAGGTCTGAGGATATCATCCCTATATCGGCGACCAGTCAGAGCTCCATCTCGAATGATGTAGAGGTCAGTGCGCCTGTCAATGGAGATGCCACCATACACCAACACTCCTCCACCGCCAAATCTGACACTTTCGAGCATGAACGCAGGATTATTCCTACTGCCACGGTCCCTCCAGATGAAAATACGCCTATTATCCGGATGCACAGAAAAACGGGACTCGTCAGAAAACAGAATATTGCTCCATTCATTTCTCCTCCAGTTGACATGCTCGGTTGCCCACTCCCTGCGGTCGCGCTGATGCCTTGATGTTAATCTAACACATACCATCGGTCGGCGAGCATACAGACCTACAGCATGGAGCCGGTTTCGGACAGTCTGTGTTGAAATCGTGGTGCCTGTAGCCGAGCGAAGGTGTTGTTGGAGAAGAGTAGCGTTCATGTTTCGGTGTCTCCGAGCTGTTAACGCTAAATACCGATCTTCATTGGGCGTTGTTGCCCGTCTACGTCCTGGCCCTGGTCTTCGGCCTGCACATCCACTCTCCAAAAAACGGTTCCAGATCCTGGAAATGACACTTTGTGACACTCCAATGGCTTGCGGTACTTCGGCTTGAGTTTGGCCCCCTTCTAACCTACCAACAATTCTCCAAGCTTCTGAATCTGTCAAATGACTTCGCTGAGACATCGTACTCATCGAAACAAAGCAATCACTGAATGCCGATCATCCTTGTCTTCATTCTCTTTTATCCAGTTGAAAGTCAAATTTCATTCGCTGCCCCTGAAGCGACGTTTTTGACGTCGAACTCAAAATTTGCATACTCCACAGTTTGAAAACCAGAAAAATTTGCATTTGTGATTCTCTTCTTCTATTTTCGGCAAAAAAAAATTCGTTTATATCTTTATTTTATATAAAACTTCAAATATCCTTTAATTGTTTTGAGCAGTGTATATACCTGTATATTACCTATAGCTTTGTATATATACTTACATAGAATGCTAAACTTTAGTTCAGTTAGGAAATGCATACTACAGTTTAAAATTCCTCTTCTGGAATTTTTGTCAATAAACGGAAATGTACTTGAGAACTTTTATGCTGCCCTGTATTACGATTTAAAGAATTTATACACACCAAGTTATAGACAAAAAAATTGTTAAATTTAAAAACGCGCACCCAGAAAAAAGTTTTGTTGAATCAACAAAAATTAGGTTGACCCAGCAAAACATTTTGTTTAAATATAGGTCAATGGAAATTTTGTTTGAATCAACAAAAAAAATTTTTTTTTTGCAATTCCAAAAAAAAATTTGTATCGTCAGCAAAAAATGTTTTGTTAATTCAAGTAAAATGGTTCAATTTTACTTGAATTTTGCTGAAACAACCAAAATGTACTCAACAAAACATGTTTTGTAGTTTTAATCAATTCCTTTTTCTGGGTGCGTTCAGTAACTGAAAACGAACTTCGAATTATTATTGTTAACAAAGAGTACCGGATTCTGTTGTGTGTGTCCCTGTAAATGAACGATGAATGCTATGCACAATATTCTATAGTAAGCCTCTTGTAATGCACCTTAGTGATATATATATATGTATATATATATATTTCAATATGATTCAAATAGAGAAACAGCATTAAAATAAACCCAAAACGATTTTTTCTCCATAGACCGTAATGTAAAGGAAATCTTTTGAGTGCCAATGCCAGGATTTACCGAACATTACAAATATGCTCTTGAAAGTGGACATTCGTATTAAAAATTTTAAAGTTCGGTAGAATTTCAATATGAAGACGGTCAAGCTTATTCAATTCCTACTATTAGCTCACACTCTCTATATATTTATATATCTTGTTCAAATTTTCAATCGTTAATAAAATACTTTCTATTCCCCCACTCAAGTTAAAATAATTTTTTTTAACTTGTAGTGGATGTCAATTGATGGTAATACAGTTTTTTCAAATATTAATTAATTAATTTAATTTAATTAATTAATTTTAGTTTTATATGGGAGAAAAAAATGTCTCCCCTTGTTTTCATAAATGAAATGAAAGATTTTCCTCAAATTAGTGATGCAACAAAAATAAAATACCGCAACGATGATTATAAAAATAATGTTCAATAAAGATAAAGTGAGACATTAATGCTGCATGGGTTTATTTTATATATTTATGATTAAAAAGTAGGAATTGACTTAAAAAATGTTTTTTATATTATTTGTTTTTTAACATACAGGGTGACAATTATTGAACTATATGAAATAAAATGTAAATTATTTAAAAAATACTGAGTGCACAAACTTTATTCAACATGTAAACGTCACTACAGATATTCGGATTTAGGTTACGACATGTTCGATATGGTTGCCATCATTGACTATGATATGGCGCTGACGAATAGCAAAATTCAGCATGACCCGCTGGAGTGTCGGAACATTGATGCTGTCGATGACCTCCTGAATGGCATTTTTCAGATAAGGGTTATTTCAGATAAGGTTTATTGGTTTTGGGGTTATTTCTGTACGCATTGTCTTTAATGTAGCCCCACAAAAATGAGTCACATGTTTTCAGATCCGGAGAATATGGTGGCCAAGCGAGCCCCATTCCAGTGGCCTCTGGGTACCCCAGAGCCAGAATTCGGTCTCCAAAGTGCTCCTGCAGGACATCGAATACGTTCTTGTTCCGATGGGGTTGAGCTCAGTCTTGCATGAAACACATCTTGTCGAAATCAGGTTCACTTTGGATAATGGGGATGAAACCAATTTCCCAAACCTTCACGTATTGTTCAGCAATCACCGTGCCGTCAACGAATACTGGACCAATTATTCCGTGACTGGACATTGCACACCACACAGTCACCCGTTGAGGGTGGAGAGACTTCTCGATCGCGAAATGCGCTCAGGCACGCTGTACCGTGACATTTTCCCTTGCAAATAGCCGACAACAACAAGTTGCGTGCGCATGCACATATTAATTCCCATCATGCCTGCGGTTAACCACGAAGTTTGAACTTCATCACACAAACTGTTCAGAAGTTATGACAGTTTAATTTCATATAGTTCAATAATTGTCACCCTGTAAATTGAATGAAGACATACTTTTCAATTGTATCGCTATTGTAGGTTTCATCTAGGACAATTTGGCGTTAAAATGTATGCTGTGTATGTTTTTTTTTTCGACATATAGAGTACAATAGAATTGTATAAAAGTATATAATTCTGTATTTTTAATTGAAATCGGTTAAAATAATTATCAATTTGTAGCTTTAAAATATGTTAAGTTTCAAATTAAACATTTTCTTTCTCAAACTGAAAAATCCAGTTATTTAAAAAAATTAACAAACTAAATAAACAATTCATTTTTATTCATCATACATTAAAACTCTTATTTATATTGTTTATTACTAGATTTTCTACAAATCAGTATATATGAGGTATCCAACGACGTTCTAAAAAAATGAAATTTCGTAAAAAACGACAGCTTTATTTTTTCATATGTGGTTACATGTCATTTGTGCTATACGGCGTTATTGAAAAAAAAAATAAAGCGAAGAATAATGTCAATTTCCATGCCAAGTATCTCTACGTGTCATACCCAAATGTCCTTAACAAAGCCATCAAAAAGTATTTTTTTACTTTTATTTGCCAAGCTATAATTTTGCAAGAAATATTATCTGAAGAGCAATTTTCAATTAAATCAGAGACATTCTCTACAAAAACAGTTTTTAATGTAAAATTTTGCATAATACTGTTGATTATTTAATAATGATGCTTTAAGATTAAGATAAACAACACATTATTGAAATCAAAATATTAACTCACGCCATAATTTCAATTTGAATATATCGTTATTGGTGAACAAGATAAATACGCGATCGAATGAAAAAGTAAATGAAAAAAAATATTTCAAATTTTAAGAAGAACGAAAAAAAACATGCATCAAGCATAGATTATGAAACACTTTCCACCACATTCAGAATACTTTAACAAAACTTCACAGTTTATGAAGGAGAAAGATGATGCCTACATAAACAATTTTTAAACGCATAAAACATTCGCAAACTCAATTTCAGCATTTACCACCAGTACTCGTAAAATACTCAAACTCTTTTGTGCAGCTCTGTACAAGATCTATAAATTTGTATGTATACTACATTGTATGCTAAAATTTAGTTCAGTTACGAAACGCATAGCACAGTTGAAAATTCCTTGCTAACAATTTCCGTCAATAAATAAAATGCTACTTGAGTTTTTTTTAAATTCTACAGTAAAGCGTATTTCACCTTGCAGGGAACCTCGGTGATATATATCAATTCCAATATTTTTAAAATAGTGTAACATCATTTAAATACGCCATAAACGATTTTTCCCATAAACCGTAATGTAAAGGTATTATTCTGAGTGTCCCTGTAAACGAACCATAAATGCTACACACTTCATTTTTATTACCAAACATGCCATAGTAAACCTTAATGGCATATGTCAATTGCATGGCAATCCGGGTATATTTACGCGAGTTATAGAACGTGTTCAGAAATTAGCATTTTGTGTTTGTTGCTTAAGTTTTGCACATCAGTGTATAATGTAACCACTTTTGAGAAATACTACGTTCAGATCGGATAGTTAAGATATCTTAGACCGCTGAACTCACTGAGTGAGTTCCAGAAACTCACTTAGTGAGTTCGAACTTTCCATTGCTAGATACAGTCAGTACCGCTCACTCTGATTGGCTCTGGAGGCCGATTGGCTGTTGAGTTTGCTTTTAACATATGCGCATGCGCACTGGACACGGTGATGTTGAGTGAGTTATCTTAAATGCGTTTGGCGGTGTGGACAGGTATTCAATTCCGGGGAGGTACCACCTCAAAAATGGCGGTCTAAGATATCTTAAATGTCCGATGTGAACAGGGTTTTATATGCTACTCAGAAAAGCGTTCTTTTATCTACAGAAACCGCAGTAGACAATGAATTTGCGAGAGTTAAAGAATCATGCAGGGGGAAAATCCCAGTAACTGACACTTTAACAAATTTTTCTTGTTCAAATTACTATTACAAAGTTTTAAATCTATTTTATACTTATCTTTGTTTTTGAAAGTATAGTAAAGATATATTGAAAATTACTGTTGAGAAAATTTTGTTACTAGAAATTAAATATTGTCTTCTAATCAATGTCTTCTAATAAATCTATAACTTTTAAATATTGTCAATATCGCCAGTAACTGACACCATCCCTTTTTCGAAAAATCAATAGCTGAAAAATAAGTTATTATAGTTAAGGCAAATATGTTACCACTAGATGACATTACTTTGCAGAATTTTACAGGAAAATGCTTATTTGAGTTCGATTTCTGCTGCCGTGTCAGTTACTGGTTAGGTGTCAATAACTGGGGGGGGGGGTCACCCTGTGTAGCGATTTTTTTTTCAGCCCAACATTTTTGGAAATGGATTCAAGTCGTTTTTACAATGTATTAATGAATTTTCTCAACAAAAATTATCCGCTTTTTGGATGCTATCAATTCTCAAGTAAACATTTTCAGGTTCATCATTTATGACAAATTAACAGCATTAACATAAACATTAAAATTAATACAATTAAAATTAATATTAATATTACTACAATTAAAATTGACATTAAAATTAACATTATTTTGTTATTATTGCATTGTAAAGATTTCATTCAATTATGTGGAAGTATCGAATGAAACTTTCCAAGTCCTTAGGTTCACACGCCTGGGAAAGGTTTTTTCCCGCAAGCGAGTCTGTTAGACGCGGCGTCTGGCTCGCTCAAAAAGAAGTTGACGTGAAGAATTTGGTACGGCGGAAAGGTGATAGATATGATTATTCTCGAGGAACAAAGAAGCGAGGGGTTCCCCTGTTTTAGGACAAGACATAAAGTGGCAACGAGGCGCCAAGTACAAATTCTTGTTTCCCAATGAGAGAAAAGGAACGGAGCTATGGGGCTTTGAGAACGCCCAAACCCCCCACCTCCTTCCCTTCGGCGATCAGCGAGAGAGGTTTGGAGCGAAGAGTTGGAAGTCGGGATGTCGGGAATCATCTGAGTAGGTCGGATTTGGAGACCTGCAGAGAGGAGAATCATCTCCCGGAGAGAAATTTGTATCATTGGCCAGACACCAAGTCCGGGGGTGAAAATTGCTGAACACTAGCAAAAGGAAGAAAAGATCAGAGACATCACGTCTTTATTTTGTGGAAGTTGTAACTCACCGTCTGAGAACTAGCAACTAGAGTGACACCCTGTCACCACTTATTTCAAATCGCTATCCAAGCGAGTAAATCTGTGATTACCAAAACTTTCGTCGATTTGAACTGTTTCATAGGGACGAGCACTTTCATTCAGAATTGATACTGGCTACGAATTAATCGAAAAGACAATAGAACCCAATAATCTTCTAAGTGTAACAATTTATTGTAATTTTACAACTGAAATAAAAATTTTCTACGATTTAAGGATTGAGTTTTGCGTTTATAGCTACCAATCAAAATGATTTTAACGCAAATTAAAAACTCATTACAGCATGTATAAATTCTGCTACGTGGCTTTCTGTAGAATATCTATTGTAAAGCATTTATCACTCATTTACAGGGCGAAACAAAAATATTCGGTTACATAATGGTCTACGAGTAAAAACTGTTTGCAGCGTATTTTAATTATGTTGCGATATTTCTAATATAATGAAATTGACATACATTACTGAGTTTTACTACAAAGTATTTGTTGTCAAATATGATGTACATAGCATTTATCGTTCACTTACGTAACACACAAAAGAGTAACAAAATAGTAATACACAAAAGATTTCGGACAGAGTACTGTATCCGAAGATGTCGATAAGCAATAATTGCTGGAAGTGCGATTTTAGTTAGGTGTGCGTCTTTAACTAATTTTTTGCATTCTATATCATGTGTATAAATGCTTTAAATAAAAATTCGTAAACATTACTGTTTATCAGTATAAATTGATTAAAGGATTTTTTTAAATAGAGTTCTGCATTTTGAACATGAATTATATTTAGTATACTCATAGATGTTTCTGGAATATATATAAATAAAATCATATGCAGGGCCACGTAAAGAACTGGGTATATGGCTGCTTATGTATGATAATTTCATGAACTGTTATTTCAGTAGTTTTCAGAGTGTCACTGCCTGAATTAAACATTAGTTTAATATGTGGCGGGATTAAAAATCTTGAGGTAATATGTACATGGCTGTACAAAAAAAAAGAAAAAAAAATCAAATATGTTTCAGTCTATTGCTAGAAACTGCTGAAGGTGAATTTTTAACTGTGTTATGTGTTTTATTACTAAATTAAATTGTAGCATGTTATATGAAGCATATACAAATCTAATTGCTAAAATCTGGTTTTCAAATGTATTATGTGTTTTCTAAAATATTCATTAAAAGACCGAGATATTTATGAAATTTTACAAAAAGTTGATCTGAACTTTATTTGAAAAAAAATCAGTCATAGCTTACTACATTAGTGGACATGGTAGCTTCCCATTATTTTTAAATAAAATAGGAAAAAGCCCCCCCCCCCCCAACATGTATACGCAAAAAATGCTCAGGAACGGTTCTACATTATATATATGGTAATTTTCCTCTAATGAGACATACTTTCAATTTCAATAAAAATATCACAGTGATACAAAATCTGAATATAACTCTGTTTGATCCTTTAAACTATGATAACCTAAAAGAAAATTACGAATAAACATTTCTCCTTTATTAAAAAGGATCTATGATCCTTTTTTCTACATTTATAAAGTATTTTTAATAGAATATATTTTGTTTTTTTTAATTTGTATATTATAGTTCACATACTGATCACATTTTTGTATTCATACTGTTCCTATTTCAGCTTATTGTTTGAATCACGCAAAATTAGTACTTGTGTTATGATTAAATATTCTTTTCATAAATTTTCTAATTATTTTCTTTTAAACTTTATCTTATGTAAATATTATTTTAAAATATTAAGAAATACTGTGATATGAACCAGTATTGTAAAAACTAACTTTATACTAATTTTATTTTAATCTCTAATGTGATATTCAACATCTGTATTCTAAACTATGAATTTTTAATAAACATTTCCCCTCGATGAGAAAAGTTCCTATGCTTAACGGCTGGATCTCCACCAGAGAGTGATTTCATTTCATTTCATGTTTACTTAGGTATCGTATTAATCTTATTAAATAGCGAAGGTTTATTAAATTATTCTGGAAGTGTTGGAAAGTGTTTCATATAATCTATGTTTGATGCATGATTTTTCTTTCTTGTTTTAGGTTGTAACAATTTATACGTGACACGTATTTTCGATTTTGTTAATAAGTTTCATCTAATCTCTCATAATACTTTTTCTTTCCTAAAAAACCACACAGGAGATAGTACAAAAGAAATTCCTATAAGTACAAAAACAGTGTTTAACGCCTTTCATTATGTATGTTATGCCGAGCAAAACTTTCACAAAGAGATAAAATATGATATATTTTCTCTATGAAGAACTTATCTGTCAAAACCGCTGGCGGGTGACTGCTTAAACGCCAGTTTTATCAATTCATGCGTTATCGTGTTTCAACATACGCCCTAGTTTGTTATGAACACAGTTTTTAAACTTTTTTTTCCTAATGCAGCGTTTGTGATACCATAAACGTTTTTCTCTATATTTGTTTGTGGAAATAAAAGGATGCTTTCTTTTGTTATTTTCACGAATTTATCACTAAACGTTTGGAGAAAAGAAAGCAATATACAACAGAAAACTTAGAGAAATAAACTGAATCTTTTCACAAAAAAAGATTTTTTTCCCTCATATCTATTTTTTATTTTTAGAAGAATATATAAAGTTTGCATATGAATCGGCATAAACTTATATAATAATAATGTAACATTTTTATATAAATAAGAAAGTAATTACAGGACGAATCTTGGCACAAAGTTATATCTAGTATAATTATTGGGTGTGGAAAAGAATATTATACATGTACGTTTTCACATTACTTTCTGAATATAGTTTATAATAGTTTGAATACATACTTCCATGATGTACTGCGTGCCTCTGCATTTTTAAATATCACAAAAATAATTATAAAAATATACTATAGTATGACACGTATAGCTTTAAATTCTCGTATTTTTCAATTAATAGAGCTGTTTTCTTCATATCTATTTTCTTATTTGTAGAAGAATGTACAAAGTTTGCATTGGAGTCGGCATAAACTTATATAATATGAATGTAACACTTTTATATTAATTAGAAAGTATTTTCAGAACAATACCTGGCCAAAGTTATATCTAGTATAAATATTGCGCGTGTAAAAGACTATTATACATGTACGTTTTCACATTACTTTCTAAATATAGTTTATAATAGTTTGAATACATAGTTTCACGATGTACTGCGTAATTATGCATTTTTAAATATCATACAATTAATTATAAAACTATACTATAGTATGACGCGTATGTCTTTAAATTCTCTTATTTTTCAATTAATAAAGCTTTAGTTCTATTTGGCTATCTGTTGGAAATTCTACATCCAGTCTACTTTATAACTTTCTGAAGATAAGCAGACATTTGAAAATTTCACTTACACAAAATTTGATAGTAAAAAGAAACCCAATTAAACTTTGCACATGCAATAATAAATCACTGAAATCGTGCTATTTTCTTTGTTGCTTTATGGTTAATCAAAATAAATACGAACAATTTTAAAATAATGAAAACATAATATTGTATATTTTACTTTAAAATAAAATATTTTTACAGAATGAACTGCAATAATATTTATTGCATAAAATAATGTATAACATAACATCTCTACGAGTTATATTTATATAAAAATATTGAGAGCTTATATGAAGTAATAGTAATATAAAAGGAATGAAACTGTGGGTTATATCATTTTAAATAGTAAATAAAATGCAAGTTATTTTATGCATATGAAGTTTTGTATAGGAATAAAAGAAAAAATATATTTTGTTTATTCAGTTTAACAGCATCTAATTTTTTTTTTCAAAATAGATTTTCTAGTGCTGGTGGCTTTCTCAAGAATACAAAAAACAGAATAACTGACTAATTATAGACTATGAGATTTGAAATACCTGTATTACACAATATATATACTACTTGTTGTTGGACGTGACATCGTTCCCATAACATTAAAAAAATATATAAATACATTTAATAATCAATACATTTTAACATCGATAATTAAAATCATATATAATCAATCAAATCTCTATCACATTTCTTAGCAGACAATACGATATTTATTATTATAGGGACCTTGACATTACTCAGTCTTAAAAATGTTAAATCTTGTGTGAAATAATACCAACATTCTCGAAAATGAAACTGCAACCAATGAAAAATGGAGGGCTAAGTAAAATCGTGGAAATAGACGAATCGAGTAAAAAAAAATATATAATTTTTACCTGATAAACCATTTTACTTTGAACGTCTTTGCAAACGTTTAAGCAGACAACTTTCAAAAATGATTACTTAAAAGTATTATATGACTTTCCTTTAAATTCAATTATTGTGACTATGAGCAATAACTCTCCACGTAAATGAAAGGAGATCAAATCTGCCTACTTTGTTAAATCTAAAGCTTAAAAAAATCTACGATATGATGATTTCTTAACGACAATATGCTGTCAGACGATTTTAGTTCTGTAGAATAAATTGATTCATGAAGCTTTAATATGTAAATATATTTCTCTGAAAATTTACTTTAATGGAGATTTGTTTCTCCATCTATTCATATTGAAAATATTTTTTTTTTCAATTTTAATAAGGAAATGCGTTAAAAATATATTAATCCGTTTTATTCCTCTTTTTTAATCCACAACAATGGAGTAATTTCGTAGTCGGTTTTTCGAGAAACTTCGTTTAAATTTACGAATATCTCGGAAACCTATTCAAACTTTTAAATTCTGAGAGTTGACAACCTTGGATCCATGACAACTGGTGTTTAGTAAATCTCGCTGCATTTCATATTTTAAGAAAAGTAGTTGCGAAATACAAAAATAATTAAGATTTTAATATAATAAATTCGTGTTTCTTTTCCTTTTCCTGGTAATCATGGTTCGATTTTTGAAAGTAAACTCTTATTTGTGGGTATTCATGCTTAACAATCAAAATAGATAAAAATTATTTATTTTTTTCGTTTTAAATATAGTTACAAATCCAACTACTTTCTATACTTATGATCCTTGTATTATTAATGTATGAAATTGATTCATGCTTCTTGTATTATTAACCCCTTAATCGTCGCGCCCGATAGGCGTAAGCTACTTTTTAAAAATTCAGATTGCTTGATTGCCACCAGTTTTTTGAAGTAGAAATATTCGGCTTTATTTAAAAGCAGATAAAATAGTGCGATAATAAAGCCATTTACTTTATTTAAAAAAAACTGGTGGGAATCAAGCTTTCTGAATTTTAAAAATGTAGCCTAAACTGCCCGTGAATGTCTCGGGCACGACGATTAAGGGGTTAATATATATTTGAAAATAGCCGTTTTGTATCAAATATGACGTCACTTTTTCCCAGTTACGTCTCTTTTAAAAAATATAACTGTTGTTAATTTTTTCCCTGTAATCATGGCGTAAATTTTGGCAGAAAACTTTCATCTGTATGCAAATGATATTCACTTTTATTAAGCAATATCGATAAAAATATTTCAGTTTTTCATTTTAAGTATGACGTCATTATTAATCATCTTTTCTTACTGATATTCATGTTCCTTGTATTATTACAAATATTTAAAAAGTGTGTTTTATCTCAAATATGACGTTATATTTTTCCAAGCGAAATAATTTATTAATATATAATTCTTGATCATTTTTCTTTTCAAATAATGACTAAATTTTCGACAGAAAGCCTCTTCTCAACGTAACTGAAATTCCTACTTCGTGTATAATAGCAAATATTCCTTTTTTTCTAATTTCAAATATCATGTCCTATTCATCCTCTTTGGTATTATTTTTAATTTCCAGTTTTCACGTGGAAATCGTTCAATTGGAAATGAATGGCTGTGGATAAGTTATTATTCCAGGTTTTCCTTTTCTGTCAATGAGAAAGAAACATGGTAACATATTATGAGAAAAATGTTTATTCATACTTTATGCAAATAATGATATTTTGAATTATTAAGAAGCATATTTTAATAAAATAAATAAAACATAGCCTATGTTCATGTCTGGTTTATAATACACCTATATGAAAAGATACAGAGAAAATATCATCCGTTTTGCCATTTACTTCAGCCAAACATTTATATACACTTTCACATGTATAATATTATCAGGACAGGATACTTATTTGTGAAATGTATCAGTATTCATTTTCTAACATGTCCTATTTAGTTATATAATTTCTTTAGAGGTTACTTATTAAAAATAGTAATTTCTTAATTATTTCATTTAAAATGCTGTTTTAATGTATCTTTACTTAAATCTCGATTTTCTGAGAAAGGTGTTTTTGATATTTTTAGTGGGAGAAAAAAACTAATTCTTAATTTTAATGAAGCTTCTATTTTTTAGGAAGACATAATTTTGAAATGAATAGTTCATAATGCATAAGAATATATCGGAAGTTATGCTATCATATATATATATAGTAAAAAAAAAAAATACAGAATTCATCAGTAATGTGTATTGAAGTACTATTTTTCCTTATACATTATATTTAATTAAATTTTTCATAAGGCGAAAAAGAATCTATTAAATAAAAACAGTTTTTTATCAAAATGCATTGAATTTTAAATTTTGCTCATATTATAAAAATTTTAATCCTCCTTTTTAAAAATATGCCATCTATTTAAAAAAAAAAGAGCATTACTCCTTATATGTTTGAAAATAAATAACGTATTGAGTTAAGATAAAACTTCATTTCATCGTAAAAAAGTAAGACGTATATTCCATTAATTCGTAGTAATTTTATTGGTAAGTGATGCTACTTAAATGAATGTAATCATATATAAACATCGGTCCCAATTTTGCCAGGAGTATATTAGTAGTTTTGCACAATAAGGTTAATAGGGGGGGGTGGAAATTGTATATACAATACTGCTATGAAGTGCAAAGAGTAATTCGCTTTGTAAGTCAACAAGCAGAATTCTTTACAGTTTTTTAGTTTTTCTCATTGTGATTCATAAGCAATTTTTAACAAGAAATTGACTTGTCTCATGTGATTTTCATTTTCTTTTATATTATTTTTATTATTGCTAAATCTTGCGATTTTAATGTGAAATACTAAATTAGCGAAAAGACGCAAATGACTCAAGAAATAATGGTGTATTAAAATCACACATTTTTTAAAAAAATTGAAATATAGACACTTTTATGTATTTTTTTAGTTACGAGAATCACTCGCAATCAAATATTATATGAATGGCAGGGTTCTTTTCAAATTGCTCGTTTGCATTCCAATATTTTTAAGCGATTTTTTTTGCATAGGATAGTTATACTATATTACATGGGTTGAGGAATGTAAGTTCCATTCTATCCAATGCATAGGATAGCTATACAACTCTCACAGGATAAAATTAGACATTTTATATATTTTTTAGTTCCGAGAAGGCACTCGCAAGCAAATATTACATGAATGGCAGCGGTCTTTTCAAATTGCTTGTTTGCATTTCAATATTTTTAAACGATTTTTTTGCATAGGATAGTTATACTCTCTTACATAGGTTGAGGAATGTAAGAGATTCCATTTCATCCATTGCATAGTATAGCTATACAACTCTTACCAGATACTTTTTTTTCATTTTTCTATTTTGTTTACAAATTTGTTTATGCGATTACTTTGTATTTGGGAACTGTTTCCGAAATCCAAATTAAACTGATAAAATAGAAAAATGTTGACAATAGCATTAGCTTGCCATTATTTTCACATGATGCTTCAAATATAAATAAATTTTCAAGTGCCAAAGCTGTCGTTCTTAATCAGTTACATGAAAAGAAGAAAGCACCTATACTGGACGATAACCCTGGTGCTTTATAAGCAGGTAAGCCCCAAAATCTGAAACTATATATCATCATCGTTTCGAATTTCCACTAAGCAGTGGGATTCCTCGATCAATAAAAATATTTTTGTGAGTTCTATTCCATTTCTCCCTGCCCAGCGCAATAACATCATTTTACTTATAACTCTATAATAACTCTTCAATATAATTTTTCAAAGTCATCATTGGTCTGCCTCTCTTTCGTATTCCTTTAGGACTCCATTCTAAAAACGTTTTTGGCAGAGGCTCTTCTTTCATTCAGTGAACATGCTCATATCATCAAACTTTTCTATTTTCGATCGCATGTACAATATCCTGTTTGACTTGCATGATTTCACGTATTCCTGATTTTTTAAGTTTTTCCAGCCGTGACGTTTATCTGATCTTCGCCAGTAGTTCATTTCGGCAGAGACTGGTTTCTTTTTAGAGATATATTTAAGATCCATGTATCCGAACCATACAGTAAAAAGCTTCGCATGATTGCACTATAAATTAGACGTTTTAGGTTTGAGAAGAATATTAATATCCCATAGAACAGAATTCAACATTGCAATTTTTTTTTCTGCCTCCTCCAATTCTTTACTTTACGTCACTTTTGCATGATCTATTTTAATAAATGATAGATTTAATGTATTTAAATTCTTCAACAGTTTTATATTTATATCGTCCAATAAAATATCAGCCTTTTGACTTGTTTTTAAGTGCTCAGTTTTACTCATATATATCTTTAATCCTCATTCATCATGAATATCCTTTAATTTGCGGAATAATGAACATTCAAATCTTGTATGTTCAAAAAACTAACTTATAGAGGCATTGTACATGGTTAAATTATACATAAATTACGAAATAACTGTGGCCTTTGTCCACCCGCATTTAGCGTTGTAGACAGTTTCCATTCAACGTGGCAAACTTTTATATAATTCTTGAATATATTTCATGTCAGGAGGGTTACATACTTCCTGAATAACTGTTTTCAAATTGATTTTTCACATAAAATGTCGGCCATTTAAATACAATTTTCTTGCCATTATATACCAATAATTATATATCATATTCAAATTAGGAGATTTGGCTAACCAAGTTTCTAGAAGATTCATTTTTTTTATTTGAACCAATCCTTGGAATCTTTGATACATGAATTTTTCAATGGTCCTGATGAAACAACAAATTTGTTCCGTCCATTTTGAGGAAATTGCTTACTTAGCATGTTCAGGTAATCAGAACTATTCATTTTTCTCCGTAGAAATTCAATATTGCTTTTCTTTTTCCATCTTATTGAGAACCATGTCATTATCGAACCCCCTAATTGCTATCTACTGGAAAACAATAAAGGTTATTTTTTATTATCCTTCCGATTGCTGTGCATACCATCTGGACCATCCAGATTGAACTCTTTTCTAATCGGAGAAAATACATTTTTACCATAGTGCTCCAACTCATATGGCTACAAGTGAATTATTTCCGATTAGCCTTATGAATTGAAAACAGCCTCTGGTTTTTACTAAAGTTTCCTTGAACTAATTCCAAATTTATTCAGCAATTGTTGTGTTCGACGAACAGTAACTGGCAAATTTAATTCATCTCGTAATGGTTGAGCTCTTGGAGTTTTATTTGATGCTTTCAGCCTTGGAAGACGGACTTCCTTATTTATAAGTGAGGGTAGTATACTCGTGCTCTTCTTCTTTCCATACCCTTATGGATCTGTAATGTAATTTCGTACGATTTTTGAACTTCTGTCAATACTTTGAGCAATATACTCATTTGTGCTGTTAAAAAATCAATTTTACTCCGTTCGACATCAGAAAATCGTGAGCCAAATGGCATATTAATTATGTTTTTAATCTAACACTTTAAACAAATTATTTAGTAAATTTTCTATTTAAACTGTTGTCCCAAATTTGAAATAAAATGCTTTTGGTAAACGATACGCATACCGGTGAATTTTTCATCGAGTACGGCCATAATTTCTTCGCTTCTTAAATCCAAATTTGACTAAAAAGCTTTCACAGAGCATGCCTGTGTACTTTCTACAGCCTCCTATGAATGTGCGTTTACTTTGCACGTTACAACGAAGAAAATAACAACGCGTTTTTTTTCTCATTATAATATATTAGCTACGGTTGTGACAGGCCATAAGTATTTCATGCATTGTATCATTAATATTAAGCCCATTTTATAACCTTTCAATTTCCATTCTTCGAGACTGAAATCTATATATTTTTTTAATGTTGGTGAGTGACAGCAACCTTGCAAAAGTTCTTTATTAGTGATAATAACACATTATTTCCAACTTTAACTTTACAGCTGTTTCTATAATAAATTACTTTAATGGTATTGATCGGATTTTCATTTTATTTTTGCTATTTTAAGTACATTCCAACGAAAACTTCTCAGGACGTTGTCATAAGCCTTTTCAAGATCCACAAATATGAGTTCTGTAGTGCTTCCCTTGTCTCTCTGTTTTCAGAAGTTTTCTCATTGCAAAAATGTTGTCGACGCAAGATCTGCCTTTCGAAAAGACACTTTGTTCATCAATTTCTTCATAATAGTATTCTAGTCTAATAATTTAAATTAATCTGAGTTATTTTATTAATGGATTTGTAACAAGTATTCCTCTGTAATTGCTACAGTGAATAGTGTTCTTTTTCTTAAAAACTGGTATTTAATATCCCTCCTTTAATTCTTGTGGTATAGAATCTCCTGCAAAGATTCTACTGTACAATAGAGTTAATATACTTACAATGCTTTAACCACCATATTTTAGCAGTTCAAAATTTACTCCAACCAGTTGCAGGTGATTGTAATTTCCCCCCCTCACTAAGTGCTTCTTCAACCTCTACTCTTGTGATTTGAAATGTAATATCATGATATTCAAACATATCTGAAATTTTAATTTCCTCTCTATTCTCCTTGAGAGTTCTTCAAAATATGGCCTCCAAGTAGTAATATTAGTCATTTTAACCTTCGTTTTAGAATGAGTATCAGTTGTCATTCCTTTCGTAATATTTCGGGATTCTGAAGCTTTTTAAAATCTTATTTGCCAATTTGTGCAAGCACATAGTCCTTTCCAAACTTCATTTTCACATCGTCTAATTTCTATAATTATCTCTTTTTTCTTACTTTGGTATAACTCGAAACTGACACCATTATTTTTATTTAAACAGTTTAAAAATACTTCTTTCTTTTCCTGAATTACTTATAGAATTTTATCATTTGCCAGCTCTTACAGCTGTCTTCATTTCTGTTCCTTGTACCCAATACATCGTGATCAACAGCGCTGATATTTTTTTAAAGGTGATTATCTATATCCTCTGACATATCTTTAAAATCTACATTCAGTCTATCTCGAATCCTTTCCTCATATATTCCTTTAATGATCTCATTTTGTAGTATTTCTTGAATGATGTGTAAAAGTATTTCATTTCAGTTTGTTCACTAGATATTACCAGCTCCAGTCAAATTTCGCTTAGACTAAATGATCTGATCTACAATCTGTACCTCTACTCTAACATCCTTAATTGTCACTGGGGTACTTTGTCGATTTCTGGTTCTTTAGTTCTTGGTGGCATGTGTAACGATGGATCCCATCATGTTGGAAAAAACTTGATGCTCTGTATTTTAAGGATTTGGGTGTTTACAGATTTCAATCAAACGTTTCTCATTGTCATTGCGATTTTCTTCCCCAAATCTTCTAAAAAAATTATTTACTAGTCTTTTTCCTGCTGTTGGGTTAAGGTATCCCAGCAAAAATCTTCTTTTTTCTGTTAGGTGTATTTTCGACGATATTCTTAATGTATCCGATAATATATGTTTTTTTCCTTCCTCATTGGAATCGCTGGCTGGTGCATGCGTTCCAGTAATATAGATTTAACTTTCGAAAATTGCCATGCACATTTACGGAATCATTTAACTGTGAAAAGTTTAACTTTTTATTTTATTCCTCAATTAAATATCAAATTCAAAATAAATCCATTGAGACTAATTAGAAATATCCATATAACATATCCTAAATTTTAAATTTAAGAAAATTTTTCAACGATGATATTAAATCATTTTTCTTTTAAGATTATCAGGGAAAAGTCTAGAAAATAAGCAACCAGATACAAAAGTCCATGTTTATATTTAGAGAAAAGGTTTACACATTAAATAAAATTATACAACTTTAACTATAAACATAAAGCAAATAATGCTCTCAAACGGTTTAAGCTGCATAATGTTCCACAAATGAACCTTTACATTCTGTTAAACTTGTTTTTATACTTTGATATTTTGCACACATGTCGCGTCAAATAATTAGAGTTACTGACATATTAAATTAGTATGGATGACTGAGACCACAATAATGAAGATGATAACGATATAAAATGCATGCAAACTTTATCATATTATTTTTTATATTTAAACATAATTTAATTTTTTATCTTTAAACATAATTTAGTTTAGGTAATATAACAAATGAAATTCCAACATAAGTTTGAATAAATAAAAATGCCATACCAAAATATAGTATATATATATAATATAGAATAAATATATATAACACCAAAGCGCATGAAATTCTGAAATGGACACTTTTGAATACTTGAAAGGATGAAGACTTATCTACACGATTCACTTGTTACATAGATCCATTTCATGATATGCACGAATAGTTCCGTGCTATTTCAATACCATAACGCTTATTTCAAATTCATAAAGGTAATAAAAATATTTTATTTTTACAACTAAATATATTTTTCCGCCTTCAGAATTTTTCCGCCGCCAAACATTAGTCGCCATCTGCAGCTGCACATGTTGCACATGTCTGTATACAGCGCTGTCTATGCATATATATATATATATATATATATATATATATATATATGTACGTATCAATCTATATCTATAGCTACATATATGACTGTCTATCTGTACATATATATCATTCCACTCTATGATAAAACTATATCGTCTTGAAAATATTTTATTTATCCATGTCGAACAATTTTCTCTCTATAATACTGGTAAGAGAAAAAAACAGGCACGCTTATTTTAATACTCATTTATTACTATTAATACTATTATTATTATTTGTATTATTATTTTTTTACTCTTTCTACTTAAAATCAATATTATTAATTTTTATTTCAACTATTCATTTTTAACAAATCTTAGGATTAAAGTGGCATTCTATATTTGCATTAAAACCACCATTTTTCTAAATACTAATAATATCTTAAAATATCGTTTATCTAAATGTGCAGCAAAAAATTTGATTTACAAAATTGTAACATTTTTTCTTACAATCAGAAGAACTTTATCCTGTCTGAATCGAGTTGAAAGGTAGGAAAAAATTTAACATAAATCGATATCGTGTTCAAAAGATTTTTGATATTATGGAATGATCTCAGTTATGTGTGTCAATAAATTTTGAAGCTCCAGCATTAAAGAAATAGCTAGGAGAGATCGGTAGAAATGTGAAAAAAAAGGTGAAATCAGCAATCAGTTTAAGATTAGAATTTACTCTTTCTTAAAAATATACATTTAATAAGTCATTGGTTAAGAATGTAAAATACAATTGAAGATAAAAATAAATAACTATACTTTTAGGTATCCAACAGTAATTGTATAGAAAAGTGCCTTGTGTCAGATTTTATTTATCCTCCAGTGCGACTATGATTACTAAATTCACTTAAATTTTCAGTTACCTACCCGTAGTTAATATTTCTATATCTTCATACATCCATATGTTTTCTAATACACATATGAGATCCTCAAGAAATTAAAGTAACAGAGACCAGTCTTTGGCTAATAAAGAATCATCAAAATGAGAAATCTTTCAATTTTTTGATTTAAAAAAAACAGCAGTTAACTTAGTTGTTTATATTCTAAAAAACAAGTTGGAAATTTTACGTTAAACGTGTCAAATGAGGTGAGTTCGTACTATAAATTATTTTGCAATGTAAGAAAATCATCCTTATTTTTTTCAGTGAAAAGGATTATATCGTCTGTTATGAGCGAAATGAGTATGCCTTTTTTGTTCCTATTACATATGCCACGTTTACAGTTGCGAAATTCTTTTTACACCAGATTGTGCTTCAAAATTCACTATGGAAATTTTGCTTTGCGATGGATTACCTTCATGGTTTAATATTTCTATGACTCATGATGAACGAATCTCTTGTGTTTATTTACTTTAATGGACTGAGATATTCGGCTGTTAACCTAATTTCCACTGAAGTTATCTAAGAATCTATACATTTTTTTATGTAACTCATCTCTCAAGCAAAAAAAGTTTTTTGAATGACCTTTCTAAAAACGTTACTTTTATTCGAAAAAATAATTATGAATAAAAATGGCCGCTTGGCATATGAAAAAAGAAGTGGTTAGCCCGTATTTCTTTTCCCCAGTCACACGACTGGCGCTCTTATATAGATTACGTACGATAGACTTTAACAGAATAAAGAAAACTTTTATTAATATCTTTTTAAGTTTTGATTGGATTTTCATAAAATTCGAAATGACACGACAAAATTCTGCAACAATTATATATATTAAATTTCGAACCATTCGGTTGGGTAGATTTTGCGCTGTTGTATGCAGACAGACGGATGGACCAGACGACGACTATAGGCGATACGTATTTATATAATTACGAACGTTCCATTAATAACATTGGCATCTTCCGCCTTTCTCAATCTCAATCATCCATGTTTTGCCAATAAAGATACGACTTCGATTGTTTGTGAGCAACGCTATCCTCATATTGACGGTGGCGACACCTAACCAATAAATTTTGCTTTTACTGCTAACTTCTACATTTTTTTACTGCTTTTTTTTTAACTTCTAGACATCGCACGATTTCAGTTTTTTCACCGTCGAATGGAGAACTAAGATGTTTTTTCCAATACAGTTCGTTTGAACTGTATCTCAATTTACTGATTGTTTATGAGTTTTTAAAATAATTTTGTAGATTTTTTTTATCTATCACTATCACATGCAGCTTGATTAAGAAAGATTAATTTGCACTTAAAACAATATAAATAGCACAGACTTTATTTCCAGATAATATAACGAAATTATAACCATTAATAAATATATAAAATAATATAACTAAAACACAAATTTTACAAACATGTATTAGAATTATGCATTTAAAGGACTGGAATTATCCCAATAAAAAGAGCAGCTGCAAGTAGAGATCTCTGACGATTTCTTCGGATATTCAATCCTGGCATGTGGCTAATACGAAAACTTTTAATAAATTAAAAAAATATATATTTGAATCTATTTTTTATTTTATCATATAAAAATAATTTTTGTATTTCATGGTGTGCAATCTAAAGAAATATATTAAATGTAAAAACATCTGGTAGAGTTTTCAGTAAAAAAAAAAAAAAAAATATATATATATATATATATGGCTGTGACCTATGTTCTGCATTCCAGGAAATCCATATTGAATCCATAATTTTATTAACAAAAATAAAAGAAACAAAAATATAGAGGTCTAGGTTAAGCTTTCCTTCCCATTTTTTTAATACTCAGAAGTCGGCAAGTTTAGGTCATAAATGTTTTAATCGTTAGAGCACAGAGTAAGTTTTTCAAAATACAACTTAAACGACCCAGATATCATATATAAATTTATAAATTTAAATTAAAAAATAAGCAAATAAAAATTAAAGAAATTATAAATTGTGAAAAAATATTTGAGATATTGTTCTTTACGTCAAAATAATTATTTTTTTTTAAGACACTAACTTGTGAACCATAGAAAAAAATAATTATTTTAACGTAAGAAACAATATGTCAAATATTTTTGCACAATAACTTTAACAGCAACTTTAAAGTTAACATTTTAGGAATTAGCGATTGCATAACTTTAAGAGGAGACACTGTGCATGTAGAAATATGCATTATAATAAAGAAATATAAGTATAAAATACTTATAAATAAAAAAGTTAAACTTTCTGTCTCGGATCACATTAGGCAAATACTGCAATAATTTCACCTCTCCTAAATTAAAATTTTATTTGTTAAAGAATGTGAACTTAGTCACTGACAATTTACTTTTAAAATCAACTGAGATTTTAATTTAACATCTTTGCACTTGAAAATATCTTCTTCACTTCTGCATCGAAAGAATGTTAAAACTAAACATTTCAATGCATTTACTTTGTAACAAGTTCTGGCAATTTAAAATATATTTAAATACGATTTGTTTCCTCTATAATATTGGATTAATTTATGACATTAATTGAACAAGAAAAGCAAAATTGCCTTATGCACCCACTGATTAAGCAAAAATTAATATATATATATATATATATATATATAACTAAATACATATTTGCATAAATATATTTTTCATACACATGATTTATGCCAAGGGTGATAAAACTATGGCACGCATGCCGCAGGTGGCATGCACGATCTTTTAATTTTTTTTTTTTTTTTTTTTTTTTTTTTTTTTGTTTGGCAGGCTAAAAATTTAATTTTGATAACAATTTATAGATTAAAATATTTTTTTTTGCTAATACAAATAAACAAAATGTTTAACATGTACAGACTAACACAAATGCTAAAATTATTTGTTCATGAATTAACATAGAAAATTTTATTTTTCTGTGTTGCTATGCAAAGTTTTTTTTAGTAATTACTCTGCATTTTTGTTTGAAATCAAAAGGTTTATATCTACAAATGGATTTCAAAAAACAGCTATTGCAATAAAACGGCAAGTGGACCCAACATTAGTAGGTATATTATTAAAATAACAAAATATAAACCAATTAGAAAACATTATCTATCGAACGTACAACTGCAAAAGTCTCATAAAGAAATTATTTATTATTAATTTTTAATACAGATTTGATTATTATTTATTGACTTCTTTCATGGATGATGAGTTAAAAATTATTAAAATGAAACTTTCTTAAAACTCTCCGTTATTTTCCCCCTATTACGGATTTCCATATATGCCATGGTAAATGAATATTTGCGTATCCAAATGTCGTTTAATTAATATATGTTTACCATATACACAAAAATCGCATTTTGATAGTTTCTCTTTTTCATTTATGTTTGACTTATGATATGGAAAAACATATCTACAAATTTACATACTCAGGCTTGCAGATGCTTATTCTTCTCCAACGGCACACATCTACATCCGCAAATCTACACTAACGTATTTACATATCTATATCTTTACATATACATCCTGATTCAAATAAAACTGAATAAAAATGAAAATAACTATTTAGAATGCGTAATATTTCATAATCGGATTGTTCTGAATCATTTGTTAAACTATTTTTTTAATAAACCAAAGTAATAGCGGTCACTTGGTTGGTAAAAAATAGGTGTAACAATGCCAAGTGTAATAAAGTTATTGCATGAGAACAATCTGCAATTCAAGGCAACAGAACATACTTTCTTTTGTGATACTGTTATAAATACTTGATCGCTCGGTATTTTTTGTATGGTGTTCCTCAAATTTTCAAATTTGATTTTAAATATTTACACATAGTTCATAATGAAAATTTGAATATTATTTTATATAGTATATATATATATATATATATAATAAGATTTATTGTAGCGAATTAACGACTATATTAATTATAGCTTTGCTAAATTCCGCTTTAATATATTAAACAATATGAACTTAGTGAATAGCAATTTAAATTGCTATTTAACTCGAAATTTAATTTACCTTCCTATCATTTGAAAATATATTTTTCACTTGTTTATTTTTCAATTGAAAATAATTTTCTTCCATTAAAAATCTACATTAGCATATCAATATTTAAATTCCAATTACGCAATTTTAAGTATCATGTTAATAAATTAAAAAAATTCGAATATGTCTTTCAAATTATCTTGCTTAAAATCATTAATTATGAAACTATGATATTTAAATTATGTTCTTTATTAAAACTCTTAAGTTGAAGTAAATTTTTAAGAGCATATGAGGTGGATATTTATTAACTAGGCATTTAATAATCAATATCTCATTATTCTGAAATGCTTTTATTAGAAATTAATTATTATAGTATAAAGTTTTTTCTTAATACTATTTTTGCTCATTCTATTTTCAAACCGACTCAAGAGTTAATTATTTGTTTCAGATGATTGCACTAGTTAAAACAAGCTCTTAACTCCGATCACTATCATTAGTTTCGTGATTATCAATAAATGCTTCAAGTATATTGCGCAGATAAAAAGCATTATTAAGAAAGTACTTATAATCATTATTTCCATACGAAGCACTGTTGGACGACGCTGTTTTTAATGACAGTGTTAGACATTTTAAATTAAGGATTAAACTTTTATTCTCAGTTTGTACTTAAAACTCGACGACTACGCTTAAACTCTACGCATCATTTTCCAGGTAAAAATTTCCTAACAGATCTTCCATAAATAAAAAAAATTCAGTGAAATAGTTCATACTTCTAAATTCTTCAATCAGAAATTTGCGATTTTTTTCTTTCGCTTGATCTATTTTTGAATGCAGAGGAATAGATACATACGGTAAGTGCGCCAGTTCCGGACACTTTGAAATTTGAGCTTAAAGAAATAGCTTTCAAATTCACACAGATGTTATCGTCTTTATGCGGGGTTGTAGCTAGAGTCCTCTAGTGATGTAGCCTAGAAATACAGATAGGGGAGAGGGGGGCACAGTGGGACAATTTTCACTTGTTTTATGATAATTTCTTCCCTTTTAATTAATAAAATAAAACAAATACAGAGCAATATTTGGGCAACTTTTAGCTTTCATTGTAATTATTTCATAATTTATATTTATTTTATTCATTAAAAAAAAGTTAATTTTCAAAAGGTACTCAAGATGTCCCATTGCGCCCACTGTCTGGGCCCAATGGGACAGAGAATGGGGTACAATGGGACGGTGAGTAAGGCACATACAAAATTAGCTATATTATAACAACACATTTATTATTACTAAATACAGGTTTAGATGTTGAACATAGAAGATATGAAAGCCATTTTCAAATGATAAGACTTAAAAATAGTTATAATAATGGAACACATTTAAGAGTTGAAAAATTCTTTGCAAAATAATGTATGATGAATTGAAGATAATAAAGTAACATCAAATTAAACATTAAAGGATAACAAAAAGTTCTCAAAAGTTCATTTTATCATAGAATAACCTTGGAAGTCTACAGGAGATGATAATTGTGTCATTGTTCTTTCTGTCCATCCGCAAGCCATTGGCTTTGGTAATTTCATTTCAATGTCAACAAGAACAGCTGAATATGCTGTCTCATCATCAAAGACAAAATTGTATGCTGGCAAAAGTCTTTTCATATACTTCACTTCAAAGTCAATTTCACTTTTATTTATGATTTCTGCAACATAATAGCATATGGCTCCTTTCTTTTTCCCACACACTTTGACTAATGCAAAGTCTCCAATATTAATAGAAACAATTTCTCTTTCTTCCTTATAATCTTCAAAAATACTTTCTCTTTCTTCCACCTCATCGTCAGAAACACTATCACTTGAAGAGAGCTTCCAATCTTCGTCTTCTGAAGAACTGTTTTCCCATAAATTTTTATTTAGAATCTTTTTTTGTGTGTGTGTGTGCGTGTGTGTGTTATCAATTTTGAAACATTAGAAGAATACTTCTTTTTACCTTTATTTTGCTTTTCAATTCTTTCAAAAGAGACAAAAATATTCATAATAATGTATTTAGATAACAATTCATTAAAAAAAACATTTAACAGTAATAATATAATAGTAGCAACAGGTTAATAGGCTGTTAAATGCATGTTTTAAATGTCATCTAAACATAATAAAAATACTGTGTTTAAATAAAGTCACTTTACATGAATAATTGAATTTTAAACTGTGATAGTCTAAAATATATTTACATTGGGGTACAGTGAGACGTGTCCCACTGTGCCCCTATCAACATGTCCCACTGTACCCCCCCAAGAAGTATTTTTAAATCAAAAGTCAAAAGTTGCACAAAATTTATTAATAGAATTAAGAACATTGCACACTTGTAATGAAGAAAGTTTAAGCTTTAAATTAATGCAATAATATTCATTATTGGATAATATTTTATTGTCCAAATTCAAGAAAGTAAAATTTTCCTGATTTTTCCAACAGTGATAGTAAAAACAAATATGGCTGTAACTTCCCTACAAAATGAAATGTGGCTGAGACTAGTTTACACAGTGTTGCCATTCAGGTTAACTAAATGATGCATACTTTTCTAATTGTTGAGTATATGAAAAGTAGGAAAAATGCCTTTTGTCCCACTGTGCCCCGTGTCCAACTGTGCCCCCATTTCCTCTACTTCAAACGATCAGTTCCGAAGAGAGATCAGATCCACTTCAACAATGCGTCAATGCGATTATCTTATCGTTATTTATCGTAGAATTTGATTAAGAAAAGACAGTTTATTTGTTTTTGCCTAGGTTTAAGCAATGTGCTTGTACTTGCTGCTTTTATAAGAGTAATATTAGTATTCAGAATGCATTTATTATATATATATATTTACATCCATCACATGCAATTCTTAAACGTGTCCACTACTGATACATTGACATTTTAGCCACCGCCCCCTGAATACTAGGCCTGAGCGCTGACAACAATGGCGGCTGTCGAAGGCCGATTTTTTTTTCAGCGTTGGAACGGTCCCTCGAAATTCCACACCAATAATTTCTAAAAGTTTTCTTCGTCTTGTTTTTTGTAGATCAAATAACTCAACGATAACTTTTAGATATTATTGGTGTTGAAGTTCGAGGGACTGTACAAACGATTCCGCCTGCGACAGCCGCCATTTTTTTCAGCGCGCAGGCCTAGTATTCAGGGGGCGGTGTTTTAGCATAACCAGTAGTGGACTGCCCCGTCCAGATCTTCACTACTGAGTATCAATGTAATAATATTAAATATTGTCAACTCAGGAATTCGAAACTTCTAAATGTTATATTTTGCTTAATATACAATAAAGTTTACCGCTTACACTTTCTGTTGTTACACTGGATTAATTTTAACACGATTATCCTAATTGGCAAATACATCATATGAGATGCAATTTTCCAACTTAGCGAAAAATTCCCAGTTGGAAAATTACATCTCATATGACGTATTTACCAATTAGAATAATTGTGTTAAAATTAAGCCAGTGTAATTACGTATCCAGCGTTTATTGGAATTCCTTTATCTGCGATTTATTCTGTTGAGCTGATTCAGATATCAGACCAGATGCTATAATCAATAAGTTTCGCTGGGTGCATTAGGTCATCCATATTCGTCCGGGATAGCTCAGATGTCAGAGCATTAGCAGCTTCAGCAAAGAGGTACCTGGTTCGAATCCTGGTCCTCACATTTTACCTCCAGTTGGAAAATTACATCTCATAATTTATGTTGTGCTGAACTAAATTTGTAACGCCAGAAAGATCGTCTATTACACTAATATTAAACTACAATCATTTTCATCATTTAAACATCACTTTATTCTAAACAATCACAATTGATGGACCAAGCACATAAAAAATACCCAGAATCACTCCAAACGATTAATAAACATCAGTTCTTTTTCTGACACGCGCATGTTCAAAAAATTATTGTGTATTCATTTCACATCAGTAGGGGAGATATAATATTCCTCCCACCTTTCATTCTTAGAAAGGATACAAACAAAGCCGAATATAAAATTACAGATATAGCCTTTTGACAAGTTTCATTACTCGACCACATCCTTTACGATCGTTACCTATTGGTACGTGAAAGTATGAACTCCGATTTAGTGGTACGTCGTTCTAAAAATTTGAGAACTCCTGCTCTAAAAGATAAGCAAAGGAACGGCTATTGATGATATTCTCAGTTTCACACAAAATGGTAGTCAATTCATCATAATTAAGCCGAGGTCTTCCTAATACTGTGCTTAGAGTTTTTTTTTTTTTTTTTGCATCCAAATCAGTTGTTCTCAACATCCACTCAACCAGTCACCTGTAGGAGGGTTGAAAATCCATTGAATTTGTTTCCCCAAAGCCATTTCTTCTATCTGTTGTCAGTCTATGTTCTGTACAGTGTTACTGGTTCCGACTAGATTTGTCCCATTGTCAGAATACACATATAGAGGTCTGCCTCTCCGTGACATAAATCGTCTGATGGCTAAGCCAATTGCTTCGGTTATCAGTGACTGAACTAACTCAAGATGGACTGCTCTAATCACAACACTGGTAAGGAAGATAAACCAAGCCTTCTCTCCATTTCTTAAGCGTAATGGTCCTCCTAAATCTACACCAGTTATCTCGAACTCTACTGCATTCCTAATTAGTTTTTCTTGTAAAGATGCAGGCAAAACTTCGACTTTACTCGCTTCAACTCTTCTGCAATTTATACAGTTTTTTAAAACTTGTCTAATGGTTCTTCTACATTGCAAGGTCCAGATGTTTTCTCTTAGTTGAGATATTTCGGTATGAATTCAAAAGAAATACATATGAAATCTTAATGAAGAACTTAATTTCTTTTAAGCACGTATTTTATTTTAAAATATGAATACATATATACATTTTTCTTCTGGTGTGATAAAACTTTTCAAAGGTTCTAATAAAACTTTTAAGTAGTTTTTCTTAATTAAATATGAGTTTAAGATTTAAAAACAAAATTGTGCGTTTCTTTAATGGAGTTAGTATACACATAAATGATTTTCACTAAAATATTTTTGCGTAACAAAATAAATAAAGAAAGAAAGAAAGAAAGAAAGAAAGAAATAACTTAATTTTTAACATTTTCAAAACACTCTATGAAAGAAAGTGTTTTTGAATATACTGCTATGTTTATAATCATTGAAACACAAGGTACATGATATTTTAGTAAATTATTCTTATCAATTTTAATGTGATATTTATATTACCTGTATTTGCTTTTCTTTAACTTTCATTTATAACTTTCTAAAATGTTAAACTTTACGAATATAACGCATATTTTTTCCTTCAAACGTCCTTTTATATTTTTGTGTCTTCTAAAAGCATTGCGAAAGTAAAATAATCCCAAAACTCATCCTTTTTCTGGTTTGTAAAAAAAAAAAACGTCTGCGAAATATATCAATTGCGTAACAGTATGCTGTTATTAAATAATTTCTTCACGTATGCTATTTTAAATTACAAGTTGTGGTCAACTATTGGAAATATATATTTAAAAAAATTTTATTTATAAAACATTTATACATATATATGCACAGTATTTTTCCAAAACTTGAATTACATTTAAAATTTTTGTCTACAGTATTTTAAATTTTTGTTTATTATAGTTAATACTTTGATGTCGCTATTTTTTTCTTGTTTTAGTAACTGAAATAATTAAAAATTGTACTTGGAGAATTTTGTGTTAAATATGACATTTTAAAAGTGTTTCTTTCTAGGAAAGTGTAAAAAGTATTTTTTAAAAAGAATTTTATTTATATTCACTAAAAGCCACGCAGTATGGAATGCGAATGAGTAAATAAATACAACTTTATACCACATAGTATATAGTCATAATGTCCTTTAGTATGTAGTGAATATTTTAAAATTTTAAAGATTTATTTTTTAAATGTAAATTGAATGAAACATGTATCATTTAAATAAATATTTATTTAAGTAAATACAACATACACAACCTGCGGCATACACGAGATTTTTTTCAGCTTGATTAAAAATCTAGAACAGGTGAAAACAAAATATAAAACAAAATTTCTTACTTTCAAAAAAAAAATATTACATAAAAAAAAGTCTAGTAACAGATAAAATAATTCTTTTAAAATTTAGTATAAAATGCCCAAAACAGTTTATCTGAAAAGAATTTATTTGTCTTTTTAACATTTCCCCAACATAGATTAAATGTGTTTATGAATTTGTTATTTCTGTCTGCCTGACCGTCTATCTGTCTGTCCGTTTGTTCGACTATCCAATTGTCCCTGCTGTAACTATCGTAGATATACTCGGATAACTATGTAATTTTTATATATTAATGAGGGCCGCTGTAGAATGTGCAATAATAAAACTCGAGTGTATAGCAGTTATAGTTCTTTTACCGGGTCACACAAAAACATTCCGTTACATTATTATCTATGGAAAACATTCGTTTGCAGTGCATTTTATTGATGTCACGGCATTTCAAACATAATGATATCGATATAAGTCACTGGGGTGGACTACAAAATATTTTCTCAGGAGGATATAATAAGTAGTCTTTATATTTTGTTTACAGGGACGCACAAATAAATTCCAATATATTATGAATATGGGGAGAAATCCATTGCGGTGTATTTAATTGCTGTTATGATATTTAAAACAGTATGAAATTAAAAAGAATCACTAAAGTGCACTACGACATGTTTCTATCGATCATGGAGTATGTAACAGTGGTCGTTAACTTACCCAGGTGTACAACAGAATTCAGTTACACGACTGACTATGATCGATAATTCCTGGATGTTTGCTTTCCACTGTAGTACGCATTTTGAAATGTATTTAATTTTTAGTGTACTACACGGTGTAGATAAATTCTATAGATCATAAACAAGGCTGCATGAAAAAATTTGCACATATTACAAAATATGGACAGCAGTTGCTGAAAATGAGATTTTACTGGGTTATGTGGTTCTTAAATTGATTACGAGGAAGGAAGACCGAGCTATGCTCGGTCAAAATAAGCTTTGTGTTCAAATAAAGCGTAAATTTAACCTTATGAGTTCAAACTAAATGACCCAATAATCGGATTTTCTCGAGCATGTCACCTAGCCCAATGATTTTCTCGTGTCCAAAAACCGCAGGATAAAAAATTTAGTTGAAATCGTCTGAGCCGTTTTTAAGATAAATATAGCTCGACCCATAATGACCCATGACCAAAATTACCCATTAATTGAAATTTGTCGAACATGTGACCTATCCCAATAGTCTTCTCGTTCCCTAAAACTGTAGGATACTAAATTTATTTCAAATCCTCTAAGCCGTTTTAAAGTTAAAACAACTTGACCCATAATGACCCATGACCAAAAAATGACCCACTAATCAAATTTTCTCGAACATGTGACCTAGCTCAACAGTCTTCTCGTGCCCGAAATCCATAGGATGCAAAATTTAGTTTAAATAGTCTGAGACGTTTTTTAGATAAAATTTGCTTGACTCCACAGTTACCCAAAAATGACCCACTAATTGAAATTTTTCGAGCATGTTACCTAGCCCAATGATTTTCGCGTGCCCAAAAACCGTAGAATACAAAATTTAGTTCAAATCGTCTGAGCTGTTTTTAAGATAAAAATAGCTTGACCCATAATGACACATTACCAAAATGACCCACTAATAGAATTTTCTCGAACGTGCGACATAGACCAACAGTCTTCTCGTGTCCGAAAACTATAGGATGCAAAATTTAGTCTATATAGTATGAGCCGTTTTTTAGATAAAATTAGCTTGATCCACAGTGACCCAAAAATGACCAAATAATCGAATTTTCTCGGACATGTGACCTAGTTTTTATATGATGCTCAAGTAGCACAGTTAAACTTTTAATTGTTACCTGTATTATATGCAAATTAAAAATATGTGAAATAAATAAATTTGTAAAAATTAATTACACGCAGGCTAGTTCTCGTCTTTAATACCATTATTTAATATTTTGCACACTAAGAAGTTATTTTAATTCCTCTCAAATTAAAATAGTGGTAAAAAAAATAATAACATGTATTTTTATATGAACTTTAACAGCAGAAAGGAACATATTTGTTTTTGTAATACCAATTCAAAATAAAAGAAATAATTTATTAATTTCCGTTATGTACTTTTAAAAAATATTAAAATTTATTCAATAAATATTAAATGCATCAAAACTCACGATTGTTTTACCGATAACTTAAATTAATATATTTATTTCATACTCGATTGCCTGATGTTGTCAGTATGTATCAGCACATGTCTTAAACAATGAATTATGTCAGTTACCATGTCAACAAACGTCTGAATGTCAAAACCCTCTGTTCTTAGCTGAAGCTTACCAAATATATTTTCTTTCTTTTTTTCTTCTTCTTAAGTCTTATAATAAGATTAGTTTGATTGTCTTAGGAATACAATAAATTAAAACACATTTTACCTTAATTGGATTAAAAATATAAACAGTTGAATAATTCGTAGTAAAAAAAATGCTTATGTATAAAAAATATCATTTCAGCTTTATCTTGGAATGTATAATATCGTTTACGACCAAATTTACTTAAACGTTGTTTTTTTTTATATAAAATCTTTAAATCACAGTTGTTTAATAATTTATATAGAAATGAAAAATTACTGCTCTCTCTCAAACTAAAATTGTGCAAAATATCTATTATTATAAATGATAAGTAAGTGTTAATAGTTTAAAATATCAAGTACATAATAAATTAGTTTAAATTTTAAAGATTTTAAATATAATTTTTATTATGAAAACACTTAAATTTGGTTAAAAATAAAAAATGAAAAATGATCATGCACATAACGTTACATTTTTCTCTAGCACTGAAACATAGCGTGATGGTTGAGTCCCGTTGAGAACGTTATCCCCCAATGCCAGTATGTTAAATTTTATTGTTTGGAGTTGTATTTTTAACTCTGTACTGCGCAGTGATACACATCTGAAACAATTAAAATTTAACTTTTAATAAATGAATTCCTAGCTACCACAATATTTAAATAAAAATATTGTAGTTATATAATCGCATATGTCTGCTGTTAAACATCGTGAAGTATTCCTCTTCAACATTTGTGTTATCCATCCTTAATATAAGTACAAAATAACGTATTTCTAAAAAGCAAATTTGTGCAGTGTAGAGTTAAAGAGAGAGGGGACAACAACAGTTGCGAAAACGCATGTAAAACAGCTGGTATTGATATACCTCATTCTAGGAAACTACTGAAGTGATTTAAATACGTTTTTGAAATGGTTTTGGCAGTAGCTACATTTTAAATTGAACGTTCGTCAAGAAAAAAACAAAAAGTGCATTAGTCGCGTAATTTCTCAAACAAAAGCTATCTATTTTTTTTTTCAAATTATCATAATTATTGCCTTTATTTTTATTGTTTGCCAAACGATCAATTTAATTTTTAGCTACTGCCAAAGCAATCAAAAATATGTACAAAAATTTTACAGTTCACTGTTAAAAATCTTCAGCTTTTGCTGCATAGTCACTCCACCGCTTTTATAAAATATCTCTATTTTGACCAATGAAAAGCTTCATAATATAGTAAAGTAACCGTTTTTTCTAAAAGCGGTGGAGTGTGTCTGCAGCAAATGCTGCAGATTTTTAACAGTGTAGCTCACGAGAAATATTAAATACATCAATGTCAGCTGTTTCACATGCAATTTCTTTTGTTCGCGACATTGCCTAATTATCGTATTTTTTTATTCTTATTTCTTATCAAACGATCAATTTACAGGTCTACTGCCAACGAACGCTATTTAAAAATGTACTGAAATTGTTTCAGTAATTCTCGAGAAAGAAAAGCATCAATCTTAAGAAACATGTGAATTTAATATGTTATTTGCAACTGCTGTCACTCCCATAAAAGTAATTAAACCTTCGTCTTCAATGGAAATTTGAAATTTCCATATACACTAAATCATTATGAAAGTAATTATGATGTTTTTCATACGAAATCAATTCACCAGTTTAAATACTTGTACATTGCATTATTTTTTTCCGTTAGTAACCTTATTCGATATTTTAATAATTACATTGTAGATAACATAAATACTAATTAAGAGATTTACGGAATAAAAATTTAGTGTTACTACATTGCTAGTTATACAGTTTAATTGTACTGAAAAATCACTTTCGATTGCCAAGTGAATATAAAATCTTCTGATAATGTCTAGTAGATTAAGCAGTAGTAGAAGATAAATTCTTGTAGATTTGAAAGGAAGTTTAAATTTGATCATTTCGTATCATTAAAAAGTAAGATGCAATTTCTATGTGTGTATAGAAACGGCAGTTACAACTGATTTCGCCATGTTAACAGATAGGTGACAAAACGTTGTTGTACACAGTGAAAAAGTATTACGTAAATATGAAGAAGTTATGCTGCCAATCGGGTTGCCAAAACAATTTCCGTACTTTTATAAAAAAAAAAAATATTTTAGTTGAAACTGCACTTTAATTAAACCTTTAGTACTGTTATTCATCAGAGATATATTTTTTTACTGATTTCATAAATCCCTTTTTTTGCTACTTTCTTTTTTGTCATCCACAAAATCACTTTTATGGGAAAACGTTTGGTGAAATCATAGAATTTGTACCTGTAACAGATTCCCACGAAACTGTCTGTATTTTTAAGTAGTATGTTCTTCTTGTTGCAGCTGTTAAAATACACAGTTTCAATGACTTGCAGAAAGACAGGAAAAGTTTGTGGATTAAAAAAATAAATATACGTGTTTTTACCGATTACGTAATAGGTAATTACTGTTTTATTCCTGATAAAATAATGATTGAATTATAAGTCTATGATATTATGCGCAAACAAAGAAAAATAAATGCAAATGCACCTCACAAGTTTCAAAGAAAAGTATGTATCAACAAATAGAGAATTGCATGGACGCTAGGTAATGAAAATATTAATAGTAACACGAAATCCGTGCAAGCCATCTATATTAGAAAGTTTTGTGATGCATTTTGGTGAGAGTTATTTTTGTAATATTTATATCAGTTTTAAACAAGAGGGAAATGCAGACGAATATATCAAATTTTCTTACACTCTAAAACTGTAGAATTCAACACTTTCGCTACTAAACCCTCCAAGGCGCCCGACCAAGCAAACTACTCCGAAACCGATCGAACGCCTGAGATACAGATATTCCATTTCGAAATAACCAACTATTGTCGCAGAGCAGTGATAAAAGTGAAGTGCAAAGGAAAATAAATGCAAATGCACCTCAAAAGTTTCCAAAAAAAGTACGTTTCAACAAATAGAGAACTCCATGGACGCCAGGTGTAATGAAAATATTAGTCGTTATTAATAGTAACACGAAATCCGTGCAAGCCATATATAATAGAAAGTTTTGTGATGTATTTTGGTGTGGGTTAATTTTGTAATATTTATATCAGTTTTAAACAAGAGCTGCATTTATGTTGTAAATTATTTATGTTGTAATACAGACGAATTCATCCAATTTTCTTAGATTCTAAAGCAGTAGAATTTAACGCTTTTGTTTCTAAATCCTCCAGGAAGCCCGCCCAAGCAAACTACTCAGAAACCGCTCGAGCGCCTGAGAAACAGGTGTTCCATTTTCGCTCTTTCGAAAATATCCAACTATTAAACAGCAATACAAAGGATGTGAATTTTTTCTTTTCACTTTGCGCACAACCAACATGAGTAAAAAAAATTCCAAACCGGGGATTGAACCCAGATACATTGGTATAGCGCACCAGGTGCTTTACCAATTAAGCCATCTGGACGACATCCAGTCTGGCACCTCTTTCACTAATATACGTTGGCAAGACTGCAAATGCGCTGCGCAACATGGCTAGTCAACATCAGCACACTATCAGTGGCGTACATGAGACGAACAAATTTCTAGCATCGGATAATATGTATTTAAATTTCCAATTAAACTTTCAGTAGGATTGAAACTATGCCTTAAATATCAAGGTATGTGTGTTCGATCCCTGGTCTCCACACATTTTCCACTCATGTTGGTTGTACGCTGTTACGCAAAGTGAAAAGAAAATCCACATCCTTTGTAGAAGATTTAAGGCGTAGTTTCAGTCCTACTGAAAATGTAATTGGAAATTTAAATCCAACTATTGTCGCGAAGCAGTAATTGATGAGGGGATTATTGTAATCAAAGAGTGAGATACTTTAGTACAGCATCCTAGTGCTGGATTAGCAGTTTATAATAGTGATTTAGGAGGGATATTAAGGAAAAATAAGTTCCACTTTCGAATATAGATACATTCTTATTGTGCTGCTGAGTATTAGGCATTCAGAAGAAAACAGGAGAAAAAATCTCACAGCAATAATACACATAACTCGATTATTTCAAATAACATTTTACTATAAAATAATACCTTTAGCAGATAAATATCACGCAATAGTTTACTGGTTGATGAACAATTATTTTAAACAATACTCATGATATTTGTTGCTAGAATATCCTTCGCGATGATAAAATGCAAAATAAATAAATAAATAAATAAAATAAACGTAAAATATCAAAACATTTTGTTTCAACTTTATGAATTGTACCATGGATGTATTCCCACAAACACATTCTAGCATGATGCTACTCAATTATGTGTAATATAAGCTAAAAATTTGTTCTCATGTTCACATATAATCTGTGTCGATATTCTTTTGTATTCCTTTAAATATCGTTCTTAGAGACGAACATAATACAATTTGAAACAAGATATTGTCTAACATTTTCAAAACATATTTCCTCCTTGAATAACAATACGAGGATAAATCTGAAAAAATACTTTATAGATTTATAAAGAAATATTTTATGGAAAATGCTTTTAAATATATGTCTTAGGAATTAAAATTTATAACTTTTAGGTTGGATGCATTTAAGCCGAAAAACACTTGCTTAATACCATTAATACTGAAAGCAATGCAACATCTAATACAGTTAAATGACTTCAGCTAAGAGATAGTGCTCAGATTTTACCAAAGCCGATTTCAACATTTCTTTTATATCCTTTAAAATATCACACGAAGACAACGATAATAATACAATTTGGACCAAGGCATTGTCTCAGATTTTACAAAGATATTTTATCTTTGAAAAACGTAAAAAGAAGTATAAATCTGATACAAATGTTTTATGGATATATGAAGAACCATCTTTTGGAATCTCGTTTGTGATATCTGTTTTAAGCATTCAAAATGTACACAGCAGATTTTTTAGAAAAATTAAGAACTTCAGAAAGAAGAAAATTTATCTCAATGCTTTATATATAAGTTTAAAATAAATTTAAAGAAATCCCAAGTTGAAGTTTTATTATAAAGGTATAAATTTCAAAAAATGAAAAGTACTATTTTTTAATGTTTTATGTGGTATATCTTCCTACGAACCTTCTATTCATTATTTCTGTGCAGGTGATTCATTTTTTTAGCAATAATTACAACAAACATAATGTACTTGCTTTGTCAGTACGTAATTTGGAACAAAACTCGTTGAAAAGGCAAATAATAATAGTATAATGTGATATTAAATTTCAAGTATTAATAATATTTCTCACCATTTAACATAAATATAATTTTTTGTATTTTGAAAGAATAATATTCTTATTTTATATTTTTTATAAAATTGTACGATGTATCAGGTCTTTACCACTTTAATTTGCGTGTTCAACTAAACCTGGTGTATTTTTTTTTATTTTAATTGATTATATTACAGGGATAACGATATTTAATTTCTTTTAAATAACACAAGATAAGCAGTATATACAGCTATAGACAACACAGTGTTATAGACATATTTAAAAATAGAAAATAATTTCATATTGGCTAATTTTGTAACTGCTTACAATTTTTTAAAGAGTAAACAATCTACATTTATCGCTTTTTGTAATAAAATTTTAAATAAAAATGTTGTCATATTTCTAACTGACTGAATATTCATGAAAATATCGAAATAGTTTTAAGGAAAAAAAAATAATTGTATGGAGGGATCACAGTTGTCCAAAAGTACTTCATATTTCAATAAATCATTGTTTTCTCAAATGTTTTTTGTTGGAAAACCTAAAGAAATCATACACATAATAAGAAAACGGTATGCAACTAGGGGTAATTATGATTTTTTTAATCAATCAAATCAGCAGTTTCAGGGGATTGGACGACAAAAGCGTGAATTGCAAAGTAGGTGGATTGTGAGAATGGATGACTCTGTTAGATTGTTGTTGTTTCTAGTGGTGATTTCGATCATTTTTTTAATGATAAGATAATTTCGTACCAAATGAATGGATTTACGCATAGAAGTGTTATTGGTATATGATGGAGTCTGGTGTCAGGTCGATATAGCGGAATTTGTTGGTATCGAGCAATCTACGGTTTCGAGACTGTGGCAACGCTACATTTCAATGTCAAAGTCAAACCGGGCGCGGATACCTACTTTTCAGCTTAAGTTCAATTACCTAACAACGTACCTCAATCCAATTAAATATGTTTGGGATACCTTAGGAAGACGTATTGGAAGTCTGAAACCGCCTTCAAAAACTTTCCCCGACGCTCAGGCAACCTTTGAGCAAGAGTAGAATAACTTGTCCTAGAGCCTAATTAACACTCTTATAAACAACATGACGCTTCTCTGTGGGCCTTGTGTATCCGAAAGAGGTCACCATACTTCATATTAAAAGAATTTAAATGTCCGGAAGATACTTTAGTATGATACACAATTTTTGTTATGTTTTCATTGCTCAGATAAATAAAAGAAGTTATTGTAAAATGTTTTTTTTTTCTATTGCGTTAAAACCATCATATAATCTAATGATTCCGTGATGTTTAATCGAATAATATCGAGAATTGTCATTCAATATGCAACATTTGCTATATTTATCTTTTGACAGTGCCTTATTGCTGATGCATTAAAAGAGCAGTACTCTCAACTGCGTAACACACTTATAGCTGCACTACCCAACGCAATTTAAAACGAGGAAGAAAAATCATACGTCCAGTATAAATTATGAAAAACCTTTCCAACACTTTAAGAATACTTTCACAAATCTTCATTGTTTAATAAGATGAAAAAAATATATCTAAGTAAACAAAGTAGAAAATGCATACCGCATTACAAAATCAAATTTCAGCAATCACCGTACATTGTCTAAAAAGGATTCGCATTCTGCTGTGAAATTTTGTATGTGATCTACAGATTTGTATATATTATACATAGTATGCTAAAATTTAGTATACTTAGAAAACGCATAATACAGTTGAAAATTCACATTCAGTAATTTCTGCCAATAGATGGAAATGTAGATGAATTCTTTTGTACAGACCTGTATACAATCTACAGAATTTTATACACGTTACATATTAAGCTAAAATTTAATCAAAGCAAAGTGCGCATAACACTACTAAAATATACCACCCGAAATCACCATTCACAGACGGCAATACATTGAGATCTTTCGGTTACCATCAATTTCGTTTCAGAGTCCCTGCAAACGAACTAGACATACTACAGAATTCATCTTCAATAGCATATACAAGCATAAGTAAACCAAAAAATATATATATTAATTACATGTCAATCCGAGTATATTTACGAGAGAATGAATAGATGGCTTACTGAAAACAGACAAACAGCAGACGGCAAATAATTGCAAGGGACAGATAGACGGCAGATAGAAAAAAAGAAATCACAAACCCTTCTTATTTTTCACCTATGTTGGAAAATAATAATTAATGTTTAATAGATAAATTGATATTCTCTGTCTTTTCTGTACTACCACGCGAGCAATACTTTCAATTCTTATATAATTTTACGATAATTATTTATAAGCTAAATGGATATGTTTTCAAAAGTTAAAAAATAATATTACAGTTTATTTTATTAACGTCCAGAAAAAAATTACAAAATTACTGTATAGCAAAAGAAAGCAAAAATTACATTCAACACGAATTCTCATTTTTGTCATAATATGCCGTAAATATGCTTTAAGCAACAGTTTATTCGACAAAACCATCACAATTATTGTTTTAACTACACTAATTCCCTTGCGTCAAAGCAATTATTAAATCATAAAACTTCCCTGAAAAAATTAAAATCAGCGATACGTTGCCTAAAAACGTGAAAGAACGATACCCCATGATACCCCATAATTGTTCATGCTTCGAGCAAGATGCATTCACATAAAAACGTTTTCATCTGATAATGATCTGCCTCAGAAACAGAAAAAAAAACTATTTAAAAGCCTTTCTTTTGTCTCATTAAAGCGGATTTGCTAACTTTTCTAACTGAGATAAAAATAAATAAGGGAAATATTCGAATTTGAATTTCATCTTTTGTACATATACGTATCTCATTCAATATCACATTTAAATGAATCTATTATCGCATAATAAAATCTTTCATTTTGTTTTAGGAAAATAATTTCATTTATTATTAGAAAAGTTTACTTTTACGACAGGCAATCATTTCTATTTAATTTATTTTTCATTTTCTTAAAAACATATTTTATACAATGTTAAGCAAAATACATAAAGATGTAAATGTATAAAGAAAGTCCTGTTGGCATACTTTAAACTTCCTCACCACTGTTGAGGAAATTAAAAGTATACTTTTTTGTATTATTGCTATGCTGAAAAATACATAATATATTCTTTAATACGTTATCTCTATATTTGCATATATTCTCTTCTTATTTATAAGTTTACATACATATATCTTATATTCTTACATCCGTCATATGCCATACATAAATACGAAGAAAAGTCATTAAGTGAGCCACAAAAGATAATAAAAAAATAATAACTTAGAATGGTATTCACTTACAAACTATTTTTGTTTCTCAACATATTCTCCATCATTATTTATGCACTTATGTCACCGTTTTATCAGTGCTCCAACACCAGCTGCATACAATTATTTGGGTTGCTGTCTCAGCCACATTAGGAATTCAAGTTGAACCTTTTCATGATCTGTGAACAACATCTTGCTTCTGATGGTTTCTTTGCAATATGGTTTGGTTTTTTAGTGGACTAAACGGATGAAAATCGCTTAGGGATATGTCGAAGCTGTATGGTGGATGTTGAAGAAGTTGCAAGATGATGTTTACAGATGATAAAAAGATTCAACTTGAAGTCTTATTGTGGGTGAGACAGCAACCCACAGAATTGCATGCAGCTGGTGTTGGGGCACTGATAAAACGGTGATATAAGTGCATAAATATTGGTGGAGAATAGGTTGAGTAATAAAAATAGTTTTGAAGTAAATATCATTGTAAGTTATTATTTAATTATATTTTGTGACTTACTTAATGACTTTCCCTCGTATTTATAGGCAGCAGTTTTAATAATGCATATCACATACCACAACTACTCTTTCCTAGCAATGAAAATGATTTTAACTAATAGAGAATCTTCACTTATCCTGATTCTTTAACAATTCAACGCATTTGCGATCTTTTACGGGATTTTACGTCATGTGGATAGATATAACCCCACATACGGGCGTTATTTCTGCATTTTGTATGTAACATTATTTCTCGAAAACGTACCTAATATTGGTATAAACCAGTAAGTGAACTGTGCATATAAATACATCGATCACAAGTGGTACTATTATTATAAAACCCACTTGTAATATAAACGCCAATAATGAAAATCTTAATATTCATTTTTTTAACTGCTCAATAGGCGTACAACCAACATAGTGAAAAAGTACAACGCCGGGACTCGAACACGGGTCATCAGATTAGCGCACTGATGTTCTACCAACTGAACCACTTGGGAACGACACTCAGCCTGGAACTTTTTCCCCATAACATGTTGGCAAGGCTACAAGTCTTGCCGCCTGACGGAAAAGGCGGCTCACGGAACGGTCGTAAAAGGCGGCTCACGAAAGAAAAAAAAATCCGTCTTGTACTGTGTTTGTAGCCTTACCAAGATGTTATGGTGAAAAAGTTCCAGACTGAGTATCGTTCCCAAGTGGTTCAGTTGGTAGAACATCAGTGCGCTAATCTGATGACCCGGGTTCGAGTCCCGGCTTGGGTACTTTTTCACTATGTTGGCTATACGCTTATTAAGCAATTAAACAAATTTGAATATTATGAATACAAGGCGTGAGAAAATTTCCAAGTATTAAAATTATGAATTTAATGAAAATATTGTTTTGAAAAAAAAAATAAACATTGCAAAAATAGTGCCCATAGACTGAATTTACTGATAAACATACTGACGCAAAAGTACTATTGGGTTTGGCAACGGATTCCGGGGATTTAAGGGGTTTGAATACCAGAATTTTCGGACAGGAATGGTCGCCATTTTTAAATACACAATTTTTTTCAGTAAATAAGGTAAATATTACTTAACGAAAAATCTGGTATTCTTCCTTTGAGGCGTACTAATCATGCACAAATCAATCGGTAAGATATTGATGTACAAGTTTAATGATTTATTTTCTATTTGAACAGAATAACACACGGAGAGCAATTATTGTTATAATCACCATCAAACATAACAATACATAATTGGTATTCCTCCGAAAATTTTGGTATTCCTCCCCTGAGGCGTACAAATCATATGCTAATAAATCGTTTACATATTGATGTACAAGTTTAATGATATAGTATTTATTTGAGCTGAATAACACACAGAAATAAATTATTGTTATAATCAACACCAAACACAACAATAAATACGATAGTTGATTATTTTTTATAATTGGGTTAATTTTATTATTTATGACAGGAATTTCCTGCTGATTGAAAGTAACAAACACTTCTTTCATTTAATAATACATAAATTCTTTATGAAAAATAAGAAGTTTTGAATAATGTTTACTTCAACTGCAGAAATTTTTACTAAGTATATAATTACTTTAAAATTTTGGCAAGAGTATTTTGAGATGATTTTAAATATATAATTTCAGACATTCCCGGTACTAGACTATAATGTAAGATATGAGTTGTAATATATGAGTCTAATATTAACATTAGCGAGCAGGTATTTCCGCGTAAGGGGAGATGACCCTTAAAAAATTGAGACGTGAAGGAATGAAACTGTATAAACTGTTTTACCAAAATTTAAAAAGAAATATCTTTGAATTATGATTTTTCAGCTAATGTATTTGGTTCTGCAAAAATACATTAAAATTTACTTATTTCCATATACACTTTTACTTCACGTCTTTTTATTTAAGAAATTAAAGGGAAATATTAAAAGAAGATTGCAGAGTTACGTAAATTAATACCGGGATCCAAACATTATTAATCTGAGTTTCATACCGAATTGTTTTGTTTGTTAGGCGCGTTCGTAATTGTATAAATACGTAGCACTTACAGTCGTCGTCTGGTCCGTCCGTCTGTCCATCTCTCCGCAAATAACAGCTCAAAAACTACACAACAGAATGGCTTGAATTTTAATATATATCGCTGTGGAAGTTTATCGAGTCATTTCAAATTTTATGAAAGTCGAAGCAAAACTTAAAAATATATTAATAAAACTTTTCTTCATTTTATTAAATCCTGTCATATATAATCTATATAATAAAAGCGCAAGTCATATGACTGCGGAAAACAAATACGGGATAACCACTTCTTTTTACATATGTCCAGGCGGCAATTTTAATTAAAAATTTTTTTTTCGAATAAAATAGCATAAAAGTTACATTTTTAGAAAGATCGTCTAAAAAAATTTTTGCTTGAGAGAGGAGGTACATTCCAAAGTGTATAGATTCTGAGATAACTTCAGTGGAAATTAGGTTAACAGACGAATATCTCAATCTATTAAAGTAAATAAACACAAGAGATTCGATCATCGTGAGTCATAGAAATATTAAACCATGGAGGTAATCATTCGCAAAACAAGACCTCCATGTTTAATTTTGCAGCGCTGCCTGGTGTCAAAAAAATTCGCATGTGTATACGTGACATACGTAATAAGAAAATAAACGGCATGATCATTTCGCTCATGACAAACGATATAATTCATTTCATTGAAATAATAAGGATGATATTTTGTGACATTTAACTTACAATTTCTAAATTGTTTAATTCTTTTTTAACCGTGCTTGCATTCATTGATTACTAATATTGCTCTGTGATATTTTTTAAAGCACCGTTATTTATTTTATTAGTTACAAAATGGAGATAATACAAAATGATTGTACAATATGCCGATAATAATTCATAGTAGCATAATCATTTTGTCATGACATGAAAATATAAATGTGTTAAATAAATTGAAAAAAATATATATTTGTAAAACTATGTTATAATAATTGCTGTAACCTAACATTTTAACGAACACAACACTATCAACACATAATAAAATAGCGGTAGATAAAGTATTTAAAAAATTAGTACATATATTTTGTTTATACATACGAAACATAGAATTCTACTTTCCCACTATATAAGCAAATAAAAAATTATGCCTTATCACTCTTTGGTAACCTAGAAAGGATTTCTAAAAAAAAAAAGAAAAAATCTTTAGCTATGTTGAAAATATACCTGCCTTATCTTTCGAAAGCCTGAAGGTATATTTGTGAACTAGATTTTTATCAATATAGCAGTTTGTTCTCAGCTTATTTTGCCAAGGGAAATAAATATACGATTACAAATAAAAGCTTTTTTTGGAAATGTGTTTCTTTTCGATAAGTTGAGATATAGAATAATAAACATTCAAATGGTATTTTTAATATTTTATATACATTTTACTTACGTTTGTATTATTGCATAAACATTCGTTAAACAGTCTAAGTATTTAAAATAAATCTTCTAACACTTTTTTTATGTATTATTTATTTATAGACTGTATCGGAAGAAATGACAACAAATACAAGACTGATTTATAGATTATCTAGCTACTATATTAAACCCTATACGTGTCTCGCATAGTTCATGTATGTTTAAAGATTCGTAAAATAATAGCTATGAAAAGAATTAGTATGGAAATTTGTATTTGATTACCTTACACATTTATTAATCTTATGCAGTGGGGAAAATTCACATTAATATATATATATATATATATATATATATATATATATTAATCACACTTTGAATTCACAAGAATTGCGTGACAGAAAAATACAGTTAGGACGCATAAAGGGTTTTAAGGAACTATATACATGGAGTTTGATATATATATGAAAGTTAAAAGCTTCAACTTTGCATAAATAAATACATTGTCAACCTATAGTATGTATTTCTTGGATATTTATATACTATATCAGAGGAAATGACAACAAATACAATACTGTTTTATAGATTATCTAGCTACTATATTAAACCCTATAAGCGTCTCGCATAACTGTTCATGTATGTTTAAAGATTCGTAAAATTATAGCTATGAAAAGATTTAGTATTTAAATTTATTTTTGATTACCTTATACATTTATTAATCTGTGGAGGAAAAATTCACATTAATATTTATATATTTTTTAAATCAGACTTTGAATTGAAGAATTGCGTGACAGAAAAAACCCGATTAGGACACTTAAAGAATTTTAAAGAAATATATACATGAAGTTTGATATATATATGAAAGTTGAAATCTTCAACGTTGCATAAATGAATATACTGTCAACCTATTGTGTGTGTTTCTTGGCTATACATGTTAACCAATTCGTATCATCCTGTCGGCCCCTACATTCTGCCTTCCGCTACTTCTGCATGCACATTTTGTGATGCAAACATGTACTTCTGAAAGCTTTGGTGCTGCCATCTACGACGTGGATACCGAAGCTCTCTGGGAGATTTCTGAAAATATGCTAAGAAACGAAATTCATGAAATGACAGTTTACCATGCAACACAATAAATAAATGAATGAAATAATACAAATGAACTCAATGATACCATTAAATGAAATAATTACGCAACACATAAATAATTTGATTTAATTTAGTTATTCTCTCCAATGTATTTTTTTATTATTATTTTAATGACATTTCTTTAATAAATAAAAATGTGGCGATTGAGTTTCGTTATGTAACTTTAATAATTTTCCTTTAACCAATATTTGGCACATGGTTCTCTATTACTATAAAAAAAATCATAATAAATTAATATATTTGTTCCTAATGTAGTATTAAATTAGATACCAACTCCCCCCTTCAACACAACGGATTGCCATTCATCTAGTTCGAATTAATTTAACTAGATATTATCTAGATATAGAACTAGAAGAGCAGCGAACTAGAGGAACGAAACTGGAGAAAGATCCTTCTAGAGACTAGCGAAAGATTGAGAAACGAACTAGTTAGAGAACACAGACAGCTTATTTTCTAAAATATAAATTGAAATACTTTTGAAAGCTGTGTAAAAAAGATTGTTTTCTTGAAAAAGTTCTATTTATTTAGCGGCACAGTCCTAAGACATTCACAATGTACTTCGTAAGAACCGTGTACGCCACTTTTGAAAGCTGTCAAAAAACATGTTTCTAATTTATTAATAATATTGTGTACTCGTTATTTGCACAGGGGGGGGGGGGGAATACCGCAGTTGCATGAGAATAAGAAGCCTCAGTTTGTTTATTAAGAGTGTTATGTCCATGCTCTTCGGACTCGGTGGTAAAAATACGAAAAGTAGATGAAAATAAGATGCCTCAGTGTGTTTATTAATAATGCTCTATATCCCCTTTTTGTAAGTGATACGAAAATACTAGAAATGAATGAGAATGAGACGCCTCACATCGTTTATTAATATGTTATGTACTCACTCTTCGCGCAGGGTGGTTGAAATACTGGAAGTGGATGTGAATGAGACGCTCTCTATGTTTATCTATAAGGTTATTTTTTTCTATTTGATTAATCTTCTGCATTGTAATCATTGATGATCAAGTATATTATTTTGTAAAGAAGAAACTGTCACATAATTAAATTAAGACACCATTATAAATTTGAGAAGTTACTAAAACAAATGAAATTTTAATTAACTTGGCTCCATGCCTGTGCTTGAAGTGTATATTGCAGCTGGTGATATTCCCTTCAAAGCTTTTAATTATGTTCATTTTCAGTCATTTTATATTCTATAAACATGATAAAATAATAAATAAAATGAACAGACGAGGCCTTGAATCGAACATATATTGAGTTACAAAAGAACATTACACAATGACAAAAACATAGTAACTGAATTGAAAATAGAACATCACTTATATTTACAAATTCGTCTGGGATTCTGCAGTCATGTTCTCGGACGTGAGAGAAAACTTACACAAAAGTATAATCCAATAAAATTTAAGATGGAATGCTACGATTACAATTACGATACGATATACTAACAAAACAGACCAAGGAGCAGCACACGCTTTCATACTTAACACCATCACTTTTGTTGTTGTATAGTTTATGCGTTCTACTTCGTTACTAACGTATAACTTGGCATCTTTACTTACATACGTGTGTGTGGCAGCATGTTTGAACTTTAAAATTCTGTATAGTTTATAACTTAACACTTTCGTGACGAGCGTTCTTTACAGAAATTTAAATCTTAAAACAGATTTTGTCACCTAATTTATTTGCAGAAATGGTGTGATTAAATAATTTTTTTTAAGTAACTGGTTGAAATAATGCAGCATTCTGAGCACCTTATGTATTACATATACGTAACGCTCGTCGTGGAGGGCTTAACTGATTTTCCGAATAACTCGTATGCTCTATGTATATGCGTTAATTGTACCTGGCAATATTGTTGACGGACAGCGAAATATTTTTTATTATTTTTTATCAGCTAATTATATTTTGCCCTGTTGTTAAGTGTTTAACAAAATCGCTACCCGCAACACTATTAGTTTTGGAAATCTTTGTTCTTGATATATGAATATTCTTAAAGATAGATGAACTTTTATTTTCATAATCTTAAGTCTGAGATTAATTATTATACTTTTACTTTAGTTCAATTGAATAGTATATTTGTGCTCGCCGAAAGTCCATATTCCTCCAGTGTCTCCTAAAAATATGAGTTTCAGCAAATATTCTGTTTCCAGGAAAAATAGCCAACTTTTCGACGTATATCGAAACTGTTCTAGGATTTTACAAGAGTGTGCATACAGAAGAAACTATGCACAGCCCATAATGTCTCCTGGTAATTTTCCTTCACGCTACCATTGTTTGAGTATTCAAACAAAATTGATACAATAAAGTAGGATAGAATAATTCAAGCGTGCGCGGTGTACGAGCGATTTATCTAATCAAAAACAGAATGTTATGTTTAGTTACAGTTTTTAAATGATCTAATGGCATGATAAAGTTTATGGTTAAGGTATCTGACTACGTTTAAAAAGTGGTTTTCGACCAAAATTGTCAAAACGATATTATTACATTTTATTAAAGCTCAACTTTTTACCTTTCCAAAACTGTATTTATTTTTATTGTACGATAAATATAACCGGAGTTGCAGCGGTTTTTAAACTACTCAACAGTTATCACTCAAACCGGAAGTACTGTTTAAAGGACCGGAAGTACTATTTAAAGGTACTAACTGGGAGGAGGAAAAGCAAAAATATGGCCTTCTAGAAATAAACAAAGGCACTGTATTTAAAAAAAAAAAAGGAGTATGGCTCATAAAAACAGTGAAGTTTAGATGCATATTACTGTGGAAATTCTTGTAGTAAAACATAAAACTAAACTTTAAATGCATTTTTTGGAATATGTAATTTTTGGAGAAAATTTCAAACGCAAAACATGATTTCTCAAAAAGTTATTAGAATATCTCTATGAAATTTACAGTGCATGCTGTTTACATTATTGTGACGGCAATGAACTAAAGATTTAATTTTAGAATAAATATTTTTTGTTTCATGGATGTTTTCGTGGAATTACATCAATGAATTTTATGAAAATCAGCATGTAAAAAGGTGCGATATACTACAAATTTTGAAACCTTTAAAATATCTCTTAGATTTTAGTTCATTGCCTTCACCAATGTCGTAAGTATGACTGGTAAAAACAAAATTATGATACATACAGTAGAATTTTCTGTAGAGTGTTTTGCGTATTGGGCCAAATTTCACTAAATTTTACCCCAAAATCCCCCATTTACCAAAATTTCATCAATGAATGAAATATTTTTTGCTTTTTTTCACAGTTTCTAGTCATATTCTTAATAAAAATATGATTAAAAAATAATAAAATAGCTTTTTTGCAAAAAATTGCTCCGTACGTAGTCAGGCACCTTAAAAAAAAGGAGTATTTTGGTGACATTTTTAAAATTCAGAAGAGAAAAGTGATTTTGGATTTCTCGTTAAAATATTTATAATTTTTTAAAACAGGATCATAATAAAGGTTATAAAATAATTACCAGTTTTTTTTTAGGTTATTATTGTACTACGTGCCACACAAGTGACTTGGGTTTGCTTATCAATAGATGGCATTATTGACGTTGCAAAGTTATGTAGTGATGATAGTGCATTAGTGAGCAGTGCTAAAGTGTGGAAAAGTGCGCACGCACTCTTGTCCAACATATCTATCATCTATTTTACTTGTCACTTGTAAAATGGGTTTTAAATACTTACAGAACTTTTGGATAATGCACATGCATCTACCGTTGGAATAGTTTCAGACAGCAGCTTTATGACAAGTGATCTGTTTCTTGACGGTCTTTAACATTTTATGAACCACGCTATCTCAAGAGCAGTCCCACTTTTAATTTTCGACAATCATTCATCGCATTGCACACTTGCAGCTGTTGATTTATGGCGACAATATCACATTGTTCTTATCTTTTGAATCCACATAGTACCCACAAAATACAACCACTAGATAGATTTTTTTCCCTTTTAAAATATATTACTCTGCTAAGTACGAAAACTGGATGAGAAATCATCCACGTAGAACAATAACGTATTTTTCAAGTTGCATATATTTACTGAATAATTACTTCTACTTTTAGGAAAACTGCTATTGTTACTAATGCCATTGAAGGATTTAAAGTAACGGGTATGTGGCCTTTCAAAAGACCTTTTTTTATATTGACTTTTTAGAAAGCAGCGTCACTGAATGACAATTAAAATCTGAATTTCTTGAACCACATATGTCAATGAAACCACATAACACCAAAAATGATGTTGAAATAAGAATTGCTTTCAATAGAAAATGATATTTCAGAAATTCAGATAAGATATGTAAAGAAAACACTCATGATCAGTGTGAAGTAAACCTAACTTCTGTTTTAAGGGTATAGCTTCCACTTCAACAACTTCATCTTACGTTAAATTAACAGAGTTGTCTCAGTATACACAGTCACTGTGTTCGGATTTATAGTAACAGAAGCAAAACATTTGGAATTTTAAGCAGCTCACCAAACAAAAGGCAGCTTGGTGATGACGCTACGGACAAAAGTCGAAACCCTTTACCAAATAAATATTAAAATTAAACCCAAGAAGCTAAAACTACACCAAATAAAACTGTGTGGATAGATCAAAGCTTTTTAGAAATCTATCAAGAACCAATCGTAGAGGATTGGATCGATTACATTTCTTGCAGAGACTGGTGGCTCGAAAAGTGCAGACTATGCTATGAATGTCGTGGTCACTACAATTGTTATGTGTTGTAATTGCTTTCTTTATTTTTCTATTGCGCAGTCTTAACTGCGCGCTTTTGCCTCGTTGGCATCATATTTTTAAATATTTGATAATAGTTTACTATTTTAACACGTTAACCGTCCACCATAAAAGTGATTAAGTTTTCAAAACTACCGAAACTAACCCTTATGCATTTGATTTCCCACGATCAGCACGTTTTGGTTCAGTCATTTGTCGAACAGTTGACGCAATCAGAGACTATTCAACGGCAGTCTGCGGAAGATACCGTAAGGTCTCACGGTGCGCAGAATGGGAGTCACGCATGTGACCATATGGACTCGTGCGGTGGTCAAGGTGATAAAAGTTTTTACGCTGCTCAATTTGTTACGTTGCAGTGCTGGAAATCGCGAACAAATAAACATTAGATGCATTCTATTCCTATCATCTTTGTTCGCAAGATGTTTTTTTTCTGTATAAATCCATTCTGATTTTTATCTTTCTAATTGTATGTTTTATTACATATCCTATAGTTTTCGAGATGGATACAATAACTCCCAATTTTGGCAATAGAAGGTGCTCTAGCAATCTTATTGTAGAGCGATAGCCACTTTACTATACTTAGATGCTATTTTTATTATTATAGCTGTCGGTGTTCAAAAGACGGGGCGCGAACATTGTAAGATTTTCTTGCACTAGAATATGCAATCTAGAATACGTTTGTATTTTAGTAATAAATAATTTAATTATCAATTAAGCGAATTTTTTTCTGTAAACTTTTGCTATACATTTTTTTACGATATTCAAAAATCATTGATATGGGTGGACTGTAATTTATCTCCTAACTAAATATCTTATCGCTCTCTACCATTTAGAATTTTCATCATTCTTGATCTGAAGGTGCATTATTCCAACTAAATCATGTGGTTTAAAAGAAGAATTTAAAAAAAAGAATTGATAAATATTATAAGAAAGCGCATTGAGACTTCTTCAAAAGAAATTTTCTATTTGATTTAAAAAAAAAAAAAAAACATTATAAAATCTCTATAAAATGTCATTATTATTTTTTTTGTTATACAAACTTATGAAAGATTTCAAAATAATTACATATAATTACATATAATTACAATAAAATTATAAAAGTATAAATGACATCGTATGCACGTACAATACCTCGCTCTCTCTTCTCTCTCACGCAAGATTTATATTTTTCGCCATTTCACCGATAAAGTGTCGTCAAAGAAAAAAAAGACAGTTTGACTGTTAACAGTTCAGGGTTATTAAAAATAGTTTCAACAGGACACTGCTACATGCCATACAGCTCGAGAAACATGCAATTTAACGCCGTTGGGCTTTTTTCTTTGGAGTTTTTGAAGTTTAAGGTTTAAGCCAACAAGCCCACGACCACCCACGCCTTGAAGAAGGACGTTGAGCGCTGTAATCATAAAATTTCAGCCACATTTATGCAAAACGGTCATGGTAAATTTCAACAAAAGAGTGTCTATGTGCTAGCACAGACGTGGTGACCATTTACCCGATATGATATTCCATACACAACCCTATACTGTATACTTTGTGAATCAATAAAAAAATTACAATTTTTAATTATAAACGTGTATTTTCTTTCAAAATTTCTGAATTTTGAGACATTCTTTATGTGTAATAAACATGGCCGTCTGTTTTGGATCAAACATACGAGCTGGATCTGAAACAGTCGATCACGTTTATTTCATTATGGTATTATCGTACAAAGTGATTCAAATATTTATCATTTGACGCCAGTTTCATGTGATGCTGTAATACACTTATTAAAAAGTAAAAAAAAAAAAAAAACTAAATATTTTAGCTGTAGGATGCTTATTATTAAAATGCTACTTAATTAATAGTATGTGGCACAGTTATTATAATGTGTATTTATATAACGGAAAACAGTAATATAATAAAATTTTCAATTGCAGAATTCAATCTGTTATCATATTCTGCTATACCATTTAAATTTTGGTGTTATTTTACAACAATAAAAATGTAAAGAAAAACATAATAAAATTGATATGATTAATATTAATTAAATTTGTTATCAATAATGCATTTTTTAAAATATACTTTTGCACCAAAAATTTTGTTACCCATTCAGAAAAGTCAGCTTAAATGACTTAAATTTCACAAACAATGCATTTTGTTAAAGCATTAAAGATGTTTTTTAATATAAAACCCGACTTCCTATTTCTTCTTTGAATGTTTTCATAACAACAAATCGATAACTACTCAGGAAATCTCGGGAAATGTTTCTCTTTTAACTAAAAGTTTAATCGACCTGATTCCAAGTGTTTCTATTGGAAGCTGTACGTTTTTTAATAGATGACAAACATTTCCTTTGAATTTTAATGTAGAAATTAACGCTAATATCCAGATTGAATAGAATATATTTTTTCAAATATACGAATATAGAACTGTAAGTAACAGAGAGAAATAACTCCAGAGAAGTATTTAGAACAGACATTTATTGGTTTTGGTTATATGAATAAATGTAAATGTTTTAAAGTTTTCAAACATTCAAATCAGAAAAGCCACTTTTTTAAAGTACTGCTACTGCTTTAATATCTTGGTTAAGTTGAGACGGTAGACTGGGACTTAAAAATGTTTCGTAAAGGAGGTGCAGCGTCTATTTGAAGAGCCTACACTAGTCACGAAAAAAAAAGCAAGGTAATGTTAAGTCTATGGGAAGATAATTTTCAAATATCTCGTTCGCATTTTAATATTTGTTAATGATTTTTTTTGTATAGGATAGCTCAGGTCAATCTCTACCATTGTTAGTTTTTACTTTTTTTGATTTTTGTTCCAGTTTTTTTATATAAGTATAGTTGCAGTTTCAGAACTGGTTCCAACTGGTTCCAAAATTGCAAATGTCTGCTTATAAAAAAGCTTTATCCAAAACGCATTAGCTTGAGTGTTTCTCCCTGTGACTAGTCGTAGGCTCTTAAGTGACAATTCAAGGTCATTAGTCCTTAGCTGCTTTTCAGAACAATTGCAATCCACACTAGAATGGATGAAATCTGCTTACTCGGTATCTTTCTCCTATTTACTAACCTCCTAGCGAAAGCACTCCCCACACTATTTATGTATGGGGCATCTACGTGTAGCTAACAGGAATTTAGTGTTCTCACTCTCCCACGTACAGGCCCTGCCTGATCTTGCTACATTTTAGTGACTGCACAAGAATTTGGTCTTTAGACCATGCTTTGCTGTTGGGTTAAAAACTTTAAGTAAAATTTACTTATGTAGCATCATTCCCTACATTGTATAAAATAATTTATTTGATACCTGAATTTCGCTTACATGAGCTCAACACTGATATTTGAAATTCGTTTTCAATTTGTCAGTTAAATGCATGATTTTTTCGATCAAGTTATTTTCATTAAAAAAAATTATAAAGATAACTATTAACAGAAGAAATAAACATATATATGGTGAAAAAATTATGTATAAGTTTTAATACTAAATCTCAGCCATCAGGGTACAAAATACACTACCAAGGGAACAGAATAGAAAATCGTTTTTAATTGAAAACTCTAATATATATTTTGCATTTAATAAACTTTTTAACTAAACTAATTACACCAAAAAAACTTTTTCATATGCTATGTTACAGGCATAACATCTTGTATTTATTCATTTACAATCATCTATAACTCTTGACTTACTAATTTAAAGCAATGTATACTTTTGAGTGGATTTTAATACATGAAATTGATATTTTTATCATTGCGTTATAAAGAAGCTATTTTCACAAACTATTAATTCTACCAGCTCTAATATTACTGACCACAGTTCATAGTTACGTAACGGGCTATGCAAAGATTAAATAAAAATGACGTTATTTTGACATAATTATAAAATAATTGGTATGATAAAATGTATGTTTGCGATGTTTCTTGTTGATGGAAGCGTATTGTCTTTCTGAAATTAGGTTGCCAAATCTTCAAGCGGCAATGTTTTGTAAAAATATGTAATTTATTTCGCTGGTGCTGACATCAAAGCCCTAATCTCGAAAAAATGAAATGGTTGTCAGAAAATGATGTCTTTTTTTTTTTTTTTTTTTTTTTTTAGATTCATTCATAAAACAAACCAAAAAAGGAGACGGGAGATTTTTCCGCTTTTTATTAATGCCTGTTTTTAAATCTAACTTGCCGGTTTTCTAACGTATACATTAATTTGTTTTCATTTGCAAATGTAGAAAAATTCTTGAAAGAAGTAAAAGAGTTTAAAATCATTACTTTTGACTACACTGGTGTTCAGAAATTAGGGGCAGTGACCAATTTCAGACATTTAATCGATTATCTACGGAAACTCGTGAGGAAATGACCGAAATTCAATTCAACTTTGGGGATGTAAATAACATGTTTGACTTCATGTTTTTCACAGAAGATTTTGATGCTAGGACAATTAGGGAGGGCGCAATAATAATTTTAATAATAACATAATATTTTCGATCACCCAAGTAACAGAAAATGCTAAAAATGGTCTGTCACTGTAGCAAATGACTATGTAGGTCCTGTTCAAAATTTGTGTGCATTAGTATAAGCATAGCACGTATATTCGTGAAGATGTTAACGTTGCTGTGAAAATTTTCAAAGGTTTTTTTTTAGCATGCAGAGTTTTTAGCCGAATTTAACACCGCTTTCCAAAAACTTTTCAAAAAATTGTAGAAATAGTATACTGTAATTAAAATATTAATGTATTGAATATTTGATGAGATATGGGTATTTGTATAAAATAAATTTCAATTGCGCATGCGCGAACTACAGCAAATTTTTTTTGTCATGATTTGATAGTCAATACTATAGGTCAACTCATATAAAAGGGCTAGTGAAATATAGTGAAAACTTAAAAAAGTTACCGCAGTAATTGATAAATTGAGGAGGAAATCCCATATAATCGTATGGTATCCACGAGTTTCAGAAGATATTCGACGAAACGTCTGAAATTGGTCGCTGCCCCTTAAGTTTTGGGCATCAATGTATATGTACATTGTTCGATAGCCTCATGACGATTATGTTTACTTTGAAAATAAGTGCACAGCTTAAGAAATTTACTGTTTTAAGAAAGTGAGATGGAATTGTTTTATAGGTAGCTAATTTATAAAGAATACTTTGAAAAATCGTGCTAGGTGTTATATATCGTAGGTCTTATTTTCGGGACAGGTCTTTTATAAAGAGTTAGTTTCCTGAAAAATCAAGTTAGGTCTTATTTTTAGAATATGCCTTATTTTCGGTGTAGATCTTTTATAAAGAGTATTCTGAAAAATCGTGCTAGGTCTTATTTTACCGTATGTCTTATTTTCGGGGTAAGTCTTTCATAAAGAGTATCCCGAAAAATAATGTTAGGTCTTATTTTTAGAATATGTCTTATTTTCGGAGTAGACCTTTTATAAAGAGTATTCTAAAAGATCGTGGTAAGTCTTATTTTATCGTAGGACTTATTTTCGTGGCAGGTCTTTTATAAAGAGTTTCCTGAAAAATCATGTTAGGTCTTATTTTTAGAATAAATCTTATTTTTGGAGCATATCTTTTATACAGAGTACTCTGAAAAATCGTGCTAGGTCTTATTTTACCGTATGTCTTATTTTAGGGGTAAGTCTTTCATAAAGAGTATCCCGAAAAATCATGTTAGGTGTTATTTTCGGAGTAGACCTTTTATAATGAGTATTCTAAAAAATCGTGATAAGTCTTATTGAATCGTAGGTCTTATTTTCGGGGTAGGTCTTTTATAAAGACTGTACTGAAAAATCATGTTAGGTCTTTTTTTTAGAATATGTCTTATTTTCGGAGTAGATCTTTTATAAAGAGTATTCTGAAAAATCGTACTAAGTCTTATTTTACCGTATGTCTTATTTTCGGGGTAAGTCTTTCATAAAGAGTATCCCGAAAAATGATGTTAGGTTTTATTTTTAGAATATGTCTTATTTTCGGAATAGATCTTTTATAAAGAGTATTCTGAAAAATCGTGCTAGGCCTTATTTTACCGTATGTCTTATTTTCGGGGTAAGTCTTTCATAAAGAGTATCCCGAAAAATCATGTTAGGTCTTATTTTTAGAATATGTCTTATTTTCGGAGTACACCTTTTATAAAGAGTATTCTAAAAAATCGTGGTAGGTCTTATTGTATCGTAGGTCTTATTTTCGGGGCAGGTCTTTTATAAAGACTATCCTGAAAAGTCATGTTAGGTCTTATTTTTAGAATATGTCTTAATTTCGGAGTAAATCTTTTATAAATAGTATTCTCAAAAATCGTGCTAAGTCTTACTGTATCGTATGTCTTATTTTCGGGGCAGGTCTTTTATAAAGAATATCCTGAAAAATCATGTTAGGTTTTATTTTTAGAATATGTCTTATTTTCGGATTAGATATTTTATAAATAGTATCCTGAAAAATCGTGCTAGCTCTTATTGTATCATATGTCTTATTTTCGAGACAGCACTGTAAAAAAATTGCAGTAAAATTACGGGCAGATGCCGGCAGCAGAGATTCCAGTCATACCCCGTAAAAAAAAAGTTCATGCCCGTCATTTTGTGCAGCCCGTAATTTTACGGGGCAAAGTAACATACCATTATAATGCACAGGATATAATGCACTTTAAAACACAATAACACTTTGCTTACTGTTCCGTAGCACGTAGCACATTAGATAATCATCACAGAATCGCTGTTTTGGCGGGTTAAAATTAAACACGAGTAAAATGAAGGGTTACACCCTAGCGGAGGACAATGTATGGGGTTGTACCGTATTTTTGCTAACATATAGGTTAGAACTGTAAGAATATGTGGATTGCTCTTAATTTTCTAAGTATCTAAGGAATAAGGCCGCTTATTTAGTGGATCAGACCGTTTTTCATCAAATAAGGCTGCTGCCCGTGAAAATTGAAGGGCAAACGCTCATAAATTTACAATTTTTTCTGAGAGTGAGGCCTTTTTTAAAGAGTATCCTGAGAAATCATGTTATGTCTTATTTTTAGAATATGTCTTATTTTCGGAGTAGGTCTTTTATAAAGAGTATCCTGAAAAATCTTGCTAGCTCTTATTGTATTATATGTCTCATTTTCAGGGTAAGTCTTTTATAAAGAATATCCTCAAAAATCATGCTAGCACTCATTTTTAGAACATTTCTTATTTTCAAAGTAGATCTTTTAGAAAGAGCATTTTGAAAAATCGTGCTTGGTCTTATTGTATCGTAGGTCTTAGAACTAGGGTAACTCAGAAAACGTTATTATATATATATATGTCGTCATATTATATTTTCCTATATTAAAAAAACATTTTTTTTAACAGTGTACGAATTTGATTTTTTCTTGAATAATATTTTTTTCTCTATAAAGTTCTCCATTTATTAAAGTGTCAAAAATATTTTTAAATATTCATTTTAAAAAACATAGTAAATGTGTATAAAGTCCCCTTAAAAGACAAAAAAAAAATAAAAAAATATCTTCATATACTTCTACATGTTTTGGTAATCCATTATGAGCATACAATTTTCACTAAGTAACCGAATTTCAACATTCTCTATAATTATTTAAATATGTGGAAAATTAGAAAAATAAACTGTTTTAAAAATTAGAATTTCATAAATTATTAAAAAATATATATGTTTCTTTTAAAGTAAAGAAAGTTATATTCCAACTATAAAGAGAAATAAAATATTGCACTTTACTATTTTTCTATACACTAGAAGTTAGTATAGAAAATGGAAAGATGGAATAAAAAATATTTTGGTTCGAGCTTATCTGTGGAAAGAGCCTAGAGGTATTTTTTCAACAAGATCATTATCAATTTGCTAGTTTATTTCCAAGTTATTTTAGTACTAAGTATAAAATATTTTTTCTACAAATAGTTTTTTTTTTATTGAACTGAGGAGATAAAGCTGCTGATAAAAAATATTGATTAAGGAATTTGTTTTGCAATATGTTTGGAGTTTTTTTCTATTATCGCATATAACTTCTATAATTTATTTGTGCATCTTTTTATGTAAATGCATTTATGCTTCGTAAGAAAAATAAATTTTAACTAGTGAAGGATTTAAATAATTTTGAGGAAGATGAAAGTTTATTTTTGCATTTTATGACATAATTTAAATAAATTCATATACTTATTGAAAAAGAAACTGGTAAAAATGTTACAAAATAAAAAGTCTTTATTTAATTTAAATTTTAGAATAACGATGCATACAAAATTTGAAAGAATGAAGCCCACTTAAGATAAAATTACCAGTACAATAAACCTTACTGAGACGAATCAGCTAGAAAAAGGAAACATTTTTCCGTTTTAGATAGATTCCGTCTTAGACGATTTATTACTTATTGTATTTATTTTACCTGGACCATAAAAGTTTTAAGTTTAAGTAGACGCATTTTAGAAAATGCAATAAAATTTGCAATTTTTACTTATATATTTTCAAAATTTATCATCTTCCTAAAAATACTTAAAATTTATAGAGCATTAAAAAAATAAAAATAATATATAAACACGGTATGTCAGTATCTATGGACTCCTACTTTAAACTGGTGAAAACCGGTTTTATGCTAGGTAATCAGTAAAATTTTGTTTCATTTTTGTTTATGGAAGATGATAATATTGGAATTTGAAATCGTCGAGAAAAGGATTTGGAAGGGACTCGGTCGCACACAGTTTCTGCTTTCAGAGCTTTTTCTCGAATATTCTACAGAAGACGGTTATTGTAACTTGTGTTTGCATGGAGGTTAAAGAAAATGATTGCGATTGTGTATTACGTCCCGAGGCTAACGAAAAAGACAGGCTACCGCGGTGCATTCCACTTATCTTTTTTTACAGACCGCTAGAGTGACGTGATGCTCTTTTCGTACACCTGCATTGGTGCATTCGAGTATCACGTGACTCCCGCGGTCTGTAAAAAAAGATTTGTGTAAAGCACCGCGGTAGCCTTTCTTTTTAGTTAGCCTCGATTACGTTCCTGATGATGAAAATTTGTGAAAGAATGTGATAGGTCGTAGAGTCGCGTATTATGGAACAGTATATGGAGAAAGAAACGCATAATTGTTGAGTTAATGATTGGTTTTTAATTGTCATGTAATTTTTTACTCAGTGGCGAGTGAGATTGTTTTAGACGAACTTTGAATCTGTTATTCTTGCTATGATTGTAGTGAGATTGTTATTGACGAGTGTTAAAATGTAACCTGTGCAAATAGACATTAATTTTCGTGAGTATAAGATAATTCTTTTTATCTAATAGTTTGTGTGAAATTAGAATTTTAATTATCGAATGATTACTCTGATATAGTAGGGCATTTTCAGACTGATGACGTGATTATTTTATCTAAAACTTCGTTCTGATTGTAGCAGTCCACGTTTAAAGAATGAAATGAGGATGACTCCTTAATATCGGATGCAAAATCCCAAGCAGAAAAATTTGCCGACCTGTTCAGTGAGGATACTGACCATGAGCCCCTCCCATTGGATTACGGAAATCCAGATCCAGAAAACGAAAAGCTTAATGGTCTACTTCAGCTTTTGGAGTTAAAAGGAAGCGATACGTCAAACTAAGCCCACGTTTCTAGTCGAAAACAAGATTAGCGCAACTTTCTTTAAATATTTAATCGAGAACTTTCACAAGCATCTATTCAAGATCTACAACGGCATTTGGTGTTCCGGGGATATCCCCAAATCATGAACGTCAGCAATTATCCTGCCGATCCTCAAGACAAGAAAGTATAAAAAGGAAGCAGTATCGTATCGCCCTATTCCCTTAACATCAATGACATGCAAGATTTGTGAAAGAATCACAGCCAGTCGTACAAATAATCACATACTTGAAAAAAATATCCTAAATTACAGACTCCTAGGATCCCAGCCTATCAGAGATTGTCACACCGTCCTCACGATGCTACATCAAGACATAATTCAAGCACAGAGGGAAAAAAGTTAATTTTGGGGCTTTCTGTAGATCTCCTGGCAGCGTATGACTCGGTGTATGTCGACGGCTTAATTATGAAGTGTTCCCAAATAGGCATAACTGGTGTTTATTGTTCTATAGCTTCACCGTTTGGTATCCAGTGGAAGCATCAAGGTATACTGAAGAAGTCTGTTCTCATTAGCTGGTTCCATTGGCAGAGGAGGTCATCAAGGACCGTTCTTGATCACCAGTAATTTTTACTATTTTCATGTACGATTTTTTTAGGCTCTCGATGGCCTGAGCATCAAATACTTGTTATATGCTGATGATATATCCATCCTGCACTGACATCTCGCTGAAATCATGCCAAACTAAATTTTAGGAGGATCTCAGGCTGATTGCCCAATGGTACCAATATTTTAAACTTTCGATACGTCCTTACAAGTGTCATGCAATAAAACTCTCACGAAGGCAAGGTGAATGCTATTTCGACTTCTGCATAAATAGTGGCCTAATCGAATGGGCGGAGGAAATAAAATTCCTTGGCTTTTATGTGGCGAGACGGGGACGCTTTAGAAAGCATGCCGAATACCTACGGAAAAATCATTCCAGAGAATTAACATCATGAAGGCCCGCTCGCAGAAACGCTACGGGGCTCGCTCGTACCATAGCCTTACTTTGACGACTTTCTCCTTCCGAAGCATGAATGAGTATGGCGCTGCTACTTTAAACACAGCTTGTGATTCCATCTTCAAGACTTTGGAAGTTCTATGGACTGCTGCTATCAAAACGGCCCTCAGTTCCTAACATCGTCCTACGCATGCATGCAGGTATTCCCCCACTTGTTGACAGAATCGGTTCGCTTGCATTCGGTTTATGGATTAACATTGCGCTTTGAACACCTGATCTCCACTTTTGGATTTTTATGAGGGCAACCTCCATTGAATTACAGGGAGAGTAACTGGGGTAACCGAAGTTTTTGAGGAGATTGATGGCCATCCGAAGTACCTGATCCCCTGTCAGCTTCCTCTTCCGTGTAACCGGGAGGCAGTGCATTACTACCTAATAGACCTGCATTTTCAACGTTAAGATCTTGACACTAGTATTATAGTTCCTCTTTATATTGAGTTCATCCAGAAGTTCATTGACTCATGGCTCATTATAACTATGGATGCATCAAAGTCTCTATCTCTCGCTGAAATTGCCGGGTGCACAGCGACCACCCATGTCAGCTACAGAATACACACAGTAAACTCCATCTTCACCGCAGAGGCTTTAGCCATTGGAACTGCTCTAGACGAACTGTATCGCTCTAGTGGCTCCATTATTCTTCTCACTGACATTTTAACGTTTCTCAAAGCAGTCCAAGCAGTTTCCATCAAGTCTCCCAGGGTTATCTTGTGGCTATACGACAAAATTCAGAGAGCCACTTCGTTTGCGTCAAGGATTTGGAACTGTTGGGTACCGGGTCATCGGGGTATTCCTCTCAATGAAACGCATTGCTAAGGAAGTGACAGACTCCCCAGAAGATCTCATTCGATACAAAAGACAAAGAACCTACCTGGCAACTGATTGGCAGTCTAGCAGGTACTTTATTTCTCAGGGTGGCATGCATCCCTTTAATCAAACACACATATTCCTGGGCTAATAACAGACTCGAAGATGTTTCGATAACTTGTCTACTTTGTAAAATACTGATCACACCCGCGATCCTCTCCCGCTTCTGTCTGGATGTTGATACACGTCATATCTGCCTGGATACGGAGTCACTGGAACATATTTTACTTACATCTGCTAAATATCATATTCAACGTATTTTATGCTGGGACTCTTCTGTTTTGAACCAAAGTTGTTTTTGTTCGTTTAGTGAATTCTTGCATAGGTTCTGTCAGCCGAAGACTTTCGGTTTTCTACTCTCCGTTTTTTGAAAAGTAATGATCGTTTGTAACACATCTACAGGGTCATAATACTGTTAGTCCTTGGATTTTAGATCATTTGATACTACAGCCAAGGTCTCAAAGAACCCCCCCCCCCTCTCCCCTTCAAAGTTCAAAATTCACTACACAAGATTTAGCAATTTTGTAAAATAAAAAAAACAAGTTTTTTTTAAACGTGTAAGTGATGTAATTTAAACAAATAACAGGAACTCAATTCAAAGAAAAAAAGATTTAGAAGGGTTTCCGTCTCACACAGTTTCTGTCTTCGCGAGTGTGGTTTGGCGCAAAGTTGGCAACGCGTATATAGTTGAAATCATAAAGTATATTTGGCGATTTATCACTTGCGCAAAAATGCTTTGAAAATGACATATTAATTTATAATTAAGTTCTAAAGCATTAAAATGTTGTATTATCATTATTTTTCATTTAAACAATATTTATATGCATTAAATACTAAAATAAAATCATACTAAATTAACAGAATGTTTATGTGGATTTCTTGAAATTAAAGTATAGTCAGTATATCGGTATATACTGTCACTGAGTATTTAATTATAAGCAATTTTCATTCCTTAAATTTATTAAAAGCTTATTCATTAACGACTAATACAAAAGTCTTCATTTTTTATCCATATTTCATTTTCTAATTTCAGTGTTACAAATATTCCACTGTTGCAGTTTCACAGCGACTTTGCCTAATTTAGCGCGTGTGTTTTGGTGCATAATTAACTCCATTGTTGTTCTAACTCCTAAACAGGTGTAATGAAGATTATTTAGCGATTTACCATGTGCACCCAACAACAGAGAAAATTTCTTAAAATTAATTTATTAATTTATAAATAAGTTCTATACATATTAAAACGTTGCATTATCATCGGAAATATACCTGTGTACATAATTAATTAAACCATCTATTCAGGATTTCTAAATTGTTTTACAACGTAACACACACAGTAAATAAACTAATTATATATGAAATATTTAAAAATATATTACACTCTTTATTTTTTATTTATATATTGTTTTCTAAATTTTAGTATTAAAAATATTTCGTTATTGGAGTTTCACAGCCAGTTAGTATATTTTAGCGAGTGTGGTTTAGCGCAAAATTAACAACATGGTTGTTAGCAACACTTATACACTTGAAATCATAAAGTATATTTGGCGGTTTATCACCTACGCAGAAATGCTTTGAAAATAATGTATTAATTAATAATTAAGTTCTAAAGAATTAAAATGTTGTATTGTAACACATTTGTGTACAAAAGTTTTATAATTCTAGCACATTAGGAAGTGAGTGATACATCGATTGCAAAATTCTATCTGTATATACACAAACAAAGCTAAGTTGAATAAAAGAGTGTAAAAATAGGATCTATTTTGTCCAATTGAACAATTCATGGTGAATACAAATATTTGAATTTTTTATATTTATTTAATGATGTTTTAAAACTACAATTTCCTAAAATCTTTAAAAATTCTTCCACAGCTTATTTTCATGTTAATAGTACACATTCTAACTTTTCTATTATTGTTAGTTTTCAGAAAATTATTTTTTTGTTATATTTCAGTAAGCTTTATTATTTTTCATTGGGATTATTATTTTTTTAAACCTATGATTAATTTTCACAAAGGAATTTATTAAAAAAATGTACTCTAAAGGTTTAAAACAATATTTGATGCATTAAAACACTTTTAAAAATTCTACTAAATTAACAGATTGTTTATATGTATAAACAGTATATGAGTAATTCCATTAATTTGCCCTCTCTAAAGAATTAAAAACTATTTTATAGTTTAATATTATAATTACTCGAATGAAAAGTCTTTCAGCATGAATTTCAAAGCGAGAAATTCATATTATTTTTTTTTAGTCCATGAATAAATAAATAATAATAAAAAAACAATAAAAGTTTGTTTGGATTCTTTTAGCTTTTATATAATAGGATTATAAATTCTCAAAGATAATTTCATTACACATTCTATAATCGTATTATAGATTTATGCTATAATAGTATTATTGTTTTAATCAAATTCTATCATACTTTTGCTATTCTAAACTTTTCTTCTCTTTATTCCATATGTTCTTCTTTTTAATAAATTCATAAAAAATGGTATAGCTTAAAATTTTACGAATTCAATTGCAAATTTAAATTTCATACTGACAAATAATGACTATTGGTCGCTTTTTAATTTTATATATACTATCTTAATTGTTTCTAAATTTATGGATACACCGCTATTATTTTTTTTCCTTTTATAACTCTTTAATGATTTAGGAATAAGGGCATAAATTGTATAACTTTACGGGTTACTTTAGACAAAGGAACTCCAATAAAGCGTCAAAAGTGGGTGTTACTATTTGAAAAAAATATGTTGGTACAATTTGTAATATATAAATGACTATCGAAGAAATAATTTACCCATAGCAGTCGATTTCATTTCCAAACCAGCAGATTTTATTCCCAGTTGATTGGTCCTACATCTTTCATTTACGATTACTTACAGCAAAATTAGTAAACTGTAAAAAATGACAAATGTTTCTTAATCTACGAAAATATAATATAATCACGAATAAATTTATAATATAAACTCATCCTTGTTAACCATGATTCTGAAAAGTATTTCTTTATCTTTAGAAACCTCAGACATCAATGGCATCTTGATATTTAAAGAATCATTTATAACAACAAAATTGCTCTTGCTGCCCGTAATTTTCGAAACGTTTACGAGTAACATTTAAAGTGTATTAATCAGTTTTCTAAGCCCAATATATAGTTTTTTCCTATGCTATCAATTATCAAGTAAACATTTTTAGGTTCAACAAATATGTTTAACAGACAAACATGCGAAATTAACAGGGTTAACATTAACATTAAAATTAAGATATTTCTTTACTCTTTCATGTATAAATTAACATATGCAGCTGAAAACGTTTACTTGAGAATGGATGGCATTCGAAAAACAGGTATTCCAGGCTGAGGTAACTTATTAATACGCTATAAAAAAATATTTGGAAAATTTTCTGAAAAATACGGGCAGCAAAACGTACTTTGCTTTTATAAATAATTCTTTAATTTTTTTAAATATATTGGTTTCTGAGGATTCAAAAGACAATGGAAGATTCTTTTCGGAATTTTGGATAACTCACAAGGAAGTTCTTCATAAACGTACACTCAGAAAAATTTGAAAAAAAATGCAGTATATTCTTCTTCTAAGGGTATATACGTTTATAAAAATAATTGCTGTGGAACCTCGATACAACGAGCCTAAACCAATTATGAAATTTTCGTTTATTTGGCGATTTATCACCGTTTGGCGACGGAATTAAAAAAACAAAAAACCTTTATGTCACATATTCTTTAAGGTTAAACTTTTTAATGCTGAACTTGTTTACGTAATATTAACTTACTCAATAAATACATTTTTATAACTATAGTTTTGTGTACACATTTATATGTATATATAATGAAATTTAACGATCGTATTTTACGATTCAAAACAAAATTTAAATTGATTGAAATTGTTTCAAGTTCAAAAATAAGCCCGATTCTGAACATTGTCAATTGAAGGAAAAAATATTGTTGCGGTAAAAACAACGACTTCTCCGATATGGAAATGTTTAACGAATGCGTTCGTCATCGGGCTTTTTCTATTAAAATACACTTAAAAATTACTTGTATAACCGGTGAAGCCGTTTAAATTAGAAAAAATCGTGGAATGAAGGATAAAACAATAGGCAAAATTTCATTCAATCAGTAATAAATAGAAAAAAAAACCTGAATGATTTATTTAATCTGATTTAGAGAATATTTTAAATTAATATTACTGCAAATGTACACAGAATTGAAAATGTTGAACCCAAAATGCAAACGATCATTTACGTTTTGCGAGGAAAAAATGTTGCTAGCCAAATCGCGTCTTTTTGCGCCAAATAGCCGAAAGAATTTTTTTTTTTTTTTTGCAGATTTTCTACTGGGATTCCGCAGATAAATTTCACTGTTCCTTTATTACATACTTCACTAGCTTCATTAGCATTTTTTTCAAAATTTTCTGAGTATGCGCTTTTTGGAGACCTTCCTTATCAGAAGATTATATTATATTTTCGTTCGTGGTTATAGTATATTTTCATAAAATAAGAAACATTGCTAATTTTTTACAGTGTAGTGAGTTATCACCATTTTTCCAGGACTTCACGTGTATAAATTATATTTATATGCTTTGTGTAATTCAGTGTATCTTTCTGGCGATTAATGATAAAAATAATGATCTGCAATAAATCTCTAATCATCCCGCTGCTTTTAAGACTATCTGAGATGTATCTCAAGAAATGGCCGCTATCATTTGGACTTGTTATGTTATTTAACCTCTAGAGACCTGAGGTTCACAAATCTGGACCTCTGTAATTGTCCTCACAAAAACTAAAAAGTGTGATATTATTGCATTTTTCTTTACATCTAAATAGCTGAATGTTTTTTCTGTTGGAAAAAAACCGGTAAATGACTGCACTAATTCTTATTTATTCATTTTTATAAAGCCCTTAAATTTGTTATTGCGTAAATTTAGATTATTGATAATTAAATTGATATTTAAAGGTACTAGTAATTTTAGATCCATATTTGTGATGGTACATCACCAGTCCCCTAAAGTATCAATTTCAGAAAACGGGCTATTTCTGTTACCTACGGTGTCTTTTGTTTGTGCAAAAACAAAGAATGTATTTCTGTAGTGTTATTTTAATTTCCGTTCTCAAGAGGTTATGTGGAATTTCTATCAAGGTATATAATTAGCTACTGCATTAAGAAAGGAACCAGTCGTTCCCACCGGGGGCCACCGTAATACTTACCCATCATGGATATGCATAATATAAAACATGAAAATAACTCCAAAAATGATAATCATATCAACTAACAGTTTACTGCATCGGTTTAAGCATCTCATTTCCAATGAAAATATATCTTATCCATTGAACTTTGAATTGAACTTTGAATGAAATACAGTGTCATGAAAAAACGAGTCCCACGTTACAAATGTAGCACTGTTAAGTCCCGCATAATAGGAGTTTTTTAATTTTTTTAATTTGGTTTTTAATTTTTTTTTAATTTGTAGGTGAAAATGCTGAGTATATGAAGAGCGTGTAGAGTTTGCTGTATGGGGTTACCCTAAATCGAAAATTTATAGTGAGAAGATCTGGAAAAAAAACATTTGCTTGAGCGAATTTCTACTGAGTGACATGCCATAACGCCAATCTTAGTGGCCAACATTCTGAGGAACATGAACGATCTTCTGCTTTTGTGTTTTGACAACGGAGGCAACCATATTGAGAACAAACTTTAACAATACACATGTGTTTCCTATGATGCGGGACTTTTGGCCCACCCTGTAGTCTCTTCAAGCGAATTTCCATAAGTATACGCTTTCGTCATCTTAGCTGGTACAATAAAAACATTTCATATTAATTTAGAAACGACATTAGAAGGAAATAGTGCAGTGTCTATACTAGTAAGCTTTTGTGCATTAGTTTACTCCATTAAAGATATTGCTGAAGATCATGGAGCTCAGTCAGTTTTAAATATTTTTTTGTGAAGATAGATTTATTTATAAATCTTGATCCAGCCAACTGAGATTCACATCGAGTTTGTGTTTCTTATTAATCTTTAATTATAAACGACATTAGGAGGAAATAGTGCAGTGTCTAGACTAGTAAGCTTTTGTGCATTAGTTTACTCCATTAAATATGTTGCTGAAGATCATGGAGCTCAGAGAGTTTTAAATATTTTTTGTGAAGATAGATTTATTTATAAATCTTGATCCAGCCAACTAAGATTCACATTAAGTTTGTGTTCTGAATAGATCATTTTTTATTGTAGTTTTTATTTTCTACCTAAACTTAATTTATTGAATTATAAGTCAACATTTAGTTTAAATCAAATCCACATTCAGCTCTTTCACTGCCATTCCCTTGTTTCAATTGAATGACCTATTGTTATTGGTAATTGATAAAACTTGAGAGATTATTAATCCTAGTGATATAGAATCGTCGCTTCACTTCATATAAAATCTTTGGTTTAGGCATTTGTTTTCCACTGTTAAACTTCAAAACAACTCGCATACCAGTTATCTAAAGATTCGGAAAACAAAAATAAACTTTAAAGTGGCTAGTGTCTTTTGGTTGTGTGACCTTTGCATTAAATATTATAAATGAATTCCAGATAACACTTTATATTTCAAAAAACAGTGCTTCTTTTAACTTAAGTAAAATCGTTGTTTTCACTTTATTATGTTATAAATAAAATTACAGTTGAAATTCATCAGTTCAACAATATAATGAATTATTTCTAGTCTAGTTATTTAACTTTTTGTGGCAGCTTTATTTATAAATCTAAACTTCATATGTAGTTTTATACAATTAATACTCTGTGATACTAAATTCACATTTTATTATCTTCACTTCAAAGAAATAAAAAGTGACAGTTGCTTAGAAATTTATTCTCATAAAAGAATAAATTTATCAAATTGCTTTTTCAAAGATTTTCATTTCATCGCGATAGTTTTCTGTTTCATACGTAATAGTTTTTATTAAAATTCAGAATTACTGAAATATATTAAGACAGACATTTTCGGAATGATTTCTCTAGAATCAATAATTTTGTTATTGTCAAAGGTTTTATACTGTGTCATCATTTTATCGAGTATTATAATATTAAACAGTGGGACAGCATTCTTCGGATAACTCTTTTATGAAATAAGACTCACAGTTAAAATATACGTGGGCGATAGATGTTGAAAAGAGCAAAAATACAAATGTTTGTGTTAATATTTATTGTTAAAATAAAAAAATAAAATAATCAGTATATAACCAGATACGTAACAGAAGATACATTCCTCTACTTCATGTAAAAGTAAGTAATGAAAATATTACGTGATAAAGTATTTCAAATACCTTTTTACAGTATTTATGTAACTTAATTTGTCTTCGTATTGAATTTTGGGATTTTTTTTAATTCACATCCTGATATACTAGAATGATAAAAATTGTTCTCACAGGTGTGCTTTTGATGATAGTACAACATTTCAATATTTTTAGAATTTAATTATAATTTTATAAATTTATTTTAAGTAATTTGTTTCGTTAGCATGCCGCAAGTGATAAATCGCCAAATATTTTTCATGATTACAAATGTATACCAGTTACAAAAACAGTGGAGTTTATTGTGCACCAAACCATGTTCGTCAAAATATGCCAACTGGATGTGAAACTGCTTAAACGAAATAATTGAAAATATAAATAAAAAATAAAGAAAGGAATATATATATATATATATATATATATAAATAATTAAATATATATATATATAATATATATATATATATAATTAAATAAAATATATATATATATATATAATTAAATTAGGATTATACAATGAGAGAGCTATTTAGAAAATCCGAATAGATAGTTTTAAAAATGTTTTTTCCTTTTCTTGTTGTCCAATAGAGCGGTGGATTTTCAATAAACGGGACACATGCCAAATGAACCTATTATAACGAAAATGTTTTGGAACAAAATGAATTGCAGTCATGGAATTAGACGTGAATTTTAAGATAAGCATTGAATGCTCATAACAGAGAAATTTTTTTATAAACTTTTCTTTACTTTTATTCTCAAAATAAATTTTACACAGTATTATATGTCTTTAAAAACTACACGCGTTATAATTGTTCTTCAAAATTCTAATTATTGCTTAGAAACATTCTTGAAATTTACTATTAATACTCTGTGCATTTGTTTTTATCCAACACAAGGTTTTTTTTAAAAAAAGGTAAAAACACTGTCACAAAACTGAATTTCCCAGATAAATTCACACGTTTATAGTGCAAATCTGAATACTTTAATAAAACAAAATTCCAAAAAAATATACAGATTCCTTGTAAAATATAACAAGATTTAAAATTAGCAATATTGAAAAAAAATAATAAAACGCATGGAACATTTAAGATGCATTGACAGAGGAAAATTTGTGTTGAGAAAAACGCAATTGAAATAAATTGTATATGTTATTGTTATTGCTTTGTTTTCCATTAATTTAAAAAGAAAAACGTAATTTAGTTTTTTGAAATAAATGTGAATTGTAATTTTTTTAATACAAAGCTATTTCTAGACGCTTCAAATATGCGAATCAAAATTACAACTCACTCCGCTAAGAATTTTTTGAGTTGAGCTTAAAAACTCCTGGCATTGCAGTTTGTTTTGAAAGGAATAAAAATTAATTTAACATCAAGTGCGCAAAGTTTTAAACCGTCATAATTCGTGGTATTCTAATATAAAAGTTAGCGAAATATTACAAAATGGTATGAATATTAGGTATTCATATTGAAAAGTTCAGAGTAAAGTATAATTTCTATATGAAGACAGCTTATTTGTTTAATATAAACAAGACATAATTCCTAGTCAAATGGCTTCGCTTGTACATTTTCTGAGCCAATTTGGTGATCAAAATGTGTGTAGTGTTCTGTCCGGCTGAGCTTAATGGAGGTTTTACAAAATTATCTATAAATTATTTTATCTGTGGTATTTTAACCAGTTCGTTACAGAGATCGTCTTTTAATACTCAACGAAGCGTTGCGGTCCATTCAACTTTACAGTGTACTTACTTAGCAATAGAGAGAGGAAGAGACCGTTTGCCATCTTGAGTAGAGATGACGGCTTTGCTCCGCTTCCAAAAAAAAGATGAGAGAACCACCTTAAACGCTTCGTTGTGCTATTCAAAATTCAAAATTTTATACTAAATGTATTGTTTTTCTATTGTAACATAAGTACACTAAAATTATCATTTTACGTTTTCCTGCCTCGCTTTCGGCATCGGATTTCACCAACTTTCCCACTTAGCTCTTCCATTATTGATAGTAAAAAAATGTATTATTTTGTTGCTTATTAATTGCAATTGAATAGTTGTACTATAATTTAACTTTGCATCATATATTAACTACATGTTTTGCATTTGTATTAGAAAAAAAATAGAAAAAATGGATGGATCTGGTGGGGCCTTTCCACTTCCCCTTCCCCCCTTATGCTCCGCAAGTCTGACATCCTCACCTGATCAACTATCAAGACACATCCAGATGCTCCCTGAGCGTTCATCCACCGCAGCTCGCTGCGAGAAGACCAACTTCGAACTTTCTTACCATCTGATGAATTCTGCATTGATCGATACCTTATAGATACAGGGTAAACGTGGGTAGTACGAACCACGTAGGCACCCTCAAATAATCCTCCTTGCTCCTTCTACTATATATATATAAAACACAAACGGAAATTTCGTTCCATTCCTTTATAACTCGAGTTCTGCTGAATGGAATTTGATGGAACTTACACTGTTGGATAGATACTTTTTCAGGAAAGGTTTTAGTATATAACACATAGTTCTACGTATTTTAGTTATAGAATTATGATGGAAAGTTTTGTTATTTTGGACGATAAGGTTACCATAGGTCATTTTTTTGGCGACCATTATCATTTGCGAAAGAATTGAAACGGCTATATCAGAAAATAATGCAAACACATAGAAAATAAAAGAAAAATTCTGTTATTAATTTTATTTAAAATTCCCCTCCCTCAAAAAAAAAGAAGAAAAAAACAGTTTTAATGAGGCATAATATTTAACTTAAACCTCAAAGAAATTTTAGTAATGCTTAAAAATATTTGCAATGCAGGAGATTTCAATTCAGATTAAGACGATATTTGGCGATTTATCGTTTGCGTCAAATTAACAAAAATGCATCTGATAATTTCATTTAATAAAATATGAGTATTTTTTTTCCTGTTTTTCTTTCTGTTAATTTTTTTATATATATATAACTCCCCTATCATGTGTCTTACAGGAGGAACTAGCAGATGTAATTGTAAAAATGACTGCATTTATGAGTTACGTGTTATTTGTTTAGTTAGGGTTTTCATTTTACTTTTGTCGCCAAGCAATGTGATTTTAAGCCAAAAATGCATAAGCGTGACATCAGCTTGAGCGATATTAGCAATATTAGTGTTTTTTCGTGTATACAGGATCCTTTTTAGAGTAATTTTTTATATTCAAATTCAAATTATATAAATAGCATTTATTGTTATGAATATGGGATCAAATATTTAAGTTTTAATGAATGTCTGCCTCTCAAACACATATTGTAATATAATTATATTTTAGACATTTAAAAATTACTACGGAAACATGCCGGTTTGTTTTCACCAAACATATTATTTTTATAGCCTCGAACTCAGATCAGCGAATATTGTCTATTTTTTTTAAATTGTTTTTTAATATATCGCCGATTTCACTTATAGAAATATTCACTGTTTCGAAAGTTAGGAACCAAAGAATATTTTTAAGGACATGTGTGCATTTATGCGTTATTACTATCACAAAAGGCTACATTTTGCAATAAAAATTGTTTGCTGAAATAAATTTTCGATTTTCTTTTTGATTCGTCATTTCTTTTCAGTTTTTTCTGCATATCTTCCCTTCTTTCAGGAATGTTTTTAAAAGACATTGGACTAATTGTTCGTATTCCGGTCACCTGCCAGTTGGCATTTTTACTATATTGTTGGATGTTTCGTTTATGTTTGAAGGTTACTCAGGACGACGATTCAGATTACAGAAGATTAGACGACTTTTGAAATTAGTGATTGCTAAATTTATGGGGATTTTTCATTATGAAGCAAAGTTTTACCAAAAAAGAAATGCTTCCAATGTACGGTTGGTTGATTTTATGACGGCCGATTATCTACACGAGGGATATAGACACTGGGGGGAGCGCCCTCCGTGGGAGTCTTTCTAAGGAATCCTAACCCGTATTTACGGCAAGGTTCGAAGAAAACCACAGAAAACTCCGAACGGTTAGGTCACCGAGCGCGACAGGGATTTAAACCCAGCACTTCCCGTATGCCAGCTTTGAGAGCAGAACATCTCAGCTACTGTTTTGGCGCTTTCAATGTACCGAAAAACTTTATAATGTCAATGGTGGCGAATGGAATAAATAATATTTGTCGATTTATTATTTCAGGCTGGATAAGAAAAAACGAGTACCTGAAATTCTGATTAGATAATTTTTCGATAATTATAAAGCCTTTTCGACTTACACACAGCCCTAGCAGCTAAACATAGTGAGAAATGAATTTATTTCTCCGTGTTATTATGCTCTTTATAGAAATGCAAAAAAATCTTCGGTTTAAGTATTCCCCAAAAATAATATTACTAAACATTTTGCATAACTAATTTTATCATTGTCAGTTTTATTTAAGGTATGGAATTTTGTTAATGAAAGATCTATAATTGAATTAACAGTAATTTGACATTATTTAATGGAACATAGCTTGGCGCGTAAATAACTTCGTTTTGTAACTAACTCTGGTACATAAGTAACCATATCGTTTCAAGCACTTCTAATGTTTGACGTCAAACTTGAATATCGGCAAGATTATGGAAGATTAGGAAGATTTTATTGGATACAAACTAGAGGTTTATTCTTCTACCAGAGTTAATCATTAGGGTTTTTTTTTTCAGATTAACGGTTACACGAATGCAACTGGTCTGAAAAATGGAAAGACAGTGAAAATGGCGTCATTTTAATTTTATTCATATTCAGCTTTAAAAATGCACTTTTTTATGTTTCACCATTTTTTTAAATATGAAAGTTAAACACTGTTCTTTATGTACAAACAATTTATTACAATTTTCACTGTATTTACTCTGTTGGAATCGAAAGATGAAAAACCTTAGTAGACTTCCCAGAAGAGGACATGTATAGCGAAATATAACGTAACATAGAGTGAGATTGTACTTACGTTACCAGAATCTCACATGGAGACAAGAAAGAGGGACGGAGTTGAAGAACTTACAAACGAAAATGAATCACCCGAACATTATTTAAGTTCAATGGTCAATCTATGCAATCATTGTAATGCTTTCGCTTTTAGTAGTATGTTGACTAGAGAACATTTTAGTTCATGTTGTCATAATCTCATAATGGCCGCATTTCCCTACCAAACTCTACTATAAATGATCAACTAAATGAGTTGCTTCTGTTAGCCCAAATTTTGTCCAATGTATGATATAATATAACGCAATGTCGTTCACATCGTTTACAGCAATATTGAAGAAAAATCCATGTGAACGCCCCTATTGCTTTAAAATACATGCTCAAATCCATTGATATAATTTGTTTGATTCAGGGTTCGTTTGAAAATATTTACTGAGGTAGCATCTGTAGGTGAGATCCACATTCCTTTAAAATACAAAGCCATTTCGTTTGATTTAAGGTACATTTAGAAAAATGGCCCAGCGCAGCATGCTAGTTACCGTAATTTCCGGCGTATAATCCGCGGATCAAACAATTCTGTTTGGACCCAGAAATTTTATTTCATAATTGAAGTCAAATATTTACGGCGATATAGTAAGTTACATTTTATAAAATGAAATTTCTGGGTCGAAACGTGATTGTTTGATCTGCGGATTATACGCCGGAAATTACGGTATATATAAAACAAATATGTGTATTTAAATATAGTAGTTGGTGGGAACTGAATTTATTTATTAACGGTTTAATTTTAATCGACTCATATAAGCAATACTGCGTATTGTAGAGTTAAAATCATATTCATATTAAACAAAAAAATTAGTCTTTTGAAATGAAATTGAAAAATGTTGGATGATATACAATATTAATGAGAATTTAAAATTTCGCAACATTTTAAGCTTATAATTGTCTCAAAAACTTAATGCAAACATTGTACAGGGTTATTACAAAAGAATCATCGGGTTTTGATACGTTACTACGTGCAAACTGGGAAACTTATATGTTTCCATGCCAACTCAAACGAGAGGAGGTTAACTACACTTTCGCGTTGCGTATGTGTCATGCGTGTGTGGCTGCCATGGTTGCTGGGCGAACGTCATATTCAAAATGGCGACTGGACAGCAGAAAGCATCTGGAACACGATATCAACGGTTTAATTTACCAAGAGGATGGAGCTCCACCATACTGGCACAAAGAGGTCCGTGACTACCTTAATGGACAACTTCCACAACAATGGATTGGTCGATGTGACCGGGATGACAAGACACTGTTTTCATGGCCGCGCAGGTCGCCCGACCTTTCGCCGTGTGACTTTTTCATTTGGAGATATGTTAAAGACTTTGTTTACATACCACCGTTACCTACCAGTTTGGCTGAATTGCGGAACCGCATAACGACTGCATTTGCGACCATCGACGCGACCATGCGTAGTAATGAGTGAAGCGAACTGAACTATCGCCTTGACATCTGCCGTATCACTCAATGAGCAAATATTGAACATCTGTAGTATGGACGTCAATCTTGTATACTTTCGGTTTATTTTCATGCATAACATATTGTTGTAACCCAATTATGTTCCGAAATAAGCGCTTCGGAAACCAGATGATTCTTTGGTAATAACCCTGTATTCTATATTAAAGCTCAAATTTTGAATTTAGCAACACTAAAAAGAATAAACTAATCATACACCTGCTTTGTAAATAACCTAGCTTCCTTTCTTTAAAATCAAATTAAAAATAGATTTAATGTCACATAATATAATACAATATAAGATAATATGACTTGAAAGCAAATAGAAAAAAAAAAGCAGAGAAACATCATAAGAAGAAAGTACTTAGCTGTAATATTAAGTGACATGTATTAAATTTCCGGTTGACATCAATAAATAATCCGGTAAGCTCTTCATTCCCAATCTAGCTACTTCTAGGTTCTTAGCCAGTAAATGATAGAGATGTCGAATCACTCAAATATATTGACAAAACGAACTTCCAATAAAGAAATGTGTATAAGTTATGAAGAGTAAAGTATTATACATTTCTTTTTGATACCAAAATTTATTTTCAAATATATAATTTTATTGTAGTTTATTTTATTTTGATATACCATATTTACAGTATTATATTTGTTTATTAGTTATTAAAGTTTAGTTTAGTAGTTTAATAAAATTATTATTGATTTACTAAATTTTATTAAGGATTGCAAAAAGTTTTCTATGGGATTATAAATAATATTTACAGATATATAACCTTCCACAAATATTCTAAATTTGAAAATATCTTAATTAAGAATTAATTTTTATATACTTTTTACTGAAACAATTTTCTATTTTTCCTAAAGTTTTTTCGTAACTTAATGTTTTAGAAATTGAATATGGTAGACATTTCAAGCGAAAAATGTATTAATATTTTAAAATTAGCTTTTGCTTTGTTTTATGCGTTCAATGCCGAATTTCCTATATATTTTGTCACTCTCATTTACATGATTACAGTAGTGTGTGCATTTTACCTTATTTTAGTTGAACTAGTTTTTAAATTTCAGTTTAAAAAACGCGAAAATATTTTGAGAAACGAACAAGTCTGTCTATTTAGTAAATAAAGGTGTTGAATAGTCATGGCAAAATGCTGCTACACAGAACCAACGATAATAACTATAATGTCGCAATTAGTGCTAAAATATTTCATTTGTTTTTAAGTCTGTGTACATTACGTAAAATTTCGTTTCTATAATAAACATGCACTTGTCTTTGTGCCTTAAACGTATTAATGTTAACTGTTGCTTACGTGCCGGAGAAACTTTGTTATGTGCTATCTTGGCACGAGTTCAATATGTTTAACACACTTACTCTATACTGCTGATTAGGTTTAAAGTAACATATGGAAAAAAAATCCGTTTTGTGTATTTGATAATGAAGCCCATTACCTTAGTAGTCGTCCATTATCTTAGTAACCCATTACTGTAGCACATCGCGCTACCACACTACAGGTCTACAGTTTGACGGCGGACTAGCCAAGCTCCAATCAACATTTCATCTCTTTGGGGACGATAAAATATGTATCAAGCTTGTTTGTTAACTAAACACTCAGGTTCCCGTGTTAGATTGACCACGTAACCGAGAGACATGTTTTAAAGCGACGAAGGTTTTTTTTTAGTAATTTATAATATTTTTTTATTATATTTTAACCATATACATATTTTAATTTATATTAAAATTATGCTCGTGCGACAACAGTATAAAAAACGAAAATTTTAATTAAATACGATACCAAACATATACGCCTGCCATTTGGGATGCACAAAAGTTACGAAAATATCATTTCAAAGAGCTTAGCGCTGTTTACATAGCTCAACAAAATTATAATGATTAAAATTTTAATACATACAAAAATATGCTGTATTTCTTATTTACAGTGAAATATACGGTAGGTATCAATCGCAAATAACATATGTCATTATTGTGAGTTCTTTTTAAATGGAAATTATAGATTTCGCTCAAAATTTAGTAGGTATCAATGTAAATCTTTATAGTTCATCAATATTGTGTACAAACCGCATTACAGCAAACTGTTAAAAATAAATCCGCAAATTCACGGTAAAACTACTGGCAGCAAAGTTGCCGGACTGTTTCCGTTCTTTAGTTGATTTTCCGTTTTGAGAGAAAAAAGAGGGAAAGCTCCGTTTGAAGAAGCGGTAACTTTCCATTACTCTCAAATCACTTCCATTAAATCACAGAAATATTCCTGGCACCACTAAGAGGAAGGTAAATTTTTCGTTATGAATAAACTCGGTATTAAAAAAAACTATATCTGTCTTTGTGCTGCCATCTGGTGACTTTTACGAGAGTATTTATTATTTGATATACTTCAAGAACGTTTTCTGGCTGATCTTGGGCTCGATCTACGGACCGTAGTGCCTTGAGTCAAGAGTCTTACGAGTAAGAACAGTGAGTGCTTCTAGGGTAACAGTTTCAAACAATGATACCTGATTTCTTCAAATGGCGGCTTCGGATTAAAAAAAAATTGGGGTTTAGAAATTTTGCAGTTAATTGCGGAAAATTTTCGTTATGAGATGATGGTTGAGGTTTTAAAACTTTAGTACGGATAGAGGATAAAAACATGAATTTTATATATTCTCTATTTGATTGTTAGATGTAAAATATGGATATTATATTTTGAATTAAATTCAATAAAAAATGTTTGCTTTTTGAGAAATTCGATTTTTTTTTTCAACTATTATATATTTTTTAAATGTTTTTGCTTAGAACACATTTTCAATGCAAGTGTTTTTTATAACTTAAAAAAAAAAAAATGCGAATAATTTTAAAGGAATGAGAACAAAATATTTGATATTTTTTTAATGCGAAAGCATTATTTGTTTAAAATACATTTTAAGTGCGAATATATTTTTTTTTTATAACTTTAAAAATAAATTGCAAATAATTTTAAAAGAATGGGAAATTTTTAGTTTTTCTGAGCAGGAACATGTCAGTTTTTTAAACATTGAAAATAAATGTGCAGCAGATAACTTTATCTCCGTTGGCCCCTTTCGTCTCCGTCCGTTTCGTTGTTTTCGGGAAATATGAGGAAATTAACGGAAAATGTCCTTTTGCCGTGAAAGAGAACTTTTTCTGTGATATTCAGGAAAAACAATATCCATGAATTTCAGATTATTTTTAACAGTGCAGGAAAAAACTTTCCTGAGTTTTTCATTAACATAAATTTTTGCATTTAATATGACATAAGCCCTGCGTTTAAATAAGGCAATTATTACAATTCAAAAGTAGTGGTGGAATTTCGTTCCTGCTGTACTCAGGCTTTGTTTGTGTAAACTCTCTACATGTTCAACTTTTCTTTAAATTATCTTTTTTCAACAAGATCTTTGTTATCACAGTTTCTGCGTAAAACAAAGAAAGAAAAATATGTGTGTATTCTCAGCGTTAACATAATTAGTGTAAATTTGCATTCGATCATTTGTCTTCGTTAAAACACAAACCAGTGATTTTTTTGTTTGTTATTTCGCAAGTCATCATTACAGACCGTCGATTTCATGATTAAAAGAACAATTATTTTGATACATAAAGCAGGAATATTTTTATATACATATATTTCATGATTTTTTTCGGTATTCGAAAAATGTTAAATAATTAAAAATACACCGGTGATATTAAATTTCTTCAATGGGAAGTCTGTACGCAATAATTACGCAATTTGTTGGAAAGTACTAAAAGCTGAGCAAATGATACGCATTTCGTTATGTGTTCCCATAACATTCAAAATACCGATTATCTGTACAAAAAGGGAAGGTTTCATGGCAGTTTTGTTATATGGAAATCGCACTTGAATGTTGGTTAATTGTGTTAAGATTTTGTTATGTATCTTGTAAGACAAAGGATTGCGTAGTAACACGTACCATATTTTGATCGTGGTAGAATAGCAGCCTGATGGAAGTGGGAATTATCGTATCGTGTTTCTGTTGTCTGCGTAGGTCGATATTCCATGATTGATGAGAATAGACATCTCGATAAATGTCATAATAACGCAGAGCAGAATCTTCGTTTCTCGTAATCACTAATACCTAAAATATACACTTGTTATCCCCCTCCATAGTCTTGCAGTCACGGCACTTTTCATGACCCTTGATTTAGGGTCAATTTCAGAACAGTAAATGTTTGAACGGACTGTGCAAAGAAGTACACAGCACCAAGAATTACCTATCCGATAATCTTTGCTGCAGTGTCACCTGACACTGGATCAGAAATCGGCGAGAATAAAAATGGTGCATTCAACTTTGACCATGGACACGAAGTGGCAACAGCTCGTCTCTTTTATACTTATCTGAGTTCTGTATCAGTAACGGCTTGTCAGGGCTTCACTATCTTTTTACTAATAGTATTTTAATAAACTAAATTTTTCCTTGTTTAATCGTAGAACATTTTACGATTAAATAAGGTCAGATTTAACATACGAAAATTGCGGTAGAAAATTGATTGTGAACACCCCTGATGAACCTTTACTCTTCTGAGTACAGTATAATCACATTTGTGTGTCGATTTACAAAAGAGATGAAGTACTTCATGATGGCATTAGTCATCGTCATACGAATACATTACGCGGAGTGATGGAATGTAGTGCAATTAAGTATAGAAAATTTATTATATTTCAGGTACTCACTGGCACTTCTTATTTCACTTAGTTATTAATTCTGACAGTCGCGATTTCATTTCTGATGCATGACAGTACCCCAGCTTCAAAATTCCCGATCACTAGCTTTAAACTTCACGTTACACAACCGAATGTTACCCTACGTATGCTGTTTTGATGCTGCTCGATACAGAGGATGGCCGAATGTTTCCCTAGCCAGTACGTTCTCCTCATATTCCACAATTCTAGAATGTCAGCTTATAGATTACAGGGCGACCATTGCATCATCACAAGATAGGCAGTCTGATCACTGGTATACACTTCAGACCACAAGGACATCTTCAAACGTACCTGCCATCCAAACTAGTTTTGATTGGATGACAAGCCAGATTACAGTTCTTATATCATTATGTGTATGAATATATAAATTAATAAATCATAACATAATACGATCCCAATTCAGTGTGTTTTTGAAAAGTTTTTTATGCATCCGTTATTTATCATATTTCTTGGTGCATTTTTGCTTAACATGAAATAGTTCAAAATTTTCGTAATTTCAGGAAATTTGTCTGTTTAGATAAATTTTCAAATTTACTGGACAGTTGAAACAGTCATTCCAGAAATAGTTTGAAATCCATATTATCTTTTCTCTGATACTATCACGAAATACTTTTTACGTAATTTTTTTTTCGAAATTATAAAGAAAATGTTCTGGCAACCCCATTGTTAGTATAATTCGTTTGTACAATGTAACATGTTTATTGATTAATGCTTTGTGAAAATTTAATTATAGATAATGTTTTTGATCAGAAAAAAATAGTAACTATAACATCATAAAAAGTTTAATTGAAAAAAAGATCGTGTTTCTTCAAATAATATTCGACAAACTCGAAAATCTATTCTAACAATTAAACAAAATATCAAATGTGACGTCGGGGAAATAAAATATTCCTGTTTCCTATTAAAATTACTTCATCATTTTACAGTTCTAAAAGATAAAGTAAAGAATTATAAATGTGGAAAGCATGACTAATAATTAAAAGTACCATAAACAATGCATTTATTGAGCTATACAACCGCACATGAAGTTTTGTTAACCATGCAGAAAACGTGAATTGCACAAACAATGCATTTTGTTAAAACATTCAATGTCTTTTATAATATAAAAAACGACTTCCCATTTCTTCTTTGAATGTTTTCTTTACAAAGAATCGATAACTATTCAGGAAATCTTCAGGAAATGTTTCTGTTTTGTCTAAAATTTAATCGATCTGATTTCAAATGTTTCTATTGAATGTTCTGTTATTTCTTAAAAAAGATGACAGACATTTTTTTCTACTTGTTTAATTTTAATGTGCAAATTAATGTTAATATTCAGACTGAATGAAGTTTTTCGAATATACGAATAGATAATTTATATTAGATAAAATTAAAAAATATATATATAACTACATAAAAGTATTGTGAACAGTTATTCATTATTTTTTATTGGATAATGAATGTTAAAACAAAATTAAACTTGAAACTAAAAACAAACTTTTTTTCTTTCCTGTGACGATGCCACGTAAGTTTGATTCCAAAAGTCAAGATAATAAAATTAGTCCAATTAATGTTTCTCAATTTACAAGCGATCTTAACTAAACTCACATGACCGTTTCGATAAATCCTAGAATTCTCTGGACATGTGAGCAGTCTAATCTATTATTCAGAGTATTAAGGTCCAATTATAAAGTCCACCTACATTTTAAGAATAAACAAAAAAAACCTTTCCCACTTGATATTACCGCAAGTATAATTAAGATTTAAGAAATCCCGAGTGTTAATCAGTAAGAAGCAAATAGCCTGAGGTCGATTTGAAGTAATCCGTTTCGAGATAAATCAAAATATATATTCGTATAGTCATAGCAGTAGAAGGTGGATATTAGAAGAGAACACAGTACGATAGTCGGATATATTTAATTATGTAAAAGTTAAGTGTTCATCTCCACACAACAAAATGCTTCTCATCTCCTGGGTAAGTGTTTCTTATAAGTCTCCATCTCTCTACATTATCTTTCACTTGTATTGCTGATGATGTTAAGTATTTAATTAAGATTTGTTATGTTTATACAATTTGGAGTTATTGAATATACGAATATACTGTATAAAGTACAGATTCAATTTTAAGAGGCAAAACAAGTACGTAAAACTAGTTGGGCGTTAGAGTTTTTTTTTTTTTAATTTATGTTCTTAACGGGAGGCTGTAGGTCTCTCGACTCGGTATCGCCCCCTTTCTACCACCTGCATAGCGAAAGAGTATGCCATATGTCTGAATTTACGCTCAGATATATGTCATCTAAACAAAGCCAACAGAAGTGCTGTGTGTTCTCCCCAGGAAGTTATACTACCATGAACAATATTTGTTCGATACTACTTCGGTGATGAGATTGGACTTTTGTCTTTAAAGCCTGGTTTACCATTGCTACTTTAAGTAAAATTTAGATACTAAAAATTATACCTATCATTTACGAAATTCATTTCTTTATTACATAAAAATAGACTTCACCAATTTCACAACGATACCACGAATTATTTTGTAAGTGGTCAGTTAAATGCAGAATTTTTAACACTTCATTTTCATAAGGAAATGCAGTCATGTCTATTAACCGCACCAATATACCATATATAAATATACTGTCAGAAAGATGAATAATGGATACATATTGTTCATTAATCAAGTAATATTCGAAATGTAAGTATAAATTTAATTTAATTAGAAAATCATGTAATTATTCTAGTTACGTCCTATTTCCACATATGCTATTTCAGTTCTTTTACTGTGACATTTTGCAAATTAAAATGTATGGGGCCCTTTGAATATTTGACGACTATACATTATAAAAATAAACAGCAAGACTAGTATTTACACTTTTTATACGGAATTATCCATTTCTGTCATATATCTTGTAAATATATTTATCCATAAACAAGTTCAAGACTAATATGCAAAGTTCGTAAACGTGTTTCATCTTGAATAATAGTTTTTTTTTGAAAAAAATATACATTGCCTAATTTAATTGCAGAATCTTGGAAATAAATAAAGCTTTTCATTCTTCGAAAATATTAATATTCAAAAGTAAGCACCCGTTCAAACCATGATATAGTGTATTTCATTTATTCATCTCAATATCTTTATATATATATCCATGCTATTGACAGATAAATGGAAATATAGATTGCGACTAAACATTACAGCAGAAAGTTTGTAAAAACGCACGACTGTATCTATAGTTTGGCGTCATGTTGACAATTACAAAATAAATAATATAAGCCTGGGATATTGGAAATTTATTTTATACGATTACCAATTTAAACGTATTTTTGGAAGAACATTTAAAGAAAAAATCTTTACATTTATTTCATTATTAAGTCGAAGCATGAAAATATTCTCTCAAGCACTCACATACCTGAAACGTGCTATGCTGCAAAAACATTTAATTACTGTGCAGTTTTCTCAAATATTTTACAGGAAATTCTGATGATAAAGGAATAATGTGTATTTGTTTTATGAAATTATAGATAAATTTTATCTTCCACTATAATAATATTTAAATAAAGCGAAAAGTATTTTTTCAAAGGTTTAGATTTTGACTGAACCATCATATCACGTCAAATTATTTTCCACTATCAGCATAAAATTTAACATAAAAGTGAAGCCATTACATTTCACTTTTAACCTGAAACTAAAACGCAGAATAACTTATTTATCATTTCGTAATAAAAGTAAAGTAGTAAACTTTATGCATTGCAGCCAAATAAAATAGCGAATATATAGTTTTCAACTGCTCCTGTATTGATGTATTCTCGAAATGCGAGCGAACATAATTTTTAGACCTGATTTTTAGAAAACTAGATTTTTAGAAAATGGGTAAATTAAATACATGTAGTAGATATTGAAAATAAATGGATTCTATAAAATTTAACTATAATATTAAACGTATAACTGACTATGCTATAACAAAAATGTAAACAATTTTCTAGTGATTTAAATGAAAAGATTTTAAAACCATATGAAATATTTCAAATAAGCTTTAAATATCATAAATTAAATGTTCTCGTGTGCAAGGAATACATCCATCGCTATATCTTTATATATCTATTCATACCATAGATAGATAAATGAATAGATATAGAGCGATCGGGACAATATAAGAGAAATATGCTCCTTCAATTTTAAAGGCTGTTTTTCCTCCTTAATAGACTAAATCGATTTGACATTTAGGTTTTGAATGAGGGAAAGACAAAGGAATTATTTTAACTAGTTCAATGAATATTAATGATAAAACATATGCCCTGCGGATAATGTTTTACCATCTTACCATTTTTATTGTGCTCAGTTTGCAATTTTTTTTTAAATACGAGGGACAGTCGGAAAATAAGTTTCCCCTGGCGACTGTGGACAGAGGTGTGTATGAAAGACAAAAATGTAATGAGGCATTAAAGATAAAATATAGCTTTATTTTTCCACATAAGCACCAAGTACATTGAGACGATTGTCATACCGCTTTATAACCTTCAAAAAGCTTCAGCAGTGCCATCTGAGCAGGCACTGCAACAGCGCCATCTGCTTTATCGCGATCGACCTCTACCCAATGGTGTATCTGTTTCTTGCACGTTCGCATTCACCTGCTGTGTCGTCTTTCGCCCATAGACGTTCAACGCTTCGTCCGTATGTAAAGCCCTCATTAATCCCTGGAGGGCTTTTTGAAGCTTATAAAGCTGTATGACAAATGTCTCAATGTACTTGGTACTTATGTGGAAAAATAAAGTTATGTTTTTTCTTTAATGTCTCATTACATATTTTGTCTTTCATACACACCTTTGTCCACAGTCGCCAGGGGAAACTTATTTTTCGACTGCCCCTTGTATGTTTTTCTAATGCTAATTAAATTGTTGCAAATTCAAAAACAAAAGACTGTATCACAATCAAATTTTTAGAATAAAATCTAACGTAACAATCAGATGCGCTTACAGTTACAGTATAATTATAAAGGGAAGAATACAATCTTTTTTATCAACCGAATACAAAACTAATACACAGAGAGCTATCAATATTAAAATTGCTTTTCTGTAAGACTATATCAAGTAAGAACATAGTTTTCAGCGTTTTAAGTTACACGTTTGTTAAAGATGTTAATTACAGTAACGAAGAAACCCTAGTAGAAGAGAAAGTTTAAAAAGTTTAAAAACGAAATACAAACACTATATACGGATTTTCAACATATTTAATAACATTTATTGTACTTCACTAAGTTAGAAGTAAGAAAGGTAAGAATGAAATATACGTTACTGGACGTGTAACATTGGCTATTAGCCTAGAACAAATGTTATCAACTGTACAAAGCGGCGTGGCTGGCAGAATTGTAATGATGGTGCAACCAGGTAACAGCAATCTCCTTTCGCATACGGAAAACAATTTTTTTTTCAAATTTTCGAGTCCAGCCACGTAGTATGCAGCGTTGATGGTCTGTCCAGGTGGTACAAACTCCTTGTGGAACCCACACTTTGCGTCGAGACAAATTGCATTTGAAGAAAAATTGTACTTGAATTTTTGAAAAAAATGGCTTTATAAAGTTACGAGAAGGAAAAACATTTATATATTTTTAAATCAGCTTGTTCATAAATTCTGATGGAAGTCGACTATTCAACATTTTAGCAATGTAATTACTTTGCCACTCAAAGGGATAAAGCAGAATATGATGCAAGAATAATATTGTCAAGCTAACATTTGTACGCTATTTTACTCTAATTTTTGGCGAATGCATGTGGTCTTGGGGATTGGTGGTTTTTCTGCATTTCGCAGTGTTTTTATGCAAATCTTAGCTTTCCTGGTCGATTGGCAATCGTATTTAAGCAGGTACAAGTGAGTGTAGCGTTGGATTTGGTTGCATGTCGTCCACAGTGGTACATTACACCGGAGTTTTCCAGCATTTACATTTGTACTCCTGAAGTACAGTTTGATCAGAGAAAGTTCAACATGGTACGCCGGTTTTGATTTGTTATTGCAATAATTTTATTCGGCGGCCACGGGCTGCAATAATTATAGGTGATTTACCTAGTCGTTGAGAAAGTTTTGAAGGCCTGCGCATCGCAGCAAAGTATATCCTCAAGTGTTAAGGCTTGAAGTGTTTTAGCGGTCGCCTGTACGTAAGTGAAAAGTTTTATTTATTCACTGTGTGACTTTGTTAGTGTATAGTAAAGTATATTTTCTTAGTGGGAGCATTTTGAACGTATTCATCTGTCCAGGCTATTTTTTTAATCAGACTCATCCATTGTCCTTGCCTGTTTATCTTTAATAAAGACTTTTTTTTTATTTTACATCTGATTACTTCCCAAGCTAGACCGATGCGTAATAAACCCGCACGCTACACTATTAGTCCAGCATTTAACAAGAGAATGTTTAGCATTCTTATTAGCATGCTTATAACGCAAATGAAAAATTCGGCTTTCCATCGATCCCATGCCTTATCGCTACTAAAATGAAAATACGAATTATTGTCTCTCCTGGATCCTGGCAATTTGGCCAAATTTCTTAACTGGTGGTAAATTGTGCATTACATATAAAAATAACACCATTTTCCCAATTTTTGTTAATACAGACACTTAACACTTATTCAGCACTTTATATAAGTTGCCATAAATTAAAACAAGTGTTTAATATCAGGATAGGAAATGTCATGAGCCAATACTTTGCAGCTAAACAAAGTCATGATTATGTCCATAAGATAATATGGCGTGTCTAGCTTGTAGTTAGAAATTTAAAAACATACAACACAACGAAGAACTACCTCCGTCTCTGATTATATCTAACTAGAATAAACATTTACTAGCGATACATTTATATTTGAAAACGAGTTACGAAAATTGGAAGTAGAAACTAGTTGGACCAGAGAGAGAGAGATATAACTTAGCGCATGTGGAACAACATTGTAATAATGTAATATTATTGTTGTATAGTAATTTTAGGAATATTTAATCTGAAAACGTCTGCGATGAAATAAGCCAAAATTACCATTCGGGAAAAAATATATTCCACAAGCGCCAGGTTGGACAGCTCAGCTTTACTACAGAACATTAGGTCACAATGTTTTATACCACGTTAGTTATACTATGATAAGTCAATCAAGTTACAGACAAATAGATTTTTCATAATAAGGAACAAATTAAAAACACCAATTAAAATAATTTAAGACAGACATGAGTACACATAAAATAAAAATTTATAAAAAAATATATACTTAAAAACAGTTAAAAATACAAAATAGTAGACGTTTCGCCAAGCGACACGCAAGGCATCATCAGTACAAAAACAATCTATTGCATAACAAACCGCAGAACAAGGAAAAAGAAAAGGTTTGAAATCAAGGAAAGTTGAAGTTATTTTAAAAACAGATAATATTCATTAGGGACAGAACGAGCTTCATTCAACGTCTGCGATCGCAATTGAGTGAACCAACTCTCAAGGAGTAATCGACCATGGTAGCTGTTACAACCTGATTTCAAAATACTGGCGTTCGCAATTAGCGGGATGTGATTCGTTTGAAGTGAATGCTGGACAATTTTTGAATTCAAATTACTATTTTTTAAAGCACTAGTATGTTCTTTTAGGCGAATTTCCAATGATCTACCTGTTTCACCAATGTAGACACTATTGCAATCTTTACAGGGAATAATATAAACAACACCGGGTAATTTAGACTTATCATATTGAAATTTATGCTTAGTGAAAAGGAACTCACTTTATTAATTGGTTTAAAAGAAACCCCAATATTGAATGATTTTAGAATGCCAGAAATTTTTTCAGAAATGTTCTTATAATAAGGGATACAGATAAAAGAGTTTGGTTTACTACGTTGAAAAGGCGGGGGAGTAGAATTCACAAAATTTAAAGTATTTTTAAAGATTTTTTTAACAAGACCTATAGGATAGCTATTATTAACCAAATCGCGATAAATTTTACACTTCTCAATTTCAAAATCATTACTGGAACTGCAATATCTAATGGCCCTGAAGGCTAAAGTCTTAATAACGGCTATTTTATGGCTGAAAGGGCAAATTGAATTGAAATTAGTATATTGACCAGTAGATGTAGGTTTTCTGTAAACAGTAGTGGTGATAGATTGAGAGGTATCAGCAATGTGTCTGCGGACTAGAATGTCGAGAAATGGTAAGGTTAAAATGGTCCGCAGACACATTGCTGATACCTCTCAATCTATCACCACTACTGTTTACAGAAAACCTACATCTACTGGTCAATATACTAATTTCAATTCAATTTGCCCTTTCAGCCATAAAATAGCCGTTATTAAGACTTTAGCCTTCAGGGCCATTAGATATTGCAGTTCCAGTAATGATTTTGAAATTGAAAAGTGTAAAATTTATCGCGATTTGGTTAATAATAGCTATCCTATAGGTCTTGTTAAAAAAATCTTTAAAAATACTTTAAATTTTGTGAATTCTACTCCCCCGCCTTTTCAACGTAGTAAACCAAACTCTTTTATCTGTATCCCTTATTATAAGAACATTTCTGAAAAAATTTCTGGCATTCTAAAATCATTCAATATTGGGGTTTCTTTTAAACCAATTAATAAAGTGAGTTCTTTTTTCACTAAGCATAAATTTCAATATGATAAGTCTAAATTACCCGGTGTTGTTTATATTATTCCCTGTAAAGATTGCAATAGTGTCTACATTGGTGAAACAGGTAGATCATTGGAAATTCGCCTAAAAGAACATACTAGTGCTTTAAAAAATAGTAATTTGAATTCAAAAATTGTCCAGCATTCACTTCAAACGAATCACATCCCGCTAATTGCGAACGCCAGTATTTTGAAATCAGGTTGTAACAGCTACCATGGTCGATTACTCCTTGAGAGTTGGTTCACTCAATTGCGATCGCAGACGTTGAATGAAGCTCGTTCTGTCCCTAATGAATATTATCTGTTTTTAAAATAACTTCAACTTTCCTTGATTTCAAACCTTTTCTTTTTCCTTGTTCTGCGGTTTGTTATGCAATAGATTGTTTTTGTACTGATGATGCCTTGCGTGTCGCTTGGCGAAACGTCTACTATTTTGTATTTTTAACTGTTTTTAAGTATATATTTTTTTATAAATTTTTATTTTATGTGTACTCATGTCTGTCTTAAATTATTTTAATTGGTGTTTTTAATATTTTTCACATTCAGACGTTAAAATGTATACATTTTGCAAAGGAACAAATTGTTTTAAACCTATCTTGTTTAAAATTTACATTCATTTTAAGACATGAATATATTGTAATGTATAATATAATGCTGATTTCAAATTACACGTAAAGTGAAACTTGCGTCTTTAAATGCAAAGCTGCAATAATTACATCTTTAAATGTAAAGATGCAATAATTGCTTTTCGATTTAGAAATATGGAAATGGAAGCATCTTGAATGTTTCTAATTGTAAATCGATTCTCCAAAAAATAATATATCATATTTCAAAAAAGAAATTTCTCCACTAAATGTAATTCAATGCATACATTAAAATATTTGAACATAATCCCTTTAAAATATCTCCTACTTTCATTAAAAGGGAAATATAGTAGTAAACGAATAGCATATTATACATTAGTTTACAAAAATATTTTTAATTTACAAACTTTCAATTTTTTTTATTTAAAAAAATTGTACATAGTTACTTTAACAAGGGTGTTAAATCAAATCATTGTATTTTAAGTTGAATCATTAAATATATGTATAATTCTGACTCTAATATAACAGTTCTGAAAACAGGAATTTCAGAATTGATTTATTTCTTATAATATATAATTAATTAAAGTCGTCATTCAAAATGGAAGGAACATTAGAGGTGTTAGAATAATTATTTATCCGTTTCTAAAAAAATATTTTTTGTTACTCTCTAAAGGTACGAAGACAGAAAAATGGAATTTGGTGTGGATATATACGTATTGTATGTTTTTTTAACCCATTATTATAAAAATGTGTGTAATAATAAAAATAATGGCAATGTAGTGCACTTATTATAGAAATGTATGTAATGATAAAAATAATGGCAGTAAAGCGCAATTATTAACGAAATAATAGATGAAACGGAATAAGGTTTAATAATACTAGAATCAAATTGCAAATACTATAAAAATAAAGTTATGACTAATGTTTTTTTTAATCAATAGATGGATTGATGTATATTATATGGGATTTTTTTAAACGTAGTCTCAGAAAACTTGAAGAAATATACAGGGTGGACATAAAAGCTTTCCATGTTGGAAAAGAAACAAAGTTATTATCCAGAATATACAAAGACATATGTTTACTCTTGATATAAATACCTGAAAAATGGTAAGTTTACGATCTGAGATATGCAAGTATAAACATTGTCTTCAATGATTATTCCATGTTAAACTTTTGCAATCAAAGAAAGAATTTCTGTTCACCCTGTATGTCAAAAACATCCACTGAATCCTGCCTTTAACTTTTTCGCATTTATCGTGCAGAAAAGTGCATTTTAATTACAAATTTTCTAAACAGTGCATATAAATTCTTTAGTGGAGACTTTTAACTATTCTGTACTCGAAATATCTAGCAAAACAGTTATGTTTGGGTTTAGTTTTAGACAGGTACGAGCATCCTTTTCAACACGAAACCAAAAAGTACCGAAACATCTATTTTAAGAAGAATCCGGCATACCATGGATATCCAAACCAATACCGAGGTTTGAACTCGGCACATCGTAACTACAACTAGTGGTGGGCTTCCTGGACTTGAATAGCAGGTTGACCTAAATACATGAGAATAATTGTAATAAATGGTAGCAGATATTAGATTCTAAAATTATTCTCCCACTATATTGTATTGTAGTATTCCTTTTCAGCAATGTATCAGTTTTCTTAGATTATATAGAACAAAACGAAAAGGACTGATTTTACCAGTTATTATGGATCTAAATCTCTGAAAATGAAGCAATACGGTTTAGGTACATTTCAGATTGTCATTGTTTTTTTTTGCTTCAGGAATGCTTTATATCCCAGAGAAATTACGTTAAAAATTTTACAACATTTAAGAAAGCCTACATGTGTGAACAATTACTAAAATTTACTCAATCAATCAATCAAGTAAATAAGATGTCGCATTAGTAGCTCTAAAAAATAGAATTAAGCATTTCGTACAAATATCCATGGAATCTCAAATTCAGTACGCAGTGATAAAAATTCCGAACGATCACAATAACTTAAAATTACGAAAGGAACAATTATAAGCATTTAAATCTTAATAGTTATATGATTTCTTTTTTTTTCTCAATTAGATGCCATCTATATATTAAAATCCAACATACATAATTTATAAAACTTAATAGCAACAGTATATTTTTATTTCATAAATAAATTTAGACGAAAAATAACAGAGTTTCCTTTGTTTTTCTTATCTTTTTAGTTACTGATATCAACTAATGAAAAATAACTAGTCATCATTTAAGTTGAATGTCGGTTATTTAGAGATACAGTGCACAATAAATTACGTATTTTGCTTTATATGATACTTTGTAATAGCTGAAACATAATGCGCATGCATAATTTATGTTGAACAACTTTTTAATATATTAAATTATTAAAAAATAATGACTTTTTTTTTGACATACATAGAAAACATTTTTTTTGTCACAATTAAAATCCACATGGTCGAAAAGCTCCAACATAAATTTCCTTTTATTTTCCCCCAATAGTTTTTATCAATCAGTTTTTATGTTTGCAGCAATTATCTAGGCTCCACCATTCTACAAACTTTAGATTAATTTTTAAATCTCGATTTCAATATTTTTTTTCTAAAACTCTAGAAAATAAACAGTATATATATATATGAATTTTCATATTGGTACCGTTGCTATCTTTAAAAAATGTTTATTTAAAGGGAGGAACTTTGTGCCAATATTATAAAATCCAACAATGTAACGAAATCAAAAGCACAAATTTCGCTATAAATGTTTTAGCAAACAGCTGTCAAAGGGTTTCTAAAATTATATCATTAGTGAAAATTCAAATAAATTAAACACGAACGCTTAAAAAAAATGAAATCAGAGAAACAAGCAAAGAAGCTGATGTAGCAAAGTAGTCAAATTTGCATTTGCTAACTTCGTCGTTCGACCACGAGTTTCGTTTCTTCGTTACCCTCATGTTACTATTTTTATGCATATGTTTTTAATCCCATTTATTTGCACTGGTGATGAACTTCACAAAATTATAAAACAACTGTCTGCTGACTTCATTTTAATGCAATTTGGGCTTTTTAATAAGTTGTCCTCTTGCATTTAAAAATAACAGTAATGTCAATATTTTAATAGTTTTCGCCGCAAGTTGACTAAATTTTCAAAATACATTTATCAGAACTGATACATTGTATTGAGATTTGGCAATCACAATCGTTTCCTCAAAATGCTTAGAGACCTTGGCCTGATGTCTCGATCTGCAAGGGGCATACATGTCAACGAGAAGTGGTTATAAACCTTTTTCACATCCAATCATTGTACTTATATCAAATTGAGAGTTTCAGAAAAAAATGTAAACATACGAAAACAAAACATAAACATGTTCACTTTTCGGATACATAAGCATACGAAATCAGTTTTTTCGCTTTAAATCCAACAGAAAACGTATAAATAAATATACCTTTTTCATCTGGTTACTATTCTAAAATTAATTTTCAGTCGTAATTTTTCATGTACAGTAATTCAGCCTATACAACATAAAGAAGGAATTTCTAAAGAAAATATATTTCAAAAAATGAATTCTGATAAAATATTTTCTCACATGCGGTTACTTGTCATTTGTATTATAACATTTGATATCATGCATTTCAAGTACGGAGCGCGTTTCCATGACAACATATTTTACGGTGTCATATCCATCTGTTCTTAGCTTCATTGCAATTTTTTTCTCTTATTATATTTCCCATGAAGGATTTTTTTCAAACTATAAATTAAAAAAACATGTAGTATTCATAATTCAAAGTGATTATGCAGATCACTGAATTGTCTGAACGTTTTATGCCTCATTTTATATCAATCATGAAAGAATAAAACTCTTGCAATTTTTTTAAAATGTAAATTAAATCTGAGCATATCGAAAGAATTATATTAATGCTGGTTAACATTAAAAACTTATAATAAGCTGTGTTTCAATTTTTAAATAATATTTAAAAATGGCGCAAAAAGTTGAAAAAAATTCAGATGGACGACAAGGTTTATATACAGGGTGGTTATAATATAAGTATCTGTATTTGGAACTGTCTGTAGCTTGAAGGAATAATCGGAATGAAACCAAAATTGGTACACTTACTATTCGAGAAGGGGGAAGAAGAATAGAACCATAAAAATAATTGCAATAATCGCCGACAGATGGCGCTTTTGAGTGTGAGATGTAATGTGTAATATTGTGTTCCGTGGAGGTGTCACAAACCTTAATGACTTTACCACATACCACAGCATGTGCAAAACATCAATCCAATCCTAATGCGTTACATTCCGCAGATGAGCACGTCGTACACCGCCTGGATTGTGTCCTCTAGTACAATGGCCATGTGGAACCTGAACATGATCGGCACCGCCATGCGAAAGTGTAATCACATTCACTGTGACATTTTCCAATAAATTAGGTATGCCTTCCTGTTTTACGTTCTTTGTTCTTGTATTACATATTACATTTCACATTCAATAGCGCCATCTGTCGGTGATTGTTGCAATTATTTTAGTTCATTGTTTCATTCTTCTTCCTCCTTCTCGAATAATAAGTGTACCGAATTGGGTTTCATTCGGGTTATTCCTTCAAGCTACAGATAGCTCCAAATAGAGATACTTATATTATAACCACCCGGTATATATATATAGAGAGAATGCCTCCTATTATCATTGTCCAACATCTAATTGTCAAACCGTTAATTTCAGATGTATAAAAATGTGTTTCAAAAGTTGTTCATTATCTTAGAGGTCATTTCAGTCAAAAAATATTTATACAAAAGTTACTAAATATGAAAATATATTAATAGAGATATTTAGTAAAAGTACTTGTGTGTACCTCCGACATATTTTATTCGAGGCACACACCTGTACATTTGACTAGTTCTCTTTAGTCTATTACTCTAAGATCAAATAATTCGATGAATACTTTTGGGAAATACTGGTGTATAACTCCCTCAAAATATGTGTAAGCGCACGAATCCTGTAAAATTGGAACTTTTCCCTCCTTGCACTAAAGAAAAAGAAAATAGACTCTGATATATCTTATCAAGCAAAACGCACTCCGATACGAAAACCTGCTGATTTTGTTAATGATTTTATGGAAAACTAGCTGTTACCCGTGACGTCGTTCACGTAACATTAAAAGAAAAATAAATGCATTAATTAAGGAAACGTTTGACCCCCGATAATTAAAAACATATGTAACCCTCTTTATAACAAAGTCCATTTTTTCGAATATCTGAACAGGCCTGATAGCGGGCGATGCCCGCTATTATACTCTGTTATAATAATATCTGTCATGTGGACTAAATGCGATATTTAAAAAAAATCCATTTCAAAATTAAACATGTTGCATAGAAACCTTCAAAATATTAAAATATGCGAATATTTCCATAATCGGGTTTTTATTGTGATTCAATACCTTCCTCAAACTCATATATTTACTATTCTATATTACTCATATTGATACTCGCTTTGTATTATTCTCAAACATTTGAAAAATTCGTTAAACTTCAATATGACGTCCGATTTTTTTTTATTCTCTAATGACGTGATATTAATCTGCTTTGTGTACATACACATACTCATACTCCTTGTATTATTGAGAAATGTTTGAGAAATGTTGAATGTTTCTGTTTTATTACCAATATGACGTCATATTAATATTTTTTAATTGGTGAAACATTTTATTTCATTTTCATTTTTCAAGTGAAAATCTTTCAATAGAAAATTAATTATTGTAGAAAGAATTTTATTGTGGATGTTTAAATATTGGCAACTGCTATAACGAAAAATGTTTTAATTAAATAGGAAAAGGTTGTTAGAATTTTGTTTTTTTATCTCCCTATATTAAAATAATACGATTTTTTCAAATTTTAATATTCTGAGCTTCATAGTAGGTATTTAGCTATAAGTACACAAATTTTCATGCCTGTAAGTTATATAGTTTCTGAGAACGGCTCTGTGACGGACAGACAACGGAGCGGGAGTAATAGGATTTGGTGAGATGAACGAAACGCTAAAAAGTGGGTTTTTAAAGATGAATTGTTTGAATAAAATTAAAATTGTTATTTTTACTGCCTTTTTACTTTATATACCAGTTACAATCATGTAACAATTAAACTGAAAAAAAAAACTCGAAACCTGATTCTGATAGAAAAATAATACTCTAGTTTGCATCAAATAAAATCTTCCCAGTCTTCCATAATTCTTCTATAACCTGAAAAAAAAAACTCGAAACCTGATTCTGATAGAAAAATAATACTCTAGTTTGCATCAAATAAAATCTTCCTAGTCTTCCATAATCGGCTTCACAGCCAAGTTGGAAATCAAAGCTTAGAAGTTTTGGGAGCGATATGGTTACAAATTTACCATAGTTAGCTACAAAACGAAGTTAATTACGCGTCACACTACGTTCCATTAAATAATGTCAAATTGCTGTTGACTGAATTATAGACCTTTCACCAATAAAACTAGTAATAACTTTATTTTAAATTATTTAAAATAATTTAAGTTTTAGTAATAATTATTTTGGTAAATACTTGAACACCAAAGCTTTTTAGCCACCCACAGGGAGGCTTATTCTTTCAATCTCTATCATTTTTCATGTTTATGAAAAGTCACAGCAATCCATCGTTGCCACACGTTAATCTCGGAAAATGAAACATTTGAAGTTAGTGAAAAAATTAATAGCTCAAAAAGTATTAGTCACAAAATTGTTAGACAAACTGCGTTAGAAAGGAAAAAAATTGTTTTTTTTTCTTGATATAAATTTCAAATCGAATGATTATGCCATTTTTCAAATAATGAATTTCAAAAATTACCAAACTTCACAATGAAGTACCATAACGAAACCTTCACGCGTAAAAAGATAATGATAACGGTTGTTGATTTCGGTCGAGAATGGACCAAACGATGTTCGCATTTTGCTATTTTAACCGTTTTTAACGAAATTCTGTAACTTTAGAAGAATTTTTCTTTGAATAGGCAATAGAAATGCGTAAAATCGTTACAAAAATGTTAAAATTACAAAAAAGGATCGATGCAAATTATCAGATATGAAAAATAAAAAAGAAATTTGGTACTTTCGTGTTATAGCAGCCACCAATCATGAAATATTTTTGTTTCTGTTTTCATTAATATATTGTAAATTTGGTACTTTCGTGTTATAGCGGCTTCCAAGGATGAACTGCCAAGCGGCCAAGATTTATCGCCAAATTATAAAGCATGTATGACATTATAATAATATATGATATATATATATATATATATATATATATATATATAACATTTCTGTACGTATGTGGCCAAGTTATAGCCATATATGATGCATATATGATGTATATATATGACATGTGTATATGATGTATATACGACATAAAACATAAATAATATGTGTATAATGACGTATATGGCACATATAGGAGTGTTTGGAATATATATACGCGTATATAGGATGCCTATATAAGCTTTGAGATGATCTTGGCGAAATCATAACTGCAACCTTGGCATAATCATGGGAAAGGTTCAGTAAGACCGTTTTGGTGCTCCCCCCAAATGTAAACCCCATGTAAACCCCTTCATGTAACATATCAATAGATAGATCTCGTCAAGCACTATGGTCTGGTCCTACTCTCCGCCTCTCACTCCCCTCTCCCTTAAGAAACATAGTTCTCTGTTTCAACTCTTTTTAAATTTTAGTTTTTCCCATCTTTCTCAGCCCCTTTAAGCCCCACAGAGGACGTAAGCCTCTTCTAAAGGATCCAAAAAGTCCAAAGAAGTTAAAATCGTCGAGGCCGACATTTCTAAGAGGGTCGCAAGGCCCTCTCTCCCATAGGACCGGAGTTCCCCCCCCCCACGGGGGAGACATTCAAGGTGTTCAAACCCCGTCATGTACCATATCAAATTTTTGATCTCATCAAGCACTTTTGTCTGGTTCTACTCTCCCCCTCCTTCTCTCCTGTCTCCTGTCAGGAGCACTTTTCTTATTTATTTTTTTCAATTTCTCATATTTATTTTAGTTTTTCCCATTTTTCTCTGTTCCTATGGGCCGGACAGCTCCAAAATTTCACCAAAATTAGCTGTAAACCGCCTAAAGGTATTCCCCTCCCTCCGCTTCTTTTGGTGCCTTCGGTTTTTACGTATCTCTCTTGGGGGGCCCGTCAGAGAGGCGAAAAAGGGGATCCCTTTTAAAGACCCATCTCTCAATTGCAAGTGAGGATTCATTTTAAATCGGGTCTCGTAGAGCACTTGTGTTTTGTATAGCTCCCCCCTCCCTTCCCCACACCGCTTTCCAAGATCCCGTCAATTAATGCTAACTTATCATTTGTTAAACAACTTATCTTAGCTGTATCCATCATAAAAGCTGCTATCATAAAACTTTTCATTGCCTTTTTTAGGTTATCTATTAAGTGCTAAAATGCCTTGAACCATTAAAAACAGTTTAAAGGGTGTCATTAAGCCAGCACATTTGTAAACAACAACTACCTCGCCACGTCTCAGCCCATTGGAGCCACATCTTTTTACTATTATATTTATTAAAAATATTTCTAGTCACCGAATCTTTTTAAAACTTGGTGTGTTCGTGCCTAATATGTTCCGCCAGCCTCACAAAAATCTTAGAGCGCTAACTAAATTCGAAAGTGGAGAAGCTGGCTTATGATAACAAATACTTTTTTTTTGACGAGTTAGACTTGGCTGAAAAAATCTCAACGATAAAAGCCGTGGGTGGCCAATCTATATTCTGTCGTAAGGTAGAATTTTTCCCGCTTGTTTTATTTTTTTTTCTCTCTCTAATGAGCATAATAACACGGAGAAATAAATAGTCTTGCAATTTCTTTTATTTTGAAGATTAGATTACTCTTCAGTCTGTTGTATAAATAAACCCTATAATGAACATAATCGATAATTTATCACTAATTTTAGTTGCTTCATAATGAAAAAAGTCCTTCCGGCCTGTACCGGGAGGAAAAGGTAGCTTTCCTATATCTTCGTTTTAAAATTTTAGCTAATGTTACACGAAAACAGCAACTTAAAATGCAAATAAAACGTTTACAAAAGATTCGTTAATACTGAATTTGAATAAGAAATTCGCCAAATTATTGAGCAATAGCCAAATTGGCTTCATTTATGAAGACTTATTTTGGTCGCCAAATTTGGCGATATTTCGCCAAATGTGGCCACGTTTGGCGAGAATTTGGCACTAACGGATATGAATATATAGCTTTATGCGTTTGATTGGGAAAATTATTACAACAATGAAAATTTTTGTAATGTGCTGTCTTGTTTCAAAATGTCAGCTACCCTAGAATTTCTAACTGCTCTATCTCAGCAGTTTTTTAAGATAGAGGTAAACCAAAAAATGCTCTGGAATCCTCGTTTCAAGGCCTAACACTGAATTAAAAAATAAATTTGAATTTTTAACTTTTTTGTATATTTATTTTAGTTTTAAATTTTTAATTGGCCGCCATCTTGAAACAAAATGGCGAACCAAGCTGTCCAACGAACTCAGTCGAGACATTGGTGAGCTTAATACACACAATTAGTTTCATCAAAATTGATTTATAAATACGAGCGTTATCGTATGACATATGTCAGATATATATATATATATATATATATATATATATGGAGATATATATATATATATAAATCAACATTTGAACGGAGGGTGGTTTTGGGGTCTGGGGGTCATGATCGGTGAAAATATATCGAAATTTTCCAGAACTGCTTTCCTCCGAACGGCTGCAATAGGTAGCTTTATACTTTTTTGTATTGAAAGCTACCTAATACATAAATGTACTAATTGCTGAGTTCAAATTGAGTGTAATCGTCTCCAATCAAATTTATCATCCAAAGTCTCCTTCAAATATAAAAGAAATTTCGATACAGATGTCACAGACTAACCGGGGTATCCGTTTGGCGCCAAAATGGTGATCTTATGCCTGGACAATCCGGCGATTTTGGTGAGATTTTGCTTCGCATGACAATCCAGTAAGCAGATTCTATTGGTCTTATATTAAATTAAATAATGTGAGTTTTATAATAAATTAATCATCGTGTGAGTTTTATAATAAATTAATCATCGTGTGTGTTTTAAAATAAAATAATTTGTGTGTGCTTATAATAAAAATTGTGTGTGTTTCATGATAAAATCAAACTAACATGCTGTTTTAGAAATCTCGGCCTAACGGGTGGAAAAACCGGGTGTTGGGTTTTTCTGTTTTTTTGGTCTTGGTTTTTCTGAGCCAAAATGGCGGAAACAAATATGGCGCCAACTCCGGTGCGTCTCTGACAGTTGTTCCGAAATTTCCAACAATATAATATATACGCTAATTGGCGGGTGACCTGGTTACAGAAGATTATTCTAATATCTTTTAAAAACCTTCAAAAAGAAAAAAAAATTTATGCAGAGAAAACTAAAAAGAAATGAATGGTGTAAAACTTTTTAAATGTGTGTTATAATAAACACTAAAATTTAAATATTTGACTTCATTGTTTATAATATTAACTGATATTTATACATTCGAATATAAAAAATTATGCTAAAAATGCTGTCGTATACTTGAAAAAACACCATTTTCTTTAATATCGCTCGAACCGAAGTCACGCTTATGCTTTTTTGGTTTAAAATCAAATTGTTTGGCGACAAAAGTAAAATCAAAATCGTAAATAAACAAATAAAATGTAACTCACAAATACAGTCATTTTTCTAATTGCAGCTGCAAGTTTCTTCTGTGAGTCACATGATGAAGGAGTTAGATCTATTAAAAACACAATTTTAAAAAGAAGAACAAATCAAAAACAAAATTGTTACTCAGATTTTATCAAATCAAATTTTTAGAAGTATTTTTCTTAACCTTACGGAAACGATAAATCTCCAAATATGGTTTTAATTGCAATATTTCTCATTGAATAATTTTGTAAGCATTACGAACATTCTTTTTCATGTATAAATTAAATATTTTCGTTTTACAACATTATTTGTCATCAAAAATGTTTTTCATTTTTTCCCCTTTTCTATTTTAAATAAAATTAGTAACTTTTTTCTTTTATTTTTCGATGTGTTTGTATTATTTTCTAAATTATATAGCAGTTTCAATTCTTTCACCAACGATAATGGTCGCCAAAAATGACCAATAGTAACCTTTTCGTCCAAAATAACAGAATTTTCCATCATAATTCTATAACTAATTTACGTAGAACGTTGTATTATATACTAAAACCTTCCCTGAAAAATTATCTATCAAACAGTGCAAGTTTCATAAAAGAACTTGAGTTATAAAGGAACGGAACGGAATTTTGTTTGTGTTTTGTATATATAGTAGATGTATCCAGACTTGTGGAACTCTCGGTACATATGTTGAGCCAAAAAAAAAAAAAAAAAAAAAAAAAAAAAAACATTCTAATTAAAAAAAAATTAACTATATTAAAGAAGTAACACATTTACAATATAGCTTATAAAGTTAGCATTAAGCAAATTTCTTGTATTTTTTATTTTAAAAACAATTAATTACTTTTTGTATGTTCTAAATTTTCAATAATTTTCGTTTGTCTTCTGCAACCTCAATTTTAGCATAGAGTAAGTAGTTAAAGGGCAAATTTGTCCACATTTGACATTTTAAATTGTTTTGCTATTTATTTGCTTAATCACCGCATGTAAGGGCATTATATTCTAGTGTATAATTATTGTACATCGGCCAATATATATCAATTAGAAAACTCCACTAAAATATACAAAAACATGTAGAAAGAAAGAAAAAGATAGTAATAGAAAGGAGTGAGAGAAAGAGAGCAGCAGTATAAAGAGTAAATTAATGCCTTGGGTATATACCCAATATATACCCAATATATACCCAATATATTGGGTTGTCCATTAAGTTCGTGCCGGTTGGAAAAACCAATTCGTACCGGAAAATTCTATCATTTAATCATTAAACATTGATTCCGATATCCAATGTCCAATAACTAACGGGTAGAATTTTTCGGGTATGAATTGATTTTCCCATGCGACAGGAACTTCCGGACAACCCAATAAAAATTACAAAATATCTATTGTTGTAAAACTTTTGATTATTAGCAATTTGTTTAGCTGTCAGTTTCTTTTGTCCGTCAGTCACTAGAAAAAAAACTTTTTCATCAAACGATTGTAGATCGGCATGTCAGACTTTTTAACAATGTTTACTACTGTTTCTTACATTTTTCACCATTTTATATTATATGAAGGTTGAAAATTGAAGCAGTATAAAAACAACGTGTATTGTATATTTATAATGTTTGTTTTACATACCCTATAAAAAGAGATATATTTCCTAAGATACAAAATATAGTATAAGCACGTACGAAAATATACAAAAACCTCTACCGTCACATTATATTCTTTATCTTTAGAAACCTCAGAAATCAATATTTTATGAACTTTAAAGAAACGTTTACAAAAAACAAAGCTTTTTTTTGCTGCTACTGAGTTTCGGAAACATTTCTTAGTAATTATCATAGTGTAGTGTTCGGTTTCTTCAAACCGGAATAAAAGATTTTTCAGTGCGTAAGTGAATTTATACATGCAAGAATAACAAATTATATATATATATATATATTTTATCTTAATGTTAATGTTGTTATTTTATTATGTTTGTCTGTAAAACATACATATTGAACATGAAAATGTTTACTTGATATTTTATAGCATCTAAAAAAACTCTGTATTCTAAGTTGAGAAAACTGATAATGCAAAATCAAAACTACTGGGTTCCGAAAATCAATGGCAACAAACGAAACTTTGATTTTTATAAATGATTTCTTAAATCTGGAAAATATAAAGGATTCTGAGAATTGTAAATATAAAGAATGTTTTTCGGAATCATAAGTCAGTAGGAAAAGCTTATGGTATATTTTTGTTTGTAGTTATAAGATACTTTCTTAAATTAAAACACATTTATGTTTTTTTACAGTCAAATTACTTTATTATATATACTTTATATACAACAATTGGTTTTATGGCATAAAATGTATTAGTTTGATAGCTAAGGAATATAATAGTAAAATGAATTTCCAATTCTAATCTTGATTTGTTCGTTCATTATAAAGAGAGAGACAAGTGCTGAAATTTAATCGCCGTCAGCATTCGTTGTGAGGAGTATGTGTGTGGTGGTGTTGGTGTTGGTGGTTGTGGGGGGGGGGGTGAGATTCCATTGTCAGTCTATTTTATCTGTCAGATAAACGGTACTTTTACTGTCTGATAATCGAAGTTTTATAGTATAATGACATACATGACACAAAAACACCAATACAGAATCAATAAAATAAAATTTAGTAAAGTGTAAAAATATATCAATCCCCATAACTTTTTTTTAAGCCTAATATTATCTACTATTGAAAAATTATTTAAGCAGTCATTTTAAAAGCATGTGAAATTTATATCATGTTTTATTTTATTAAAAATAAGAGTAATGAAAATTCGAAATAAGTTTGTCTCAAATAATAAGACGTTTATTGTGTTATTAGCATGCATTATCTGTTATTTGCACTGCAGACGAGTTACGATTTTTTTTAAAGTATCCATTTATAATTAATCAAACATTTTATTTGGCATGTTGACTAGATTAATAGATGGAGTTTTAGACACGTTAACCAGCGGTTCACGATTTTGTTTCTATATTTTTCGTTTCATTAAACTCTATATTTGCCTGCTTCGTCCTCAGGAATATTTGTGTTTTGTCTCCTAAGTTAAAAAGTTAAGTTAAAGTGTTTTGTCTCCTAGAATAAATATATTAATTATTCGTAAATTCTGCATGAATAAGCACAGTTTAATTGTCTATTTTCCGGTTACATAAAAAATACATTTTAACAATTACAAAAGACTGTTATAGATTTAAAATAGATTTTTTTTTTAAATCACGGATAGGAAAAGTTGGAGAGAACAGTTGATTGACCCCCCAAAAAATAAAACTTGTTTTGTTACTTAACCGTAAAATGCTATTTACTACGTCAAAAACTACACGGCAAACAAATTTTGTTGAAATATTTAAAATCTTTTATGATAATCAATAAAAATCGTCTGTCTTTCTCTCTATTCCATTGACGTTTGCCTAAACATAGGATCGATTAATGCTGTGGAATTCTTTGAAAAATTCTCCTTTTTATATGGGAATTCCCAAATTACTCTCCAAAATTTAATTGCAATAAACTCTACTGTTTTTAAATACGTAAGCGTTGTTTGTTGTTTGTTAATTTAAAATAAAAATATTATTGACACACTGTTTCACAATATTGTGTGTTTTGTGTAAGAATATACTTTTTTAATGTTAAAAAATTAGAGAATTGATTATAGTAAAATAAAGACTATTTAATGTCTTTCACCGGATTATCATGTAGACATTCGAAAGTCTTAAAATACTAATTATAGAATAACAAAATATTCAAAAGTTCCTTTTTAGCTATTATCATTTATATTTAATAATAAATAAATACGCTTCTACGTAAATGTAGTTACCATGTAAGAATACCATGAGTTTTTATAATTCGCAATGTAATGATATATTTTTAAGTAAATCGCATTCATGGTTTACAAAATATACATCTGCATTAACAAGAGTGAATAGTATTAGTATTCTGATGAATGTGATACGAAAGTGATTAGTATGTCTTATATTATTCAAATAACATTTGAAAAATTAATTAATTTAAGTAGTTATAATTAATGTAATAAATCATGCAATGTCATTAATTTCCAAGCTACTAATTACCTTTCCACACATCATATTTAATAACTAAATGAATAGATATTTCATTTAGCATTATGGTGACATATATGAAACAATTATATAATTTTAAAGATACAATTATACAATTATATAATTTATTGGATTTTTCTTTTTATGATTTCTTACTTGAAATTCAATATCTGGCACTTATCTGTCAATCTTTAACATATTTTGAATTATAAAATCTATTTAAAAAAAAAAAATCTTGTTTCTATGTTGTACATTTTTGAATTATTTTATTAAGTGAAATTTCTGTTTCAAGGTATGCTTTATTGACTCGAACAAAATTTGAAGGTTTCCCTCTATAGTAGCGATTATCATTATAGTAGTGAAAAATCTGAATATTTACAAACATCAGTTTTCAAAAAATAAAATTATAATGAATTATAATGTGTTTTCGAACCTTGAAATTTTTCAAATAACATTTCATAAGTGCATATAAATTGAAGTTACGAACGAATTGACGCTATTATACATGTTTATGTTATAAAATACCTTTAGATCGAAACTATTTATAAAAAAATTACATACCTAATGTTTAATTACATAATATTTCAGAATTACGTTGAAACGTAATAAGTTGTTTACGTAACCATTGACTATTCAGAAAAAATGTACGATGAATTCCTTGAAATTAATCGTATTAATGTGCAAGTTGTTCCGAAGTCTTAAATTTATCATTAATAGTTTACTAGGACATATTGTAAGTTTAATTTTTCCAAGTTTACTAATGAAATCGAACGCAACATATCTGTTGCGTTTTATCGATATTCCCATGGTTTTAATTTAATCGTTTTTATTTTGCGCCTCGCGCAGACGATATTTATCTGTTGAAAAAATGAATCTGTCTTAGAACTTAATGAACTGAACTAGAAATGTAATTACGAAATATAAGATGTAATATTTAAGAAAAAGATATGATGTGCGCGAAATCGTTATGTATATTTTGTTTGTGATCGTTAATATATATGTATGTGTGTCTACATTGTGTAGATTCAATTACTTCATGAACAGTATGAACATTTAATTTCGAAAACTCAGAATAATTTAAGATCGCCTTTTATCTCCCGAAAGAGAACCTTTTAGGTAAGCCTAACCTATTCGTGTGTTCTAGTAACTTTTAAATGATAATTAAATATCAATATAAATAATATTGTAGACAGAATTTACACAAAGGGACAGATTCAATAATATCTTTTAAATGAAGTCTTAGTAAATCAGAGAGTATGTAATTATCTTTTTTAATCAGTATTATATCAAATACAAATATTTACCACGTTTGCATTTGTCTGCCTAATATTCATACAGATCATCAAATATATTACCCCTGTACATAATTTCGAAAATTTAGCTAAATCGCCCAGGGAACGTTTACTTCAAGTGTCATTCTAGAACATTTTGGATAAATTCTAGAGATTTTGACAAAATATTTTAGTAAAATTTTATTCATGAAAATGTATCAAACAAAGAAATAGATAAAGGAAAAATAAATCAACTTCTTAAAATTTTGTATTATCTTTAAATATGCGATATTAAAAAAAAATGTTTACTATATTCAAACTAAAAATTAAGAAATCGAAAATAACAGACGTTTGAAGGAAAGTTGATTTTTTTATGGTCTGCAATCCATTTACAGTTGGATTTTCGCATACATATTTATTTTTATACGAACTTTGAAAATCTCAATGTGAACCATTAAATTTCATTTCTTTCATTGGATATGTAATCTCGCATTTACCTTAGAAACAATTTTCACATTTATAAAACAAGTTAAATACTTAGTTGAGATGTGTCATGATTGTTGTTATTGTCATGAAACATATTAGAATGTGCTGGAGTCCATGGACAATATTGCGAAACGCATTTTCAAGATTGACTGAAACTTCTTATATTAAGATTTTTAATGATATATAATTATTAATGAATTTACCGATACGCATATAAAAATCCATCATTGACTTAGAGAAAACACAATTACAACTTTAATTTTAACTGTGGTCCTTTAAAGTTACACTTTTTACACAGTTGCTACACTGTTAAAAATAAATCCGTTAATTCACGGTAAAAGTACTGGCAGCGAAGTTGCCGGACTTTTTCCGTTCCGTTAGTAGATTTTCCGTTTTGAAAGATTGAAGAAACGGTAACTTTCTGTTATGAATGACCTAGGTTTAAAAAAAAAAAATACCGATCTGTTTGTGCTGCCATCTGTTGACTATAACGGGAGTATTTAATATTTGGTATTTTATTATTATTAAATACTCGCTGGTACAGATTTTCTGGTTGCCATTGGGATTTGAACTAGGGATGATACCGCCTTGAGCCGAGTGTTTTACCGCTAGACCAGCGGGCCATTGCTAGAATAAGAGTTTGAAAGGATGCTAGGGGATTTCTTCAAATCGCTGCTTGGAATTTAAACAATCTAGGGTTTAGAAACCTGGTAACTTTGAAATTAAGTGGGGGGATATTTTATTATAAGATTATGACTGAAAAATTTAGTATTAATAGACGATTGAAGCATGAATTATATTAATTCTTAATTTGATTGTTAGATGGAAAATATGAATATTATATTTTGAATTAAATTCGATAAAGTATGTTTGCTGTTTTGAGAAAATCGATTTTTTTTCAACTATTATATATTTTTAAAATGTGTTCTGTTCTGTTAGAATATATTTTCATTGAGAGTGTCTTTTATAACTTTAAAAAGCAAATTACGAATAATTTCAAAGGAATGAGAAAGTTATTTGTTATTTTTTTTTAATTCGAAAGCATTATTTTTGTTTGTAGCTTTTTTACGTAAAATCGATTTTTTTTTTCACTTAATTTAACTATTATATCTATATATACTAAGCTATTTGTTTAGAATATATTTTAAGTGTGAATATTTTTTTGTAACTTTAAAAAATAAATTGCTAATAACTTTAAAAGCATGGGAAAATTAATTGTTGCTTTTTAAATTCGAAAGAACTATTTTGTTCTTTTAAATAAACTCGAATTTTTAATTTATTAAGTTTTTAGTTTTTCTGTGCTGCAACATGTCAGTTTTTTAAACATTGGAAATAAATATGCAGCAGATAACGGAATATCTCTGTTGCCCACTTTTTTCTCCTTCTGTTCCGTTATTTTCAGGAAATATGAGGAAATTTTCTGTTTTTAACGGAAAATGCCCTTTTGTCCTGAAAAGGGACTTTTTCTGTGAAATTCAGGAAAAAAATACCCGTGAATGTCAGATTATTTTTAACAGTGTAGTAACATTACAATTAATGATCAAAAGTGAACGAACATATAATTTGGGCATTCTCCATAAAATTGATGTAATAGTGGTAAAAATAAATATGTTTCTATTTATAAATGTTTAATAAACGTATTACTAAAAACGAATTAATATTTAAAAAACAGTTTAATTCAAAATACGCATGCACGTCGTATTTAAAAATAATAAAAATAATAATTAAGGACATAAATCATTATTCGTGTTATGTGAGCGATATTTTTTTCTAACATTGATTGGTTGATTTTGCAATAGTTTATACTTACAAACAAATTGTTCAAAATTAATGTAAAGATTTTTCGGCTTGTGAAGTGAAAGTCATAAATTTTTAATATTGTTATTGACCATTTAAATAATTAAGATAACGCGTACCGCCTTTCCACAAAGTAAACCATATGCAATTATAAGTAACTTTCTATCATTTAAAGCGGTATTTGTTCACAAATCACTCCCAGGGTCTACATATTTAGTTAAAGATTATTTTGTGACTTGGCCATTACGCAGCACAAGGAAGTTATTACACCTTTCTTTGTGTGTTATGGGATGGGATGGTGTTAATTGATTTATTTCTCATGAATACGAGGGATATAAGCCTAAAGAAGAGATGCCTTGGGTGGGGGGTCTTTCTAAAAGGAGGGTTTCTGGTAGGTATTCACGTTACATCTGAAGAAAACCATCCAAAATTCCTGACATCTATCTCGACCGTAGGAGAGCTTACAATATTTTACAAACATAAAGTCCACTCTACCAATATATATACGTTCAGCACTCATACAAATACTATTTTATGCAATGCTTTTATTGATAAACGCGATTATTAAAATGTAAGCAACAGACGTCACATTCTTGTGCTGTGTAACTGTCAAGTCACAAAATATTCTTTAACTAAAGATTTAGAGACTAGGAGCGATTTTTGAATGAAAATGTCACTGTTTTAAAAAAACGAAGCAGTTTAGAAAAAATCTGTCTAGCATACATCAGCACGCTGGTTGAACGATAAAAGATGTAGATGAAAATTTGAAGAAAAATAAAAATAAATATACTAAACTGTTGTCCTGATTAAAGTTAATATTTTATCAATCATCTATCATTTCTTCAATCTTAAAAAGTACCCCCCCCCCCAATATATATATATATAATATTTATTTGCTCTCCAGCATTGTAACGATTATTCATGTCATTAATTCATTTTCAAATTTCAATTAAAATTATGTATAATTGTTTAGCTGAAAAATGATTTTACACACATATGTCTGCTAGTACCTGTGACAACTAATTTATTCATCTATTTCCGTATTTAAATTGGATGTGTACCGTTTCAACTAATCATATGTATGATAGTGCAGTAACGTAAAAGAAATATTATTATTATTATTATTATTTCGAAAATAAAATACAAGCCAAAATTAATCCCTAACAGTGAGCAGCGAACAATGGATGAGTTAAGGGCTTCCTAGTTGCAAGAAAACTTAGCGCCTTGTAGATGAGTATTTCTGCAATACATCTTGGAAGCCACGACAAACGTCTATCCGTACCCTATATATATACTACATTAAAAGTTTAAGATATAAATATAAAAGCGAGGAAAATGTTTCAGCTCAGTGAACCGGAAGACGAAATTAGTAGGGGGATGATAGCAAAGATCCATTTATTTGGACTGGCTGCGCAAGCGACCATTTCGAAAACAGGAAAGCGGAGCTTCGCTAGTAGATGCTAGGAAGTCCGAAGTAAAATACGATTTGAGAAAATATAACGATATAATTTTAAAATTATCTGATTATAGATATCAGTAATATGATAGTAAGTTAATCTCTAATTAGTTAATATCCATCAGAAACAGTTTATTGTGTCAATTGGATTCCCAGTTGTAAAACAACTCCACTCCTTGTTTATGAGTAGTCCTATATCACATCTTATAGGATACATGAAAAAAAAGTATAAATGTAGCACATTTGCACTACACAAAATGAAAGAAAAGTAAGGGATTTCACTGAAAACTTCATCAGCCAATCAGGAGAGAGATAGTCTGCCAATTGAATTTAACTAGCGTAGAACAGCCAATCAAAAGTAACTTCCTTGGAACAATGGAACAATGTAGGGAGCTTTATGGATCATCTAGTTGCGAAGCAACTTAATATACAGTATAGAAGTAATCGACTTTCAAGGCAAATGGGAACCCGTAAAAAAACATATAATTGTAGTAAAAAAGTACTTAAAAATACAAGGGAAAAAAATAAAAGTATAATGCAGCATAATCAAAAGAAAGTTTAACAATTTTTAACTTTTTCTTGGTCAAAACTTTTTCTTAATTAGAAACATTTTATTACATTTTTCTGGTGTAGAAATGTAAAATTATAGCAACTAGTAAATGTTATATTACACATATAAAACATATTCTACATTTAACATATTAGAAAGACAGCAAACGAATATTTAGTCCATATCATAGTAATTATTTTTCCAAAGATAGATCAACTGCAATAAATATACGCTATGTTCTCTCATACATCATTCACAAACATTTTCATACTTTTCATATTTGTAACTATCTAATATGTCATAACTTAATATCTTTATATGCCAAACGTTTTCTAATATCTTTATCATCACATTCTATTCTGCGAGGTCGTATCGATCATTCACATCACTATAACGCACACGAAGCCACAAAAACTGTGTCACACATAGACTAACATATAGACATTTTATTTAAAAATAATCAAATCATGTTCATAATATCTACAAAATGTGTAAATCTCCATGAAAACGGAAGTATAAAAATTTCACGATACAATAATTTCTTCTTATGAATATAGAAGAAAACAAAAGGAATGCTAAACAATTAGAGACCATATACCATAATGTAATTTCTTTGGAAGGTTCTTGTAACCTAACAGCTAAAATATCATTTAAAAAAGGCTAACATGGAAAAGGTTAGTTCAAAAACGTATATGAATTTCTTGGTAATGCAGGAAAGTATACCAAAGTTAGAGCACAAACAGACAAATGGACATAACTAAACATAAATACATAAAATGTATTGGAGAGAGTTAAAGTAATAATTACATGTCAGTAAAAATCACCAATTTATACACATTTCAAACATAAAAAGAATTTAATTGTCTTCTATAAAATTATTATTTCAGTAATAAAATATAATTTAGATAGATTACTTTTAACTTCGTATTAATTATTTTAAACTAATTATTTTTCACAAGGTTAGAATTTTCTTTTGTTCACTTAATTTAAAAAATCTTTCTTCTTTTGTTTAATGATTTTCGGATACACAATAATTACAAAAAGAACACTTAATCTAGCTACATTTTAATCATTATTTTCGCACTATACGTAGTCTTAGAATTGCTTCTTAATATTTTTGTTACTACGCGTACACACACACACACACACCAAAAAAAAAAAAAAAAAAAGGATGTAATTAAAAGTTTTTTGGAATGTTTTCGCAAAAGACGAATGAGTAGAAAGAAAACAGATTTTAATTACCGAATGATGTCGCTCTAATGCATGTCAATTACAAGTTTTGCAACGAGCAATTACAAGTTCTTGCTTACGAATGAAAATACTTGTAAAAACATAAAATCTCTTAATTAAACGTTCTAAAATTTGATTTACTTTTGTTAATTTATTACACGAAAATGTTAAGAAAAACTGCGTTTGCATTTTATATATACAAGATATCCCTTTATATCACTGAACAAAAGCTAATGCCTAAACTGTTAATTTTACAGATATATAGTTCAAGTTGCAATTATGTTTCATATGTTTGTCTTTCTCATAAGAAAATCCATTTATGACAAAAAAATAGTTATATTTTAAAAAGTCTCGAAATTTAAATTTTTATAAGGCTTCTGGATCTAGAACATTATATTTAGAAAAACTTTCTTCGTAATCTAAAAAGAAAAAATTGTCAGAACTTACCAAAGTAGGACACTTTCAATGTTATGACTTTAAACCGGTTTCTGTCATTAAAAATGAAAAACATATTTTTAATAACCTCAAGGCAGAAAAAGGATCTCGGATTTTTCAGCATTGATGGTGTAAAAACTCTACGGCATGTCATTTACAAGTTTTGCAACGAACAATTACAAGTTTTTGCCTACGAATGAAAATGCTTGTAAAAACATAAAATATTTTAATTAAACGTTTTAAAATTTGATTTACTTTTGTTAATTTATTACATGAAAATGTTAAGAAAAACTGCGTTTGCATTTTATATATACAAGATATCCCTTTATATCACTGAACAAAAGCTAATGACTAAACTGTTAATTTTACACATATATAGTTCAAGTTGCAATTATGTTTCAAATGTTTGTCTTTCTCATATGAAAATCCATTTATGACAAAAAATTAGTTATATTTTAAAAAGTCTCGAAATTTAAATTTTTATACGGCCTCTGGATCCAGAACGTTATATTTAGAAAAGCTTTCTTCGTGATCTAAATAAACCTTTTTGTCAGAACTTACCGAAGTTAGGACACTTTCAATGTTATGACTTTAAACCGTTTTTTGTCATTAAAAATGAAAAACATATTTTTAATAACCTCAAGGCAGAAAAAGGATCTCGGATTTTTCAGCATTGATGTTATAAAAACTCTAAAGCCTCTCTAAGAAAAATACTTAGAAAAAGCTGAAATGTATGTCAATATTTAGTAGTGCATTCTTTATATTCAAAAGTTATATACAGTATTACTTAGTAGTATACAGTAGTATATGATATATGTTATATTTAGCAGTAGTTATATTTAGTAGTATATATTACATTAGTAGTATATAGTAGTATATAATATATAGTATATATTATATTTAATAATAGTTATATTTGGTAGTATAGTTATATTTAGTTACTTTTATAATTATTTTATATTGTTTATAATATTTTTAAAAATATTTTTATGTTATATTGTCAATATTTAGTAGTGCATTGTTGCGTAGGAGTAAAATATTTGTTGAAATCCGCATTTCATTTTTTGCATTGGCAAACTAATCGTACGTCTTGAATGCCAGGGATATGTGATATAATTAATATTTTGTATGTATCTTTGTACAAATATTTATATTGCATTAATCGCCGAACAAAAATGTTTAAAAAAAATGATCCCTGTTAATATTTTAGAGAGTAATATCAGTACTCTTTGTGTGTTATTTCTCAGAAAATTAGAAAAAAAAAACAATATTTTATTTTATATTTTATGTATACAAACAAAAATATGTACTAAAAAATCAAACGATTCCAGTAAGTTTGTGACATACCCATTAGTGCAGCAACGTTGAGATTCAGACATAGTCAGGTGTAATCTTAAAACAACGTTTATTAAAATTTAATTGGGAATGGAATCAATTGAGTTTCTTTAATTCAGCCTGGTCTACTCTGTGCTTAACCATAAATTAGACCATAGATCAACACTCTTTAATAATTCAAATGCAACATTATCAATTCAAAATTCACTTACGTGTATAACACTGGCGGCTTAAATGAAATCCCTAATAGCTTCGAGATAAAGCAAGGGTATCGCTGCAACTGAATGTTAACTAACAACTTTACTAATTATCAAAATTTTACTAAAACTTGAAACACGTGGTTGCCAATCAATTTTATTGTGCAATAATGAAAGTATACTCTTACATAAACTAGCAACTGCTGTTGCCCAGATTTTACACGCTTCGATACCTCAGAAAACGTGACGAACCACGTGATTTCACAGCAGTAGACTGGTCTCATAATCATATCATAGTAACGTCTCTACTAAGATGTGCTGATACAAACTTTCACATCTACTTTTATACTCTGTATATTCACTAGCGTAACGTAATTTGCATGAAACTACAGCGAAAACTACTAAACGCAAATTCCGAGAGCTAGAAGCACACTTCGGAAAATTAAAGCCGCTTTTGCGCTAATATGGACAGAACGTTCTCATTGGTCAACATCTCGGGTTCCCCCGTATTCATTGCTCACTGTTGAGTTGGAGCTTTATATTCTCCAGCAGTGGAATTATTCTGTACTATTGTCTTTTTCACAAATATTTTTTCCATTATATTCATATGTTCATTTATTTATTGTTCACCACCCCGCCCTATGTCGCTTTTACCAGTAGGGATTTGTATTTTATTTAAGACGGGAGATCTATGCTCTACAGACTTGGTTCCTAGTCTGAGCAACACCTCTCGGACAGTAAAGTAAAGTAAAGTCATGCACACAAACTACGTGTTTAAGCCACTGAAATTATCAGAATGAAAAATGTTGTTGTAAATAGTGAAATATCTTGCGATTTCTTCGCCTCTTATCCGTGGCATTAGTCTAATACGAAAGTATTTTTTTAATATCGTTAAATAACATTTTAAATATATTTAAAAACTTTATTATTATACATTATTGATATTTTTCATATAAAATGTTTTTTTGGTGATATTAGTGGACAAGCTAAGAAAATATATTAAATTTAAAAAGGTCTATTAGTTTCCAATAATAAAAAAATATGATTTCACCTATATTCTGTAACACAGGAAGACCGGTTTAGATCCCCTATTATTTACTAGAAAATAATGAGTGCTTTTTAGGTCGCAGTTACTGATATACAAAAGCATTTGTCCTGCAAAACATAACCACCAAATTACAAGAATTAATATAACATCTTAAAGACGAATCTCAAGAATTCTCATGTTTATGATACATGTCTCTATAATCATATTTTTTGAAAAAAAAAGACATACCATGTGATTTATTTACACATTTTTATTATATATATTTTTAAATATTTACACATTTTTATGGTACACATCTTTATTTATTTTATTTCATTAAATTTCTGCAATGCTAGCAAAGTAACTACAGTTCCGCAAGTAGTTAACATACAGCTTTATAAAGGTTCTGCTTGTGCAAAAGAGAAAATCAGCAGAAATAACATACGTGCTTAATGAAGGGGAATTGATTGAAGCATTTTCTAAAGGGAAGTAGCTCCATTTTTGACGTTTTTGAGATGCCCACATTCTTGTTTAAAAAAGTCGCTCAAAATAGGTATATTTTGGGTATTATTGGTGGAAACCATGTATAAATGCAAGGCCTAATGCATAAGTGAAAAGAAATACTTTGGACGAAACTATAAAATTTAAATTTTAAAATATTTTTATTTTTATTCCCGAAAACGTCAAAAATGGAACTAACTCCATTTAACAGCAGACCCTTCAATTACAAAAAAAGAACACAATAAATAATTTATCTGTGCACATTCCCTTTTGAAAGAATCCCTGCAACAAACACGAGAGCTGTTTCTATTTTGTATTATATTTTTCGGTTTTGCAGTGAATTAAATAATCAGTTATTAAAACCTTGAAATAGAAGCTCAACGTTAAATTTACTTTTCTTAAATAGTTTGGTTTTCTCACGTCCTGTAATCACAAACTATTTAATTGAAACATCTAAATACTCATTATTCTATTATAGGAACATTCTAATTATAAACGGAGAATTTTTAAAGGACATTTACATTTTATGGGTGACATAATCATGGAACAATTATAATGTGAAGAATTATAAGATGTCTTTGGCGGTAATTATAGATAAGTTCATGTATTTTAAATAAAATGGGTTATTAGTAATAGTAACAAGTCGCCTCATTATTGCTTTATTTGAAAGAGTCAATTAATTACCAGTTACAATAAAATACGAAAACTATTCTGAAGGAAGATCATAATTTTTTAACTCTAAAGATGCAATAATTGTGCAATAATTAATAAATGCAGAAGGGGAAATTTCTTGAACATCATTAATTGGAAATAGATATTTTAAATATAATATATTATCTGTCAGACGGCAGTTTCTTAAAATAATATAATTTCGTGCGTACGTGAAAACGTTTTAAAATTAATCCCTCACATTCTCATTAGAATAAAAATATCACGTAAGGAACGTATAAAAAGGTTGCAAATGGAGAAATATAGCAAAATATACAGTATACGAAATTAATAACTTATTGTTTCTAATTTTTTTGTTACTGATGTCTATGTTTTTACAATTACAATTATTTCTTAGTATGAGAATATAAAATTCTGGTTGTTGTAATGAAGAAATTATTCAAGTGGCTCTATAAAAGTGATTGGAGAATTTATGTTTTCTTTTAAATGCGAGATTAATGAAACAAAAAATTGATATTGAATGACTTGTTTTACGTTATTCCACAAGCCAATGGCTGCTCAACGGGTGAAGCAGGGGATGTGCCTCTTTACCTAACATTTGATTAAAAATTGTTTGTATGAAATATACGTTATACTGTTTTATTTCCCTTTTCTTTATTTTTTTTCAAAATTAATTTGGATTTATATCCAATTTTCAATAACTAAAAATATATAATTCGGGGAGTGCAATAAAATGCCCTCATTCTTTTAAATCAAGACCGCGACCGTAAAGTGGATTTGCAGTCTGTGGTGCAGAGTTCATGGAAGACATTTTATAAGGCATCGGTTAGATTTGGTCATATTGCCATGGGAGGAATTCCCCTAGGAAGAATTTTTGTAAACAAAGTAACCTGAATTATCGTTCTAGTACAAAAACCTCTGAAAACATTGCACAATTGTCTCCTCCTTCCCACAGACCGCATTGGTGCAGAGCTCAAGGGAAATGTAGGAAATCTTCACCTAAATGGGGGGATTTCTAAGGTAACAATGGCATCAGCCTACGATTTTCCAAATGACTCTTACAAAACAGGGGATAAACATGAAGAGTAATAAAAATAAGATGCAAAACTCATCATTGGCAGTACTGCTTTGGAAGAATACCTGATTAATAATACCTGATATTTACTTAATGATATTTAATAAATACCTGATTTTATTAAATATATATAAATACGATTTTTGTTACTGTTTTCCGTTGTTGTTTGTTATTGTGGATAATATATTTCATACATTTTAACACTAAAAATGTCTGGTACGTATCCTGCAAATGACATTTTTGTAATTTAAAGCACCATTTAATCTAAGAAAAGATGAAGATAAGAGGGTCCTATTTCATCGAAGACCAACATAATAGTTAGCAACTGTAGTCAAGAAAGACATAAAGAATAATGGAAATTGTTCCAATAATAATTTTAAAACGTTTCATTTACTGAATATAAACGATTTCGCTGTTCGCAAGGATTCAGACATTGTTGGTCCTGCTGACGTTTCCGCATTAAATATTCTGCATGAAATAAATAGGACTTCAAGGCTTCTCAGATTATTTAAACAAGCAGGGAAGACCGAGCTATGCTCGGTCAAAATTAAATTTGAGTTTAAATATCATGATCCATGACCAAAATGACCCACTATTTGAATTTTCTCGAACATGTGACTTAGCCCAACAGTCTTCTCGCGCCCGAAAACCATAGGATGCAAAATTTAGTGTAAATTGAGCCGCTCTTTAGATCTTGACCCACAATGACCCAGAAATGATTTAGTAATCGAATTTTCCCGAACATGTGACCTAGCCCAATGATTTTCGCGTGCCCGAAACTCGTAGGACACAAAATTTAATCAAAATCGTTAGAGCCGTTTTTTAGATAAAATTAATTTGACCCGCTTTGACCCAAAAATGACCCACTAATCAAAAGTTCTCGAACATATGACCCAGCCCAATAGTCTTCTCGTGCCCGAAAATAGTCGTATACAAAATTTCGTCAAAATCGTTTGAACCGTTTTTTAGATACAATTAGCTTGACAATGACCCAAAATGACCCACTAATTGAATTTTCTCGAACATGTGACCTAGCCCAACAGTCTTCTCGTGCCCGAAAACCATTGGATGCAAAATTTAGTGTAAATTGAGCCGCTTTTTAGATCTTGACCCACAATGACCCAAAAATGACCCACTAATCGAATTTTATCGGACATGTGACCTAGCCCAATGATTTCATCGTGCTCGAAACTCGTTGGACACAAAATTTAATCAAAATCGTTAGAGTCGTTTTTTAGATAAAATTAATTTGACCCGCGTTGACCCCAAAATGAACCTCTAATCGAAAGTTCTCGAACACGTGACCCAGCCCAATAGTCTTCTCGTGCCCGAAAATGGTCGGATACAAAATTTCGTCAAAATCGTTTGAACCGTTTTTTAGATACAATTAGCTAGACCATGACCCAAAATGACCCAAAATGACCCGCTAATCAAATTTTCTCGAACATGTGACCTAGCCCAACAGTCTTCTCGTGCCCGAAAACCATTGGATGCAAAATTTATTATAAATTGAGCCGCTTTTTAGATCTTGACCCACAATGACCAGAAATGACCAACTAATCGAATTTTCTTGGACATGTGACCTAGCCCAATGATTTTATCGTGCTCGAAACTCGTAGGACACAAAATTTAATCAAAATCGTTAGAGTCATTTTTTAGATAAAATTAATTTGACCCGCGTTGACCCCAAAATGACCCTCTAATCGAAAGTTTTCGAACATGTGACCCAGCCCAATAGTCTTCTCGTGCCCGAAAATGGTCGGATACAAAATTTCGTCAAAATCGTTTGAACCGTTTTTTAGATACAATTAGCTAGACCATGACCCAAAATGACCCAAAATGACCCACTAATCGAATTTTCTCGAACATGTGACCTAGCCCAATGGTTTTCTGGTGCCCCAACGGTAGGATACGAAATTTCGTAAAAATCGTTAGAGCCGTTTTTAAGATAAAATTTGCATATATATAACCACACACAAGATTTGCTCGTATTAGAATATATGATATAACAAAATTGCAACATAAAGATTGTGGAGAGCAATTAAAATGCGAACAAAGGTTGGGAAATTTTGAAAAAAATCAAAACGTCATTGTTGATGTCATAAGAAAAAATGCAGATTTATTAAAATTCCGTTCAATGAAAATGTACGTTTAAACATACTTTTCTTTCAGATTTTTATTGTTCCTGTTTTACAGTTAAGAAAACGAAAATTTGCATTCTGTGTGCATTATGAAAGTTTCATGCAATTATAAAATATTGCTTAAGTTGTTTAAATCAGGAAATACGTTAGAAATACAAAATCAATGTGAAACGAATAAAAATGTATTTACTGGGTAATTGAAAACGATTCAAAATGAGTTAATCCCGTACTTTTCTAATTATATCGATTATCAGGTCAACAACGAAATAAACAAACTGTCTTTTCCATTTATGTAGATAATGCTACGAATATACATTAAACTTCCTAGTGTTTCTTAATAATAAAATTTATTAATTACGAAGACATATTATTCGAGAAATGTTTGTGGTTTCACGATGTAAATGAAAACAAAACATCGAAAACTCATACAAAATAACTAATAAAGTTTTAAAGACATGTAATTATGAACACAAATTAATAGGATAACAAGGAAACCCGTGTACAAAAACTAAATTTTAGCGGAAACTGGCAACCTTGTTCCACGTAATAGAGAATTTTCATTGGATCGTACGCACAGATCGTGACTGCGAATTAACGAATATTGGCGTAAGATTTTGGTGACAAATATAGTATTTTTTTCAATGTTTATGACAGTTATTTTACCTCAAAATACACTACATTTTTGTGAATGAATTAACATTTTATTTATGTGTTGCAACTGATACAATATTACGTTTATTTATCATATTTGTATGATGTATATTGCATTTTTCTCAGTACTTAAAAAAAAATGCTAATTTTGAAAATAGAACGCAAAAAAAAAAAAAAAAAAAAAAAAAAACATTGCCTAACGTAATTATTACATTGGCTAACGTAATTTATGTATGAAGAAACATAATTTATTTTGAAGTATGAATATTTTAGTAAAGGAATTCTGTTAATTGGATAATAAATATTTCATAGTTCTAAAGTTATAATATACTTTTTAAATGTAAATTTCAAATATGACAACATTGTATTTAATTTTTTTAGTTTACTTACATAAGTGATTTAGATATTAAAATAATTTCTTTAACATTATTCCACTTAAATAATAATAAAAAAAATACTGAAAAGCGAATAATTTAGACACATATTGAATACATGTACAAGCCTACTTAATATAAAAAAATAATACTTTAATAAATAAATTCTGCTAATTACACATTTTTTGAGTTACAAAAGTTGTAACATAAATATTATTTCAATGCAATTTTATTCGAGTAATTATTGCTTTAAATATATGTTTCATTTTATTCATTAACATATAACTCTTAGTTGATATTAAATAAAAAAAAGTTAGTTTCATTAACAAGATTTGATTAAAAGAAATACACAGTATCTAATAATAAATTAATAAAGATATAAACTTAAAAATAGTCAAACACAACAAAGAAACAAACCATAATCTTTGGATTAAGAGATAGGTATTCTGGCCACTGTGTCATATCCTTCACTCCTTCAGTTGTCCAAGACGACATAAATCAATGTGAGCGTTTCTGGAAGATAGTTGTCATAATTGGGCTAATTCAACATCACCAAGCACAAAATTAAACTATGTTATAGCTTCATTTCGACGGACAACGCGGATTGGTTGAATTGGAACTTAACGTACGATCCAATGATGGAATACGTGAAACACGATGGCCATCGCAGACTATTGTGTCAGAAAGCAAGTTGCCACCACCTTTTTTTAGAAAAATTATCTTAAACATATTTAATGAAATAAATTCTGAGATTTAAAAAGATAAAGAAAACTATTTAAAAAAAGTAGCGGCAATTGGCCGTCTTGTATGCAGGTTCCTGTAGTAGGACAATGTTATTATCGAACAAGTGTAATGTCGGGACATGGAGACATTTACCATTTTTTCCAGGGTAAAAACTGACTCTAAATTAAAAAAAAATATATCATGTACCTAAGCTTGAATACTGGCATTGCAAACAGTTTTTTTTGCATTTTTTAATCGCAGAATTTGTGAAAAATGCATGCGATTATATAAGGGGATGGTTAACCATACGTAAATTCTGGTATTCAAATGGACGACAATGATATTTCTCTCGAAATTTGTTGTCGACTTATACACCGGGAAATGTAGTAAATGGACTACAGAAGAAAATTAAAGATAGAGCTTCTCTACAAGACTGTTTCGTTAATTTTTAGACCATTCTTTGAATTTTGTTTTACAGTAAAATTTATTAAAAATAACGAAATGTCAGATTTCTTTTCTTGTTTTGTTGTACATTATTTTATCTGAAAAGACGTAAGCATAATTTCTAAGCGCTTAATAAATCGTTACAGGTTATAGCAACTTTCAATGCATGCAAATTATGCATGACGTCTAAATTTTTTCTGGAAAATTTCAAAGTATCCACAAAATTTAGCAAAGGAAATCTTATTATTCCTGTTCACCATAAAGCATACATAATGTTTTCTGAAACGTTTAAATAGAATGCTCTCCTTTAAACACATAAACGTTATGGCAGGAGGTAGATATTCACTTATAAAGGGAGTCTAGTTTGATTAAAGTGAGAGTTTTGTCCGACAGTAACATGTGCGCGTGAACGCGACATCTATCTCTCCTTTCTCCAATTTTCACAACTGCAATTGTGCTCTGCTTGAATCTGAGTTTCACTGTTATTTTATGCGGTTATATGGTAAACAGTTCGTGGTGGTCATCTGACGAAAATAAATTTGAGATTAAAAGTTTGAACGATCAGATTTTAAGTGGAACACCACCTCATCGAGGACGGAAAGATTGGACTTTCTAGCCTCAGAGACTTAGAATCCGCATTGCGGTCAAGAGCCCTGAGATATTGAGGTCTTGTGTTAGCTAAGGATTTTGTCTAAGGTAAAAAAAAATTGGTAAAAAATTGTTCAACTTATTTGAATAATTCTAGTTAGTAGCATTCCGCTTGTTCCACTGCAATATCTATCTTATTATTGTATCAATACAAGTGTGTTTTAGCTTATATAGAGTGTAATGGCTTCAACTCGTACCCAAAATGATTACGCACCTAGTGCGTTAGAGGTCGTCCCCAAAACCGATTTTAGTGGTAGCGAGGATGTTAGTGTGTATGTATATATATGTGTGTGTGTATCTATCATACATCTGTCATAATAATAATACTTTGTTTGATATTTTGCCTTTATGTATCAAATAGTATTACGCAGAAGGAAATTACATAGGTGGAAAGTTGTTTTTTCAATGTTATTGCAAAACTTACTACAATATATTCCTCAATAATATATCAACGTCATGTTTATTGAAATTTGTAAAAGTATGTACAAACAATGGTAATTTTGATTTACTAACATCACGACTTAAGTCATGGTCAGAGTTTATGAATTTCTGTTTTATCATCTCTGGACCTTAAAATGGGATTCTTTCTATACTGATTGTGAATACATATGAAAATCCAAACGTCCTGTTAATCTAAGTGAGTATATATCACATTATATATCATTAATTATATATTTTACATTTAGAATTGTGAATGTCAAATAAATGAGTTTTATGTCTATTAAAGAAGAGAATATATTTGTAACTAAACGAGAGTTAAATCATTTTTTTAATTCAAAACCAGTTATTTTAAATAAAAATTATTTAATTACAAATTTATAGTAAACAAAAATTAAATATTCTTTTATTTGCCTGATATTTCGCTTACAAATTTCCCATTTAATATTCTGTTTACGAAATACAAAACTTTACAAAATCCACATGTAATTACATTCACATTTCTCAACAAAATAAAACGTGACATATTTCTGAAACTGTATAGTACTTACTTATGATAAATTATCTCAAATTTGCTTCTTTCAAATGTCTTTAAATAGAGTTTGCGCAACAGAGATGAGTTTTATATGTTGAAATTTTCGTTAAAATACAGAAAGAGACATATAGTCTCATGAGCATATATTGGAATATGGTAATGCATATTATAGTAGAAATTTGGAGAGAGACATTTGGATAATATATTTCTTTGACATTTAAAATGATTTAAAATTTATTTTAAGCAAAGACTTCAATTAGAGAGTTTCTTAACTGTTATGTAAAATGTTTATATCCGATGCATGTTACTTAATCAAGATTTTTCAAATATCTAGAAAGCATTTTACGAAATACATCTAAAACTCTGAATATTTTATTAAGCCATTTGGAAAACGATTAACATGATATTCAGCAAATTTTTTACTTTCTTCTTTCTTTACAAGAATAAAGTATTGAATTCGTGAAAATTTTCGACTTCCGGTTTTCGACAGATTTATACGTTTTAGAAGGTCCTTAATACGATTTGACTGTTTTTAGAAAATGTCTGTCAGTGAGTCTGTGACTCTGTCTGTATGTGACAAAAAATTTGTGGGCGCTCTATCTCAAGAACTAATGCACGAAATTTAATAAAACCTTATATGCAGTTACTCCTTGATATAAATTGGTGCTGAAGAGTTTTTGTGGCAAATTGCCCAACAGGTGCTGCTGCTATGCTGTATTTTCACGATTTCCGCAATAGCTCTATCTCATGAACCAATGCACACAATTTCATCAAATATCAGATTCTGTTAGACCTTGACATAAAACGATGCTGCTTATGTTTTTGTGTAAATATCCCAACAGCGCTCTACCTCTATAACTAATGCACGAAATTTAATAAAACCTTATATTCAGTTAGTTCCTGATGTAAATTAGTGCTGATTTGTTTTTGGTGAAAATATCTCGACAGGTGGCGCTGCTATGCTGCATTTTTTTCGATTTTCACAATAGCTCTATCTCAAGAACTAATGCACTTATTTTCATAAAACTTCAGAATCCTTTAGACCTTGACATAAATATAAGCTGTTTATGTTTTGGTGTAGATATCCCGACATGTGGCGCTGCTATACCACTTTTTGCATCATTTATACGATAGCTATCCTGCAAGAACTAATGTACGGAATTTCAGAAAACTTCAGATTCTGTTACAGCTGGACATAAATAGATTATGCTTACGTTGTGGTGTAAATAACTCAAAAAGTGGCGCTGCTATGTTACTTTTTCATTATTATCACGATAACTACATCTCAAGAACAACTGTATCATCAAACTTCAGATTCAGTTATAGACGTTGACATAAGTTTTTGTTGATTAGGTTTGGTCTAAATCTCCCAACAGGTCGGCTCTACTATGCTGCATTTTGCAGGCATTACACGATTTTAGCAATAGTCATATCTCAAGAACTAATGCACGGAATTTAATAAAACTCTAGATTCAGTTATACCTTGATATAAATTGGTGGTGATTCTTTTTAGTGTATGCGAAACCTGTGTGAGATAAAAGAAAGTTTTGGGATTGGTCACATTCGACTATTTGGTATTATATATAAGTTTTAACTTTTCTTTATCGTCTATAAGTCGAAAACAGTAAACAAATTATGCAAATAACTAAAAAAATGGGTTCAAGAAAAATTATACTGCGTAGTCGACTTGTATAATTCTATGGCAAAAAAATAAAAATAAAAAATCACAATGTATGAAGCACTTTGTTGATGTAAGTGTGTCAAATAGAAATTTTTTTGCCATGATTAAGCATGGAGCAATTGAAAGGAAACCAGGTAATATTCGCATAGCACGTATTACAGACAAAGACACGGCGAGAAAACAAATCGAGGCAATTGAATAAAATTATAATATATATAAAATAACATTGCACATAAGAGGTTATATGAAGAATACTGACCGGTTTCCTGACATACAACTGTATAAATTGTAATAAATACTTAAAACTATATATGAAATTTGCGTAATGTTTCTGCTTTGCGCTCGGTTTGCTAACAGTTGTCTAGTTTGGTATTCAGACTCTGCTCAGTGTATAAATTCACCGTCCAATGTTAACCTTACGGAGAAAAGTTTCCGGACTGTTATGGACCTTATCTTAAAACTTACAGAATTGTTCCCCTTCATTCTGAAAAGATATTTAAAAGTCTCTCAATTCCCAATTCAGTAATTAAAATCCTAACTATTTTATTTTATTTTAAGTATAAAATTTATTTATGTGTCCAAAACAATATCTTACGTTTTTAATCATGAGAAACAAATTGCAGTCAAAAATTACCGTAAGTTTTATTTAAATTTCCATAACAGTGTGACCATTTTTTAAAACAGGATAACATGGAATGCAGATTTCCGGTCACAGACTAGAGCAGAGCCTTCACTTTAAGCGTCCTAACTGTGTTTTCCGTCACGTAAATGTTTAATTCAAAGGCTGAATTAACAAAAATATTATATTATAGTTACTTTTTTAAGTGCATAAGAAATATAGATGTGTAAGGTTATTAAATATAAATCCTCATACCAATTCTTTTTATATCTATTATTTTATGAATCATTATACATGACAAATTATGCCAGACGCTTAAAGGGTTAAATAGCAGTTTGTTTCGTGCTGTAAAATTTTATGGGGTGTTAAATTACAACAATTAAGATAGCAACATTGTTTCCCCCATTAATAAAACATTAAACCAATTACGGTATAATTTAAAGAATTCTTATAGAAAATTAAGAGTATGAATGTTATGATTACTTGAATGTTAAAATGCTAAACTTAATCAAAAAGTTCGGTTACTGACTTTGTATACCCACAAACACTCATTGCAAGCATCAATGCGAAATATGAAAAAAAAAATCTGTTAATTTATTGAATGAAATAAATGTAACCTCCGTACACCATATGCGTTTATGATACGTGAGGAAAGTTTTCTTAACTGAAAAGGATGAGTTTTATGATTACAAAACTTTTCTTGTAATGTTATACTCTATATAAAATGTAGTTTAACCCCTGTGGCCCTGACGTCCTACTAATAGGACATATCTTTTATTGAGTATTATTTTGTCTTAAACATTATTTTTATTAATTCCAGCACCTAATAGTGATAATATGAATCTCTACATTTCCTATTATGACTTCACTTATGTTTAGCATTTAGTATCCATATATTTAAAGCTGTTTGGTAATTCTGTCAAATCTATTCCATCGAAATTCGATCGAATACGCATGCGTCAAAAAATCACCGGCCAATGAGGTGAGGGTCTATGACTGTCTCTACAAACGTGTTTGGGATCGTATCATCTGTTGTTTTTTTCTGTTGTCACGTTGCGTTAAACCTAGGAAGATATTTATCTAGAACTCACTGTGGAGTGTTTAGAAGGTATTTATTTTATTTATTTATTGTAATTTGTATGAATACTTAGATGTCCATTTCGGATTTACTGTTTAAAAATGAATTTAGGCTCATAAGTTGGCGAAATCCCGATGGAAATTTTCTTTTTAGATCTCTATCATTTTGTTTATACAGTACAGAAAATTATTCAAACGTGTAGAACACGTAATACAAAATTGGACCACTTATGGTCTGTTTATTATCGGGAATGAATCTTATGGTGTTCCGATTGATAATGAATTCGATTATGTAAATATAATGTCAAAAGACAGTACGCACGGTAGTAATATTTTTATTATTATGTGTTCGAAAAAAGCAGAATCTGAGCATCTGAATATAAGTTATAAAATAAACAGAAATATATTATCTCTATTCGATTTAAAAGTTTTCTCATTACATAAGTGGGCTATTTTATTTGTAAAGAGTATGTATGCATTATATTGTTTGTATGTATACAAATCTTTATAATGTTTTGATTTGCAAACTCTTAATATTTGAATAATGTTTACATTATATTTGTTTGTATGTATACAAACAATATATGTATACAAAGAAGTATATATACAAACAATGTATAATGTATCATGTAACAATATTAATATTTACATTGTATTGTTTGTATGTATACAAATCTTGAATGTTTTAAATGGGCAAATTTGTAATGTTTTTTCTGTTATTTTTTTTAAATGTCAAAAAAAGATAAATTTTCAACTTGGTATAAAAAACTTGAGTACTTCTCTATTATCCCATCGACCACTTTTCATAACAAAATACGGTACTTTTCGGTTAGCCGGGCGCCAGTGAAATTTATATATCTATGTATACATATATATGTATACATACACACATATATGTATGTGTATATATATGTATATATATATACATATATATACACATACATATATGTGTGTATGTATACATATATATGTATATATAGATATATAAATTTCACTGGCGCCCGGCTAACCGAAAAGTACCCAAAATACTATCGCCAAACTGTATGATTAAATGCCAAAATTGCAGTCCCATTTACTTGATGTCGAAAACATTATACGTGTTTTTTTATGTCATCAAGTGGTTTTTAATTCAACATTTGCGTGTATTTTTCATTATGTTTATTTGATTTATTAGTTATTTCATTAATTAAAATAACAATTGTATCCTTAAATTCTTATATTTTATTTATTTATTTTGATATTCCAATGACAACGTTCTCCCATTTATTTGGCGATAGTTTTTTTTTTATGAAAAGTGGTCGATGAGATAATAGAGAAGTACCAAAACTTAATTACGTATATGAGTATATTCTTTGACAGTATTAATCATTACTCGATATTTTAAAACTGCATCATATTTGTAGAATTATATTAATTTAAACAATGCTTCTATTGAAGTGTGAAGAACCATATACCTCTATGAAGAACCATATATTTACATAATTGTCTTCATTAGCAATCGGAACACCATAAGATTCATCCCCGATAATAAACGGACTATAAGTGGTCCAATTTTGTATTACGTGTTCTACGATATTTTTACATACATTTAAATAATCATTTTCTGTACTATATAAACAAAATGATAGAGATCTAAAAAGACAATTTCCATCGGGATTGATTTCGCGAACGTTAAAAGAGCCTAAATTCATTTTTAAACAGTAAATCCGAAATGGACACCTAAGTATTCATACAAATTATAATAAATGAAATAAATAAATACCTTCTAAACACTCCACAGTGAGTTCTATATAAATACCTTCCTAGGTTTAACGCAAAGTGCAAGAAAAAAACAACAGGAGATGATCCCAAACACGTTTCTAGAGACCGTAATAGACCTTCACCTCATTGGCCGGTCCTACCGGAAGATTTTTTTTATGCATGCGTATTGGGTCGAATATTGTTGAAACATTTGACAAAATAAGCAAACTGTTTCCACCTAGGTATTTATACACAATACAACAAATAAAATAAATGCCTTCAAAACCCTTTTGATCATCACATCAGCGTGCAAGACAATTTTTTTACCGAAAACCGTTTGATGAATTTCATTATTTTTCCGTTATCGATTGACAAATTTTACGATTTTACCGCTAACGATTGTTGAATTTCACAATTTATCGACTATTGATTAACGAATTTCATGATTTTTTCCATGAACATTTGTCGAATTGCACAAAAAAAATTAAGAATATCGTCAAATTGTCTTGGGTAAAAAAATTTTGAATATTGTCAAATGCCATCGAGAAAAAAGTCTCTTTGTCAAATGATTTTGAAGAAAAAATCGGGAAATTCACAAAATGGTTTCGGAAAAAACTTCACCAAATGGTTTCAAAATTCTTTGAGTGACAGCGGGAAAAAAAATTTCATTTTACATTCAATCATCGCAATTGGCGAGTGTGACTAAGTTTAGCCAGTGGTGGCAATAACATCAATCACCAATTTCCAGTATTACTCGCCGATTGGTGAATGTTAATTTATCTTATATCACAAACTGTATTTACATATACTACTAGATATAATGATTATGAACCATGATTTTTCTGTTATTGGGCGAGATTCATGTTTTTTCAGCAATTCTTTGACGAAATTAGTGTTTTTTCAGCGATCCTTTGAAGAATTTCGCATTTTTCTCACGATCCTTAACGAAATTCGCATTTTCCAGCAATTCTTTGATAAAATACATTTTATTCCGCAATTTTTAGACGAAATTTAGTAAAAAAGCGTGATCTTTTGGTGAAATTTCCTTTTTTGCGATTCTTTGACAAAATTTGCTTATCTTTCGCGATCCTTTTGCATAATTACGTTTTTTCTGTGGTCTTTTAACAAAAGTCATGTTTTCCCATTATCCTTTGATAAAGTAGTGTTTTTTCCTCAATCATTTGACAAAATCTGTTATTTTCCCCCCGCGAAGATTGGTTAGATGTTTTTAGTCTGCAGGTGCCCTAAAAAGTCTGTGACGCCCGTTGCTGCATCGCACACATTCTTCCATGGGGCATCGAACGAAGTAAATTCAACCTAAAGAATCATTGTTTCATTCCTGACATTTCTCGAAAGAAACAACGTTCAACTCATTGACTGAATTGTAAAGGGCGAAATGTGTCAATTAGCAGAAAGTGCGCAATTTGTTCGTTCATGGAAAAAATCGTGAAATTCGTTAACCGATATTCGATAAAATTCGAAATTCGTCAATCGATAGCGGAAGAAGTGCAAAATTCATTAATCTACACAGTGGAAAAATCGCAAAATTCATCAACTGGTTTCGGGAGAAAAATTTTTCGAATATCGTCGAATTTCTTCGAGAAAAAAATTCACAATCTGCCAATTTCGGGGATGAAATTTACCAAATGGTTTCAAAATTTGTCGCGCGACAGCAGAGAAAAAAAATCTTTTTCCATTCAATCATCGCAATTGGTGAGTGTGACTATTATGTTTGACCAGTGGTGGCAATAAAGTCCATTGCCAAATTTTCAGTATTACTCGCTGTTTGGCAAGTGCTAATTTTGTCCTATACTTCAAAACCCTTTTGATCATCACATCAGTGTGCAGGACAATTTTTTTTACGGGAGACCATTTGATGAATTTCGTGATTTTTCCGTTATCGATTGTTGAATTTTATAATTTATCAACTATTGATTAGCGAATTTCCTGATTTTTTCCATGAACGTTTGACGAATTACGCAAAAAAAAATAAGAATATCGTTAAATTGTCTTGGGTAAAAAAAAATTTAATATTGTCAAATGCCTTCGAGAAAAAGGTTGCAAGTTGAAACGGCTGTGACTTCTTATTCATGTTATGCATCTCCGGGGTCCATCCCGCCCCCCCCCCCCTAAGGGGGGCACTTTTCAAAATTTTGTTGACACCCCTCATGTCATACATTGTTGGAAAGGTCTGTGACTGCTTAATCATATTATGCATCTCCGGTGTCCATCTCCTCACTTTGCCCCCCCCCCCCCCAAAGGGTACTTTCTAAATTTTGCACATTACCCTCATGTTATATATCATTGGAAAGGTCTGTGACCACTTAATCATTTTATGCATCTCCAATGTCCATCTCCCCACTTTGCCCCCCCACCCCCCTAAGGGATACTTTTCTAAATTTTGTTACACCCCTCATGTCATATATCATTGGAAAGGTCTGTGACCACTTAATCATATTATGCATCTCCGATGCCCATCTCCCCACTTCCCCCCCCCAAGGGATACTTTTCTAAATTTTGTTGACACCCCTCATGTCATATATTGTTGGAAAGGTCTGTAACTGCTTAATCATATTATGCATCTCCGATGTCCATCTCCCCACTTTGCCCCCCCCCCCCCAAAGGGTACTTTCTAAATTTTGCCCATTACCCTCATGTTATATATCATTGGAAAGGTCTGTGACCACTTAATCATATTATGCATCTCCGATGTCCATCTCCCCACTTTGCCCCCCTCCCTCCCCCAAAGGGTACTTTCTAAATTTTGCACACAACCCTCATGTTATATATCATTGGAAAGGTCTGTGACCACTTAATCATATTATGCATCTCCAATGTCCATCTCCCCACTTTGCCCCCCTAAGGGATACTTTTCTAAATTTTGTTGACACCCCTCATGTCATATATCATTGAAAGGTCTGTGACCAATTAATCATATTATGCATCTCCGATGCCCATCTCCCCACTTCCCCCCCCCCCCGAAGGGGTACTTTCTAAATTTTGCTCATTACCCTCATGTTATATATCATTGGAAAGGTCTGTGACCACTTAATCATTTTATGCATCTCCAATGTCCATCTCCCCACTTTGCCCCCCCCCAAGAGATACTTTTCTAAATTTTGTTGACACCCCTCATGTCATATATTGTTGGAAAGGTCTGTAACTGCTTAATCATATTATGCATCTCCGATGTACATCTCCCCACTTTGCCCCCCCCCCCAAAAGGGTACTTTCTAAATTTTGCACATTACCCTCATGTTATATATCATTGGAAAGGTCTGTAACTGCTTTATCATATTATGCATCTCCGATGTCCATCTCCCCACTTTGCCCCCACCAAAGGGTACTTTCTAAATTTTGCACATTACCCTCATGTTATATATCATTAGAAAGGTCTTTGACCACTTAATCATATTATGCATCTCCGATGTCCATCTCCCCACTTTGCCCCCCCCCCCGTACTTTCTAAATTTTGCACACAACCCTCATGTTATATATCATTGGAAAGGTCTGTGACCACTTAATCATATTATGCATCTCCGGTGTCCATCTCCTCACTTTGCCCCCCCCCCCTCCAAGGGGTACTTTCTAAATTTTGCACACAACCTCATGTTATATATCATTGGAAAGGTCTGTCACCACTTAATCATATTATGCATCTCCCATGTCCATCCCCCCGCTTTGACCCCCCCAAGGGTGTACTTTTCTAAATTTTGCATACACCCCTCATGTGATTTATCGATGGAAAAGTCTGTGACCACTTAATCATATTATGCTCCCCACTATGAAATTTGTCAAGTTAAAGCAACTATAAATTTTACTTTTATGGTATTATCAAGTTGTTTGCCGTCAAATTTTGACGGGTTCCATCTAGTTAATAATAATAATAATAACAATTTTCATAATTTTTAGCAAGCCGTTGGCATTTCTTTTAATTAAAACATACGTTTCACTCTTTAAATTAAAATTTGGGAATCTTTTTCCGAATTGTAATTTGTGATAAAAGATAAAAAATATTACTAAATTTTTATGCTTGTTTATTTTAGTTTTAATACGGCATTTTCGAAACGTCTTCAAAAATTCTTCCTTAGATTATTGTTATATGAAAAACACGCAAAATAACTACATTTGTGACGTTTTGGTAAAGAACGCATTCGTTAACTTTCATTAAACCCTAACTTCTGTGATTCCGATAGCTATTTTTAATTTTGTTAGCATAACAGTAATTTTTTCCCAAAATTGAAACAAAAATCAGGGCCGTAGGTGTTAACTATAAATTTTAAACGTCAATTTAAACGTCATGTTCATCTTGAATAATAAATGAAATGTGTAAAAATATTTATTTTTATTAAAAAGGCGCAAATATACCTATGAAAGTTTTTAAAACACAAAAATCCGCCATATAAAATGTATATGATGTTTATATAATATACAATATATATATAAAATGTTGTTTAACTATAAATTTTAAACGTCATGTTCATCTTGAATAATAAATGAAATGTGTAAGAATATTTATTTTTATTAAAAAGGCGCAAATATACATATAAAAGATTTTAAAACATAAAAATCCGCCAAAAGATGTTAAAAACCCTAGCGCTTTTAACTGATCTAAACAGTCATCATCAAGGGAATTCGGAAAGTTTGAAAGTCCATGAATGGACGTTGGTTAAATAGCCACAGACGAATCTATTTCATAGAAGATGAGGAAGAAAGGCAGAGGAGGGTGTGGGGGACCTCCCTTCTCCTCCTTTCTTCCTCCCCTCCTTTGACATAGACTCGTCTCTGGGCCTCATGATACGTCAGGAAAGTTTTTTTAAACTGAAAAGTATAAGTTTTATGATTACATAACTGTTCTTGTAATGTTATATATACTCTGCATAAAACATGGTTTAACTATAAATTTTAAATGTCATGTGCATCTTAAATATTAAATGAAATGTGTTAGAATATTTATTTTTATTAAATAGGTGCAAAATGCGGTATCATCAGGGAATTCGGAAAGCGTGAAAGTTCGTGAATGTACGTTGGTTAAATAGCCAGAGACGAGTTTATTTAAAAGGATGGTAGGTGGAAAGGAGGAGGGGCGTGGGGTGGGATAAACGTGTAAGAATATTTATTATTACTGAAAAGTTGCATATAAAGGTTTTTAAATCAGAAAAACCCGTCAAAAGATGTTAAAAAGATGTTGAAAACCCGATCGCTTTCAATTGCTCTAAACAGTCATGGTCAGGGGAATTCGGAAAATGTGAAAGTTCATGAATGTACGTTGGTTAAATAGCCAGAGACGAATGTATTTTAAAAGAGGGGAGGAAGAAAGAAGGAGGAGGGGGTCCCCCACTCCTCCTCCTTGTGTATACAGAACATTATTTTTGTGGGTTTTAGTGAAATCGCAATCCTCTATCTATAAACATAAAAAAACAGTGGAATTCATTTTCAAATATTTTACATTTATGAGGATTCTGAAATAAATGATTCAATTAATTTCTGTTTTTGACTTTGAATTTCAAAATTATTTCAGCATATGCATTTTAATACATTTATTTTTCAATAGAAAAAATTACAGTCGCTTCTAGCGATATGTTTAGTAATTTTTGAGTATAATGTTTTGAAAAGTAAATCTCAGATTTAAACAAACCTTTCATTATATACTTTTTATTTAGCAGCAAAATTTTAAACTATAAACTAAAAGGAACTGTCACAATCATTACTGGTGGGTATTAAACGTTTCAGACGTATTAAGGCTGCTCGTCAGTAAACTTCCCGATTCCCCTCGCTAATGTTATTCCTATGGGCGTAACATGCATTCGTATTTTTAAAATATCTCCTCAGGAAATTAATATTTTTGACATATGTTTTCTTTGTACTGTTCTTAAAGAATTTCTCTTTTTTTCTTAGTTGTCAAAATATTTCTAAACTATGTGCGTAATTCATATTTTTATGTGTTAAAATCTTAGCGAAACTGAATAAGATTTTAACATTTCATATAAAATTAAGTATATATCTTAGAAAAAAAATGACAACTAAGAAAAAAAGAGACATTCTTTAAGAACAGTACAAAGAAAACAGATGTCAAAAATATTAATTTTCCGAGGAGATATTTTAAAAATACGAATGCATCATACGCCCATAGGAGTAACATTAGCGAGGGGAATCGAGAAGTTTACTGACGAGCAGCCTTAAGCGACAAAATAGGTAATGTTATAGATAGACCATCATATTTAAGACTGTTGGAGCTTTAGAACTCTAAGCGGCTGTCTCAAGCTTTTCCTTTTCCAGAAAACAATATTTAATTAGCTTTAGACAAAAATATTTTTAAGAGATTTATGTTCTGAAAATCATATGGGATGAAAGGATATGTAGAGACAGTTTAGAATTAATCTGCGAAATGCAGTTTAATATACTTTGTGTTTTATAAACGTATATATCAAAATGTAGAAAAGAACCAGACACTTAGAGGATTAAGGTATATGAAAAATTGCACAGAGAACTGTAGAATTAAATAAATTTTCAAAATGATACGCAGTTATTAAGTTATTTACCTTATCATTTTTACCAATTGGTATTAGGTATTATTGATAAGATTCTGCATATGAATTTTAATTTCTAAATTCGAGAAACACTATTTCACTATCTTGTAAATTATATTATCCAAGTTAATGTTTTCATGACGTTAAAAAATATGAAGGAAAAAACACCAGAATGTAGCTATTATAAAAGATTAAATATAAGATCTAAAAAATAAAATTTTAAATTTACCATTTTTTCTCCAGTAAAAGTAAACCACTTTGAAAATACGCCAAAAAAATGTGTTTTTTTTTTCGAGCATTCTTATCTTTAGGGTGGGGAATTACTTTCAGGTTTAAAAAATATAAAGTAGCTATCTATAGGACTAAAATTAAGGTTTATTGAAATTTGAACGATAGTCATTTGCTGAAATTTAATCAGTATGACATTTATTACATTCTAATAAATGTAGTTATTTTACGTACTATTTGTATGTCAATAAGCTAAAGAAGAATCTTTGAAGATGTTTGGGTAAATGTGATATTATAGCAGGTTTGAAGAGACATTACATAGTACACATCAAAACTTTAACGGCAAACAACGCTATTATCCATAAAAAAAGTTCATACCAACATTAAAATATGAGACATTCTTACAGAATATTTTTAGAAACAATTAAAAGAAATTAAAAAAAAATTCACCTATTATAACCAGGCCTTTAATAAAAACAACAGAGAAAATGACCTAAGAAAATGAACTGATCCTAATAAACATATGTACCGATAGCTCTCTATACAAAGTTTCCATCTTGTGCAATTGCGCGAACATTATAAAATCAGAAAATACCACAGAAGTCATTAAGAGTAAATAAATAATAAAAAAAGGTCGAAATGGACTCGTTAAATAAATAAACCTAAATAACTCAATCAAAATAATAGTACAAAAAGGACTCACTAAAGAAATACGTTTAAACATTAAAATGAAAATAAGGTTTGAAATGGACTCGCTAAATGAATAATATGAACAAAATCATGGAAATGGACACGCAACAAACCAGAATAAGTAAAGAACAAATTGAAGAAAATATCTGATGTGTGTAATCGAAACTTACCACTAAAGCAGCATGTAAGTGGCAATATCAATGAATTGTATCATACTCAGTTTCGTATCAGGAAAGTAAACACCATAAAATGGTATTTGCGCATGCTTTCGTCGAGCTGGTAAGAATTTTACACCCAGTTTAGCAGTGAAAAGCATCTTAAAATGCTTATTGCGCATGCTCTATACAGCAGAAATCGCTATTACGGGAATTTCTTATAACTATATATATATATATATATATATATATATATATATATATATAACACATGGGCTGATAAGTTCCCGGTCTGGCACACAGATGGCGTTGCAATCGCCGAACCGATGCTTTTTTTAGCAAATACTAACCTTTAAATATAACCTTTAAATACTAACCTTTAACCAGAAAACATGTCATGACGATTCGACGTGTGGTTAAAACGTTAGAGTGGTTTTATTTGAACAACTTTGTTGATAAACAAAAAAATGGATAAACAAGAATTTCAAGAATTTTTATTTGATGGGAAAAAACACCGTTCAAACAAAAGCTTGGCTTGATAAGCGTTATCCGGACACGGCACCAGGTAAATCCACCATTATTGACTAATTTTCTGAATTTAAACGTGGTCGTACGGACACCAGTGATTCACTAAGTAAAATAGGTGGTTACGACGTAAAACATAAAAAAAGTCCAAAAAATTGTTTTGAGGAACCGTATAGTGAAGTTGCAGGAGATAGCTCAGACTATAAAGATATCCAAGCAACATGTAGGTTTTATTTTGAATGAACATTTGTCTATGAAAAAGTTGTTGTCAAAGTGGCTGACGCGCGTGTTGACTTTTAACCAAAAACAACAACAAGTCGATGATTCTAAGCACTATTTGGAGCTTTTTCGTTATACAATTATGTTATTTATTATTAAATTATTATTATTATTATTTATTAAATTACTATTATTATTTATTTATTAAATTATTATTATTATTTATTTATTAAATTATTATTATTATTTATTTATTAAACTATTATTATTTATTATTAAAGTTTTGTTATTTATTAAAGTTATAAAGTTATAAAATCATAAAGTTATAAAGTTTTGTTAAAAACTTATGTTTTCTTTATTAGACCGGGAACTTATCAGCCCATGTGTTATATATGTATGAGAAGTATAAAATTTTAGATTTATTAACATTTCTGAATTTCAGATTTTAACTACGCACATGAGTGCTTATAAATTTAGGTAAAAAAGTTGACAATGGTCGTCAAGCCTATCATGTATAAATAAAAAAATAATAATTCGATAAACTCGTTATGGTGTATTTAATACAGTAAAGAAAGATTTCCCTTACCATATCATATGCAGGCACTAGACGTACATATGATAACTTTGTTAATAGAAATATAAAATAAGATGTTAAATAAATGTTGTTAAATAATGAATCTACAACCATGTAAATTTGATATCCTGTCATTTTTAGACACATAGGCAAAAGTTATTAGCCTATCTGTTAAAATTTTTTGCAGTAATTATGAGGGACTGGTAGACTATTTGAAACTATTTGGTTATTTAAAACGATTGTCCTTTTTCTTAATTTTTATTATTTTTAGTAAAAAATGGTCATTTTTGGTAGGTTTTTGAAAGTTTGGCTGTCTGGAGGAGGTAAAAGGATCAATGAAATTAATCAATGAAACTGAAATTTTGCGCAGTTGCTATTGACGATATAATGCAATTTTCCCTCACTATTAGAATTCCATAATCCAAAAATTCATTTTTCCGGCCCGCCCAATTATTTACGCATCTATAGCTTAACTGCAAGAAGAGTGACACAAAATAATAGTTTTGTATATTATTGCACTAATCAGTTTGACTTAGGTGCGTGTAGCCAAAAGAAATGTTTCATAAACATGCTTATCCACAAGACAACTGATTAGACAACTGATTCCTACGCGTCGCTTTGCGTCCACAGAAGGAGATCAAATATGGGAGCGGGAATTATTTACTCTATTCCACTTATCTCTTCTGTATCTTGATTCTTAAGGTTTTTGCTTTTTATGTATGCTTTAGCAGCAGCATGTAGAGTTAAATGCGGTAATTTTATGATATGCAGATAGAAATGCAAATATTATAGAAATGCAAATACTTTTTACCTCTCTTGTGAAATATATTTTCGAGTTGCGTCACTATTCTTGCTTGTGAGCAATATGTTCGACTGGGAAAAAATTATAATACACACACACACAAAAAAATTACTAATTTAACAAATTAAAACGACCATTGGGAAAATGCAGAGGGATAGCGGGCAGTGTTCGGACTCTACCCTAACCGTTACCTCGTACTATAAGACATTTAAACATTTTATTAATTTAGCCCCCCTAAAATACCCCCTCTAATAGCAGACCTATTCGTCCCACCCTACTATAACATAGCTTCCCCACGCTGTCTTTTCCACCCACCTATTATAGTATGATCTCGGCAGCAGGCGGTGTCACCACCGCACCACCGCCACCGCTTGATGTTGACGCAGAAGTCCATTCCCCATCTACTGACTTCCCGTTTGGTATCCCGTAGAATAAACCGAAATATCCAAATAAGATGCCATCATAAGGTGTTAGCATTGAAACTTTTAAAGTTTTGTACAATTTCTATTTGCAAACAATCCCTAAGCGAAATTTAAGTCTTGCTTTAACTCTTGCTTAGATTGATGTCTGAGCTAAATGTATTTTGAGGAAATTAAAGTTGAAGACCACGTTTTTTGCTTTATAAGACGATTTCTCATCCGACGTCAATTTTTGAATTTGGCTTTTTTTCATACCTGACAATTTGTATCTATCCTTTTTGTAACTTTAACAATTTTGTAACGATTTTATGCATTTCTATTGCCTATTCAAAGAAATATTCTAAAGTTACAGAATTTTATTAAAAACGCTTTAAAAATTCTTGTAAAGTTACACAATTTCGTTAAAAACGGTTAAAAGAATAAAGAGCGTACATCATCTGGTCCATTCTCGACCGAAAGTAACAACCATTTTCCCAATGGTTTAAGAATAAAAAATCTTACTGTATCTGTCTCTGTGTCCCTCTCTGTATCTGTGCACAGTATCATTAAAAAGATTTGACGTGTTTTAAGGCATCATATTGCACACCACAACAAATAATATTTACCCAGAAAACGAAGATCACAATCCATTTACTAATTTACTAACACAAATATACAGGGTTTCTCATTTGAAATTAATTTCAAATTCTATTTATAACCTGAACAATAATGAAGATTTTGTAACGAAACATGAAACAGATTTACCTTTTGCTATGTGAAATGTAAAGAATATCGCTAGAAATGTAAAAAGTCGCTATCATGTTTATCCAAATATGTCTGAAAAGTGTCTACTCCATATTACCTAAGGTATTGGACACTTCTTGCGGATGTTCTGTTGACTTCAATCACTTTTTATGATATCATTACACAAAGCAAACAAAGACTGTTGAAAATTGCTGACAAATATCTGTATTTAAATTATGGTAAGAACGTTAATTATGTTCCGACTGGAGTGAAATATCCTAGATGACATAGAGTGAGATCGTTGTGTTGTGCTAAAAAACAGTAAATGTTTTGTGTATTTTGTGAAACAAATTAATATCATTGCGCCATTATTGTAAAATATATTTGAAAAAACTTTTTTTGTACAATTTTTTTTTACAGTGTCACTAGAAAGAAATTTTGCAAAAATATTTTATAACGTTAAAAAATATTTCAAATATTACACACGATTTCTCTTATTTTTTATTGTAATTCAGCATCAACAAGACGTAAAGAAAACGAAATGTAAATATATATATATATAGCAATAATTTACTTCTATTTTTTGTAAAAGTTTTTAAAGAAATTCTGATTAATTATTTTTGAGAATGCATGCATTGTTTAACAGGTCTTCCGTTACCATAACAACGAAATCTCCTCATGCCAAAAGCATCTGCTTTTAGCTCTAGGCCATTGAAAAACTCTCGTAGTGATTTAAAGCAAAAGATTGCTGAATGGGGTCTCATTTTATTTTTCTAACTTGCTTGAGAATTTTTTCTTACATATTTAGTTTTATTTTTTTCATTTAGAAGGTTTGCGATTATACATCAAATTATAAAATTAAAAAAAATATATATGCTGCTGGGAGTTGTTGATATAAAGAAGTTTCTTCCAGATTCAAATATATTCCATCTGGGAATTATTATTGTTATTTTTAATGTTTGGAAAGAAGATTTCTTTTTATTTGCTTATTTATTGTACGATATTTTTTTTCAATTATATGAAGTAACCTTTTCGTATTTTTTATTAGTTTTGATTAGTTAAATGAAGCATATTAAAAAATTTCAGCATCGTAAATTGGAAAGTCACAATTATATTTTTAAAATAGTTTTACATTTGTTAATAAAAAGAACACAACTTGAATTTTTTTAGTTTGATATTGTAAAAACAAACAGTTTCTTAATAAAGCAAATAAAACATTTATGATATATATTGCAAGTAAGTGAAATTTTTTCGAAGAATTCATTAAACCACAATTTTCCAAGAATAATAATAATAAAAAAACACATCATGATGTTTTTATTATCAAGCTATGAGATGTCGTTATATGCTAAACACTAATTTTTATAACTGAAACAATGATTGATATACTGTATTCGTTATAAGATTTAAAAAAAAATCTATAACCTTAGTAAATTGTGTATTTAACAATCTAAACACATTGAATACTAAATCAATAGTTCTGAGGTTTCAGTGAAATAACATAATTTGTAGATGAAAACTAAAATTAATCTTCAGTATTGTCTCGGCTGATTATTCCAGTTTATTACATTTTTTCTCTATGTAGATAGTTTCCAAAATCTACTACAGACCGATAATACGCTGTAGAATGCAACATTCGATGTTTTATGGGGTTTTTAAACTGCACCACTTGAAAACAATAACACAGAAAAATTCTCTTTCGTTGTCAAATTTACTTTTTCAATAACGGTAAAGTACTATATTGTAGACATTAATACTCTTTAAGGATGTTACAATACTACAAACATTGTAATAGTGAATGAGACCACGACATGCTTCATATAAAAATGATGTTGTAGAATTTATTTTTACAGGGATGCACATGCATTTGCAGGAGTGCACATACGAGTAATAACTGGATTTCATTATTGTTTTTAAGCAGTAATTGTTTGACGAAAGCTATATCAAACAGAATTATTGAGGAGCTCGATATAGAGAAAATATTGCATGTAATTTTTTTTTTTTTTTTTTTTTTTTTTTTTTTGCAAAGCTGCACAATATATATTAGAAATTAAGAGCGATAATTTCATGTAATTCGTTTTAATTGTAATATGCGTTTCCGTTTTTTACTCTATTTTACTATTTTATGTGGTATTTTGTAATATCGATAATTTACACGTCTGCTCAAAATATTTCAAATTGATTCACCAACATGGACGGGGATTGCTGAAAGCGTATTTTCAGCTGTGTTGCGCATTTTTTAGTTGAACTAAATTTTATTATACTTTGTGGTAAAAATATAAAATAAATAATTTCATGTACAACACTACAGAAAAAATGTAGATACATTGTCGGCTGTAGCTTGTAATTGATAGAGAATAGTTTCCAGTTTTTTATGCGTTTGCCACATGATATAAACTTTAGTACACTGTATGGTATGTCTAAAAATGTACATATCATCATATTACGGGCTATTTAAAAAAATCAAATACGTTGACATATATGGGTAAGGATTGATAAAACTGGGTTTTTACTCTTGTTAATTGCATTTGGAAAGTTGTATATAAATATACAACATATATTATACAACATATATTTTATGACAAATTTATGTTTATTTTTTTTGGATAGAAATTTCATTTTGGACATTAATATGGAAATGTTCCGAAATCGTATAAACGTTTTTTTGCTAATTTCACAGTGCACAATTTCAAAATTTGAAAAAAATAATAATTCTGTACTTCTATAGATATTTTATTGACGTTTTAAAAATGATTCACTTTTTGAAATAACATAAGAAATACGATTTTTTTTTGATATATTGGGTCATTCACTAAAATCTGATGTTTCAGTTGAGAACTTACATAATATGTACACTCAAGAATAGCTTCTATTCCGTGCAAATATAATATTTCGGTCACTTTCCAATGTTCAATAGCATACAGGTGTAAACATAAAAAGCATGCTTTTTGATCAATAGTTATTTTCTTTACATTTTTACGATAATGCAATTTTTTACTTAATATATAATATTTTTCTTAGTAGTTATTAGTAATGTGAAAATGATCTCACATATTTCCATGCTTTGTTTATTATTTAATCTATGCATCAATTTATTTCATTTTTTAATCAAGTATAGTGAGATTTGTTATAAAAAGGCTCATGTCTCCAATCTAGGATTTAATAATAATCATACATATCTTTTACACCATATTTCAATAGTTACTATCTTTAAACTAAAACAGTACAAAGCGAAATGTACAAAAAATTAAATTAATCATATATTCATGGATCCTTTATTTGATCTGTAAAAGTGTAACTATTTTATGTATCTTCATCAGTTGTAAAACCTTTATATACTTTGTGCACCGGTCAGGCATAATTTCGTAGCGAAAATCGGGTAAATTTCTAAAGCAAAATACTTGGGGAAAAAATAATCAATCGAATACATTCCATTCTGTTCAATAGCTTTCTGCCATCTCTCCATGAACTTCATTATACCTCTTTCATAGAAACACGGAGAATTTTTGGGGAAAGAGTCATCCAAGTGCTTTTTGAGGGTTTTTGAATATCAAGAACTTCAGATCCCTGGACATCTGAAGTTCTTGATATTCAAATTGTTCTGTAGCGCCAAGAACAAGTGATAATCTGAAGGTGCAAGATCCGGACTATACGGTGAGCCTTCAAAACACCGCAATAATTTTTCCCGGTTCATCAGAGAAATGTGCGGTCTAGTTTTATCGAGGTGGAGCACAATGACATTTCTGTTCGTCAATTCGGACCGCTTCTGGTTGATTCATCGCTTTAATTTGTCCAGTTGTAAACAGTACTTGATCAAATCAATCGTTTGCTTGGGTGGTAGCAGTTCATAATAGACGATTACCTTCCAGTTCCACCAGACACAGAGCATTATTTCCTTCGGGTGTAATCCAGCTTTTGAGACCATTTGAGCAGTCTCTCCGCGCTTTGATCACGATCATTTTCGTCTGACATTATTGTAAACAATCTAATTTTCCTCTCCAGTGTCATCCATTTCAAAAATGGTTCGTTTGTATGGCGTTTGAGCATTCAAGAACTTCAGTTCCCTACACGTGCTCGAAAACACCTTGGATGACTTCTTTGCCAAAAAATCTCAGGATTTCTATAAAAGAGGGATAATGAAGGTTGTGGAGACATGACAGACAGTTATTGAACAGAATGGAGCATATTTGATTGATTAAAATCGTTATTTTCCCGATATATTTTGCGTTTGAAATTTACTCGATTTTCGCTATGGAATTATGCATAGACCCAATAGAATTTTTAGTTGCTGAGGGAAAACGAATCTCCTGTTTGGGAAAAACTTAAACGTTTGAGAAATAAATCTGATCTTATTTTTTCATGATACATATTCTATTACGACCTTAACTTCAAACAAAATGTAAGAGATTGAAATGGAAGTTACGCCGTACTTTATTAATAGAAGAATTTAAAAGAAATTAAAAGTAACAAGATCTCTGAAATGTAAAGTAAAGATTAATGTGTGCAAATATTTTTTCAAGACATAGGAAAAAGGAGGATTAGATGATGAAGTATGTATGATGATGAATTCAGCATTACTGCCGTTCTGTCATAGATAGCAGTAGCTGACCTGGTGCACCAGAGACCATTACAAGTGGTTCATGTAACTCACTATCAACTATTCGTTTTAGAGCAACCTGCGGGTAGTTGAACTCAAAGTTTCGATATTCCAGTGTATTCTTGTGATTTTTACACCTCACAGTGCAAGGACTTACATATCCGTGATACGTTATTTCAACCCTTCACAAAAATATTCTGAAAATGCAACTCAAAGTGTAAAAATGCATACAAAATTTAGATTGCTTTTTACAATGAAGGATATATATAGTTCAGACAAATATCGTGTTGGTGAGGCTAAATAACAAGGATGTCAATGATATGGCAAAATACTATAGTAAAGAATGTATAATGTGTGCGGAACAGCGAAAATATGAAATCTGGTTTCAGAGCTTCATGGGCAAATCTTTCGCTTATGCTAAGCGTTCAAGATCAAGAAAAGCACAGACCCTGGATATGATTTTTACTTTTTCTTTTTCAATTTACAAATCTTTTGCAGAAATTAGGAAAGTGTCTGGGATTTTAAAAACACAAATTGCACAAATTGTGCTTATTAGTTGCTAAAATCAGTGTAAAAATTGTTTTAAACTCATAAAAGAGCTAAAATCCTATATGTTTCGGCTTTAAACTTAAAGCCATCATCGGGGAAGAGGAACAACACAAAAGACTACTGATCTTTTAATTTTCGACACGAGAAAATTGAAATCAACAGTATGGAAAAATTTAAATAAAATAAGCGGGCGCTCTCTGTTGCCAAAGAGCGGAAAACAAAACAATGAATTAACAAGGGGTTAAAAACATGTAGGATTTTAGCTCTTTTATGAGTTTAAAACAATTTTTACACTGATTTTAGCAACTAATAAGCACAATTTGTGCAATTTGTGTTTTTAAAATACTAGTTAACGGTGTAGTGTCCAAATGGATTCAAGTGTCTGGGATGTTGTAAAATGTGTTAAAGTAAGTTTTTTAGGTACCTTGATAAATATTTTTTATTTATTTGTCCTCTTATCTCTCTATGTGAGGCAAGATGGCTAATATGACATCGTTAGGAGCTTTTTTGCTGAAACGTCTGGGAAGGCTATACTGTTGAAACACGAAAGGTTTTAGTTTCCGTAAGTTTGTTTGCCTGTCTGTTCCGCGATAATTGCTTTAAAAAACGTCCTATTAGGTTGATTTTTGGTGGGTATGTTGGTGAGGTACCCGGAATTAGCTGTATAGTTTTTAGTTACAGTTGGTTCATTCGTTCAAAAAAAAAATAGAAAATTTCTTTTTAGGTCATAATGCTTTCCTATGGGAATGTAGACGATTTTCAAATTTAATTTTTCACTGAAAGGAAAATCACATATTTGAATAATGGAGTTAAGCATAAAATTATGGATGCTATATTTTTGATATGGATGTTTTAAATATATCCAATAGCTTTGAAAATTTGCCGATACATTTATACGAATTTAGAAATTAATTGTTTAAATTATTGGAAAATGTTTTGCATCTGCTCGGGAAATATAAAACATTTTACTCTTTTTTTTTTTTTTTTTTTTTTTTTTTTACAATTTAAAAATGCATTTATTTTTACTTTGGTCTTTAATTTATTAGTTGCTTAGCAGCGAAGATTTCAAAGACTATCAAAATAATAAAATTCAATTAAAACGCGCTATTTTGCTGCAATATTTGTGCATTTTTTTCATCTAAAAATTTGCAAGAATGAGAAGTTCATAAGAATATCAGAATATTATTGCATAAACCGTGCTTAATATAATTTTTTAATTTATGAAACCTTCGAATTATTTTATATGCCTATAAATATATACGGAATTTATAAAATTTAATTTGCGGATTGTAAGATGTTGAATATTATGAAAAGTGAGATTAAAAAACAATGACTTTCAGAGCTGACGTTAAGGCTCCTTTTTTGCAGATTTACTTGTTTAAATTCTTCCAAAGCACACGAAAACATTTAGAATAATTTCAGTTAGAGAGAGGAATTAGTAGCTTATGTTCGTTATCTTACGCCACTCTTACCTTGATTTAAACAACCATTTTAGAAGCATATATAATTTATCCTGCTTGACGTATTTTTCTTAAAAGCAGATGTTTAATTAATAAAGAAATTTCAATAAGAACTTAATAACAAATAGAATTTTAATTTAACACAATTATTCTAATTGGTAAATAAATCATACGAGTTGTAATTTTTCAAATGAGTAAAAAGGTGGAAATTCCATCAGGGACCTTTGACTTAAGTTGTAAAACCAACTGAGCTATCCTGAAAAAAATTAGGTGGACAAAATTCACTCAGATAACCTTTTGATAATGGTATCTGATCTGTTATCTGAAACAACTCAAAAAATAAATCGCGCGTAATGGAACACCAACAAACGTTAGATATGAAATTATGTTTCATTATTTTAAAGGAGGAGATTACGTTGAGCAGCCTGAAATTAATTAAACCAGAGCAAAAAACTTTGTAGTTTGAAAACCAATGGATAAAATACAACAATTTTCTTTCTATAATTTTACACATTCTTGTAGTTAAACAGAAACACTCAAAGTATATACATTTAGCAATATTAAATAATTAATTAAATGATAACGACAAAAATGGCTTTTTAAAAATATAAATACTAAAATATGCATTTTGCGCGCAAGATTTTAAAAACTCTACTGCTGACACATACTTAATATTTCATTTATTTGTACTTATACTACTATTTTTTACACTGAATCTAAATTTATAAGTATATTGAAAATCATTAATACAATTAATGGCTTTTATAATGACATTCACTAAATTTACCAAAAAATTTAGATTTAGATTTTCAATACAAAATTTAATATGGCAAAAATCAGACAAAATTTATGTTCAGCACAAAAGTATACATGAAAATAAATTATACGCAAAATTTCAAGTTTCTATGACAATTAGTGTTTTAATGAGAGTGCGCGCAATGCCAAAAAACACTGTTTTGAGAAAAGAGCTTCAAAGGTAACTTTACATGCAGGAAATGGCTTTTTACAAGATATTTCTTAGCTATAACTTCTGTTCCAACTGTAATTTTTGTAAAATTATTTTTGCAGTGTATTTGTAACATTTCAAGGTATCCGCGCCATCTGCTTTGAAAAATTGATTTTTTAAATTTTTCAACGTGATCTATCCCCTTAACACAATTATTCTAATTGGTCAATAAATCATACGAGTTGTAATTTTCCAACTGATTTTAAAATTGTCCATTGGCAAATTTTTCATTCAGTTGGAAAATTACAAAGCGTAAAATTGAAATTTTATAAAAAATACGAAGTCTGCATAAAACTATTATGAAAACACTTAAAATATATATATCAGTCAGTTTCGCATGTCATAAAACAACATAAAATGTTTTAAATATCTGCCAGTAAAACAAATCTGCATCCCTCTTTAGATATTTTTCTGTTAAGTACGTGATCCAATTAAAAAAATATATAATATATATAGTGCCCCTTTAGTTTGAAACATTGGTATTTATAATTTGGATCTAAGAATGGCTTATGTGAAGAATAATTTTGATAGTTAAACAGATATATAATATTCCTTTAAAATGTACATTGATATGTCTTGATTCAATAAAAAATATTTACTTTTTTTAATACTATGTATCATTTTATATTTAAAAACAATTACAAATTACGCGTAAATAATTACTCAGTTGTAGCTTTCAATATTTGAAAGATTTTTGCATTTGTTAAATAATAAAATTTTTGAATACATGCAATGCGACATTTTATGCAAATTACCAAAAATTGTTATACTATTTTTAAAAGCAAATTGGCAAAATATATCGATAAACATAACACATTTACTAACTTAAATATCCACAATCTTCGATTACTTCTGATTACTTTTAACAGAAATAAATATTGATTAAATAAGAATTTATTGAAGTACGTTATTTATTTAAGTTACTAACACTTGCTTAGTATTTTCGAAAACGAACACATTTTATATAAAGCTTATTTTGCACAGACATTAAAAACAAAAAACCTTTATCTTTATTTTTGCTCTATTTTCTTTACTGAAACGTTACCATGTTTTTCATAAATCACATTTTTTCTATCTGATACCGCATAAAACGTGCTCTTTATTAACAGGTTTAATGACGGAAATGGTGAAAAGAGAAAGCGCTTAGTACCCTTTATCGTCTTTCGGCTTTTGGCGAACCGGCGAATAAGTCGTTTCGCCAAATCTTCCGCCAAGTAAACTGTCTCCTGCCGCTCGCTTTTCTCAGTCACTTCATTTTTAGATCCAGCATCCTAGTAGCCGGACTATCAACAGTTTTCTCAGAGAAGTTACATTTGGGACACACTTCGCGTGCAATCGAAGTTCACTGGGATTCTTTTGGACCGGACATTATGTGTCCGGAGTTAAAACGGGACAACTTTCATATCATCTATTGTTTTGTGACGAACAAAGAATAGTGAAATTGATAATGATTATAATTACCACGTGGTGTTTAGTTATGATGGTTCTGGGTGATCTGCACTTCACCAGAGGACAAGGTAGGTGACCACTTTAAAAGATCGGTGAATAAGTAAAAAAAAATATTATATGAAAGCGATTTTGCAATATGTGAAACACAAGATATTAAAAAAAATTGTAAGTTGTAATAGAAATAAATTAATGTAATATTTTTAGATAAAAAATATTATTAAAATCCTAACTGTAAGAGAAGGACAAATTTAAAGGGCAAATATTAAAATGAATGTTAATTTATAAGGTAGACTCATATCATACGTTTTATAAAATGAATTATTTAATAGGTACACTGTACATAGATTTATATATATATATATATATTTATATATATATATATATATATATATATATTTATATATATATATATATATATATATATATATATATATATATATATATATAAAACTTTAAGTAAAATTTAACCATTGAAACATAAGAAACTGACCACATACACTGAAATCCCGATACCAAAGTGCCCTGTCAATATATATATATATATATATATATATATATATATATATATATATATATATATAGGCAAATATATACAGGCAAATTTGACAACAAATGCTTAAATATATTCTTTTAATTGTATTTTTAAAATGAAGGAAAATATTTGAAATGTTATACAGGAAAAGATTATTTAAGAAAATTGATGTACATGCACCAGTAATAACTAAAAAAACTTGTTGCGTACCATATCACCATTCGTGTAAATTTACGAGGAAGATTTTCAAAAGGTGAAATTTGCTATTTGTTAATAAAGAAATTAGAAAACGGAAATTTGAATATAAAAGTATAAATTATTATAGATAATAATAATAAATTATGTAATTTTATTTGAATATTTATTATTATTATATTAACAATTTATTAATATCCCATCTATATTTTGACATTTGCAAGTGAGTAAATCACGATATTCCTACACAAATAAACTGTGGATGATATAAAAAGAAACGTAAAAAATATTTTTTCGTTCCGATAATCGTTATAAAATTACTTTTTTTTTTTGGGGGGGGGGAGGGGGAACAATTATGTAGATGATTGATAAAAATTGAAACAGTAAATACGTTCAAAGATGAAATCGTAGCTGACCAGACTATTTTAGACTTAGGGGTTTCTGTCATCTGTTATAATTGAATTGTATTTATGTACTATTAAACAAAAAATAAAATAGTTAATAATTTTGAAATATTATATAATTCTGCCATAAAATATTCCGTTTATAACAAACATCCGTTACAAACAGGTTCCTTTTTATAGGTTTTACTGCAAAATTCTTTTGGATAAAAATATGAATACATATTTTTCCATACCAATAATAAAGTGTCTGTTTAATAGCACTTATATGTTAATTGGTTTTAGAAGAATTCCCAAGACATTGGAAAATTTCTTAAAAAGGAAATAGAACATTTAAATGAAACTCGCATATCTTTATTTTATCAAAGTTTGATGTATATTTCGTTAAACTTATAGTTTTATTTTTTGCTGAAAAATCTTTTAAGATATATTGGTCAAAGATTTATTACAGTAAATCCCGCCATGGTTTAACCCTTCTTTGCATGAGTTTTTCTTTTACAATTGTGTTTTTTTTTATACATATATTAAATATTAGACACCAGAAATTTTAAGATAGATTTTTAACTTTGTTCAGCAACATAGTTCACGGGAAATTTACTGGATTAATATTTCTATATAAATATAGTGGTGGCGAATAAGTTGATTTATTTATTAAAAATTAAATAAAAAGTGATGGAAATTTACATCACTATGGATTTAAGGGTTAAATGAAACATATGTCATAGAATTATAATAGATTGTTATTTTTTTTAAGAAAAACCGGTCTGAAACGAAATTTATTTCTACGCCTTTGTTGTTCCGTCCTCAGCACATTTTACTATATAATGTAAAAACAATAATCCGTGGAATATATTTCCAAATATATGTAATTTTTTTTACATTTACTTGAAAACAAATGCCCTATGATATACCTTTTTGAAGAATGTACGTAAAAAAATGAAGATTTATTCAAAAAGTAAAGAGAATTAAAATCTCATAAGTAACGGTAAAATGTTTTTAAAAAATATATTTAATTGCTTTTCTTAAAATTAATTTATCACTTGAAGTTAAATTATGTTTTCCATGCAATCACAAAACTAATTACATATTCTTAATAAGAAATACACATAGCTGATATAATAAACATAAAAATATGTTTAATATAAAGATTATAATTTAATAGAAGTAATTTAGAAACACTAAAAATCATAAGCCACAAACTGTATTTACACACGAAGAGAAAATTGTGTCTTTTATCTAGCTATTTTATACGCTGTATAATATGATTTTACGGCAAAATCATTTTATAGGATATAGAATTTTTACGATCAAGAAATACGATTGACGTTACACAGCCGCCAAGTAAAGCAACGAAATTCTAAAAGCATAGTATCGGAAAAAGAGGAATTTTTCCATTGTTATTTCTGTTATTTTAAGATGAAGGAATGAAAGAAACTTATTTGACACTCTGTTATTTTCGACATTACTGCGGTTGGTGCAGAAAAATGTGATTTTCTTTAGAATAATTTATTTATTTATTTAAGCATGAATAGTACGGAGTATTTTAAGTGCAATTTTTTAAATCATGAACAAATTTTAATTACATTGTATTCTTGATTGTAGCAAATTTTCTTAATTTTTAAATATTTTTGTCATATATAAACTATTATATCATATTTTGTAACAGATAACTCGTCATTATTTATTACTATGGAGGGTAAATTTTTAAAGAAGTTAAAATTAAAATTAATGCTAAAATGTCTGCAAATAGAGTTTATATTCTCAATATTTTAACAAAAAACTGTCTATTAAATTGGGTTTCTCTTCTTTTTCTTTTTCTTTTGATTTCTTTAGAAAAGTGAATATTGCATAAAATTGATTCAAAAATATGTAAATTTCACTGAAATGTATTTTTTAATATGTGACATACATATATATGCGCGTATGTTCATGTGTGTGTGCGTGTGTGTGTACGTGCGTGTGTACGTGCGTGTGTACGTGCGTGTGTGCGTGCGTGTGTACGTGCGTGTGCGCGTACGTGTCAATTACAATTTTAAAAGGTAAAACCTGCATTAATAAGGTGTAACAAAGCAAAACTTGTTATAATAAATTTTAATAATATTGAATCTTAAAAATTTTAAGTATAAGTCTGTTAGCGTTATTTTCTCGGTAGTCATTAATTTTGCGCTTTCTAAAGCAATATAAATTATAAATTCAATTTTCGGAACAAAAGATAGGTAAGATATTTGCTTACCTCTATTTTCCAGCAATCGTCCTCACTATACCGCTAGGCCATGATCACCAGAATTTGTATTAATCCTTTATGGTTAGCATACACTCACTATATAATCCTTGGTATTCCATGAGACTGATTAAGTAATGTTAAAAATATTATTAATTAATAAAACATATTCATAATGCTGTTAAATTATTTAATTTACATAGCTTACATTTAATAGTTACATAAAATTTAGTTTTAAACATTATTTCAATTTAAGTTTAAGGGAAAACGACATAATGTCCGTTTCCATCGCGAATTAAAAAGAATCTCTTAAAGTTCTATAAAACTGAGATGCAACAGTCTTAGTCCTTATATAGTGACATCATTTTTAAGTTTTTTCATTGGATGGTAATGACGTAAAGTCAATTTACGTCACTAATACGTATTTTAGTCTTTCACTTCCTTGTTCAGAGCACGTGCTGTAAAAACCTCTTCATCTTGCATTAGGCACTTTCATTTCCTGTTTGAAATTCTAGATAATTACTTTTTATCGGGATGAGTTTTTAAATGATGTAAATAAACTGTCATAGAAATTAATTCCGGATATTAATCTTTTGATATATTACCAACAATCTCCTCCTTAATCTCTGGAATTTGATTTCTTAAGTTTAAGTTATTTCTGTGAATTTCAAAGATAGGTTTGGGAGTGGGCTTGGTTAGGATGTCCGCTATCATGTTCTTTGATTCACAGTAATTTAGATTAATTGTGCCATTGTCCTTTAGGTGTTTAATGGAATGATACCTTATATCAATGTGTTTCGTGCGACGGGTGTATTTTTCTGATTCGATCATTTTTATGCAGGACTGGTTGTCCTCATGCATAGTTATGGGTAATGTCTGTTCTAAGTTAAATTCTTCTAAGAGTCTAATTAACCATAAAATTTCTTGTGATGCATTTGCTGCTGAAATATACTCGGCTTCAGCACTTGACATGGCTATGCATGATTGCTTTTTGCTGATCCATAAAATTGGGTTTTTCCCTAATAAAAATAGGTTTCCGCTGGTGGACTTTCTAGATTGTACGTCTCCAGCCCAGTCTGAGTCACAGTATACTTCAAGAGTTGGTTGCTTTGTTGTATTTATTTCTAATTTAAAGTTTTTAGTGTGATTTAAATAGGAAATCACTCTTTTAGTTGCTTTCCAATCCTTCTGTGAAGGGTTTTCGTTTTTTCTACTTAGGATGTTAATCGCAGCTGAAATATCTGGTCTTGTGACAGTTGAGATGTATAAAAGTGCGCCAATTGCCTTTCTATAATCGATGTTGTTTGGCAATGGTATTTCTTCGTTATCAAAATTTAAATAGCCTGTTTCCATGGGCGTTTTGTATGGTTTCGCATCTTCTAATTTAAATTTTCTAACTAATTCTTCAATTTTACCTTTTTGATTCAGTTTATATCCTTCGTTTGTTTTTTCAATTTTAATCCCTAGGTAGTAGTTTAATTGACCTAAATCCTTTAGTTCATATTCAATCTTAAGTTTTTGTATAATTTCTTTAATTTCATTTTCTTTTGCTGATATTAATAAATCGTCTACATAGACGATAATATATGCTTTACTGTATTTAGTATTACGTATGAATAAACACGTGTCTGATGTTGATGGTTTGAAATTTAACTTTTCTAATGATTCTGAAATTTTTATGTGCCAGGCTCTAGCTGCCTGTTTTAAGCCGTATATAGCCTTATTTAATTTGCATACTTTGTTTTCATGATTAGGTTTGACATAGCCTTCCGGCTGAGTGATGTATATATCCTCATCTAAATTTCCATACAAAAATGCTGTTTTTACATCGACATGATTTACGTCTAGTTTATGATAGGCGGCGGCTGCTAAAAAAGTTCTAATTGTAGTATGTGAAACCACTGGAGCAAAAGTTTCATAGTAATCAATACCAAAATTTTGCGAATAGCCTTTCGCCACTAAACGCGCTTTATATTTTTGTATTTTTCCTTTATCGTCTAATTTTGTTTTGAAGAGCCATTTCGAACCTATTATTTTTGTATTTGGCGGGGGGTCAACTAATGTCCAAGTTTTATTTTTGTTGTGAGATTCTATCTCCTCCTGTGTCGCTTTGATCCAGTTTTCTTTTTCTACTGGGTTTTCCATGTTTATTATTTCCTGCCAATTTTTCGGTTCATTAATATTTTCATCTTTAACCATATAAATTAGTCTATCTGGGGGAACCCCTTTATTTACTCTATCTGATCTTCTTGGTTCGGTTTGGTTTAGTTCAGATTCATTCTGATTATCATTTTCATTTGAAATTTCGATTTTTATCAGATTTGGGTTTTCCGATTTTTCGTTTTCGGCATTAGTGTTTTCATCTAAATTTAGTTCTAGCCGTTTTTCTTTATTTGAATTTATCGGATAGTTTTCTAAGAACTTCACTGTTCTGGCTATAGTGATATCTTTGCCGCTCGTATAGATACGATATCCTTTGGAATAATTATCGTATCCCACGAAGATCCCTTCTACTGCTTTATTATCTAATTTCTGTCTTTTTTGCTTGTTAATATATGCATAAGCTTTGCAGCCAAAGACTCTTAAATATTTTAGATTTGGTCTTCTGTTTGTCCATAGTTCATATGGAGTTTTTTCGTTGGCTTTAGTCGGCAGTCGATTTTGTAGGTGATTTGCGGTGCATATCGCCTCTCCCCAGAAATGTAATGGTAAATTAGAGTCACTTAACAATGTTCTTGTCATTTCAATTAATGATCTATTCTTTCGTTCAGCAATACCATTCTGGCTGGGAGAATATGGTACTGTTAGCTGTCGCTTAATTCCATTTTCTTTTAGAAAATTATCAATATTAGAATTTTTAAATTCTTTGCCATTATCAGTTCTGAGTTCTGTAGGCTTTTTGCCAAACTTATTGTTGACCAGTGCAACATATTCCTTTAATTTTTCAAATACCTCACCTTTATTTTGTAGTAGATAAATTATAGTAAATCTAGAGTAATCGTCTATGAAGGTTAAAAAGTAATTTTTTCCCCCTATTGTTGGAGTTTGAATAGGACCACACACGTCTGAATGTACTAATTGCAGAATTTTATTTGCTCTCAATTCCGTTTTCTTTGGGTAAGGTGCGTCAGTTAATTTTGCTTTAATGCAAGGCTCACATTCGGTGCTATGGGAACAATTATTTATGTTTATTCCGCATGCTAATTCCTTCGTCATTAATTCTTTAATCGACGCGACATTTTTATGTCCTAATCTTCTATGCCACAGTTCTATGCAATTTTTATTTTTGCAATTAGTTATCATGTTTACAAAATTTTCATCTGTGTTTATGTTTGTTTGCTGAATTTCATACAGATTATTTTTTCTTATCCCTTCTAAGCGTATTGATCCTTCATATTCTAGAAAACATTGATTATTTTCAAATGTAATTTTGCATCCGTTTTTCGTAGCTTTAGCTACCGAAAATAAATTTGTTTCAATTTCCGGTACTAGTAGAACATCTTTTAATGTTATTTCATGTGTTCTACCGTCGGATGTTATTGTGGTAATATTTACATTACCTGAACCATAGGATTTTAATTTATTGCCGTTGGCAATTACGACGTTGGTATGTTCTTTATTTGTAAATTCATAAAATAAATTTTCATTATTTGAAATATGGGAGGATGAGCCAGAATCGATAATCCATGCGTTATTTTTCGATTTGTTCGTTAAAAATGCGCAATTTTTCTTTTCTTCGGTTCCGAAATAAGCTGTGCTTTTTTCTTTCGGTTTATTTGAGTCCGCGCTTCTTAAATTATTTTCGTCTTTTTGAAAGACTAGCGAAGAAGAGAAATGTTTTTTGTTGTTTTGTTTAAAATTATTTGTTTTATGTTTGTTATGCCAGCAATTAACTGTGTTGTGATTTTTTAGTCTACAAATCGTGCAGTATTTTTCTTCTTTTTTAAAACCTGTGGTTTTAAATTTTCTTTCAGCTCTAAAGGCTTTGTTCGAATTATCACTGTTATTAGAATGCTCATTTCTTTTATTAAATTCGTCTGTTAATTTACTCTTTATAAATTCTGGAGTTAATTCATCTTCCTGTCTGGCTTCTAATGCGGTTATGAGGGTGTCGTATGAAGGAGGTAAAGAGCAGAGCAATAATGCTGAAATATGATTTGCTTTAATTTCTTCGCCTATGGCTGATAACCTATCAATAATTTCTAATATCTTTGTTATATGAGTTATCATGTTGCCTCCTTCTGATAATTTCGTTCCGTAAAGTCTCCTGAGGAGAAAGAGTTTGCTAGACAGATTTGATCTCTCATGGATGTTTTTAAGCGTGTTCCATGTGTCCCTTGCATTCTGTAAATGCTTAATATGGATGATTTGATTATCCTCAATACTTAAATTAATCAAGGCTCTTGCCTTTCTATCTTTCTTCGACCATTCTGGGGTTATTGGATTTGGTGGGTCGTCTGTGACAACTTCAAAGAGCTCTTCTCTTATCAAGAGCATCTCCACCTTGAATTTCCAGTTTGCATAGTTACTGGAATTTAATTTTTCAATTGTACTTCCTTCTTTGAAGGTTGCCATTTTTCTAATTTAGAATATATCTAAAATTAATTAATTTCTTTTAAGTATTCGAGGATTCTAGGACACTATTTTTATTTTTATTTTTTATATACTTTAGAATTTTTCACGTCTCAGAATCTTTGTTAGCGTTATTTTCTCGGTAGTCATTAATTTTGCGCTTTCTAAAGCAATATAAATTATAAATTCAATTTTCGGAACAAAAGATAGGTAAGATATTTGCTTACCTCTATTTTCCAGCAATCGTCCTCACTATACCGCTAGGCCATGATCACCAGAATTTGTATTAATCCTTTATGGTTAGCATACACTCACTATATAATCCTTGGTATTCCATGAGACTGATTAAGTAATGTTAAAAATATTATTAATTAATAAAACATATTCATAATGCTGTTAAATTATTTAATTTACATAGCTTACATTTAATAGTTACATAAAATTTAGTTTTAAACATTATTTCAATTTAAGTTTAAGGGAAAACGACATAATGTCCGTTTCCATCGCGAATTAAAAAGAATCTCTTAAAGTTCTATAAAACTGAGATGCAACAGTCTTAGTCCTTATATAGTGACATCATTTTTAAGTTTTTTCATTGGATGGTAATGACGTAAAGTCAATTTACGTCACTAATACGTATTTTAGTCTTTCACTTCCTTGTTCAGAGCACGTGCTGTAAAAACCTCTTCATCTTGCATTAGGCACTTTCATTTCCTGTTTGAAATTCTAGATAATTACTTTTTATCGGGATGAGTTTTTAAATGATGTAAATAAACTGTCATAGAAATTAATTCCGGATATTAATCTTTTGATATATTACCAACAAAGTCAAATAAAAAACTATTATTAAACAATTTAACAATTTAACAATATTAAGCAATTTATAAGAAGAAGGGTGTTTTGCTTCCCTGATGTAATCTAAAATAACATTGCTCTATTTATTAAACTTTTTAATAAAAATTAAATTTACTAACTTAGTTGTTACGTTATTTGTAAGAGAAAATAACAAAAAATAAAATGTAAAAGTTGACGACAGATCTTGAAAAACACACACTGACAAAAGAAAACATATTGCATTCTCCTTAATATTACTTTAATGAACATGTTCATTTAATAATTTGTTATCTAAATTTAAAAGAATATTTTAAAATATATTTCTTTAATATATCGTTTGAATATATTTCTTTGAGTTTAAAATTATATGTAAAAAGTGTTTTATTGTTGAATTACATAATTTACGAAATTTTATTAGCACTCTCTTGTACTATAATTAATGTTACATTGTATAATAATTGCATTACGCAACTTACACGCAAAAATAAATACACACACCATCCAAACACGTCTACACATTATTATAACTATATAATGTAAGGATTTGATATTTAATTTTTAAACGTTTCAACGTTACTTTGTACCAAATAACTGTTACAATTAAAACTCTGCACAAAATTTTGAAACACAATTGCAGCAACCAATTACACATTGAAACTAGGGTGATTAATTGATAACGATTAATAATTCATACGAAAAATAATAATGATACATTTGACAGAAGCAGCAAACCATTTTGTTCCACTGATGCAAATGCTCTGTGGATACTTTTTGTATATCTTTATTTTCAAATATTTTTCACTTTCGGGTTATTTGTGTAAATGTTTTCGGTCAATGTTTAAAAAAAATTCTGCATTGTTCAATATTGTGGTAAATTATGTAAATTATATCCTTTATGTACAAAGGGTATCTGATGAGAATTATGATATTTGATATACTGAAACAGAACTTTATCAAGCCAAAAGCATAATTTTGGACTAAATGGTATTTTTTTAAGAACAAATATATTTTCAAAGTATTTTCTCTGGTAGACTTTTATTTGATTTTTTAACAAGTAACTAGTTTGGGAATAAATTTCGGAAATTCCATTGTCAGGAAAATTAAGTAAAGCTTCACTTTCATTTCAAATTAAGTTTTATATTATTGCATGATTACTTATGTTTACTCCTATGTTCGCCAAAAATGAATAGGCAGGGTATATTAGAAGCTATATTATGTTAATCTATGAAACATTAGATATTGTTTTCAAACTTTTGGAATTTAGAAATTGTAAACTAACTCCCATGATGTAACGCGAAAGACTAATGTCTAAACTTTCTTCTCGTCCAGCTGCCAGTCAATTTAATGGATTTTAATTGTGATTCTGGATACGATGGCAAATTTTCTTTTGTATAGTATTTAATTCCAAACAATATATATAGTAATGGGGCACTTTAATTATATTTTGTAGTGAATAATGAAACTTACTCGTGCCTTCCTTCTGATTCATGTTATAATTGTTCTGAGAGGGTTTCTTTAGTTTCAGTTTATAATTTTAGTCATAAAGCTTGCTCTTTGCAGACTTTCTTGTTTGTTTATCTATTAATAGTCAATTTTTGTAAATCTTTAGCAATAAAATCCATCATATAATGAGATTTTCTCATTTTCATTCATAGATTTATACAATGGTGCTACGGAACATCTGTTTTATGTCTGTTTTATTTGTAAACATCACTATTCGTAACATCTGTTTAGTTTATACATGTTAAAAAAGGTTGAAATTAAATTAAAAGAAGTTGAAGTGAAAAAAAAAATCCTTAATTTAATATTTGATCTTTTTCTTAATGGTTTAATAAACGGAATGCAGATTTTTCGTTGTAACCTGTTGCAATATTTAAGCAAAATTATCCTTAAACATAGATTTGTTTAATACTTTAGAAGTTATTTATGTTACAAAATATAATATTTAATATTTTTACAATATAAATATATGTGATTTATTAAAGTACGCATGTACACTAATATTTTTAACGTCTGCCACATATTTCGGAAACATATAAATAGAAACATTTTTCTGTTTATAAAGATAGTTATTTAATTTAATTAGCCAGAGATACATGATTACTCATAAGTAATTGCGTTGATATGTATGACCATATACAAATCACATTTTAATGGTAACCGAAAAGAAATTAAATATAAAAAACACTAAAACATTTAAAGTCATTTTTAAGAAGATATTATTGCAATATTATTTTAATATAATACACTAATTAATAAATTTATTGCAGTTTTACCTATTTATGCATTGGTTTAATTGGTAACTAAATTGTATTATCCTGTGTTATTTTTTATTGTCATTTTACGAGTATATGAATCACACTTTGCACATATTTAGAATTTTTGTTTTACTTTATTATGTTTTTCCCAGTATTACTTGAACAGAAAGTATCTCACAGCTCTAAGACTTTCAAACAAATTATATAATTAAGATAACTCAATATTTATGAATTTGACATTGTTTTATATTATTCATCGCAGAAGAATGTGTTATAATAATGTGTGGCATAAAAGAGTACTGGTGGTGGTGTATTTTCGTAGCCACAATTCACATCAATACGGTTTTACATCAATCTCTCGGGTTTTCGTTGGAATATTATCTTCGTACAAAATAGTTAATTTGGATAACTTTTAGATAATTTCTGTCGTATCGGTATGTGTTCGGCAGAAAAAATAAGAGGGACTTTTAGAGAAACAACATAAAGGATATGACATGATTTTTATTTAACTTATATATTTTTCGTACGAATTTTTTGCTGCACCACAGTGCACATTGTATTACGACAGAAATTACACAGCTAAAAAGCTATTTTGTTTCGTTAAGCTGCATATCTTAGCACATTTTGTTCAAAAAATGTATAAAAAATTCCTGCTGCACAAGTGGGTTAATGAACCTTTTTAACGTATTATTCATTGAAAATTTCATGTAAAAGTAAAACAAAAAGACGCTATATGGATGTAAACAATATTAAAAATGCATAAATAAATAATTAAATAATGTATGTAAAGTTATTACAGATTTATTCGTTTTTATGTGTTTAGCCATTGTATTACCAATATTGAGTAGACATCCAGAAGCAATATCGCTATATACTTTAAAATGCAACCGTTCCTATACAAAATGACACGATATAGTGTTAGTATTTCACAAATACTTCATTTTGTATATTGGAAATAAGTTCAATGCATATGCATGGTTTAAGTGTTGAATTTAAAATGTTCAAAATTGGTATTTAAAAGAAAACATTTTTTATATTATATTTAATATTTGATCATTATTTGTTTATTAGAGACGCTATTTCAAAATTCTATTGACAATACTGAATGTTTACATGTAATAAATATTGGTTTTATATTTTTCAATTATAACCATTCCGTTATTCGAGCAAAATCGGGATTTATTTAATGGGAAAATATAATTAAAAATATACATGTATATATCCGTTGTTTTTATTTTCTGAAATTAGTTATGTTACTTTCACTCTTAATATTTTGCACCAGATCTTTTTTAATCTAATCTATAAATGCATTTTTATAATAATATATTCGACAGTCTCATTTTATGTGGAAATATTCCTCGTATATTTTACATTTAAGTTATATCAAAAGCTTCTATTTCTATAATCTCACAATTTATTTTGATAAGCACAACTTTAAATGTTTAAAATTCCTTTGATAAATGTAATGGCAACGTCAAATTTTAATATTTTCTAAAGTTGAAATAGCTGCGTCTAACCAGTAGAGATGGCCGGCGTATGGGAATAGGACATTATTGAACGTTAAGGAGATTAAACATATCAAAATCTTAAAGACGTTAATTGAGAATTTTAGATATGAGAATAGTTTCACGTTGCAGAAAATCTGCTTATTTAAGTATTCGTTCCTAGTTTAGCACAGATACTTATACTTGTTCCTTACTTCCTAGGGAGTTAGTATATTGATACTTATAATCACAAAATATTTTGCAAATGGGATTTTATTTCGCTGATTCTTTTTGCATATCCAAAAATCTTGAGATGTTTAAAATTTAATACTCTTTTAATACTAATTTTAAGTGCAATACAAAATCAAAATATTTGCTGTAAAATAAATGCAACCATTCTTTAAAACGCAAACAATCTTTTAAAATGAATTGACAAAAAGGAGATATTTCGATAAATATTCTTTGAATAGAAGAGGCAGAATTTTTTTAAGGCTTAATAACTATTAAAAATTATGGAAATGTAAATTTATATGTTATATAAATATACATTTAAAAATGTTTTATATATATTTTTTGAAAGTTTGAAATCAGTATAGATTAAGTAGTAGTTACATAAATATATAAGCTTAAAAATATGTTTTAAATAAATTGTTCGTGTAAAACTGAATTTATATTAGTTACTTGATGGCTTAAAGCAAAATAAATTTTTCCGATTTTCGAAAAAATAAATATATTGTATATGACGTGAAATGTAAAATAAATATCTAAAAATTTACAAGTTAAGTTTAAAAGAAGAAAAAAATCCAAAAGTATAGATAAAATAGAATATTTTAGACGATGTAATTTGAGAAAACTCGCAAACCTGATTGCGTAGAATGGTTAATTAGAATAAATAACAAATTACTTTCGATTTGACCGTAATCATTAATATTTATTTGAATAGATAGAAATAAATAAAAATCATGCGTGAAGCACCTATATTATCAATTAATTTCTATCATGTCCTTCATATATAAATGGGCATATGGTATGCTTAAAATTTATTTTTTAGAATTATTCAGAGTAAATACATGATTGAAAGTCGGCAAGTTCCTTGGATTTTACCAAATGACAATTGTCTCTTTTTTGAAACCTATGTGCGTCAAATATGTTTTCAAAGGAATATCACAATTATTAAAACATGATATCTAAATTTTACACTAACTCACAATAATTGTATGAAAATTAGAGTATGCAGACAGAGATTTTGAGATAAATGGAAAATACATGGAAAATGGACACTCACTTTTATTAGACAAAATATAAGAATATTTGTTTTCTAAGCTTAGAATCAATACAATTTATTTCCATTCATTTGCAAGTTGTACCCTTCTGTTTATATTTGCTACATATCGTGCACATAATGCAGACCGTTTTAGATAACAAAATAATTGCATTTAATTATATACAGGAATTAGTAAACACAGATATGCAAATTAACGAACCTATCTCGCAGTGTAATTTTTAAATCCAAAATCCACGGTAAGGTGTCAAAATAGCGTCTTAGTTGCATTCATATTTCGTGCAACGTATACATACTAGATAACTCGACTAGCGCTATGAATTCGAATAATAATTATTGTATGTAATTCGGAAATAATTTAACCATTTTATGCGTTATGTTGTTGGATATTTTCGGTTGTATTCCAATGCGATTGGCAACGAAAACAACACCGAAAATCTTGAATATATAAAATGGTCACCTGTTTTATTGATATAATTTTTCTTTCACATACGCTATTATTTTTAACACTATTTCGGCATATTTATCGCCGCCGAGCAGATTGCAATATGATACAAACTTATAATAACGAAATCATTTTGTTAAAGTGTGCCGTTTTAGGTCATTTTGTCCTCGAAATTAAAAAAATGACTGCCCCCCCAAATAAGATTATAATGTAAAATACTTATTGCATGAGAAAAAAATTTACCCTTTTTAAAAGAAGAATTATATATTTGTGAAATTGACATTATCTGGAAAGTAAAATGCATACTATGATGTTTTCTTTCAATATTAAGCATACTTATTTTCTTTGATTTTGCGCAAACAAATAAGGGACACAAACCAAAAACGACAAGATTCTTCAGTTTTATATGTAATTAGAACCCGAATTATGTTACAAATCTGTCATCTAAGTAAATTTATATCAGATTAGCAGGTTTCGACCGCTACGTTGGTCAGTTTTTCCAGACGAACCTTGAATGAAATGAAATATATCGATGAATTTAAATTGTGTTTTAAATCAATATAGACGCTCACCTGGAACGTCCTTCCGTATTAGTGAAAAGCGCTACAAACGCCATTGCTCTATTATATTTTCTGATGTGTAATTTAGGGTGTTAGGACGAACTATTTTTATTGGTAATATATAGTAGAATTTGGTAAAGAACGATAGAATGATATTCAATATACTAAAACCATCGAACAAACAATGAAAGTATCATCCAAATATGTCCAGTAAAACTTTTTAAAAAAGCTAATCATTCAAAATCGGGATCACCTGATTATTGAACTTTTACCCATAATTATATAGCAAACTGACATAAAATTATATGCAATATACAAAACATTTTCCTCAAATATTATCTAACTAACAATGCAAATATCATCAGAATTTGTTCAGTTTTGAAACTTTAAAAAAGCTAATCTTAAATAATCTGATTCACCTGATAATAGAATGTCCCATATGATTCTATAACTAATCAACGTAGAACGATTTGTTAGATAATAAAACATTTCCTGAAAAAATATCCAACCAACAGTGCCAGATACATCGAAATCCATTCAGGAGAACCTTTTTAAAAATGCTAAAATTTCATAATCGGGTTCAATTGATTATAAAACTTTACCCATAACTGAGAAACGTAGATCGACATGGTATATACTACAACCTTCTCTGAAAAACTATTTAACTAACCTGAATGTCCCATCAAAATCTATTCAACAAAATTTAAGTTATAATCAGCCGAATATATATCGTTGAAGATAATAGTTAAGATAGAGAGTAGAAGTAATTAGAAGCATTTTAAATGAAAAAATAAAATATTTACGAAACGGTAGGAAGAAAATATTCAGGAAAATATTCAGGAATATTCTGTTGTGTATTGTTAAAATTAGTACGAGTGATGTGCTTTTAAATTATTAGAACCCAATCCCTATATTTATGGACGATCACAACAAATATGACATATTTTGTTTAGCAATAGGCAATAATATAATGGCTTCTGTCTGATATGTTTATCTTCTTTTATCTCAAAATGAATTTATTTCTGATCTAAATTCTCCGAAGAAATATGAGTATCTTAAATTCAAAACAATTTTCCATATTTGTATTCAATAAATTTGAGCAAGTATATTTCAATATTAAAAAAAACAAACAGACGACGTCTTTTATATTTTTATTTGAAGTTATAGACTGTGTGTCTCGCATAGATAAACTTACATTAATATCAAACTTCACTGCATATTTACATTATGAAATATCCGAAATCACCATTTCTTTTCTGTTCTTTCTAACTAGAATATTTTTAATCAAATTTTGTTAGTAGAATCAATGAACTTATATGTAATAATTATTTTGTTTCTAATTTATGTAGGAAATATATTTATTTTTGATAAATATTAATATAAAACAATATATGTTTTGAAAAACATGGCTTTCGATCTATAATCCAAGTTAGAAAAAATACATTTATGTATCAGTTTTTTTCGAATTTGTACTAAGGCAATAATTCAATTCAGGCTTATTAAGGGAGAACAGATATGAAAAAAATTTGCAAATATGGCACTTATATGCTTCTATTAAAATAAAATTAACTACTGAAGGTTTTTCTTTTAATTGAAAAGTATTTAAAAGAAACTAGTCGTTGGAGGCTAGCGTAATACTTACCCATCATGGATATGCATAATATAAAATATGAAAATAAAATATGTGTAAACTATTTATAAAATGCATTGCAATTCGAATAAAATCGTGGCTTGATGACGTCGTAAACTTAGCATTAACTGCTGCAAGGCAGTCCGCAATTCCACAGGAGTACGAAGTGGTGGAGATCTCTTCTGAACAGCACGTTGCAAGGTATTCCAGATATGCTCAATAATACTCATGTCTGGGAATTTATCCGGTAAATGGTAGAGTCTAAAATCAGAAGAGTTGGAGGCACCGGTGGCAAATATCGATGTATAGGGTGTCTTATTATTCAGTTGAAATTCTCCAAGTTCGTCGGAATGGACAATGGACATGAAAGGATGTAGGCGATCGGACAGAATGCTTATGTACCCGTCACCTGTCAGAATCGTCTCTAGACAGATCAGGAGTCAAATGTCTCGCCAACTGCGCACGCTCCTTACCATCACAGAGGCTCCACAGCTTGAAAAGTCTCCCTGTTGACATATAGGATCCGTGTATACACGAGGTTGTCTCCATACCCATATACTTCCATCCTCCCGAGACAATTGGAAATGAGACTCGTCAGAGACTCGTCAGACAACGTGTTTCCAGTCAATAACAGTCCAATGGAGGTATGGCGAGTGGGCCTGCCGCTCGAAAGCCCATGTCAGTTGGACAGTTCGAACGCTAACACTTGTTGATTCCCCAGCATCGAAATACGCAGCAATTTGAGGAAGTGTTGCACGTCTATCTCGTTTCAGGATTCTTGTCCGTCGTCGACGGTTCCGTTCATTCACAGTTTTTCTCTGGCCGCACCGCTGTCGGAAATTTGATGTTTTACCGGATACCTGAAAATTGCGGTATACTCATCAAATAGTCGTGCGTGAAAATCAAAATTGGATCGCTGCTTTGGAGATGCTGTGTTCAATTTCTCGTGCGCCAACTATAACGCCAAATTCAAATTCATTTAAATCGTGATAACCTGCAATTGTAGCAGCAGGGACCGATCTAAAAACTTTGCCAGACACCAGTTGTCTTATATTGGCGCTACCAACCGAATCTCGTTACGCTGGTTGGTTGAATACCTCAGCTAATTGCATATGCACGCCTGTACCAGTTTTTCTGGCTCTTCAGTGTATATATGACGACATCTCATTTTACATGTACTGCCATGTAATAGCATAGGTGGTTGGAATTCGATGAACCGCTATAAAATTGGAAAATTTTAGTCTACCAATGATCAGCAATAAAAAATTCAAAACAATCAAGTACGTTGGAGAGGAAAAATATTCATTTGCAGTCAAACCAGCGTACACTCATACCAGCATATTGCAGTCACACCATTATATTGCAGTCATCCCAGTATATTGCAATAATATTATTATATTGCAGTCGCATCAGCATATTGCAGTTATACCAGCGCGCAGTATATACCAGCGTGAAAGCAGGCACGTGCAGTCAAATTACTTGAGCAACTATAGTTATTAATTGTTCAGTCTTATACCTGCATGCAGTTGAATAAATCAAAAACAGTTGTGGAAACCGTCAAAAATTCCTGGATGTTTCCCCGAGAACGAATCAAACTGATTGATTTTAACGTATTTATTCATATATTGTTCACACCATAAATGAAGCACTATCGAATTATGTCATCATGAGATTTTATGAAAAACATGGTAACAGAATAAATTCTATAAAATCAGAAGCAATCTCTTGGGAAGTCGTGGATATTTGAATCAGACGATAACACGCAAAAATTTTACTCTGAAGCCACGCAGCTGGTTTCATACCCCTTCGCGGAAGACCACAAATCCGTTCTGAATATGGAGTTTATCGAATGAAATTTCTGTATTAGAGGAATGATTTCAGATTTAACAAAATTAATTAATTCTGTTCGCAAAAAAGACACAAAAATAAGTTCTAAAAACATCTCGGAAAATCTGGGTCAAATAGAACAGTTGAATTGAAAGCATTGTAGAAGAAATTTTTCAAAGGGAAAAGATGAAGACAAAAAGTTAGACGTGCTAAAATCATTTATGATTTTTTTAAAAAAGAAAGCGTGATAGAGATATCGTAGTAATATATTATAGTAAATTTAGGTGAGACATTTTTGAAATAAATTTAAGATAGATTAATATTTAAAATATGTTACATTGTATATATATATATATATATATGTATATATATACAACAACTACAAGCAATGAAATATACGTAAGTAAGTGAAGTATTAAATAACTAACTACCAGTAATGGATATTACTATTTATTTCCAAAAAATACTCTAGACTCTAAACAACATTATAAGTAAACTTCGTTTTAGTAATACTCCTCATTTCTCATAAACTGTTAAATGCTTTAATATAAAATTAAAGCTAACTCACATAAATAATTTGAGTAAAAACACTCTATTGGATAAAAGAGATTATTCTTTAAAAAATCAGTGCTAATAATTTAGGGCTCAAATTGCGATAGAAAAACTATAAAATGTGATTATTTTTTTCACATTGTAAAGTTTTATTTTTATACTTTTCTTTGAAAAAATTAATAACACAATTCTATTAATTTATTCCCAGGAAATAAGTCACTATATTTATAATTATTTTTATTGTTCAATTACAGTAATCGTTATAAAAAATTAAAATTAAAATTAAAAATCTTGATTAAATCCTACTATGTTTAAAATTTTGCAGGCAACTTTCCAGTCATTTCAACGTTTTTATAGAAAATAGTTACATAATCGTAATTTAACTCTATTAAGACCTTAATATGTGCAATAATGTGGTTAGAATGGAGTTAAATAATCGTTTTTTTATAAAAAACAGTTAAATGACTCGACAGTTTGCTGAAAATTTTTAACAGTATGGAATGTGCATAAAAATACATTCTTCTTCAGTGCATTCCATTAATATTTTGGTTCTTCTCTATTATGCCGTCGACCACTTTTCTTAACAAAAAACTATCGCCAAACTGTAACGCCAAATAAACGGGAGAACGTTGCCATTGGAATATCAAAATAAATAAATAAATAAAATATAAGAATTTAAGCACACAATTGTTATTTAAATTAATGAAATAACTAATAAATCAGTAAAACATGATGAAAAATACACGCAAATGTCGAATTAAAAACCACTTGATGACATAATAAACACGTATGATGCTTTTGACATCAAGTAAATGGGACTGCATTTTTGGCGTATAATCTTACAGTTTGGTGATATTTTTTTGTTATGAAAAGTGGTCGACGGGATAATAGAGAAGTACTAATATTTTTTATACAAAAATACTCCTGCGGTTTGATACATATATCTTATAACATATTCTTATGAATGCAAATAGCGTGAATCTTATATAAAACAAAATCGGAATGTTTAAATTCATCTTTGGTCTTAAATTAAAATAAAAAAGTGCACACAAAAACATGTGATTCTAATACCTAAAACATGCTTATAACTTTAATTAGATTTTAATTCTAAAATATCAAAATAGAGCACTTTCGGCTTTTAAGCACTTTCGGCTGATCCTTCATCGGGATTTATAAAAAAAAACAGTTATTAAAACACAAACTTCCAGATCACATTCTTGTTTTGCGAGCCTACGGGACAGTTCAAAGCATTCACATTCTTCACCTTTTTTAACTCTTTCCAACCTAGTTGAGAAGTGTTTATGACTTCGGTTTGTCTGGCCGTCTGGCCGTTTGCCGTCTGGCCGTCCTCTAACTCCCGTAAATATGCTCGGATTGCCCTGCAATTTTTTATATGTTATTGTTGTTACCTATACCATGTTCCCTATTTCAACGGAAGTGTGCAGCACTTATAGTTTTTTTACAGGGACACTCAAAAGATTTCCGTTACATTACGGTCTATGGGGAAAAATCATTTGCGGTTTATTTTAATGCTGTTACACAATTTCAAATACATTGTAATTAATGTATATCTCTAAGGTGCATTACAAGAAGCTTAATATGGAATATAGTGTGCATAGCACTTATAGTTACTTTACAGGGGCAGTCAAAATAATTCCGTTACATTACGTCTATGGAGAAAAATCGTTTGCGGTTTAATTAAATAATGTTTCACTATTTTAAACGCATTGAATTTATATATATCACTAAAGTGCATTACAAGAGGCTTACTACAGAATAGTGTGTCTATAGCAGTCATCGTTTATTTACAGGGACACACAAAAGAATTCTCTACTGTCTGTTAAAAATAATTCCTGGGAGTGCGATTTAAGTTGCTGAACGCGATTTTAAATTTATCCCACTTTTTGTCTATTATTTGGTGTGTATAAATTCTGTATTACATATATAGGGCAGCACAAAAGTTTGAGAACACATTTCCGTTTATTGACAGAAACTCCAGAAGTAGAATTTTAAACAGTGGTACACGTCTCCAAACTAAACTAAAATTTAGCATCCTATGTAGTATTTATACAAATCTATAGATCATATACAGGGCTGAATGAAAGTATTCGGATAATTTTCCGAATATTGTATTGGAAATTCCTGAAATTACGTTTTTAAATATGTTATGCGTTTTCCAAATTGTTTACTTAGATGTTATCTTTCAGCTTATTAAACGGTAATGATTTGTAAAATTATTTTGGAAGCTTTGGAAAGTGTTACATAATCTATGTTTGACGCATGAATTTTCGGTCTTGTTTTGCTATACAATGGAATCGACCGACCGTTGGACGAATGTGAATGATTTAATATCTCCCGTAGGCTCATAGTACAAGAATGTGATCTGGACGTTTGTGTTTTAACAACTGTTTTTTTATAAATCCCGATGGAGGCTGGGTTCATTGAGCTGGGAGATTTTGACATTTGACGGAGATTGCTTTGAGACCTATAAGCTAAATGTTGTTATCACAAATGATCCATTAATTTTTATTCTCTTAAGGACTTTGGCAAATTACATAAAACTTCTTCTTGCGGACGTTATAGACACAAGGAAGTTGACAGTACTGAAAACACACACACACACAATAACATCCATGCCTTACCAGGAATTTAACCCGGGCCCTCACGGTGGCGGTCGCCACTACTACCGACCACGCTGCCGGGCCGGCCAATGGGAGCTATTTTAGATGACTACTCACTCTCTGTTGATGAGGGTAAAACATATTCATCAAACAACTACAAGAAAACACAAAAAAAGTTCGAGTAACCTAACTGTTGGCATATTTTACGGACTCAATTTACAATCATTGCATATAATCACTACGTAGTATAAAACAAAGTCGCTTTTTCTGTCCCTATATCCCTATGTACGCTTAAATCTTTAAAACTACGCAACGGATTTTGATGCGGTTTTTTTTAATAGATAGAGTGATTCAAGAGGAAGGTTTATATGTATAATAACCATATGTTTTGCTTTGTAATTTAAGATAAATCACTACATAGTATAAAACAAAGTCGCTTTTTCTGTCCCTATATCCCTATGTACGCTTAAATCTTTAAAACTACGCAACGGATTTTGATGCGGTTTTTTTTAATAGATAGAGTGATTCAAGAGGAAGGTTTATATGTATATCCATTAAATAGTGGAGAAATACTGTTATTTTTGAGGTTTTTAATGTGATGTCGTAAATAATTTCATTTTTTCCGCTTATACATTGCAAACGCAGGCTGAACCCTACAAGATTTATCAAAATAATGTACTAATTATTGTACGCATTAAAAAGGTCTACAGAAAACACAAAGAGATGAAGGTTTTCAAGGTTAACCCGAAGCAAAGCGAGGGAGGGCCGCTAGTGTTATATAAATCGTTGATAACATTTTTAAAAGTATAAAAATAAACTTTATAAAACTCGTAAAAAAATTTTCGGAAAACCATTTTTTTAAAAAGTTCTAATAAAATTGGATACATCCTAATAAATTTAAAATTGCAGCATATTCCTTATTGAAAGCATTATATATATATATATATATATATATATATATATATATTATCTTTCCAAAAAATATGAAGAAGAAATACTTTTTTAAATTAGTGTAATCATAGATAAAGTACCTGATATATGACTGCATTTTCCTTAAAGTATGTTTGATAAAGAAAATGAAAATTAACAGAAATATGAAACTTTTCTCAAATGGAAAAAATTTTCTTCAATTATTATTATTACTCTTTTTGTAAGCCTTATAATGGATTTCTGCATTTTGTGGAATTAAAGTGTTTCGTTTATTGCAGCCATCTGCTTTCAAGATAATATCAAGTTTATTGCTTCTTTTCTCCCTTTTTTCAAATATTTACGTTTTTAGGACTTTAAAAAAAAAAGAATTCTCTTATACTATATTTTCTATATATATAGAAAATAACATTAGTTTAAGAGAAATATGTGAAACTTTCTCGAATGGAAAAAATTTTCTTCAATTATTATTACTCTTTTTGTAAGCTTTATAATGGATTTCTGCATTTTGTGGAATTAAAGTGTTTCGTTTATTGCAGCCATCTGCTTTCAAGATAATATCAAGTTTATTGCTTCTTTTCTTCCTTTTTCCAAATATTTACGTTTTTTAAGACTTTTTTAAAAAAGAATTATCTTATACTATATTTGCTATATACAGAAAAGAATATTAGTTTAACAGAAATATGAGAAACTTTCTCAAATGGAAAAAAAATTCTTCAATTATTATTACTCTTTTTGTAAGCCTTATAATGGATTTCTGCATTTCGTGGAATTAAAGTGTTTCATTTATTGCAGCCATCTGTTTTCAAGTTAATATCAAGTTTATTGCTTCTTTTCTCCCTTTTTCTAATATTTACGTTTTTTAAGACTTTTTAAAAAAAGAATTCTCTTATACTATATTTGCTATATACAGAAAAGAATATTAGTTTAACAAAAATCTTCAAATTTCGTCCTTTGGCTGCTTTATGAAACTGGGTTAAATAACGTTTTCTAAAATAACTGATATCAAAGCAATATCAGTGTTCCAAAGTTTGAAATTTTTTGTTCTAAATATCTACCACTGTTTCAGAATATTAATCTTTGCTTATTTAATGACAGACACTCCCTGATTAAATTAAGAAAAGATTAATAATCGTAAAACTGGTGACAATTTGAATACAAATATTCCCTAATCTGGAAACACTGAGTATTATTTAATTCTTCATCTATAGCTTTCATAATAGGTCCTGACGGTTAGTAAGTAATGTATTTTTTGCGTCTGAAATTCGATAATTTATTTTGTATAGCTTAATATATTCATAATATTAACATGATATCACGTCTTGTATACTTAAATTGTATAGTTTACCTAGCGGAATTGAATGTAATTTGTAATTGGTAGCAAAATCAAATAAATCGCATAAAATGTATTTCTACCTAATTTCACGGCGAAAAATTATGCTATAAATTTGTTATAATGTATTACAAATTTTATTTATGAAATCATGAATTGAATTATCTTAGTTGAATTACATTGTGATAGTAACTAAATTCTTTACGCACATTTATAGTCATTAGTCAAAGTTTTGGGTAGTATATAGTATGCACAGCTGCCAATTTTTTCTCTCTTTTGGCACTATCATTTCTAAAACGTAGTCTACGCTTTATTTAATAATAATTCTTTTTTGATTTAATAATGCAAATATTTATAAATTGGAAGTAGTGGTGTAATCATTCTAGCTGGCAGCTATGAGTAAATTTCGTAAAGTCGGAAAATTTTGACATCAGATACTTCATATTATGAGCTCATAATGTATTAAAAAACTCTGAAGTGACTCCACTCAACTTTCCGACGAAAGTTGCAACTTTGAAAAAAGTTGAAAAAAGTTGCGACTTTGAAAAAAGTTGAAAAAAGTTGCGACTTTGAACTTTGAACAAAATTCGTCTCGACCGCCGCAGAAATCGCGGAGCGCGGCGTTTCGCGTGATGGTCTTTACTACGTCCCCTATGGTAGGTTAGGTACTGAAAATGAACTTTATGTAAGTAAATATAATTTGTTGTTTATATTACTATTTATTAGCACTTTTTGATCATGACACAGAGAAATATTAGTGGAACACAGAACCCACGATAATAAAAACATTATTATTTTTTAACTAAGATTTACGTTCTATTTTTCTTATATTTCAGTACATATATGTATTTATTAGATTCTGTTCATTTAGATATATAGAAATGTGGGGAAAAAGATTACTTCTACACTAACAAACATATAACGAATATCCTAAATAATAATAAAAAAATCTAAAAATAACACGTTTTCATTTTTATGGATTCTCAATTAAAATATATTAATATATAATAAGCTAAGAAATCACTGAAGAAATTCATATTTTGAGGATGAAAAGTAATAACGTTAGGTATCCCTGAAATTATATGTACAATGTAAAAGTACAACGATGGATTTGATTATAAGAAATATAAAATAAATCAACGTATCTTAGAACATTGAGTTAGGAGAAAAATCTTGTCTTTTTATGGTGCTAATTGTTTTTTTTTCTTCCCCCCACACTCAGCTTATTTGAAAACGACAAACTAAATTTCTCCTGCATCGGGATTGAATTAGAATAAATTAGAGTTTTAATAAAAAATTGACAGTTGTCAACTGGGGAGGGAGGGTAGGAGAGGGGAGAGGAGGAATTGCAGAAAATTCGAGATGTGGATTTAGATGAAATTTAAGGAAAGCGGAAATACGTTAAAACACAGAATCTGATACCAAAAAGTTAATTTCCGTTACATATATATATATATATATATATATATATATATTATTTGGAGTTTAACTTTTACCATGAACTGATAAGTAAAAGAAAAGTAATCTAAATTCATATCATTAAATATTATTTTATTTTTAATATGTATCATCAGATGTTAGTATCTCTAATGTTAATAATCGGTTACATCTCTTCTAAACTTTATCTTCACTTATGTCATTTATACGTATTAATATTCGGAGCTAAGATAAAAGTAAAATTAAATTGAATACACATAAATCAATGAAATATCTCAAATAAATTAAAACATAAATTAAAAGTATTTATATATATATATATATATATATATATATATATATATATATATATATATATATATATATATATATATATATATAACAAAGCTATTTAAAAAAATCATTTCTCTTGTATTTAATATTTAAAAAAATAAATAAAAAGTAATTTCTCAAAATAAGTGTTAAATCACTCATTTTGCATACAAATTTAGTCAAAAATGAGTGAAAATGGCTTATCAAAATGAATGAAAATAACCACGCCTCAAGAAGTATGAAATTCATTCCTATAAGATAAGTGAATTGTCAGTACTGGAAAAAGAGAAAAATGACTCAATCTGAGTTAAAATTGCTGGATTTTTTAAGAGACTAAACAGGTCATGCGACAGTGCTTTATAACATAATCGCACAATGGAAAGAGAACATTATCTATGAAGTTCGGAATTTTGTATTAGCAAATAAAAACGTTTGCTGGGTAGTACATTACTTTTATATCGGTTTCCTATTTGTATATATAGCATATATAATTTATGCAAATAACGCTGAAAAATAAACAAGCTGGGTTACATAAAGGTACCCTGGATAGGGGTATTAATGCAGTAAATATTATGATAAAAGGAAATATTACGTATAGTTTATAAATATTTCTATATAAAATCGGAAAATAAACAACAACTGAAATTTAAATATATTGTTAAAAGGTACTTACTTTTTAAAATCCACAAATTGTTTGTTGTAATACATCCATATACGACTTATATAACCAAACTACTGTGCTTTCTGTTTGAAGAATTTTAACTTACAGAACCAGTATATTATTTATTCTTTCAGGAAATAAGTATTAGTAGGAAATCAAAGTCAGTATACTACTTATTCGTTAGAAGAGCGATCATAAGTATGATTGAGTAAAAAATATCGAATTATAAACTTTATCTACTTTAATAGCTTCGGTGCGATACAGAACACACACTTGAACATCCTTCTGTTTGAAGAATTTTAATTTACAGAACCAGTATGTTATTTATCCTTTCCGGATATATATGCGAGTAGGAAATCAAAGTCAGTATGTTACTTTTCATTTCCGTAAATACGTACAAGTAGGAAATCAAAGTCAGTATGTTATTTATTCATTAGAAGAACGATCATAAGTATAATTGAGTAAAAAATACCGAATTATAAACTTTATCTACTTTAATAGCTTCTGTGCGATACTGAACACAAACTTGAACATCAACTCTGAAAAAGATCCTTGAAAATTAACGCCAGCTGTATTTTGGTTTAAAACACATTTTAGAAAAAATAACAATACAATTAAAATTATTATTCATAAAAGTTATTTGCAGTGTTTTCTTAAATCAGCATTACTTTTGATTTTCATAACTGGTTAATTTCTAAAACCAGTAGAATTGTAAACATATATAATGAAACTACTACCATAAATTGTAGTTAGAATTTTAATTAATTAAAATTACTTGAGCAATTATTTTTTTTCGTCAAATATTTACCCAGCTCTCCCTAGCTTTACTTTCTTGAAACATAAGTCATGTAGTAGCAAAATATATTAGGGCATATTTTTCAAATAATAATAATAATAATAATGTTGAGTATAAATAGTTATATTTAAAATACATTATTTATGCGTACATTACTCATTTATATTTTAAAAATAACTAAAGGAATTTTTAGTTGAAATAAATATTATCAAAATTTACTATGAAAATTTTATGAGGTATATGATGCATAACACAGGTCTGTATGTTAAGTCCTAAAATACGAGTATACTCTAAAAATCAAGTAAAAATTCTTACCAAGGACGTTGCACAGACATTGTCAGAATTATTCAAATTATATATTAGATACGCAGTCTGAATATTACGGTTTAGTTTTTTGAAAAGTGTTTCATTTTGTGAATAATTGTATTTGAAATATTTCTATTAAAAAATACAAATTCTGGTTGTCGATATATATATGTTTAAATAATCGTGCTTGAAAAAAACTTAAAAAGTCACTAAATTGAGTTACAAAAAAATTTCATTCGAAAGTACAATGTTTTTCCTTATTCGATTATGTAAAAATTTAAATTATGCTATATTGAGAAGAGATGCATGAGCGATAAAATAGAAAGTGGTAACGCTGACCGTTGCCACTATTCTTATACATTTATAAAAATAAAAATTGGTTTTAAACAGATTTCTAAAAGTAGATTACGAAATTCTGCACAGAAATATCTTGAGTGAAAGAAATGGAACTTTGTATCTAAAACACACATGGGCGGAAAATAAAAAATAAAAATAGAAACATAATTAATCGTGTAGGTGGAAAACGTTTGACATGGTACGAACATTTTGTACGAATGAATAAACAGAGACAGTGAAAAGTTACTATGGAATGAGAGACACTTGTGAAACTGGAGAAAAGAAAAGGGAAGAAAAAAAAAGATTAGAAAAAACAATGCACGAAACTAATAAAACGGATGATAGAAGCCTTTGAAGGAAACAAAAGTAAATATCTGCCACAAATAAATTTCAGCGCTCAAGAAACTCTTGTATGAGGAAGAAAATATTTTAGCAATAGCTTTAAAATAATCTACTTAAAATAGTCTCCATTTGTTAAAATATAACATTTCTTTTCCATATTTACATTATTTTTTGTTAGATTAAATTAAAGTTATTAAAAATGCACAATGCATTTCTATCATAATACTTAAAAAATGAATATTGTAAATATATCTTACTTAAAATCAAAATTTGTTAAGATATCCTATGAAAGAAAATAGCTCAAAAAGTTTTGGGAGACCTTTCCGTCTTCAAAATTTACGAAATACGTAATTATTTTCTTTTATGTTAGTGAACTCTTCCGTAAAATAAATCAATCCAATATATATATATATATATATATATATATTTAAATGAATGACATACTTATAAAGGTAGTTTTTGCAAGTAAAAAAGAAGAAGGGGGTTAAGAAAGGTAATTTACAAAGGAAAAAAAAATGCAAAAATTAAAATTACACTCAATGTGTTTTAAATCTTAAAAGATGATAAAATTATAAAAATATGTTAAACTTCATTAATATTATTTGATTTCCATTAATCCAAGCACTTTCAGCTTTACACATAGCCTCATCAGGGATAAAATACAAGCTGTTATTACTAACGGTTGACTGTAAAAAACTCGCCTTCCTGATCCGGGAACTAGAGGAAAGATCCCTAATTATGGCTATGTGTATAGTTGAAAGTACTTAGAATAACTGATATTGAATAATATTAATGTAGTTTAATATCTTTTTATATTTGTTTTCATATTCTAAGTAATAAAACACACTAAGTGTTTTTTTTCTCTTTTTTGTGAGATTAATGTATTTAAATTAATTCGTTTAAAAATTGAATTATTCGCGTTTCAAGAAAAAAATAAATTTCTTTGCATTTTTTATAGCTTTTTTGTTTTTATATTTCACGTTAGTATCTTTACATTTACTCTAAAAGATATCTTTTAAAATAGGTCTTGGTTTATTCGCGAAAAGTAATAAAAGCTTTTCAAAACTTTATATTCTTCACATTATATTTCATTACTTAAAAGCGCAGGATGACATTTTCTAAAACGTTTAATACTAAACATTACTAAAGTTGTGATTTATTGCATCCATAACTGTTCCTGGGGGCATAAGCGTTTGTATCGAATGCTGTTTTGTGTACTAAACTCTTATAATTTATCTTGAAATACTGAATGTCAGCACTATTTCGCAGAAAGATTCAGGAAATCGACTGTAATATTTTTCTCTCTTTACACGGGGAAAGTTGCACTACAAATTACTTTTAGGAGTGACGAATAAAAGTTTGTAATTTTTGTGTAATATTTTGCTATTGTGTTATTTATAATAAATGCTTTAAAAATGTAAACGTAATTTAATTATTAACCTATTTTAAGTTTATACTAAAATTTGCACCATTTAATTACTATATTTAGTTTTAAAATATTTTTATTCCGTTTTCTTTTTTAATGTTTCAATACGTGTCGTATGTTTTCTTTTTCTTTTTCATTTTCTTTTGAAAGTTTTGATCCGACGACTGTAATTGTTTTTCATTTCCATACTTTCGACTATATAAACGTTCTTTTGCGGTCCAGCTATTTATAGTCGGTTTTATATTATTTTTTTCCTGCCTTACAGTAGACTATTTTGCTTACTTTTTACGAATCCTCCAAAAGAGTTTCAAATAAGACTTTTCAATGATTTAGACCATTTTACACATGGCAGTCTTTACGAAAGTGTGTAACGTTACGCAATGTTTTTAAAAGCCTTCGTGTGATCTCGGAGCCCAGAACTTGTTTTTAACGTCTGACAACTTTTGCAGCGTTTGTGGAGAGTTTCAATATGCTGATTGCTGAATCCCATCATTTTATATTGTTTATGTATTTAAATGTATAAGATATATTATTTTTGTGAAAAATCTCGTAATACAATAAGTTTTTAGAACAGAATCGATGTAAAAAATTGAGTAAAGAACTTTTGTATATTTATGGCTAAACCTTGAGTTTCCTGGAAAATTTCACTGGGTGTTGATTTTTTTTTCTTGGTTCACTGACTGCATACATATGATTAAAATATTTATCCATGAAAACAGGGCTAAATCAACGTATTCACAACCAAGCCAACATCATAATATTACTTTTATATAACTTTAAAAATACTTTAAATTAAAACAGTTAATTTTAAAAACGCGCTTCTTTGGCATCGGACATTTACTTCCTTATGCTGGAAACCATAATTTGAAAATTATATTAGGTAAGCAGTTGAATTTCCAGTAGCGTAACATCGGATTTCGCCATTGGGGGGGGGGGGTCAGTGAAGATCCCACTTAAGACAAATATAAGATTTCTCTTTGAAATGTAATGAAATACATTCAACATAATCTGAAATTAATGTCTTTGTTATTTTATTCAGCATCAAACTTGTAAATATTTACAACATGATCTGAAACTCATGTTTTGGAATAGAAGTTTGTAGATACAAAATAATCACAAAGTTTATTTTGTTTTTAAAAATAAAAATTATTTTTATGCTTCATAGTTTTTTTTTAAAAATAATTAATCTGTTTTATAGTATTTATTTTTCAGATTATTGCACATGCATTGAATTAATAATACTTTTCCTTTTATCAATTTTCTTGTCGCAACTTTATAATACTTTAACTACAACTACAAATTTTTTTAAAAAGTGTTTAAAATCTTACATTCACAAACTAAAAAGCTTTAGATAAGCATCAAGAATAATCGTAAAGGTCTTCTAAGAAATTTCATTCATAGGAAGTTTGACAAATAAAATTTTTATTCATGCAACCAATATCCATTCACGGAATGCAAGAAAGTGCTGAGATATAGGTATTCATTGAAGTAATGCATATTTTCTCGATAGTTCTAATCGCAGAAAGATAATTTTACGAGCATCGTGCTATATCAAAACCTTTTCAAAATGTCACTTCAACTATCCTACTTTCAATTTTATCCTACTTTTATATCTGAATTTTCAAAAGATAGTTGATGCCACAGATAGGAGTTTCGCCGATAAATTTATAGTGAGACGTTTTCTGTAAAATGAAAAGAAATCTGTTTGAAATTGTGTTATACTGTAAAATAAATAAAATATTGCTCAATATCGGAATACATTTTATTTATGTGACTTTTTTAATATTGGACACAACAATGCGGCGTGATTGAAGGTGATTCATTTAATTTCATATTCTTGTATTTTTGGAAATATACATTTTTATTCGCTTTGTTTAATGATAAAAATTCATAATTAGATAATACGAAACTTACTTCCGTAAATATACTCAAATATTGAAAGGTATGGCATCTATTACATACGGATGCAAAATACATTTCATTAAAACTCATATTATACAGATTTTCCAAGTCTCCGGATTTTTGCACACCAGTAATTATTTAGAGAATATGTTGTTCTGTTAAATCGCAAAATGTTCTTATTAAGTAAAACTACGTTTTCTGTACTAAATTACTGGTATCCAAAAAACTAGAGTTGGCAGGTCTGCATTATAGCTTAAAAGCAGTGTATAAACTGAGTTCACTCAGTGAGTCGGGATTCCCGAATCTGATTCACTTGTGATGAGTTTAATGTAACTATGATGTGTTTAATTATATTGTGTATGATTCATGAGTTTTGACTAAACTGAAAATCTGAGCGCTAAACGAACGAAATTTATTTTATTACCGTAAATTGAGTTTAAACTAATCAACTTCAGATTTTTAAAAAAATATTTTCAATGTTAAAAATGTTTTTGCATTTTCACAAGCGATAGTAGTATGTACTTTAAAGAATTTTCATAAAAAAATAAGGAAAGGGATGCCAGAGAGAATAGTGTGCTGAATGTAGGGGGAAGTTGCATGCCCTAAGTCTTCTTCTGGTTATGTCTATGTTACGCGAGTCAATTTAGCAAAGAATGGGCCGTAACCTAGAACAAATTCTAACAAAAAAGTCTGTGAACAGGCTTTTATCAGTAGTAGGTCTACTAATTGATAGAAGAAAAAGTGTACCAAAACCTAACAACTGGAAGTGGTGTGTTATCATGATGACCGCCACTAACTATGCATATCGAAAAGACTCCTGTAAATTTGTTAATTTTAAGCGTAGAACAATTATTTTACTATTAAATTTATGGTTTTTATGGTTAAGGAATTCATTTCAACAAATAAATGGTGTTTAATGCATATAAGGCTGCATTTCTATCATATGCTTATGATCAAATATGATAGTTTTATATGATATCATCAAACCTGCACCTCGAGATTCCCACTAGAAAAGAATCGTACTTATGCTTGGCCGCGTCTACATCTTTGTGAATTTGTTCGGAGTAATAGTTATACTTATCGACGGGAAAGGTCTGAAAAGCACATTAGAAATGGTATATGGTGAAAATGGCGTAGTGCATATGGTGAATTGTAAAGCAGTTGCTTTCAGTGGGTATTTGTCTTCATCAACTACTTGTGAAATGTATTATAGACTACAATTATGAATTCGCATTGCTAATAAATGAAACTGGGGATACGTATTCGTGTATCTTAAGGGCTGAAACCACTATACAAACTGTAGTCACATCTAGTGCAGTTAGTAAAATCCATGAGTTATTTAACAAGAAGAAATCGGAAGTTAGTGCTCAATCTAAAACTACTATGTTCTGTCAAGGATATCAGCAAATGCTAGGTACTGCACGAGGTAGACATAAATATAGACTGTGCTGCGTCTTGAATAAATAATTTTCGTGCGATTTTCAATGCATTGCCAATATTTGCAGCAGCATGACACTACATTTATCTGAAAAACAGAATATCTCTACTTCCAGGAAATGAGTGAATTGAAGAGTAATAACGCCGAAGTCTACAGAATGTTTAAAAATAGATTGCATGTCATCCGTCATGCAATTATTTTTGGGATGGTCTAGGTTGCGATCTCGTGATTGAGTAGACACTTATGAGGTTGCGTAAGCCAACCGCCGGTTTAAATCATGGAATCAAGATGATTGAAGAACAGTGAGTGTTGTGGGCAATAACAGCTCCTATTATGTCATAGTACACAATTGTCAAACAGGACATTAATGAACTCACATACACCACAAGCGAACAACACAAAGATTCCAGTATTTCAAGAATTGACAGAGATAGTTTGGAGATATCACAAAAATGTGCAAAACAGTCATCATTGCATTTCCGTGATAACAACTCTCTAAGAAACGTCATATACGGTATTGTGGCAAAAGAAAATGTCAATGCGCATGGGTACGAGTCAGTGAAAAGAAACGCAGTGCACAGAATGCTTGGACAACATGAATTTGCTTTAGACTTAGCAAAGACTCTGAGTAGTTCATCAGCCATTACGGTTGAACCGGGCAAAATCATTGATCCTAATAAATTTTTCAGCAATTTCTTGTCGTCTTCAGGACATATCTTTTCTTTCTTAAAGCTCTAATCAAATTTCTTTGTTTTCTGATATCCTCCGTCCACCGTGCCATTTGTGGTGTATACGCTGACTTTCTTCTTTTAAAACTTTTCTTACAGATATTGGTGAGTAATGTGATGAATTTTTCGTAAATATCATTAAATGTATCTATATCGTCTATATTATTGAAGTATATATTATTTTCTTTTATTTGACTGTGAAAAGCTGTGTTAAAATTATGAAATGATAATTTTTTTGTTATGAATCGTCGTCTGGGAAGCTTCGGAATTTTTGTATCTAATATTAAAGTTATTAAACGATGATCACCAAAATCCATCTCCTCCATCACTTCCCAGCTCGCTATGTGAGAAAAGGTCGGCATTGAAGCTAATGTTACGTCCGGCCAGAAATGGATCTAGAGGACGTGATGAGATATGAGCTTAGTGCATACCCAGCATTACTTTTTGAGAACAACAACATTCTGAAAATGGTCGATAAACCACAATTAACGCATACCAATTTGTGTGCATGCATGCTGTGACGTGAATGCTATTCATGACTGTTTACATAAAATGAAACACTGCTATTGATGAGTATTTTACCTATGGAGCATAAATTTTAACAACCGCAGGTGCTGTTCCGTGAACGAATATATATTTTATTGACATAGGATGCTTGATTTGGAAGCTGGAGAGTGTAAAAAGGGAAACACTTATTGGAAAATAATCAAGATATATGCAGACTTTACAACAAAACAATATGGGTTGGTGACTGTTGTGTTTGTTGGATATGACGTAGGTCCTTCCATAAACATTAATACATAAGAGAAGACAACAAAATATCCATTACCCAATAGTTCGCTCCACCAATGATACTGAATTCGAAGGAAAGCAGTAAGAATTTGTTTTAGTGGAACTTAACAAACAACAAATAATCAAATTAATCAGTGAATAAATAATGATGAGAGGCTGTATGATTTTTACAGCGTAAGATGACGCTTATGTGGACATCACAAAGGCTGAAGTTAATATTACATAGAAATATTCCACCGTGCTCATTGGGGAAGACATTGACCTGTTAAATCTTCTTCTATGTTTCTCTCCAGCTAATGACAATCCAATGTATTTTAGATCACATAATCAGTCATGAGGCATTTCAAAATTGTATTACATAAATAACGTGAAGTCTATTCCCGGCAGTGTGTTATGTGCACAGTTGATGTTTCTTCATGCTCGCACAGGATGTGATTCCAACTAACTTTGTTTCTAACTAAAAATAGGTAAAAAACACCACTTTTTCTGTCCTAAAATACTTGCCTTATATAGTCAAAAAATGTCTGCCAGTTAATAAAGCGACGATTGCAGTTGAAAATTAGTGGTATATTCAAAAGCTTTTACAAAGGAAGCTAGGAAACTATTCTTGCACGAGCAGCGTTCGTTAAAGATACGTTAAAGGGTTAATTAGGTACACTCTTTTTTGCAATGAGTTAGAACTGAGCGGAGTTATTTTATAATTTTTCAATTTGAACACAGATTTACGTTATTTTTCATAAGATGAATTTGAGTTTGAGTTAATTTTTTTTTTATGAGTTTGCACAACACTGTTTAAAATTGTTCAACGTACTCCCTTAGAGCTATACGAATAATATATAAACGCCAATTTAATTCACTCTGCTCCCCATGAAGATTGTCTTGTTTCTGTATAGTAGTTTGATACGGTTTTTAAGACTTCCTAAGATATTTGTACAAAAAATAAATTTCTGTTCAATTGCAAACCAAATATAGCTTAAACAAAATTACTTTTAATCAATAATTTCCGTTATATGTTACTATATGCATATTGGGGTCACTTGTTCAGGTATATACGTTCTATATAAAATATTAAAACTTATTTCCACCTTGAAGACTTTCTGGAAAAACAATTGCTTATAGAAAAGATAAATTTCTTACTTTGACCCATGGAAAACATTCATATTCTCCACACATAACTTTATATATAAATAAACTTCATTTAAAAACCAAATGTATTTCTCAACACACTTGCAAACAGAATTCCGATAATTTGCACCTATCAGAAAGTAAATTATCAGAATATTTTATGTACTGCTAATAGAAAAAATATAAAATTTCCGCAGAATATTCCCTAGTAGAAATATGCTGCAGTAAACATCATCAACACATATAAAATTTGTTTAAAAAGCATAACACTATTAAAACAAACTTAAAGTGCTACACCGTTAAGAGACAATAGTTCATCCAAACGTTTTGTATATCCCTCTAAAGGAACTATAAAAATTCCACAAACTATTCCTTATTATAAACATCCTGTAGTGGACATCAGTACCATACATCAATTAAGTCTTACTGAAATAGACTAATACCATTAAAGCGAACTTAAAATTTGCACCGTTTAGAGACAGTAGTTCATGTATATATTTGTGTTGTGCCCCTGTAAACGAATAATAAATCCTGTACACGATTTCACATAGAGAATATCTTGCAATACATGACATAACATATCAGTAACATATCAGGAAACATATCAGTTCATTATGCTTTCAATTAGTATAACCTCATTATAGACTTCTTTTGTTGGAACCTGTATAAAAGCCTGTTAATACTCTGCGCACCATCTTCTACAGGGTTCCGTTGTGGTGCGTTTCAGTAACTCATATAGATTACATTATATTTAAAAGAGTAAAATAAAACACATTTTTAAAAGTTATCGCTCCATAGGTAAAACCTTTTCTGTCTAACTGATAGAAAGTTAAAGACTGCATATACCATTTGCAATATGGCAGATGCGTCGAACATCTCAGTAATATTCTGGAAAATCCAGATGTGTTTTCGAAGATTAGAACACCGACTGACAGATAGAAAAATCAATTTATAAATATGTTTCAACTATGATGGTAATAAAAAAAAATACTAATATCCGTAAAATATTGACGGTGAATTGATAGCGATAGAAAAAAAAACTAATTATAATTCGCTAAAGTTTTTCTAAATTTATAGTTCAGTCAGTTCACGGAACAAGAATATAAAACTTTTAACTTTGTTTTAATTATGGAGAAATATTTTTTTCACAATGTAACACTTCGTTCTATTTTATTTAATTAAAAAAAATAAATTGTTTCTTTCGATAATGATTTCTAGGTGTACAATAATTAAAAGGAGAAAATTTAATCTTCCTTACATTTTAATCAGTATTTTCATACTTTAGTCTTTGAATTGCTACTTAGTATTTTTGTTGCTACTATTTATATGTAGCAATAAAAAATGTGAATAAAAACACAGGATGTAATTAGTAATTCTTGGGTTTTTTTTCGAAAAAAGTCTAATGAGTAGGAACAAAACACGCTTTTAATTATCGAAGGATGTTGTTCTACCGCATGGCAAGTAAAAATTTTGTAACCCCAATAATCTAGCAATTAAAATTCTTGAAAAAAACGTGAAAGATTCCATTATAAGCTTTTAAAATTTGATTTCCTATTACTAATTTCCTAAATGAAAATTTTGTTAAGAAAAACTACAATCGCTGTTCATATAATAGTTTTTTTTTCAAAATAATTATAAATGTTATATATATATATATATATATATATATTGAGATTATTCTAACTAAAAGTTTAATAATATTTTTTAAAAGTCTGAATTTCTGAGAAAAGATTTATTTATACAAATTCAGCTATTTTCTTTTCATTATAATTAACGGAGAATTAAATGGTGTTTTATATGATAAGAAGCTTTCAAAGTGAGTTTATAAGCTTTGAAAGTCGTGAATTTTATAGTTTTATTTAGGGATTTACAATAAGAAAAACTATATTTCTGCAAAAAAAATCTGTTATATTTTAGTAGTTGTATCTTCATTATTCTTAAAGATCAATAATTATGCGCATTAAAATTTATATTAATATATAAATTGTCAGCGTTCCCAACACAAAAAACGCATGTTTGCATTTTTTGTGGCGGAAAGCGCTGTAAATTCATACATTTCAAATTATTATAACTCGGTAATTGTACTTCGTACAAAAAATGAATTCCATTTCTTTTATAGAAAACGATGAAACGTATAAAAGTTAGTGGGCTAATTATTTGGAAAATTCGTAAATTTCACAAAAAGAATTCTTTTTACGCAAATAGCGTTTGACATGACGGACCAAATCATTTTAAACATTTTTAAAACTAGTAGTATGCCTGTAATTTAGTATGCATTGCATTTAGATACATATATACAGGGTATTCGGAAACTGTTTACGAACGATTGAAAAAAGGGATATTGTCCATCAATCCGGGCAATATTTACAATGGAATCTATAGTAACAATCCTCTTTGAGTGTTAAAAACGAAATATTGAAACACTTTAAAAATGATTGGTACTCAATTCAGACATTATTTCTGCTTAGCAGGAAAAGCTACACTTCTCCAGAACATCACCGTCAAGCATTCGCCGTATGCAAATTTCTAATGAGAAGAAGCACTATCAAAAATTTGCACCTGATTGACTGATCATGGTCGATATATGTCGAAGACAGCTAAAGTAAATTTTATTTCTTAAAAGCATTACATCCTCAATACTTCTGAATATTACTTTAAGAAATATGTTTGAAATGACTAAGGAATGAAGGCAATAGTAAGAGCTGGCTAAATGAAGAAAGTTTTAAAGGAATTCCAGAAATAGAAGAAACCTCTTTCAACTGCTTAAATAATAAGTTAAATTTAGTTTAGAGATAGGCAAAAGTAAGAAAAAAAGTATAATCAAAGAAATTAGACGATGCAAAAATGGAGATTGGGAAAAAGCGTAGGCTAGCATAAACTGTCAACTAGGATTATAAAAAGACTCAGAAACTTGGAAGAGTTTAAAGGAGATCAAAATTGATATTCATAATAAAAATAAACTTGAAATGATGAAGATTATTGCTTGGGAGAACTCCTGAAGCAGATCAGAGATGAATTTAAAGGTTCAGATGTGTTTGAACGCCAAAATGTTGGATTTCAAATCACATGCGCAGAGGTCGAAAATTCACTTAGTGAGGGAAAAATGGTACATTACCCTGAGCTGGTAGAATAAATATTGCATTGCTAAAATATGCCGGTAAAAGCATTGTAAGTATAATAACTCAATTGTACAACAGGATCTTGGCAGGAGATTCAATAACACAAGAACTAAATAACGGATATTTAATAAAAAAATTTAAGAAAGGTGACAAATAACTCTGCAGCATCTATGGAGGAATATGTGTTACAAATCCAGTAATAAAATTCTTGTGAAGAATTTTATGAAGAACAACAGGGCTTTGTAGCAGGTAGATCTTGCGTCGACAAAATTTGTGACCTAAGACGAGTTCTGGAATAATAGAGATACAAGGGAAGAACAATAGAACTTATATTTTTGGATCTGGAAAGAGCATATGACAGCGTACTGAAACGTTTGACTTGGGAAGTACTTAAAACAATAAATATGAAAAGATGATCAATATAAAGCAATTTATTACAGGAACGGCTGTAGATTTAAAGGGAGAAATTAGTTGTTTGACATTTTACTACTAGTAAAAGAAATTTGCAATGTTGTTGTCTCTGACCAACTTAATTTAGAACATATATTGATACCTGTCTCAGACAATGAACAAGGAAATGACATAAAATAGGTTTAAAATTAAAGGATAGTAAATATATCCAGTACTTCTTATTCGCGGATGATTTATCATATCAGAAAATGAAGAAGTCGCTTCATTCATGTTTTGAAAATTAAAATATACTTATGATAAATATATATTAAAGATAAATATGAGTAACACTGAGCAGGAGCACTTAACAAATCTGAATATTGATAGTTTATCAGATGATATTACAGATAAAAACTATTGAATTTTTCAAATATCTAGGCTCTATCATTCATCAAGATGGATCATGCGAAAGAGATGTAGAGAAGAGAATTGGAGAAGTAGGAAAAGCAATTGCAATGTTGGATTCTGTTCTGTAAAGTAGTAATATTTTCACCAAAACTAAACGACAAATTTATAGTGCGGTCGTGGTAAGCATTTTACTGTATGGTTCAGAAACATAGACCTTAAATCTCTCCCTGTAAAAGAATCCCCTTTCTACCGAAATGTATTTTTGGCGAAGTTCAGCAAGCACATAGAGGCTGGACAAATTTACAAATTCAAGAATACGTGATATCAAGGAAGTCAAACAGGATGTTTTGAATACGATCGAACATAATAAACTTAGATAGTAGGAAAAATTTCACAAAATGAAAGATGAGTGTCTGCCTAAAATTCTTGTAGAATGGATCCCGATAGGAAGACGAAGGAGATTCAGATTATGAATAACTTGAAAAAATACTATTGAAGAGTTATTTAAGACAAATAAGGTAAGTGATGTTATTGCCCAGGACAGGGAGAAATTGAAAAGAACTCTAAATACTTGGATATAATGGAATACTTGTATTGGTCGAGAAAACATATTGCTTAGTGGAATTTTCTAAGGATGATGATAACATTATACATATTTTTAAACGCAAAATACAATGAAATTTATTTCTTCTCTTAATATTCAAAAGTTTTTATGGAACACATAGAGTTGCTACGCAACTACGTAATGTTATTCACTAATGAAGGTTTGTTTTCCACCGGAAAAGCAAATTCAACACTCAAAGTGAACACGTTTGGATAGAGAGCTATCTCCACATCGTTGACCTTCCTAAACACCAGCCCTGAACATTTTTGCAGGTATTCTTGGGGATTAGCTGGTTGAAACTTACATGTTGCCAGAACGTATGATGCATGCATCGTAGCGTGACGTCCTGGAGGAACTGTTTCCTGTATTGCTGCAGGCTTTTCCGCTGACCCCACAGAGAGACTTATGGTATTTGCATGATGAAGTACCAGCACATTTTACAACCGACATTTTCTGAATGTCAGATATCTCCAGACGGTGCATTGGTCCGGATGGACGTGTGGCGTGGCATCTACGCTTTACCAACCGAAATACACTGAACTTCATTTGTGAGTCCACATTGGTGTGCGAGACACATGTAGGTTCTGCAGATGCTATCGCAACAATCCAGTTTTAAGCGGACTGCATCAATACACCAGGAGTCTACGAGAGGATGCGAAAAATCATATTCCCCGGCATCAAGGTGCAACCAAATCCTTCATAGTTACTTCAAGGATCTCTATTGAGTTTTTCGCTGATCTGCATGACAGTGTTCAATTTCGGATTTCCTTATATCTCTTATTTTACTGTGTAAACTTCAACGTGGTTAATTTACTTTATGTATTTATGACGCTCTAAATGGAGAATATACATCAGCCTTGTTTGCTTGACAACAGTGCCTGATTATAATCCTTCATCCAGATAAGGACACTCTGAGTGTATGGCGACCGTATCAAAGTTCTAAGTATATTAGAGATGCACTATTCCGTCAAAACAATTTGGAAGATGACAGCAGTTATTGCACAAATCATTCGGCCCAAACAACACAAGCACGAGGAACAAGGGCTGAATACCATAGACGGGGAAATGTTTTCAAAGCAAATCGCACGTGTTTTGGGTCGAATTGAAACCGGTTTTAACCAGATTTAGGGTTGCAATTTTTTTTCAAGCAAAAGCTAAATATTTCATCTCTATTATTCTTAAAACTCTGTGGGCGACCGTAGGTTTACATTGTAAATGTTGTTCGTCTTGCTGGAGACTATCATACCTCTAATTTTGCATAAAAAGTTTAGGAACACCCTGTAGACTGGAGTAAAAAATCTATATCTGTGTATTATTGAAACTAGGAATAAAAAAATATGATTACATCAAATACTGATTCAAAAAATAAGTGTAATATAAAGTAAGGCGGAATTTGAATTTTATTCTTCAATATTTCAAGAGGTTCTTACTAAACAAACACTTGTCACGTTTCATAATATAGACACTGACATACTTTCTTGGACTTTGGAAATTTGAGAGACATAAAGCGCTTACAAAGAAGAAACTTATCACAATCTTTCAAAAGTGTGACAGGCTATTTTCCATTAAAAGGAGCTCGTGTCCTCTTGAATTTAAATTGAAAAGTTCTTGAAAGCATTTATTTTTTAACTTTTCCCAAAACATCTTTTACGCAATAATTTTCGAGGTTTGTTATATGGCTTTTTATAGTCAAATATAGAATTGTATGCACAATATTTTATTCAACACCGGATTTTTAAAATTGAAGTGTAAATTTGCAATAAAATCAAAATCATATATTTAATATTTTCGTTAAAATTCGGGTTGCTGCATGGGGAACATATATTATTTAGTTTGTTTCAAGATCAGTCATTCATTAATCAGTTTTTACATACAGAATAGATGTTTTTTTAACATGATATTGAACATAATTTTCAATAGATGTTTTCTGAATATATAGATGTTTTTTGAACATTATATATAAATGTCTTTCTAACATTTAATATAAACTTTTAAAATAATAACCAGTTACTATAAGTTTGATATTTATTCATCTTGTTTAGTAATTATTTCTGTAGAGCATATTGCCCGCGTCTTTAAAATTGTATTTATTTTAAAGGTATATAATACAATGAATGCGTATATATATATCTATAATCTATTAATATGAGGCTCTACCAGTGAGCAACAAGGAACGATATTCCAACTCGGCGCATCTCTCACTCTTATATATGTCGGAGAGGCTGTAACCGCAGCACAAGATGGAAACAGTCATCCATAGCACACAAACCTTGTGACAAATTCGGGCGAATTTAACTCCTGAAAAATAAAAAAATAATAATTGAAAAAGTAATTGATATTTACTTAAATGTGGCTTATTTTGCCCAGATGGAATGTTCGCAAAATGGAGCCTAACTGTTATTCAATAGAATTATACTTTTTCAAACATAACCGCATGGCTATATCTTCTATTTAAAAAAATACAAGAAATTTCCCCTCCTCACTAAACTCCCTGTTTTTAAATCTAAAAAACAAAATATCTTGTAAGTATATGCGCATTATTTTGCAAGAGGGGGATTTTTATATAAAAATGGAGCATATAAAAATGGAGCATATAAACATTATACTTTTTAAAACGTAATGCAATCAGTACGTATTAGTCATGTATGCTTTAATATAACCAATAAAATAAATCTTGTATTTATGATTTAACAGCATGCAAATGAATACGTTGTAACGCAAAACAAAACTAAAATATATCTCAAATTAAACTACAAATTACCGAAAGGGCTACAATAAAACTAACCATCAGGTTTTCAGGAAATCTTAGAAATCTTCTACACTGCAAAAAAGATAATTTTTTCTTGATACAGCAAGATGGTTTAAAAAATGTAATATAACCCCTTCCGAATTACTCTGGATTCCGAAAAGCATTTCTTTATTTTCGGAAACCTCAGAAACCAATATATTTTCGATATTTAAAAAAGCATTTCTGAGACAAAATTTTCCTGTGCTGCCCGTTATTTTCGGAATTGTTTCCGAGTAGTTTTTATAGTGTATAAAACCTCCATTGCTCATAAGTAACTTATATATATTATTTTTTAAATTTATAGTTGTGTAGTATATTTTCTAACTAAAAAAGGGAAGATTAAACAATTGTCTGAACTCCGAAATATTGGTTTTTCGGATGCTATCAATATCAAGAAAACATTTTAATAACCAACAATCAGCATCAACAAACATATATGCTAAATTAATGGCAATGAAATTAACATTAAACTTAACATTATTTATTTTTTACTTTTGCACGTAAAAATTCTGTGACACAGTTCAAACTGAGAATTGATAGCATCCATAAACCGATTTCCTGGTACAGAAAACAGATTAATACACTCTAAAAACTACTCTGAAACGTTTCGAAAAATTACGGGCAGCAAAATAAACTTTTTCAGAAATGCTTCATTAAATCTCGGAAATCTATTGGTTTTTTTAGAATTCTAAATATTACTCTTCAGCAGCGTCGTGGATAACTGGGAAGAGGTTATATCATATTTTGTAAACCTTCTTGCAAGATTAAGAAATATTTGTCTTTTTTCAAAGTGTAAATAGATGATGGGAACTTTTCTAGACTAAAAGAATAATCTCAAATGTTTGATCTACTCTGATCCAGTAATATATATCTTCAATCTTAAAGACATTCCATGTCATTTCGATACATGCATCGCAATCAACCATTGAAACTGCTGTGTTACGATTCCAGATGAAACCCATATAGAACATGTTTCAGAATATGATTGTTGAACCTTGTTGAACCTGATATGACAGATAAATTGTATAGTTCATGTTATAGAGTCTGTGATTTTGTATAAAGATATTGAACGCCTCCTATTGATAACTTTTGGAACTAACTTGTTTTGTTATAAAAAAAAACTAGATGGAACCCGTCAAAATTTGACGGCAAAAAACTTGATAGTACCATAAAAATAAAATTCATAGCTGCTTTAAAATGTTTGAAACTTTTGCAGAATAATTCAAATAAATAAAAAACCCACTTTGAATTAAAGCTAGGTTGAAGAACAGCAATTGGCTAAGTTTCACTGGCACATGTACTCGCGGAATTTCTTTCATCTGACACATTTAGCGCTGTTGTGCAAGTAAATGGTAAGTGCCCCCTTGGGGAGGGGGAAATGGCGGGATGGACCAAGGAGATGCATAACATGAATAAGCAGTCAAAGACGTTTCAAACGATATGTAACATGAGGGGTGTGTGCAAAATTTTAAAAAGTACCCCCTTGGGGGGGGGTAAAGTAGGGGATGGACACGGAACATGGATAATATGATTAAGTGGTCACAGACCTTTCCAACGATATATAACATGAGGGTTGTGTGCAAAATTTAGAAAAGTACCTCTTTGGGGGGGGGCAAAGTGGGGAAATGGACATTGGAGATATGCATATGATTAAGCAGTCACAGACCTTTCCAACGATATATGACATGAGGGTTGTCTGCAAAATTTAGAAAAGTACCCCCTTGGGGGAGGGGGGGCAAAGTGGGGAGATGGACATTGGAGATGCATAATATCATTAAGCGGTCACAGACCTTTCCAACAATATATGACATGAGGGGTGTCAACAAAATTTAGAAAATTGCCCCCCTTAAGGGGGGGGAAGTGGCGGGATCGACCCCGGAGATGCATAACATGAATAAGCAGTCAAAGACCTTTCCAACAATACGTAACATGAAGGGATTGTGCAAAATTTACAAAAGTACCCCCTTGGGGGGGGCAAATTGGGGGCATGGACACCGGAGATGCATAATATGATTAAGCGGTCACAGACCTTTTTAACGATATATAACATGAGTGGTATGTGCAAAATTTAGAAAAGTGCCCCAATTGGCAGGGGGGGGGGGATGGACCACACAGATGCATAACATGAAAAGGCAGTCACAGGCCTTTCGAACGATATATCATATGAGTGGTGTCAACAAAGAAAAGTCTCCGCCCCGTGTAGGCAAAACATACTCCCCCCCCCCGCCGCCATAATTATTGATGCGGACTCATTTTTTAAATTCGTTCGCACCCCTCTTCTCCCGCAAAATGTTGTGAATTTTAAAAACTCCACTTACGAATTTTTTTATACCAAAAGCACTTATGTCCGTCGTCTGCATGCAGAGTTTTGTGCTTACAGACGCCAGACACAACAACACACACACACAGACAGACGTTTACCGACATTAATAGTATAGATGATACTCGGTGCCTACACATTTCACCCTTTATAATTCAGCCAATGAGTTGACGGTTGTTCATTTCCAGAAACGAAACAATAATTCTTTAGGATGAATTTTGTTTGTTTGATACACCGTGGCAGAATGCGTGCAATGCAGCGACAAGCGTCACAAACTTTTTAGGGCACCTGCAGACTAAAAACATATAATCAATCTTCGCGGGAAAAAAATCCTAGATTTCGTCAAATGATCACGGGAAAAACACTAATTTCATCAAAGGATCATGTAAAACGTGAATTTTGTTAAAAGGCCACAGAAAAACGCGATTTACACAAAAGATGAGCAAATTTTGTCAAAGAATCGCAAAACAGGAAATTTCACCCAAAGATAGCGCTTTCTTGCCAAACTTCGTCTAAAAATTGCGGAATAAAATGTATTTTATCAAAAAATCGCTGGAAAACGCACATTTCGTTAAAGTATCGCAAGAAAAATGCGAATTTATTCAAAGATTGCTGAAAAAACGCGAATTTCATCGAAGGATTGCTGAAAATTCATGAATCTTATCAAAAGGCAGCAGAGAAAATGTGATTATTATCAAAGCATTGCGAAAAAAGAAAATTTCGTCTAAGGATCACAGAAAAACGCAAATTTCATAAAAGAATCGTGGAAAATAACGCAAATTTCGTGAAAAAAAAAAATCGCAGAAAAAACACAAATTTCGTCAAATTATCGCTGAAAAAAAAAACATGAATTACGTCATAGGATAGCTGAAAAAATTATGAATCTCGACAAAAAAAAGATACAGAAAAAAATGCGAATTTCATTAAAGAATCGCGAAAAAAAATGCGAATTTTGTTAAAGCATTGCGCAAAGAATGTGAATTTTTTGAAAGGTTCGTGTGAAAAATGAAACTGTCTGTATTAAAAACAGCACACACACAAACATCTATACAAACCTCAATACACACAAACATATTATAGGCAGGGCTTGAAATTCAATTTTTCCAAAGACGGGAGTCTCCCAACCAACATTTTTAAATGGAGGGGAGTTGTAATGTTTGGGAGGGAGAAAAAAAATCTTTAAACTCCACTATTCTTTTACGTGCTATTTAAAGAATTACATTAATGCAGACATGACAAAATACCATTGAAAAAATTAAGTCAACTGAGAATGATTATGTAAAATGTTTATTTTTATTATAAAAAAGGGAAGAAAGTTAAGTTTTATATATGCAGTGTATTTTTTAAGTTCCATTAAATGTGTTAGGGACCCTTAACAATTAGGTTGTTAAATAAATTTCTGACTTTAGATTTTACTTGATTGAGATTCACCGATCGATCGTGGAAAAGACGCAAAGTTCATCAATCTGTTACCAAAAAACGCAAAGTTCGTTAATCAGTCGTGGGAAAAAAGCAAATTTCGTCGATCGATTGCAGAATAAACACAAAGTTCGTCGATCTGTCCCCAAAAAACACAAGGTTCGTCGATCAGTCGCTTAAAAAACGCAATGTTCGTCTATCTGTCGCAGAAAAAACGCAAAGTTCGTTGATCAGTCGCAGAAAAAAATGCAACGTTCGTTGATCTGTCGCGGAAAAAATGCAAAGTTCGTCGATCAGTTGCGGAAAAAAGCAAATTTCGTCGATCGATTGCGGAATAAATGCAAAGTTCGTCGATCAGTCAGGGAAGAAAGAAAAATTTCGTCGATCGATTGCGGAATAAACGCAAAGTTCGTCGATATGTCCCCAAAAAACGCAAGGTTCGTCGATCAGTCGCTTAAAAAATGCAATGTTCGTCGATCTGTCGCAGAAAAAACTCAAAGTTCGTTGATCTGTCACGGAAAAAACACACAGTCCGTCAATCGGTTGCGGGGGGAAAAATCACGAAATTTATCGTTCGGTTGCAGGTAAATTAAATAATGCAAATTTCTCCAAAAATGCTGAAATTTTTTGGGCGGGATTTGGGCTCCCGCTCATGATCTTTTTTGGGCGGGATTTCAAAATTTTCCGCGCGAATCCCGCCCTGAAATTCAAGCCCTGATACGTATAGTTTTAATCTGAAATAATATACTGAACTTGAACTAACTTTTGAAAAATCGGGTTAACCCAAATCCAACTTGCAGAAATCTACACTCAGTCTGAAATCGACTCGAACCATAAAGACAGTTAACCCAACTTGCAACAAAAATAATTATTTTCTGTGAATTTTCTGATTTTTTCTTTTCTCAGAAATGCTGTAGTCATTTTGTCCCCCAATTTTGCCCTTTACAATTCAGCCAATGAGTGGAGGGGGCCAAAGGAGCGTTCCTCATCACAAACGAAAGATGAGATACGTTCGTTTGATGTCGTTGTTGAAAATTTATGGATTTCTATTATTAAAGTAATTTTTTCATTTTACCGTATTTATTTTCTTTTTGTGTTGTATGTATTTTGCTACTTTGAATTTTTTTAAACTAACCCTTTTTTTTTTTTTTTTTGGAGAGTGAGAGAGAGAGATTTAGTAATTTGGTGACACGAAGTTCAGCAAATTCTTAAAATCCACAAATCGTTTCCAATGTAAACAATGAAATTTACAATTAAGTTGCAAGTGCAAAATTTCAGTTTTTTAAAATTTTCATGTCATTCTGTACACATTTTAATATGTCATTCTGATCATTATGCATATTTAGTTATGCATTATTAATTATTTACTTGACCTTTACTTTTAATATTTTAAATAGTTCAAACTTACAGCTGAATGTAATTATTAGAAATACTGCATTCGAAAAATGAAATTTCAGCTTAGAAACTCGACAATTAAAAAATTTAAAGTAGAAAAGTACTTATGATATAAAAAGAAGAAAAAAAAATACACCAGAATTTATCTGTATTACGAAAGCGGGAGAAATGATTTTCTGTGCTATACGAAAAGATATCCAAATAACTCAATCATGAACATAGAAATAGGTATTGGTTTTTATGTTCAGGTGCACTCAATCCAAACTTGAAACTTTTAAAACGGTCATTGAATGAATGAAATTCATCTCCGCCTTTCACATCCAGAAAACTTGCTGTGTCGCCAATTATGTTTATATTTTATATATATATAAAAAATAATAATTCAGGCACTTTTCCGTTATACGGACACCATTGTCGCCAAACATACATACATACATACATTTTGGCATAGTATCCATATAACAGAAAAGTACTAAAGTTCATGGTTTAAAATCACAATAAAATATCATGAAATTTATTGATTAGTTGTGGGAAAATATCGGGGAAATAATGTGTTTTTCGTGAATTTTTTGTTTTGTTAACAATGTGGTTAGAGAGACAGGGAGAAATCCAGAAAACTTGCTGTGTCGCCAATTATGTTTATATTATATATATATATATATAAATAATAATTCAGGCACTTTTCCGTTATATGTACACTATTGTCGCCAAACATACATACATACATTTACATACATACATACATTTTGGCATAGTGTCCGTATAACAGAAAAGTACTAAAGTTCATGGTTTAAAATCGCAATAAAATATCATGAAATTTATTGATTAGTTGTGGGAAAATATCGGGGAAATAATGTGTTTTTGTGAATTTTTTTGTTTTGTGTTGTTGTGTTTAATTGTAAGCATTCATTATAATTTTCAGTGCATTATTAAATTGAAATTTTTGTTTAAAATATGTAAACAAAACAGTGACCAGAAACCTGCACAATTTCTAATATAGATAGATAGATGCATGCATGTAGTACTTTTAATTATTTGGTAAAAATACTGTGATCGTCACTGAGAAAACCTGAATTTAACCTAAAAGTAATTGTCGAGTGTTTAAGCTGAAATTTCATTTTACGAATACAGTATTTTAAATGTTTTAATAATTACATTTAGCTGTAAGTTTGAAATATTAAAAGTAAAGGCCAAGTAAATAATTAATAATGCATAACTAAAAGTAATTGTCGAGTGTTTAAACTAATTTCATTTTACGAATACAGTATTTCAAATGTTTTAATAGTTACATTCAGCTGTAAGTTTGAAATATTAAAAGTAAAGGCCAAGTAAATAATTAATAATGCATAAGTAAAAGTAATTGTCGAGTGTTTAAGCTGAAATTTCATTTTACGAATACAGTATTTCAAATGTTTTAATAGTTACATTCAACTGTAAGATTGAAATATTAAAAGTAAAGGCCAAGTAAATAATTAATAATGCATAACTAAAAGTAATTGTCGAGTGTTTAAGCTGAAATTTCATTTTACGAATACAGTATTTCAAATGTTTTAATAGTTACATTCAGCTGTAAGTTTGAAATATTAAAAGTAAAGGCCAAGTAAATAATTAATAATGCATAACTAAAAGTAATTGTCGAGTGTTTAAACTAATTTCATTTTACGAATACAGTATTTCAAATGTTTTAATAGTTACATTCAGCTGTAAGTTTGAAATATTAAAAGTAAAGGCCAAGTACATAATTAATAATGCATAAGTAAAAGTAATTGTCGAGTGTTTAAGCTGAAATTTCATTTTACGAATACAGTATTTCAAATGTTTTAATAGTTACATTCAACTGTAAGTTTGAAATATTAAAAGTAAAGGCCAAGTAAATAATTAATAATGCATAACTAAAAGTAATTGTCGAGTTCTTAAGCTGAAATTTCATTTTACGAATACAGTATTTCAAATGTTTTAATAGTTACATTCAGCTGTAAGTTTGAAATATTAAAAGTAAAGGCCAAGTAAATAATTAATAATGCATAACTAAAAGTAATTGTCGAGTGTTTAAACTAATTTCATTTTACGAATACAGTATTTCAAATGTTTTAATAGTTACATTCAGCTGTAAGTTTGAAATATTAAAAGTAAAGGCCAAGTAAATAATTAATAATGCATAAGTAAAAGTAATTGTCGAGTGTTTAAGCTGAAATTTCATTTTACGAATACAGTATTTCAAATGTTTTAATAGTTACATTCAACTGTAAGTTTGAAATATTAAAAGTAAAGGCCAAGTAAATAATTAATAATGCATAACTAAAAGTAATTGTCGAGTGTTTAAGCTGAAATTTCATTTTACGAATACAGTATTTCAAATGTTTTAATAGTTACATTCAGCTGTAAGTTTGAAATATTAAAAGTAAAGGCCAAGTAAATAATTAATAATGCAAAACTAAATATGTATAATGATGAGATTTTTTTTTCTTGAATTATTCAGTGAAACTCGTCTTATAAATGTACGCAAATAATTCACATCAAAATCTTAAAATAACAAAGTTTTCTTTCGTGTTTAGCTATGCTTAATAACCAAAAAAGCTTGATTAATACAAAAATTATTTGGTAAAAATACTGTGATCGTCGCTGAGAAAACCTGAATTTAATCATATCACACAGAATTACATATTAAAAGTTTAAAATTAATTTGTTTACATCGGAAACGATTCGCGGAATTTCGTGCCACGAAATCTCTCTCTCTCTCAAAAAAAGGGTTAGTTATAAAAAATTCAAAGTACTAAAATACATACAACTTAAAAAGAAAATAAATACGGTAAAATGAAAAAATACCTTAATAAAAGAAATCTATAAAGTTTCAACAACCGAACAACCAAATGGAACACATACGCTTCTAGAGAGAGGAAAAAGCCTTCACCTCATTGGCTGGAACATCGCGTCTGAAGATAGTAAAAGCCTCTAGCTGATTAGCTGAATGCTCGCGCATGCGTATAAATAGCATTTTTGCACGAAAAACTAAAAAGCAGGTTAGCTTTAAGTATATGGATTCACTATCTGCTTAAGGTACTCGCTAAATCTCAAGACATTCTTATTAGCCTATGACTTTCTGTTGGGGTATTTTTATTACCGTCTTTTATATTATTTCATTTGAAACACATTTTATTTAGATTTCTTATTGTTTATGGATGGTAAATATTTATATGCATTTTAATTATTTATATAATTCCTAATCCAACAAAATTGTTGCATCATCCATTAATAAAAATTATGACTTCAAACGTTCTCTCTGTTTTCCCGTTTATCTGTATATCTCTGTCCTTGAAACTTTATTTCTAAATTCGATGGATAATATTTATATTTGTCCATCTTACTGGGTTATATGTTGCAAATTCCTTTTTGCAAATGCTGTGCGTTTTATTTCTTGTACTGTTATAAACTAGTCGGATGTGTCAATCCCAAAACTCTCTTCTATGTCACACAGGTTTCACATACACTAAAAAGAATCAGCACCAATTTATATCAAGGTCTAACTGAAACTCAAGTTTTATTAAATTCCGAGCATTAGTTCTTGAGATAGAGCTATTGTGGAAATCGCGAAATATGCTGCATAGCAGCGCCACCTGCTGGGTGATTTTTACCAAAATCTAATCAGCACCAATTTATATCGGAGACTAACTGAATATAAAGTTTTATTAAATTCCGAGCATTAGTTCTTGAGATAGAGCGCCCACAAAATTTGTGTCACTTACAGACAGACAGACAGACAGACTTACAGACTCACAGACAGACAATTTCTAAAAACAGTCAAATCGTGTTCAGGACCTTCTAAAACGTATAAATCCGTCGAAAACCGGAAGTCGAAGATTTTCATGAATCCAATATTTTCTTGTTTCCTGAGGTGGTCATCCATGTAAAGATAGAATAAAGTAAAAAGTAACAAAGGATAAATTGTGTAGAATATCTTACGATGTCTGGGCTTTACGTAAATTTTATTGACGTTATACATTTTATGATATTATTTTGTTTTTATACAAATTTGTACAAAATAATTTGAATGCATATAAGAAAAAAATAAATAATATTTAACTATAGTTTCGCGATAAATGATATACTTGAGTGAAATTTCAATCTGTTTAATAAGCGTTACTTGAAAGATTTTCCTGTTCTGTTTTAATTTGAGTATCAATATTAATACATATATTTTTCTAAAATAACATTTAAGAACTCTAGGCTGGTCAACAGGTAACATTCGCCTTTATGAAATATCTAGCAATGCTTTAGTCTGCAAAGAATTTAAATATTTTTGTACCAAAAATAATTTGAGTTATGTCAACATTTTAAAGAAGATGGACACCCATCTCTCTACAGATAATACAACAGAGTACCAAATATCTGAACTTGTCGGGATCCAGTTGGTGATACGCAAAAGTTCAAATAATTGGTCATATAAAAGAACACTTCACATTGACACTAAAGTTAAAGTAAAATTGATTGCACCACTGCTGTAATATATGCAAGTTGAAACAATAGTTTTAACTGTTCAATCTCTCAATATTTTCTATAATGTAAAAAACTCATAAAACAAATTTTGCTTTTCTATCATATTTTTTTTTCTTTTGGTTTGATTTATATTGTTATTGAAGCGTATTTTCAATGCCCTCTTACTAACAAACGCTATTCTCAGACATAAATATCAGCGAAGCCAATTATCAGTTTCTGGTAATCATTGATATATTATAAATTTGGTGGTATTGAGGAGTTTCTTGACCTCAATAGTTTATCAGTTCCTATATTAGAAGAAAAGAGAGTGAGCCATTTATGCAGGATTTCATCTATTCATCGGAAAATCGGAAGAAAAGCTTTGTTTATTGAATACAATTGTCGCTTTTTTAGAACATACTGCATTGCGGAGAAGATTAAGACCTTTTTATAGCATCTTTGAGAATTTGCATTACTGTACCAATTGGTATTTAATTAAAAAAAATACTTTAGATTAACAGTTCAGCGTATCGAATGCATCGTAAACTTAGAAATTTTTATTTTTTCATATAATTACAATTGCGGTTTTTTCGGGAAGGGGGAGGGGGGTTGGGTAGGATTACTACAGTTTTAAAAGAAACTATGTTCAAGTCGTTTTGATTAAAAAGATATTTGGTAGAGAAACTTCATGATGCTGTAACTATAGTAGTATTATACTTTGTATATGTAGCGAAAATTGTTTAAATATGTTTTTAAAATTCACCATTCTTAATCTGGAAGAAATTATATTCAAATAATATTTAAAATTTAAATCATTTATAAAATATATATTTTTGAATTTCTACGGTATTTGTATTTTTTATATTTCAAATATCAATTTCATAACGTAAATATCAGTTCAGAATATTCTATATTCTTACCAGCAATACTTTCATTTGAAAGAAATATTATTTACATAAATATTCACGCCTTACTCATGAAAAGTTTAATCTCATATGACACTAAACTGTATTTTAATTTTTGTGTATATTGTGGAAATTATAACATTAACAACGTTCCCGGTTTATAACAAACGAATGCATTAAATTCTAGTTTCCTCCTATTTGCAAAGTGCTGCAAACATTAACGTTAGAATATTCGGAGAAAAGTCTTTTTTAAATGTATTCATAATTTTTCTTAAAAACTATTCATATCTTATTAGCATTCATGCATGATTTTAATGAGATGAATTAGTAAATGAGAAAACGGAGGGTTATTTCCACTCATAATAATTCAAGACATAAATAACTATGAGTCGAAGGTGAGAAAGATTTCTTCACTCAAATGAAATCTTTTTAGAAAACTATTTGGCACGGTAAAAGGGGAAAAAGATGATTTTTAGATAAATGCTTTAAGTAGAAATTAGGAAGTTTTATAGGCGAATTTTATGCAGAAAAGTCTTAATTATGTCATACCTTTCAAAGGAAATTCCTTCATGATAAATATATTTAAAAATGCTTGGAAAATATATGTTGTAACGTTTTTTTTAACAATCTTCAGAAGTATTAAAAATAATATTTACTTTCTAAATATTTTCAAAATTTTTTAAACCAAATGAATGGGTGGGTGGGAAAAGGATAACATTAAAAAAATGGAAAATGAACTCAAATAGCTATTTTGAACGTTTTACTGTTAGCTATCTAAAGTGAGTCAAAAAATCTCTATGAGTCAAAAAATAGTAACGTACCTGTGTCCCATCATCAGTTTATTTGGCTTTGAAGATTTCGTTGACTGGAAAAAGGATGACATTCCTGGATTGTTAGTCTTCTTCAACTGAAGACATTGGAGCTCTCCCCCGTATCAAGTAAAGAGTCTTCAAAACAACTAGATACTCAATTTAAAGAAATGGTGGATACGGTATTTCGTGAAAATCGGCGCCAGACATAATGATGAAAACTATGACATTCAGCACTAGCAAGTCATTTAAAGTGATGAGATGAAAAGTTGCGCCAAGTCTGTGCGATTTATTGATGGTCTATCCCATGGAACTCTCAAATTATTCAATAAACATGATCATGTGTAGCTCCCCATAGCTTCAGCGTATATGAGAAATAATAGTGATTCAGGTAATCAGCTTAATAGGGAGGAAGTTCCAATGAAAGTAAAAGCACATGCAGGGCATCTCTAAAATTATGCACCATAAATCTGAAGGGACCTATATTATAAAAGAATCGTTCTCTAATATCTACAAACTATTATTTGCATTATATATATTTTATTAGAGATATAGTATGCTGTCAGAACTACTACTGGAACTGGTCGGTGTACTACTTCTACGTTCTAATATAACATGTTAATTTTTATAATACAGCAGTTCAGAGAGAACTGCTAAACTCACTCATGTGCTTTCGCTCTTCATTTGATTCATTTTGTAACAATATCACAATTTAGTTAATCCCCAATTTATTATAATTTATTACTAGTGCAATTTATATAATTCACTAATGATGTTACAATTTCTTTGGGTATTTTATGGGTATATATAAGAATTTGAAACAAACCTAAATTATTAATGAAAGAGTAATATTGTGGGTCGTATATACGAAATACGTATTTCTCATTTTTATTCCATATTCACAGAATATAATAATCTCAACAAACCTTCTTCATTAATTCACTTAATTAAGTCATTTTTCATATTTTGGACATAAATGTAGTTCTACACGTCTTCTTTTAGAAGCAGAATTGTTAGATCTATAACTACCCGCCATTTCTTCGTGTAATTACATTTCTTAATTATTCATTTGTTAGATATATTGTGTTAGTAATTAACTTTCTTGAATTGTCATTAATAATACACGAGCAAAATTATGCAGCATTATCTGAAGACATGTACATAAAAAATAATTAATTACTTCATTATGAATTTTAAAATGAAAGTGATACTCACTATTTATATTTGGTAATTAAAATAGATACACTACATTTATCGGATAGTTAATTAGAGATGATTAATTTATTAATTTGGTTTTAAAAAAAACTTTTTATAGATAAAGTATTTATACCCATTCATTAAATTTATTAAGTTGTTTAGACAATAAATAAGCATAGTTGTTGAAACATTTTCCAATTAAACAAGAAATGCATATTTTGGATCGGCAAGAAAAGATTTAAAAATAAACAAGTTCTATAATTTCTGAAAGACATTTTGCTGTACCAGTATTCGACAATGACAAAACACCAATATAGATTTGTATGATAAAATCTCTGAAATTTGCTCAATACAATGCAAAGGACATGAAGAATCAACAAAACTCAATACTTTGAAACCAGAAATTATTAGAAAATATCTATTTTACAGTGAGAATAAAACTCTATTTTGCAGCAACAACTTGTAGATTCACTAATACCTTTATAATTATTTTTAATCTCTGAGAGATAAACTATATCATATATTATATATTTTTGTTTCATACTACCCATTTACAGAGATTAAAAACAATTGTGACATATAGAACTCGTGTAGATATCATTTACAAAGATATACTTAACATTCATTCCAAATAGGGGAAATCATTCTTGAAAACCGTTCAATATGTGTCTAAAAAATATTTTCACCTATCTTCCTAGGCATCTGCAGTTTACTGAATCTTCTCATCGCCTGCTTCTTTTATTCTAGCTTTCTCGGTCCTTACAAAATTTAAAAGATGGCGCCATCTGTTGTCGATTGTAGCGTGCATTACATCATTCGAAATATCTGATTTTTCTGTAGCTATTTCAATAGTTTCATGCATTGCATGCATAATTGAATATATAATTATATATATAATTATATAATTATATATACAATTATATATTAAATAATTAATTAGATATTATATATTGGATATTAATTATATGTATATTTGATTATATATTCAATAATTAACATATAATTATCTAAATTTTCAATTGATTGTGTTAATTAATAATTAACATATAATCGTATAAATATATATAGTTATATAATTTTAAGTTATATAATATTTTATGCAATTTTAATCATTACATTAAAACTTAATCGTGCTTTTTTAAAATTTAATATTATAGGAAAGCAATAAGAACTCTTTGCTTTGATTTACAGTCCATCAGAAAAAAATTATAGATGATTAAAACAAGTAACGTAAAACCAATAAAAATGAAGAGTATGAGATGATTTATTTCATCTATTTATTGTCAGGTATTTTCTTAATTATATCTGTAAAAGACAAAAGTATTTTTTTTCTATATTTACAAAACATTAAATGATCTTGAAATGCACATGATGCATATAAGAAAAATATTATAATTTCAATCAAATGTTGTTGTACTTCCAAAATTCCCATGTCAAATGAGGCATTTAATCTTTTCTCTCACTGTTACAATTTGTTTCTATTATGTGTTTACTGCATAGCATTCGATGCAATGAATAACGTAACCATCATTTAAAACAAAAGTTTAATCTCATGAAATCGTATCTTCGCTTAATTTATTTTTATGCAATACTCTAAATGTATAAACTCAAGCGGTATTATTTCTGAATGTTACATCTCTGAATAAATGAAGTAGAGTTTTAGCGATTCTTGTTTAAAGCGAAAAATTTAATCTCGTAAACAAGTTCGCCTTGTGCTATCCAATTTATTTATGGCGTAGTTCAGAAAGGCAGCCGATTGTATTAAAGAAATAAAACTGTCATTATGCAGAGTAAAAGTTTGTTTTGGTAAATAGTATTCTCTACTTAAAAATTCTCAAAGTAAATAATTGATCTTCATAGAATGAGATATGTTCTTTTATTTTTGAAAGAATGCTTGATTGTGTAACTTACTTTTATTTTAAATTAACAAAATTTTCATTAAAGAACATATTTGAATAGCGGCCTTTATATTATTTTTAATACTGATACAAAGTTAAAGATTTATTTATCTTATTTTATATATCATTAACAATTTTTCATTGAAAAAAAGACCAATTTATCAACAACATTCTAAGTTATTCAGATCTTTAGAAGCAGTTTAACATTTTATTTATGTAACTCTTTTATTTCATAATACATAATGTAAATTCTTTTCAAATTTGTTGTTAAATTAAACATTCAAAATTGAACTGATATTTTGTAAGTTTTATGATATTTTTGTTTTACTACTTGCATCATTTCTTGGAATTTCTTTACATTATTGTCCACAACGATTATCTTAAGTATTTTGTTGTAAATGTTAAAAGTGATAGAGGCATTTAAAGGATATTCCAAATGAATTCACTGAGGAAAATGACACTTTCAAATCTGAGTAAATCGATGTTTTTGTTTCAAATAGGACGGCCCAATGCTTTCAATTCTGAAATACCAGAAATACTTAGAATATTGAAACATGGACATACTTAAAACTAAGCACATAGAGTTCAGTTCATACTCATTTTTGAAACATGGACATACTCAAAACTGAGCACATAGAGGTCAGTTCATAGTCATATTTGAACCATGGACATTAAGGTGAAACGAAAGTTTAGGGTAAAATATTTTTTTCAAAAAATATTTTTCTAATAGCAATTAAAAGTTGTCTTTGTATGTTAGCAATAAAACTACGAAGTTTTTTAGTTCTAAATTTATATCTTGAGATGCCGAAAGAGCCTTAAAAATAAGGATTTTTTTAAACAAAAAGTCCAAATTTAACAGAAAATTATAATTTTTTTCACTGTTTTATTTTTACATTTTAAAAATCAAATATTGTTTTTAATAGCAATATATTGATGCTTCTTTACTATAACAACAATAATGTTATGTTTAATTGATCTAAATTGATGCATTATTTTTTTACAAAAGTGAAATAAATGAGCTTTTTTTAAAAAAAAAATCAAGGTAATATCAGTTTGAATTTAACTGTTGTAATTACTCTTTTGCTTTCAAATAGTTGTTCAAACACAGTTTTTAAAATAATATGTAATACTTTTTAAAGTAACTAATTATTAATAAAAATAAACTTACCAGTTGTTTGGGTCTTTTCTTTTTAAAATTTTTTGGAAAGGGATTCAACATAAACAGTAACAAGTCACTATAATTGAAGAAAATAGAACATTGTCATGACATAATTAATAACCAGTGTAATTGAAAGAAAAAAAAATATTAAAGAATAATTAGAATATCCCATTACATTATTAGTTTCACATTTATTTGTTTTTTTAATTTTCTTGATTATTAGATAACATGTATTTTGGTCTCAAATTTTGGCATCATCTTTTGCGAAGCAATTTTTGCTTTAATAAAGCCTTCTCTTGCTTCAGGACTATAGACACTTATTGATGACGCTGTCACAAGCTTCATAACTATTTTTACTGCTTGTGTATTACAGGGTAAACAAGGGAAATCTATAGATGCCAACTGGCAACTCGGTTCTCTTGCTTCAATTATATACATTTTATAATCCTCATCAGTTATGCATTTTGTCATTGGAGGCTCTGTGATTGCTATATCCGCCTATTTAATCATATCAATGTAATCTTCAGCATCAAAACTGAGCTTGGGGACCACAAACTTTCTGACGCCATTCTTTTCTTCCAATCTTGCTTTTAGAAGTCGGCGGAGACCCAACTCTCTTATGTGTTTTCTCTCATCACTTAACATACAGAAAAGCACGTTTTCTGGGTGAGCGTAATAGCTATTTCTCTGAATAACTGGGTCAATTATTTTTAGATGTTGCTCCTAAATGTAACGTGAAAATTTTATCAGTCTACAAAAATGTTTTGAACCATTTACACATGATGGTTTAAGCTTATTATGGAACCAGATGGGGGCATACACTTTCATAACATACTCTGTTAGAGCTTTAAGATTATCTGAAAGGTTCTGTGTTCCAACGTATAACCGAAGAATGCGATTGGTAACGTAAGCCATCGTGAATGAGCCAACTTTCCTGTTTTTTTAAGGACAGATCTGGAAAACATGTACCGCTTGAGATTGATGTGCATATTTCAAGTAAATATTTTTGGTCTGTGCACAAATCTTCTGTTATTTTAACATTAGGAAGGTTGTGTTGCATAGTCAAGAACTTAACCACTGGAAGTTCGTTACAATTTTCAAGTTGTTTGCCTAAAACAATGCCAAATTCATTTGGGCCCTTTGCTTTTCCGTATAATTTACGAAACAGATGGCGCAAAGGCAATTCATTTAAGACTGCTCGTCAGTAAACTCCCTGATTCCCCGCACTAATGTTATTCCTGTGGGGCGTAGGATGCATTCGTATTCTTAAAATATATTCTCGGAAAATTAATATTTTTAACTTCTGTTTTCTTTGTACTGTTTTTAAAGAATGTCCCTTTTTTTTCTTATTTGTCAATTTTTTTCTAAAATAAATATTGAATTTTATATGAAATGTTAAAATCTTATTCAGTTTCGCTAAGATTTTAACACATAAAAATATAAATTAAGCACATATTTTAGAAATATTTTGATAACTAAGAAAAAAAGAGACATTCTTTAAAAACAGTACACAGAAAACAGAAGTTAAAAATATTAATTTCCTAGGGAGATATTTTAAGAATACGAATGCATCCTACGCCCATAGGAATAACATTAGCGAGGGGAATCGGGAAGTTTACTGACGAGCAGCCTTAAGTGGAACAAACAAATCAACCACTACAGTGACTTATTTCGATCTTTTTCTATTAAAGCAATCACGCCATTATTAACTCCAGTGTTTGTGGCTGTCCCATCACACCCAATAGCAGTTACAGTTGATATGTTCAAATGATTGTTACCATTAAAGTACGCTATTATGCTATTTTTTATAGTTTCGCCTGTTCGAAAAGCAGGGGTTACATGCCCTAGAAAGGATGAATTGGGCTCTTTTACTAAAGAAATAGGTTCTTTGATGACTGCCTTTTTGTAAAATGTGTTTCCTTTTTTATCTTGCACTATTGTTTTATCTTTTCTTCCATCGAAAAACAAACCTATATTTCCTCCAACTTGGTTAAGGCTTCTTACAATCTCTTTTGTTCGATTCTTGGCGCTCTCTCTTCGAATTTTCATTCTATCAATTACCTTACTTTTGTTCTCTGTAATTACAACATCTTTAAGAACAGCACTTGCGATAGTCGCAGCAACTCGGTCTGAATGAATCCCCAGTTCAGCCACTTACTACTGTTGGAAGTTCTACTCGTTTTGTTGAAACCAACAAAGAAGTAGAGGAATTTTATGAAAAAATTATATAAAAAATTATAAAGAATTATATAAAAAAAGCACAAGTAAAAAAATTAGTTGTAAACTTAAACATGTCTAGTTCCAAATTTGATGCCGAAATTTCCAAAATAATAATGTTATGTTTAAATATTTGTATTTTGTTTAATTATATATCTGGCAGAATATACAGGGTGTTTCAAAACTCTATGTTAGAAATGTAAAGGCAGGTAGAGCGGACCTAAATAAGCAGATTTCGTGTAGAAATGCAGGTGCGGTAATCCAGCTTTGAGCCAGTAGAGGGCGCTGTTGAGTTTGGCGGATGAAAGCGTTTGGCTGGCTTGAATCGTCATTCCCCGCACGGATTTCAAGCAACATGCATCGTCACACGTTACACATTGCGGAGCTAGCCGACATGCATTTTATGTATGGGGTTGCGCAAGGAAAATGGAGCGGCTGCTCAAAGCATGTACATGGAACGATGCTCGGGTAGGAATCTGCTGGATTTCCGAACATTTGAGCGTCTTTATCGGGAATTGTGCGCTACTGAATCGTTTTATGCTTCCAGGCGTGATACCGGCACTGGAAGATATCGCAGAATTCCTGCAGTAGAAGAAGTATTACACACAGTAGATGATAGTATTTCGACAGGCTTGAGAGCTGTTGGACGTACACATCCTTTGAGCAGCCGCTCCATTTCCTTGCGCAACCCTATAGATGAAATACATGTCAGCAAGCTCCGCATTGGTGTAAAGTAGCATGTTGCTCGAAATCCGTGCGGGAATTACGATTTAAGTCAGCGAAACGCTTTCATCAGCTAAACTCAACAGCGCCCTCTAGTACCTCAACGCTGTATTTCCGCACCCACATTTCTGAACGGAATCTGCTTATTTAGGTCCCCTCTACCGGCCTTTACATTTCTGATACATAATTTTTAAACACCCTGCATATTGCAACAAATTTTTATGAACAGATTGATTTAATTTAACAAATAACCATTTTAATATAGCACACAGAATGATGGATTTCCTAAGAAAGAAATATCAAATAAATGTCGTCGAATCTAAAATTAGAAAAAAACAAGAACGAAAGAACAAGCATCAAGCATAGACTATGAAACAGTTTCCAACACATACAGAAAACTGTAACGAAACTTCACTGTTAAATAAGGGAAAAGAAGATGTGTAATTAAATAGTTTAGAAAACATGTAACACGTTTAAAAATGCTATTTTAGAAATTACCTCCCATAGTCAAAAAAGTAGTGTAATTAATTTGCGGAGCCCTGTATATGATCTATAGATTTATTTAAAAATTGTATTAAAAAATTAAAAAAAAAATTAATTGTTATTAAAAAAATTCTCGAAAAATATCGACAATTTAATTCAATATAATTTAATTTGTTATATTTTGAATAACTTAGAATACCACTGTTAAAAATGCACAAATAATACGCAAAAAAAAAAAAAAAAAAAAAAAAAAAAAGAAAAAAAAAAGCAGCAAACAGCTCTTTCAAATCCACGAGTGAGATTCTTCGTCAGTGCGAGAAAGAGCAAAGCACAGCGTGCTACAAATGAGCTTTTTTCAAGTTGGTATTCTTACTTTTAATATTCTTGCACAAAGGTTTTATTTGCTATTGTTATATAATTCATATGTTGCGTTTAACTTAAATTCCATTGAAATATTGCAGTTTTTCACTCTTTCTCATAGTTAACTTGTGCATAGATGGATATTAAAAAATAGACATACGCATTCAATCTATGACTTAAAAAATTTAACTGAAAGTAAAACAGTATGTCATTAAAAGTCATTTCAACCAATAATAACTTATAATGATACTTTGTTCGTTTCACGTTTTGTGTTATTGTACTAAAACGTTGCCTACCATACTTATCATTTAAAATAAGATCAGTTTTACTGCCTATATGAACTGCTTATGTCTTCCTTTCTTTTTGTAACTATATTTGTACAAAATGTCCTACGCACATACATTTCAACACACTGAATTTACAAGTGCGTTAGTACTTAATCAGTAACACATTGAAACAGTTTCCAGGTCGAAATAACATAACACATGAAAAAAAAAACTACTTAAAAATAATGATATAACTGTAATATTTTATGCATTTATCTTATAAAATTAAATACTACTTTATTTACAATATAAAATAACTTTTGATAATCTAATTTATATATTTGTTGTTCTAAATGGCTCAGCAATCTATTTTCTAGTATGTAGAAAAAATTACGATATGCATTATTGATACACTTAATGTAAATTTCCAATTATCAGTAAATATACATGCAATATTGGACTTTTAAAATTATATAATAAAGGAATATAATTGAACTTAAGAAAAATGTCCTATTAAAAATATTTTATAACAAAATTACGTAACATATAATTATGTTCTATTTTAAGCAAAAAAGAAAGAGAAAATGAAGTAAATTATTCAGTTATTTTAAATTACTAATAAAAATGCATCGACAAAAATGTGTAAAATTTATTAGAGTTTTCACAATCATATAGTTTAATCAATGTCGCAATTTTTAAACTTCAAATTAAAATAAAATTACTGATGCATTAAGAAATATTTCAAATAAAAAAATATCATTGCTCTTTTAACGAATGTAAAATAATAATGAATGATATAATAGAATATATGATTTTTTTTTTATTTATTCGCCATAACACAATTACGTTGACATGAAAATATTGAGAACTTTTCATCATTTTATTTTAGGATTTATTCTGGATGCTTTCAAGGAACTTTAATTTAATAGTTTTCATCAAAATTTATGCGGGTGGATATTTCGATTAATGCACTTTCTTTCAAAATGTATTTTCTTGTTTTATGATAATTTTATAGCGATTTCTTTAAACTTAAAATTTGATATTGATGTAAACTCAAAATAAACATTTTGTCCTTTTTGCTAGAATAAAACATGAAACCGAAGAAGTAGTACACCATAATAACAGAATATGCTTCTTAATATACAAAAAATAAAAAAAAATAAAAAAAAATAACTAAACGCCGAACGTAAATATAATGTAACATCTCATCTTCGGAGTTACCCAAGATTCCGCAAAACGTTCCTTTATCTTTAGAAATCTGAAAAGTAAATGATTTTCGATATTTAAAGACGCATTTATAAAAAAAAAAGTTTCTTTTTCAGAGCGTAATTTTCGTAAATGTAACCGAACAACTTTTACATAGTATAAATCAATTTTTTCAACAAGAAATATCGGTTTTTCGGATGCTATCAAGACTGAAGTAAACAATGTCAGCTGCATAACTAATCTTATACGTGAATTATTTGAAGACATTGTTTTAAAGAATAATGGGAATAATGAAAAAATAATGGACAATGGGATGGTAAAAATAATGAGTTTTATTTATTTATTTATTTTTGTTACTCGAGGGCATATTCGTGTCTTGAATTGAGAATAAAATAATTGTTACATAATGTATATTAATTTTTATATATTATATTGAAGAATAAGAAAATTAAATCAATTTTCTAAACAAGAAATATCGGTTTATCGGATGCTATCATGTCTGAAGTAAACAATGTCAGCTGCATAACTAATCTTATAAATGAATTATTTAAGACATTGTTTTAAAGAATAATGAAAAAATAATGGAAAATGGAATGGTAAAAATAATGAGTTTTTTTTTTTTTTTTTTGTTACTCGAGAGCATTTTCGTGTCTTGAATTGAGAATAAAATAATTGTTACATAATGTATATTAATTTTTATATATTATATTGAAGAATAAGAGAATAAGAAAGATAAATCAATTTTCTCAACAAGAAATATCGGTTTATCGGATGCTATCAATTCTGAAGTAAACAATTTCAGCTGCATAACTAATCTTATGTATGAATTAATTGAAGACACTGTCCTAAAAAGTAATGAGAATAATTGAGAAAGTAATGAGAAAAGTAATGAACAAAAAAGGGAGACCAAACTGCAACCCATGTAAGATACGCTGCAGAGCATAGAAAATGATGTATTCTGTATTTCTTGCAACACGAGGGCTTTAATAATAAATGTTAAATTGATTTTTAATAGTTGCCATACACACTGCAATGTGCCACATTTTTTTTAACTCGTTACTGAAACACGAATCGGGGAATGTGCTGAAATGTTGATTCGAATATGCGAAGCTTTTAAAAGTCATTTTCTGTTAAAAAAATATTGGTCCAAATACATATTCTTTTCAACATTAAATAAATAAGATATCAAACATAAAATTAATATTCGAAAAAATGTGTATTCTGACTTATTCAACTTTTAATAAAATCGATTTATCTTTCAAATGTTCGAATCTAAAAATTCAGCGCATTCCTCCAATTAGAATTAGAGCTATGCTTATTATCCGTGTATTCAACACTTATCTGTGGATTATCCGTGGTCTCAACACTTCGGTTCAGCACCCGCGCACGCCACACTTGTGCGAATTGGGATTCTGAAATTTCAACTGCGTATAACTTTTTTCTCAATATAGTCATAATGCAATATAACGCATGACTCCTAAACGAAATTTAATGAAAAATCAAATTGTGATATTTAATTTTGTCAAAAATTTCATTTTATTAATCAAAATTGAAAATTATTTAAAGCATATTTTAAGAAAAACACCGATGATTTAGAATTTTGATCAGTGCGAATTTGAATTGTTTGGAATTCATGAGTTAGAAAAAAAAGCCGCATTGCAATTTGTTTTGCAACTATTGAAATTGAATTGTATAGTTCAAAATAAATACTTAACTTTGTTACTGTAAATTACCATTTGAGGTACCTTTATAAAAATTACCGAAGAATCCAAATCTGAAGTCAAAAAAAGTTTTTCGTATTGAAAAAATAACGTTTGTTACAACTTCAGTATGGAGACGACCAATGAAGCTCAATTTGTATATTTTATGTCATAAATATAAACAGACAATTTACATTCTTTTTTTCAAACTATAAAACAATTTTATCAGAAAAATATTTAAAATTGAGGATAACCACTTATTATTTGTTTTCATTATATCGAATAAATCATAAGTCAAAGTTTATTATTATTTTTTTATTTGCACATAACTTGTACATAGCTTTTTATGTTATTATCATTCATGAACTATTTGCTGTAACATGAAAACATGATAATAATTTAATCTTATAAAAAAAAAACTGACAGAGAATTCACTCACTTATCCGGTAAAATGTATTTGATGAACTACCAGAAAACATTTTTCAACAATGGAAGATTCTTTATCACTTGTTTGTGCGATTGCATTTGCATTTGCTTTCTTTTGTTTAGAATAATAGGAATTTTGTATGAAAGCACGTAAGACAGTGGGATCAAGAGAGATTGGGAATGCATTTTCTGAAGATTAAATCAGGTTGATTTAATAATTGGAATAATTAAAGTACTCTTGTTTTCAGTCATTATAGAAAAAATATAAATAATTTTGTATAAAAAATAAAAAAAATATTTTGTATTATTATACGATGGTAGAAAGGTTTTCTGGCATATTTTCTTTCCCCTTTGAAAATTGGGCATAAAATTCCTAATCTCTAAAAATATCTTATAATTAAAAGGAATAGATAGTGTAGATGGTTTTCGCATTAAAATAAATTTTGTTTTGCGAATAAACAGTACTACATAATTATAAATACTGTGAAATTACGAAATTATAATTAGAGTATGTCTAACAAAAAATAAGTTTTTTTTTAATTTAATGAATAGTATCGGAAAAAGAACACTGTTCTCCAATTAATTTCATTCCTGGAAATATATTTTTTCCTTGTGGCACGATTTTTACAGAGTTTTGATCCCTGTTAATACAGAATTATCTAAAAGTCACCAAATAAATAAAAACTCAATAATTAAAGACAATTGCACAATGGGATTTTCCCTAAAACGTACAGGGACACGTGGTATTTTTTTTAATAACAAAACATTTATTATAAGAATAATTACATTTATCTCCAACAACTGGCGTACAGGTTGTATATACAGCGGAACAGCACACTTCACAACGCAACTAGAATTACAAATGTTTCGTGAGATGGATATCATTAGTAAGGATCACTGTAGGAAGCCGAGTTGCCAGTTTGGTCTCCTTTTTCATTCGAAAATTCTGAATAATATATTTTGTTCTTTTTAATACGAGCCATTTCGTGATTACAAAACATAAAAATTCCTTTTTCGTAATTTCCGGTATCAATTCGGATTTCCTGAATTAAAAAGCAGCCCAAACAGTCATCTCTGGTAAGAAGTGGCAAGAAACTCTGCTGAGCATAGAAAAAATACTTTTGATGTCTTTCCCAATACATTATGTATTCAATAATAACAAGTAGCATTATAAGCAGAACATTTCTACATACAGCTATTCTGGCATCTTATTTTCTATTTTGAAAAGTCTATGAATTTTTGTAAAAAATGGCATTATAGTCTATATTATCTTTTTTGTGGCATTTAAATAACTGTAAAATTGTATTTTATTGTTTTCAGAATGTTTTCTTTCATGGGATAAGAGAAGGTTTGAACTGACAAAAACTGACGGAAGTATGATCGTGTATTAAGAACCCTGCAATTGATTTAAACTATTACTTTTTCTTGCATTTATTGATTTATGTTTTATAGAAATGAAAAATATTTGTCAAATTTGAAGAAAAATACTGAAAAGTTTTAATATTTTACGACAAAATTAATCTTGCAAAACTAGTTTCGACACAATTTTGATGTCTAGGTTAACCATTTTTGAGTCGATATTTTTCTTTATACTGCTAATTGGAACGTTCTTTCTCAATTATGCATGAAACAAAAAAAAAAAAAAAAAAAAAAAAAAAAAATACACAGAAAAACATATAATTAAAAGATTAGTCCATAGGATTGTATCATATAGTTCTGTTACAACTTGAAAAAATCTTTTTTGTTTGTTTTTTAGGTATAATCAGTAGAGTATTTTAAATATTTTCTTTACAAAAAAAATAGAGAAAATGCAATTTCATTAACTTGTTTAAAGCTTATCTTGACAATACCTGCAAAAAACAGTGCTTTGTAATAATTGAGTTTGAAGTTTTAAACGGTATTATTCATAGATATTTAGCTTAGTTAGTTCTTTTACGTGCATGCTTTCATGAATTTGCTTATCAGATAAACTGTACGACATTCTTAAAGATTAAAACATTATGAAAATAATCCTAAACAGAAACATACTTTTTTCATGAAACCGAATTGGTCCTCTTCAGTATAGATAAGAATTCTACTTTTGAAGAAATCTACGAGGCTGTTTGTCCTTTCTAACCCTATATTATTAAATCTTAACAGAACTATTTCTGAAAGACGAAAACTTCTTTAAGGTGGTTCTAAAATACACTGCTAAAAAATGCGAAATTTTCTGACACATTTTCTGACCCAATTTTGAACGTAAACGAATGAAATTGGTACGCCTAAACATTGAAATGATTCGGAATCAAAACAGATTTTCCATTTTTTTGTAAATAAATTACTGATCGAGTTATAACTGATTCCTGTCACGTGACGACACAATCCCCCCCCCCTTGTCGCTCTGCTACTTGGGGAACTTTGATATTATTTTCTGGAATATTTACCAAAGCCTTTAGCAAAAATATGGAAAACCCATTGCGATGACAACATTTCGGAATAAGCACAATTTCATCCGTTTCAGAATAAAAATGAATTCAAAAAGTAGCTCTTTTGGATTTAAGAACAGCTTTCAACAAAATCAAACAAAAAAATATATATCTACTATATATATAAAACACAAACAGAAATTTCGTTCCGTTTCTTTATAACTCGAGATCCGCTGAATGGATTTTGATGGAACTTGCACTGTTTGATAGATATTTTTTCAGGGAAGTATTTAGTATATAACATATCTTTCTATGTAGATTAGTTATAGAATTATGATAGAATGTTCTGTTATTTTGGCCGAAAATGTTACCATTGCGAATTTTTTGGCGACCATTATTGTTGCAGAAAGAATTGAAAAGGCTATACATCTAAAAAAATAAAAGAAAAAAACTGTGCTAATTTTATTAAAAAAAGAAAAAAAAGAAAAAAAAAGAAAAAAAAGAAAGAAAAGAAAAAAAGCAGAAAAAACATCTTTGATGAGAGATAATAGTATAAAACGAAAATATTTAATTTAAACATGATTGCAAATATTCGTAATGCCTAAAAAATTATTCAATGGGCAAGATTGCTATTAAAAAAATATTCGGCGATTTATCTTTTGTTTTTGGTGATTTTTATTTTACTTTTGACCCCAAATAATTTGATTTTAAGCCAAAAGGTGTTTTTTGGTTGCAGAAAGAATTAAAATGGCTATACATCTCTAAAAATAAAAGAAAAAAACTGTTACTAATTTTATTTTAAAAAAAAGAAAGAAAAAGAAAAAAAAATAGGTTTGATGAGAGATTTTAATCCAAAAGATGTTTTTTCAAGTGTACGACATACTTTTTGCAGTATTTTTTTGGTACTTTTCGGTTAGCCGGGCACAAGTGATATATATACATGTATACACACACCCACACATATATCTACACATATACATATATATACATACATATATATACACTTATGTGTATGAAGATATATATACATATATATTTATATATGTACAGATATCACTAGCGCCCGGCTAACCGAAAAGTACCTTTTTTTATTCTAATGTAAACTATATTAATAGCAATATACTTCTATTTACTTTTACCTTAAATATGAAATTTCGTTCCGGCTGCTTATAACTCGAGTTCTGCTGCATGGATTTTCGCAGAACTTAAACTGTAAGATAGATAATTTTTCAGGGAAGGTTTTATTGTATAACATATCGTTCTACGTAACTCAGTTACAGAATTATTATGGGAAGTTCTATAATCAGATCAATCCGATTATAAAAGATTAGCCTTTTAAATGGATTTCGCTAAACCTACACCCTTTAGTTAGATAATTTTGTAGAGAAAGTTTTATCATATAAAATATCATTCTACGTTGCTTAGTTCTAGAATTATAGGGGGAAATTCGAAAATCGGGTGACCCTTTTTTATCAAATATTAGCCTTTTTAATATTTGATTACGATTATGAAAGATTAGCCTTCTGAAAAAGTTCTACTGGACGGATTTTGATGACAAATGTACTGTTAGTTAGATGCTATTTCAGAAATGGTTTTAGTGTACTACATATTGTTCTACGTTGCTTAGTCAAACAGTTATGTGTGAAGGTTGTATAGTCAGGTGAACCCGATTCTGAAAGATTAGCCTTTTTGAAAGTTTTTACTGGGCGTATTTTTTGTGACTTGCATTGTTAAGTAGATAATGTATAAGGATGGTTTTAGTATATTTCTTATCGTTCTATGTTAGTTTTAGAATTATGTGGAAAAGTTCTATAATCAGATGAACCTGATTATGAAAGATTAGCCTAAACTTCTACTGGATGGCTTTTGTTAGTTAATTTGTTTGCATTGTTAGTTCGATAATTTTTAGTGATTGTTTTAATATATTGCATATAGTTTTATCGTTCTTTAGCAAACCCTAACTGTAAATTACCAAATAAAATAGTTGGTCTTTACCAGCTAAAATTTTGACTGCACATTTGAAAATATAATAGCGCAATGGCGTCATTTTTCAGTAATGTGGAAGGATATTCCAGGTAAATATACAGATTGCTTTCAAATACAAGGTCAAATTAAACGATATATTTCGTTTGATTCAAGGTTTATTTGTAGAAACCGACCAGCGCAGTGGGCGTAGCTTGCTAGTATTATAAAAAAAACGATACAAAGAGAAAAATAAAATTGAAATAGAAAAAGTAAAGTTTTGAAATCAAATTTGTGAATATTAGTCTTTTTTTCTATTTTTTAGAATGACATAATCAAACGTATTCTCTGCATCAACGTAATACGTTAAACACGTGTTAAGTGGTGATTTTTGTGTATGTGGAAAACTAAGACTTGCAGTGCCCTGTAAAACGAAAGAACACGAATTAACAAGCAAAACTAAAATACAATAAGGCGTAGGAAGTTTAACATAAATGCAGAAATATCTTTTGATGTCGTATACAATTTTTCAGGAGAAATATTTTGATACATATTGTGTTAATCAATTTATTGTTTAATGCAGTCAAGAAGCTTCTTAATCATAAAATATGTAAAATTTTGTCCTTCCTTTTTCTACCTAGATAAACTTAACGAAGACTGTAGCTCTAATTATTTATTTTACAGAATACTGCCAAAGGGATAAAAAGAAAAAAAAATCCCATTAGAAAAAAAAAAGACTTTGAAGATATTTTTAATAAAGTAAATAATTAATTACGCAAAAAAAAACGCTTTATTTGCATTGGAAAACATTATTATTTTTTTTTAATTCCCAGAGATATATTCTTTTTCTAGATTAATGATGAGTGAAAAGTCACTTAAATAAATAATGGAATGAGTAGTCGTTTCTAAATAGATGAAAAATTACTCATAACTAAGCTGTGTGCTATATCATTAAAATAATTAATTTTAAAATTTTCATTTATATTGCCAAAAGTCTCCTTTTCTCAACTTTTAAAATAAATTAATAAAAAATAGAAATTAACTTCTTTTCAATGACAAAAAGTGGCTTAGCCTCAATGTTCACGCTTTTTTTAACGTGGTTAAACGAAAAAAAATCCTCATATTTATTTAAAATAAATATAATTCCGGTTTAATGAAATTGTTCATTATTATGAAAGTGAAGCATAAAATGAATGAAAAACATTTTCGAGGGTTTTGTTATGAATAAAATATTAAATAAATTTTTGTTTCATTAAATAAACGTTGAATATTTTATGGTGTTTATGGTGGTTTGTTAATGAATAAAAATATTTATTAAGAAGTGTATATTGGAAAGCAACGTTAAAAATCTCACCGTTGGGTACAGGTAATTTTTCGTTCGATAGCCTTTAACAATTTGCAAATTGTATCTTAAACGTGACAAATGAGGTACGTTCGTGCTATAACTAGTTTTACAATGTACAAAAATTATCGTTATTATTTTAATGAAAAGGATTATATCGTCTATTATGAGCAAAATGTGTATTTCTTTTTTTTCTTATTAGGTATGCCACGTTTACAAAAGCAATTTTTTTCGACAACAGACAGCGCTGCAAAATTTACCATGGAAATTTTGCTTTGTGTCTGATTACCTTCATGGTTTAATATTTCTATGACTCACTATGGAGGAATCTCTTGTGTTTATTTACATTAATCGATTGAGATAGTTAGCTGTTAACCTAATTTCACCTGACGTTAACTCAGAATCTATACATTTGACATTGTAAAGTGAAAGAACACGAATTAAGAACCAAATCAAAATACAATAAGGCGCAGGAACTAAGTTTAACACAAATGCAGAAATAACTTTTTATACCGTATACAATTTTTCTCGAGAAATATTTGATACATATTGTGTTAATCAACTTATTGTTTAATGCAGTCAAGAAAGCTTCTTAATCATAAAATATGTAACAATTTTTCTCTCCCTTTTCTACATAGCTAAACTTAACGAAGACTGTAACTTTAATTATTTATTTTACAGAGAATAATGCCAAAGCGATAAAAGAAAAAAAAATCTCATTAGAAAAAAAAAGACTTTGAAGATATTTTTAATAAAGTAAATAATTAATTACACAAAAAAACGTTTTATTTGCATTGCAAAACATTTTTTAATTCCCTCAGATATTCTCTTTTACTAGATTAATGATGAGTGAAAAGTCACTTAAATAAATAATGAAATGAGTAGTCGTTTCTAAATAGATGAAAAATTACTCATAATCAAGCGCTATGCGCTATATCATTAAAATAATTAATTTTAAAATTTTCATTTATATTGCCAAAAGTCTTCTTTTCTCAACTTTTAAAATAAATTAATAAAAAATACAAATTAACTTCTTTTCAATAACAAAAAGGTTCTTAGCTTCAATGTTCACGCTTCTTTTAACGTGGTTAAATGAAGAAAATCCCCATATTTATTTAAATTAAATGTAATTCAAGTTTAATGAAATTGTGAAGCATAAAATGAAGCATAAAATGAATGAAAAACATTTCCGAGAGTTTTATTATGAATGAAGGATTAAATATTTTTTTGTTTTTCCAAATAAACGTAGAATATTTTATGGTGTTTATGGTGGTTCGTTTTATGGTGGTTTGTTAATGAATAAAAATATTTATTAAGAAGTGTATATTGGAAAACAACGTTAAAAATCTCACCGTTTGGTACAGGTAATTTTTCGTTCGATAGCCTTTAATGATAATAAACAAGTTGCAAACTATATGTTAAACATGACAAATGAGGTATGTTCGTACTATAACTAGTTTTACGATATACAAAAATTATCGTTATTATTTCAATGAAATGGATTATATCGTCTGTTATGAGCGATATGAGTATTCCATTTTTTCTTATTACGTATGACACGTTTACAAATGTGATTTGTTTTTAAACAGACATCGCTGCAAAATTTACCATGGAAATCTTGCTTTGTGAATGATTACCTCCACGGTTTAATGTTTCTATGACTCACTATGGAGGAATCTCTTGTGTTTACTTACTTTAATCGATTGAGATATTTGGCTGTTTACCTAATTTCCACTGAAGTTAACTCAGAATCTATACATTTGACATTGTAAAGCGAAAAAACGCGAATTAAGAACCAAAACTAAAATACAATAAGGCGCAGGCATTAAGTTTAACACAAATGCAGAAATATATTTTACTATCGTATAAAATTTTCCTGGAGAAATATTTTGATACGTATTAAGTTAATCAACTTATTGTCTAATGTAGTCAAGTAAGCTTCTTAATTATAAAATATGTACAATTTTTTCCCTCCCTTTTCTACATAGCTAAACTTAACGAAGACTGTAGCAGTAATTATTTATTTTACAGTATGCTGCCAAAGGGATAAAAAGAAAAAAAAATCTCATTAGAAAAAAAAATAGACTTTGGAGTTATTTTTAATAAAGTAAATAATTAATTACGCAAAAAATGTTTTATTTGCGTTGCAAAACATTTTTTATTCCGAGAGATATTCTCTTTTTCTAGATTAATGATGAGTGAAGAGTCACTTAAATAAATAATGAAATGAGTAGTCGTTTCTAAATAGATGAAAAACTACTCATAACTAAGCTACGTGCTATATCATTAAAATAATTAATTTTAAAATTTTCATTTATATTGCCAAAAGTCTTATTTTCTCAACTTTTAAAATAAATTAATAAAAAATACAAATGAATTCCTTTTCAATAACAAAAAGTGGCTTAGCCTCAATGTTCACGCTTCTTTTAACGTGGTTAAACGAAGAAAAATTCTAATATTTATTTAAATTAAATATAATTCTTTAATGAAATTGTTCATTATTATGAAAGTGAAGCATAAAATGAATGAAAAATATTTTCGAGAGTTTTATTATGAATGCATTATTAAATAAATTTTTGTTTTACGAAATAAACGTAGAATATTTTATGGTGTTTATCGTGGTTCGTTTTATGTGATTCGTTAATGAATAAAAATATTTATTCGAAAGTGTATTGGTAAGTAACGTTAAAAATCTCATCGTTGTGTAAACGTAATTTTTCGTTCGATAGCCTTTAATAATAATTTTAAAAAATCATTTATAAAAAGTCGAGTCATAAAGAATAAATAGAACAATAAGAATCGGATTTCCCTGAATTGTTTTGTTTGTTATTGACTTTTATTATAGCATGATCCGAAATTGAAAATGAAGTGTGTAACATTTACAGTTTATTTACAGAGACAGTCAAAGTATTCTGTTACATTACGGTCAATGGTAAAAATTTGTTTCAAGTGCATTTTTATGATGTTACGACATTTGAAATATAATGAAATTCATAAACAGTTATGAAGCGCACTAAAACATGCTTTTTTGTAAAATATGGGGTGCAAGCATTTATTATTCATAAAAGGGTCATATAAAACAATTCTGTTAAGCAATTTTTTACGACGACAAATCGTTTGCAGTGAAATTTAATGATGTTTCGCTGTATCAAATATAATGAAATTCATAGCAGTAATATTTATGCACCATAAATTGTTCACTGAAACGTATGGTGCTTATTGCTTTTATCGTTCATTTACAGGGACACACAAAAGAGTTCGAGCGGAGTGAACTGTATAAGGGTATTTTGAATTGTGTTACGCATTTTCCTCCTGAAGTGTTGTAGAATAATAGAAGTTTGTGGTATGTAAATAAATTCCTATACAGGGCTACGCAAAAACAAGATACATTGCCGTTTAGGGTTGGTAATTTCTGAAGTAAGTTTTAAGTTGCCTTATGCATTTTTTACCTGAATTAAATTTCAGATTAATATGTTGTGTGTAGAAAAGTCGTTAGATAGTATACAGGGCTGCAAAAAAGATGTCGAGTGCATTTCCATCGATTGGCGGAAATTGCTAAATGTGAAATTTCTAACTGAACTAAATTTTATCATGCTATGTAGTATATAACCCAATCTATAGATCATATACAGGCCTGCACAATATATTTCGACTACTTTTTTGACTGTGGAAGGTAATTAAACTGGATTTTTAAATGTGTTATATATTTCCTAAACTTTTTACTACATATCTATTTTCATCTTATTTAACGGTGAAGTTTCGTTGCAGTTTTCTGGATGTGTTGGAAAGTGTTTCATAATCTATTCTTGACGCATGATTTTTTGTTCTTGTTTTTTCTATATATGTCTTCTCGAAACATGTTTGAACAGTTTTTTTTTTTTTTTTTTTTTTACTTTAGCGTTAACATTAGTAAGAAATTGATGAAACATCACGGTATTTGAGAATTATTAAGGAGGTCGGGTGAAGCCTGGTTGAATTAGCAATAATTGGTTTCAGTTGCGGCTTCGATTAACTGCAATTGCTTCAGAATTTGGACGATTTTGGGTTAGGTTTTTTAACCGGAATCAAATATGAATTAGAGTGTTCTACTATGAATGTATTATTAAATATATTTTTGCTTCACCAAGTGAATGCAAAATATTTTATGGTGTTTGAATCATTAATTAATATAACTATTTGTTCAGAAGTAAAATAACTTTGGTAAATAACTTGGTAAATAACTTTGAAAAGTGCATTATTGCTAAAGGTAATTTTTTAGTATGTATAAGGTAAAGCTAGGAGAGTCTGCGCTCAATTCAAAAGTATAACAATAAAAAATCTAAATATTAATTTTTTGCTAAACTATCTATACTAATAAAAGAAAGTTTCGCTTTGTGTGTGTGTGTGTGTCTGTGTGTGTGTGTGTGTGTGTGTTGGCGATGGTTAGGAAAATCTAGCCCACCTAGAAGGCTGGAAATTCAGGTGCGGATAGTCCAAGGTTTGACCATGTGCACCTGAGCCTCAGAATTTTAATATTTTGATAATTAGCCTAGATATTAATTAGATTCTCATTAACCATTGCTTCTAAAATATCATCTTTTAAATTAAAATGGCGAAAGAAACGGACAGGTGCATTGGATTTGCAACCGGAAATGAACGAATTCGAAATTATTTAACTAATTAGCGAATTTTAAGAAAACTAATTGGCATATCAAATTGCCAATTTCTGAGCACATGTAAAAAAATATACTGTATCTGACTATGTGATTTTTGAAAAATTCGGTTGGTAATTTTTTTTTATTTATGCAAAAAACTGCCAAAAATCTGCCGGCGCCAGTGAAAACGATCCGAGAAAGTTTCAGACAGGGATCTGCTTTCATTAAAAACTGAACTACAAAGAGATCTGTTTCTCGGGACAAACCCTCCATTTAGTTTTCGAAAATGAAAGGAAATAATTACCAATTTTTACTAATGAACAAAAATTTAGGTAACTAATTAAGATATAGATTTGAAATTGAAGCCGGGATGGGGTGTCATCTGCCGGCTATTTTAGCGTAGCGTCTTCGTTATCTAATTATCAGAAAAATGTAATTATTTTTAACACTTTCCAACCTAGTTGAAAAGTGTTTATGACTTCGGTTTGTCTGGCCGTCTGCCGTCTGTCCGTGCTCTAACTCCCGTAAATATGCTCGGATTTCTCTGCAATTTTTATATGTTATTGTCGTTATCTATAGCATGTTCGCTATTTCAACTGAAGTGTGTAGCACTTATAGTTTTTTTTTTACAGGGACACTCAAAAGAGTTCCGTTACATTACGGTCTACGAGGAAAAATCATTTGCGGTTCATTTGAATTATGTTACACAATTTCAAACACATCGTAATTGATATATATCACTAAGGTGCATTACAAGAAGCTTAATATGGAATAGGGTGTGCATAGCACTTATAGTTACTTTACAGGGACAGTCAAAAGAATTCCGTTACATTACGTCTATGGAGAAAAATCGTCTGCGGTTTATTTAAATAATGTTTCACTATTTTAAACGCATTGAAATTTATATATATCACTAAGGTGCATCACCAGAGGCTTACTACAGAATATTGTGTGTATAGCAGTCATCGTTCATTTACAGGGACACACAAAAGAATTCTCTAACTGTCTGTTAACAATAATTCCTAGAAGTGCGTTTTAAGTTACTGAACGAGATTTTAAATTTAACTCACTTTTTGTTTATTACGTGGTGTGTATAAATTCTGTAGATCATATACAGGGAAACACAAAAGTTCGCGAACACATTTTCGTTTATTGACAGAAACTCCAGAAGGAGAATTTTAAACTGTGCTACGCGTTTCTTAACTGAACTAAAATTTAGCATCCTTATGTAGTATGTATACAAATCTATAGATCATATACAGGGCTTAATAAAAGTATTCGGATATTTTACCGAATATTGTATATGTTGGAAATAAATGTTGGAATTTCCCGAAATTACGTTTTTAAATGTGTTATGCGTTTTCCAAATTGTTTACTTCGATGTTATCTTTCACCTTATTAAACGGTAATGATTTGTAAAACTATTTTGGAAGCGTTGGAAAGTGTTACATAATCTATGCTTGACGCATGATTTTTCGTTCTTGTTTTAATAATCGCGTTAATGTACGTGACGGTGGTTCTCTTGAAAAAATTATTCATTATATTTGCGGTTATGGGGAGGGAGGGGGTTAACGCCTTTCTCTGAGATTGTAATTATCTCGGGCCCGAGCAACGCCGGGCGGGTTAGCTAGTCCATGAATAATTTTTACTTCATTTATTGTTTATGCATTTCCATTGCTATTTTGTTGTTATGTTGTAATTTAATAGAGCAGTTGTAATAAAACAAAGAAAGTTATTTTAAGCAATCTGTCCTTACAGGGTTGGTGTGATTGCGCACATGGGTAGGAGATATTGTTACTAATAATAACTACAATTAAATTGTTAACTATAATAATTACACTTAAATGACATTGTTGTAAGGTTTTTTTGAACAAATATTATTGCATTAGTGTGAATATTTCACCCTAATGATTAAAAATTCAGAAAGAGGAAATAATTAAAAAACGATTAAAAAAATTTAATTAATGGGAAAAAATTTAAAAAATCAGAAAAAGCAAGTCCAGATAAGATTAAAAAATTACATTAAGTTACTCGATAACACGTTTAACTTAAAATTAGTCCATTTTCATTTTTTATTTTTTCTATGCAAATTTACCAATAATCTGCGTAATCTCTCCTAGTATGGAAACTAATAGGAACAATGCGCCATCTCTCCTAAGTAGCAGATGTGCAAACTCTCCAATTTCAGTAGGAGAGATTGCGCGGCCTTTTATTTAAACATGGCCGCTTCTAAAACGAACCGTTGGTGTTCACACTGTTAGTCTAGATTAGTAGCTTATGAGAAATCGTTTAAGTTTAAAATATTTTCCACTACTGACATTGTATAGAAATTCTGACCAATAGCTATGAAAATTCAAGCACTTACTTTGGGAAAACAAAACAAAATAGTAATGCTTTATCTTACACGCTGAAAACAATCAACGTGCACTATCAAGTAGACACTCCACTACTGCTGTTGTACAATTACCTGGAGTCACTCCGCGCTCACTCTACTCCTTCCCCCTGAACCTCTATGTGTGCAATCTCTCCGACCGCACCATCTCTTCTGGCTTTACCTTATGCAACATGCTTTCTAAAAAATTTTATCTTACTTGCGTTTTCTAAGTACTATTTCAGAAAATAAAGTTTTTCTATGTCTGTACATATATTCACATTTTATAGCTGTCCAAAAGATCCCTTTCATTATGGATTACAAAATTGCCATTAAAAAAATCAGCACCAGTTCGCTTGTTCGTCATTTTGTATTTGCTATATAGCCAAATGTATACAGATTCTCAAGATATAATCTCAAGATATATTATTACTATTGTTATTATATTAAAGATATATTATACATTATTATTTATTTAATAAATAGCTCTAATTAAAAGAAATAAACAAATAACTAAACAAAAACTGAATAAAGACGAATTAGTGTATATTCATTATTTACATTTATTTAGAATGGCATTCAATAAATTGTTAAAATATTTTATTTATTCATTTATTTATTTATTTATCAGAATGTAGATTCCCAGCGCCCTGTGAGTAGAAAGAACACAAACATTCCTTTCAAAAGAAAATTAAAATTGATATCTCACATGAACTAACTTTCACATAACTTACATATCTTAAAATATCGTAGATAATTCTCCTGGCGTATGTTTTTTTTTTGCATGGAAATTATGTTAATTAACGCATTCATTAATACGATACCACAAGAGAGTAAGCCCTTAATAATAAAATATGTTAATTTTTTTCCCTTTCACTCGTAGCAAGACTTAACTGAAACTGAAGCTTTAATTGGATTTTACAGAATAAAACCAAAAAAAATAAAAATAAAATTATTTTATCATTATAAAAAATGAAAAACATTGAATAAATTTTTAATGAAGTAAATAATTAATTACGTAATATAAAGTTTTATTTGAATTGTAAAGCAACGTGTTTACCCTGAGATATTATACATTTTTTCTAGATTAATGATTAGTGGAAAAACACAAATAAATATTAAAAGTACAGTAAGTACTCTTTAAATAGATGAAAAATTATTCATAACAATGTTTTGTGCTATATCATCTGAATAATTAATTTAAAAATTTTCATTTACATTGCAAAAGTTTTCGTTTTACGATATTTAAAATAAATTAATTAAAAAACAATTTAATTCATTTTCGATGATAAAAAGTGCTTTAGATTCCATGATAAAAATTTTTAATGTGATTAAATAATATATATACATATATATTTAGTTAAATTAAGTATAATTGATATTGTTCAATATTATGAAAGTGAAGCAGATAATGAATAAAAAACATTTTCGAGATTATTATTATGAATAAAATATTTAATACACCTTTGTTTTGCCAGATAAATGAAAACTAATTTACGGTATTTGAATAGTTAATGAATTATAATATTTATTCAAAAATTTATATTAGTAAACAACAAATTAAATTTAAAAAGCTGACTGATGGGTAAAGTTTCAGCATGCATGCGCGACAGATTTTAATCATAAAAACAGTTTAAAATATAATCGAAAAGGATAATCAATATATACACTTTTTTGTGTGTGTGCAACTGCTATAGAAGTGCATAACATGTTCTGATATAATCAACCATGCAACTCAATAAATAGTTACCTATGTTATACACTTGAAAAAGCTTTTTCCCGTTTCCAATGCTCGAAACGCCACAAATTCGTTGTATCATAATTTGGTAAGTTTTGGTCATATAACATTGAAACTGTTACTGTTTTATTGTTAGAGTACGAAACAAGTTTTTGTAAATGTAACTTAAAGAACCTAGTGACCATATAACAATTTAAATTGTGTAGCTTTTAAAAATAAACTATTTTAACGTACATTTCTGTTCATATGACGAAAATCCACATTTGAAATATTTTAGCAGTTTGAACTATATCCCTAAAACTAACGATTTGAGAATTAGTTATCGTTCAACAATAAGAAAGAATATATTTGTATATTTGCAAATATAGTACTTGTTATATTGAATGTATAATTTACTACACACACACACACATATATATATATATATATGTATGTATATATAGTAAATTAAAAATGCAAGTAAATAATATTAGTTGAAGGATATTATTTTTAAATGCTAAAGGTGTAAAAATTAACAACATAATATAAAAAAAAATAACTTTTATTAGTTGTTTTACATGTTTCGACTCTTTCCGAGTCATTTTCAAAAACAAATTGAGAATATTCTAAAGCTGCACGGGGTTTGAAGTTATTATTTTCATGTACTTTTTTGAAAATTGCGCACGTTATCTATACCCCGTGCAGCTTTAGAATATTCTCATTTTGTTTTTGAAAATGACTAGGAAAGAGTCGAAACATGTAAAACAACTAATAAAAGTTATTTTAATTTATATTATGTTGTTAATTTTTACACCTTTAGCATTTAAAAATAATATACTATTACAAGGTGTTATAATTTATTATATTATTAATTGAAGGTTTCATTATTGCTCCATATGTCTACAGCAATTCAAATTTCCGTCGACAAATATAACTTTAAAACACAATAAACTGGTTATAAAGGATGCAGCTACTTATTCCAGCACCAAGTGGCAGTAACAAAGAAAGCGATTTTGTGGAATAGAAGATAATTTAATTCTAAATTTTATTATGAAAGAATGACAAAACTAATTTTGATAACCTTCAAACTAAATTACAAGGTACGGGAAGAAGTCATTTTATGGTGTAGTTTCTTTCTAAAAGCATCTTTCACTTCAACAATGAAAATCCCTTTTCTTGCAATGTTGGGTATTTAGTAATTGGCACGTGTATTTATTCTATTATATTGTTCGTATTGATGACTTCATTTTTATTTTTCTTCCCTTATAAATTCTATGGTTTAAATTGATGCGTACATAAAAATGCCTACCATTCTAATTCTAATGGTTTTAACATATTTTAATTTGAAATGTTGATTATTTCTTAAGGAATTTAGTTTTTGTTGTTGCATGTATATCATCCTCAGATGATAAATATTTTATTATCTGTTTATTTAATAAATACAAATATAAATATTTACATTTCTTTCATTAATTTTACGGTATAATATGCCATTTTATGATTTTAAAACTTTTTTGTCAAAAGTGGCAAGTTTACGTTGTTCTTTAAAAAAATACATCTTTACATAAGCTGTATAATTTGCTTTTCTAAACAATTACACTTTTGCTACCATAAAGTATTATGCCGTTAGTATACAACAAAAGTATTTGTCACACACATTTCGTTTATGCAAGAACACAAATTCGTTTAGACTCTAAAATAATGAGATTACTTTACGAATTAGACGTAAGGGAAATAGTTGAATTCGGAATGTTTATTTAATCCATTACAGTTTTTAAAATTTGAAAGACACATGGTGTGTACTAAAATTATTTTTTTTTACCCATATGGGCTTTATACAAGTCTGTACAAGTTTCTCTATCTGTTTACAGAACATTTTAATTTACAAAATTTTAATAATGTTGCCGTAATTTTTTTATATTTACGTATAACTCCATTTAATGCAATAGAATACATAAAACATAACATTAATTTCTGCAGAATGCAATACATATTTTAATTTTTTTTTCAGAGTACCTGAAAATGTATATAAGGTTTATCAACACAAATAAAACTTTCCTCATTACTCGATCATCAGAAGCAGATTTAATTCCTTGTTCATAATATATTTATTCACAATGAGCTAAATCTGATTAACGAATAAATGAATTTAAAATAAATCACTGAATGCCAGAAGTTACAACCATTTAAAATTGTAATAATAGAAAAAGTAATAAGTTAATTTTTTTTCTAATTTACAGATAATTTACAATTTATACAGTTCCGATTTCACAGAAAATATTTACATTAATTTTCCCTTTTCTTCAGTACACTAAAAATTAATTTTTCTATTCAAAATATCTCTATTGTCAGATGATATTTTATTTTATAATTTTATCACATATAAAGAATAATAATGGCTATTTTTTTCTTCCTAAATTTATTGCTTAACTGTTTCTCTTTTCATTTTATTTTAATATAATTATTTTGTTCGGTATCAGAAATAATATACTTTCAAAATTATATTTTAATTCTATTTTTTCTCAAATTATATCTAAATATGCATACATAGGGGGAGAAACATAGGGGAAGGTGGCCTAAAATGATCCCCTTAAGGCTTAAGGGAAAAAATTGTGTAAAATAACATAACTGTATAAATAAAACTTTGGCCCTTTGCTAGTGTGCTTTACTCTATATTTTGAATTATAAACATATTTTAATAATATTTTAAACCCAAATTGAGTAATGGAAAAAACAGATTTATAAAAAAGTTTCTAAAGAATCATTTTACACTCACCAAATGGCAAAATGATCCTTCATTTAATAATAATTCTACTTTTAATTAATCGGCAAAATAAAGTATTTAAAAGTAATTATGACAATATATAAGTGTAATTCACATCTAAAAAATACTCCATTAAGTAAAACAAGTCATATTTCTGTACATGAAAGACAGTATATCTAAATAAATATGAAAGTTAGTGCTTATCTAATACCAGGTGTTATAAAACCCAATTTTTCAAAAAAATCTATTCAGACGCGTAACACTGCGGTCGCTTGAATACCGCCATTGCTTCTTCTTCACTTATCACAACTAGTTTATGTGTTACACTGTAGATAGCGTGACCTGTCTGGAAGAAAACATATATGGATCTTTTTGCCAGTTAGGATCATTTTAAGCCACCTTCCCCTAGGTTTCAGAAATATTAGTTTTTGCACTTTTTCAGCGCAGTGTATTAGTTATACTTTATGTGTGACCCGAAGCATTTTATTTCACTCACAGAAACTATGTTACAACCTTTTTCAAAATTTGAACTACCACTTTCTGAAATGCATTTCCTTAAAGAATTTTCTTCTCTGAAATAAGAAACAATTATGTCTAAATTTAACTTAAACGCACTTCTATGTGACAGATAAATTATTAATTTAAAACAGTATATTAAAACGCGAGATATTATAATTATTATTTTAAATTAATTGAAATAATTATTTTTAATGTTAAACGTTTTAATCCTTTTCACGCAATGAGTAGAAAATAGTATTATTACAAGTTAATTGAAGTATATTTAAAATAACATTTTAATCTTTTTGTAATTTATTGAATGCGACGTATTAAAATTTTAAGTTAATAGTGGTATTTCGTAATTGAAAATATGAATATTTCGTTTAAATATTGAATGGAGAAAGGCGAAAAGAAAATAGCTACATTTTGAAGATATTTCCGTCAGAATAACATGAATTAAACTAATGTTTATTTAGCTTTTAGGAGAAAAATGTTGATTCTATATAATATATAAAATTTACACAACATCAGAGATTGTTTGCTTTCAATTATGTCTATTTATTCTAACTTCAGTTTTCTCCTATCTTTCAATATTTTTGCATTATTTAATTTGATGAAAAACTAGTTTCTAGAAATCCCTATTGATTTTCTGTAAGCACTTTGCTTCAATATTTGTCTGCATTTGACATTTTCTCGTTCAAAGAAGAAAATACTTTTTTTTCAACTCCCGATATGTCTTTTGCTGTTATGTATAAACTTATACACCTTTCAAAAATACTTCCGGACTGGCATCGATTGTCTATTTCTTTTGAGATACGCTGACGCGAATTGATTCCAAATGCTGTATCAGTAGAGCAAAAGAAAGGAATTCATCTTTTTTCTATTAATCGCATTCCAGATAGAGTATAATATGTTATGAAATAAATTGAACATATAATAAGAATATTTTCAAAGTTCTATTTTTTAAGTTCAAAATTAAATTATATGAATATGCATGAATGGTTTAAGTGATCGTTAAGATAAAAGAGAAATGAAAAAGAAACATTTCTATTGGAAACCTACCGATTCAGATATTATATTATATTAAAAAAATGTGCTAAAGTACGTTACAAAATTACTATATTATAATAATCACAGAAATAGCTTCTGCATCAGCCTTCTCTATGAAATATATGTCAGAGTTAGACACCAATTAATAGAGATATGAAATACAGTGCGTTTACTTTTTATTTCCCATGGAGTTACAATGATCAGCGAATAAAATAATTGCACAAAAGCGCAACTGTAAGATAATAGAAAATAAGATTAATAAGATATTTTTATTTATTACCTGAACTATAAAAAAAATAGGAAGCATTTACAGAAATTGGAAAAAGAGATACAACTACAACAGTCATTGCAAAAACGGTAGCACTAATGTTCCATAATTTGATTAGCGTCTTGCAATGAGACATTTTAGGGACAAAATATTTGCAAGTGTCTTACAAATGAGTCTTACAAATATGATTGAATAAGCGAAGTTAATTTTACTGCAAACCACACTTCTTAAATTACGTAATTTTACGCTTATGAAAATTTCTCCATGCCTAGGATGGAAGTAACTGAAATGATCAATGTCAAAACTGAGTCAGTATATTTTGTTTTCAAACAAGTTAAAATATTACATTTTTCATTTGGTGCAATTCCATCCTAGAGTATACCGAGAAATAACTATTAAGGGAATAATGAAAAAACAGTATACCACAACCTGTTGAGCGATAGACATCATAATGTAATCAGTACCAATTTATGTGAAAATGTATATAAAAATGCAGCTTGATAAATTTATGCTTATCAGTTCTTGAGACATTCCAGCTAAAAATGAACTGCAGTGAAACTTAAAAAAAACTGCAGTTGGAAGTCTGTGGTGATTTGGCACAAATCACTACAGTTTTTTTTAAGTTGATACAACTGCAAAATAACTGCAGTTTATAAACTGTAGTAAATCTGCAAAAAATTTATTTTGCTCTACTTTCTTTTTTTAAGGGTGCATCTATGTGTCATCTTGCCATTATTATTTGTAAATATTTTAAAAGAATATTTTCCCCCACTTGCCGAGATCTGATTCGAACTGATAGGTATAGGTTTGGGAGTCGAGCGCCTTACTTACTGAGCCAGTGGGTCTTATTAAAGGTTTGATTGCATGGTGTCATAAAGGGAGGGTGGTCAGATAAGCAGGAACTTTTTTCATTGCTAGGTAATTTGACGGCGTGAAAGATGGGATTTTGAGGTGAATTTTTATGAATGCTCTGTGCGTGTGTACTTCGAAATTAATTTATTATTTAAAGGTGTGGAATAAATATCTTAGTGAATATTTATTTATATACAGAATTAATTTAGGAGATATATATTTTTAAAATGTGTTATGTATTTTGACTTAAAAAATTTGATAAATAGTAATTTCGAAAATGAAAATTATTAAAAAATAGTATGTTATTATAAAAATAAGTTTTGCATAATATAATATTTTGTATAAAAATAGGTTTTTTATCTTAGCGGATATTTATTTATATACAGAATTAATTTAGGGGGTATATATTTTTTAAATATGTTTTATATTTTAACTTGAAAAAAAAAATTAATAAATAGTAATTTCGAAAAAAGAAAATTATTAAAAAATTGTATGTTATAAAAATAGGTTTTGTGAAGAGACGTATTTTATTAAGAGAATTTGGTGAAGGACACTGCTTTATTAATAGTAATTTTGTGAAGTAACTATTGATAATGTTAATAATATATTTTTTTTGACGGTATCTGTGTATATTTTTAAAGCTTGTGAAATAATTTTATTTTAACCTTAATAATTAATAACGTTTAAATAAAATAAGAAAAATAGTTGTTACTTTTTTATATTAATGCGTAATTAAAAAATAAAAGAAAATAATATATATAATAATAAAACAGAGAAAAAACTAATTCGAAAATTAATTCAACGTAATTTTTTTTAAATTACGCATTAATATAAAAAGTAACAACTATCTTTCTTATTTTATTTAAAAGTTATTATTTATTAAGTTTAAATTAAAATATAAAAAAAAGGATGATTAAATAATTAAAAAAAAGATTAAAATATTTTTAAAAAAAGATGAATTAATTTGAGAATAAGTTTTTTTTCTGTTTTATTAATATATATATATATATATATATGCGATATTTGTGTTCTTGTGTTCTATCATTCGCTATTTCTCGTTTAAAAACATTATTTCTTTCCGGAGACAAAACTAATTTATGCACTTTTTTTTATACATATCTATAATAATAATACACTCTCTACGCCGTCTTGGAAGATGTGTTCACCTCAACAATACAAGTTGAAATTTATCGGTAATTGTACGTAAATACGTTTTAGTAAAATTATAAAATATGTGGTAAAGTTACTTTAACATTGTTCTGCATATTTTTTGTTTTATTCCAGATGATAAATGAACAATATAGGAAAATCCTATTTAAAATTGACACATGATCAATTTTTATAGTTAAATATGTCCAATTTCAGTGACATCGAGAATATAAATTAAATAAAAATATTTTAATCCTTCATTTGAAATCTACAATCTAAAAGGTGTTAAATTGTAATTATTTCCTTCATACTGCTTTTATTTGAACTCAGAAGTTGCATTTCGATCAGCTGTGACAAGTACTTTTTATCCTGTTTAAAATGACACCCAACAATCTTTATCTTCATAAAACGTGTCAAATGCGCTTATCGCTGACTTTAGAGTGTTGCTACTTGCAATATTCCAAAATACCGATTTCACTGAGTGCTTCGATCTTTCTGAAGATTAATGTTATCCTTTTGTAAATGTTTTATGCAAATCAAAGCTATTTTAAAATATGAAACCATTAAAATGGATCACAATTTTTGTGCACTTTAACTATTTTAATCAATACACAAAGGGGAATTTTGTTCCAATTTTAGAATATTTTTCTTTATATTAAAAAACAAAGCTATTTTATGAAGTGTCGACAAAAACAGTCCAATGGTATCTAATCATCACTAGAACATGCAATTCCAAACAGAAAATGTTTATTACAATAGGTTTCCTTTATAATACGAAAACCATTTCTTAATGTTAACCCGTCAAATTTTTTAACTTAAAATATAAATATGCAATCCAGAAATTAAAATATTGTAGTTAAAGCAACATGATTGCTCTACAAAATTTAACTGGGAAAAAATGTTTTAGGAATAATTTATTTGAAACAGTTATGCATTTAACACTGTCAAAGGACAAAAATGGTTCATTTGGATAACAATCTTAATGCTTAACACATTGACTACCATATACCATTGACTAACAAATTGTGCCAGAGATATTGTCCGGGCATCATAACACACGAAAGTGTGTGCCATCAATATTGTCATTGAAAATAATTTATTTATGTGAAACGGACTATTGATAATTCATTACTATGTATTTAAAAAGAGAACCCGGTGTCCCACCCCCTCCGGCATGTTTAGTCATTACAGTTTGGCGTTTGTAAAATAAATTTGAATTAAAAAGTATAAAATTAACACTTTCTAAAAAATAACAAACAGTTCCGTAATTGGAAATTGCGAACCGACTCGGTAAAGAGCTTTCAAAATTTCGGGCAAAGAAAAGCCTATTCATAAAGTCTTTTACGGTAAACGTGTTAATTAGTATTTATCATGTTAATCACAATACATATTAGTTACAACCTTGTTACAAATTTCACTTTGACATGTTTCACGCTTCGATTCATCCTATAGTCATTAAAATAATGCACGTGCCGAATACACTGTAAATAAATTCATAGTTTATTACCAAACAGAAAGATTTTTTCTATTTTTATCGAAACGATATGTGATGTAGTTTTTCAAGTAATTCTTCATTAAATAAATAATAAAATTTCATAAGAAACTACTTTTCAATTTGAAGATAAAAACCACCGGAAGTTTTATCTATTGATGTTTAATTAACAATTCTCATTTCATACAAAAAGAATAAAGGATGAAAATTAAATCATGTAAATATAATAACCTTTAAATTACATTATCTACCTCTTCTTCTTTCTTTACTCCAATGGCGTTTATCATGTGTCTAATACATTATTTTAGTTTGGGTCCTAAATTATCCTATATCTTGCATATTTTTACAATAATAAGTAATAATGTGAATTTTATGACATAATGCACTGTAAAATAAGCCCTTAATGCAAAATAAGCTCTTAATGCAGCTTGCATCTTTTTTTATGTTTTCGTGAGTGTATTGTAACCTCTTTCGTGTTACTCGGAATTCCTAAAAGCGTTTCTTTATCTTTAGAACCCACCAAAACGAATATCTTTCCGAGATTTAATTTTTTTAAATTATAAAACAAAAATTTGTTTTGCTAACCGTGTTTTTCGGAAACGTTTCCAAGTAGTTTTTACAATGTAACAATCGATTTTCTCTGCCCGAAATGTTAGTTTTTCAGATGAAACAAATTCTCCAGCAAACAATTTTAAGTGTAACATAATTGATACATAAAAGAATTAAATGTAATGATTATTTGAATGATAATTTTATGGCGTCTAGTTTATTATGTCTGTTGAACATTAAAATGTATACTTCAGAATTGATAGCATCCGAAAAAATGTTATCCCGGATTGATATAATTTATTAATACACATTAAAATTATTCGGAAACATTTCCAAAAATTACAAGCAGGAAAAGAAACCTATGTTTCAGAAATTCATCTTAAAATATGATAAATTTATTGGTTTCATGATTTTCTGATGATAAAGAAAAGCTTTTTGGAATCACGGGTAATTCAAAAAAAGATAAAAAAATAGATTTTAAAATATTTGTCTTTTTATTGTCAGTGTAATGTTTTCCTTCACTGAAACGATTAATCGTGTATATGGTGTTAAATCAAATTTATAGTACTATACTGAATATGATAAAAACAGAATACGTATTATAACTTATATTATAATAACGTACAATTATTTTTTACAGAATTTATTTTCCGAAAGTATGCGTTTCAGATGATTAAAATTTTAGGCATATTAAACAAATTGACTTTTATTGAAAATAGGAAAAACTCACAATTTTAAATGCAAAATATACAACATATTTCATACATATCCATACAATATATATTCAACATATAAATACATTATGTTTTTAAAAATCTAAAAAGTAAATTTGCTATCTAAAATGTTATGTTTGGATTATATAATTAAATTTACTAACGTGAAATATAAACTACATTTTTAAAGAATCTTTAAATGGTAAACTTTAATTTGTCAAGCAAATACTACTCTAAATGATACGACGAGGACAAATTTTGCCCCTTACAAATTGAGTTTAACTTTGAGACATTCTTAAGTCACGTTCAAATGTTTGCCGACTGATTAGCGTATTTGAGAAAGTTTTCATACTCAACTCAGTGTGTAACTTCTATTTAACATGACGGTGAAAATACACAAAGCAATCTGCTAAGATGTTTGTTGTAAATCAACTGGTATTATATGGAATAATATATGTTAAAAGCACTTAAAATTAAATGAGTTAAGGTTATAGAAACTTATTTTTCAATTAAAACACTATATAATACAACACGTTATTGCATTTTTTTGTAAAATAATTCATTACTTTTGTTGAAGAAATTGAATTATTATTAGTAGAATACTTTGCCTAACGTTTTATTGAAAAAATTGGGAAAAAAATCGCATTAAAAATTTGTATTTAACTAAAAACGCAAAACATTAGAAATGTATCTTTAAAAAAAAAAATCTTGTAATGCCATTATACAGGGTGGTTATAATTAAAGTTCCACTTTGAAATGGTCATAAAAGAGAAAACTATTGGACCAAATGTTATCAAACTTGGTAATAGTTTAAAGGAGGTCATGGAAATTTATTTCTCTCCAAAATAAATATGTTCAAATACTCACCACCAGGAGTAAAATGGCGCTGTATGTAATATTGTTAAACAAAATAAGTGTCGAAATCTAACTTAACCTTTTGTTACACGGGTTTAACATTTTTTGTACCCTTAAGAAACATTGATCTAAACAAAATTACCATTTAAAAGCGTTAAAGACGACAAAAAACGAGTGCTCCATCCGTGTAATAAAATCCGTTCGTGTTCTTAAAAGTTCAAACCACAAATTAGCGATCACAAAATGTGAAATCGCAAATCACTCGCAAATGTGTGCGCATTCCGTAATTTTTTTTCTTACAGATCGCTAATTTGTGATTTTTGAAGCCTTAATTTGGACTTAACACACGAAGGAATCGGTTTAAAACTTTTTTAAACGTTTCTAAAACGAAACTGTTTGTGGGGTTATGCAAAACCGTAATGGCTTGTAAAAGGCTGACGGCAGGAAGAAGAAAATTAGATTTATGCAAATGCGCTTTACACGTCATTTGATTTGTCAGTATAAAAGTGAGCTTGTTTGTCAGGGTTCTCATTGTTGCGAATCGAAAATTCCTCTAACCATTCAAGACCGTGCTTTTTTCGTAAAAATGCAATTATAAATGTGATAGTAATGAACGGCGTGCTTTGCAAAGGCATCGTTCAGTAACAGGAGTACGCCGAGGGCCAATGACACCGCAGGGTTTGAGGAAAATGATGGCAAAGTTTGAAGCCATGGGTTTGTTATCTGTTGCACCTGGGAGGAGAAGGAAACTGCTTCTGTGCAAACCGAGGAGGTTGTTGCATTAGCAGTGGAGGAAGCAACAATGGAAATCACACACGGTACGACGTGTCGCACGTCGAATGGCCGTACCATGGACTACGGTGTACAATATTGTTCGTAAAGGGCTGCAGTTCTACCCATACAATATCAAATATGTTCAAGAACTTGAACGTGCTGTAAAATAATGTTTTGCTTTCAAATTCCGTGCATGGATGGACGTGGACGAACATTACCCATGGAACATTTTATGGACAGACGAGGCCCATTTTTACATAAATGAAACCCATAAATGCAAGATTTGGGCCAATCAAATCCCTAATGTTGTTTACTCAGTTCCATTGCATTTTCCCAATGTCACCATTTGGTGTGGTATGACAGCAAGTTTCATAATTGGACCATTTTTTTAAGAGCGATCGTCTGCTGGTCCTGTTACATTCGCTGTGACTGCAGCTCACTTAGCGTCAATGTTAAGACGTTTCTTCATACCTGAACTCCAGCAACGTGTCATTTTAGATTCCTCGATTTTTTTGCAGGAAGAGAGCCCCACCGCACATTGGTACATGTGTCACAAAGTTATTTAAGAAACATTTCACAAATGAACGGATTATAGGCCGAAACTTCTCCACTTCTTGGCTACCCTGGTCACCAGACCCCAACATCTGTGACTTTTGGCTATGGTGTTATCTCAAAAACACTGTTTTTAGTGATAATCTGAACAGTTTGGCGGAATTGAAAGATGCCATACACCGACATGTCAGTAACAATCCTCATGATATGCTAAGAATACAGTAATACGATTTCACTTGCTGGTGGACGCCACATTGAAAACATGCTTTGTAACACGTTTCAGAAACGATTAAACACATTTTAAACCGATGTTGTCATGTCTTATTTCTTTTAACAGTATTGCATGCAAGCCATTTCCCCCTGGTGGTAAGTATTTGAACTTTTCTTTTCTTTTTCTTTCTATTTTTTTCTTTTTTGAGGGAAACAAATTCCCATGACCTGTTTTAAACTATTACCAAGTTTGATAACGTTTGGTATAGAAGTTTTCCTTTTATGACCATTTACAAAGTGCATCTTTAATTACAACTACCCTATATATAACAATATGTACCAATATAAACATATATACCAAAATGTAGGCTGAAACCCGCAGTAACTGACACTTTAAGGAGTGTTTCTTTTTCAAAAAACTGTTACAAAAATTTTTAATCTATTTTATACTTATCTTTATTTTGAAAGTATAGTAGAGATATATTAATTGGCTAATAATATTATAATTGGCAAAATTTTGAAAAAAAATTTACATTTTATTATTAAAAATTAATTTTATTCATAAATATGGGCAAAAACTTAAGTAACTGACAGTATCCCTATTTTGAAATACCAGTAACGGACACTTTATTTTAAAAGATTAAAATGCTTAAAATTCTGTATTCTTTATTATCAAAACAAAATACATTAATATTTAGTATTTATTATTTAGTAATTAGGATTTAGTAAGCGGTACTGCATTATTTGTAATGCAGAGTATATAGTAAGAGTATATAGCAGTACTATTTAGTACTGCATTATTAGTAATGCAGCTTTCCAATAACTGACATCTGGTGCCATACACAGGTAAAAGAACTTAAATTTTAACGGTGTATACTACAAGATAAATGTAATTTATTATTATGCATTTTTAAACAGTTCAAATAATAGATTTAAACTTTATTTAATATAACCAGTAATTAACACCACTGTCAGAGACTGGTGAAAGGAAATTGTAGGAGCCAATAACTGGAACCCCAATTAAACTAAATTGAATGACTATAAACCCTAAATTATGTCCCTAATATATCATATGCATCTGTAACTAATTTCTACAAGTATAACTTTAAGAAAAAAAATATTATAGTTGGATTACAAATAGATTAGAAAAACACTTCCTTAGTTTTAAGAATAAGATGGTTACTTCAAAATGGCACTTTTTGTATTTTCAAAAGTTTATTCTTTATTAAATATGTTCTAAGCCCTCTAACTGTGAAAATATTGTCTCCAAAACAAAAATAAGTATCTCATTTACCAATAGATGACATCACTTTGATAATTTTAAAACAAAATGATTATTTGAGTTAGATTTTTGCTCAAGTGTCAGTTACTGGTTAGGTGTCAATAAATGTGGGTTTCACCCTATATCAACAGTACATTTTTGGTGCAATGATCAACAATTTATTTATTTTTGATAAAAAATGTAATTCTCAATATGAATCTTTAACCGATTATTTCTTTCAATTTCCCATGTTTTATTTACCCCAAATGAAACGTTTCATTGTTCATTTCTGAAAAAATAAGAAAAAAAGAAAATAGAAATATGAAATATTATAATACTAATTATAACTATACTTTTTAGGCGACTGTTTCAATATCAATAAATGCATGTTGAAACGGAAATTAAAATTTATTTAAAATCATACAGATATAACATACTCGCCAAGATTTTTTTTTAAATATGAAAGATGAATTTTAAACAATCTTGATTAAATGCATTTTTTTTTTTTACTTTACATGCTTTTCGCAAGCTTTGAAATTACCGTTATATGTTATTCTTCTATTATAATATTAATAGTTAATTTTGTACGTTTTAAAACATATGTGACTAAATGTTTCAGGTAAAACAATTTCCTTGAAATCATTAATTATAATGTTTAGCATATTATTAATTTGTATCCTTCATAATATGTTAATTTAAATTCTGACATGATGTTTCAAAGTTTTCACTGTCATGGCCGGAACAGAAATGGAAATGTGATACTTTAAATTGTTTCAAATATATATATATAAATTGCGTCCTAAAACTGTTTTCGTGCATTTGATATTAATGTTATTATTTAAATGATATTCAGAGCAGAAATATTTTACAGCACATATTTTTTTAATTTAAACACATATACAATTTGTTTAATTTTATATTTGATTGTGGTTTTTTTTCATAGAAGATGGCCTACCTACTGTACATATAGCAAATGTCTTAAAAAATCACAATCAATTAATGTTTTGAATTGAACTTTATTTTTAATTTTATATTCAAAATTTCTTTTTTCAGTCTAAAAATGTAATAGATTATGTTTGAAAAATTTCTTCGAGTCTGAATTAGAAAAAAAAAATCATTTTGATGATTCAATTGTAAACACAAAATCAAATCTGTCAAATGTTAGTATCATTAGTATTGTCTGTTTATGACGCCGATTAATTCGAACAGGGTTTAAAAAATCATATTTCATACACTATTTTGTATTCTGATTGAATACAAAGACTTCAAATCAATAATGAAAAATTTGATGCTACCGTTTAAAAAATAGTTTACAGCAATTTTTAATTTGTAGTCGATTCTTAACAAACTTTTAGTTTACATTCTGAAATTGTGCATAATTTCGATTTTACTGACGTCACTATAGTAATTATATTGCGCTAAAAAGACGAGTGCTTCGTTATTTAAAAATTTGTTAATTGTTGACTTGAAACAGGACATGTTTTCACAACTGTACACCATTTCCCGCATATTTTTGCAATTATATTTCTCTGGTAGAGTATTTGAAACTGTCCTTCAATTATGATCTGCTCTGCTGCATACGTGATACAGGAACTGTTGTCCAAGACAAATCATGAGTTTTCACTGATGCCGATAAAACTGCTATTGTCAAAAATAGGTTCTGACATTTGTTTTTTGTAACATTGGTTCGTTTTTAGAACAGCAAGTCTGCCCATTATTTTTTTAGCTCAATCTCAACCATATATCAGTAAATATCCTTGTGTCACGATTTATTTCTATCCATGTGTCAAGTTTTCTTCAGTTTCATTGAACTGTGTGGTCGTCGGTAAGATCTGGAATATGGACAACTAATCTTTTTACTGTATTGCAAAAATCGCAATTATCTAGATGGGAATTTTTATTGCACTTTATTATGATCAATAACTATTACAAATCTGAACATCACAATTTATCTAGTTGAAATAATGAAAAATCTTCAATTGGACGGTCTCAAGTTACTTTATCTTATTCAGCAAAAGAGAAATTTTATATTTAAATAGACATAAAGTTATTCGAATATAACATACTTTCACTAAGAAGAATAAAGGAAAAAATAGATTTATTCAATGTTATTTGCCAAAAGAATAATTAAAAAAATATATATCAAATGAATTTTAATGCCAGAGGCAAACTATTTTATCTAAGGCAATAAAATATTTATCTTTTTTACTTCGAATTCTCAGATAAGCTTCATTTTATCTTCCAAGTCGATGATACATTTTTCTTCAGAAAACTATGATAGATATCATCCGATGAAAAAGATACATTTTACCAAAGAGAGCTAAAAGCACTAATAAAAGTTTCTTTTAAAAAATCCTATTTTTTATATTTTGATACTTTTCTCAAAATAGAACAGTACTGTTTAGGTTTATTTAAAAAATAGAAAAAATGAATTTTTTTTCTTATAGAACTTACATTTATTTTTTATTTTTTTGATATCAAAGAAAAATATTGTGAAAAAACATCCATTAGCAAAACCACAACTCTGGTCGAAGTTCTTTTTCCTAAATGTACTTTCTTCTTTTATTAATAATAAGTTTGAGAATTAATAACTGAAATTCTGAACTAAACTTTATAACTCAAATTAAGTAATTTTATGTGGAAAGAATGATTTCATGAATTCAAAATTTCATACTCATTCGCATTATGATTCATAAATTGGAAATATATTTTTTTTATTAGTCAGTAAATTTATTTATTGTATTTGTTGATTTTTCTTTTCATTTTGATTTCTTTTAATATGTTTGTCAATTAAATAAAGACTGATATGAAATTATACAACTGACGAATAAATTATTTTTAGAAAACTTTTCAAATATATTAGAATATGTAGTTTAATAAGTAAGAGTCGACACCAGTCTTCATTTGTAATACACAATAATTTATATTGTTGATTCTCTGAAAAAGAACGTCACGTTTAATATCAGTACCTTTGTTTCTGTAATTTATTATTCCAGATATGAATCATTATTGGAATGAATTGTAACGAGTGATTTAGAATATGTACTGTTCCATCCTGTCAAACGCCGATGCATCTATCGGTCTATTACGTAGTGCAGCCTATTCCAGGATCCTAAATTTAATGTTAGGCTTTGTTTAGGACTGCATCTTGAAATTTTTTAAAGTGTGTGATGCGATATGAAAGGGTTTATCCACTTGGAAATACCTCTATGTAAATATTAATGCTGATATGTATTTTAAGAGATCTTGAGATTGGGGCCAAAACTGATCCGCATCATAAAGGCAGATATAATTCTATTTTATTCGTTAGAAAAAAAAATACGCCACTCTGGCGGAGTCCTTGTACGTCATCCAGAATATTTCTCGGAACTTGCCTCTTTGGTTTACCATTTTTTTCTGACCGTACAAAATGTCATTTTCTTTCAAAATTATGGGAATATGTCAAGTATGAATACATTACAAGATATATTTTATTCTAAATCACATGTTTCTGATAGACAAGGGACTGGCTGTCAAAATTCATACGCTTACGCATTTTTGTTACCACTATTTCCGAATATTATTCTTCATTTTTCTTAATAGCATAATGTATAACATTGAATAAGAAGTATATTACTACTGAGAAATAATGATGACAAAAAAACGTAATATTCGATAGCTATGTAAGGGATTGATTTTCTGAAAGTCAGCTGGAAACACGTCATATTAATTAATTGTAATTAAGTGAATACATATGAACATTTAGTTTTCGCTTTACTTTTGTCTTTCGCTTTAAAAAAGATAGAACTTTTTTTCCGAAACCGGATATTTACAAGATCTTTTTGGAACGTTCTTCGAAAAAAAGATTATTTTTTAAAACTTTTTTTTATTTCTTTATTTTGTTTTTATTATTTGAAAAATCAACAGCATAATTTTTCAAATGTGTATAGTAATTATTTATTTACTTAGAGCACATTTTTTATATTATTTTGGGGGATGTTTTGGGGGTTTTTATGGAAAGAAATTTAAAAGGGATATTTGTAACTATAAGAATGTGATAATCTCCTTACATTCTACAAGGCACGTTTTTATTCTAGATTTACTTTTATTTTTTTGACAGTAAATAAAAAAGAAAAATGAAGAGATAAAATTTTAGGTATAAATTTTAAATGTAACAGCGATTTAGCAATCATGCAGAGCATATAATATACTACATAATTTTTTTATAGTATCTATCTATTTAAGTTTCATTTTTTGAAATCTTTTATAACTTAAATATATTCATCTTATAGAACAAGGATTACTAAACATATTGCTACAATCTATAAAGGATAATGACCTGCTTCAACTAACTCCACTTCCGTGACCAGTGGCACTAAGATGCTACATAAAGCATATACAGTGGTCAAGTGAGAAACAGTTTATCATCTGGTACCGACATACTATTCGGAATGCAGTTTTAGTTTCTTTCACATAAAATAAACGTTGGATAACTTTAAAACGCTTAAAAATTTTAAGAACTTAATTTTATACATTGAAAAAAATATTCAAATTTTTCAGGTACCAGGAAATATATAGCTGGAAAATAATTAAATTAAAAATTGAAAACGGCTCCTTGCAAAGTCTTAGCTGTTTTTTGCCTCTCAGGTCTTTAAAAACTACAGCAGTAGACAAGAATGGCAATTTCTTCGCGTTAAGCTCATAAAAGTACCTATAAGTCCTTTTGGTACAAACTATTGTGTAAAACACATTGGGTAACGCTATCTTTATAGTGTTAAACAGGATAAAGTGATAATTTAAAGTCCTATTTGTTACCTTTGATTAATTTAAACAATTACTAAATATTGTAAGAGCTCTATTGCACGCCAAATTGCCCATGGACCGCCGTTGGATCTCAGATTGGATTTATATCAAACAATAGTAGAAGTCAATTCACCACACAATAAATTAAAAAATCTCAGCCTCTAAAACTTTATAACTGTTTTTTTTTAGAATATTCACATCGAAGTTTCTAATAAGAATTACATTGATACGTTGTGTGAGGAAGTGATTATTTAGATAAGAAAATAATTTAAAAATGGTGCAATTTGAATAAGCACAGATGAAATGACCGACAACTATGTTGCTAATTAGCACAAATTCTATATGACAAAATTCACATCCACACTTTTCATCGGTTTTTTTTGCAGTTTCCACAACATTCAAAGCAAAAGTTTAAGGCTGAAATGTGAATTAATGATTTCTGTCCAAAATTGTATTAGTATTTGTTTTTTGATACTGATTCATACCGCTTCTATCTCAGTTTAATTCGCGAAAATGCTTGGTTTGATTTGTGTAACTTGCGAAATTGTAGATAAAATTGTTTCTTGCATAATGATATTTTTTTCAGTTTGTTACAATGTGATTTTAGATTGCGAACTTTAGACTAATGCGCCAGTCTGAGTTACACAAGTACTAATGACATGGGGTACTGGAATTTATGTTGAATTATTGTTAAACTAGCGAAGATTAGAAGAAACACAGATTAATACGCAGTATAAAATGAGACTTTTGGTATGTCGACATAAAATATCTACTTAATGAAGTTAAATTTTATGTAAGATCTTTAGTATGAAATGTAGAATATATATTTTAGTTCAAATGAAAATACAAATACTTATTAGAGTACGTCATATACTTAACCTATGATGCAGAAAACAATAGATTTTTTTCTGCTTAAAAGTAATTATTTGAATTTGATTACATTCCCATTAGAATATTTTTAAAATGTGGTTCTGTTTTATAAGTCATTGATTTTATATATACATTTAGAAAAAAAAATACACGTGTACAGATAACTGTATACAGGCGTTTATATCTAAATAAGCACAAAAACAATGATAAAAAAGTATCGTTACAAAAATTATGAAAATAAGCAATCTTACAGAACGTGAAACATAATTTTAGAGCACTAATTTTATTACATGAAAATGTTTCCTTTTTGTATATCGTGTGAAAGATCTCGTAATACCGAACTGAAAAAAAATATTTTTTAAATTTAAGTTGTATTTTCAGAGATATAGCCGAAAATGAACTGCAAAAATATGCCCTCCCCTATTTCCTAATCTACTGAAACTAAAATTATGAAAAAAGTATGAGTAGTAGGAGATTATTACAAAATTGCAGGAAAACTATAGCGATTTTCCTAGGTAACTTAGTTTTTGAGAAAACGCATTTTTCCTTTACACACAAACTTTACTTTTTGGGCGATCAGTGAGAGCGTTGACGGGCGCTCGCGGTATCTATCGAGACACAGAATTATCCGAGGATATTTCATAATGATTTTCGAAAAATATTGTCGGTAATTAGTCGAGATATTAATTAAGTTACTTGAAAAAAATTATGTATCGTGTAGGTTATCGTTCAAAAGATCTCGTAACATCAAACTAAAAATTTATTTGTTTTAATTTTGATATTATATTTTCAGAGATATCGTCAAAAGTATACTGGAAAAATATCCCCCTCCTATTTCCGAATCTACTGAAACTAAAATAAAGAAAAAATAAGGGTAGCAAGAGTTTATTAATTAATAAATAGTAATTAATAAATATAATGTACGAAACCCTTTGAGGGCGAGTTATACTCGTACTTGACCGATTTATTGCATTTGAATTAAACTAAAGAATTTATAATCACCTGGATTTATATCCGCTTTGCCCCTCCTATATGCTTTTCTCTCCACACCAATTGTTCCGGGGTGTCTTTTTTTTATTTTAAATCTGAAAGGGCGTCGTGAGACCAAAACGAATATTTAACAGTTGTAACATGTTACACATATAACTAAACAACTACGCAAATATACATATATGTAACATTACATTTATTTCATATAATACTTTGTTAAAATCCAAACACAATACTCACGCGTATACTGGATTCAACTGGCTTCCAAAATTAATTATTAATTTTATTATTATAACAGAAGAAGGAGAAACACATACTTTTTGGACATTATCAGTATCTGCATGGTTGAATATCCACCAAAATAAATTTATGTTTAATTCTGGTAAAAGTGGCAATGAAATTATTAAGAAATTTGTAAAAACCGAAAAGTTAACGGATCATGCTTTAAATTAAAATTAAGAAACCCTTTCCAGCCATTTCGTATAAGTTAAATACTATGATATGTATTTATATTCTTTCACATGGACATTGTTACTTTCATTAAGTAAATGTTTCACTATTATTTTAATAATTTTATCCGCATTAGCACTCAATTTTCAAAATACGTTTCTCAACATTCACACAGTCTCTGAATACATTTTAATACATATCAAGCATATTTTTCAAGATAATTAATAATTAATAGAAATTTGTATTTAAAGTAAATGCGGCATGACATATTCAATGGAAGAATGAAATATCGTGGGTATTTGTGAGATTTTAAAATTTCGAATGAAAATAATTATGTGTGATGTTGCGCGAAAAAATTAGCTATTATAGTAGCATTGAAAATTAAAAACAAAAAACGTCAGTTCAGATAGATTTACTATGTGACTTTTCGAAGTGATAGTATTGTTTCCATTCGGAAATATTTTCTTCTCTTTTTAAAACATACTTTACAGATACGTCTAACACGACGCTACAAAACCGTTTAATATCATTTCTAAAATATTATTGTTACAGAAATTATTTTAAGTATTACCTCGTTGATATAAAAAAATATATCTCAGATGATGATTTGCAAAGAGTGTGAATCCCTTTATTTAAAAAATTACAGCATTTTGAACTCATTTATTTTTTTTTAAACGGATTTTATGTCTTTTCCTTTCAGAACATTGTCTGAAATCATAATTTACAAAAAGTGGAAGATGATCCAGGAAAATATATCGAAAAGAATCATGTTTTGGCCATCACTTTTTAGAGAATAAAATATATATATATAGATGGACGAACAACAATTCTAAGACCTAGTAAGACCAGATAAAATGATTTGGAAAAAACATCCATACCATTTTTATTCATTTGTAACTATATATTTATTTATTTTATATCCCTTATTCAAAATGTATATTTACTTTTTATTGATTTTTAATCTCTGTTGAAAAAAAATAGGTGTGTTGGGAAATCTATTTTAAAAAAAATAATTGGAACATGTAATTTCAAAAGGAAAAAATGTCAGTCTTAAAACTGTGTCAATATTGTACTTTTCCTGAAATAATCGACAGTTTATTTATTCGCTTTTTAAGCAAATTTACACTTTTAAATATCATCCTGTAAAGGACTTTTTTCATTCGATTTTCAAAGCCTTGTTTGCTCAAAATAAACAATTTTACGGCACATTTCTTAAAACATAAGTAAAATAAAATGAGAATAAAAGTATTAAATACCAACTACAATGTTATGTAACGGTGTCAATATAAATAAATTCATGTTGAAACTTCAATTGTAATTTCATTAAAATATGAATATCTGCATATACCTTACATTTTTTTTTAAATTTGGAAGGCAAATTAAAAACGATCGTGATTAATTCCTTTTTGTCATTACGGATTTTCCATAATGTTTGAAATCTGCATTTTGTATCATTCGTATGTTTACTACTCAGAGAACGTGAAACATTAAAAGTTAATTACGGACGTTATACAATAAATGTGACTAAATAGTTATTGTAATGCCCCTTTTATGATTCCATTAATTATAATGCTTAGCATAAGCATTAATTTATATTCTACATAATATGTTAATTTAAATTCTTACATGATGTTTAAAAAATTTCACTGCTATGTCAGGAACAGAAAAGTTAATTGTGATACATTAAAGTGTTTCAAACATGCACTGTTAAAGATTTGCAGCAAACTGTCCACTCATACGACCGTTTTTACAGAAAATGGTTATATAACCGTAATTTAACTCTATTCTGATCATAGTATGAGCAATAATATGGTCAAAATAGCGTTAAATTACGATTCTGTAATCTTTTTCTATAAAAACGTTTAACAGTGTACTCTTAAATTGCTCATAAAAACTGTTATTGTACATAATGAACAGAAGAAAGTATATTCAACTGGGTAAATTATATTCAATGGTTGGAGTATCACAGTTGAGATTTTTTCCAACAGAGTGAAAATATGCCGGGACCAGGACTCCAACCTGGGTACTTTGGTTTGCCGTACCAACGCTCTCCCTACTGAGCTATCCCGACGATATTCTGGTCAGGCATATCTCACTCTTATTTGTTGGACAAGGCTGCGAACTGCAGCGCTAATTTCATTCATCCGAGCTATAACTATAGCATTTACATGATGAATCTTGAAACAGCACGGAAACTCCTGTATACCATGCAATTAGGTCATAATGAACAGTATGTTCATCACGGCAAACCAAAGTACCCAGGTTCGAGTCCTGGTCCCGGCATATTTTCACTCTGTTGGAAAAAATCTCAACTGTGATACTCCAACCATTGAATATAATGTTATTGTACATTTGTTATTAGTGTAATTATTAAAGGAACATATATTCAGAAAAAAATTAAGGAATATATTTTTCAATTTAAAACATATATTAAAAGTGTTTTTAATTTATATCTGATTGATATGTTATCATAAATATTTTCATATATGCTATGTTTATTGCAAATTTCATAAAAAAACATAATTAATTTTTTTCAATAGAAATTTATCTATTATTTAATATTTAATTTATTTTTCAATCCGAAAATTGATGATATTATATTTTGGTATTTGCATTGGTTTATTTGAGTTTTAATTAGAAAGAAATATTTCATTTGGTTTATTTAGTTAAAAAGGAAATTGAATCTGTCAAGTGTAATTATCATTAGAATCGTCCAGTATATATGACCCCGATTAATTCCGTGAAAGTTTAAGATTAATGCATTATCCACTCATTTTTTTCTGCGGGAATTTAATTCATAGAATCCAAATAAAAACTCCTAATTGATTCTTACTGCTTAAAAAATGAGTTTTCTCATTTTTAAATAAATATGTAGCTTATACGAAAAACACGGGTCAATATTCTGAAATGCGGTACAATTTAGTGTTCATTCACACTATATTGAATTTATATATTTGACAATTCTTGAAAAAAGGTCAGGTGCATCTTTTTTTATTTTTTTAAACAAAGGAGTCCTTGATTTGAAACTATCTATTAATATTTTTTCTTGAATATTTCACGTTCCAAGAAACATGTGTCCCCTGCTGTGTACCATTTTTTGCATATGAAGTAGTATACTTTTTATCCGGCAGATCATTTTAAAGTATGCTTCTTTGCATGCCATTATTCCGCGATACAGATACAGTTCCAACGCTATTCATGATATTTCTCTGCTGCCAATAATTGTGCTATACCCAAAGGCAGGTCTGATGTTTTTCAAAATTTGTTCGCTGTAACAACAGCCTGAAGAGTTCAATATTTGTTCTTCGTATCTTTCCCGATCTTATGTGCCGAGTTATATCACAATTCAGTGAACTGTGCTGTCAGTACGGATTAGTAAATAGGCAAGACTTTTATTATCCAAACTCTATAATGCAGTGCAAAATTTGTAATGCCTTGTCGAGACAAATTTTAATTTCCTACAAACGCTGTACTGCATTACCCTTAAATATCAATAATATCTGCAAAAAATTTTCAAGTGAACAAACAAATCTGTACAGTAGCTAAATTCTACTTCAGAAAAGTTTGACAGTTATTATAAGATGAAATATATATATTTTACCAAAGAGAGTTAAAACAGTAATAAATATTTTCTAGTAAAAAAAAAAAAAAAAATCCTTTTTGTTTTACAGTTACGATATAACCCATAGAATACAACAGTATACAGTTGACATTTATTTTAAAAGTAGAAAAAAGAAGAAAATCTCTTATAGAATTTATGAGTTTTTTTTTTTTTTTCATTTTCATGGTATGAGAAAAACTTTTTAAAAACATCCATTAGCAAAACCACAACTTTGACGGAAGAACTTTTCAGTAAATGCACTTCCGTTTTTATCAAAAAATAAGTTTCAGAACTTATATTAACAGAAGTTCTGAAATAAACATTTTAGACCAAATAAAGTAATCCAATTCTGAAAGAATGACATTTTGGAATTCATATTTCTAATTCATTATCATTACGTTTCATTACTAATTAGATGATCTGTTTTTAATCAAATAACAAACATATATTTATTATAGGTATTGGTGTTCCATCGTTGATCTTTATTGGGATTATTTCTCATATATGCATCACTTGAGTACAATATTATTATAAAGATTTAAAAATCTATTATCAATATGCAATATCTTATAGCTCGGTGACTGCCACACTACAGATTGAAGGCTCGTTCACTCGTAAGAAACGTTCACTCAAGCTCATGTATATAATGTATTACTCTTACATGTATAAATTCAGTTACGAAGTTGAAAATATTTCGGATTGAGAAAACCGAATAATACAAATCAAAATACTCGGAAACGTTTCCGAAAACCTGTGACAATAAAATAAACTTTGTTTTAATAAATGCTTTAATTTAATCTAGAAAATATATTGGTTTCTGACGTTTCTAAAGTTAAAGAACGAATTTTGGTATCGTGGGTAACTTGAAGGTGTTATTGTATATTTTCGTACGCAGTTACATTGTATTTTCGTAGATTAAGAAACGCTTGTTTTATTTTTATTTTATTTTTTTTTTGTTACGGTGTATGAGAAAGGGATTAGTGAGATCAGAAATTGAATACGAAATGATTTAATACATGTAAAACATTTTAGATTTATGACATTTAATATATTTTTATTTTTAGATTATTCACTAACAACAACAAAAGGTATTTTTATATGAAAAATATAAATAATATGTTCAAACAAAGTTTTGAAATTTATGAAAAGTGATACTTCGTATTAAATGTATACAAATATTAATAGACAAAGAAATCGCTAAATAATTCTTTATTTGCGGCAGCATTTTTTTATTTTCATTTTTTTATTGTTTAATCGCGTAGTTCGATTACATATATGTTTAGTATGCGGTTTACTTTATTTATTTATTCATTTATTTATCTATTTATTTATTTATATCTTTATTTATTTATTTGTTTATCGTTATTCATTTATTTATTTATTTATTAAAGAAGTTTTAATTTCGCTATGAAATGTTCACGGGAAGCAAATGTTACAAGTCTGTTACATTAAAATTACACTGTGCGCAAATATCCAATACAAGCCAATGTAAAAAAATCATCGTTATTATTTCAAAGAAAAAATGAATTATATCTTCTATTATTATGATATGATTAATTTCCGTAGTAAAATCAGTACATTTTAAGTTGGAAACATTTTATCTTTTGTTAACATTTACTGAAAATGAAAATCGGAAATTTAAGCCTAATTTTGAAAATTTCATAACTTGAAATCCATACTTAGACACTTTTTCCGTTTAACATCTATTTCTCCGGAAAAATCTATCTAAAAACCGTAGTCAGATTATTTGATTGCTATACAGAAGTAATAGGACTCTATTTTAAATATGATGTCATCACCATGGCAAACTAGGATCATCACCTATCATGGGATAAAATTGAATTAATTACGTATTATAATATTTAATAGAATAAAGAAATCTTTTATTAATGTCTTTTTAACTTTTGAGTACATTTTCATAAAATTTGAAAAGAACTGACAAAATTATGCAATGAATATATATATTAAAATCCCAACCATTCGGTGCGGTAGTTTTTGGCCTGCTATATGCGGATATACGGACAGATGCACGGACGAGACGATGACTATATATGCCACTTATTTATATAATTACGAACGCACCCAAAAATCAGTAAATTTGGATACAGTTGTCCAACATATTACATTTGAAAAACATTTCTATTTCTATATTCAAAGGTGTAAACACTGAAATTGTGCAATTTTTAGAGGTTACAAAAATTAAAGTACATGCGAAATTTATTGTTCAGATGCTGCCATTATTAATATGACGTCAACATTATTCATGGACTAAGTTTTTACTTTAAAAGATAGATACGGACGTTCGAAGAAAATAACATAAATCTTCATAATATAATAAAACTGTTGTAATGAGAATTTAAAAAAATACATAATAAAGTAAAATTTAATATAAGCTTTTACTATGTAAATTGGTTGTAGTACGTCAATAATTTATAATTTCCTCTGATACAGATAAAAATAGAATATTTGACAGGTTAACAGTGACAATCGATTGCAAGATTCTGATTATTATTTTTTTTAAATGCATTTCATTTACACAGAATTATTCGTTTTGTATTTAATTTTAGAGCAGTACGGCAATCTTTACGTCAATGTAAAAAAGTTAATAGAAATGTTTTTAAAAATAAAATCAGCCTTGATGAATAATACACAGAGTTTAAACCAATGAACATTTGTATTCAGTGATATTATAGTTAGAGCTTATGATGTATTATATTACATGTATTAAATAGAACAGGTGCATTCTAACCAAGTTTCCAGTGTTTCTGTATTTCTTGGATTATTCCTGGAAAGCTTCATGTCTTTTTTTCATTTGTCAGAAGTTTCTTTTTTTTTTCAGATTTATTTACGTTATGGTAAAACTAAATGCTGTAGGAATTTCTCTTCACATGTTTGTGTATTAAAATGTTTCCATAATGTTTGTTACGGAAGGCATTTTAATATCTGCAATAATTTAATAATTTAAATATCTGCAAGAGAAGAAGCATTTCATCATTATATACTTGAGACATTACTATAATTGTTAGCTCAAGAATTTCTTTAATTTAAAATTATATGTTAATGTTAAATTATATTTGTAACACCCAGAAAAAATAGTAAAAAATATTGGAGAAAATGCCAAATAGAATTTAGATTTTTAAACTAAAAAAATAATTAGTTTCATCACTGAAAGTAGATAAAACTTAACAAGTAAAGTTGCATTTATGACTGAATTCAGTAAACATTGAATTGTTACACTGGTCGAGGATAAAGTAATATTCCTCATACTAAAATGTATTAATGAGGAGAATAGAGAATCTTATTACTTAGTAGATAAATACAATCATGCATATAAATATACAGAGCGCAAACTAATATCCTCCATCAAAATTAACTTCAGAACGGTGACAAGTGCGGTCATGAACATGGTGGCCATGTCAGAGGTCGGCAACCTATGACCCGCGGGTCACCGAGTGACCCATTTCATAATTTCAAGTGACCCACTTAAGTTCCGAAAAAAGTATTTAAAAAAATTATATTGAAAATATATTTCGAGTTTATTTTGTAACTTTAAAAAGGTTTAATTTTAATTTAGAAATTCCAAACTAATAAATAACATAACAGAAAATTGCACTTAATTGTTATATTTCATATATGTTTGCATCAGGGGAGCCATTGAAGAGAAAGTAAAGTTCATTCAGTTATGTTTCCTTTTATAATAATTATAATTTTATTTTTTGTGTTTAAAGTTTAAAAAGGCGCATGATGATTATTTCCTCAATAAAATTTATCTTATTATTCACCGTAAAAATACTGTTTTAAAATGAAAATACCACTGACCCGAAACGTCTTCTTAATACACATATTTTGGTTGATTGTGACCCGCAGCCGAAAAAGGTTGCCGATCCCTGATCTACGTAATGAGACAGCATACAATTCCACTTTGCGGCATCTGCGGAGTCGATGTTTTCATATAAAAAATGAAAAAATATGCTGGAAATAGTGATTTATAAAAATGTAGACCTCCTTGATTCTGTATGAAATGTTGTCTAACATATAAAAATTACTTTATTAACGGCACCAAAATGTAGTTTTTTATATCCTATCAACAATTTAAATACGGTGTAAAATGTATCATCAAGCGTGGCATTATGAAGCAGATGCAGAATTACTAATATAACTAATGCATCCAATAAGGTGAAGTTTTTTATAATGCGAGAATGAAGTTAATTATGCTGAATATCGGAAGACATGACAAATGCACTTGACGTATTTCTGAATATGATGAACAGATTAAGCATACTCAACTTGATTTTTTTATTAAACTGTACATTTATTATACGTTTTAATTTTCTTACTTAATGTGCGTCTGTATTATAATGTAACACTTTTGCATGTGATCAGAGGAGAATTTTAACTAGTGGATATAAAAAACGAAATTTAAGAGTTCCTAATAATTGTTGAGGGAAGACATAATTTAATACAAATTCAAGGATGCTCGACAACTTTGTAGTTGGCATATTTCCTGTATATCGTACCGGCTTCTACTTAAATATGCTATCTCTACAATTTTCCACTTGCTGGCGCTGTAAGCCGTTTCATTGCGTAGCGCATAGAAACATCACTAAACATACACACAGCATTTATGACTATAGATGTCGCTGTTCTAAAATTAATAGGGATGGGTAGGCTTTCAGTGAGTTCCCTGTATATACATACAATCCTTACTGTCTCTATCTTATAACTAAAATATGTGCCAATAAATATCAGAGGTAAGTGAAAATTTACAATCGCTTAGTCGTTTTTCATAGTTAAGAATTTTTAATCACTTGTACATGCATATTTCGCGTTTTTTACAGCATGTAATACATTCTGTATTTATTAATTTATCCTGAATATTTTTCTAAATCACACCACAGCCGATAGTCATTTTGTTCTTAACCAACACTGCTATCACATCCGATCGTTGTAATTGCCACACACAGTTGTGATTTATTGTTCTCAGCAAACTTCAAACAGAGATTACTAGAGCAACGTTTACCAGAAAGCGTAAGCATATCTAGATAAGTTAATTGTTCCATAAAAAAGATCAGGGGTGAAAAAGATTCCAAGAGGAAACATTCAGCTGTTTTTAGTTTCGTACTCTCAGTATTTCTTGTTATATGAGACAAAAATATATGCCCAATACATATGCATTAATGAACGTAGTAATTGAGCCCTAAGTATGATTATAATTAGTCAGTGAACATTTTAAGTTATGTTAAGTCAGCTACGTTAGTTACAATGTCATTTTATTAAGTCTCGATTTGTATAATAAAATATATACTTCAAACAAAACCTAAATCTCTAAATAATCGAAGTTAATTACTTTTCATTAAATTTTTAATTATAATCATACAACATAATTATATTTCCTTGAATGTATATACATTTTTCTCTTTCCCAGAAATGCTTTCTGCTCAGGATCATGGTTCTGAAAAGGGTCTTCCTATTTTTATGTTTGACTGGGCGTCATGAGACCAAAAAGTTTTAGCATCAGTGATTTAGACACAATACTAAACAATTACTAACGTAATTCATTGCATTTGTTTTATATGATAATTTATCTACACCAAACATAACGGCATGTACATATTGGGTTAAGCTGGTTTTCAAATTATTAATTAATAAGCTGGAATGCGATTATATTTTAAACTGATAAGCAGAAACATCTAGCAACTTATAGGAACATTGGTTGTGGGGTTATAATGACATTTCGAAAATCGGCAACTTTATAGGCATTCTGTGGGATAGAATTTATTCCTTCCTGCGATTTCATGTACATTAAATGCAACAATATATATTTATAGTCTTCCACTTGAAAATTGTTACAACCTTTAACAATAAATTAATCCTTCGTTATTTAATAATTATTCGCCGCAATATTTCTCTACATTCAAAATGCCGCTTTTAATGTTTACACACACTGGATAAACTGATAAGCAGACTGATTAAACTGATTAAAATTATAATTCATATTTAACACATTTTTCACTGTGCGGAATTATAAATTTGTATTTAGAGTAAATGTGCCATGATAATTAGAATGAAAGAAACGACTACAGTGATCATATCGATATTTTAAAATCTGGTATAGCAATACATATGTATGGAGACTTTTAAAGAAGTTTATCTACAACAGTCTTATATAAAAGCATGAACAAATAGCTTCAGATATCTTTATTATGTCACTTTCCAAGCGGAAAAATTATATATATATACATAGGTAATACATACTTTTTACACTATGTGTAAAAAAGAAAAAATAGCATCCATAAATCACTCTTGCTGAAGAAATTGATTTTTTTTATTCCGTGCAAGACACAAACCTAAGCGTATCTCGGACGCAGTTTTAATAAGAATGTGCATTTCTTTATTCCAAAAAAGATACCATTACAGTCTCTTTTATACTTTTACAAAGCAAAAAGATTTTAAATATATTTTTCAATCAAAACAGTGCCTGAGTTCTAACAATGTACAAAAAAGGTGGAGGTAGTCTAAATACAAATATAGATAACGGAAAGAATTATATTTTAACAATCAGATTTTACGGTATAATAGAAAAATAAACATCAAAGGAAAGCCATTCAACGAAATACTTAGTAAAACGAGATAAAATGCTTTGGAGTAAGAATACATCCTACATTTTTATTCATTTTTATGTATAGATTTTTTTTATTTTATATCCCACCTCGTTCATAAAATATATTCTCTTTCCCATCTATTTTTAATCTCTGTTGAAACCATTTAGCTGTATTTCCCTAGCGACTGCATTTCTAAAAAATAAATGAAAAATGAGATAACGTTCACTAGCTCTTTGCTATAAGAATTCGAATTCTACAAAAAATCTTGAATTTAAAAATGCTACCGATAATTCGATCAGAATAATCTGGAGAATGCAAGATTTTATCGGAATAAGTCATCTTATTTTTTCTTCCTTTTATAATATTCTTACCATAAAAATGATATCTAGAAACTTTAAATCTTTATTTCTTATCGTATAACTCATATTTTGTTAAGTTTTTATAGGTATTTTAAAAACTAATATATAGAAAGTCATCACATTCAAACGTTTTTATTTCTTATGAGTATTATTATTTCCAAAATATTAATATTGGATAAATTCTTGATAGTGGAATTAATATTTCTCTGTAATGGAAATTTTAAAATTTAACTAATTTACATCTCCTAATCACGTTTTCTGTGTGACTGAGAAATACCTACACATTTTGTTTTTTAAGAGCTACGTTTAGTAGTGTACATTTTTGTACCTTACTTATTGCTCTTAGTATATATATATATATATACCTACTAGTTAAGGACAACCGGCTTCGCTGTTTTATTTTCTTACTTCCATGCAGTTTTTTTCTATATTTAATATAGAAGACGTGCATTAAAATACTTTTTTTTTGTTTCTTCTTTTATATTTCAGAACACTTTGGTTGAACCTATGAAAAGGTCCTTGGTCGACCACTTTCAATCACCATATCTCCCACACACTCACACAATGGTCCTTGAACATTCCAGAAAGTTCTTGAGCCGTCCGGTCCATATGTAAACCTAATAATATGAATGTATATATATATATAGGGAAAAAATATACATGCATATTTAAAACACACATAGATACTCATCCGTGTACAAATGTAAAAAAATAAAAATTTAAATTAAAAACCATATTTAAAATGTACCCAATGTTTCGGTCTTTGTCTGCAAAGCCATCCTCAGGGTTATTTTTACCTTCTTTTCAGAGCTCATTTTGGATACACCAAGGAGTCAGTTGTTTGAATGAATAAACATTTCCACGGAAAAATACAAACATTAAAAACACGTTTGCATCAGAGAGGGCATTTTTATTATATATATTATTGTTATGCATGTATTAAATATAAAGAATATTTTAGTACATTCTAGAAAATTCTAGTACATTAAAGAACATTCTAGTACATTCCAAACATTTTTACAACACTTAGGTTCAAATATGAAAATGTCCGATGTCGACCACTTTCAAACACCGTATCTCCTACACACCCACAGATTGGTCCTCGAACATTCCACAACGTTATCGATCCTACCAGGCCATTTGTAAACCTATTAAATATATATATATATGTATTTTTATATAGGTTATAATATAGGTTATATGTAATATATATATATATATATGTATGTATATATATAAAATATAAAGAACATTTTAGTACATTCTAGAAAATTCTAGTACATTCAAGAACATTCTAGTATAAGGCATGTTCAAATGAAAGTGATTCAAAGCTTCGTATGCGAACAGTTTGCAGTGTATTTTCGTGAAAAAAAGTGATAGTGAAGGTGTATTTACCACGCGTGCGCATGCGCAAACAGATTTGTGATAACTTCATTCCTAAGGACGTGGCATTCAGTTAAAAATGGCTGGTGTGGGTGCAACTGCGTCCAAAACGGATCATACGTGGGATATTGATCGTAGAATGCTGGCTGTGTACGGTGACACGTGTGTGTCGAAGCCCACGGTGACGACGTGGTTGGGAATGTTTAGAGACGGTCGACAGGAGACAACGGATTTGCCGCGCCCCGGCCAGGCGCACAAAGTTGTGACAGAGAAGCTGATTACGGACATTGACACTGCAATGAAGGGAAATCGATGTCGAAACATTCGTGACGTCGCAACTGAGTTAAACTTTCCCGTGATCACCCGACATCGTTCTTCGCGGATGGAATTCGTAATCTTCCTAAGCAATGGGGCTTCTGCCTAAACCCCATAGGTGATTTTGTTTAACAAACTTTGTATGCATTTCACTCATTAAATATTATATTGTTCTTTCTATCTATGCATCTCTCTTATGTCTGTCCCTACGCATCTCATGGATACAGACCTCGAATCACTTTCATTTTAACACTCCTCATACATTCTAGAAAATTCCAAACCTTTTTTGCAGACTTTGAACGAAATATGAAAATGCCCTAGGTTGACCAGTTTCAACAACCATATCATTCACCCCCCCAAAGAATGGTCCTCGAACATTTTAATGTTCTCGATCTTTCCGGTCCATATGTAAGCCTAATAAAAAATATGTATATGTATGTATATATATATATATATATGTGTGTAAAAAAATATGTGTGTAAATATATATATATATATATATATATATATATATATATATATATATATATATATATGTGTGTAGCATTTTGACGAGGTTGAGATATTACGATGAATAAAATTCGATGAAAAGATGGCACTCCTTCAACGATATAGCAAGTTGCAGTCGATGTTAGCGAGTATGGCGAAGTAGAAGGCAGTGAAATGAGTCCACCAAAGTTTTCCAATAAATCCAGCCAATCTCCAGACAAATAACTTTATTAGAAGACGAACAACACAGAGACAATTTCCAAAGGTCTAAAACTTATAGCCCTCGGGCTAACGTTGCTTCACTTCATTGAATTAAGATGTTACTGGGCCAGATGAATATTCTACGGACATAAAAACATCCGATACATATTTGTTTATGCTTCCGAAAACGTCAAAAATCTAGTGCTCCGACAGATGCGACCTGGTTTTGATCCTTCAGCGGAGACATACAGTAATTTACGTCACGAGCGTACAAACCAATGAGTCAGAGGCTAGCTCCAGCCCAGCAAATGAGGCTAGAGGGCGAGGCTAAAACAGTAAAGAATTCTGTACTTGGGTGCGGAGAAATTTTGAAGTTAAAATCCCAAGCGCGCGAAAAAATCAGAGCAATAATAATAAAAAGAAAATGGCTTTTAAAAAACATTCGAAATGAGAACGCGTCTCAGAATTTTATAGATTGGGGAACTGATAAAAGCTACGAATGATCTTAAATTTTAGATTAAGATTTGGAATAAAATAATTATTAATATACGGATATTTACTTTTAAAAGGACTTTAAATAGGAAGAGATATTATAAAGAATTAAGGAAATACTGACTATGACAGAAGTTAGATTAATTTTAAAATATTAATGCGAATAAAATGGAAGGATACGAAGGAAGTAAATTTTTATATAACATATATATATATATATATATATACTGATGTCGAGAAATTAATGGTCAGTGACCGATTTCAGACGTTTTGTCAAATATCTACTGAAATTCGTGAGGAAATGCCCGAAATGCCCTTGAACTTTGAGGATGTAAAGAACATCCTTGACTTCATGTTTTTCAGTGAAGATTTCGTCCCGAGAACAACTAGGGGGGGGGGGGTAATAATATATTTAATAATAAAATAATATTTGCCTTTCTTTACGAAACAGAAAATGCTTAAAAGGATCCGTCACGTTAGCAAATCACTATGTGAGTCTTGTTCAGTGGTTTTGTGCATTTGTGTAAGAATAGTACGCATGTACATTTAATATTTTGCTGATTTTATAGTGATAGCTATTTCGTTAATTAGAATAACAATCACGTCCTTAAACAGCGACGCTATGATATAAAAAGAGAAAAACCATTGGAAACTCTCTGTGATGCCCAGTTACGTACAATAGGTCAGTTTCAACTGTCGTGATTTAAAAATGATTGGTTTATAAATATTAAACGGTGTTTATTGTATTGGATCTAATTATTTAGGATATACATTTGGTGTTAAATTGATATTGTCGGAAGTATTACATATTATTTGTTGTTAGAAAGTGTCAGCGGCGGTTGTTTCCTTATATTATTATAATAATAGAGATTATGTGATTTATTTATATAGACAAGGGATGTCTCCCCGTAATAATTACAAAAGAAATACATTGAACTTTCTTCGAAAAGTTTAAAGAACTACTAGTGTGTCTGTGTACAAAATGGAATTTTAAGATTTTACCTTTTATAATCTGTTAGTTCTTAAAATAGAAAATGTGTTTTACACAACAATTTTAATATTAGAAGAGTTTCTCCATAAATAACTTGTCGGTAATTATGGACAAAACTAATGTACACATTGATGTATAAGGAGTCATTGTACCTAAATTAGGTTTCTTAATTCTTCACATAGACAATAATTTCAGTCAATATTAAATCAATAATGAATGTTAATATTCATGAAAAATTAATAGCATAGTGATATTACTATCTTAGTAGTAAAGATGTTTAAATAGAAATGTATCAATGTGACAATGAATTATCTCACTAAATCTTTTAATATTAATTGAGATTTTCTTTATGTTTTGGGAATTTGCTAATTCTCAAAATTATAGTTTGAAAAATACTTTTTTACAAAATTCTATTTTTCGAAAATATCAAATTTAAAAGAGTTACTAAATTTGAACCATTTTATATATCACTGAGTTTATTTTGGTAAATTGTGCACAATCATCTGTAGATATGATTTTAAAAAGTAATTTCTAATTAAAAAGAAATAAATTTTTATATATTAAGAACGTTTTTTAAGCTGCAGTTATTGATTTTAATAATTATAAAAAAAAAGCATGCTTAATAATAATTATTTACATTAAGTTTACGAAAAGGAAATTCTTTAAAACTGTAACATATTGGAAAAGGTTTTACTAAAGCTGTCATTTTTTGTAGCGATATTTTTTTCTTTAAATATTATAAAATAAGTAGTATATCATAAACCAATTTCAAAGAAATATTTTTAGAGATTTTTTCCAGTACAATATTTATTAATTTTTCTAACTCTTATTAAATAGATGAGAACCATTTGAAGTTAATCCTCAGAAATAATAAATTACATAAAATATCTTCTCAAATATAAAAAAAAAGAAAAAGAAAAAGAAAAAAGAAAAAAAAGCATGTTTGTCAAAAAGAGTTATTTTGGACATTGATATTTTTTTTCCTTTCAGAAAAAGTACGGAGGAAGTTTCCGAAGAAAATATCAATAATTCGTTGAATCGGCGAAAGTATTAAACCTTCCAAAAAACAATTCACTTTCTTATTTGCTGTGTTTCCAGACTATATTTTCAATTGTCTGAACCCAAGAATATTTTTCTATAAAACCTCTTATTTTATTTGAAAAGGGATGAAACTTTTCAGAGCAAATCTTATTCATTTCTCATTACAAGAATGCTTTTGAAAACGCGTACTACCATAACGAAAAGTATATGTAAACAGAATTAATTTAAAGTACACTTTTATATAAAACTAAACTAATTATTTTTAATTTTAAGATAATTCCTAATGATTAATTAAAACAATAACTAAATGAAATAAATTTTATTATTATTATTATTATTATTATTATTATTATTATTATTATTATTATTATTATTATTATTATTATTATTTGAAAAAAAACAATAGATTAAAAAAAATGTAAGGGTAGGAGGTCTGTGTTAATTATTTTGAAAAAAATTCATTACAGGGTAATTGTTTTATTCTTCATATATATACATGGTGGTAAAGTACCTCTATTTGGAGCTGTCTGGAAGGAATGATACGAATGAAACCAAAATCGGTACATTTACTATTCGAGAAGTGGGAAGAGGAATGCAACAATTAAAAAAAAGTAATTCTAATAATCACCGACAGATGGCGGTACTCAGTGTGAAATATAATGTGTAATACAAAAACAAAAAAATAATGCGTCAAACCGGATTGCACACCTAATGTAATGTCACAGTAATCGTGCTTACGCTTTCGCATGGCGGTGCCAATCATATTCAGGTTCCACATGGTCATTGTGCTAGAGAACACAATCCAGGCAGTGCACGACGTGCTCAACTGCGGATTGTAACATATCAGGAGTAATGTTTCGCACATGTTGTGATAAGTGGTAAAGTCATTAAGGTTTGCGACACTTCCATGTTACAATATTACACATTACGTTTCACACTCAAAAGCGCCATCTGTTGGCAAATATTGCAATTAGTTTTTTTTATTGTTCCATTCTTCTTCCCCCTTCTCGAATAGTAAGTGTACCGATTGTGGTTTCATTCCGGTTATTCCTTCATGCTTCAGGCAGCTCCAAATACAGATATACTTATATTACAACCACCCGGTATGTCATTAAAAATTAATTATTCTTAAATACAGAAAAAAACTTTTTTAGAATTTTTATACAATGATATGATTTCACTAAATTAAATAAGTAAATAAGTAATGAAAAATAGAACCATTGGATAGCTTCTGACCTTAATATTAGTACAATTTACAATGTTCAAAATCATTTGTTTGTTTTGAATGCACAATCGTGTGTATATTTTTATCATTTAAAGTGGCATATTCTTTTGTTTTATTATTCAACACCAAAAAAGACTCTAAAAATGTTTAACTGATTCAATAATTGTTCACTGAAAAAAAAAATATTTTATATTATTACGGAAAAAATAATGTCTTTTCGAAAATACGATAAGGATAACACGATACGATACGTATAACAATAAGTGGGAACCATTGCTGAGATCTTATCCCCTTTTCATTAAAATATACTATAGCCTATCAGGATTTTTGTATAGTAATTTTTGCGTTATTCAATGACAAACATTCCGTGATTAAATAAAACAAAACATTACTATACTGAAATTCTCGTTATATGGTAGTTCTTTTAATAAAAAAGTGGCTAAGCAATTCTGGCGGAGACCATGAATAATTTAGAGATGTTAGAGAAACGTCAACGAATTAAAAAAAATCAAGTTATTCCAAATCATAAATCATTAAGTTTTCTGTAATAAGATGTCCACTTTCAGTTTTATTTACTGAACAGTGCTGAACAATGCATCAAAAAATCAAACTTAAAGTAGTAATATTTCTTTTACAGATCGCTGGTATTGGTATCAACAAGCTAAGAGCCAATTATTGAAAAATTTAGACGATGACCGAAACTACAATGTGGCTAAAAATCTCATCTTATTCATTGGAGATGGAATGGGAATGACAACAGTTACAACAGCGAGGATACTCAGGGGACAGAAGAAAGGACACACTGGAGAAGAAAATGAACTGGCTTTTGACAAATTTGAATACGTTGCACTTTCTAAGGTATCACTAAACTTTTACTGCTTTAATCCTGAATACTATATATTAACAAAGTTTTAGTATTAAAACAAATTTATTGGCATTTATTCCCTTAATTAAATGTAGTTTAAGATAATAACAAGAATTAATAAGAAGAAGAATTACTGCTAATCTCTGAATATATCGTACCAATTTTAGAATTATGTATTTTTGAATTTAGCATGTACTTAATTATTATTGAACTTTTTAAAATATTGCTGACTTTTTAGTCCTTTAATCCTGAATACTATATATTGCAACACAGTTTTAGCATTACAATAAGTTTATTGACATTTATTTCCACAATTAAAATTCAATTTCAAGAGAATAATTATAAATACTTCTCCTTTCCCAAAACATGCATTTAAAAATTATTTTGAATTTAAAAATTATATTGAACTTTTATTACATAAAACTGTGATATTTCAGTTAAGTGAAGCAATGTTTCATTTTATTTGTAATGTGGTATAGTGTTACCTAATTCATTATCAAATGGGGAAATAATGATAACTCCCTCGCACTAGCAAAATGAACGATACAAGTTTTCTCTTCTTTAAATAATTTTTTAAACATGCCATTTCACTCCTTGTATGTTGAGTTTATTGTTTCAATTTTGAATTTATTCTTTGTAATGCGACACTAATTGAACTAAAATATCCCATATTAAAATTAAAAAAAATGAGTTATTTTACTTTACAGGAAATAAAATTTTGTTTTTATTTATCTGAAAACGAATATTTGCTTTGTAGAATCGCTTATATAACGATTACTGTCACATACTAAAAAGGCTTTTTTTACTGAAATATTTACTTCATGCCTCAATTTAAATATTTTTAGGATATTTATCATATTTTTGAAGAGAAGAAGTGCAATGTGGCAAGAGTAAAATATTATTCTTATTTTTTAGCTGTACTTGTTATTTAACCATTAATAATTTAAAAAAACATGTATAATAAAACGATATGAAATGTGATATATTCAAAGTATCGATGTAATCGACAGAAAACTGCTTGATCGAAGTCATTTAAATAAATTCTATATATCAAATGATCGTTTACAATAACAAATCTTAACGTTTTGTAGATCTTCTTTTTAATTAATTAATTTCATTTTCATAATGAAATTTAAGAAACGATTTTGTACATAATTTTACAAGGTAAATTATAAACATCAAAATTACAAAACTACACAAAATTTAGTTCAATCAATTTCCAAAACAACAACAATCTGAGTCGTGACTAGCATGGCAATAATAAAGGAAATATTTCAAAACATTCAATATCTTCTTTTAAGAATGCAAATCATAATTTAACTATTTCGAAATAAATTTTATAATAGTAATTATAAAAAATATTAAATTTACTTATATATTATTGTTTCAGTCACATGGTAAATTTTGTCTTTGGATATAATAAAGTTAACTGCAATTTTTATTTTTTAAAGACCTTTTTAGTTTATTGTGGAATAAAAAAAAATATTAAACTTTTCACATTTTACTTTTATTAATTAAAAGAATAAAAATATTGAAGTAATTATATTCCGTTGATACTCTTTCTGAATATACATTTAATAAAATATTTCATTTATTCATAAAAAACTCAGAGCGTTACAGTAATTCTCAGTTATTTATATAAAATTATTTAACGATGAAATGGAAACATCGCTAGAGAATTTAATTTAAAAACATCTTTATCGAATCAAAATATGCTTTCAGATTTTCACTAGTGTTAGTTTGTCTAAAACTCACTGGATCGAACTGCAAAAATGGTTGAGTTGGCGGTGTTTCTTGCAGCGAATTGTCTGCGCGAAACAGAGGAGAGGGGAGGGAGGGGGAGTTATCTTACATAGGTGTCTTTCTAAGGGAACCTAATCCGCATTTACACAGAGTTTAGGAAGATTTTTAAAAAAAAAATAGAACACAAAACGGTTAGACCGACGATGGTTAGAACCATGCCCCCATCCGTCTACAAGGTTGGAACAACAATATCAACAAAAAAAGAGGAAGATAGTATTTTTATAAGGATAAAAATAGAATAAAAAAGTAATTTTATTTAATTCCTGTATCTAATAATTGAGGGGGTCGGGCTAAGAAAGACACATTTTTGGCTAAATGAATCTAACACTGCAATCTGTTGCTTAATAGTGTAAATTATAACATCGTACATATAATTGACATTTCTAATGTCACTTGGTGGCAGCATATTTACTAGGTTTTGATTTTGTCACAGATGTTTATGCCTACAATGAAGATAGCTAATTTACGAAAAACGCAATAGTAATATCATTAAAGTAATGACATATTGTTACTCAGAATATCTTAAATGTTACTAATACATTGTCGAAAAAACTTTATGTTATATATCTTGATTTGAGTACTTGATCAAATTTTCAAATTGAAATATCTCCGAAGTTAAAAAAATGTGTCTTAGCACTCTCTTGTTCCGACCCCCTCAATGTAAAACTGTACTTCTATCTGTTTTTTTATATAATGAAAATATAATTTGCATGATTAGCAGGAATAATATTCAGTAACGAAAGAAATATATTTTTGTGTCTTCAATTTTAAAGTACTATTTTTAAGGAGATAACCAAGTCAATGAAAGAAAATAGACCAGAAGTGTAATGTATATATTCATATCTCCTTCAGAAATATATTTTTGGAATAAATCATTGTTATTCGAATTGTGTCCTGACAGTTAATATTAACAAACAGTTTTTCATCAAAAAATTATTCTTTAAAGATAGTTTCACTTTCTTTTCATATAGACTTACAACACGGATAGCCAAGTTGGAGATTCAGGAGCATGTGCTACTGCGCTACTATGCGGAGTAAAAGGTCGTTTCGAAACTGTGGGACTCGATGATTCTGCTCGTTATGATGAATGCAAATCAAGTTTTAAAGCAAGGATACCATGTCTTGCAGATTGGGCTCAGGCAGAAGGTGAATCTACAAATTATTCTTTGTCTCTTAGAAATGACGTATATCGATTTAACAAGTAATGCAGGAAAATATAGCTGAGAAATTAATTAAAAGTCTTTTCAGCCAAGCGATCCCAGGTTCGAATCCTGGCCCGGACATTTTCCGTCCAGTTGGAAATTTACAACTTGTATAATTACTTTACCAATTTGAAATAATTGTGTTAAAAAATAATCTAGTGTATTCCGTATCCAGCGTTTACTGGAGTTCCATTACCTGCGATCTTTTCTGTTGAGCTGATTAAAATATCAGACCAGATGCTTCGATCAATAAGGTTAACTGGATGAATTATGCCCTCCAGATTCGACCGGGATAGCTCAGTGGTAGAGCTTGGCGGCTTCAGCCAAGCGATCCCAGATTCGAATCCTGGCCCGGACATTTTTCGTCCAGTTGGAAATTTACAACTTGTATAAGCTAATGTTAGTCAATTTTTAATTCAAAATATCTACGAAAAATTCCAAATAACAATTTTCATAGAGAATTTTAGAAAGCACAAATGTTATGAAAATGAAATCTTGTAATAAATGCGATAACATGTTATTACAAGATTTCATTTTCATAACATTTGTGCTTTCTAAAATTCTCTATGAAAATTGTTATTTGGAATTTTTCGTAGATATTTTGAATTAAAAATTGACTAACATTAGCTTATACAAGTTGTAAATTTCCAACTGGACGAAAAATGTCCGGGCCAGGATTCGAATCTGGGATCGCTTGGCTGAAGCCGCCAAGCTCTACCACTGAGCTATCCCGGTCGAATCTGGAGGGCATAATTCATCCAGTTAACCATATTGATCGAAGCATCTGGTCTGATATTTTAATCAGCTCAACAGAAAAGATCGCAGGTAATGGAACTCCAGTAAACGCTGGATACGGAATACACTAGATTATTTTTTAACACAATTATTTCAAATTGGTAAAGTAATCATACAAGTTGTAAATTTCCAACTGGACGAAAAATGTCCGGGCCAGGATTCGAACATGAGATCGCTTGGCTGAAGCCGCCACTGAGCATAATGTAAAAAAAACCATAGAAAATATTAAAGCAGTTTTATTAAATGCATAACAGGATTGTGCTTTCGCAGCACTATCAAAATATTATGTGTTCTTCATATTTTTTAAATCTTACATATTTTTCTAATAAAAAGTAAAGGTACTTTAGATTTTAAAGAATTTTTTAGAGCTCAACGAAAATAATAAAAAAAAATTATATATATTTAAATAAACATAAATTATCACCGTAAGTATTGTGAGGAAATATATGTTTTCTTAAATGTTAAACATTTACTGTAAAAAGAAAAATATATCTAATTTTCCATAAGCTTTTTGACACTGAAACTTCTTTAGAGTTTTTTAAGCAAACAGTCTTTGTGTGATTTTTACTCCATCATATTTTTAGAGGGCACACAGTTCAGGCTCGTAATTAAACAAAATCGTCAATTTGTTATAAGGTTTGTTTTGTAGCCTTTTAAAATAGTTTAAATCTGTTTTTTAATTAGTTACTTAGTTTTAAGCTTATGATTATTGCGGTAAAGTTAATTGCTATTGTGCTAAAACCTGTATACGTAAAATGTCTTGTGTTTTCCGGGAAGTTCGTGGCTGTTGGGAAAATCAATTCGTACCAGATAATTCTATCATTAAATTATTAGGCATTGATTCCGATATATAATCTCTAATAATTAAAGGGCAGAATTTTCCGGTACGAATTAATTCACAACCGGCACGAACTTTCCGGACAACCCAATATTTCAATTCAAAGCAGTTCAATCCGTTTAAAAATTTTACACACTGACGCATTATCATAATAAAATAACCAAATAATTTATAACAAATAATTTTTTACCAAATTATACTTTTGAAATAGTAAATATTGATAAATGTATGGTAAACTAATAGATAACATTTGTAAAAATGCAAATGTTTATGAACAACAGCGGCCTCAAAATACTTTTTTGTAAAATACTTCATAAACGAATCTTTTCGTAATTGTAAATTACTTGCGACTGGATGATAAGGGTGCATTGTGTAAAATATTTAAATTACTTTTTGTATTTTCCTTGATGTGGTTTTGTGTACAGTATATAAATTGGTAATTTGGAGAAATTTTATTTATTTTATAAAGCAGGATTGTTTAAAACCATCTGAACTGATATATTCGTTCATTATGCTATAGGTTTTACTGCAATAATAGCATTGTTTAAATTAATATATTTCTACAAATGTCATGCAGTTTTCAAATATTGTGTAATGATTGATACTCTCAAGGCTTATACTGTTATACGTAATTAAGTTTTTTATATCAATTTTGTCAATTCCTCTTTTTTTAGCATTTTAAAAAGATTACTTAGAAAACAACATTACAAATTGGCCCGTTTGCTCGGCGGTCAGGGGGTTGAATAATAACATTCCAAATGCGAAGAGTATGGAATATAAAGAACTGGATGACCCACAATTAATTAAAGATGTGCTCATATAGTGAGAGCGAGAAAAGGAATAACAGAATCTTGAAAATGATTTAAATATGAAATGTATCTAAAACAGATTTAAAAAAAAGAATGGCATCGCTATAATCACAAAAAATAAAAATAATAGAATCATGATCATGACGTAAATCATATATTACGTCAATAAAAGTGGTTATTTAGATTTTGAAAGGCGTTAGCGTAGCCATATTTCCATTTCTCAATAAACCGCACGTGTTCTTAAATACAAGTTTAATAATCTCAGTTTGGACGCTTGTTTCTTGAATCTAGGAAAGGCACAGATGTCCGATACGCTCCACATTGGCGCGATTTGTTTCGCCCGCCAATTTGGCGAAAACTTTGTCTTTGAATATTAGTTACAAATAGCATGCAATAATAGCACGTAATTTTTTATTTAGATATAAAAATGAAACAACGTTATATTCAAAACGTTATAACGTTATGTTCAAAACGCTGTAACGTTATATTCAAAACGTAATAACGTTAATCTTATAACGTTAATGTTATACCGTTAGTGATATAACGTTAATGTTATAACGTTAATGATATAACGTTAATAAACATTATAACGTTAATATTCAAAAACAAAGTTTTCGCCAAATTGGTGGGGGAAAATTCACGCCAATATGGCGCGTATATGATATCTGTGCCCTAGGAAGTCCCTTAAAAAAATTCATAGTTGTTGAAAAAAAAATCTATCATCAACTCTATCAGCCTCTCTCTCTTTTTTTCCCCCTTTAATCTAAGGCATAGTTGAAGATATTCAATTTAATTAGATAATAATGAAAGATAAAATCTGGTATTTTTCTTGTATATAGGAAAATCTACGGGGCTAGTAACCACAACAAGAGTGACGCATGCAACGCCTGCGGCAATGTACGGTCATTCAGCTAGCCGTTATTGGGAGAGTGACGACAAAGTGCCTGATGCAGATAGACCACAGTGCAAAGACATTGCAAGGCAACTTGTGGAAGATGATCCAGGAAGGAGCATAAATGTAAAATGAATAAAATTTTTACTGATTTTCATAAAAAGGCAAATTCCTATATTTTCTTAAATATTTTTTGTAATAACCGATATTATTAAGTAAACACGTGTGTTCGGTAGTAACACTGACGTCATATCGATAATGTCAACGACCTGAGCAAAAGATTTCTCTTTTATCCTATTTTTAACCCTTAAATATCCTTAACATCAGAAAAATGTCCTTTCAAATTCAAAGTGTTTCTAAACTGCATTTAATTTACTTATTTTTTGTGTATTTAAATAAATTTCAATGCATGGTTTTCTTAAAAGTCTATATCTATCGCGATTGGGCTTGGTTGCACATAAAACAATGTAATGGTCAGCATTTCTTTCTTGCTAATATTTTATAACGAAATTAAAACATCATTAATAAATAAATAAATATCAAAAATTGAAAAAAATATATAAAACTAACAGCTATATGCACGCTTCAACACTGAAATAATCAGAATAAACAAGCCTGTGGTAAATAGCAAAAACCCTTCTATTTTCCCCAGACATGCGGCTAATACGATAATATCGCTTTTAATGAATTTCGAAATTTAATTTAAATATATAATCCCTTTTTTTTCCTATGAAAAGGACTTTTGCTGTTGTCAGTAGACAATCTGAAAAATGAATTAAATGTAAAAAATGTATTGTAGTTTACTATTAAAAATGATTTTCACCTAGGTTGTGTTCACCAGACAGTATGTTTTGTACCCAGGCAATCCCAGGTCTCCTGGCTACTTTTAAAATGAAATTTATTTTTATTAGTAGCTGACAGTTTGTATGCTATGTTTGCGCTGCATTTGAATCATATGCATATGAATAATTTTGGATTTCAGATGTTTACATATTTCAAGGCACATATCAAATCATATTTATGCAAAATATTACTTGCTTTTGTGAATAGTATTTGTTTTATAATTGGATTATCTTATTTTTGATGTGTAAGATTATGTGAATGATTGACGTAGAATTAGACAAATAAGATTAGTCAAATAAGATTAGACCTCAGCAAGTGACAGTGTTTATTTTAGTTTTTATTATAATCTGAATCTACTTCTAATTTCCTATTGCGTCGTAGACATTTATAAAGTAATGTATTTTTTCAATGACTGTCTCTACTACTTTAAAGCAATGTAAATAATTTCTGTTACGAAAAAATGTAAGTAAATTAAGTAGTAAAACTTAAGTAAATTTCCTGTCTTAGAACTAAATTTCAATTGAATTTAATTTGTTTTTATAAGGCACGCGGAAATATAATTTCGGTATTCGTGATTCTGACGGATTTCTAATCCCGATGCTCTCGCGATTAGTAGAAGTTTACACTAGCCGACTTTCAGGTTTACTAAATAAATTTATATTACCTAGAAATTCAAGAATACACATTCACTAAAAGTCAAAATTTTGCGGAAGCTATCCGACATATGCAGCGTGACAAACTCCTGTAAAATGTTTATCCAGGAGTTTCAAAAGTTTTTAGAAATAGAAACATCATTATAAGGATAAGCATTTCAGTTGAATATGCATTAATCATATCAAGAATTTGTTTTCGTACCTGATCTGTAACTTATAAGTCAGTAGATTTCGTACAGGTTTGCTTGTAAGTCAGTGAAGACCTTAACCTGAGTTATCAAATTGACATTTTTAATGTGATTTCATTTTACAAATCTGGAATTCCAGAATACACATTTTTTTAACATATATTCTATATAAGACTTACTTCAATTTTTTGTTAGTCTAATACTACACTACATAGTGCTAAGCCATTTGGATTATATATATATATATATATATATATATATAATTGAGATCATGAAAATAATCTGCTATGCTGAAAGGAAAATAAGCTCTTAGAATACATTCTGAAGTTGTTTTTATCGACAAACATCCTAGATATTCCGTTGTGTGTCCAAAAATTAGTTATAAAGACAAAAAATGGAAAAGTACTGAGATTCCTGACTTGAACCGAAATTATTTATTTAAAAATTATAGGAAAAATTAAACATTTTTCTATAAAATATGTTTTTGGCTAAAATGCACTTAAATTTTTGTTTTAACATTGTTGTGCATTATATTTTGTTTCTTAAAATATAATTTCAGTTCGGAAAATGCTTGTTACCATTTGGCTTCACTATTTAAAATCTCCGATACAAGTAATTTTTTTTTCTCTTGAATCAATGATACATTTTCTCTTTTTGCTTACAATTTTTAAATTTATACTTGGTGGAGAAATGCATTACCTTTCAGGTGAATGCACATTTCCAATCTAAATATTTTGCATTTGTAAGTTTGTCTAATTTGAACAGTGTCTTATAAACTGTATTTTGATAATTATTATATTTCGGTATATTTAATGGTATTTAAATAAATACATATATACGTAGGACATACACTGTGAAATCGCATTCCAATTCGTAAACTACCATGTTAAACAAAAATGAAAACTGTAGCTAGGGTTACAATAAAATTATTTGAAGTTCTGACAGAGTTCTAATTTGGGTGCGCAGGACAATAATAATTACGAATAATTTTGTTATGAGCTCAGTTATTGTGATATCCACATTTGAAGGTACACACCTTGCGAAAAAAATAAACATATTATCATAAAACAATACGCGGGATATCTGTCAACTTATCCCATGTAGTACCAACTTCTCATGAAAATATAAAGGGCCGTGATCTTTTATATAGCCTATTTGGATGCTACAAAATTACAATGAGTTAGAAAACATATTTATATTCGCATTTATTTTATCATCTCCTAAAACTTAAAACGGTGCTTGATATAGTACATATGTGTGCATAAAAATATAGGAATAAAACCAAGGCTATGAAAGGATTTGAGTTAAAATTTTAACTGTCTTTTGAAATGTGGATGAACATAGGAGTCAAACCAGAGCTTTAAAAAAAGAAAAAATATGTTTCAAAATTTCCCCAGATATACGTATGTATAACTCACGTACTACACATTTCGAGAGGAAACAAAGAATGTACAAACTTAAAACGGGTGAACAATGATGAAATGATTAAAATGGGTTGTTTCATCGTTTTAAACAAAAACAATAACTGTCTTAGTTAACTTTATAGCGTAACAGCAAATGTTGTAACAATGAAGTTTGCTTACCACGCTAAAATTCACTAGATGAACACACATCCTTCTTTATGTTGCAGAGCCTCGTCAGCTGCTTTTTTGGCTCTAAGGGCTTCAAATGTACACACTAGAGCTCGCTTTTCAACTGTTTTGTTTCGCCCTTTGACAGTTTCAGTGGTGTACAAGGAACAATGTTTACCAATTTGGAAGCTCATTTCTCTCATAGCATTTATGTGTTCACACCGCCCTTCATTAAAGCACATGACTGCTTCGTTAATAACAATCAACATTTTTCCCCTTGCGAGATATCTTTGGACAAGATTTCCATATGAGATAATTTAAGCTCTCATTTGCATTTTGAGAATGTTCCCCAACACGTATTTTTAATAAAATTGGCATGGAAATGTCTTTGAGTATGTCTTTTATGTTATCCACAACAGCATCTGGAATAGTATTCGAATGCTGATAAACCTTTCCAGAAAGTCTTGTATTTTAGTGTGGGCTCCACGAACTATCACCTTGAGGAAAAAAGTCGTCTAAGGGTTCTGTATCAGTTTACGTTTTGTGATAGAATATAGCACAGATAGATTTTACCATAATTTATATGTTTTGGATTGCGAAATAAGTAACTATTTCAAAATTTTTCTACACTTTTAATTTTTTAACAGCAAAACATTTATAAATCTATTTAATATATTCTTTGTAATAACCAAAATATTTTCCCATACTACAAGTATAAGTAGTAGTGTTTTTGCCTGGTTTAGTCATTTGGCATATTTTACATTTTCAAAAATTACGGACAGCAGTTGAATGGGAATTATCTTAATATTTTTTTCTATTATAATATGCACTTAGAGTCACGTTTTTTTTTTTTTGAAAAATAAGAATCATGAAGTGAAGGGTTAAACGTTATTTCAGACAACAATATTCTTGGGCTGCTTAGTATTTTTAATTTTAATAAAGACAATATTTGTACAAAAAATGTTCTAGTTTTAGTTTAATTTTATGTAAATGCACTGTTAAAAATTTGTAGCAAACTATTAGTCATTTTTTTCGGTTTCTGTTATTTCTTTTATACTTATCTCCTATGTTCTAGCGATAAAATATTTATTTTTTCAGCAAGTGAAGCATTTAACAATTGTACAGTTATTATTTAACAGTTGATCTTATAAACTGTTAATTACACTGATCACTTACACAGTTGATCACACTGATACTCACACATTTTACTAAATACCGAAATAAATGGAAAGGTTTTTTTTTCTTTTTTTTTATTAATATCATTTTTATTTAACTTTCTATACTGACAAAATATGGGAACACCTTTTTGCGTTTCCAATAACTTTTTATTTCTTGATGGACTATGACATGCAGTTAATAGGAAACTGTTAGATTTAAAAGCGAAAAACATATGTATGTTGCAAAAGCGAAAAACATCAGAAAGTATAATTATAGGTACTTTTTTTTACATATAAGCAAAATTCCTCCAACAGTTATATAGATAGTTTTACTCGCTGACAAATGCAATGACAAAATTTCAGACCGGAGACATCGGTGAACATTGAAGTTGAAGACTCTATAGTTCTTAATTTTTTATATGTCATGAAGTTTTACAAGGTCAGTCTAGTTTTGTTTCGGCCAAACTGTGTTTTAAGTTTATAAGTTTACACTTTGTATAGTTTGCATGTCCAAACAAGATAAAATTCTAAAATACATATATTTTTATAGCGTAATACGTAATATTTATTAAATGACACATGCATTAAAATAAGAAAAAAAATTATTTGCAAAACCCTGGAATTAGTATCAGGTTGTCAATTCATGTATGTAATCCTGAAATACGAAAATTATATTCCCTTATTATAACAATATTCTCCTTCATGATACAGTATAGTTTTTAATTTCCCTCATTATTTAAATCCCTGTTTTCTCCTTCGAGGGACTAAGGAACTAAAATTATTTCATTTGCTTTTGGGGTGTAAATATATTCCTCTACATACTTGTAAAATAGAGAATGGTTAAATATGAGTAAGTTTTATTTACATGAGTTCTCAAATATTTTTTTAAAAAACAAGAAGAAAATCATAATATACTGCAAAATGTTAAGCAATTCTTTCCATTTATAATGTATATAAAATGCGTTTTCATTAAATTTTGTATACATTGTAAATAATAATAGGGAGATTTTGGAGCTCCTTTTAAAGCAAACTAAAACAGATACAGTTTAATATTTTCCTTCACAATTCAACAATGACCTGTTACAGTTCATCGAAGAATTACCTTTAAATATCGCGCAGATAGTTCATGTTGGAAATTTCAATCCTTTTTATTTCTCTTTCAATCTTTATTTTTATTTTTTTAAATTTTACATAATATTTTAAAATTAGAAAAATGTATTCATAAATATGAAGCAATAAAATAAAGTAATAATAAATCCATTGAATCATTCTTGATGACTTCATTCATCTATTGAAAGCAAAGCGAGTACGCAAGCTTCTATGTCAAATGATAAAAATCCTTTTTATCCTTTGCAAAAATGGAATTTACGAAGAGCTTTCAGATATGATTATGAGTCATAAAGACTAACTTTATTTACATCTGTAACTCTTTAGAAGTTCACGGAACTAAATCAAAGACATATTATGCACTAATGTTGTTTTTCCGTGCAACCGTTCAATCTTTTCTAGGAGAATATAACATAAAGTATCCTATTTTGTAGTATAAGATTTATCTCTGACAAATAAGAATATTAGGGACTCGTTGTATATTCATAATAATTACGTATTGTCTGTAATTATATTTTTTATTTCAGGTAATCCTTGGAGGTGGAAGAGGAAATTTTTTACCAAGTAAAAAGCGGGATCCGAAAGTTCAAACTGACATGGGACGAAGAGCAGACAAAAAGAATTTAATAGAAGATTGGATGAAAGACAAAAAGAATAGGCATCTATCACACAAATATGTATCTAACAAAGAAGAATTTGATAAAGTTGATCCTAATAAAACAGACTACCTTTTAGGTTTGTGGAAGAAATATATTTCTCTTTCATCTCTTTGTTACGGCTGACTGAAATAGTGTTTACTCACGAGAAAGTCATTTTCTTTGTTCACATGCAGTAAATCTAGTAGATTTTGTTAATCTTCATTTTTCATGTTTGATGTTTGGTTTTTTGATTGTCAGTGTTGAAACGTACTTTAAAAGAGTAATCTCAGGCACGTTTCTGCATTCATCTCTTATTGTTTGGGACGTCACCCAAAACGTTTGTTATATATATTTATTTCGTTCGAAATCTCAACATTCATTGAAAAATAAATGCAAAAATTAATCACATAAAATGTTATTTTTTGATTTTTCTGAGAAAATATTCAAACACGTTTTAGATATTAAATATTTCTTTTAATCAAGGAAAAATAGAAAGTAAGAAAACTCATATATCTATAACTAACATCATCCTATGTTATTATTGACCTAAATGGTACATTGTAATTAAAACTTATCCCCCCCCCCCCTTATATTCACGTTTACTTCTTATTCGACTGAATTCGAAAAAATATACATTAATCATTCATCGTTCGAATGCTAGCCAGCATTGTGTTAGTGTCTATGCTTCTTCTTTTTCAAGGAACTAGGAGGCTTTGCAACCTAAGGGCTGCTCTCGGCAACCCCCGCCCAGACAGCATGCTCTAAAACATGCTAATTTGCTTAGTTTAAAAAATCTTACCCGATTACGGATTATTGAATGACTTGTCACGACAAGAGGAGATCTTATGAAATCGGATTGCCATTCATTTCTATTTAAATGGGGAATTTTTCTTTTCGAAGTCCGCACATGTTTTTGTAACTGATTAAGTAAGATCAATTGCGCATTTGAAAATGAGCTTGTATAAAATGATTAAGTAAAAATGTCGCTGCCTCCCGAATTTTTATAACGACACTAAAAGGAATTTGTTTTAAATATGACGTAAATTTCACCAATTAGTGCTTTTTGCACGTACTAATTTAATTATTTAAATATTTGTCCCTTTTTTAAATGTTAAAGATTTTATTTTTAAATGTTGAAAACTATGAATTAAATCTCTAGTCAAATAATGAAATTTTGAATAAAAAATTAAGAAAAAAATTGAAAAATTATTTGACTCTGCTCACCACAATCTAGTCAAGTATGTGCCTGCAAAATTGAGTTAAATTGCTATACAGAGTTTTTGATTCTACAAAACTTACGTATTTAACTATCTTCACCAATTTCAACATTACATAGCGCTAAAAATAATTATTATATTTATAACTGTCTACTTTAGCGTGTTTACCATACATTCTTTATAAAACTACAAGTTTGCATGTTTTTATATCCAGTAGTTTTTGATGTATAAGCCGTTAAAGGAAAAAAAAAACTCACTGTAAATTCAATTACGACAGTATCATTGTTAATTAGTTTTTTTAAGAAATAGACAAATCATATTACAATTTTCTGATACCTTAATTTGAATGCTAGCAGTTACAGTATTAATGTCTATATGTTTGTTCCGTATGGTGTTTCTTTTCAAAGAAGTTTCTAGTGTGGTTATTATACTATATTTATTTAATACTGTGATTAGAGTGATCTCTATGTTACTCCGTAGGAATTCGAAAATATTTTTTTTCTGTTTTAGGTGATATTCAAGCTATATAGGTTCCCTGTGATGTGTGCTAATAAGTGACTGCGCGATATTACCGCTCTAATCGAAAGTTGCATTAGTGGGAAAACGTCAATATATCATGTGACAACATTCTTAAAAACTCAATAAATAACAATAAACAATGTAATAATGAACTGTGACATTGTTTGTGATGAGTTACTGTTAGAAAGTAACATATTGCAACTTTTATTTGATATTTTTTTTTCGTTACACGAACTGCCATTAGCATAAACGAGTAAGCTAATTTAATGAAAAACAAGTCAATTTTAAGTTTAAATCTGAGTTACTACATTTTTTTAGGTTAATTACATAAACTTATTTATTATTAGTTTAATTCTGAAAATTTCACATAATTTAGTTTTAAACTTACAGTCTGATTACTTCAACTTTAGATATTTATCAATTGTCATTTACGCAGTTTTTTTCTTCTTTTTGAAATATAGCTTGCGTTAAAACGATAGTTGATTTTCTAAACCATGCATCATTGATTTTCTAAACCGCTCTGAATGTATGAAACCTGCTATCTGAATGTATGTTTATTGAATCTTGTTTGACGAAATCTATTTTTTTTCTTTGAATTATTTAATTGTTATTTGCTTTTCAGCGTTTTCGTCGAATTTGATTGTTTTTTCTTGTTGTTCATCTTATTTATTTATTTATTTATTTTGTGTGTCTGTTTATAATAAAGTCATCATCTGACTTTCCGCACTACTCGAAATTTCCCTCACTTTAAATAAGAGATCGCCTGAAAAAAATTTACCGAAATAAAGAAAAATCGCATTAACTGAAACCGCATAAAATAAGGAAAACCTGTATAGTATGACTATTTCAAAATTTATGAAACTTCTAATGCGCTACTTTCTTAAAACGCTATACACGTTTCAATGCATCAACTGAAATGAACTTTTATAATAAATATATAAAAGAATCATTTACAGTATAAAAAGAAATGTATTTATTTTCCTATGAGCCACGTTAGAAATTACTGTCTTCTGGAAAATACTAATAAGCACTGCAAAGCGTAAGATGTAACACAAGTGATGGTATTTAATGATCGAATCTGATTTTCATTTACAATATAGGATAAATGTCATTGTTAGACATTTTTAAAGTTATAGCACTTTTAATATAACGACGTGATATAATACAGAAAAATTTAATATGTTTTCTTCTCATAATATTGTTACTTAACTTATTTGTAAAAATAACGATTCATTTATATTGGAAGAAAAGTTTAGAAAAATAGTATGTAACGAAATTTTAACGGTTAATTTAGGATGAAAGTTCTTGCTGAGAAATCATAGTTTTTTTATTCTCTTAGGTTTATTCAACTACGGTCATATGACTTATGAAGTGGATAGAAACTCAGGTCCAGAAGGTGAACCCTCCTTAGCGGAAATGACGAAAAAGGCAATTCAGATACTCAGAAAGAACCCATTAGGATACTTTCTTATGGTAGAAGGTAATGCTTGAATTGTCTTTGAAAATAACTATAGCACATGTTTTTTTTTAAGAATATATATGATGCCTCTACAGTGTAAAATTCCATCATAAGAACATAAAATGGGACATAAATACTGAACGAAATATATTTGTTAAATAATTTACAGGCAAGTTAATAAAAGACTACCAAACTTAAAAATTCAATAATTTATTAATTATCTATACTAATATTATAAAGGAGTAAAGATTGTTTGTTTGTTTGTAGGGGGTAATCTCTGGACTACCGAACCGATTTCAAAAGTGATGGTATCAAATTGATGGGGACAACCCCTGCTTCAACATAGGCTATAATTTATGTCGGTGTCACTAACCCAGGGGGGGGGTGCAGGAGCGAAAAACTTTCTAATGACACCAAATTCTTGGTGACAGTCCCTGCTGCAACAGCCTCTTTAATAAAAAACTATGCGTTTCTGACGACTGAGTTTTTCGCTAATTGTTGCCACAGATTAATCTCGGAAAATGAAACATTTGAAGTTACTGAAAAAAATAGTAGCTCGAAAAGTATTTGGCAGAAAAATGTTAGGCAAACTGCGTTTGAAAGGTAAAAAAATTTATTTTTCTTGATATACATTTCAAATCTAATGATTATGCCATTTTTCAAATATTGAATTTGAAAAATTACCAAATTTCACAATGGAGTACCATAGCGAAACCTTCATGCGTAAAAAGATAATGATAAGGGCGACGTGTCCTGGCGTGTATATTGGCTATAGCACGAGTCACAAATTATAATAGCCTTATTATTCTGTTAAAATATAAAAGTGAATTATGAAATGTCAATATTTTGTGGGATTAAAAGTTCGTCATAAGAAATTGACCAGCGTAGCTGGCGTAGCTTGCTAGCAATAAACATAATTATAAAATAAGTGACATTTTTATCAGGTAGGTCAAAGAGTTTGTGCACAGTAATATAATAAATAAATAAAATTTCTGTCAATAGATGGTGCTGGGCTGTTTCAAGCTATAAGAATGTCAAAACCTAATGCGTAAAACAGTGCAAAGATATCTCAGATTTATGTATTTATTTTATTTAACAATTAAAAGAGGAAATAAAGGGTTCGTGGTCCAAAATTTGGAAGTTAATTATAGCATTTGTGTACTTAGAGCCAGCGCGTTGATATCTTTGACGAAAATTGTAAGGGATTTTAAAATTACTACATTTAGAATTTATAAGTTACCTCATAATCATATCAATGATTCTATGCTCATATTTATTATGATTAATGCATTATTGTGTTTTAGTTAGGCAATATCGCCAATCCCTTATTACGCAAGCTCTCATTATGCAGCCTTTTTTGACTGACCTATATTACAACATTAAGCAGATTTTCATGTGTCTAAAAGTACTAAAATATGATTTAAATATGATAACTTTGTTTTCCTCGGGTTCCATTTGATTTTTTTCACTCTAAAATCAACAGTCAGAGAGGGATTGCTCTTCCCTTATTTTCCACGATTTCTAAACCGGAATTACCGTTTAAAATAATTCATGTGAAACATCCTGTACATTCCTGTAATTTTTGTAAGAAAAACCCTGTACGTACAGATGGCAGAATAATATAGAAATAAATTATTTAGTGATAAATAAATTAACCTTTAAACTATTCCTTTACAATTTCAATATTCTCTCACAAAATATATCAAATGCTGTACGAGATAGGGACATTTTTTATAGGTATATGAAATACAAATTAAATTTAAGGATAAGAAGAAACATAAATGTATTTTGTCATTATGTAACGGCATCGTTACAATATTATAATATTATAAAAATGTACTAGTCGAGTAGAAATAGCAATCGCTCCCGTCGGCCTAACCGTTCGGAGTTTTCCTGGTTTTCTTCGAGCCGTGGATTTATCCATGCGTAAATACGGGTTAGGTTCCCTTAGAAAGATCCCCACGAAGGGCACTCCCCCCCGGGCCTATATCCCAAGTGTAGATAATTGGCCGTCAATAATCAACCCAACCCAACCCAGTAGAAATAGGCTAAAAAAGGACCTTGCTTTGCAAAAGGCCGGGTAACTCTAATTTTTGTGTATGTTCTATTGGGTGACCCGCACTAATGAGAAAAACCAAGTTCTCGATCATCCGACCTTCGATCTCCGAGTTTTTCATCATACAATAATTTAAGTTACTTTTTTCAATTTTTCTTAAGTAACTCGATTTCATTGCATTTGACGAGAAAAATCACTTTTACGATTTTGTAGAGCATACAATTCAATGCAACATGCACTATTCATGTTTGTAAATTGCCCAAATAAGAGTCGAGATATGGAGCCGGAAAATGGGGTAAAATTTGCACAAATGACATTAGTTTTTGCTTAATAACCTATTTTTAGTGCATTTTAGAGACAAAAGTGCCATAATAAACTATGTAAAGATGAAATATTCTATAAGTTTAATTCATAAAATCATTAATTTTTTGCAATATACTCTTAAAATCAGAACAACACGATTTCTTGTTAAAACAGAAAAATACTGCTGGCAAGTCACTAATTTAAAAACGAGCTTTTATTTTTTTTATATTGAATAAACTATGTAATTAATTAGTTATAGTACGTATGATAAAAAGTAATTGGGGAATAGTTAATAAAAATAAACATAGGCGCGTCCCAGATGTTGGACGAAAAATCTTGTCGAAAGTAAAATTAAGTGCTGAGAATGATATAAAAAACACTTCAAAGATAAATAAGTTATAATTTAAAATTTTTAAAAGGTAAAGCAGTATCCAGTGCCGAAACTAGGGGGTGGGAGAAAAGGGGGTATGTGCCTCAGGCGCCAGAATTGAAGGCGAAGATGGCACCAAATGAGGATTTGGATTGTTGTCTCTGTACTAATTTGTCACACATATTTTTGTTTCTTAGTCAGAGTTTACATAGATTATAAATGATATCTCATGTTGAGAATGTTACTCCCAGTAGAAAGGATACCAACAATTATACTTGCTAAGACATAAATCTGTACGTGAACATGTAAGACACGTATCGAAGTTTCGTTCGGAAGGTGATTTGTTTGGAACAGAGTGCGCCTCCTGGCGGCAGGAAGTGGAAGTAAAAAAGACCTACAGCGCGTGCGCAGCACGCTTCATATGCGGTACCGCAGGCAGCGGGAACACGTGCCAGATGAACGTTTAGATCAGAATACGCCCCCTGGCAATGAAATGTGGAAATAAAGGATTTTCCGTCACGTGCGCAGAACTTTTGAATAAATAATTACATACAAAATGGGGTTAAAGATATAAAATCTTACAAACTTTAGGCTTGTTTAATTTTATTATCACGGGCCCGGTCATCACATTTTGTGCTAGCTAGTAATAAAAATGTCATATCTAAATAACAGGTTTAAAAGTCTATTAAATACTAATTTGTGGAATTACATACATTCATAAAATCGCACCCTACATAAGTTTTGTTAATTTTATTTGATAAATCTAATATCGCTTTATGGTAATTATTTTACCTTATGAAAAAAATGCCTTTTTAACGTAGTTTGTCTTTATAAAAGTGAAAATACTTTTTAAAAAATCGATATTTTAACATTATTCCCATTTATTTACTGCAATGTCTGTAGTATACTTAGTTATATGCTATCATCTAGCATCTTCAAATGTAAGATTTTGACTTTTTAAGAAAACTTCATTATTAAAATTCAGGTACTGGCGGTATCATTGTTTATATGGATAGTAAAACAGGAAAAGTATAAATAAAACAAAGAGTTCGAAAAAAGGAAAATTAAATCAAACATCCTGTTTAAATTTCATACCTTCAAGCCTATGCAGACTTGAAATAATAACATGATGCGTATTAAACACATGTAATATTTCTTAATTTATGGTCTAATAACAATTGTTTATGCTATATATATATATATATATATATATATATATATATATATATATATATATATATATATATATATATATTTGCATGTACAATTTTAATTATAATGAATCTTTTATTTAAAAAAAAAGAATAACCTAAATTCACTTTATTATAGCGATCTAATTTCCCTTTTTTTATTTGAAACAACTTTTATTTAGTTAATCGATCTCATTTTTCTACACGGAAATTTAATTTATGAAAGAATATATAGTTTTAAAATTAATGTGTAGGGAAAAAAGAGGAATCCTCAAATCATATTCTTTATTAACATAGTTCTAGTACATTTCTCTTCTTATAAATAAATTATTAGTTGTAAGTGCAGACAAATTACGTATATAACATTAAAAAAAATAATTATACAGAAAAAAGAAAGAAAAAGGTATTTAATTCAAAGCCTGTTTTTGTTGCAGTTTTATGAATAAAATAATCCTTTATAAAATATCGTAAAATACGATTAAAAATTTTAAACTTTCTTATCACCTTCCAAAGTCTTATTATCTTAAATATTTCGATATATGTCTGCAGTGTCAAATTAATATTTTTAATATCTCATAATATTCCATTCTAGGAGGCCGAATCGATCATTCACATCACTTCAACAACGCGCACAGAGCACTTGTGGATACATTAGCATTAGAAGACGCTGTAGTTGCAGCACTTGGAATGACTCGTCCTGACGACACTCTAATTGTAGTCACTTCAGATCACTCACATGTCTTCGCATTTGGAGGAACGCCAAGAAGAGGAAATCCAATACTTGGTATAATATATATCCTCCTCCTTTAAAATATATCTGTTTAAGATAAATTTTCTGGAGGTCTTATTTTTTAACAGTAGGTTTAATGGGATTGTCGAAACAGGCGAATAAGTTTATTAAAGTTATGCGCCTAAGATTAACAAGTTGGAAATTGTACGTCAAACGTGACAAACGAGGTGCGTTCGTACTTATAGCTAGTTATATAAACATTCAGAAATTGATGATTTTTAATTCTGTAAAATGAATTATATCGTCTGCAGATTAATTTCTGTCATAAAATAAGTATCTCGGTCGCTTGACAATTAAACCTCGGAAGCTCCTATAACAAGAAAGCACCGATTTTTTTTTTAATTCAAATTTCTTAATAAATATTTTTATTAACCCTCTAAGCGTGTAGAACGTAATATTCCGTTAACTAAGCTCCAGGTTTCACTGCAATATATGCAATGTTTAAGATAATATAATTCTACAGATTTTATGAATTTTCAAAACATTGAAGAATGATTAATACTCTCAAGGGTTACATTCATATTTGTAATTAAGTTTTATTTATAATGCTGAAAGAATAATATTTTTTTTAGCATTTAAAACAAAAGGCAGTGAAAACAACATTACAATTTTACCCTTTTTCAAAACGCTCAGAGGGTTAATATCTGCTAAAGTTTTGATTCGATTTTCATAAAATTTGAAATGCCTCGACAGAATTCTGCAAAGATAATATATCTTAAATTGCAAACCATTTGGTTGGAATTTTTTTCGCTGTTATATGCGGACGGACAGACAGACAGACGGATGGACCAGACGACGACAATAAGAGCTACGTACTTATGTAATTACGAAAGCACCTAAAAACTGTCATTCAAAAATTAAAATTAATCCTGTAAATGTCACAGTTTTTTCTTTTTTTTGAAAAACTTAAATCTGTTTTTTACTCACCCATCATACGTAGTATAGGGTAAGTCTTAAAATCGTTTTAAAAATCGAATTTGTTTTTGACGGATTTACACGTTTCAGACACTGGAGATTCCAAAAAACATATTTTTAGAAAAAAAGAAAATGCCGTTCATCTATCTCTGTGTCTGTAAACGCTCTATCTCCCGAACAAATTGAGATAGAGACTTGAAATTTGGTATGTCCTTAGTATGTAATAACGAAAAGAAGATTATTGAATATCAGTAACCTTGAATATCCAGAGCTATTTTTTTCGGACTCTCGAAATATTCGTTCTGGTTAAGGTATATAAAAATTTGCGAAATTATTTATTTTAAGGAATGAATATAAAATACAGTAAAAAAGTATAAATTTTGCATAAAGAATGAAGTCGATCGGGTAATTAGTTGCCGAGAAATTTATAATCATATTTTCCACTCTTCGATTTTTAATGACTCTGCATTTCATTCAAATTTCAATTCAAAGATATATTTTAATGGGAAATGAGACTCTTAATCCGACGCAGTAAACTGTTAGTTAATATGTTTATCATTTTTGGAGTTATAAGGATGCTTCTTTTATGCAATTCAGTAATGGGGTATTTAAAGTTTATGACGTCATCAAGCTATGATTTTATTCCAATTGCAATGCATTTTATAAATAGTTTACACATGTTTTATTTCCATATTTTATATTATGCATATCCATGATGTGTAAGAATTACGCTCGCCCCCACCGACTAGTTAAACTTAGTAACTGTTTTTCTAAGTTAATTATATATCTCTATAAAGGTATCTTTTTTTTCTCTACGAAATATTAAAATTATGCCTATGTATAACAATGAAACATTTTGTGACTTATTTCTTTAAATGAACAAAATATCTTTACAAACCTTTTCAATAAGTATAATAAGCAATATTTTTTTATTTAATGACTATATAAACAAAATAATAATATGACTATAGTTAAAATGCCACATTATTAACGGCTTTATCTATAAGAGCAGAGCCTGTATTCAGAGATATTATAGAGGGATGCCAGGGGTCACTGGCTTTATTTTGTCCAAATTGTATGCTGCCCCTATAATTTTTCCCAACTTTGTTTGTTTACAAATGTAATTAAAAAGATTACAAAAAATTACATAACTGTTTAAACATGTTTGTCTTTATAAAAATTTTTTATGTATATTCTCTTTTGTACAAGCATAATAAAGAACACGACATACTGCTGTACTTTATATTCAAGAAGTAAAAAAAATCTTATATTTTTTTCCATTACTGTAGATCTAGCAAAGTTTAACATACGATAGGAAATTTGAAAAAAAAATTAGAAAGTATGTATAATAAAACTTTATATTATCTATGTCTCAAATATTCTATTTAAAATTTAATAGTTGTGAAATTATTTTAAAATTTCTCTATATTTGCACCAATTAAATCATCTGAAACAAATATATATTGTTTAATAATTAATAATTTGAAGTGTGTATCTTAATATGTATTGATTTTTATTTATTATTATGTGTCATTCTTATTTGCTTTTAAAATATCTAGATTTTTTTACTATCTATAAATGTATCTCAACGTTTCGCTTAAATGATAGTTATAGAAATGCATTTCTTTACCATATCTTAAGCACTTAAGGTGTTTTGGGAGCTAAATGCATTCCAAATGACTATTATGTACACTTTCCAACACAGTTGAAAAGGTTTGGCCATCTGTCCGATATATGATATATGTTTTCAAGTATAGATATATGTTATTCAAGTTTACAGCTGAACGTTCGGTTGAAAGAGAAGTGTGTAGATTTAATAGTTCATTTACAAGGGCACTCAAAAGAATTCCGTTACATTATGGTCCATGGGAAAATATTGTTTCCAGTGCATTTTAACGATGTGCAGATTTTTTAAACATATTGAAATTGATATACATCACTGAGGTGCACTACAAGATGATTTTTATAGTATATGTGGTTCATAGATCATATACAGGGATCATATATACAAAGCTGCCGAAAAGAATTCGGATAATTTTCTGATTATAGAAGGTAATCAACGAAATCGGGATTTCAAATATATTAAGCGTTTTTCAAATTGTTTGCTTAGACATCATCATTTACCTTATTAAAAAGAGAAGTTTTGTTACAGTATTCCGAATGTATTGGAAGGTGTTTGATAATCTATGCTTGACACAGGATTTTTCTTTCTTGTTGTTTATTTTTAAACCATTTGTTTTTTATAAACAGAACTAAATTTTTTTTTATTGTTATTGAAAACGTTTACAATACGTTTGATATTCCGCCATTTTGCTAAAGATGTAAAATTGCAAAATACCATGGATCAAGAACTAGATAATTATGTGTATTTAAACGTGGTTTTCGTTTTGTTGGTTTAAGAAGAAAGCAATTGTCGGGATAATTTTAAGTACAGTAAAACGCTATACGCTGCTCAAAACCGTGACAAAACGAGTATGAAACCCGCTTTCTTCAATAAAAGTAAAGAAAATGTAGATTTTTAAGGTTTAAAATATGTGTATTTTTTAACCAAAATAACTTACATATTTTTCTTCGCTTCTAGGTATTTCTTATAAATATAAATATATTTATAATAATATTTATTTGGAAATATATGTAAGTTCCTAGCTGAAAAACTACAATAACCCGTTAAATTTTACTTGGAAAATTGGAAATTCATTATCAAGATCAGTTGATCTTCAATATTAAAGAGCAATTCGCCAGTCATTTGTCTAGTGGCATTTTACCCAAGTGTTACTAGAATAACGTGGTTGTAGAAGTAACCAAAAATTCGACATTCGACAATTACATCAAAAAATATTTTCTGATATAAAATAAACGTTCATTTTATCAGTTTCGATATCCAAAACTTTCTTTTTCGTAAGAAACCTTTAAAAGAACAACCAATTAGAAACTTAGAATACAACTAGTTTCAGATATTAATGTAGACAACTTTCTTGAAATGTACAGCATATTTTTAATGTTAGAGAATCGTTTCTGGAATTGCTTCCTAAAATTCTGCAGAACGTTGTATTTAACTACGATTCTGGAAGTTCTTATCTTCGAAAAACTGTAGGTAAAGAACGAACCAGAAACATCGGACACTAGTTGGTTTCATAAAGTAACCACCTTTAAACTGTCCCTTTTACTATTGAGTATGTTTGTTTGTTTGCCCTAAGACTGCCGTCGAATTTCGTATAAAATATTACTTTCTCCATTTTAGAATTTATTTTTATAAAATTAGATCCTTTATTAAATTTAAATTTTCATCTTATGTAATATTATCTTAATCTTATGATAAAAACTTTTCGCAGTTAGCAGTAAAAAAATACCACTTTAAGAATGTTCTGCATTTACTGATTCATTAATCAATTTGTTTTTATTAAAATAAAAATATTTTCGTTTTAGGTTTGGACAATAAAGAGTCTGACGTTGATAGCATGCCTTATACCACTCTGCTTTATGCAAACGGTCCTGGTTATAACCGAAACTTTCCTACTGGAAGAGAAAATCTAACAGGAGCAGACACAGGTAAAATATTAGAAATTTTGAATAAATTATTACAAGTAGTTGTCGATTGTTAAGAAAAGGCAACGTAACATGCTTAACATTCTTTTATTATTTTAAACATTTTGGAAATTTTATAAAATCTGTTTACAAAGAAAAATGCTTTTCCTATTTCATGCAAATGAGCTGAAGATGAAATTAATTATAGCCACTGTAGCTACACTAATGAACTTATTTAAAAAAGAGATACTTATTATGTGGACAACGCGCATGCAGAAGTGCTTGAGTCTACCAATCATATTTCGAAAGTCCACGAAAACTTAAAAAATATGTATGTATAAATTGTTCATATATTTTTTTGTTAGCGATTGTAAATATTGGATTTTGATAGAAAGAAATAGAATATTCTTCACCTATTAAGTTTTTTCTTAAAAAACATCTTAAGTGAAGAAATGTTTTGAATGTTTCATTGTATTAGACAAGTAATACTTTTTTCATACTCTGTACTCTTGTCTAACAGAAGCACTGTTACTATTTGCACATGAAATAATTTATAAATATAAGTCTACATCAATCTTATATATATTAAATGTTGGATTTTATTTATATTTATATATTTTTATGTATGTGGATTTTTTTCTATTTTATACATTTTTGATAGATATTGGATTATATATTATATATTTTATTCCTTCATCCGACATCCAGTAATTTTTTTGTGTGTTCCCTAAGTACAGTAACCTCTCACTTATACGTGATACACGGAAATTATTTTTCAGCGCCTTTTTTTTTAAGGTAATTTTCACCTTATTAAATCGCAAAATTTAGAAATCGAATTTTGCTGTTTTAAAATAGTGGTATGAAAAAGTAATTACTGACAATCGCGTATAAATGAGTGGTTACTGTATTTAAACGCGCAATAATATTAACTATCTGTTGGAGATACGTTGGCAATGTAAATTTCAAAAGTGTTCATAATGAGTTAAGGACTAAGATTATGCTGAAGAAATATTGATGAAATAAATTTTAAAGGAGCTACACGTTTTAAATTTTTATAACTGTATTTTGATCTTATAAGTTACATTAAAAAACAATTATCCAAGTAAATCAGTCAAAATACCCTTCTTTTTACGATATAAACTCACCGAGTTATCATATTTTGAATTTCGTTAGCTTTCGGAAGTTTCCTGCACTGAAAATGGACAGACAAGTTTTTTTTTGCGCGAGAAAGATCCGAAATATTATGAAATAGAAAGTATCATAACTAGGTGAATTTCAGTTGTAAAAAAAATAAAAGCTATAATGTTGTGCTCGTGAGTGCATGGAGAAAAGTTATCTATATGCAATTTATAGGACACAGGGGCCGTATAAAAAATTAAAATGTGTAATCTTTTGAAAAATAATGGCAGGACTATTTCATCCCCACAATCTTAATCCTTTCCTCATTTTAACACTTTTGTAATTTACATCGCCAATTACATCAACAATAGGTGACAATTTCATGCGCGTGTTTATCTTGATGGAACACCCTGTTTCATTTTATGTGCACGTACATAAATATAGTAGATTATGTGCGCTTTTTCAATATACATTAGATTATTGCATCTAGAAGTAAGTATGTGCATGCGTCAATTGCATGAAGATTGTTAAAAAATTTTAAATCTGCGCTTGTGATGCCGAAAAGATTGATGAACAGACCTATATGTATATTATATCAAATGGAAATTACTTGACTGTAACATGGCGTAATGTTTTAAGAAAATTTAAAACATTTGATATTATAAAAACTTACTTAGTTGTGAAAATATTAGGAATATGAGCTTATACTAATAAAATGACAGATCTTAAATATTTCAGACTGAATGGTTGTGTTTTTGGAGCTTTTAACAGATAATTCCACTTTGTCTCATAAATACGCTATTCAGTTGAAATCGGGTGAATGACTAGGCAACATAACGGTTTAAACTCGGAATAACATCTCTCAAACCAATATCGGATTGTTCTTGATAGGATGCAGGGTGCATTGTCCTGCTGAAAAAAAAAAAAACTAACCATCCGGAAATATGGCCATCAACGGGTGTACTTGGAGAGATACAATGTGGATTTAAGTAATGGCATCGATAGATGCTATCGTGGGAATTGAAGGACCATGTGTAAATCGAAAATTTAAAAAGTTGTCATGTTGTGTGGAATACTAGATCCATAGCATAATGTGCTTTGTGTAAAACACGGATCCCGCCACCAGCTTTATGGAGAATTCAGAATTCGTCATACCAGACAACTTCGTCCAAAGATTATATATCAAAAGTCTGCATTCGCCAGTCCATTAAATACATTTGCTTTGGTTTTGCAGCGAAATCAAGGGAACTGTTATTGGTCTTCGGCTTTAAAATCTACTTTTTTTTATCCATCTTGCAGAGCGTATGGATATGCATTGCAAAATCCTTAGTTGTAGACCGGGAGGCGGCAGCGCGACAATCACCTCATCGAGTTGACGGCTAAAATTCTAGAATTAGTTAAAACTCGATTCGCATATTAAAATGCAATCGGTCTGCCACGTCATATCTTGGTGGAAAACACGTGAAAAACCGATTTTAACGGTTGACTCGTAGGTTTACTATTGTATTTTCCTGCACCCAAAAGTATAAAAACATGGAGAACTGGGTGCAGGAAGACACAATGGTAAACCTACGAGTCAACCGCTAAAATCGGTTTTTCACGTGTTTTCCACCAAGATATGACTTGGCAGACCAATTGCATTTTAATATGCGAATCGAGTTTTAAGTAATTCTGGAATTTTAGCCGTCAACTCGATGAGGTGATTGTCTGCGCTGCCGCCTCCCGGTCTATTGTATTTCACTGCTATTTGTTAACTTATCACTCCTCTGTTCTGCACGCAAAGCGTATGAGTCGTCTGTCACCTATTTCGTTCAAAAGAAATGTCTGTTCAATATTCTACTTTTGGGTCTAATGTATTTGGCATAGCTGCCATTTTTTGAAGATTCAATACTCTTTTGTAAAGGAAAATCCAAGATCAGAAGTTTCTTAGATAATAGAACCGGTACCATGAGCGTTGATAGTTACTTAAAACTCTTGCTTATCCAAATGAGATATGATTTGCGACATCAACTAGTGTTACTGACGAGGAGAAAGTTTATATCAGTAAATCCGGCTTATTACGTCAATGCACGTGCTGAAAGAACGTTTTGTAACTTACAGTCCCTGGCCAAATTATTAGACACAGTTGTTTTTATTATAATTTATTAAATATCTGGAAAGATACATGAGAAATTATCATGAAACTTCAAGAGTGTAAACAACATAATAAACGTCATATATTCCCGCGAAGATTTTTTCCCGAAATTCCATAAGGAGCCGTCAACAAATTGAAGAAAAACGAATATCTTTTGGATAACCCTGTAAAAACTAATGTTGCAAAAATCATTCAAACTGTAGATTATGATTACGTGGCTTATTGTAATAATGTGGGTTCATTTTTATGAAGATAGCATGTATAATCAAAGAGAAATTCACGTTTATATAAAAACAGTCCCAAATTTTACCAAGTTTTTTGCTTATAATTTGCAGTGTTTTTAATATAAAAACAAGTTATTTTCAGAAACTATGACAAACAAAATTATACACAATACCCTGCAATCAGAATTAAAAAATAATAAAAACTGTATGACAAATGAGCAGATTTACTAAATATTGTTTCACTGCGCATGCGCGAATTCAATCAAAATATACTGTGCATAATATATTAGCTTAATGTATAGACCAACTTTTATGAAAGTCTCAAAAACATAGCTTGAAAATTCTGATAGTAGTCGTCGATAGAATAAGCTCGAAATTCGCTGTTCCCAAAAGGAAGCAAAAAGATGAGGGGTTGTATCGAAATATACTAGCTTATGAAAGTTGACATAATAAGAATGAAGTGTCTCTCATTGTATATTTGGATACAACCCCTTATCTTTTTGCTTCCTTTTGGGAACAACGAATTCCATCTTATTCTATCGACGACTACTATCAGAATTTTCAAGCTATGTTTTTGAGACTTTCATAAAAGTTGGTCTATACATTAAGCTAATATATTATACACAGTATATTTTGATTGAATTTGCGCATGCGCAGTGAAACAATATTTAGTAAATCTGCTCATTTGTCATACAATTTTTATTATTTTTTAATTCTGATTGCAGAGTATTGTGTATAATTTTGTTTGTCATATTTTCTGAAAATAACTTGTTTTTATATTAAAAACTCTGCAAATTATAAGCAAAAAACTTGGTAAAATTTGGGACTGTTTTTATAAAAACGTGAATTCTCTTCGATTATACATGCTATCTTCATAAAAATGAACCCAAATTATTACAATAAGCCACTTAATCATAATCTACAGTTTGAATGCTTTTTGCAACATTAGTTTTTACAGGGTTATCCAAAAGATATTCGTTTTTCTTCAATTTGTTGACGGCCCCTTATGGGGTTTCGGGAAAAAATATTCGCGGAAATATATGACGTTTATTATGTTGTTTACACTCCTGAAGTTTCAGGATAATTTCTCATGTATCTTTCCAGATATTTAATAAATTATAATAAAAACAATTGCGCCGAATAATTTGGCCAGGGACTGTACATGGAGACCATCAAACATGATACCAATCTCGGATGATCCTTGGATCAGTTCTGACGATTTTAAACTATGTTGTAGGGGCCATAACCCTAATTATTCTGGTGAGTGAAAGAATGTTTTCAAATGTGTTTAGTTTTTGAGAAAATTGGATTAAAGTTCAGCCTATGTTTCAAATACTTATTAGTTTGATATGTTGTACGTGTTCCCCGTGGCTTGTAGGTAGCGTTCTAACAAGCTGTTATTACCATGCATATGCCATACAGCCGATATATTACCGTATATCTATATAAAGTATTTTTTAAAGAAATCGCCTGTTGAACTTTCAGAATAAAATCTGAATTATTGAATCTGTTTTCCATTAATCTCGTTTAACTTCTTTTGTAGGAGACGCGGGGTCGACCCTGTCTGGTGGCTTTATCTCTTTTATAATTAATTATATATTTTGACATGCTACAAATTTTAAGAAGAATTATGAATTCTGCATGTTCGAACTGTTTGACATTTTCCTAAGATATTACATTTGCCGAAAAAATTATATTTTTCTGCATATTTCAAACAAATATTTCTATGGAAAAAAAAAAAAAACGTATTCATGATTGGATAACGTCAACAGCATATCTTCAAAAGAGTAATAAAATATTAAATCAGTAACTCTCATACATAAATTTTGAGCAGATGCTTAAATGTTTAATGTCCTCTATATATATTTATCTCTAAAGGTTACTGAAAAAACTTCGAAATATTTTTTCTAACAAATAAAAACACTCCGATCGTTCTTAAAATTTAGTCAACTGGGAATGCAAATTTCATCTGCAAATGTAACATACAATTTACTATACATATATAAAATATATTTCTAAGAAATCGTCTGTTGAACTTTCGGAATAAAATCAGAATAAGTAAATTTGCTTTTCATTAATCTCGTTTAACTTCATTTGTAGACATTTACGAGGTTTTTAAAGATATATATTACATCCTTTGTGCTTTTCTCCAAGAATGTGTAAAATATTCACGCTCATGCGGAAAAAAAAGTTTTTAATAAAATGTGTCGTTTCCAATGTCATTTTACGTTTTGAATGATATCAAAGTATCCCAGATTAAATGTAATTATTTGCACTAGTACGAAGGATGATTAAGCAATTTTCTTCAACTTTTCACCGATTGATTGCATATGCACTATATTGCCAAAGGTGATTGGTCACTTGCGATTTTACACGTTTTGTTAACTATCTAGAAAAATACATGAGGAATTAACCTGAAACTGCAGGTGTGTAAACAGTATATTATAGCTTATATATTTCCGTGAATATTTTTTTCTGAAACCCTATAGGGGACTGTCAACAAATTGAAAAAGAACGAATATCTTTTGGATTACCCTGTAAAACCTAATGTAGCAAAAGTGTTCAAACTCGAGATTATTAATAAGTGGTTTATTGTAATATACTGTGTTAATTTTTATGAAGATAGCATGTATACTCGAAGATAAATTAAGGTTTTCATAAAAACCGACCCAAATTTCACCAAGTTTTTTGCTTATAATTTGCAGAGTTCTTAATATAAAAAAAAGTTATTTTAAAAAAATATGCCAAATAACATTGTACATAACACTCTGCAATCGGAATTAAAAAATAACAAAATATGGGTGAAAAATGAGAAGGTTTACTAAAAAATGTTTCACTGCGCATGCGCGAATGCAATCAAAATATAATATGCAGAATGTATTAGCTAAGTATATAGAGCAACTTTTGGGAAAGTCTCAAAATCATAGCTTGAAAATTCTGAAAATTATCGTCGATAGAATAAGCTCGAAATCCGTTGTTCCCAAAAAGAAGCAAAAATATGAGGGGTTGTATCAAATATCTGTTGATTAGTGCCCAGATAGCGTACACAATATTGCACGTACTACTATATTTGGATAAAACCCCTCATCTTTTTGCTTCCTTTTGGGAACAACGGATTTCGAGCTTCTTCTATCGACGATAATTTTCAGAATTTTCAAGCTATGATTTTGAGACTTTTACAAAAGTTGCTCTATATACTTAGCTAATACATTATGCATATTATATGTTGATTGCATTCGCGCATGATCAGTGAAACATTTTTTAGTAAACCTGCTCGTTTTTCATCCAATTTTTATTATTTTTTATTACCGATTGCAGAGTATTATGTACAATGTTGTTTGACATATTTTCTCAAAATAACCTTTTTTTATATTAAGAACTCTGAAAATTATAAGCAAAAAACTTGGCGAAATTTCGGACTGCTTTTATAAAAACCTTAATTTCTCTTCGAATATTCATGCTATCCTCATAAAAATTAACACAGTATATTACAATAAACCGCTTATTAATAATCTCGAGTTTGAATAATTTTGCTACATTAGTTTTTACAGGGTAATCCAAAAGATATTCGTTCTTTTTCAATTTGTTGACAGTCCCCTATGGGGTTTCGGGAAAAAATATTCACGGAAATATATAAACTATACTATACTGTTTACACACCTGCAGTTTCAGGTTAATTCCTCATGTATTTTTCTAGATAGTTAACAAAACGTCTAAAATCGCAAGTGACCAATCACCTTTGGCATTATAGTGTATTTACTAAACTAATAATGCCGATGTCTACAAATATAAACATTTTCTATTTCGTCATTTAACATGTTGTAATATATTTAAAACAAATCAAATATTAAAATTATAGTTCAGGTTTTGTTTCATTATTTAAATATATTTTTATAAAATATATAAAGAGATGCATTATTTCATAATTTGGATTTAAAATATATATATACATTTAAATGGAAACAAAAGCAGTAAGTTTTAAAAAGATGAGATATTTAGATATAAATTGATTTGGACATTCTTCAGCAGAAACATTATTTTAAAAATTTTAGAAAAATTTTGATGAAACATAACGTCAGCATAAACGTAATTCAATTTTTAAAGAAAATAGAAAAGGTTCAAAGCTGCCGAATTCACATTTCTGCTTATAGCTTGTCAAAAAAAAAAAAAACAGAAAGATTCACAAGATCGGACCTGTGGCGGTTGGGCAGCGTGCGGAAACGCTAATTCCGCGCCATGAAGACCACGCCCAAAAGATTAAACTAATGCGTAATAGAAACGTATGCAAAAATTAACTCCCAATATCTCAAAAATAAGGTACATTTACGGAAAACCTTTCACCAGAATAGTTACTGGTATGACCCTCTACAACATTCATAACACTCCCCTGGTTAGTGCATTTTTTGTTAAGAATTTTTTCGGTATTTTCAAAAAGATCTCTATAATTCTTAAATGCATATAAACATAAAAATTTATATGTAAGAAGTTATTATCTAACGTAAAATTCAAATTTTAGGAAATTTGCTTATACATTACTTTTTTCGAATAATTCAAGTATCGCAATGCGCGAATAATACCTGTTTCATCTTAATGCCAATACACAATAAGATGTATGGTCTTTCATGTATTTACGATGAAATAGATTGTCATAGAAAAGAAAAAGGGCGGCCTTGGCTGTTTTGTTAAACAGATTTTACATATTCTACTGAGATTTTTACAGGAAACAAACATAATACAAATGTTTTATAAAAATATATCTTGTTAAAAAATCTTTGTTTTCTCTCTATTGTTTTATGTATTTAAATTATATGATTTTATGTCCTTTTATTAATATGGATGAATCAGCATTTTTTTGCAATTGACAGAAAAATAGACAACTTTTCGAATAATTGTTTTCTTTATTGCATCCTATTAGGACGTGGTTCACTCTTTGATGAATTCACACATTAACGTTCACAGTTCCTAAATATTTTATATTTGTTATTACTTTATTCAAAGGCAATTGGCCAAAATCTAAAGAAAGTTTGGATATGCATTAAATTACATGTTTTCTTGTATAATAATTTTACAAATTTACAAATTCAGTGGAAAGGACGCTAGTGCATTTAAATGTGCATCGTTTGGATACGACATTATCCCTTCATAAAAACAGCAAAAGAATTTTTTGATAAGAATGAAATAAAGTTTTTAAAAGTGCTCTTGAATAAATCAATGTAATAATGCAAGTGATCTGTTTCGAGTTATTTGCCAAGACAACAAATCTTTAGTCTAAATGTATAAAATGGAGGGTATTTTATGAATAAATAATTTTCATATTACATAGGAATAGCATTAATAGACAGATTTATGCAAGAAAAAAAATCGGATGCCCTTTTTTCTCGCTCTGAAAAAAATATTTTATTTTCGTGAAAAATATCGTATTTTAGTAAAGATTGAGCTGTTCTTTTCATGTACACACGCCATCCTAAGGTTTTTCTTTCATAAACAATTATACAAGGTACAGAACTCTGTCAAATGATGCATTTTTAGGAGTGGTTTGCAGTCTCGTACTCTTTCCAAACTATTGGTATTCTGAGAGGAGTTCCTTGATAATTTTTTAATTAATTTTCTGGTACTTCTCTATTATCCCGTCAACCACTTTTCATAACAAAAAACTATCGCCAAACTGTACCGCCAAATAAACGGGAAAACGATGCTATTGGAATATCAAAATAAATAAATAAATAAAATATAAGAAACTCGGCCGTTTAAGGACACAATTTTTATTTATTTAATGAAATGACTAATATATCAGTAAAACATAATGACAAATACAGACAAATGTCGAATTAAAAACCACTTGATGACATAACAAGCACGTATAATGTTTGTGACATCAAGTAAATGGGACTGCATTTTTGGCGTTTAATCTTACAGTTTGGCGATAGTTTTTTGTTATGAAAAGTGGTCGACGGGATAATAGAGAAGTACCATTTTTTTTACAAAAAAGCACGACAGGTTTTAAGCGTTTTTTCTTTCTTTTTTTTATTTTCTGTAAATAAATTGATAACAGAAAAGAAAACCTAATATTTTACTAATAATTTTAGCTCAAAAAATTACTAAATGTATTAATTTACAGTTTTACCGCAGATGCTACAGTTTATGATATAAACATAATATAAGATATCAATTAGAGGTATTCACAACTATGATGTTGTGGCTGTCCATCAGAAACAATCTCTGATCGTAACACTTCATCCAGAAGTTTAGAGAGTGTGTAAAGTACGTGATAGTTGAAATTCTTTTTGTGCTTCCCTTTTAATACTAACGATCATCATGTTGAAATATATTAAATCTGGACTCATTGGACCACAAGAACTTTTGTCGTTAATCAAGAGTCCGATCTTGAAGTCATACTTTCCGACTAGTGGCAGTAATTAGAAGCTTTCTTGTTTTGATACAAGTACGTAATCTCATTCGCTTGAGTTTCCGTCCCATTGTACAGGATGGAAAAGGTCTTGCTTTCCTTAGTGAAACACAATTATATTTTACTATTCATGTGCATGATTGTACGTCATGGTTGTTTAGGATCGTTGTTTTTGACACCACATTTATCGCGAAGATCTTGGTTAATTAACCTCTTTCATAGATTTAATAAAAGATGGACAGAATGCAAAGTAATGGTGGTAATTGAATCAATCTCCTTGCAGAATTTTTTCTCTTTATGCAGACGTTCACCTTTTTTGTGCTCTGAAACACTGGTGATTTTCTACTATTATGTTTTCAATGTTCTTTTGCAGCTGCGATTTTTTAACGATAAATTTTTTCTCTATTTCTGCATTATTTAAGGAAGAAATGGGTGTTCACTTAGATTTTTTTTTAATGTGTTACATTTTTTCCATTTAAAAATTAGCACGTTTGAATTCATGTCATGACATTTTTTTGTGTGGCAGGTGGTGAGGAAGGTCAGGAAGTATAAAAAATAGTGAGTTTAGTATTTAATATCTATTGTATTTATCATCAATTATTATTTCTTATAAAAATACAGTTATTTTCCATACGATCTTTCTAATGAAGTGACTTTGACGTACGTATATTTCATATGAGTTAAATAATGCATGCAAAACTAATATGTATTTAGCGAAATTGGCTATAAAATCAATATTAAAGAAATTTGTGTTGAATATCACATTTAAAAATATATTCAGAAAGTTTTAAAACGCATGATTAATGTAATTTTTTAATAGGCATAAAAATGAGCAGCACCCAGAAAAAAGTTTTGTTGAATCAACAAAAATTTGGTTGACCCAACAAAACTTTTTGTTTAAATATAGGTCAATACAAATTTTGTTTGAATCAACATTTTTTTTTTTTTTTTTTTTTTTTTTTATCGTCAGCAAAAAATGTTTTGTTAATTCAAGTAAAATGGTTCAATTTTACTTGAATTTCCTAAAACAACCAAAATGTACTCAACAAAACATGTTTTGTAGTTTTTATCAATTCCTTTTTCTGGGTGAGGGATCTAAAAAATCTTTTCATGTGTTCTTGTATGTACTAATACAATGTTTATTATTTCAGAGGACAAAAATTATGTACAGCAAAGCGCAGTACCGCGAAGATGGGATACCCATGGTGGTGAGGATGTACCTGTGTACGCCCATGGACCCATGGCACATCTATTCAGAGGAGTACTGGAACAAACGTACGTTCCTCATGCCATGGCATACGCTGCATGCATTGGACACTACAGAGACGATTGTGAAAGAAGGAGGCGACATGCCTTCCATAGGCAGGTGATAGACTGCCCTTCTGCACATATGGATTCCTCTGCTATCAATTATGGACAAGATATTTTTATGACCGTGCTACTTGTACTATTGTATTTTATCAGATGATGACTGAATGCCATGAATAACCATGGCTAAAGCAAAAAAATATATATAAACAGGAACAAAAATATTTATTGCACACGACAAACATTAGTCGTCGATTGCTCACTTTGTGTATCGTGGAACTGTGGTTTTGTTGGATTCTGTGATCGAATTTTCATATCTGTAGCCAACTGGCAAAAGACTCGAATAATATGTAACTTTGTAAAATATATATACATAACTATATCGATGTTGAGTAAAAAAAAAATCATTGACTAGAAAAACACATTCATTCCAGTGATATCTAAGGATACATGGTGCAGCTTTTTTAAAGGAAACTAATTAAAAATTCCTTTGTGTTCTTCCAAAAAAAACGAGCTGAAATTTGTATTAGAAATTTTTGGGATCTTTAATATTTAGCAATTAAAATATTGTAAAGAAATCGATATTTACAGATTACTTTTTAAAAGTTGGTCTTACACAATGTCAGTTTTAAAGTATCATATCTTTAAATCACAAAGTATTTATTGCATAATTAGACGACTGAATTAAAAATGTGTTACAAATAAAGATATTACTTATTAAAGTAACTTTCATGAATTTTATAGAAATAAAAGGTACTTTTCAATACACAATTTAAAAGTTCTTATTTTAGTAAACTGTATATACAATGTTTAAGTTGTATATCGATCTAGTTATTTATTTGATAAATTTCACATTCTTTTACAAATTTTATTTTAAATTAATATATGCTTGTGTATGTGGACAATTTATATGTCCAGGCAAACCTCGGATTTGTGCCAAATAAAAATATTTTTTAAGATACGTTTCAGTTTACTTTTAATACAGTCGAATATGGGTAAGTAAGGACTTAAGGGATAAACCATTCAATGTCAATTAAAGAGATTCTTATTTATCCAGTTGTCTGAATTATCTACGATCAACTAGGGTTTTACATATAAGGGGCGTTCAAAAAGAAACGAGCCGCAGTCTGGAATGCGCCAACCGGTGACAGAATGGTAATATCGTTGCGTCAGTAACAAAGAGGGTTTCCGACAAGAGCTCGGAAGACCACATACCCGCCACTAGAGGGTGACGAGTGCAAGTCACGTGACTACAAAGCTAGCAGAAGCATGCATCAGTCGTCCAACGCTTGGATATTTTAATTAGAAATTTAAAACTACAACTTCATTGCTGTACGAAATTCTAATCATAATGTGCAAATAAATGAGATTTGAATTTTAAATATAATTAATAAATCATTTTTATTTTCCATGTGAAATATAATGTTGTACGTGTTATCAAACAATTTGTTGGAAATTAAGAGTTATTTTTAATTATATAAGTTAAAGGCATCATTTGTATTTCTACAGTAGGGTTAACATAATTTAATAGTATGCGTGTTATGAATATTGAAGAGCTAATAATTCCGCTATGTCTTTTATTCAATCCCAAATCTAAAGTTTGCAATACCTGTGTTGTAGAAAATTGTAGTCATTACACACAAATATATAACACTCAATACTGCAATATTATGAGAGTTTCAATAATTTATTTTTACTTTTATGTATAAAGCAAAGTGATGTATACTTTATAAAAATATTTTTTATGGCTACCATGTAAGATGTTAATTACCATATAAGATTATTAGTTTTTCGGTATAAAAACATTTTAGTAGTAGGTCTCTTTTGCATATTTTATAAATATTTTGAGTCCAAATTATTTTTTAAGTCTTAAATAATCTTACAAAATATAAAGTTGGTGCTGTACAGAAATTCTGTCATAATACACCTGTAAATAAGATCTCAATACCTCATTATTCAAACAGATAATAATAATCCATTTTCAAATTCTATTTAAATAATGTTACAATATATTTTACTAAAGAAGCTTTTATTAAGAATTTAACTAAAGGAATAATACTGACCCCTATTTGAGACTTCAGCATTCATTGAGCGTGATTACCAAAATTAATTATAAAATGTATAATCAGCTATTGAATCATGCTTACAAGACTGCAAATATACAGATGCTAAAAGAAAAAAAAAGACAGAGCAAATTAAATGTGATTTAAATCAAAATTTCTGTGATAAAATGTGATAAACTCAGAAAATTTTGACCTAATTCAGAACTTGATTAAATCGTATTTAAAACGTATCCGACTTAGAGACAACGATGGAAAAATAATTCATTTAATTATTTTTAGAAATAATTGGAAATAATACAATGGTAAGATATAACGAGAATTTTTATTTTTCATAACATATTGCGTAAACTCGCTTTTAAAAAAATAATCAAGTAAATATCATGATTGAAAATTTACATCTTTATTAAAGATGGAAGAAGGGTATTGAAGATGGTCACACATTTATTACATACAATAGATGAAGTTACTTAACTAAGAACGACTAAAACCAAGTTCTTCTTTTATTTATAAAAAGTTCTTCGAAAATCAATGTTAAAATTTTTCTTTAAACCATTTTGTAATGTTGCACAAATATCACATAAATCTGGATTAAAAAGTTTTATGCTATTACTGATTTAAGTCATATTGGTCTAGGTTTCTGCTATATCATGATTTTCAATAACTTTATATCTGTAAAAGGCAGATTTACTTTTAAAAAAATTACAATAGTTATATTTCGCTCACAACTGAATGTGCATTACACGAAAACAAGAAACATACAATCAACAAACTAATAAGATGCATAGAAAAAGACAAGATAAGAAGATGTGAAGTAAACAACGAGGTACAATGAAATGTTCATAGTAAGCTGTATACGTATATCTTATACGAATTTTCTTAAACTTAATGTGAACACTACATACTTTTATTTTATTCTACATTTACCTAAAATACAAAGTTTCATTTCTGTATCTGTAAAACATGCAAAATATTTACAATGTGATTAGGAATTCAGACACTATAGAAAAACTTATTTTGACGATTGAGTGATATCACAGATTAAAAAAAAAAATAGTTTTTATCTTTTGAACTGAGTCAATGTAGAAAAACTTATTTTGAAGATTGAGTTATATTTCAGATTAAAAAAATATATATATAACAATAACTCATAGCAAGAGTAATATTAATCAACAGAAAATTAAATTATATTAAAATTATGACACTGGAAAATTAACGATTATACATATTTGCTGATAACTTGAAAAAAAAAATCGTCAAAAGTGAACAAAAATGTATTTGAAGGAATGTTCAACCATTCGAATTCTATAAAAAATTAGAGATCATTCTAATCATGAACTTTCATATATATATATATATAATCACATTATTTGTTAATAATTAATGTTTCAAAAACGCAATTAAAATAAAACCTCATGAATCTAGACTAATTGGGCTGTATGCTATCCGAATTAAAAAAATGAGCAATAAAATGAGCCAAATTAAGATAAGCACTTAGTGAAATAACAAAAACGCTTCCTATGCATTTGAAATAGAAAAATTAAGTAAATCTACAAGAAAGAGTGTCTTACATAACTGCCATGTTATTAAGTTGGTACAATCTAACATTTAATTGTATTACTCAGAATATAGGTTCATCTACACTGAAACTCTTGACGTGCACACTGAAGAAATTGCTGGTCTTCTTGTCGTATACTTTTGGAGTTATTTTCTAGCAATATATTTCATGCAAGAGGGTCAAATAGTTCTAGAATCGAGCTATTTGTTTTTAAATTATTATTCGTATTTCTTGGTGCTTTATTTTTATTTATTTATTTAATTTAAAGGTTTGTCTGGAAAGTCCAGATTAATGGCTTCTGGTAAAATGACGTTGTGTTCAAAGTAAGCATACATGTTAAATGCGGAACATTTACACAACTCAGCTTTATGTATTGCCAAACCGTAAACTCATACACTGCAATACATGTTTTAATGATTTCGATATTTTCATAGATTTCGCTTATCCTCTTTTTTATTCAAATAACGCTTCGCAAGATATACAATTCTGTTTATCGGCAACAATTGGAAATAAAAAAAATATCCCGAGTACCTGATTTGAAATACTGTTGTTGAAATTTTCAGCCATTGTGTCTCATAGAATATCCAACAAAACTTTTTGAGTTGGATTAGGTGAATTTTGTGAACAGTGTGTACTGTTGTGTATCGTTTACTTGTTTTAACACAGTTTTAACACTTAATTTAATTCTTTAAAAACAAATTTAAAGGAGACTCTTTGCCTACAAACGATCAATCGAGTTCTGATTTTTTGGGGAAAAGATGCTTCTGAAGACGCCAAATAAAAATCGAGAAATGTAAAAAATTGAAAAAATTCAAGTTTCAAGATGGAATGTAATAATCTTAGCAGAGAACACGCATCACAATGAATGAATACTTTCGACACTACGTCTGAATAACCTCTGATCATATAAAGTCATAAAATGAAGAAAATTCCTATGCGAATTCGTTACTTCAAGTTACAATAAATAAATAAATAAATAATAAAAAAATATCCAAGTAATAAATAACTACATAAATAAATAAATAAGTAAATAAATAAAATAAATTAAAATAAATGACAGAGGAATTTCTCATGATGATAAAAAAAAAGGCATGCAGAATTTTTACACTTAAAAATATTAATATTATTAAAGAAAAATTATTAAATGTGTACAGGCCATTTTTTTATTTTATTCAAATGTGCTTATTTAGCAATTATATTTAGCAATTTTACCCGTGTTTCTGTAAACGCATTTTTTAACGACGATGCTCGCTTACTCACATTCATTTTAAAAATATTTTTCAAAGATACAATAATTTGAAGACACTGACGAAAAATCTGAGCATCAAAACCGTGAAAATTCCAGTTTAACGAAGTTAAATAGTGCTATCTCAATAGAAACGGTCCATTCAAATGATCAAATTTTTGTAACGCTCCATCTCAATAACCGCCAATCATAGCAAATCATAAAAAGAGAAAATCATTTCTGCGCATGCGTTACTTCCGTTTAAGGTATCCGCCTACGTTTAAAACGTCAATTTCGATGAAAATTCCCAATTTCTTTTTATTTGATTTTCTTATAGAATGAACATTTCTGTTTCTAAATCTGTTTTTATTTTTCCTGTACGCCTATTAGAAATAAAATTAGAGACCTTTAAAAAACAGCTGACGTCGTTAATTTATACCGGAAGTGGAGATATCTAAACCGGAAGTGGATCGAAAATTGAGGTTTATTAAACTGTTTTCGCGCATTTTTTAGTTTTTACAGTTAATACTATATTTTAGCTTTATCTATAGCACTGCCTCAAAGGGTTTTTTTTTTTTTGTACTACATTATCAAGTTATTAGCATTTTCTGCAAAATTTGATTTTTATCAAGAAAAGTTGAATACTATTGCTCTAATTCAAAATTTTACTATTCTATAACCAAGAAATTTTTTGAGTAGCTATTTGATAATGTCTAGAGTGTAAAGAACTAAAGAATTAGCTCTAAGTGACTTATTTTTTTATATATAGCTATTTTTATGAAGAATTACACGTAAAATTACTGAAATTTTCTATGTAATTGTATATAATCAGCTGTATCTCTTTTAGATTTCCGTATATTGACTAGTTTTTAGTTCATTACACTCAAGAGTGTCTAATATGCATATGACATAAACTCGAAAATGCTCCAAAAAGAATTAAATGCATAAAAATATAGAAATATGTGTAAAATAAGCAAGCAAAAGGCTATAGTTATAAATTTAGTGGTTTTTAAAGTATTTATTTAATTAAAAAAATTCTTTTAAACTCATATGAAAGCTTTAAACGCGTTTTCTGAAAAATTCGATTTTCATCGGAAAAGGTAAACGACTATTGCTCTAACTCAAAATTGTATCTTCCTATAACCAGGAATTTTTTTGTGTAGCTTTTCGATAATGTCTAGAGAGTAATGAACTAAAGAATTAGCTCTAAGTGACTTATTTTTTATATATAGCTATTTTTATGAAGAATTACACGTAAAATTACTGAAATTTTCTATGTAATTGTATATAATCAGCTGTATCTCTTTTAGATTTCCGTATATTGACTAGTTTTTAGTTCATTACACTCAAGAGTGTCTAATATGCATATGACAAAAAAATATTTGTGTTATATGCATTTTTTTTTGTTTTTAGAGCCGGAGCCGTTTTTATTTTTAAAAAATGCTAAAAAATGACAAAATTCTTCAAAATTTTTAAAAGTTGCATAAATATTTTATATTTTTTCATTATTTTTCTTATTTTGTATTATACTTTACTTAAAAGTGGCAAAACAATACCAAAATTACCGTTTATTTTTAAAATATGGCTTTTTAAATAGCGGATAGCAATAAATATTAACATAACGACTTACAGTAGTAAACTCAAAAATGCACCAAAAATAATTAAATGCATAAAAATATAGAAATATGTGTAAAATAAGCCAGTAGAAGGCTATAGTTATAAATTTAGTGGTTTTTAAAGTGTTTATTTATTTTAAAAAGGTATTTTAAACTCATATGAAAACTTTAAACGCGTTTTTTGAAAAATGCAATTTTTATCGGAAAAGGTAAACGACTATTGCTCTAACTCAAAATTTTATCATCCTATAACCAGGCAATTTTTTGTGTAGCTTTTCGATAATGTCTAGAGTGTAATGAACTAAAGAATTAGCTCTAAGTGACTTATTTTTTTATATATAGTTATTTTTATGAAGAATTACACATAAAATTACTGAAATTTTCTATGTAATTGTATATAATCTTTTAGATTTCCATATATTGACTAGTTTTTCGTTCATTACACTCACGAGTGTTTAATATGCATATGTTAAAAAAATATTTGTGTTATATGAATTTTTTTTGTTTTTAGAGCCAGAGCCGTTTTTATAAAAAAATGCTAAAAAATGACTAAAATTCTTCAAAATTTCTAAAAGTTCAAAAGTTTCAAAAAACCAAAAAATGTGTCAAAAGTAAAGTTTTTCAAAAAAATGTCTCCGTAAGTAGTCGGATACCTAAAGAAAAAATAGGGGGGAAGAGAGAGAGAGAGAGAGAGAGAGAGAGAGAGAGAGAGAGAGAGAGAGAGAGAGACAGAGACAGAGAGAGGGGGAGAGAAGAGTTTTTTATGATAACGGTGATACACAAATGATAGAAGAAATGAACTGTAATTAAAAGATTTCAAAAATATTTATCGACAAACACAAGATGGCTTTCTTAACTATAAATTCACCTCCCAAGGTCAAAGGTGAAATCAGGCGGAGAGGCCTATCTTTTGGCCTAAGCTCATGTAGCCCCGCCCAAAATATACCTCATAAATAGGAAAGAATGTCCATCATTGGTACTTTACCTTGACCGTTGGGAAATGATAGGGTTGATATGCAAACTATGAGCAAACAAAGACCCATCTAATATAAAGCGTATCTAAATAGCTTTCTGAACAACTGACGGTTGGAGACTATTGGGCCTTTGTTTCTTTGTTTGCCAATGGTACTGCAAGTTTTACTTTTCTTATTGTGGGCTATCGTGTTCGTGAGACAACAAATAGGCAACATTTGGACAATCACTTTGTGCTACTTGTGTTGCGCTTAGAAGAAGAAGCAAATAATTAAATCTAAGACGAATAATTTTAAATTTGAATGGCAAAAGAAAACAGGAAATTAAAAGTAAGTACGATTGATGCATGCTGATCGTGAATTTAGAATATTTGTAGATATAATTTTAATCCTACTGTATTTTCTACTGTAAATGTTAACCGTTTGACTCAAAGTTATATTTCAAATATATCGTGAAAAAATGCCAAGGCGGTGATAGCACTTGTATTTTTGCTTGTCCGAAAGCGCCAAGCAACACGTTAGTTCCATTCTTACATTAACTTGAAAAAATGAAAGGAGCGCGATAGCGTTGATTTTAATAATTAAAACTGGTAAAAATTGCAAATAAAATGTATTACTTATATAATGTATATTAAAAATGTAATGATGCTATGAACAATAATCAGTAACGAAGGCAAATCTGACTTAGATAGATTCCAAGAACATTCTATTTTTAAAGTACAAAATTTTTACACTACAAAGTAAAGTTCAAATGTTAGTATGTTAAAAATCAAAATTTTATCTCTATTGGTATAATTAATATAGGTAGGACACGATACGATATATTCCTTTTATTTTATTTACATTCGATAAGAAATATTCATTTTATTTACAATGCAAGCAAAATTTGAAAATTTCAGTGGATATAAGCTTAACTCTTAAAATTGATAAAACTAAATTAAAAATTTTCGAAACATATAATAATAACATTTGTCATTTTATTTATATTGAATGGAATTTGAATGTTATATAGATGAAGCTTTGAAACGTTGGTTCCAAATTAAATCAATTCGTTCTGAACTTTCTTCTTTTAAAAATATACTACGAAACTACGATTTCAGCAGAAAGTTCCTCCGTTTATCTTGACCACCGATAGATGGCTCGAAAGTAATATTTAGTAATGAAGCTTAATTGAGGAGCAAAACTGCTGTCTCGATCCACTCGTGATTTCTGAAATAGTTTGTCGATTGCGCAAATCATTGGAATGTTAAAAGTTTTGATTATTTTATAGAAAAATAAGCGGAGGAGGGCTAATTTAAAGTAAAAGAAATTAATATTTAGGAAAACGAAATATAAAAACGAAATTAAGCATTACATGGCTTCATCTTATCGCCGACTGATAAGATGGGTGAGCAGTGGATATCGCGCCGGAATCGCCACGCTGCCTTTTATTATATTTAGATGATATTGAAATAGTCGTCGTATCGTATATAGTATGTTTCGAGAGATTCGTCAAATATGTATTATATTATAATGTGCTCCACTTCAAAATGAGCGATGTTGGCAGCAATATGATTTAAAATAAATCTGGATAACTTAAAAACTCTGTTGTGAAAAACCACTGTCATTAAAATACGCAATCAAGCGTACGTGGTAATAAATTATCCCTTTAATTTGTTTTTTTTTCTTAAAAATTACTTGAAATTAAATCCAGCTCGTTTTAGGAAAATATCCCACTTCAATCAGTTTTTCCTTTTTTTCACAGAAGTAGACTTAGTATTTTTATTACAACTTTGTAAGAGTTTTTGAAAAAAGATTACTTCGACACAAAACTAATAGAATTTTTCTACAAAACCCTATAAAATGTTCTAAAACGTTTAATACTGAACATTATTAAATTCTTGATTTATTGCTTCCATAACAGTTCCTGAGGGCTTAAGCATACATTTAATGTTGTTTTCTATTCTGAACCGTTAAAATGTTTCTCGAGATACGGAATGTCATCACTATTTCGTAGAAAGATTCAAGAAATCGACTTTTATCTATTGTTTTGGTTTGCTTGAAAACAATTACACTATAAATCACTTTCAGCATTCATAAATAAAATCATATTTCTTTTAGTGTTGTTTTATTGTTGTTGTATTCCTAATAAAAAAATTAAGAAAATGAATATTATTTAATAATTATTCCAACGACATGTTAAAAGTATATACACATATATTTATAAAAAAATATATGTGTATAAAAAATTGGGGTGATATATCTTTATAAAAAATTGGGGATTTGCCAATTTCCTGTTCTGTGTCGTTATTAGCATTGTCCTTTTTTAAAGGCGATATTAAACCGAGACTAAAATGTTTGTTTTATAACATAAATATTTTAACAGAAAGTATCCACATCTTGTATTTGTCGATAAATTCAATAAGTATTTTTTTCTAGTAACTCATTTGCTTGTGAAACCTTTTTTTAATCATTGAGAACGCTTCGGTTATATTTAGGCTGTGAACGTTTTTGGCTATTCTACAGCATATTTCATTTTTACTTCTTTTAACTCAATTCCCAACATCATGCAATTCGATTTCTTTTTAAATTTTGTTATTTGTCGTCTTAAAAAGCATCATATCTTCAAAAATTTGCATCTTGAAGCATTGCAAGTAGGAAACATCTGTAATTACTAGAGTTACATAACTCTAGACCTGGAAATATTAACAGGTCTTCCTTTACTAGAATTGGAAATTGCACGTGAGGCGTAACTCTCCATGGTAGCTGACATGGTATTACAACAACAACAAAACAAAAACAAATTCTCCATTCACTCAGTATCTCCTAATGTTCTCCCATTACGGTTTGGAATCATCTTTCTCTGGCATTCAATCTCAAACGGTGGATGAATACTACACAGATACATTCATTTACACTAATGGTTTAAAGAGCGAAGTAGGAACAGGTTCATCTTTCTGCTCGAATTACAGATCAACAATGATCCACACATGGGACATCAGACTCTCTGGGCTGAACTCTGTCTTCCCATCACAATTTCAGGCAATTAAAAATTCTATACAATGCGCTTCCAATTCCAAATGATCTTCTTTCTTAATATCACATGATAGTGTCTCTGGATTGTTAGAAATGCAAAACATTGACACACGGGATTACCAGGTAAGAAAAGTACTGCATCTAATCTCTTCCAAAATCTTTTAATTTAACTGAGTCAATGGTTACTCCGGAATTGAAGGACAAGAAATATCTAATGATTTTCCCCAATATGCAGCAAATACCATTGACCGTGACACACAATTTTTACCTTAACTTTCCTTTTCTGTTAAAGGACAAACAAAGGAAAAAAAATAGACTTAGGGAAAGACAAATGGAACATAGACACAACGGGAAGATAGGCATTTATATCCTCTCTGACGGTACATTAAAGATTTCTTTATAAGTATTAGGGCACTTTTTTATTTCTAACAAACTATGGCCCTTTTCAATATACCGCTTTAGAATTGGAAAAATAAACTAATGACACTGCGTTTGTGGGGACATCTTAATATATCTGCATTATATCTTAGAATGTATACCACTTCAACCTTTCATTTATAAAACACCCACAAATTACACTCTGAAATTGTATTAATAATATTTTGGATAAACCAGTTGTCACAAAATTGTACAATGCTCGAACCTCTTAGAAAAGAATGAATACTTATTTCAGAATCGTGACCTCACGAATTTAATCCAAGAAGAAACTCGGATAATGACCTTTAACTTGAACCTTTTCTTTCTGTTTTAGTATTAGTATTACTTATTCAAGATTTCCTTTCTTATTATTAGTACTACTTAATCATTTTTTTTTTTTTGGTCAGTAATTTTTATTTAATTATGTTTTTTTTTCTGTACCAATTATTTATTTTTTAAATCTTTTTATGTACCAAGCAGCGCCTAATAATATATTTTCAAAAAAGTGATTACTTACAAAAAATAATATTTGCCAAAAAACAAATGTGTTAAAATACATACGAATCCAGGGACATTCCTTTAAAAGACATTGAGAACTTAAAAAGTAAAATAAAAGCCTTTGTGATGAACAATAAACTCCCACATATTGGAATCTGTTTTTATTTATATAGAAAATGACTGGCACATAATATGTACAGAATAACAAAGAAAGGAAATTATTGTAATTAATAAACTTTCACTTCTAAAACAACTACAGATCTTATTTTCTTTCCTCCAAAATGTTTTATCTTGGTCTGGCCTTGTGGCTGGGTCTCTCTGGACATATTGATGGGCAACTGCTGGCGTCCATAAATACCCAAAAATCCATTACATTTGTTTTTATGTTTTGCAATGAAAGGAAAATTTTTTGACCACGGCCTAATAATATTGTTTTTTTTCTTTTTCTTTTTTTGTTTTTCTGTTTTTTTTTTTTTTTTTTTTTTTTTTTTTTTTTTTAACTAAAAGTAATGCACCACAGAAAAAAAGTTTGAAAACAAAACAGCATGCAACAATTCATCTAGAATACTTTTTCAGAAAAATTGTACAAGTTCAGTCATTTTATTCGTGAACATTCTTAGAATATTCAACAGTTTGTAATGAAATTCGAATTTTTCGAGCGAGGTTAATAAACTTCATTTGAAGTCGAGTGAAATTTTCTGCATTTTTGTTTTGCTACATATTTAGTAAAATTCTGAATAGATGACAAATTTAGAATAGTTGACACATAGTACTTTTTATGGATTTATTAGTGAAGTTGTGGATTTATTTCAGTTTAAATTTTCGCTTTATTAAAAGTATCTGTGAAAGACACTTTTCGAAACAAAGTTGTAATGAGGTATTCAAAAGAAATACAGAATATCAATTATTTATATATACTAGAATATTCTTACTTTAAACACAATAAGTGTTAGAAAATGGGATTAATAAGCACTATAAAATTATATGCTATAGTTTAAAACATTTTTATAACTGGAGATTTCAGCTTAGCTTTAAAATTCTTTCGAATAATTTTTTAATAAGTATTTAATTTAACTGAAAATAATTCATTTAAAATCACAAATACTACGCACTTTACGTCGTCGGTCAACGTACTTGCCATGTTTCAACTTGTATAATACAATTCTGCGGGATGCGATCCAATAAATTCTTAGCATTCCAGAATGCGTGTATTATTTCCATATATTTTTATGAGTTGTTCTGAAATAATAAACAGAAAGCACGATATGGATTTTTACTTCCTCAAACAAGTGGAATATACAACCAGGAAGAACGTATACCTTTTGGGAATGGAAGTCACATCTCTCACGTTTTCACAAACATTTTATTAATTTTTAAAAAAAATCTACAGTACGCTATAGACACTACTCTGACGAATAATTGTATTAATTTATATTTTTAATTTTAAGGATGCTTAGATCAAGCGATACAGTGCGGCTGGAATTGTATATGGACTCTTTTCGCTATGGTGGGCGAAATATGAACTTATAAAAAAAATTCGAACACCCTCTAAACGTATCTCAATATTTCGACCCTATACTTTACCTTGTTAATGAAACCGAAAGTAAATGTTAATTGTGATTTATTTTCTTGACGTCCAAACTGGTGTCCTTTCTCATAGCATCTAATGCAATTTAGCTATCGCTATACACCAAATTAAAACGAGATATGAGGCTATTTGCAGCAAATATCGTACGTCTTCAAGTATTGTATCGATTTAAATATTCCAACCGATGACTTCGATGATTCGAGGTATATTTTTTGTGCAAAGGTATGCTTACACTCAATTCTTGGTACAGCGTATCCCAGAAAACTGGGAACAAGATAATCGCGAAATTGTAGAACCATTTCCACAGTGTTTTAATTGTTGAATTGAAGTTTTTCCATGCATCATGAGCACTCTGTTGTCCTATGTTTTATATTGTGGTGCATTGACAGATTTTTGGCTACTCCGTTTTCGTTAAGTTTACTCGTTCTAAGCTGGAACCACTTTCATGTTATTATATCTCACTCTACCCACCAGCTATCGATGCGTATTTTTGTTTCCCACAAAATGATAGTTCGCCCTCATTCAAAATGTGTACCTCAAAATGAATAAAAACATTTTTGCTGGTGATTTCTCTTATTTTTTACAATAACTTAAATGTTATTCTGTAGAACATGAATTGCCTAATATGCATATTACCTTTATCGTTTTACTTTTACATCTCAGAGCATCTTTCTCAAAGTTACTATTTAGTTAAATGGATATAATAATGAAATTTAAGTTAATGTAATTGGCCATACAAATTCCGAAAAATAAGTTACCATGAAAAGAATGTGTTGGGGAACCGTCGGTAGCGTAATAAATTTTCTTATTTTTATAAATAGTTAAATCAGTCTTCAAAATTAATATACATTTTCATCTTTTGATATGTTAAAGAAGTTTGTTCAGCTTACCTGAGATTTTCCTTATGCGCTGAATATATCCACAGTAGTAATCCAAAGTGTTGTAGCGATATTTATCTGATCCATTGATTCACTTATATTGGAAGAATAATAAATAGTATTAGTAGAAAATGACAATTGTGTGAAATGAACAGAAGATTCATTTTCCTTTGAATATGATATAATTCTTGGCTAGATGTACATGTTTAAAATCGCATTTTGGAGGCTGCGTATAAGTGCTCCAATTTTACATTATATTAAATATATTTACATCATATATATACAAGAGCGTCTTAACTGCTCAGAAACATTTTGGAAACTGAAGGAAGATTGTTATTTGAGTTCTGTGCACACGCGCGGGATAAACGGCTGTTCTTTGAAGGAGGGACATCTGCAGTATTTCTCCAATTAGTTAGTTTCGACAGTCTCTGGTTTTGTTCACTATGTTTTTCAGCTGCGGCACTTGAAGTACTTATTGGTAATTGGGGTCTGGTTTTTAACATGTTTTTCAATCGTTCGCTGCACGTGGAGATTAATTAACTGCATATAAAAGGTTTCTCCGTCACTCCCCCGTAATCTCCTGTGTGGGGAATGGTTGAAGATTCAGTTTCTTACGGTGTTTTTCATACACAGGTTTGGGAGTGGGTTTCGTGAGAGTGTCGGCTGTCATTTCTTCAGTGGGACAGTATTGTAAATCGATTTTTCCTTCTTCTTTCATAAGTTTGATGTTGTGGAAACGTATGTCGATATGTTTGGATCGCTTAGTATCTTTATCGTTTTCAGTCATTTTTATACAGGACATATTATCCTCAAAAATCGTGATGGGTAATTTTTGTGGAATGTTGAGATCGCTAAGCAAGTTTGTTATCCAACTTAATTCTTGTGCTGCGTTGCTAGCTGAAACGTATTCAGCTTCGGCTGACGAAAGTGCAATACAATTTTGCCTTTTTGTAATCCAGTAAATCGGTGATTTTCCTAGCATGAATAGATTTCCTGACGTTGATTTACGTGTTTTCAAGTCACCTGCCCAGTCTGCATCGGCGTATGCTGTTAGGATGGGCTTGCTGTTTGCGTTAAGAGTTAAATTCAAATTTTCTGTAGTTTTAAGGTATGAAATTATTCTTTTCACTGCTGTCCAGTCCTTTTGGCGTGGTGTTTCATTTCTACGACATAATATGTTGACTGCTGCGGATATGTCAGGACGCGTGATTGTTGATATGTAAAGTAATGTGCCTGTCGCTTGTCGATATTTCGTGTTATTAGGTAAAAGATTATCATCGTCCTCAAGTCTGTTGAATCCAGCAATCATTGGTGTGTAATGAGGTTTCATGTCGTTTAAATTCAGTTTTTTCACTAGTTCCTGTATTTTATTGTTTTGATTTAGGTAATATGTATCGTTGATTTTATTAATGTTTATTCCTAGGTAATTATTCACTTCTCCTAGGTTTTTTAGTTCATATTCTTTCTTAAGTTGGTTTATTGTTTCTTCGATATCACTGTCTTTTCCTGCTATCAGGATATCATCTACATAAATGATGATGTATATCGGATTTTCTTGATTTGATTTAAAGTACAGACATGGATCATTTTTGCTCTGTATGAAATTATTGTTTGTGAGTGTTTCCGATATTTTGGTGTACCAGGCCTTTGCTGCTTGCTTAAGACCGTAGATGGCTTTTTGAAGTTTACAAACTTTTCTTTCATCGCCGGGTTTAATATACTCGTCTGGTTGACTCATATAAACAGTTTCAGTTAATTCACCGTGCAAAAATGCTGTTGTTATGTCAACATGTTTCACGTTCAAATTTTTGTGCAATGCAGAGATGAGAAATGCTCGTATTGTAGCGTGCGAAACTACAGGTGCAAAGGTTTGATCATAGTCAATCCCGAATCTTTGACTATATCCTTGTGCTACTAGACACGCTTTATAGCTTTGAACATTTCCTAAATTGTCCTTTTTTAGTTTAAAGGTCCATTTTGAACCGTTATTTTTGTTCCGGGTGGTGGATCTGTTAAAGTCCAAGTGTTATTTTTTCTTAGGCATTGTATTTCATTTTGTGTTGCTTTTATCCAATTTTGTTTATCATTAGTATTTTTCATTTTTTCGATATCTTCCCAATTTTTGGGAATGTTTTCAGATGAACTATTTATGAGACAAACATATCTGTCAGGAGGAACGCCTCTATTTGTCCTATTAGACCTTCTTGGTTCAATTGGTTGCTGTTTGGGCACGGATGGTGTCTCTTCGCTGTCAAGTTTTATTTCTAAGTGATTTTCATGTCTATCCGGTAATTGTGTATTGTCATCTGATGTTTTTGTGGTGATTTGTATCTCCTCAATGTTATCTGAGTGTAAATTTCATTTTCAAGAAATTTTACCGTTCTCGCTATTATAATTTGTTTTCCTTGTGTGTGAATTCTATAACCAGTCGATCGTGTATCATAACCTACAAACGTTCCGGTTTGAGCCCTGTTATCGAGTTTTCCTCTATTTACTTTATCGACGTAAAATAGCGCTTTACAACCGAATGTTCTTAAGTGTTTTAAATTCGGTTTAACTCCTTTCCATAATTCGTAAGGTGTTCTGTTGTTGTTTGCTTTGGTTGGGAGTCGGTTTTGTAAGTATGTTGCAGTGTTTATGGCTTCACCCCAAAAATGTTTGCTTAATTTTGCTTGTGATAGCATGCTTCTAGTCATATCTAATAAACTTTTATTTTTTCTCTCCGCAACTCCATTCTGGCTCGGATTATGCGGGACAGTCAATTGGTGTAAAATTCCGTTCTGTTTTAAGTATTCATCTATCTCTTGATTTACATATTCACGACCGTTATCCGATCTAATTTCCTTAGGTTTTTTACCGAACTGATTGTATATCATCGTTATATACTCTTTTATCTTTTCAGCAACTTCGCTCTTTTTAGATAATAAATATATCGTAGTATATCGGGAATAATCATCAATAAGAGTCATAAAATATATTTTTCCGCCTAAGGTCGGTGTATCTAGAGGTCCACACACGTCACTGTGGATCAAATCCGCAATATTAGTAGCTCGATTTGTTGCTGATTTAGGATACGGCATGTTAGTTAATTTAGTTTCGATACAAGTTACGCATGTTTTATTTTGATGTTTACATTTTCCTATCTTTATTCCGTCCGCAAGTTGATTTGTTATCATTGATTTAATCGCGTCATAATCTCTGTGACCGAGTCTGCGATGCCAGAGATCTATGCATTGTTTGCTGTCACAGTTATACGTTATGTTTACATAATTTTGTGGTTCTTCCACATCGTCTATTTCCTCAATAATGTATAAATTTTTCTCATTTTTCGCCCTAATATATATTTCTTCATCAAAGATCAAATCGCATTTATTATCGTCGAAGATTAGTTTACACCCGTTTTTAGCGGCTTTACTAACCGAAATTAGGTTTGACTCTAAGTCTGGGACATAAAGCACTTCGCGTAATTTCGTTAGTTTTTCTTTTCCTTCGGGGGTTAATGTTTTTATAAAAACTTCTCCTGAACCTAACGCTGTCAGTTTATTACCATTCGCGATCGTTACTGAAGTTTTATTATAATCAATAAATTTACTAAATAGGCTTTTATCATTACAAATGTGCGAGGTAGATCCTGAATCGAGAATCCAGTTATTTTTGCCTACTTTTTGAGTGATTAATGCTTTATTTTGCGTCTGATCATTTGCGTATTTTCTTTCGTTTGGAACTTTGTTTTCCCTATGAGTTTCGTTTTTTTCATAACATAATGAAGATGAGAAATTCTTTTTATTTTTGAATTGATTGTTACGAGGATTTCCGGATTGTACCGTGTTTCTGCTCTTGTAGTGCCAGCATTCGTAAGTCGAATGATTTTTCATTTTACAGTTGTTGCAATATTTTTGTTCTCTTCTATTTTCAGTGTGTGTATATCTCCTATTTGTTTTAAATGCTCTCTCATTGTTGTTATATCCGATATGTGATTGTTCTGACATTTCATGTCTACGATTATATTCATCCGTTAATTTGTTTTTGATAAAATCAGGGGTGAGCTCATTTTCTGGTCTCGCCTCCAACGCAGTTATCAAAGTATTGTAACTGGGGGGAAGAGAACACAGAAATAGCGCGGAAATATGTGAATCGCTAATATTTTCTCCAATGGCATTAAGTTTATCTATAATTTGCAAGATATTAGTGATATGTGAGATCATGTTTCCGCCCTCCGCTAATTTAGTACTGTATAATTTTCGTAACAGGTAAAGCTTACTAGATAAATTGCTTCTCTCATGTATATTTTTCAGAGCTTCCCATGTTAATTTTGCAGTTTCTAAGTTTTTTACATTTACGATTTGAGAATCATCAATGCTTAAGTTAATTAAAGCTCTAGTCTAGCGGTCTCTTTTGTGCCATGCGGGGTCGGGTGGAGCTGGTGGATCTTGTACTATAATATCGTCGAATTCCTCTTTAATCAGGAACATCTGCATCTTGAACTTCCATGTACTATAATTCGTAGAATTGAGTTTTTCAATAAATTGAGTATTTTCTTTTATCGCATTCATTTTTTTTTTCTTTAGCGTTCTTTTATTTATTATTATATTTTAGAAATTTGTTAAATTATCGTTTTTGATACTGGGATAATATTCTTTTTTTCAGAATCAGTCTTTCATAATCTTTGTTGGGGAACCGTCCGTAGCGTAATAAATTTTCTTATTTTTATAAATAGTTAAATCAGTCTTCAAATTTAATATACATTTTCATCTTTTGATATGTTAAAGAAGTTTGTTCAGCTTACCTGAGATTTTCCTTATGCGCTGAATATATCCACAGTAGTAATCCAAAGTGTTGTAGCGATATTTATCTGATCCATTGATTCACTTATATTGGAAGAATAATAAATAGTATTAGTAGAAAATGACAATTGTGTGAAATGAACAGAAGATTCATTTTCCTTTGAATATGATATAATTCTTGGCTAGATGTACATGTTTAAAATCGCATTTTGGAGGCTGCGTATAAGTGCTCCAATTTTACATTATATTAAATATATTTACATCATATATATACAAGAGCGTCTTAACTGCTCAGAAACATTTTGGAAACTGAAGGGAGATTGTTATTTGAGTTCTGTGCACACGCGCGGGATAAACAGCTCTTCTTTGAAGGAGGGACATCTGCAGTATTTCTCCAATTAGTTAGTTTCGACAGTCTCTGGTTTTGTTCACTATGATTTTCAGCTGCGGCACTTGAAGTACTTATTGGTAATTGGGGTCTGGTTTTTAACATGTTTTTCAATCGTTCGCTGCACGTGGAGATTAATTAACTGCATATAAAAGGTTTCTCCGTCAGAATGCATGTTTTCTCAAATAAAAGTACATTTGAGCACATCAATCTGCAAATGGGTTTATTAGCAAATGTGTTTATTTACACATATTTATATTCACACAGATACACTTTAAAGCCTAGTGGTAGCAAATCGATCCACAGCTTTCGTAATATTTATGAATAGTGGAAAAATTTTATTCAATTTTCCCATGTGACGTCATTGCGCTATATGGCTGAAGCTTTATTGTAAGTCTTGGTTACAATGAGGTGTTATTTCCAGTCATACAATTTTTTTAGATATGCATTGTACATACAGGTATAACAATGTGACGTCATCACACAGTGACTTCGTGACTGTCGATTTTCATGTAACGTCACGTGGATGGGAAATCGTTATGGCTGTTTCTAACTCTTCTGTGACGCCACATTGTGACTTTTTGTGACGATGCTACATTGAATTTCGGTGATCATATTTTATCCGATCTAACCGAAAAATGTTTGGCCTTCTTTTTTTCTTTTTCGCCTTTTACGTAAACCTTTTCTTTATACATGAATTAGGAATTCGTAGTTGAGTCAGGGATTCAGATTTTTGGGGACCAGGCCCGTATTTGGTCGGCGTTAATTTCTTTACTGCATGTCTAATTCGTTTTAGAATCCTCCATAAGGTTGAATAACAAGATTCAACCAAACCCGATCAACTGTGTTTTTATTTATTTACTTTAGTTTTTCGAGAGCTCGGGTTCAGATTTGAATCTTGCATCAGGTCGGGTAACGGGAATTTGAGACTGGTTTAGTGAAATAACTAGATTTTACCCGAAACTAACCCGTTTGGGGTCACCTTTTTTATTATTATTTCTTGTTTCAGGTTGGATTTGTATTATAATTCTACATCGGGTGAGGTAACTAGACTTTAGAGGAACCTTTCCCGGGTTGGTTCGACTCGGCTGTCCTTTTTTTGCATATCGGATTCGTATGACACAAGAATCGGGTCACATAACCAAATTTTACACGTACCTGAACAGGTTCGGGTAGATATTCACAAGTCGCATTTGTATTAGAATCCTACATGGGGTAGGGGAATTTATTTTTTTGCTGTATGTTGGATTTTTATTAAAATCCTGCCATCGAATCACGTAACCCGATATTGAACAGACCCGAACCGGAATCATACACAATAAATAGGAAAATGTGGATATGCATATATTAAAATTTATTATATAAGCAATGTTTAAATATTTTAAAATTGCAATATTCTATAATATAAATGGAACAGTTTTTTGTAAATTCAGCTCTGTATTTTAATTTTTTTGCAGAAATGTTTTTGATAAAAACAAATGCCTACTACGTGATTTCACTGTTAACGGGAAACAGCAGTTTCTCAAAAAAATTTTGAATAATTTTAATAATAATTGTTACTGCACATTTTCAAAACTTATTAAACTGGACATCTAATTAAAATGCATAAAAAAATAATAATTGAATGTTTTTAAATTCCTTTTTTTTTTTTTTTTTTTTTACATTTTTGATTTTTTTTATATCTATACACTGCATGTAGAATGAGATACAATAAATGTTAGACGGATTTAAATTTATTTACTGTTATACATAGTGCAGAACGATGAAATTCAATATTTGTCCATACAATATTATTTATATTAAAAAAAAAAAACTAAAAACCGAAATGTTAATTATATGCGTAATTTTATTATACATAATAAAGAACTAGTACAGAAAATTATAAACATATAGCTCAAACATAAAACATACTTTAGCATTTTTAAAACATGACAACGGACAAAATAGACTTAAAAAACATTTAAAGTTTTGTTAATTTTATTTTTATTATTTTTATTTTTTTGTGACAAAGAGCAACGTGAACTGAAATGTTGAACATAATACGCATATAGTAATTAATGTCACAGATACAGTTTTGACATATCAACCACCATGTATTAAAAAAGATCAGACATATAAATTGATCTAATAATAAAAAAAAAATCTGTTTATTTTTTTTGTCAATTTTTGCCTTCCCTTTAATCATTGAATTTTTGAAATCTTCAAATTGAGTACGCTTAAGTACTTATGTAGGGTATTAAATAAGTTTATGTGTATTACACAAAATAAAGGATTTTACAGAACAAATAGCAACTCATAAGCCCTCATGTAATTATCATTTCATATTTTCATAAAGGAAACTACTGGTATTATGCTTTCAAGCTGAATTGGGCCTTAATGTATTTTTTAATGTAATATGAGGCTAAACCTAAACAAAATAAATTGTATTCTAAGCGTATCTTGTGTATATATCTTGCTATATTAGTTCTCATATTTACCTCCCCCCCCCCTCCTGCATAGAGAAAAAGTGATTCACTTCTTAACAGAATAATTGCAATTAATATATAAAGGTTTTTGTAAAATAGAGTGAATGTATGATTATTGAATTAACTGTCCTTCCTTTTTAAGACCTTTAACAGATCCCGAATTTAATGTATGAGGAAAGCCACATATCATGTATGGTAATACGAGCAAATCTTGTGCGTGTGTATGTTTTTGCAAATTTTATCTAAAAAACGACTCTGAGTATTTTGACTAAATTTTGTATCCTACCATTTTGGGGTACACCGTTGAGCTAAGTCCCATGTTCAAGAAAATTTGATTTGTGTGTGATTTTGGGGTCACTAAGGGTCAATTTATTTCAATGCAAATTTTATCTAATAAACGACTCGAACTATTTTGATTAAATTTTGTATCCTACTGTTTTAGGGTAGGAGAAGACCATTGTTTAAGAAAATTCTATTAGTGGGTCATTTTGGGGTCACTACAGGTCTTTGCATTTCAATGGGAATGAAGGTTGAAGCAGATATTAAGTTATCGAACAGTTGACAGTAACAAAAATCGCAAAGTTGGCAACATTTTGCAAAATTTGGCTATAATTGGCGAGATATTTGGCAAGATTGCCGAGATTGCCGAGATTTGGTGGGAAAATCGGGGAAAATTATAGGAATAATACAGAGAGAATTTATTCTTATATCAAGTTGAACACAAAGCTAATTTTAACCGAACTTCCCTTGGCTTCCTCGCTGGTTTTTTATCTAATGCTATGGAGATTTTTTTTTCATTTATCTATTTTATAAATGTGAAGTGTTTTTCTAGAATTTAATGTATTAAAGCCTCATTCTCTCACTACTAAGAACAAAATATTAAAAAATCATCATTTAAAAATGCTTTATTACTTGAAAAATAAAATTAAAAATAGTCTCTCTCTATTTATTTTTAATTCCTTATATATATATATATATATATATATATATATATATATGCCTGTGTGTGTGTGTGTGTGTTTGTTACGGCCAATGTGATTAATCCGGTCATTATTAATAATAACCGTTTATTACTAATAATGACCGGTCATAATGTCCGGTTATTATGAATAATAACCGCAGACATTATTAACCACTTCAGCGGCTGTTATAGCACTTCATTTTTATCAATTCTTTTTAATTTCGTATTTACTCTTGTATAATGTCTAATCGTGTGGAATGCGCATATTGTTTCAATGGGAAAGAAAAGAAGAAAAAGCCGCATAAAATGAATAATATGCTATTTTAATGGCAAAAATTCCGAGAAATTTGTTAAAAGGTCTGCAGAGATGTTGACTCTCGATTTTTGTTCTTTACTGTAAACTATCTTATTCACCGATGTATGATTTGCCCACTTATTGAAAAACAATAAAATTAAGATTTATAAAATGTATTATTTATTCTATTATGGAAATACAGAAATTTATACCGTATTTCTCCGCCATAATACACAAAGTATGGCATAAATTAGTGCAATTAATTCACTTATTTTTCTGTACTTGTATATTTTTACAATTTTATCACAACATCTACGTTATTGAGTGATTTTAGGAAAGCATGCATGCATTTATATAGCTGTGGGACGTATTCCGAATACACTGCTCATATTTTACTCTTAAAATTTTGGATAAAAGCAAGAATTATCCACAAGTAAATACGATTTCATACAGTGTTAAAAATAAATCTGTAAATTCACGGGAAAACTACTGGTAGAAAAGCTGCCAGACTTTTTGCGTTCCGTCAGTAGATTTTCCGTTTTGAGCGATAAGTGAAGAAAAAAAATCAGTTTGACGAAGCGGTAACTTTCCATTACGCTCTCAGAAATACTTCCTTCAAATCTCGAAATATTCCAGGCAGCACTGTCAGGAAGGGAAATTGTCCGTTATGAATAACCTCGGCTTTGAAAAATGACATCTCTCTATGTGCTGCCATCTGGGGACTATAACGGGAGTTTTTATTATTTGCTATACTTAAAAAACATTTTCTGGCTGACCTTGGGCTCGATCTACGGATCTCAGTACTTTGAGTCAAGCGTCTTACTGGTAAGACAAGTGGACACTTCCTAGAAAAAAGGTTTAAAACGATGATACGGGATTACTTCAAATGGCGGCTTGGAACTTAAACAATTTAGGGTTTAGAAACCTGGTAATTTTGAAGTTAATTTGTCGAGATTTCGTTATGAGATGATGGTTGATGTTTTAAAACTTTAGTATTAATAGAGGATAAAAATATGAATTATAAATATTTTTAATTTGATTGTTAGATGTAAAATATAAATATTATACTTTGAATAAAATTCCATAAAAAAGTATTTTTTTTTGAGAATTTTTTTTATTTAATATATATTTTTTGATGCGTTTGTTTCGAATATATTTTCTGTGCGAGTATTTTTATAATATTAGAAAATATGCAAAATGTATACATTTTAACGTCTGAATGTGAAAAATATTAAAAACACCAATTAAAATAATTTAAGACAGACATGAGTACACATAAAATAAAAATTTATAAAAAAATATATACTTAAAAACAGTTAAAAATACAAAATAGTAGACGTTTCGCCAAGCGACACGCAAGGCATCATCAGTACAAAAACAATCTATTGCATAACAAACCACAGAACAAGGAAAAAGAAAAGGTTTGAAATCAAGGAAAGTTGAAGTTATTTTAAAAACAGATAATATTCATTAGGGACAGAACGAGCTTCATTCAACGTCTGCGATCGCAATTGAGTGAACCAACTCTCAAGGAGTAATCGACCATGGTAGCTAATAATAATTTTATTTTTCAAGTAATAAAGCATTTTTAAATGATGAACTTTTAATATTTTGTTCTTAGTAGTGAGAGACCATAATTTCAATTCAATTTGCCCTTTCAGCCATAAAATAGCCGTTATTAAGACTTTAGCCTCCAGGGCCATTAGATATTGCAGTTCCAGTAATGATTTTGAAATTGAGAAGTGTAAAATTTATCGCGATTTGGTTAATAATAGCTATCCTATAGGTCTTGTTAAAAAAATCTTTAAAAATACTTTAAATTTTGTGAATTCTACTCCTTCCCCCCCCCCCTTTTCAACGTAGTAAACCAAACTCTTTTATCTGTATCCCTTATTATAAGAACATTTCTGAAAAAATTTCTGGCATTTTAAAATCATTCAATATTGGGGTTTCTTTTAAACCAATTAATAAAGTGAGTTCCTTTTTCACTAAGCATAAATTTCAATATGATAAGTCTAAATTACCCGGTGTTGTTTATATTATTCCCTGTAAAGATTGCAATAGTGTCTACATTGGTGAAACAGGTAGATCATTGGAAATTCGCCTAAAAGAACATACTAGTGCTTTAAAAAATAGTAATTTGAATTCAAAAATTGTCCAGCATTCACTTCAAACGAATCACATCCCGCTAATTGCGAACGCCAGTATTTTGAAATCAGGTTGTAACAGCTACCATGGTCGATTACTCCTTGAGAGTTGGTTCACTCAATTGCGATCGCAGACGTTGAATGAAGCTCGTTCTGTCCCTAATGAATATTATCTGTTTTTAAAATAACTTCAACTTTCCTTGATTTCAAACCTTTTCTTTTTCCTTGTTCTGTGGTTTGTTATGCAATAGATTGTTTTTGTACTGATGATGCCTTGCGTGTCGCTTGGCGAAACGTCTACTATTTTGTATTTTTAACTGTTTTTAAGTATATATTTTTTTATAAATTTTTATTTTATGTGTACTCATGTCTGTCTTAAATTATTTTAATTGGTGTTTTTAATATTAGAAAATATATTGCGAATAATTTTAAAGGAATGAAAGCATTATTATTATTTTTTTTAATTCGAAAACATTATTTTCGTTTGTTGCTTTTTTGAGTAGAATTGCTTTTTTCATTTAATTTACCTATTATATATGCATATTTTAATCTGTTTGTTTAGAATATATATTAAGTGCGAATATGTTTTAATAACTTAAAAAAAAATAAATTGCAATTATTTTATTAAGAATGGAGAAATTAATTGTTACTTTTTTAATTCGAAAGCACTATATTGTTGTTGTTTTAAATAAATTCTAAATTTAATTTATTGAATTTTTAATTTTTCTGTGCAGCAACATATCAGTTTTTTAAACATTGAAAATAAATATGCAGCAGATAACGGAAAATCTCCGTTGGTCCGTAATTTCCGTTGTTTTCAGGAAATATGCGGAAATTAACGGAAAATGCCGCAAAAAGGGATTTTTTCTGTGAAATTCCGGGACAAAAAAATACCAGTGAATTTTATATTAATTTTAAGTGTACTAAAATTATGTTTAATAGAGATATACTAAAATATGCCGCTATGTAAAAAACGGATTTTTCATAATTTTACACAGTGTTACACAGTGTAAAGTGTGTAATTAAGACATTTCACATTGTGGAATGTCTTATACAAGGAGTTCTCAATAGCCAAAATTACTGAGCTCTCGTTGTTTTCTGCGCGACAAAATGAACTCTACTCAACAATCATTTCAGGATTGACCAATTCAATATCTTGCGAAATTTTACGGGTAACTTCATTTTCAATTTATAATTTACGAAAATTTCATAGTTTTGTGTAGAAACTTGAGAATCAAAATATTGTCATTTTTTTAAACTAAAAATCTGGAATGAAATTGATAAATCAAAAGATTTCAATAACATTTATCTATACCGAGTATTTCATATCTCGTTTCTATGCTCCAAAAAGACTGAAAACATTGCAAATTCTTCTTTCTAATACTTCATGAAATTTTATGTATATATTTCAAATAAAATTATTGAAATAAAATGAATTTGGAGGAGAAATATTGATATGACTCAAATTGCATGTATAAAATTAAAATTTATGTACCGATATAAAACAAAACGTTTTTGCATGTAACTTTATTTGATTTACTATATCATCTTCTTTCTTTTTTAGGTGCGTTCGTAATTATATAAATAAGTAGCACCTATATTCGTCGTCTGGTCCATCCGTCCGTCCTTCAGTCTGTCCGTCCGTACACATATAATAGCGCAAAAACTACCGAACCGAATGGTTTGAAATTTAATGTCGACAAAATCGTTGCAGAATTTTGTCGAGTCGTTTCAAATTTTATGAAAATCGAATCCAAACGTAAAATATATTAATAAAAATTTTCTTCATTCTATTAAATCCTATCATACGTAATCTATACTAATATTATAAAGGAGTAAATCTTTGTTTGTTTGTAGGGGGTAATCTCTGGAACTACCGAACCGATTTCAAAAGTGATGGTGGCAAATTGATGGTGACAACCCCTGCTCCAACATAGGCTATATTTTATGTCGGTGCCACTAACCCCAGGGGGTGCAGGAGCAAAAAACGTTCTAAAATTGCGATTTTTCAGTTATCACACTGGCTGTTAATCCCTGAGAGCTTGGCAGCCGGTTCTGTATGTATGTATGTACGTACGTAATGCGATAACTCTTCATAGAAATATCCGTTTTCCTTCAAATTTCGTTTATAGGTTCACTGTGTTAAGGCGCTTCCCTGATTAGTTTTCGGGATTGATTGGTTAAGTATAAAAGGGGGGGAACAAGGGGCTAATTCCCCCCCCCCTTAATTTATATAAATGGGTTTTTCATGCAGAATGATTCCGTTTTCCTTCAAATTTTGTTTATAGGTTCACTGAGTTAAGGCGCTTCCCTGATTAGTTTTCGGGATTGATTGGTCAAGTATAAAGGGGGGGGACAAGGGTCTAATTCCCCCCCCCCCTTAATTTATATAAATGGGTTTTTCATGCAGAATTATTCCGTTTCCCTTCAAATTTTGTTTATAGGTTCACTGAGTTAAGGCGCTTCCCTGATTAGTTTACGGGTTTGATTAGTTAAGTTTAAAGGGGGGGATCGGGGGGGGTAACCCCCCCTTAATTTATATAAATGGGTTTTTCATGCAGAATTATTCCGGTTCCCTTCAAATTTTGTTTATAGGTTCACTGAGTTAAGGCGCTTCCCTGATTAGTTTACGGGTTTGATTAGTTAAGTATAAAGGGGGGGATCGGGGGGCTAATCCCCCCCCTTAATTTATATAAATGGGTTTTTCATTCAGAATTATTCCGTTTTCCTTCAAATTTTGTTTATAGGTTCACTGCGTTAAGGCGCTTCCCTGATTACTTTTCGGGATTGATTGGTTAAGTATAAAAGGGGGGGAACAAGGGGCTAATTCCCTCCCCCCTTAATTTATATAAATGGGTTTTTCATGCAGAATTATTCCGTTTTCCTTCAAATTTTGTTTACAGGTTCACTGAGTTAAGGCGCTTCCCTGATTAGTTTTCGGGATTGATTGGTCAAGTATAAAGGGGGGGAACAAGGGTCTAATTCCCCCCCCTTAATTTATATAAATGGGTTTTTCATGCAGAATTATTCCGTTTCCTTTCAAATTTTGTTTATAGGTTCACTGAGTTAAGGCGCTTCCCTGATTAGTTTACGGGTTTGATTAGTTAAGTTTAAAGGGGGGGATCGGGGGGGGGGCTAAACCCCCCTTAATTTATATAAATGGGTTTTTCATGCAGAATTATTCCGGTTCCCTTCAAATTTTGTTTATAGGTTCACTGAGTTAAGGCGCTTCCCTGATTAGTTTACGGGTTTGATTAGTTAAGTATAAAGGGGGGGATCGGGGGTGGCTAATCCCCCCTTAATTTATATAAATGGGTTTTTCATGCAGAATTATTCCGTTTTCCTTCAAATTTTGTTTATAGGTTCACTGTGTTAAGGCGCTGCCCTGATTAGTTTTCGGGATTGATTGGTTAAGTATAAAAGGGGGGGAACAAGGGGCTAATTCCCTCCCCCCTTAATTTATATAAATGGGTTTTTCATGCAGAATTATTCAGTTTTCCTTCAAATTTTGTTTATAGGTTCACTGAGTTAAGGCGCTTCCCTGATTAGTTTTCGGGATTGATTGGTCAAGTATAAAGGGGGGGAACAAGGGTCTAATTCCCCTCCCTTAATTTATATAAATGGGTTTTTCATGCAGAATTATTCCGTTTCCCTTCAAATTTTGTTTATATGTTCACTGAGTTAAGGCGCTTCCCTGATTAGTTTACGGGTTTGATTAGTTAAGTATAAAGGGGGGGATCGGGGGGGGGGCTAATCCCCCCTTAATTTATATAAATGGGTTTTTCATGCAGAATTATTCCGGTTCCCTTCAAATTTTGTTTATAGGTTCACTGAGTTAAGGCGCTTCCCTGATTAGTTTACGGGTTTGATTAGTTAAGTATAAAGGGGGGATCGGGGGGGGGGGCTAATCCCCCCCTTAATTTATATAAATGGGTTTTTCATGCAGAATTATTCCGTTTTCCTTCAAATTTTGTTTATAGGTTCATTGGGTTAAGACGCTTCCCTGATTACTTTTCGGGATTGATTGGTTAAGTATAAAGGAGGGATGATCGGGGGGCTAATCCCCCCTTAATTTATATAAATGGGTTTTTCATGCAGAATTATTCCGTTTTCCTTCAAATTTTGTTTATAGGTTCACTGTGTTAAGGCGCTTCCCTCATTAGTTTTCGGGATTGATTGGTTAAGTATAAAGGGGGGGAACAGGGGGATAATCCCCCCCTTAATTTATATAAATGGGTTTTTCATGCAGAATTATTCTATTTGCTTCAAAATTTGTTTATAGATTCATTGGGTTAAGACGCTTCCCTGATTAGTTTTCGGGATTGATTGATTAAGTATAAAGGGGGGGAACGGGGGGCTAATACCCCCTTAATTTAATTAAATGGGTTTTTCATGCAGAATTATCCCATTTCCTTCAAATTTTATTTATAGGTTCACTGTGTTAAGGCGTATCTCTGATTAGTTTTCGGGATTGATTGGTTAAGTATAAAGGGGGGGAACAAGGGGCTAATTCCCCCTTATCTATACTAATATATAAAGTAGTAAAGATTGTTTGTTTGTTTGTAGGGGGTAATCTCTGGAACCACTGAAGCGATTTTAAAAGTGATGGTGGCAAATTAATGGTGACAATCCCTGATCCAACATAGGCTATATTTTATGTCGGTGCCACCACCCCCAGGGGGGTGCAGGAGCGAAAAACGCTCTAAAATTGCGATTTTTGCGATGCTGAAGGAGCTAGAAACTTCAAGTTCGGCATGATTGTTATTTATAAGATCTAAATGCGCTCTAAGAGCAATTTCTAAAGAAAAATGATCTAATGATTCTGCGATTTTTTAACTATTGAATTTCTAAAATTACCAAATTTCACAATAGAGTACCATAGCGAAACCTTCACGCGTAAAAAGATAATGATAAGGGCGACGTGTCCTGACGTGTATATTGACTATAGCACGAGTCACAAATTATAGTATCCTTATTATTCTGTTAAAATATAAAAGTGAATTATGAAATGTCAATATTTTGTTTGATTAAAGGTTCGTTAAGAGAAATTGACCAGCGTAGCTTGCTAGTATATATAATAAAAACGTAGATCATGTGACTGGAGAAAACGAATACGGGCTGAAAATTTCTTTTTTCATATACCAGGTGGCCATTTTTATTCAAAATTACTTTTTCGAAGAAAATTGCATAAAAGTTACATTTTTAGAAAGCTCGTTCAAAAAAATTGTTCATTTGAGAGTTGAGTTATAATAAAAAATTTATAGATTCTGAGCTAACTTCAGTGGAAATTAGGTTAAAAGCCGAATATTTCAATCCATTAAAGTAAATAAACACAAGTGGTTCATTCATCTTGAGTAAAAAAAAAAATAGTAAAAAATGGAGACAATCATTCGCAAAGCAAGATCTCCATGGTCAATATTGTCTGGTGTTGAAAAAAAATATTCGCATCTGTAAACGTGGCATACATAATAAGAGAAAAGGCAAGAAATGCTTTTTTCGCTTGACAGACGATATAATTCATTTTACTAAAATAATAAGGACTCTTTTTTACATTGTAAAACTAGTTATAGTACGAACGTACCTCATTTGTCACGTTTACCGTACAATTTACAACTTGTTCTTTTATAGCAAGAATATTATTCCCTCATACACTTTCTTGATAAGAAAAACTGTCGAAATTTTATCTAAGAATTTTGAAGAAAGCCGACGCATTAATTAAACTACAATATTGGACTCGTACATTCAACATATATATTTCTTATTTTATTCTCATACAGTATATTAAATTCCACCTAACCTTCTCCATTAATCGAATTAATTAAGTCATTTTTCATATTTTTGACATAAATGTAGTTTGAGCTATATTCTTTCTCTAGCAAAAATATTATTTGCCATTTCGTCGTGTAATTACATTTCTTAATTATTCATTTGTTAGATGCAACGTGTTAGTAATTAACTTTCTTGAACTGACCATAAGAAAAAAAATTGGAGTATTATCTGCCCACATGCGAATAAAAAGGTAATTAATAATATAATTATGAATTAGAGAAGAGAAAGTTATTTTTATTAGGACGCATCTGCTATTTACATTTATTAATTAAACTAAATACATTACATTTATTCAAAAGGCTGATTAGAGTTTGTTATTTCATTGAATTTCCAAGAAAAACCATACGTTTTATATGGTGTGCCTCGACTGAAAATTTTTGTTTAATTGTTTGATACTTTTTATTTTTTTTAAAAATAGTATAAATTTGGTTAAATTACGAGGGAAAGTCATTTAATAAGTCACAAAAGATAATTATATAATAACTTACAACGATATTCAAACTATTTTTATTTATCAACATATTCTCACCAATGTCTATGCACTTATATCACCGTTTTATCAGTGCCCCAACACCAGCTACATAACAAAATCGCTTGGGGATAAATCGAAGCAGTAAGGTGGATGTTGAAGAGGTTGCAAGATGATGGTCACAGATGATGAAAAGGTTCAACTTGAAGTCCTAATGTGCCTAAGACAGCAACCCAAAGAATTTTATGCAGCTGGTGTTTGGACACTGATAAAACGGTGATATAAAGAGCATAAATACTGGTGCAGAATATATTGAGAAATAAAAATAATTTTGAAGTCAATATCATTGTAAGTTATCATTGAATTATCTTTTGTGGCTTACTTAATGGCTTTTCCTCGTAATATTAAAATTAATGGGCTAATTTATCTTTGTGAAATGTTTTTATCATTTTTCAAGAAATGAAGTATTGGTCTGTATGTGTTTGTTTCTATATAAAATGATTGATTTCCTATGGAGAGAGTTGAAATGTATTACATGCTACAATGTCAAACTATCGAAATTGATTAGATGAAATTTTCATACCCTCTCTTGCGTTGCAGATTATACATACGGTGTAAAATCGTCATATTTCTGGCACACTTACAAAGACAGAAAATGTCTATATCAAATTGTCAAAACGCACACATTAAATATTGTGTTATTATATCAAAGTATGGAATATGGTATATTGGATGATTTGTTAGAAATGTTTGTAATATTTTTTTATATATTGCAAACTTCTTAATATGAGCATACATTTCAGCCTAACACTAATCTTTCTTAAAATCTGGGTTAATATGAACCAGATTAAACACGTATTGAATCAGAATTTTTTAAAAAGAAATGGTATCAAATAAGTTCAACTAGAAATATGTTACTATATAAATAATAAAACATCAAATAAATTTTCTTGTTTAAAATGTACTTAACATGCGTCAAATTAACTCATATTTGAGGAAGAAAAGTTGGAGGCAGGAAAATATGTGTTTGTCATTTATCTGTTGCAACTTTCCTTAAGAGAAGAAATCCACGCGCTCCAAAGTATCGAACATGTCACATTTGTCTTTATAAAAATGAATTTTTAATTAATAGATATTTCATTCAAATCAGCATCAAATAGGGAACATTTAATACATTAAAAGAATAAATGTTTACACACTGGTCCACCAAATTAATGAAACTATTTGTTTCAGAAATATTAATATAGATATTAATTTTCAATCCAATTTTTATAATGGTGGCAACTAGGTTATTCTATTGTTGCCAAAAATAGCAGAAATCTCCAAAGAACGAAATGCTTCTGAAAAATAAGTATACTTTTGAAAACTGTTTAATTTGCATTGCGAAAATTTAAGTAGTATCCTACGATAGCAGGCAAAGCAATATTCGAAAGCAATTTTTGTAATGTTTGTTTAATCTCCAGTTTAACACATTTCTCTTTATATTAAGATTTGTAATAAGATTTGTATTATTTTAATTTAATTGTAAAAAAAATAAAAAATAAGGCAAATTATATTCTACAAGTCAAATTAATAGCCGTCTGCGGCACATACTGATTTTCAGTTTAAGATTTCTTAGCAGTGACTTTTGATTTCACAACTTATAATGATACGAAACATAAATTTAGCGTCATTTCACCGCATGGATATGCATATAAAAAACATATTTTTGAAGACATGGCTTCAAGACTGTAGGACCGAAAATTAAGGGGGGGGGCAACAGTCACGAGAAGGTATAGTAAAGATTAAAAATAGTACAAAATACCTTTCCTTACAGCGGCGTTGTGAAACACTGTATAAAAAAAGGTAAACTGGTTCGAATTATTTTTAAAGATTGAACTTTGAAATGTTAGGATATTTAAATTAATATTAAAATGAAATAGCACAAACTTTAATAAAGAAAATAGAAACACATATTTGATTATTGTAATATTATGTTTATTCATTTATATAAAAGAAAAGTAAAATATATACATGGAATTCAGTTTGCTTCATTTAATTTAAATAAATAGTTTTATAATCAGCAGATTTAAATATAATTATTTTCTTTTTTTTTATTTCATTGAATAACAACACAGTACAAAGTATTTTTATCTGTGAGGCAAATATGCCGAATTCTAAATTTTCACACAATAATTATTATAAATATTGACATTTAATTAGGTTATTAAAATTTTAAAAATATAAATATAATTCAACAATTTCTTTATTAATTTAGTCAGGAAAGGATTTAGAGCTAATTTTATCTCACCAATGTGCACTTTGAAGATGGGACTTTTCTTATGACTTTCTAGGAGACATTGTTTATGGCTAGTTCTTGATCTGCACTTTTATTAGTGACGCGGAACCGTTGACTTGGCGCACCGGGTCCTGGAGATAACTGATATTTGGGAAAAACTTTTTACGGCATTCCGAGAGCTGTGGCTATTTTTTTCATGCGAAGGGATTTTTAGGAGCAGCGAAAGAACCTTCTCTTTCTCGCTGTCATGGGCGCTGGATAACTCTAGATCATTAGCCTGGGCAGGGGCGCTAAGACTTGACGGTATTTTTAGGAGCACCGGGAAAACCTTCTGTATAGCCGGGGGCGCTGAAACTTTGAGTTCATCAGTATCGGCATGAGAGCTAAGACTTTTGGGCCCTTGTTATTGTCATGTTTCCTAGCGCTTTTTACATACCTTGTAAGTTGTGAGGTAACCTTCTTTTGTGAAAAGAAGTGAGAGAATGATTTTCTCATGCATCTTTCTGTATGGGTCTCAGTTATTCTTATTAAATAAAGAGTCTCATATCGTAAGGAACTGTCTCTTACCATTGGTTGACCGACTGACCTATGTATTTTTTTATTATTCTAGGCTGTATCCCATTGGTGACCCCTCTTGATCTTTTGAAATAAATTTTGATCTGGTTGGCCTTTATTGGTCTGCAAATATCTATGACCGATGTGAGTGTCTTGGAGTGTGGTGGAGCGGGTGGCTATAAACTTCATCTATTTTTGTCCTAAAATGTCGTTATCTCGCTGCAAAGTCCCTGGGTGTGCCATTACACGACACCATTTACCGTTTCCTGGCTAAAGTTTCTCTTATATATTTACAAGGCTAAATACACATACATACTTATTTACATTGCACTATCTATATGCAGTAAATAATATTAAAATAAGAGTATAAAATATATTATATCATTGTTTATGAAACATTAAGAATAGTATCATTTTTATGAAATAAAAATCAGTCATTTATAACAATTAGTCCGTTGGGTTTGTGGGGTAATATTTTTAGTTCATTTTTAAAACGGTGAAATAGAATAGCAATTTCTAATCAAAAGGAAAAAGACCTTTCAGAGTTATGTACACAAAATTTTATTCCGGTAGCGAATCATAAATGTTACAAAATAGCTCTTTTTTTACGTGGAATAATTTATTTGAGTCTGATTTCATCGAACAAAAAAAAAGAAATTTATATTTATTTAGTAATTTAATTTTTAAATTTCATTTGAAATAATTCTTTTATTCATCAAAAAGATTTTACAGACATACATTAATTATGCTCCACTTTCGAGACAACATTTACAACTATAGTATTAAAAGGGCATATCATGAATGCTTTATGAGTTATTTCCAACTTATCTCAACCTATTTCAAAATTGTTTTTTTTTTATTTTGTTGTTGTTGTTGTTTTATACTTTATAAAATTTATGTAACGTTTAAAAATATTTTGTTCACTAAACAAATGTAAACGACGAATTAATAAAAATTTGGTTCTTAATCGCTAATAGATTTTTTAAAAAAAATATTCAATGTTTAGAATAAATATGGAACTAACAAAAAATTCCTTCATAAGCGCATACAGAGAAAATTTTGAAAAAAATTGTACAATATTCTTCTCATGAGGATATATACGTTTATAAAAAATTCGTAAAGTTTGTAAAAACATTATGAAAAATTAATGTTTTTGGCGATTTAATTGTGTCGCTGGTTCGCGTCACAATTAAAACACAATTAAAAAAATTGCTTTTCTGATAAATACTCTTTTAGAAAAACTTTTTCTACTCTTCATGTTGAACTAGTTTAAGTTTAACTTAAATAAATGCACTTTTATAACTACGGTTTTGCCATATACATTTATATGTATATATAAAAAAAATTAACCATCATATTCTACGGTTTAGAACAAAATTTAAAATGATTAAAAATGTTTCAAACTAAAAATAAATGTGTTATTCTGAGCAATGTCATTTTGACTTCCATATTGTTAGTGTCGGAGACAACAAGAGAAATGTATTGTTGCCATAAAAAACGACGACTTTTTCAATATCGAAATGTATTATGAAGAGTCTGCTTAATTAGGCGGATACTGTTAAAATACACTTAAAACGTATCCAGATGGCGAAACCATGTAAAATGAAAGATCTTAAGCAATACGCATTTTGTATATATATATATATTATATAAGCTTATAGAAAAAAGTAATAAACTATTTAATCGTTTAAGTTTAAATTGATAAAGTACTGCACATTAAAACACTCATTTATCCAGGAATTTTCAAATGTATGAAAATAACTTGCATTTGGCAAGGAAAAAGTGTTGCACGTCAAATTGCGTGTTTTTGTGCCAAATATTCGAATGCATTTTATTTTTTTACAAATTTGTTACTTGGATTCCACAGCTAAATTTGACTGATGCTTTATAACGTACATGAGTAGTTTCATTAGCATTTTAAAAAATATATATTCTGAGAATGATCTTTAAACAGACCTTCCTTGTAAATCAAATTTTTGAATTTGGTGCATTTGCAATTTTGAAACAACCAGTCTGGGAAAAGTAGAAACTAACACGAGGCTAACGAAAAAAAAAAAAAGGATACCGCGGTGCTTTACGCATATCTTTTTTTACAGACCGCCGGAGTCACGTGATGCTCGAAAGCACCAATGCAGGTGTACGAAAAGAGCAATACGTCACTCTGGTGGTCTGTAAAAAAAGATAAGTGGAATGCACCGCGGCAGCCTGTCTTTTTCGTTAGCCTCGAAACTAACATAGTGATTAGAATTAACGAATGTGATTTTTGTCTATAAAATGAAATCTTCAAGTGATAAATCTCAATAATATAATTAAAGATCACAGAAGACATCTCTTGTAAATTATAATAACATTCTATTTAAGCCTGGAGCTGATTTTGAATCTGCAATTAAAACAGTATTTTCGCCCTCCAGAAAAGACATGGTAGCGACGATAATACTGCACTGTTCCTCATTTAATTATTGTAATTTCTGGCGTATGTAATCTACATTACATATGCCACAATTGCTTATAGTGCCATTCGTGGTCTAACTGCGTATAATTCGCAAAACGAGAAAAAGAAAAAAGAAATTTTATTTGATTTAATGCAACTTGTAATAATAGAGCAATGCAGGTCATTTTATAGATATGCTAGTTGTGGTGCAACTTTACATGCAAGCGGCTTCACGTACACTATAGTGAGCTATTAAAAAGAAAGTCTAAAAGTAGTAAATAATTGCAAATAAAAAATATTTAAATTGAAAAAAAGTAAATTAAAATAATTAAGAAATAGTAATAAGTTATATTTTAAGTTAATTTTTAAAATTAAATTTAAATTCAAAAGTTTAAAAATAATAATAATAATGCATTCTATTAATTCATAAGAAGAGACAACGGCTAAGAGAATGAAGGTAGTAGTAAAGAGTCACAGAACTTTTGCCCACCCTTAAAAAAAGGCATTTTACAGAAAGCCATACTTTTTTAATGATAGAACTATCTGGCTTTGCCCGCTACCGGGCTCCTAATTTACACCGGTTATTCGAATTTATGAAAATCCATTAGTTCCACCTTCCACTGCCAAGGGCGCAATCTGTCCTATACGAACTTCGGGCACGTGTCCCTGCTGCCTGCAGCACCGTATAGCATGCATGCTGCGCAATCACTGAAAAATCCATTAGCATCACCTTCCGCCGCCAGGGGCGCAATTTGTCCTATACGAACATAACCGAAATCTGTAAAGCTATCGAAATCCAGTCGAATGAGCCAAACTCCGTCGTAATCGGGCCCGTGGAACCCGATATAGAAAAGCACCCCTGTTCGTTAAATTTGGAACTACAATTGATAAGTCCTGTCTATGTCGAGTCGAATGAATTAAACCGCATCGTGATGGGACCCATAGAACTTGAGTTAGCTGCAAAATCCGTTAGTTCTATCTCCCACCGACAGCGGGTGCAATCTGTTCTATACGAACATAACTGAAATCTTTGAGGCTGTCGATTTCGAGTCGAATCAGCCATACCTCGTCATGATCAGGCCCATATTACCATAAATAAGAAAGCGCCCCTGGTGGTGAAACTCTGACCTAAAATCGGTAAGTTCTATCGATATCGCGTCTAATGAGCCAGACCGCGTCCTGGTGGGACTCGTACGACGGGAGATATTTGGAAAAGAAATAGCAGATTCCTTAGTTTTTTCTTTTTTCTCCCCCTTTACAAGAATTGGAATTTGGCTAAAATAAAAAAATATGGACCGAATTCGAAAATTTTTTGAATCATGTCAGTCCACTCTGATCAAGGATGCATATTGCATATATTTCAGATTCTTAAATCCGATATTTAAATAAAATTATATCGCCTATAAAAACAGTAATCCTTTTCAAATGCATTATTTTGTCAATTTTATACCTTTTTTTCAGAAAGCGCTCACTATTCTTCCACTGATATCATCAAAACATGTGCAGTGAAGGACAGCTGTGGTGTTGACTTCCAAAAAATTCATTTTCTTTTGGAAAATTAATGATTTTTAATTGATATCTTCGGGAATTATTATCCGAGTTTTCCGAAAATTACTTTTTTGGACTGGGCATTCCATATTACGTAGGGATACATAATTTTCAAATACTTAAATTCAATATTTTTAGTAATTTTATATAGCCTATAATAACCCCACTTAAACTGGTTTCATATCTTTCATCCTTCTAGACATCTAGACGTCCCAATGTCTGGCTCTGAAACAGCGCGTTAAAGGGATAATTTTTATGCAATCAAATTAATGAAATAATAATTAATATCTTTGGTTCTAAAGGATGGATTTCCTTACTTTTTATAATCTTTTAATGTGGAGAGAGAGATGATTCACGCGGTGTTATTTTCATAACTGTAGGTAAATTAGATTTTATAATATGCAAGCCCATTTTAAAACCTTACATCCGTATTTTTATCGGCAGTCACTTTGTCTCTTTCTTGCTTGGAAATGATTTTTATCGAACGCATGTTGGATAAAAATTGTTCTTTTCGAGCAATTTTTAATGAATTTTTAATGTTTTTTATTAATATCTTTTCTAATTACCAGTGGATTTTTTCGAAACCTGAAAGAACAGAATTCTCGATTTTTTTTGCGTTTTTTGATACCTTCAGCACCTCTCTACTCTGTCGGTGAGAAAAGTTTTTAACCTTATAAAAGTTAGCCCCCCCATGACGGAAAATGAGAAAGTGACAGATGCATTTCGTTTCATCATCGTTTGATCAGATTTGATCAACAATTTTTGTCGTTTGATCAACTTTATTTAATGAGTTATAATTAAAAATGCACAGGGGGGGCTAACTTTTAAGAAAATTAAAAATGCGCAAAATTAAAAAAAAAATTAGTGATTCTTATCAGAAATCGTTAGATCAGATTTGATAAACATTTTTAGCGTTTGATCAAACCCGGAAGTGCCCGAAAAATCGATATTTATATAAGCTGTCCCCTACAAGTTAGCGCCTCCCTTAACGGAATTTCGGAAATAAAACGGTGTCATCCGACGTAGAGTCGATTGATAAGACTTGATCAACCATTTTTAGCGTTCGATCAAACTCGAAAATCTCCTAAAAATCGATATTTCTAATTAAAAATGCGCAGAGGGGGAGACAAACTTTTAGGGAAAAAAATAGTGATTCTTATCAGAAATCGTTAGATCAGATTTGATCAATCATTTTTAGCGTTTGATCAAACCCGGAAATGCCAGAAAAATCGATATTTCTAAGTGCAGAAACCGTAAAAGTTAGCCCCCCCCCTTATTGAAACTGACGGAAATTCGGAACAAATTTGATGTCAACGGACGTAGAATCGTTTGATCAGATTTGATCAACCATTTTTAGCGTTTGATCAAACCCGGAAGTGCCCGAAAAGTCGATATTTCTAAGTGCAGACGCCCTAAAAGTTAGCCCCCCCCCCCTTACGGAAACTGACGAAAATGCCGAACAAATTTGGTGTAATCGGACGTAGAATCATTTGATCAACCATTTTTAGCAATGGTTCAAACCAGGAAGTGCCCGAAAAATCGATATTTCTAAGTGCAGAAACCCTAAAAGTTACGCCCCCCCCCCTCCTTATTGAAACTGACGGAAATTCGGGACAAATTTGGTGTCATCGGACGTAGAATCATTTGATCAGATTTGATCAACCATTTTTAGCGTTTGATCAAACCCGGAAGTACCCGAAAAATCGATATTTATATAAGCTGTCCCCTACAAGTTAGCCCCTCCCATGACGGAATTTCGGAACTAAAACGGTGTTATCCGACATAGAGTCGATTGATAAGACTTGATCAATCATTTTTAGCGTTTGATCAAACCCAGAAGTGTCCTAAAAATCGATATTTCTAATTAAAAATTCGCAGGGGGACTAACTTTTAGGAAAATTAAAAATACACACAAAAAAAAAAAATAGTGATTCTTATCAGAAATCGTTAGATCAGATTTGATCAACCATTCTTAGCGTATGATCAAATCCGGAAATGACCGAAAGATCGATATTTCTAAGTGCAGAAACCCCTAAAAGTTAGCCCCCCCCCCTTATTGAAACTGACGAAAATTCGGAACAAATTTGATGTCAACGGACGTAGAAACGTTTGATTAGATTTGATCAATCATTTTTAGCGTTTGATCAAACCCGGAAGTGTCCTAAAAATCGATATTTCTAATTAAAAATGCGCAGGGAGGACTAACTTTTAAGAAAATTAAAAATACACACAAAAAATAATAGTGATTCTTATCAGAAATCGTTAGATCAGATTTGATCAACCATTCTTAGCGTATGATCAAATCCGGAAGTGCCCGAAAAATCGATATTTCTAAGTGCAGAACCCTAAAAGTTAGCCCCCCCCCTTATGGAAACTGACGGAAATGCGGAACAAATTTGGTGTCATCGGACGTAGAATCATTTGATCAGATTTGATCAACAATTTTTAGCGTTGGATCAAACCTGGAAGTGCCCGAAAAATCGATATTTCTAAGTGTAGTAACGCTAAAAGTCACCCCCCCCCTTATTGAAACTTACATAAATTAGGAACAAATTTGGTGTCATCGGACGTAGAATCATTTGATCAGATTTGATCAACTATTTTTAGCTTTTGTTCAAATCCGGAAGTGCCCGAAAAATCGATATTTCTAATTAAAAGTGCGCATGGGGGAGGGAGGGGCTAACTTTTACGGTTTCTGCACTTAGAAATATCGATTTTTCTGACATTTCCGGGTTTGATCAAACGTTAAAAATGGTTGATGAAATCTGACCAAACGATTCTACGGCCATTGACATCAAATTTGTTCCGAATTTCCGCCAGTTTCAATAAGGGGGGGGGCTAACTTTTAGGGTTCTGCACTTAGAAATATCGATTTTTCGATCACTTCCGGTTTTGATCAAACGCTAAAAATGATTGATCAAATCTGATCTAACGATTTCTGATAAGAATCACTAATTTTTTTTTTGTGCATTCTTAATTTTCATATAAGTTAGTCCCCCCTGCGCATTTTTAATTAGAAATATCGATTTTAGGACATTTCCGGGTTTGTTCAAACGCTAAAAATGATTGATCAAGTCTTATCAATCGACTCTACTACGGATGACACCGTTTTAATTCCGAAATTCCGTCAAGGGAGGGGCTAACTTGTAGTGGACAGCTTACATAAATATCGATTTTTCGGGCACTTACGGGTTTGATCAAACGCTAAAAATGGTTGATCAAATCTGATCTAACGATTTCTGATAAGAATCACTATTTTTTTTTTTAATTCTGCGCATTTTTAATTTTCCTAAAAGTTAGGCCCCCTGTGCATTTTTAATTATAACTCATTAAATAAAGTTGATCAAACGACAAAAATTGTTGATCAAATCTGATCAAACGATGATCAAACGAAATGTATCTGTCACTTTCTCATTTTCCGTCATGGGGGGGGGGGCTAACTTTTAGGAGGTAAGTTTTTAGAGGTACTGAGAGAAACAATAGGCAGACAGAGAGGCGCGTTTTCGAACATTAATAATTATAGATATAACACACGTTAAATTTGAATGCTGAAGTCTTGATTTAAAATTTTTAGTAAAGTTTTTTGGTATGTTTCTTATTTAATCCATGGATTATAGATATGCTGGTAATTACGGTACGTATCGCAAATTTATTTTGACTGATAAAATATTCAGGCCATATTTTTATTTATGCGAAATTACAAATGATCAGGAAAAAAAAAAATTCTTTCAGAATAAGTTTCCGTTATAAAAACTACATATATTTAATACTGAGGTTGCATTTTTTCTTCTTCGGGAATTTGAAATATTATATTTAAAGTAGTACTCAATACGACTTCCGTTTACACAGGTTTTACATTATATGCATTGTTTTGAAACGTAATAGTGAACTTTTTAAAGTCGAAACTTACGTTGCACATGAATGAAAAGTAATGCAGGTGTTAGCTTTAAATTAATTTAAAGTGCATGGGAAAGAAGTATAAAACGTCTCAATAAAATTACAATGATGAAAACCAATAAGATAAAACCAGCACAAATGAATTCGCCTAGACGATTTATTTCTGTAAGTTACGAAAAGCACTTATTTGATTATTACTGTAAAACAAAATAACAAAAAAATCCTTATATTTACGATAACTTAAATGGCTTCTAAATGTACTTTGTAAATAGAAGAATACAATCTAATTTCAATGAAGTATTGTTATACTTTTAAAATTCCTAGTTTCAAAACTCATGTGAAGTGAACCATTTAATCTAATATATCACTCCTATTTCTTTACTACTTTGTGTTTATTTTCTAACATCCATTGTATTGTATAACGTAACTTACATTTATTTAAAACAAAAGTTTAATCTTATAAAATCGCATTCTTGCTTAATTTTTTTTCACGCAATGCGCTAAATGTACAATTTAGAGTGGTAATATTTCTTAATGTTTGAATGAAAGAAGTAAAATGTTTTCTATTTTTGTCGACATAAAAGAAAATTAATATTGTATACCAGTTTGTTTTGGTGATCGAATTTATTTACGGCAGACTTGAGAAAGGCAGCCATTTGTATGAAAAAAACAAAACTGTCATTATTCGAAACATATACGTTTTAACAAATGTTAGCTGATGAAAAATACTCGAAACAAATATATGATTGTCAAACGATATGATGCTTTTACTTTGAAATATGTTTTAATTCTATAAATTATTTTTATTTTAAACAATCCAAAATCAATTCTGAAATGGAAAAATGTACATATTTGCTCTAATTATTATTTTGCATCCTTTTTTCATTCCAATACAAAGCGTAAGATATACTTGCAATTGTTAACACATCGTTGAAGGTCCTTGTTTGCATTTTCAACATGTAGGAGGAACTGGGGCACATTGATGCAGTTTTTTCTCTAAGAATTTGTTTGGTGCCCAGAAAACAGAAATTTCAAATTATTTTTCCATGTGATGTCAGAAAAACTAGTGTAGTGTGTTATTAACAGGCACAGTCGTTGTTTTATGTAGTATTTCTGTATGTAATAAAAAAAGAAAACAAAAAAAGTTATTTGTATCAATGTGCCCCATCTCCGAGGTAGATTGATGCACCTCATGGGGCACTTGATGCATTTGGGAAAAGTGGGGAAAAAATAACCTCTACTGCATATTTTCCACAAAAAATAGCAAACCATTTTATATTTATTTAAAGAAATTAAAATTACCCACAATTTTTTGTAACTAATATAAAAGCGATCAAAATCAAAATTAAATGTATAACGAACTGATGTTCTTGCTGTTGCTTTGTTCAGTTTTTCGCTGTGGCAACTTTGTCATATCTTGCACTTCAACTCCACCATTATCTTATTTCTCAGGAAAAATGAAAAGGTTATCAGGTTTGCTGTTCATAAACCGGACGAGATGGTCACCATCATCGGTTTTTCCTTTAACTTGGCCTACAAAGTGAACAACCTATCTCTTTTTTGCAAACCGCACTATAACAAAGTCGTCATCAAAAATATTTTGATCCGAAGTACCTGCTTTTTCCATTGTATCATTTTCCAAACTATCTGCTTCTTCACCTAGCAGGTCACTTCGATTCAAATAATCTGATGAACAGTCACACAACTAATCTAAGGATGTTTCAGATTCATCTGATGAATATAATTCTTCCACCTTCTTTCTCTACGTCTGTCATTTCAAATGTTTGATGTCTTCTACCCCCAGCAGCATTTTTGCATTTTTCAGTTCTTTATCTGTATTTCTTTGCTGTACTGCAGGTTGTTTCGTTTCTTTAAGTTTTATCACATTGAACAGCCTTTTTGTCTCTGGAGAATCAGTATAAATTCAACATTTACAAGGCCGCAGTCCTTTTCTTTTCTTAGTTCTACTACCACTAGCTGTTGGGTAAAGTCGTATGTCTTAAGGTGTTACCGGCTTGTTTGAACAAGCACTTGGCCGTGGAGAATGGGTAGCATCAGCACTTTGTGGAACATTGCTATCTTGTCACTGAGAGACAGTTGAGGGAGTTGCTGAGTCTGTCTGAGGGGGTGCGACAACAACTGTATCAGAGTGCGAATGAGGTATGGAAACTGTGCTGGGAGAAAAGTCAGAGTCAGAAAATAGCAATCTGTTGAAGGGCACTATATCTGTCCTCTCAAAACCATACACAATATTTTTCGAAATGAATGATCCTAAGTTTGCAAGTTTTGCAAGCTGTGGAATGTCATAAATGATAGGTGTTTCCCCTGATTATTCAATTTTAATCGTTGAAAGCAATTTTCAGTTTTGCTTTAAAGAAACAAAACACTACTACGTCCAATGAGTGCAGTTTATGAGGTGTGTGTGTTGGGGGGGGGGAGACAAATAAACGATCCCATTTGCAAGACAGTAGTCAATGGCTTCAATAGGAACGTGTGACTCATGATTATCACATAGCAACGGGATTCGGTTTTCTATTGACGAATTTGTATGTTGTTTAATGTGCCTCAGAACTATTAAGAACAAATCAGAACAAAAGAATATTAATAATAATAAAGTAATAATAAAGAACAAAGGCAGTCATCCACCCACTCCTGGACGCCCAACTGAAACTTCCCTCTGCAACTCTTGCAATGAAGTGGTCGTTATAATGAACCCTGGGAAAATGAATACTGGAGGATATTGATTTCCAGTAGCAGACATGAATGCACCAAATATAACAAGTTCCCCCTTTCTGCCTTAAACCACCTGTCCTGCTTGCCTTTGGTGTTTTGAATCTAGAACCTTTTGAATGTCAAGGGCAGTGTATATCCCAATTTATACAAAATTGAATATTCTGTCTCGAACGAAATTGTATCTTTTCATGACACTCTCATAATTATTAAAAAACTCCTCAACAACGTCCTGCGGAAACCTACTCACCTCATAATGCTTGTTTTTTCTGATTTCCTCAAACTTAAATTTGCCTTCCTACTTTGAAAACCGTACATCCAATCTTCTCCTACCATTGCATTATCATTCCAACTTTCAGGACACTTACAGCGTAGCTTTTTAGCAAATCCATATGCCAAGTACCTCATCTGCTTCAGTGTTAGACCGTGATGCAACTCATTGCATTTAACAAGGTATTCATTTAATTGTTTTTCTTGTTTGGCGGCAAATACCTGTTGAGAGGAATACTTAGAACCGTGATTGTCTAACTCTTTCTTCACCATTTCTTGCTTTCATTTCCTCCATGGGGCACATTGATACGCATCAATGTGCCCCAACATAGGCTGTATCCATGTGCCCCAAGCAGCCATTTTGAATAATATTTATCTCAAATCAAACACTTCATAATTTACCTAACAAAAAAGAACGAGGAACTGATAAAGAGTAGCTTTACTTACCAGGGAGGCTATTCTTTCCTGTTGAAAATACTGGAACAGCTGCATAATACTACTGCAATTGTACAACTCAAATTTACATTTGACCTACAAAATCAATAAATCACCGTCTCATTTCATCAAAATAGTGAGTCAATTTAAGACGTTCTGTGGGTAGTTGTGTTCACTAGCATCATATTTTGGAGCTGTTGTGAAACTTCCTGTATTGACCTTGTGAGCAGTAGAGGGGGTGTATCAAGGTGCCCCATGCATTAATGTGCCCTAGTTCCCCCAACTCTGTTTAATAATAGCATTGTATATTTTTGAGATTATTTTAAAAATATCTTTCCTGAATTAATATATTGCTTAAAGTATGTTTAAAAAAAGCCGAATTTCATTTTTAAATTATTCATAAATCTTCATAAATACTCACTCAAACATAATTTTCACGAAAAAGAAGTAACTTGTATTTACTTTCTATTTTATTTTTTATAAAGCATGTACATTTCCTATGTAGTAAATTCTTTTGCAGTAGCTGTTTCGAGTTTAGTTATTTTTATTAAAGGTTATACTGATGATTGAGGCAAATAATAAGGTAAAATTCTGTCTGTTTTACACTTTTTTGTTTAATTAAACTTCGTTCATGTACTTATCGATGGAATTTTGTACTCGAATTTTCACCCAGATCATAATATATTATAATTATAAAAGATTATGTACACAAGTTTGTTTCCAATAACAATGCAACATTTTAATATTTTTAGAACTTAATTATAAATAAATTAATTAATTTTTTCAGACCTTTACCATTAATTGGTCGTAGATCATAAATCATTAAATATTCTTTATGATTACAACTTTACATGAGTTGCAACATCAATTTTAATTATACGCTAACCCACGTTTGCTAAAATAGGTCAACATTCTGTAAAACTGCAACAATAAAATATTTTAAACAAATAAAAAATAAAGAGTGTAATATATTTTAAAAAATGCACTTTTGTAAATTAATATTTTAATATTAATTATGATTACATGTTGAAGAAATAAATTAAAAATCCTGATTAGATACTTCAAATATTTTTTTTTCTTTCTTGTTGCCATATCTTAAAAAGGGAAACAGAGCAAAAATTTAATAAAAATAAATAAATTTCACTAGTTTTCGCTTTTTACTAAGCATGAATCAAATCGGTGCTTTCTTCCAATCTTGGGACAGACTCCAAATTAACATATTGGAATGGAAATTTTTTGGAACAACATGAATTGCAGTCATGAAATTCGGCGTCAATTTAAAGATGAACATCGAATGTTTACAAAATAGCGTTGTTTTTTTCAAAACTATTTTTACGTTTACATGTATTAAAATGTTACAGGTCACTAGTGTAATGGTGGCGTAATCTTACATAGAGCTTTAGTCTTTGTCTCTATGTGGCTTCATGACATTGAATAATTACCTCACTTTTTGTCTCGTAAGATATATTGTACTTCTGTGTACTCCTTGTCCCTTTTTGTTTGATTATCAACAGTACCATTGATATCAAAGTTTCTCTTTTGTAAAAGTTAATATATGTGCTATATTACAAAATTATACAAACACAACTAAGGTAATGAACTTTTGCCAAACAAAAACGGGAATCTCGTAATATAGAAACAGTCAATTGTAAACGGTGAAGTTAGAATATTAATGCAATTAAAAATCACAATATAAAACGTCTTTTTTTATAAATGGTTAAGTATTGAAATTGTATCGACTGAAGTATTTTAAAAGTAACGAATGTTTTTGAACGAAAATAAAACAATGCAATGATTTTTCAACTTTTTTATTTGTTCCTATGTTTTAAAAATGTGATATACTACATGGGTTAACTCGCACATGTAGATAGACTGCTTTCTGCATTTATTCCACTTATATAGATCACACAATATTTGCGTGATGATTTTCAAAAATAAATAAATAAATAAATAAATAAACAATTAAAGTAGTAGTGCTGCTACTTCCTTCAATTCATTCAAATAGATAATATTAGCAGAGATCAGGGAACACACTTAAACACGGATTTTAATTATTATTTTTGCTCTATATTAATATTATTTAACTAGCTGACCCCGCCCGGAATTGCCGGGCCCAAGATAAAACCTTAAATAAACACGAAGTTTGAATTATTTTATATCTTTAATCCGATTTTGTATGAATTTTATTTTTAATGACAAAATCAAGAAAAAATACTGATAATTAGTGATAAAAGTGCTTGTAAGAAAACATTTTCTTCTTTTTAACTGACTTAAAAAACGAGGAGGTTATCAATTCGACGTGTACGTAATTACGTGAATTAACATATATTATTCAAAACTAAAAAGAAATGGCGCATCTAGAATTTGTCGAGAATTAAATAAAAATCCTGCACTCGTGACATCATAATTCACTTTTATATTTTAACCGAATAATAAGGCTACTGTAATTTGCGACTCGTGCTATTATAGCCAGTATACACGTCAGGACACATTGCCTTTATCATTATCTTTTTACACATGAAGGTTTCGCTATGGTACTCTATTGTGTCTTTGTGAAATTCTTGAAATTCAATATTTGAAAAACGGCATAATCAATAGATATGTCAAGAAAAATACAATTTTTTACGTTTCTAACGCAGTTTGTTTAACAATTTTCTGACAAATACATTTCGAGCTATTAATTTTTTCAGTATCTTCAAATGTTTTATTTTCCGAGATTAATCTGTGGCAACGATTAGCAAATAAGCCAGTCGTCAGCAACGCGGTGCTTTTTATTAAAGAGGATTATTATTTTTACTCTATATTAATATTATTTAATTATTATTTTTCCTCTATAAATAAGTAACATAAATAGTATTATTAAGAAATCCATTTAAAAACTCGCAAAAATGTAAATATTATTTCCAGATTAAACATTTATTTTTAAAGATATAACAATTTACCATTAAAGAAATTATACATTTTTTAAATGTAGAACTTTTTTCAGTAGGATAATTTCATGATGGTATATCAAAAAATGTCTGAATTAGAATACAATTTATCAGTTTTTATTCAGCTTTCAACTCTTAATGTAATTTTGCTTATAAATTTAAAACTCATTGTAATATGCGATTCAATTAATATGCAAATTCGGGATAATTTTCGAATTTTATATAACTAAAGAAATTAATAAATGACATTTGAATAAAGTAAACTAATGGAAGTAATAATACGTATTAATTTTTCAAATACAATTATAAAAATATTGTAATTTTTAAACAAAATTTTTATGAATGTTTTATTAAGTTAAGAGTACATTTCTTGGAATAAAAAAAAAATGTTTCCACCGATATCGGTTTTAAATTAATGGAAAGACAGTTTTACTCTATGAAATAATATTTTGAGTAAGAAATTAGATAACGAGAGAACAACTATCATTAATTTAAGAAGATATTAAACATTAGAAGCAGTTCAATTCAGGTGTTTTTTTAATAAAATGTTACAAAAAAATGTATTCAACACATGCAAATTACCGAAAACATGAAGAAGAGTTGTTTCAATTTACGTTAATTTACAAACGATAACTTATGTTTTGAAATTAATTTTTGAAAAATATGTCAATTGCAATCTAATTTCGCCGAGTTGCATCTTGTCAACCCCCAACTGGCACTCTCCAGGAGCTTCGGAGTACTATTCACCTTAAATACACTTTGTTACCGTAAGCACTTCTGGTTAATCTAATCCACAGTATGGAAAATCGCTGTAAAACTTGTATTTCGGTCAGAAGTGACCACATACCTTTTTGATTTTTAATGTGTGTCTCTAAAATATTGTAACAGTACAATTTCCTTATCCCCTCTTATATCACACATTCCTATGTTTTTATGTAAATTTATTTTTTGCAGAAATAGGCAATTCTGTATTTTGAATATATGTCAGGCATGACAAAATAAAGATTTTGTGCAAATTTCATGTTCTTATCTGCAAAATTATTTAAGTTCAATGAGTTTTTATAGTTGTTCCTTTAATTTTTCTCGCCAGTGTACATTGACGTAAAACTGTCAAATGCCCCTAAAAAGCATTATGACTTCGACTCAGCTTGTTTCTTCAATGGTCATAAAAAATATTGTTGAAAACAACCACTTGTTTATAGAATATAAACATAATATAAAAATATTAATTATTACAAATTTATAATAATGACAAAATAATTCATAGACTTCGTATTGCCTTTTTCTTGTTATTATTTAGAAATGTAATTTGTTAAATCTGTGTAGATTCTAAGAGGATTTTTTTTTTTTTTTTTTGCATAAATCTGTTTTTTTTTTTTTTTAAATAATTTTTCCATCACTTATAATTAATACTACATATCTAAAACATAAAGAAATAAAATATGTAAATTGACTTAGCCAATAATAAAGAAAATATTTTACCATATTTTTTAATTAATTAACTTCGAAAAAAAAAGACTGCATAAAAAATATTAATTAACTGAATTAACCTATTATTTGCGCATTAAATTTGTTTACGTAGTTTTTTTATATATATTAACAAAAAAATTAGTATGAATAAAATGAATTTAAAAGAAAAGATAAAAATGTAGAAAAAATAAAATGATTTAACACGCTACAGGAAGGATACTACTTTTTTTTAAAGTCTGTATTTAAAACAGTAACTTTTTGAAATTTAGGAAATGTCTGAAATAATTAAAATTAATTAGATTTAAAGAATTTTGTCTTTGAGAAGTGGTTTTGGAACAAACAGAGTTTATAACGATTCCTACTTTCAATATCTGTTTAATATTCAAATATCTATCAAATAATATCAATCGTACATTAAATAAGTTTGTAAATATTATAGAAAGTACACAATTATGGCATAATTTGTTTTTCATAGGGGTTTTATTTATTCAAGACAATAAACAAATTAACAATACGGTATTGACACATTTCTAAAACGTATTGAATAATAGTATGTATTTTAAACTAAAATTTAAAAAAATTGAAATTTAAGTTCTCGTAAATATTAAATTTTAATTTATCTGTTGGATCTCTTAGATATTCATCACTCATTATTTATAATACTGTTAATAATAATAATAGTAATAATAACAATAATAATAATCAATTATTCTAATACGGACAAATCTTGTGTGGGTGTGTGTGGTTATATATATATATATATATATATATATATATATATATATATATATATATATATATATATATATATATATATATATGTATATATATGCAAATGTTATCTTAAAACGGCTCTAACGATGTTGATGAAATTTTGTATTATACAGTTTTGGGGCACAAGAAAACATATTGGGATAGGTCACATATTCGAGAAAATTCAACAAGTGGGTCATTTTGGGTCACCATGGGTCATGGTCAAGCTAATTGTATCTAAAAAACGGTTCAAACGATTTTGGCTAAATTTTGTATCCTACGAGTTTTGGGCACGAGAAAAACTTTTGGCCAGTTCACATATCCGAGAAAATTCGATTAGTGGGTCTTTTGTGGGTCACTGTGGGTCAATCTAAGTTTATCTAAAAAACGGCTCAGACTATTTAGACAAAATTTTGCATTCTATGGTTTTCGGGCACGAGAAGACTGTTGTGCTTGGTCAAATGGTCGCGAAATTTCGATTAGTGGATCATTTTGATCATTAGTTATTATGGATCAAGCTATTTTTATCTTAAAAACGGCTCAGACGATTTGAACTAAATTTTGTATCTTACGGTTTTGGGGCACGAGAAAATCATTGGGCTAGGTCACATGCTCGAGAAAATCCGATTAATGGGTCATTTTAGGTCACTGTGTATCAAGTTAATTTTATCTAAAAAAGGCTCAGACTAGTTTGACTAAATTTTATATCCTACGTGTTTCGGGTACGAGAAGACAATTGGACATTGTCACATGTTAGAGAAAATTTGATTGGTGGGCCATTTTGGTCATGGATCATGATATTTGAACTCAAAGGTAATTTTTACCGAGCATAGATCGGTCTTTCCTGCTCGTAATAATAATATTAAGCCGTTACTTGATCTTTAATCGTATTATATTATGGTGAAATTCGTTATAAATTACAATTACAACAGCTCTAAACATATTTACGAATGCGCTTATTTTTAGGTCTTGCCAGGTATCAAGGAAGATGAGTTCTGTATTAAAACAAGAACAAGAAATGATTCATCCGCATAGATTATGAAACACTTCCCAACACTAAAAGACATTTGTTAAGATTTTGTCATGGAAAGAAATTATATATCTAAATAAACAACAACAATAGCAACAACAAAATAATGCAGTAGAAATTCATTTTCCAAAATTGCCGTCATAATCCTGTAATGTATGCGAATTCTCTCGTGCAGCACTGTATGTTATCTATAAAAAATATACGCACCAAGAATCGCACAAAATATTAATTAATTTTAAAAAGTCATACCACAGCTGAAAACGCACTTCTAGCAATTACAGATGGTAGTCAGTTCTGCAACCGAAATTTATTGCATGTGTTTGTAAATGGACGATAACTGTTATGCACGCCATAATATACAAAGAACATCTTGTAGTAAATCTCAATGATCTATACCAATTTAATTATGCTTAAAGTATCGTCACATTATTAAAATGCGGTGTAAACGATTTCCCCCCCCCCCATGCCAAAATGTAATGGATTTCTAGTCTGCGTACCTGAAAACCAGCTATAAATTCCTCTTATTTTATTTTCCGCAGAAAACATACTGAAGACTATTTCAGTGATGCATATCAATGTATTTATCTTTCAATCATCCTAAACTCAATAAAATTCACCGCAAATGATTTTTTCCGATGTAACATAATGCAACAGAGATCTTTTCAGTGTCCCTGTTATAAAATTATAAGTGCTACATACTTCATTTTCAATATTACACATTTTACATTAATCCTCAGTAACATGTAAAAATTACACGGCGGCCCGAGTTTATTTACGCGATTTATGGCACTGTCAGACGGCTTGACAGACAGACAGACGGCGAGAAGGACGCAGTCAGACTGAAGTCATTAACACATTTTAACTGTGTTATAAAATGTTAAAAAGTATTCACAAGGCAATAGGCACGGATTAAAACATACTTTCTTAAGTTACCTGCTCTTATGTTTTATCAATAAAGTAGTAGATGAGAACTAATACTTATCTAATATTGTATTGCCTTTGTTAATTGCTAACTAATTTTGTTTTACTTATGGAAATAAAAAATCCATGCAGTCATACTGTTTAACAAATGCAATCCGTAAGAGACTTTCAATATGACATTACAGTTTTATTGGGCTAAAAATAGTCTAAAAGTTGGAGAATTTTAAACTATATTGCAATACAATAATATACAGTCCTGCAAAACAAAAGTGATAGCCCTACTAACTCTGCCGTAAACGGATGATTGGTACCAATCGATTAGAAATAACGCCTACTAATTAATGTTATACATACATTTTGTTTAGGGGATCGTCTGTATATATATATATATATATATATATATATATATATATATATATATATATATATATATATATATATATATATATATTGATAGCTTGAAAAGAACCGCTCCGACTGGACTGCTCAAGTCTGTAGAACATATATTTTCCCCTGGGTCCCTGTATTAAGATCTCTTAAAAAAGTACAGTATTCAGCTGGAGCTGAATTTGCCGATAAAAAAAAGAAGATGACGATGCCTCTTTGCAATATATGGAAGACAACACAATCTCTGCCGGAGAACGCCTTCGCGACAGTGGTGAAGATATAGAAATAATTACGGATAAAAATTGTAGCAATAACATTAGAAACAGGACCGGTTAATGCCAACAATAAAAAAAATGCCTAAACTTTGATTAAATAATATTTCTGTAAACCGCCAATGCAAGGTTTGGGTCTGTTGCCACTGGGGTCTGTGATACAAGGGTTGTGTCTTCTATTATTTATGATAGACAGCAATAACTTCAGATTTAATATCCCATCTTCTTTCCTACATCTGCTGTGTTAGTTATCACGTAGATTACCAACCTCGTCCATTGCTCTAGCCAGTAGTTATTAAATGATATTGCGTATATTGAGTCGACGAGACCCCACCCGCCTACTTATGTAAGTTTGTATTCCTTTTTGCGTTAGTATGTTTAGAGTTTAAACAAGTAAATTATCCAAATAAGTAAAACAAAAATTTAGTTCCATTTTAATTTTATTTTTGCATGGCCTCGAGAAGATTACAGAAGATAAAATACTCAGGACTTATCCCTAGTAGGACCGCTGTTGGTGGAATGTGTGCCAGATGATATTTCTCACGACGATGACTTTGACGCAGACCAAAACTTTGTCATTCACAGTGATCATAATACGAATACAGATAATGATAATGCAGGTAAACATTATTTATTCAACCCAGCGGGTTAATAATCCTCTTTATAAGGAATTGAGTATATTTACAAATTCGCATTAACAAAGCTCATAATTTAAACTACATATCTAATTTATAAAGAAATAAAATATGTAAATTGATTAATTCACTGATAAATAAAAGTCCATACTAATTAATCCACCAATAAAAGTTAAAACAAGTACTAAATAAAATTATATTTTAGCATTTTTTTTTTAAATTATTTAAATGAGAGAAAAAAATCACTGCATAAAAATATTAATTAAGTGAATTAACATTTTGTTCGAGCATTCAATTTGTTTATGTAGTTTTTGGATTAACAAAAAAAAAACGGATATTAATCCAATTAATTTAAAAGAAAATGTAAAAAAAAATTACAAAAAATAGAAATATATAGTGAACTACAAGAAGCTTGTTTTTTTTTTATTCTTTATTATGAAACAGCATCATTTTAAAAATTACGAATTGCATGAATTAAATAGAAATTATTATTTTTATTTTTTTACTTCAGAAGACTATCGCTGACCTGGCTTTTCATCAAACAGCATTTATAATAATCCATATTTTTATTATCTATTCAGTATTGAAATATATCTATGTTGTAATATCAATCATGCATTATAAATGTCAATGAAATTTATACAAATTCCACAAGTATGACATGATTTTTTGTTTCTGTATGTTTTACTTGTTCATGAAAGCTCCTACATAGTTACGATTACGATATCAAAATATTTTTAAAACAATAGTGTTCATCAATTACATTTAAACTGACTACATTTAAACTGTCTTTTAAACTGAGAGGTAATGCAATTTTGAAATTTAACTTCCCGTAAACATTTAACTACAGTTTATGAAATGGATCTCTTAGAAATTCATTACTTATTATTACGAATAATAATATGTCGTTACATGATATTCAATTGAATTCAATTATTTTGAAAGTCTGCATAAACTGCAATTAAAATAACTTTAAACATATTTGTCTATGTAGCTCGTCTTAAGTTTTGCCAGATATATATTATAAAAAAATTCAATTTCTATATATTAAAATAATGCATTCACAAGGCAATATCTATGCATTACAGTACTATTTTCCATTGAAGGAGCACTTATGTTTTACTAAACAGTAGCAGATATGTACTATTTATCTAATATTATATTAAACTATTTTTTATCAAATGCTAATTAAATTGTTTCCTCTTCAAGCAATTTAAATATATTTTAAAAAAACATAAACCTACATATGTACTGCTTTGCAAGTGCAATCTGTAAGAGTCTTTTAGTAATAAATTAAAATTTTGTTGGATTGAAAATTGTGTAGTAACATGAAAATTTCCCACTCTCCCAAACAATAATGTACTTAAATTTTTATATCCTTTTAAGGAACATTTCAATGAACCTGTTCCAGTTTTATTATATACAGTTATTAATTTTTGTTTATAATATAATGATAAACTTATCTATTTAATGTTTTTTTCTGAACCTTGATTTTTATCGAAAATAAATAGGAAGGAAATTTTAAATAATGTATACAAATTTCTCTTTAATGTCTTATCCTAATACCGAAATTTTAAAGTTCTATTTTTTACAAATATCCCAGATATCCATTTCGGAGTATCTTCTTGTATGCTCATTGAAAATCATTGTACACTTACTACCAATTTTATCATAGTACACATAGCATAGTACATTAACTCTAGAAAATTGCGTATTGATGCCAACCATAGCAGATTTGGCTAAACATTACTTAAGTTACATTTCTTTAATTACCATCTTTATACGGGATTGAATAATTTACAAATTCTGATCATACAAGAAAGTGTATAGTTTATACTACATATCTAATATAAAAACAAGTGGGATGTGCCAATCCCAAAACTTTCTTCTATCTCACACAGTATTCGCTTACACTAAAAAGAATCAGCAACAAATTATAGCAAGGTGTAACTGAATCTAAAGTTTTATTAAATTCCATGAATTAGTTCTTGAGATAGGACTATTGCTAAACTCGTGTAAATCCTTCAAAATGCAGCAAAGCAGCGCCACCTGTTGGGAGATTTAGACCGAAACCTAATCAACAAAATTATATGTTAACGTCTAACAGAATCTGAAGTTTGATGAAAATCCGTGCATTAATTCTTGAAATATAGTTATCGTGTAAATAATGGGAAAAGTAGCATAGCAGCGCCACCTGTTGGGCTATTTACACCAAAACGTAATAAGCATCTATTTATGTCAATGTCTAACTGAATCTGAAGTTTGAAGAAAATAAGTGCTTGAGATAGAGCTATTGTGGAAATCGCGAAAAATGCATCATAGCAGCGCCACCTGTTGCACGATTTTCACCAATAATTAATCAGCACCAATTTATATCAGGGACTAACTGAATATAAAGTTTTATTAAATTTCGTGCATTAGTTCTTGAGATAGAGCGCCCACAAAATTTTTGCCACATACAGACAGAGTCACAGACTCATAGAAGGACAGTTTCTACGAACAGTCAAATCGTGTTCAGGACATTATAAAACGTATAAATTTGTCGAAAACCAGAAGTAAAAAATTTTCATGAATCCAGTACTTTCTTCTTGTAAAGATAGAAGAAAGTAACAAATAAATGTATGTAAATGAACTAATTCAGCGATAAATAAAATTCATTACAAATTAAGTCACCAATAAATGTCAAAACAAGTGCCAAATAATATTATAATGTAACGTTTTTGTTTAATTATTTAACTCAAAAAATATGACTGAATAAAAATATTAATTAACAGGATTAATTGTTTGTTTGCGCATTAAATTTGTTTTTCAGTTTCTTAATTAACAAATAAAAGGTATGAATCCAATTAATTAGAAAATAAATAAGAAATGTTACAAAAAATATGAATTTATAGTATATAAAAAAAGCATTACTGATTTTATTCTTTATTATAAAAGAGTAACCTTTTAAAAAATATCAAATACATGAATTAAATAGAAATCATTAGTTTTAAAATATTTTTTCAGGAAAATATCACAGACCTGCTTTGAAACAAACACCATTTATTATTCATATTTGAATTATCTGTTCAGTATTGAAATATGTATGACGTAATATCAACGAAACCGAGGTTAACGAAAAAGACAGGCTACCGCGGTGCATTCCACTTATCTTTTTTTACACACCGCTAGAGTGACGTGATGCTCGTTTCGTACAACTTCATTGGTGCATTCGAGCATCACGTGGCTCCGGCGGTCTGTAAAAAAGATATGCGTAAAGCACCGCGGTAGCCTTTCTTTTTCGTTAGCCTCGAACGATACCGAGGCTAACGAAAAAGACAGGCTACCGCGGTGCATTCCACTTATATTTTTTTACAGAGAGCTAGAGTGGCGTGATGCTCTTTTCGTACACCTGCATTGGTGCATTCGAGCATCACGTGACTCCCGCGGTCTATAAAAAAAATACGCGTAAAGCACCGCAGTAGCCTTTCTTTCTCGTTCGAGGCTAACGAAAAAGACAGGCTACCGCGATGCATTCCACTTATCGTTTTTTACAGACCGGAAGAGTGACGTGATGCTCTTTTCGTACACCTGCATTGGTGGATTCGAGCATCACGTGACTCCCGCGGTCTGTAAAAAAAGATACACGTAAAGCACCGCGATAGCCTTTCTTTTTCGTTAGCCTCGAACGAAGCATTTTAAATGTGAATACATTTTACACAAAGTACACAGGAATGACATAATTTTCTGTCCCTGTATGTTTTAATTGTCCATCGCAGCACTTATTAGTTACAATTACGCTATCGACACATTTATATTAGTGTTCATTGATAGAATGCCTTTCAAACTGCACGAAAATAAAATTTTGAAATTTATCTTGACATAAAAATTTGACTTCAGATTACCTAATTGATCTTTTAGAAATTCATTACTCATAATTGCTAATAACAATAAGTCGTTACATGATATTTATTTGAATTCACTTATTTTGAAAATTTCCATAAATTACAATGAACACAACTTTAAACATATTTATATATTCGCTTCTTTTCAAGTCTAGCCAGATATTAAATAGGACTATTTCTGTATTAAAAAAAATGCATTCACAAGGCAATATGCATGAATTACAGTACTATTTTTTTAATGTAACAAGCACTTATGTTCTACCAATAAGTAGCAGATGAATATAACATATCCGTAATTTATTATATTACCGCTAATACATACTAAATCAATTTTTCCCTCTTTAAGCAATTAAAAAATGGAAAAGTAGCCTACGGATATGCTGTTTAACAAAAGCAACCTGTAAGGGGCATTTGAAAGCACATTCAAAATTTGCCGAGAGTTGCTTTTTGAAAATTGTGTAACAGTATGAGATTTTCAAACAATTCAAAAAACTAATGTACCAAAATTTGTACTTTTTTCTGAGAAAAATGTTAAAGTCATCTTACCATTTCTATTATACAAAGTTATTTTTGATTTTTTTTTAGATTATAATGCGTAAATAAATTGATGTCTTATGAAGTTAGGTATTCAATGAATTATTCTCTGTGATTTTTACGAAAATAAATGGGAAGAAACTTTTAAGTAATGAAAACAAATTTATGTTTGATGCATTATCCTCAAATCAAAATTTCAAAGATCTAAAGTTTTACAACTATCCCAAAAAACAATTTTCGAAGAAAAGCCTTCTATGTTCACTGACAATAAGACTGAGTACATACTACACTCACGGCTCCAACCAATGATAAATGTGTCATACGACGACACAAGCTACACTGTTGAAAATGAATTTTCCCAAGATTTATTTCAGTCGTAAACAGGGAGTGCGTGACATGTGAAAAGTAATTAATTTACAAACAGATATATCAAAACAACAATAAAAAATTGTGGACTACCACGTGATCTCCACAACCAATTTTAGCTGTTTTGAAAAATCTTGTTCCATGATGTAAACGAGGAATTTGATAAATAATATCAGATCGATTTCTTTTTAAATTGATAATATGATAACCAACTTTTAATATCGAATAGACAAAGAAATTCCAGAAAGCTATATAAAATATATCACAAAAGAAATATTAAATGATGAAGATAAGGAAACAGACCCTGAATAATTGTCTCAAAATTGAATAATAAAAGTTTTGAAACAATTCGATAAAAAAAAGAAGGTAATATTGAAATTTTTTAAACAGGGGCCGACGAAATGCATTAACGAAATTATAAATCACGTGTATGACCTATTTATGTATACAGACGATAATGGATGGTAATAGAGTTCCGTCCCGTGCCACTATATTCAGATGGCTTACAGAACTTCATAGAGATACAAATTCCCTCTTGGGTAAAAAAAAAAAAAAAAAAAAAAAAAAAAAAAAACAATAGAAAGACATTTGTAGTTCCCGGAAATGTATCGACAATTTAAATGCACTCAAACTGTTCTATTTTTATAAGTTAAAGTAAAAAGCTCATTAAAATAACTTTATACAAAATTATCTAATTATTGAATCTTTGATTAACTTTTAAAATTCAAGTTCTTTCTCTAAGTTGTGTTAAAGTTTGCGAAACGCTTCCATGTCTTGTTTTTGAATGACAATCTTTGATGATAAGGTTTGTAAATGAAATATACTAGGAAGCAACAATGGAAGAGCTTCGTGGTATGAGATATTAGCTTGCTTTAATCGTCCACCAATCTGGATTTTTTTCATTTAAAATTGGATTAAATGGTCGAGTAACTGAGTTCAATGAAACTGGTTATCCTTGCGCCAACACTGAATATTCTTCTGGAAAATGCTCCATTTGAGTAATTTTTATCCAGTATTCTTCGGCTAATTCAAGTTCTTCTGTAATCAAGGGACCACTTTTCTTACTCTGAGGATTTCTTGTATTGTGGACGACTCTTTTAATGCATGCAATAATTCGTAATATTTGTTTAATTTTGCTGAATGTACCGATTTCAAAAAGATCTTCATGTTTCGTTGTCACGAGCATATTCACCACTTTATACTTCTTATTTTCTAAGTTAGTTTCCTGGTCGGTTAGAATGTTGTATTGTGGCCATTGATTTTCAGATTTCCTTAGCCATAGTAGCCCAAACCACCAAAGCTCCTGGTCCTTTAGACTGGTAAAGTTTTCTCCTGGTGTTAACGTATCAGCAGGATTTTTATTTCCATGACAGTGATTCCAACAACCAGGATCAGATATTTTCTTGATTTCATCTACCTTGTTCTTGACAAACATCTATGATTTTCAAAGATTATTCTTAATCCAGTGAAGAACAATCATGTAGCCTGACAAGAAGCTAGTGTTCACGTCCCTCGGTATACTTAAATGGAGTTAAATGTGATACACCAATCTGATTCCTATAAGTGCAGCAAGAAGATCTTACCTCGGCAGTGTTATTTCATTAAATGGTCCAAACCTAGTCTTTGAAGTGACTAAATTCGAATGGAAATTTCCGTCATAGTTGCAAAAATGTACATGAACAACTGCTCCGTAAGCTCGTTTGCTGGCATCTTTGAAGACTTGAAATTGACAGTCTGTAAGTCCTTCCATTCCTTTCATTGAGAATAGATGTCTTGGCACAGAGATCTGTTTAAAGTAAAACAATTCTTCACACATGTCTTGAAATATTTTTTATACTTCTGGTGGTAAAGCATCATCCCAATTAAGTTTTTACTTCCATATATCTTGCAGTTGTACTGTAGCTTGTACTGTGAAAGGTGATATTACCGCTAAAGGATCGTAGATTCTTCCTATAGTTTTTATTAAATTTTTCTTCGTAAAATTTAACTCTGCCCTATCCTTATTCCTTAAAGATTTATCACGATCAACACTTAAGACATCATCTGCTCTATCCCAGAAATAGACAATAACCTTGCATGACGTGGATTTATTGTTAACTTCTTCCTTAAACGATCTTGAAATGAGCGTACATTTGTTTTCTATTTTCTCATATTAAAGCCTGCTTCTCGCAAAATGAGTCTTATTTGCTCGTGGATGATGTACGCTAAATCTGTGTCTTCTAATCTCTGTATCAAATCCTCCACATAAAATCTACTGTTCAAAATGCTGAAAGAACCTGGATAAACATCTTTCTATTTCTTGATATGATGTTTAAATGCCGCATTTTGTAAAAATGAGCTCGATCTTGCACCAAAAATTACATGTGGAATCCTTAGAACTGTGGGTACAGCGTCTAAATCTTCTGTAACCTATACAAATCTAACTGCGGCTTTTTCTTCTGGAGCTAAGGCAGTTTGAAAATATGCACCTTCTGTAGTAAAAATAGTTTATTTACTGTGGGACCTTTTAACGTGCAGTTAAGGGCCACTCTAAGTTTATGTTATATTTAAGTAGGGGTAATCTTTCAATATAAAAAAATATATATATTCCTGTCTTTATATAGTAAACAGTTGAAAATCATATAAATAGTTAAAGTCTTCTTACCTTCTGTTTTCGGGATTCTGGAGTAGTGTATACAATATTATTGTGTTATTTATTTATGCCTGTGGTTCCGTGTTTTCACATTTCACGTTCTCTCTTCCACTTGTCACTACTTAACGGAGAAGGAAGAAAATTGTTATTAAAAAAATTGAGTATTATGAAATTGAATGGATTCATTGGTTTAGAAGGTTAAGAATATTTAATAGTATATTTTACTATTTTACATGTTTAAAGATATAAAAGTTTTATACGCTTTAGGAGCGATTAAAAGTTACGTCTTTCAGTCCGGAAAAATCATGTTACACTGACGTTGAAACAGTCTATGTGGAACTTAGTTGCCATGGCTGCATGAGGCCTATTTCAGGGTATTCACAGTTTAAGTGTTTACTGAAGTTCTCGCACATGGCTTTGACGTCACGAGCCATATGGTTTCTCAAGTGCAGAAAGTTTCGGTTTGATTGTATCTTCCTGAGTGATAAGCTGGGATTACTTCTTTCGGAGAAAGAGGGTTTTCAACACCTTCTATATTTGCCATTATGGCTATCTTATTTAGACGGAACTGTAAGAGAAGTATTCGAATATCGGGCGTTGATTTTGGACTTGGACTCATTAAGGGACGGAAATTTGAGTTCACTTGAGGAGGCACAGAAAACTATTCTCATATTCGTAATTGTTTTATCTTCGCGTATTCACGCGTGATATGGCATATAGTAGATTTTAGAATTATCACCATATTCATTTTTATTGACGTTTTCAGCTATCCTTTGAAGTACGTGCTTTGAAATTATGTCCATGTACTGACTATGGACATTTCTATTTTTCTTAAATCTTTTAACGAATGTTCGCAAACGGTTGTTAGCGTTACTCTCGCTATCCTGTAGTGACTCAGAATATTCGTTCCATGGTAATTTAACTTGGTAACGACCTTCGAGTAGTTTTGTAGAATTGTCAAATTATTTCAAAACTTCATCATCTTTGGAATTCAGATTGTGACTACGCGAGATTCCTAAACCTTCTAAATTGAACAAACTTTTCAAAATATCTGCTTCTTCTAAATTTTGCTTACGCACTATAACAATCATTACCATCCTTAAAATATTGGTGTTTTGCTTTAGAACCATTAAATACATATCTTAGTTTACTTCCCATTCCTACTAAAGCAACAGACACTCTTTTGACTTTCCCTGTAGCAATTTTCTAGAAATAGTCTGACCAGATTAATAGAGAAAACTTTAAATTTTCAGACCCATTAATATCAGCTATCTTTATTTTGGCTTCTTTAAAAAAGTTTTGAATTTCTTTACTAGGACGTTGAAATTCTGCTTCCGAAATTAAACGTGTTTCAATGGCTTCTATAGAAATACTTTTTTCTGTATTATAAATGCTTCTCAAATTTACTATTACCCTATTTCTTACGATAGATTTTTTTATTTTGACCGGAAAGCATGAATTACTAATTATCATTTTCCTATAACTTCTAAATTAAATTTACGAGATATTATTTTATTCATGAAAGTAATTTGTGACTCTGAAAACGTGATAATTTTTATTTTTGGTTCCTGACATTCATTACTTAAATGGGCGACGGATGTTTGAAAAAATACATTTTCATTTGCTGCACTTGTTGCACAAGTCAGAGCGTTGGAACGATTTTTTTCGCAAGGAGCGCTTCAGAAAGCGTTTGTTCCGAACCAAAATCCTTTCGCCCAATTGCTCGCTTTACTCCAGATAAAGCCTTTCCTCAAGACAAAATCCACAGATCTTCCCTTGCACGAAATAGCGCCTGTCTAACACAGACCTGCTCGTTAATCACATCTGCCAAACCATACTTAGGCTTCACCCCAAGCAGAAAGGCGTCTTGCCCTTGATCGTCAGTGTCGATTAAAAGCACTTTTTTGCGCAGTAAAGCAAGACCGTGGGAAATCGATACTGCGGTTGAGCCCTTTTTGCTATTTTAATTTCCCGTTTCGTCACAAACTAACACATTATGTTTTCGATTGCAAATCCTACAACGAATTTTTTCACGACAAAATATAGATGTGTGTGGCTTTTTCGTAAGACAATTAAAGCAATAATATTTTCGTAAAAGACACGATTACGTTCCTTTATGCTTCAGTAACAATTAGAATTATCGTGGTCGCCAGAACAAAATAAGCAATATTTCTTGATAAAAGCGTTCAATGTAGCTGCCGTGGGTATATTTTTATGAGTTTCATGTTTTCGATAGGGTAATTCTTTAACTTTATTTCTTTCAAACTCTTCATCGTTCCGGAACATACACGGATTTTCTCGCGTTTCAATTTCATAATTTAAAAAGTCTAATAAGTTGGAACAGTTGCAAGAATCCTCACTTTTAGCAGAACAATTAAATTCGAGAATAATTTCTTCGGGTATTAATTTGATTAAATATTCAAAAGAATTCCTCCATAATTATTTAATTCTACCGCGGCTATTTCAAGACTTCTAATTGGAATAAAATAGGTATCTTGCAGTTGTTTGAGTTTTCTTACGTTCGCTCCAGATTTTACAGGAATTAGGCTCAAAAGTTTTTTTTACATGTGAGCTTACTATTATTTTGTTTTTACCGAATCTATCTTTTAATAATCCGATGGAGACATCATAATTATTTGCATTAAAGCTAATCCTTGAATACATTTTAAAGCTGCTCTTTTCAAAAAATGTTTCAAGAAACTTAACTTCTATACATTAGTTAACCTTACATTTTCATATATAGCCACTTTAAATTGCCCTCAGAATTCCTGCGATGTTTCATATTTCCCATCGAAAGGTTGTATAGTAAGTTTCGGCAATCTTACATGAGAACATTTGTTTAATTCTTCAGGTTCTGTGGACAATAGATTAGACGAGTTTATTTTACTTTCGTTAGGAACATTACGCCTTAAAAGCCTATCAATTTTAGCTTTCGTTTTCGTAATCGTTTCGCGATATTCCTAACTGGAAGATACATCTTTTTCGAGTATGTCAAAGTTATCTTTAAGTTTCTGAATTTCTGAATCTAATTTGTAAAATTGTTCTGCATTCTCAATTAATTGTATTTTAAGATCTCCAATTCTTCTTCCAGCCAAATATTCAGCTATTTTGTTAATAATCTTCGTTAAAGAGATTCTAAGAGACTTACACAAGGTTTTTGATTGATCTAAATCAAATCAATCTTTAAATCAATCTTAAATCAATCTTTAGCTCCCGGCTTTTGTCACCATGAAACTGAATCAGACTTTTGTTATCATAAAAAGCAATAAAAAATTAATAAAAGGTTTAATCTAACCTAATTTTCTCGTCCTTGTCGATTTAGCTTCAAATCATGTAGAAACATCTTTAACTAATAAGATCATTCATTTGGGAGATAACACTTATGTAAATGACGATCACAGAACGAAATAAACTATATACAAACGTAAGTAAAAAAATAACAGTCAATCAGAAAAAAGTTCTACGCGTTTAGCGTACTGTTGGTACTTTCTCATTTTGCAACAATTCTATTAAAAATCAATGTTAAGCAGAAGAATAAAAAACATTGGAAATAAATTAGTCAGTTTTCTGTTCTTAATGCAAATGCTACGACAAACGGGTTATGAAGATTTTATAAAAGTTTTGAAACATTAATATTTGTAAAATGATAATTTTTTAAGTTAAAAATTAAATAATTTTCAGTATATAAAGGGTTGATTATTCAATAAAACTAAGAATTCTTTCTTTTAACAAACTCAAAGTAATAATGAATAGGGGTATGAAATTTATGAATATTTTGTTTCCGATAAAATAATTACTTTGAAGTGAAAAAATTAAAATTAAAACTGTATAATACCCAGCACTTTTCTTTTAGACATTAACATGTATATTTTTACTCTGTTTTACATCAATTACTTTCGTCTGAATTTATGCAATTTGTTAGGTGAAACGATAAGGAAACTGAAATCCGTCTTTTATTATTGTGGTATGAAACTTATAAATTTATTTTTTTTCTTTTAGGCTTTGCTTTGAAACCCAAACATTATAACCGCTTAAAGAATTACATTGAGAAAAATGAGAGGAATATATTTTTCAATCACTTTCACGTTATTGATAATTTCCTAACAATTTTTGAGTAACTGTTTATGCATAAATCCAGAAGGAACATTTATAAAGAGCCAGAGAGGAAATTCGAATTCTAGTTCACCACCAGTGTGAATAAGAGTTTTCACCTTCAAAATTCTTTTTTTTTGTGATAATTAATTTACCAAAACATTCAGTGGATATAAAACCTTGTCAAACTAATTTTATTATTGTACTAAGCATTTTAAGGAATGAACGAACTAAAAAGACCTTTTTAAAAATAAAATACATGAGTGTACATACCTTAACTTAATGTACGTTAACAGTCCATCCCACCTTCTATTTTTAAGTTTACTCACGGCGTAAAAAAAATAAAATATTAAAAGTTACCACACCGGCACAATGTTCAAAATAGCTAGAACGGCAACTTCAGAACGAAAATTAATGAGAATCCCTCGCATATTATGTTGCAATGATGAATAAAGCTTATATATCATATAACGTTTTTTGTTTATTTATATATTTTTATATGTATAAACATATATATTTTTTTGGTCATTGATATACATACAGAATTCAAAATTGTTGAATAATGCTGTATATCTTTAAAACGCAGAAGAAATTTATTATCTATTATCTATATATATATTAGGCTATCGTACGTGGCACAGAAATCGCAATTATTTAACATTTGCCGATGGCAACGAGACGTTTGTTTTTACTAATTTGCGAATATTAAGTAAAGTATTTGAGGTATCGATTTAAAAGTCACCACACATATGTAGAAAAATTTTTTGCATCCGAAAATACAATTTTTGTAAACATTGGCCAGCAGTTTTTCTTATTTATTTTTAAAAACTAGCTACTTTCTAAAAAGGAAAGAAAATAAAGTGCGAAATCAAACCAAGAAACGCGCCATTTTGTTATTAAATAAAACATTGACTACATTGTTGTACCTTATGCAGTTTAACCCCATTGTTGTCCGCATCGTTATGACGTCAATGTTACGAATGCACGTATTTGTTATTTATAATATAGATTGAGTAATAACAAATAAATAATAATAATAAATGAATAAAATAAACTTATTGGGTGGAGATTTCCGTCAAGTCAGTCCTTCCTGTCATTTTTAGAGGTTCAAGATCACTAACAGTTTCAAGTTGCATAAAGAAGAGAATATTTTACATTAGGTAACTCACAGCAAATATGCATGCCTTTCAAACAGAGAGCGTGTTAGCAAGTTCGCTGTTACAGGTTGGCGAATGTCAAAGAGGGAAAACTATTGCGTTTCCCCCAATTTGCTATCCAGATATACATGATCCAGTGCAGCAACTTTTCAGTAACATTGATTTTTCAATGGTGACACCCTAAAAGCTTAAAGGACGAGCCATACTAACAGTGACAAACAATTTGTCAATTAAAATTAATAATAATATCTCCGAGCTCTGAAATTTACAATTGTATATATAAAGACGTTTTCGATGCAGAAAATTAAAAAAAAAAAAGATAAAAACATTTTCCTAATTGTGAATGGTGTAGATATTTTCATAATAATATGTACACACTTTTTTAATTTTAAAGAGTATCCAGCAACTATTGTGTACATGCAGATGTTTTTTATATGCACGGTGCTGGAAAAATACCACTGTTTTCATATTTCTAAATGGTTTCCATATATTTTGATGTGTATATATTTTTTATTTCAAAGTTCCCAGTCCTATGTGGAGAAGTTTTTATGGATGATATTTATACATATAATGCTGAAATTCGTGTATTCTAATATGCATATAGTATTTAAAAGAGTAGGCACTAGAATGCAGATACTCTGCACAAGGTCGGCTAGTTTATTAAATTTGAAAATACAATTTTATTTAAAATTTAAATTCGGGAAATTATGTCTAAATTTGCGAAGACACATTGTTTTTCGAACACGAGTGTTCCTACTCTTTTTACATACTCAATATGTCTTCTTTTTGTCCACTCTGCATAAATTACTAGGCAATTGGTCTGTCTTGTAGTGAATTTTCTATAGTTTCATGACAGTATTCAGCTGCCATTAATGTGGATAAATTGCAGTTCTTAGTACTAAAAACACATAACTTCTTATATAAAGTGGAAATATGTAATAGTACCTATTCTAAATAGCAAAAATCACCTTGCTACATATTTTCTGTAAACAAAAGAATTACTTTTCCGTTTCAAATTATAAAACAATTTTACCTTGAAAAGTTTGAAATTTCAAGATTGTGACTTATTATTTTGATGATTTCTTATAAGTAACAAATCAGAATCCGAAGTTTGTTTTTTAAGAAACAACTATAGTTTAGTATTTATTTATCACAGCATTATCATCCATAGCATGATGATACAGGGTGTTTCACAAAGGACCCCTAACTTTAAAAATCAATAACCCGGAAACGGTGATAGATAGAAACATGAAACCAGTGCTATGTTTATTAAAAAACAATCGTAAGAATCTTATACATAAATCTCAAAATTTAGTTAAAAATAGCGCCGATAGATGGCGCTGCGATAAATAGGCGAATTGCATAAAAAGTGATTCAATATGTGCAGCTTTTACACAACAGACATGTCGCAAATGCAGAATGAAATTGTCGGTGACTCTCTGTAGTGTGTCACCGGAAATCGGCACACAAACTTGACAAATAGCCTCTTCGAGCTCGCCGATCAGATTTCAATGGAGAAATCTTGGACGGTTACTCTTTCTATGCTTCTGAACTTGCTTTAGAAGGATTCTTAACGCTCTCGGTGCCATCTATCGGTGCTATTTTTAACTAAATTTTGAGATTTATGTATAAAATTTTTACGAGTTTTTTTTAATAAACATACCACTGGTTTCATGTTTCCATCTATCACCGTTTCTGATTTATTGATTTTTAAAGTTAGGAGTCCTTTGTGAAACACCCTGTACTAACATTAAGGTGCATCCTTAATTTTCTCTTGTGAATGAAGACAACATCACACTGAATTAATTCATTTTTCTGTATCTTGCATGAAAAATTTTCTATATGGATTATAACACTGAAAAATTCTTTCCAGAATTTAGCGGCAAGCTTGTCGTAATTTTGTAATTTACGAGCTTAGTGGAAGAACATGGTACGTTACATTTTCTAAAAAAAATGTCTTATGTTATGGATGAAAATTTTACGAGTAGTGATGGCATGAAAATATAGCTATATCTAAGATATCAATATAACGGATCAAAATGTATTCATTTTTTAGATCAATGTTACTCTCTAGATATATATCAATAGATCGTTTCTTTCACATTCGATACATGGATATTTACCAGAATGTAATATTTTATATGTGAGATTCAACTTTAAGAAATTTTCATGTATTTCTAAAGAAGCCTAACTAAGTAAATTTTGTTAAAAAAATACGTTATTAAAAAACTCTTTTTATTGTCTTAGTCGTTAATTAGGGCTTAGAATTTTAGATAGTTTAAAAATATTATTTATGTAAGCAGAAAGACAAGACATCACGATGCACATCATATTTCTCTAAAAATTATCAGTGGAATCAGAAACTATTGAAAATGACCCTCCCTTATATACTACATCTGATTGCCTGAAATGACGTTTTTTTCCCGCTAAGGTGCCAAGACAACTTCAGCATACTTTCTGTTTTGTGTCCACTCGTACGTAAATCTAATCTCATAAGCGGGCTACTGTGTTCTTTACGAATGTGTCAGAGTTGACGTTTTTTAAGTATGATGACTTTTTTCATAACTATTCAAAAATTAAATTTTTAGGTGTAATATGACTCCTAAAACTCTTATTTTGAGATAATTTACCAAAACTAGTAAAACCGATGTTAAAGAGCATTTTAAACCGAAAAAAGTGTTAAAAAAGCTGATACGTTATCTGAAAGAGCTATTTATCGCTCAACATTGAGCTTAGCTATTAGTTTTAATCAATTAATAATAATCAAATAGATTTTTTATTTCCGCAAAAATACTTGAAATAATTTTTTCGACTTTATAAACATCTATGTAAGAAACATATGCGTAAATAGCTTAAATTAAGCAACAATAAAAATATTCCGCAGTATCAGAAAATCGACATATAGGATATATCAATATTACCTGTCAGATATTTAAAAAAATATCTTTAAGCAGATATATCAATAACTTGGTTTTTTTAAATAGCCTTTTTACATAGGAGGAATTCTATCATATAGGAACAAGCTAAAATACTAACATTCTAATTAGTTTTGAAAATATGAGATATTATTTATTAACAGATAATATTTTAATAGTTACCTAATCGTTTTGTTTTTAAAGATAGATTAAAACCATCTGCTACTAAAGAACTTAGTACCTTAGTACTTGAGCCTGGCACTATGGCACTTAGATTCTTAGTACTAGGTGCCATCAAAGTATTACAAGTTTTCGAACGCATGGTACCAACGAGAAAATCGATCAATGAAATTTACAAGAAAAAGCTTTCACTTCCATGTTCTCAAAATGTCATTTTTGTTACATAAAACTTTATTTACCTAATCTATCCAAATGTCGAGTTATTCAATCTATACAGATTCTTTACTGAAAGATAAATACCAAAAGCCAATTAAAATAAATAAACAAATAACTAAGTTTAAACCTAAACTGAATTTTTCTATTTAATCTGAATGTTATTTTGCACACCTACTCGCCAAATAAAGTATCAGAAAATCGATACATCAATATTTTCTATCAGATATTTTTTTAAATATCTTTAAGAAAATATATCAATAATTTGATTTTTTTAAATTGCCCGTCAGGAGGAATTCCATCATATAGGATAAAACTAAAATACTAACATTCCGATTAGTTTTGAGACATTATGTATTAACAGATAATAATTTAATAGTTAAAATTCAAATAATAATAATATTAATTTTTAATTTTTTAAAATGTTAATTTTTTTAGATGCTTATTATTACCTGCTACTAAAGAACTTAGTACCTTAGTACTTCAGCCTAGTACTAAGGCATTTAGTTTCATAGTACTAGGTACCACCACAGTATCACAAGTTTTCAAACGCATGCTACAGAAGAGAAAATCGATCAATGAAATTTACAAGAAAAAGCTTTCACTTAAATGTTCTCGAAATTTAATTTTTGTTACATAACATTTTCTTCACCTGATCTACCCAAATGTCGAGTTATTCAACATTATTTACTGAAAGATAAATACAAAAGCACATTAAAATAAATAAACAAATAACTAAGTTTAAACCTAAACTGGATTTTTATAGTTAACTTGAAGGTTATTTTACATACCTACTCGCCAAATCAAATAAATATGTTAAGCACCATATGATAAACACATATATTAAACATAAGTTTTTTCTGCAGAATTAAGATAAACATACCCTGTAAAAAGAAATCCCATGGAGAATTCGATCTTTCGTTCCTGAAACATGCATTCAATAAATTACTTGGATAAAATTATTTAGCAAAGGAGTGTTCTTAATCAGTTGCTCAGACGATTCTAACTTCATTTTTGCTGGTTTTTTTACTTTTGATTTGAAATAAATGGAATTTCAAGGGAAAGCTCATAAGACTAGGGGATAAAAAAGAATTATAAATGTATATTCAGAAGATTATATCAGGTGGATTCAATAATTAGAATAAACAAAGATCTTCGATTTTCCCGTCTACTTTCTTTGTGTAGACAAAAATATAAAACAAACTGTAATAAGTATAAATTATATTCTTATTAATATTAGGTATCTTATATAAAGTAATACGTTATATGTATTTTTATTGATACTAAATAGTATTTCCTATATGATTCTAATAAATAGGTATGGAAATTCCACTTACCTTATTTTGATAGTTAATTAATAGTGTTTGCTTAATAATATATAATATTTGGTCAGTAAGTTTTTGCACGAGTATGATTGTGGCTTAAACCATCGCTGGACACATATTTGTTATTAGTAAATAAAGGTAAAGAAGACGCAATATAAGTGAGACCACGCTATCAAGACAACATAAAAATATACAACATCGATTAAAAATTAATTTGCTGTATTATATAAATCAGGTGATCTAACCCGGACATCGCCGGGAATATAGAACTGTACAGAATGCATTGTTCAGGTGATTGTTTTTTCTTTTTTATTGAAGCCTATTACAGATTTTTTTGTTACATTTAATATATATTTACACCAAAAAGCATTTTTATATGAAACCTATATATTACGTATCCAAATAAAGTGTTAAAATTTATCAAAGGAGATACGTTCGTATTGACCGTATGCCAAAAGATAATAAACGGAGAGATTGCTGAATATTTTTCTATTTACAGCAGCTTTTTTGATTCGGTGTTTCAGTGCGTATTTCTATAACATATCTGTTAATTTTGTGGTTTATTTATGTTATTTTATTTATTTATTTATTGATAAAATGTTAATTTCAGTATAGATAATTATTAGAAAATAAACGCTTGACTACACTGTTAAAAATAAATCCGTTAATTCACGGGAAAAGTACTGGCAGCGAAGTTGCCGGACTTTTTCCGTTCCGTTAGTAGATTTTCCGTTTTGAAAGATTGAAGAAACGGTAACTTTCTGTTATGAATGACCTCGGTTTAAAAAAAAAAAAATTCTCGATCTGTTTGTGCTGCCATCTGTTGACTATAACGTGAGTACTTAATTTAATATTTTAGTATTAAATACTCACTGGTACAGATTTCCTGGCTGCCCTTGGGGTTCGAACTGGGGATGACAGCGACATGAGCCGAGTGTTTTACCTCAAGACCAGCGGGCCCTTGTTAGAACAGGAGTTTGAAAGAATCATAGGGGATTTCTTCAAATCGCTGCTTGGAACTTAAACAATCTGGGGTTTAGAAACCTAGTAACTTTGGAATTAAGTGGGGGGATATTTTGTTATAAGATTATGACTGAAAAATTTAGTATTAATAGGAGATTGAAACATGAATTATATTAATTCCTAATTTGATTGTTAGATGCAAAATATGAATATTATATTTTGAATTAAATTCGATAAAGTATGTTTGCTTTTTTGAGAAAATCGATTTTTTTTCAACTATTATATATTTTTTAAATGTGTTCTGTTAGAATATATTTTCATTGAGAGTGTCTTTTATAACTTTAAAAAGCAAATTACGAATAATTTCAAAGGAATGAGAAAGTTATTTGTTATTTTTTTTTATTCGGAAGCATTATTTTTGTTTGTTGCTTTTTTGCGTAAAATCGATTTTTTTTCACTTAATTTAACTTAATATATATATATATATATATATATATATATATATATATATATATATATACTAGGCTATTTGTTTAGAATATATTTTAAGTGTGAATATTTTTTTGTAACTTTAAAAAATAAATTGCTGATAATTTTAAAAGCATGGGAAAATTAATTGTTGCTTTTTAAATTCGAAAGAACTATTTTGCTCTTTTAAATAAACTCGAATTTTTAATTTATTGAATTTTTAGTTTTTCTGTGCTGCAACATGTCAGTTTTTTAAACATTGGAAATAAATATGCAGCAGATAACGGAATATCTCCGTTGGCCACTTTCTTCTCCTTCTGTTCCGTTGTTTTCAGGAAATATGAAGAATTTTTCTGTTTTTAACGGAAAATGCCCTTCTGTCGTGAAAAGGGACTTTTTCTGTGAAATTCAGGAAAAAAAAACCCGTGAATTTCAGATTATTTTTAACAGTGTATTTATATCGTTTTAAGTACCAAAGCGTTAATCTTGGCTTATAAAGCTGCATGCGATAAGGATGGATTTTAAAAAATCATGCTTAAAATATTTTTAAAAACCATAAAAAATCGGTAAACTGAGATGTACTTTTCAAACAATCTTTACTCTAAAGTACACCCCCCCCCCCTATTCGACGGTGTAAAACTTAAAATTATGGGATGTAATAGAAGTAGTTATATTTGCGAATACAGAGAGATGGTTTTTTTTAAAAATAGTTTCCAACGTCGATGTGACGTCAGCGTTACTCACAGACATGTTTTTGCTTTGAAATATAAATATAAATTTTATCTTAGTTAAATTGAACATTACTGTGAGAAAAATGCATTTTCTGAAAAAAAACGTTTACACCTACACTCAGTCTATTAAAGATGGAACAACAATTGTCTTAGTGTTCGATTCATGCGCGCACAGAATGTCTCATTCAGCAGATTATCTAATTCACGTGTTGAAAGTGTAAAATTTCTTATTTCTGTCTCTACCTTTCAGGAGGTTATAAATACTCTAAAATTCAACTTAAGTTCTAAAATCTGGATGAGGGAATAATTGCAAGTTAAGCGTATGCTTCACAAAATCAGGTTTGGACACGCCAGTTATCGTCAGTTTCCTGGGCAGTATTCCATGCTGATAATGTCAGATTCCCTTAAATGTTTGCTATAGTGCAACTTCAAGTCAATAAGTTTATTCTTAGATGTGTATTCTTCCGATTGAATCATTTTTATGCAGGACTGGTTGTACCAAACATTGTTATTGTTAATTTCTGAAGATTTTTTTTTAACAATTAGATTAATAAAACGATATTTTACGCATCCTTAGCCACCGAAATTTATTCTACTTCAGCTGAAATGCGCGCAACATATGTTTGCGTTATTCGCATTCATTAAATATGCTTCTACCTAACAGGAAAAACAAATTCGAACTTTTTGATTTTGTGTTTGTTTTAACACCTGCGCAATCTGCGCGTAACATTTTATAAGGGGTTCTACTTTTGTATTTATAATTAAATTTAAATTTTTCGTAATGCTGACATATCTCAAAAATCTTTTTAAATGTGTCCAATCTTTTCCGCTTGGTTGTTATCTTTTCTGCTAAGAATGTTTAGTGCTGCGGAGATATAAGGTGTTGTTACTGTGGCGATATATATTAAAGCTGCTATTACCAATGTATATTTAGTGTGATTTGACAGTAGATTGTTTTCATCTTCTACTCGAAGATAATCTATGGGAGTGGAGACATGGGTTTGAGCTCTTTAAATTTTATGTTCTGATGATTTCTGCCATCTGCACCTTTTGGCTTAATGAAATTTTTTTCATTGATTTTTTATTTTTATTTTTATGAACTAAATAGTAGATGGTTTCCCTTTAAGTCCTTTAACTGATACTCCATTTTAAGGTGTTTGATTATGTCTTTTTCGCCATATGTTGTGTCAATGTTCTCCATATCGCAGCAGCATTTTTAGTTATGAGCTTGAAATCACAGATTCAGGATAACAAATCTACTAAAAAATATTTAAACATGTATATCCGTAATTTTAGAAATTCAGTCACTAAAGAGGGTCAAATAGGGGACGGATTTCTTATGTTATTTTGCGATATCTCAGTAATAAGTAGGTGCGGGAAATTTAGGATAACAAATGTACTAGAAAATATGTAACTATGTATTTCAGCAATTTTAGATAATAATCCATCAAGGATGTCACACTGTCTGTCGAAAATGTTAGGTGCCATATCTCAGCAGCAGTTTTAAGTACACTGTTAAAAATAATCTGAAATTCACGGGTATATTTTTCCTGACATTCCCAGAAAAAGTCCCTTTTCACGATAAAAGGGTATTTTCCGTTAAAAAACAGAAAAATTCCTCATATTTCATGAAAACAACAGAACGGACGGAGACGAAAGGGGCCAACGGAGATATTACGTTATCTGCTACATATTTATTTTCAATGTTTAAAAAACTGACATGTTGCTGCAAAGAAAACTAAAAATTCAATAAATTAAAATTTCGAGTTTATTTAAAACAACAACAAAATAGTGCTTTTCGAATTAAAAATAAGTAACAATTTTCGCATTCTTTTAAAAAGTATTTGAAATTTATTTCTTAAAGTTATAAGAAAATATTTGCACTTAAAATATATTCTAAATAAACATATTAAAAATATATATATAATAGTTAAATTAAGTGAAAAAAATCCATTTTACTCAAAAAAGGAACAAACAAAAATAATGCTTTCCAATTAAAAAATAATGCTTTCGAATTAAAAAGTAATAATAATAACAATTTTCTCATTCCTTAAAATTATTCGAAACTTATTTTTTAAAGTAATAAAAAGCACTCGCACTGAAAATATATGCTAAGCTAACACATTTAAAAAATATATAATAGTGGAAAAAAAATCGATTTTCTCAAAAAAGAAATCATTTTTTATCGAATTTATTTCAAATATACTATTCATATTTTACATCTAACAATCAAATTAAGAATATATATAATTCATATTTTTATCTTCTATTAATATTACAATTTTAAAACATCACCATCATCTCATAACGAAATAACCCCGCAATTAACTTAAAAATCACCAAGCTTCTAAACCACAAATTGTTTAAGTTCTCAGCCACCATTTTGAGAAACCCCATATGATCCTTTTTAACCGCTACTCCAACAAGCGCCCACTGGCCGAATGGGCAAGACACTTGATTCGAGGCATTGTCATCCCTGGTTCAAACCCGATGTCAGGCATAAAATGTTCTTGAAGTATATCAGATAGTACATACTGCTGCAATAGTCGACAGATGGCAGCACATATAGAGATGTACTTTCTTAAAACCGAGTTTATTCATAACGAATAATTTTCTTTTCTTGCCAGTGCAGCCAGGAATATTTCCGTGATTTGTGAGAGCGTTAACGGAAATTTAACGCTCGGAATTTAACGTAAATGGAGTTTGTCCTTCTTTTATCTTTCAAAACGGAAAATCTACTAACGGAACGGAAAAAGTCTGGCAACTTTGCCGCCAGTAGTTTTACCGTGAATTTGAGGATTTATTTTTAACAGTGTAGGAATATGAAACGAAGTACTACTTGGGCCCCATCCTTAGATACTCACGGGTAGGGCCCAGTAGTATTTTGTCAGAAGGCTCATGGAAAAAAAAAATATGTCGTGAAATCTTTAAGTGCTTTTTTTATATTTTTTCGTATACTTTTAATTTAAAGTATTTTATTTATATTTTTCTGGTTGCATATAAAATGCACTTTCTGGCCCCCAAGCGAAGTCAGGGTGGTAAGCTGCCCTACGTATCTGGGCCCCTATCAGACACGACCGACTAGATGGGCGAAGACCGGCTAGTTCTGCATACTTGTTCTTGTAACGCGGCAAATATATAAAATGTATTAAAAAAGGTAAAAAGTAGCATGGCAGGACAGAACCCTCACCCCTGGCACTCAAATCGCGAACGCTAGCTCTGCACCACGGATACCTTGTTCAAGATCGGGAATTAATGGGTATTTGAAACGTATACTGAACTTTAACCCGAAATTTCTCTTAAACTAAAGCCCATTTGAAGGAAATCTTTGACCTGAATACATAGAGGTATGATCCCTACAGCAATCATCAAGATCTGTGCGCATCATGCTTGGCGGTCCCCTTGTTAGTTCTATTAGAGCAGGAAATTGTTTGTCTCTGGGTATCACATTACAATGCGTGCGCGTTCGATTCTCCGTTAAAAGTTTATTTTCATTATTCCTCTATCTTCCTTTGAAGGTATTCTAAAAATTGTAAAACGATATTGCTCCTGTTTTCTGAGATCTCTTGCTGTTTACCATTTTCAGGCTTTGATATTTTGGCATGTTGTTCATAAGTTAAAAATAATATATATACTTTAAAAATTAGAAAAAAGGATGTTTTTGTTATTGAGTTAATTTGTTTTAAAACATATCTCTTCCGATATTAATATCTATTTATTTTTTAAAAGGCGTAAATACGTTCTCACTAATAAAAACTGCGCTGTGTAAACTTCAGTGCACATATCCTAAAAATGAATTCCTTTGTTTTTGAATTAGTCTCAGATCTGCAAACATATTTTTTTCTGTAATTAGGTATTGTAAAAATATTTTACCGAAAAGGCTCAAAAATTCTATCGCGGAATACAGAATCATATTTTATATAGAAAGTGTTTTCCGATGCAAAAGGAAATAATTACCGCGTACTAGGAGATGTTTGTTTGCTCAGGGGTTTATTGCATTATCTGTGAATAAGTTTATGAATAGAGCTAGTTTTTTCCTCGTCAGAAAGAGTTAATTAAAAAAAAATTGTATACAATTTGTATTCATTCATTATAATTTGATTTGAGCATATTATGAATGTTTGTTGAACATAATTCTTTTCAAGTAATTAAGTATAATTTATATCATGCAATATAGTTAATATTTTCTGTAAGTAATTAAGAATAATGTGTATCGTATAGGTATTATATTATTAAAGAGGTCTTTTTTATGTTTCTTTTTGACCTGCAAAGAATGTTTCAACTCAAATATTAACGTTTAATTGATGTATAAACAAAGAAAAGCATACTTTGTTGTATCCATGTATCATTCTGTAATACAGGGTATTCTCATCCAACAAAGTTTCTGAATTCACTGATACTCGGGGTTTTGATGGAGGGTAGAAGATTTTTTACCTCGTAGTGTTTAGTTCCTATGCAAAAGTATAGAAACTAAAGAAGCATTTAAATATTTCTGTATATTTATTTCATTATAGATGTAACCGTCTTTTAAAAAATTAATACCGGGATGATTGTCATTTTATAATTCCTGTTCTGTTAAATGATTCTGCAACTGCATTTTGCATATGCAGTTAATCTCATTATTTAATGATTCGCAATCACCACTTTACTTAAATTAAATAAACAAATAACTAAGTAAAAACCGAGATTTTGAATGGAAAATTTCTGGATATTCATTATTTCTTTTTATTTCGAATATAATTAACGTAGGCTTGTTCAACCTAACAAAACATTATGTTAAAAATCTTATATTTGTATTATTTATTTATTTATTTTCAGAAATAATAATAATAGCGCATTTTGAGCAGAGAGAACTAAAATGTTCTTTTAAAAACGAAAATAAAATACAAGGTTACGGAACGGATTCCAACATAAATTATAAAATGTATGAAATTATCTTGGCTTATAGGAAAATATTTTCATTTTAATAAACTTATCAATTTATGAAATATTTATTTAGGAATTTCAATTTTCTCATCGTAAAATACACCACATTTTAATATTTTACTGCATGTGAATGTGAACAAAATTTGAAGTTTTGACTTTTATTTAGAGAATAAAGTCAAAATGACAAAAATTACGTTATTTTCTTTTTATATTATGGAAAAACAAATTAAATAAAATGCAGATATATTTAATAAAGTAAATAATTAATTACGCTAAAAAAAGTTTTATTTGAATAGCACAACAATTTCTTTTCCTTGAATGTTTCCCTTTTTCTAGATTAATGATGAGTGGAAACTCACTTAAAAAAACAATGAACCTAGTGCTCTTTAAATAGAAGAAAATTTATTCATAAAAAATTACCGCTATATCTGCAAAATAATTATTTTTTTTAATTTTCATTTATATTGCCAGAAGTCTTTTTTCCGCTTTTAGTTTTAAAATAATAATAATAATAATAAATAAAAATAATTCATTTTCGAACATAAAAAAGTACTTTAGCTTGAATGAACATTCTTTTTAATTTGATTAAACGAAATGAAAACCCGTATTTACTTCATTTAAATATATATTTGGCGTAATGGAAATATTCATTATTATAAAAGTGAAGCATGAAACAAATGAAGAATTCAAATTGTTTTATTGTGAAATGAGTTGTTAAATGCATTTTTAATGCTAAATGTATAGTTTAGTGCAATTGAATCGTTAATACGTATAACGTTTTAAAAATGTATACAGTAGAATCTCGTTACGACGAATGTCACTTTAACGAATTTTTCAGTTTAGCAAATATTTTTTGGATTGTCAAAAAACGTCCTATGCTTTCACTATAACTAGTCGGATGTGTCAACCCCAAAACTTTGCTCTATCTCACACAGGTTTCGCATACACTAAAAAGAATCAGCACCAATTTATATCAAGGTCTAACTGAAACTGAAGTTTTATTAAATTCCGTGCATTATTTCTTGAGATATGACTATCGCTAAAATCGTGTAAATCCTGAAAAATGCTGCATAGCATTGCCATGCCGGGCGATTTTTACCAAACACTAATGAGCACCAATTTATATCAGAGATTAACTGAATATAAATTTTTTTTTTTAATTCCGAGCATTAGATCTTGAGATAGAGCTATTGCGGGAATCACGAAAAATCCTGCATAGCAGCGCCACCTGCAGGACAAATTTTACCAAAAACTAATCAGCACCAATTTATTTCAGGGAAGAACTGAATATAAAGTTTTATTAAATTCCGAGCAATAGTTCTTGTAAGAGCGCCCACTAAATTTTTGTTACATACAGACAGACAGACAGGCAGAGTCACAGACAGACATTTTCTAAAAACAGTCAAATCGTGTTCAGTACCTTCTAAAACGTATAAATCCGTTGAAAATTTTCATGAATTCAGTACTTTCTTCTTGTAATGATAGAAGAAAGTAAAAATATTCACTTTAACGGATTTCATATTAACGAATTTTTCAAATCGATTCATAACCAAGATCAATTCACAAATTGATTGAAGATTTAAAAAGAATTGTCATTTCAGTTTTACGAATGTTGAGTTATCAAGATAAAATATCTCTATCGTCGGAAACTCCATGACGGAGAGGCAGACAACAGTAAAAATGAAGCTGAAGAGGATGGTCCATCAAGTACCGATGATTGTGTTGTGCTATCAAAAGAGGCTTTGTAGAACATTCAAACTCTTAAAAAGTAATTATCCTAGCAAAATAATGCTTCGAAAACAGTCGTCGACTCTTACGTCGTAACAGTCGTCGTAAAACTCTATCGTCGGAAACTCCATGACGGAGAGGCAGACAACAGTAAAAATGAAGCTGAAGAGTATGGTCCATCAAGTACCGATGATTGTGTTGTACGATCAAAAGAGGCTTTGTAGAACATTCAAACTCTTAAAAAGTAATTATCCTAGCAAAATAATGCTTCGAAAACAGTCGTCGACTCTTACGTCGTAACAGTCGTCGTAAAACTCTATCGTCGGAAACTCCATGACGGAGAGGCAGACAACAGTAAAAATGAAGCTGAAGAGGATGGTCCATCAAGTACCGATGATTGTGTTGTGCGATCAAAAGAGGCTTTGTAGAACATTCAAACTCTTAAAAAGTAATTATCCTAGCAAAATAATGCTTCGAAAACAGTCGTCGACTCTTACGTCGTAACAGTCGTCGTAAAACTCTATCGTCGGAAACTCCATGACGGGGAGGCAGACAACAGTAAAAATGAAGCTGAAGAGGATGGTCCATCAAGTACCGATGATTGTGTTGTGCGATCAAAAGAGGCTTTGTAGAACATTCAAACTCTTAAAAAGTAATTATCCTAGCAAAATAATGCTTCGAAAACATTTTGTGCAATTTCTTTTGAAAAATGCATTGTTAATTTCAGTGCAGAAAAATTAACTTTTGTAAAGAAATAAAGTTACATTAACGGCAGATGTCAGTACGGCTTTTTAATATGTCAGGTTAGATAAATTTTGATTTATTTATAATAGTTACGATTAAAATATTGAAACTTAATGAACTTAATAATTATCTTACGTGTAACTATTTTATTATTTAGCGACATGTTTGCATATTAACCGAAATTCAATAAAAGAATAGTAATAATACGAGTGAATACATTCTACAGTTTCCTCGTACATACTACTTTTATTCAATGTTGTTGCAAATTTCCTTTTTTTTTAAAAAACGTCATATTAGAATTTCACATTAACGAATTTTTCAGTATTACGAATTAAATCGGTGGTCTCCAGAAATTCGTTATAACGATATTTTACTGTATACATTTTAAAAACGTTATATGTATTAACGATTCAAATACACTAAACTATACATTCAGCAATAAAAATGCATTTAACAACTCATTTTAAAATAAAACAATTTGAAATGTTCTTTATTTGCTTTATGCTTCACTTTTATAATAATGAATATTTCCATCACGCTAAATATATATTTAAGTGAAGTAAATACGGGTTTTCATTTCGTTTAATCAAATTAAAAAGAATACTCATTCAAGCTAAGCTACTTTTTTATGTTCGAAAATGAATGGATTTTGTTTTTTTTTTAATTATTATTTTTTTAACTAAAAGCGGAAAAAAGACTTCTGGCAATATAAATGAAAATTTAAAAATTAATTATTTTGCAGATATAGCGGTAATTTTTTATGAATAAATTCTCTTCTATTTAAAGAGCACTAGACATTTCATTGTTTTTTAAGTGAGTTTCCACTCATCATTAATCTAGAAAAAGGGAAACATTCAAGGAAAAGAAATTGTTGTGCTATTCAAATAAAACTTTTTTTAGCGTAATTAATTATGTACTTTATTAAATATATCTGCATTTTATTTAATTTGTTTTTCCATAATAGAAAAAATAATGTAATTTTTGTCATTTTAAATTTATTCTGTAAATAAAAGTCAAAACTTCAAATTTTGTTCACTTTCACATGCAGAAAAATATTAAAAAGTAATGCATTTTACGATTAGAAAACTGAAACTCCTGAATAAATATTTCATAAATTGATAAGTTGATTAAAATAGAAATATTTTCCTATGAGCTAAGATAATTTCATACATTCATAATTTATGTTGCAATTCGTTCCGTATCCTTGTATTTTATTTTCGTTTCTAAACGGTTAGTTTAGTTCTCTCTGTTCAAAATGCGCTGTTATTATTATTTCTGCAAATAAATAAATAAATAATACAAATAAAAGGTTTTTAACATAGGGTTTTGTTAGGTTGAACAAGCATACATTAATAACATTCGAAATAAAAAGAAATAATGAATATCCAAAAATTTTCCATTAAAAGTTTCGGTTTTTACTTAGTTATTTGTTTATTTAATTTAAATAAAGTGGTGATTGCCAATCATTAAACAATGAGATTAACTGTATTTGCAAAATGCAGTTCCAGAATCATTTAACAGAACAGGAGTTATAAAATAAATATCATCCCGGTATTAATTTTTTAGAAGAATGTTACATCTATAATGAAATAAATATTCGGAAAAATGTAAAATGCTTCTTTATAGTTCCTATGCTTCTGCATAGCAACTAAACACTATGAGGTAAAAAATCTTCTACCCTCCATCAAAACCCCAAGTATCAGTGAATTCAGAAACCTTGTTGGATGAGAACACCCTGTATTACAGAATGGTACATGGATATTACAAAGTATGCTTTTCTTTGTTTATACATCAATTAAACGTTAATTTTTGAGTTGAAACATTGTTTGCAGGTCAAAAAGAAACATAAAAAAATCTTTAATAATGTAATACCTGTACGATACACATTATTTTTAATCACTTACAGAAAATATTAACTATATTGCCTGATACAAGTTATATTTAATTACTTGAAAATAATTATGTTTAGCAAACACTCATAATATGCTCAAATCAAATTATAATGAATGAATACAAATTGTATACAATTTGTTTTTAAAATTTAACTCTTTCTGACGAGGAAAAAACTAGCTCTATTCATAAACTTATTCACAGATAATGCAATAAACCCCTGAGCAAACAAACATCTCCTAGTATGCGGTAATTATTTCCTTTTGCATCGGAAAACACTTTCTATATAAATTATGATTCTGTATTCCGCGATAGAATTTTTGAGCCTTTTCGGTAAAATATTTTTACAATACCTAATTACAGAAAAAAATAGGTTTGCAGATCTGAGACTAATTCAAAAACAAAGGAATTAATTTTTAGGATATGTGCACTGAAGTTTACACAGCGCAGTTTTTATTAGTGAGAATGTATTTACGCCTTTTAAAAATAAATAGATATTAATATCGGAAGAGATATGTTTTAAAACAAATTAACTCAATAACAAAAACATCCTTTTTTCTAATTTTTAAAGTATATATATTATTTTTAACTTATGAACAACATGCCAAAATATCAAAGCCTGAAAATGGTAAATAACAAGAGATCTCAGAAAACAGGAGCAATATCGTTTTGCAGTTAATAAATATCTTCAAAGGAAGATAGAGGAATAAAGAACATTAACTTTTAACGGACAATCAAAGGCGTACGCATCGTAATGTGATAGCCAGAGACAAATAATTTCCTGCTCTAATAGAACTAAGTGTAGATGTAAACTTATTTTGCTATAGAACTACTGCATATGCCTCCAGTAATTCTTAATTTTACTAAGGTAATAATTAAATTATGTATTCAAATAATGTAATTTTTTAATCGATATATATTTTTATCAGGATAGATTGGACTCACTTTCTTCAAGTGTAACAAAATTTTGTAATAATAAAAACTTGTCTGACGATTCTTTATTCGCTAAAAATACTCGTGCATAAAATCAGTGACTTATGACCTCGGAGTAAGCTAGGGGATACTTTTAAAATATGGTAAGTGGCATTTCCTTACATAATTATTTGTATCATATAAGACATAATATTTTGCACTCCCAATAAATATAACGCAATACTTTTTATAGAGATTATGTGACTGAATTTCGCTACAGACTATTGGAATGAAAGTATATGTGTGCCTTCTATGAATGAGAAAATATCTTTATTTTATTTTATTTTATTTTACTTGATGTTTCCTGAAAACGCCATTTTTTAAAAATGTACTATCAATGGTCATTTGTAAATACGGTAGAAAAAGATATACTTTATTACAGAAAAAGTCGAATTATTGAAAATATTAATGCTAGCAGTTATTCAAATTCGATGTTCAAAATCGAAAAACTGTTAAAAAAATATTTCTATGACACAATAATAAAAACTAAAACGAACTAAATTGCAAGTGAATGGGGTAAAAAGTTAAGAAAGCGAGATCTTTTATTAATTTATCTATTGACTAGTTGACCCATCCGGCATTGCACTGGCCCATCATAAAAACCTTAAATAAACCTCACCGTGCTATGAATGTATATCTTTAACCAGACTTTGTATGAATTTATATTTAAAAAAAAAAATAGCGAACTTATTGATATTTATTGCTAAAAGCACTTTCTCGACATTTTCATGTTTTTTTCACGTAGGATCGTTTAAAAAAATAATTTTTGTCTCAGACTTTAAATTTTTTTATCGGTTATAAACACTACGGTTTTGCAGCCCGCGTAAAAATTTCGTGAAAAAATATTGATATCTAGTTGTAAAATAAAAGATTTCTTCTCGCTTTTTTTTGTTTTGTTTTCGCGTCGGGTCCTTTAACATAGCAAAAAAATTGTTATCGACCGAACTGTCTGAAATAGTGATCGGTTATAAATCTAACTGTATCAAAGCTCTCTTTAGGTTTTCGAGAAACATTATGCATATTTAGTAGTGAGAACATGAGACAAAACCCGCACCAAAACACCCGCATTTGATGTTTTCATAGAAAATTTCTCAGATTTTATTATTATATTTTTTAAATATTGTTACTCGTCCGAACGTTTCGAATTTTTTGCAGGTACTGTAAATCCGATCTGACAAGGTGCTGTAAAAGATTGTGCCGAAATACGTTCGTTAGTTACTTTCAACGTACAAAGTGAACTGTGATCGTGAATTTTTTATTACGGCGATGTTTTAATACGAATGTTTAAAAACCAACTACACCTTAAATTAGACGAAGATCTGCGCTTTAAGAGCTTTTTGTTTATCGTCACATCTGCAAATGCGCCCCAGGGGAGCGTTGGTGTAAAGGAGAAAACGCCCTCGCGCAAACTACCCTGTTTGAAAAAAAAATCAAATGGTTTACAGCGGTATTTTTCAAAATGATTACAGAGTTCAGGACGTAGAAATATGAACTCGAAATATGAAGAATATGTTCCATTTTTTTCGTATCTGAATGGTTAGGGCGTAGTGCGTTAACACAAACGGCCAAAAAATACAGCATTTTTTTTCTACTTAAAACCCCCTTTTCGTAAATTTCCATAAAATGAAGGATTCCACAATGCACTTTTCTCAAAGTAGACATTTTGTTTTAAAATATTTATTGACACCAAAAATATAATAGTAGTAGTTACCAAATAATAATAGTTACGATTTATTTAGAAGATCTATCAAAATTTGTGAAAAGAGTAAATCGAAATGTACCAACTTCTTATGTTCCAAGTGATAAACACAATAACTTCTGAAACGGAAACAAACAAAATAACACTAAAATATGTTCCCTTTGTACCAGACATCGAGTCTGCTCTACTATCAAACAGAAAAGCATTACAGAATGGCTGCAAACTTTTGGAGATGATAGATGCAACCTAAAGTATAATGGGATAAAACTTCCTTGATTGAAAAATTAACATTGGTATGTATGACATCGAAATGGAAAACATCTACAAGTACAAATTTTGAAAAACTTAGATAAAATTGCAATAATAATATCTGCATAGAATTTTGGCAAATGAGATTCGGGCCGAAAAATTATGAATTCATTTAATAAATAATATCGAATCAATTAGCTGCTGGAATGAACGAGAACAATTGCGAACATGAAACGCTCTGCTATATTTGCAAGAAAACAAAAATAACTGACTCAGCATATCCAAAATTGGCTGCAAACAGGGGAGCTAGCCTTCTTCAGTTAATACATGCAGCCATTCCAGTCATATTCTAGCTCTGTCCATAGGTGAGAAAATCTATTATCTGTCATTTATTGATGATTTCATGAGATTCACTCACCATAATTTATCTGTTGTCAAAAATGAGAGAAGTCCTAACAACACTAAAATAAACATATCCATGGTAAATAACAAAAAGAAAATGGAAGTTGTCAAATCAGACAATAGAGAAGAATAAGGAAATACAAAATTATTTAAGACAAAATTTCATACAACATAAACAAATTGCACCACTTTGCCCCTCTCACAACGGCTTGAAAAAAAGAAAAAAGTGCATTAGTAGAAATGGCCTACATCATGATATCTGAAGCTGACCTACCTCATAAATTTTGGGGTGAAGCAATTAAAACTGCTACATACTTACAAAGCAGACTTCCCACAAAGTCCAGCGATAAAACATCCTATGAAATCTGATCATAAAACAAACATAATTTATCCCACTTTAAAGTATTTGCATGCAAAGCCTATATCTATGTAAACAGAAGAGGTAAACTCAATAACAAATCAGAATAAGGTATTTTATCTGATACGACAAGAGATCGAAAGTATATCGTATATACAGTAACGATAAAAATGCAATAATATCAAGAGCAGTTAAAATACGATCTTAAATTAAAATCTAATAATCGTATAAATAAACCAAAAGGCTGGAAAAAACTACAGGATATGGAAAATTCTCTGGAAAAGCAAAATTGACTCAAAGCCATTCAAGCGGAAATAAAAATTAAATTGTATGTTTGAATAAAGCAGAACACATCAGCCCATACCTCAGATTAATAATGAACAATCCGGTGATCACGAAACATCCTGCCTTCTCTAGGGTTTATGATAAAGTGTGAAAGTTATCAACAAGCAGTTTGACTTAGCCATTTCTTGTCATTTTATTCTTCAAATACTCCAAAAGACTATATGCATGCCCATTAATACGCTCTAATTGAACCACGTTACATTATTTTCTTCATCTTTGGATCATCTTTCTGCTTTTGTTTATAATTCCAGATGATTCATGGAATCCGATGAAGTACTTCGATTGAAGGCACGTGAAACGGTATGTTTTCAAAAATTTTCAAGACCGTCTCCTATATACGAATCTACAGCGTCCGTTATTCAGTGTAGGCGCTTCAACATGCCTATCATTATTTTCAATGACTACGTTAACGTGACCAGCAACAGTGCAGTAATTTGTGGGATGTAATGTCTTCATGATATATTCAGTTTTGACATTTTAATTCTAAATTAAACAGTTAATACTCCAATATTATCTGAAATGTCATGCTCTTACTTTGAGATATAATAAAAATGTACCTATTCATTTAACTAAATTTTTCAGGTAGCCATTTACCACCTAAGATTCTACTTAAGTCACGCAACAACACTTGAAAGATAATTTTAAACCAATAGAGCCATTCTTTACACATTTTTTGTTTACATTTCAATATTCTTAAACAATATTTTTTTGAAAAGCATATCTTATATCTATAACTACCGTGGTAGCTTTGTACTTTTTTTAAATTTTTGTTACAGTTTACGTTTGTCAGAAAGAACTTGCATGGTTGGTTCAGAAATTCAAAGTGTCCTCATAATTTTTTTTAGCTAAAATAAGAAAAGTAATGAGCTACCACGTTATGTACCAACCTCAAAGGTTTTATTCAAAAAGAAGCACTGTAAAATATTGAAATGCAAACGAGAAATTGTAAATGAAAAAAAAATATAGGCCATTGGTTTGATATTAGCTAGCTAATGTTACGTGACTGAAGTAAGCTCTTAACTGTCACATTTTAACATAATAAACGCATTAAAATTGTCCTGTTAATGTCAGTTTTAGAAAAAAAAATTAATTGGTCACAGGCCTAATGAAAAGAACTTGCAAGACGTTAATACGTAATTAAAATTGTTTCAAGAGATTTCAAGTTCAACAAAGTTCATGTCTCGATACTTAATTATTTATGATCTTAAATGAAGTGGTAACACAACTTGTAAATTTGCATATTTTTATCTAATGACGTTCTTCATGTAAGAATATGTTGGTGTAAAAAATCATAAAACCAGATTATTAGTATGGATTTATAAATTCCATAATACACTGCAGGGCAGATTCGGAAAAGTGCCTTTAATGGAAACGTAAAAGATCTTTAACACATTTTAAAGTAGAGTTGCTCTCGTACTTTTATTTGCATTTATTTGTGATAGCATGAAGTAATTTAATTATGTAACACGATGTATTTAAAATGCGGGATATTATAAAAGATATACGTTTTGTCAAATTAATATTTATCAAGAAGTATTCATATAACACAAGAAATACAGCAAAACTATGAATTTGATATTTCCAAATTTATATCACAAGCAAGGTGCTTTTAATCGAGCGTTAGGAAGACTATTCCCGAACATTGAATATACTTTTGAATGCCGCCCAATAATCTGCTTATTCAATTATTTATTTTAAAACATGTTTTTATTTGAAATGATATAGCTATCATAAATAGTTCGCATGTAAACCAATTATGAAATAACAAACACAAAACCGAAAAAACTATTTATTAATAAAAAATACTACTTTTTTGTTTGTGTTGTGTCCATAATGCTGATACAATCAAAATATAAAGTCCAAAAAATCCTTTTTGCTTCAACTGAATTAATCCATTTAAGCTATAAATTTCCTTTAGAGCGCCAGTTATAAATTACCAATCTTTTTGTTGATAAAAATAGGAAGTGAATTTAGAGGAAAATGTTCGATAAGAGTTGTGTTTCAGCAAATGGATGTTTTTAAAAGTTTTTTTCACAGATATTATATGAAAAGAGAAAAGAAAATGACATAACTTGTAGAAGAGAAAAAAAATATTTTCTCTAGTTTTCAAATATAACTCTCAACAACACTGATATATATTTAAGGAAATGGAGAGTTTCTACATTTAGAGAAAAATATTACCGGTTATTTTAATCCTCTTCAGTAAAATATACTATTTTTGAAGTTTATAGTATCTATCATGAATGTCAAACAATTTTTAAAGTAAAATTTACCTTTGATTTGTAAGATGAAATGAAGTTGAAAGTGGACTTCGGAGCAATACAAAATTACTCATCCTCTTGAATAAACTAGCTGTACTTTAACTTTAAGCTCTTTACGATAATGTTAATCTTAGACACTTTTAAAATTTTCTGAAAGTTTTTTTTTATTTTAATTATCCTATTTAAATATATATATATATATATCTTTTAAAAATATCCAAGTACATTTTCAGCAAAGCTGAAAAATTCCATTGTAAATTAATGAATACAAACGATGTTAATTATCATATACTACACAGCATACAACCAACAGAGTGAAACAATATCCAGACCGGGGACCGAACCGGGAACCCTTAGTTATCCCAGGACCACAAAGCAATGCTCTACCACTTCTAGCTCTCTGGGGGACATCAAGTCTGGCATTCTCTCACTCGTACATGGCAAGGCTACAACGTTGCAGCACTAGTTGGAACGTCAATCAGGAGTATAACTTGAAATGCTGAGCATTCGTGCGTAATACCAAGGATTCCTGGTTTGATTCTGATCTGGATATTTTTTATTAAATAATTATTTACATCATTTATATTGATTAATTTACAGCATAATTTTCTGCTCTGCTGAAAAATTAATGAGATATATAGATATTCTACTGGGTTTAATTGCTCTCAGGCATGCCAATGAAATTTTGCTCATGATTGACGTGCCATCTTGTGCTGGAAAGTTTTCGCCTTACCATATAAGAGTGAGAGAATTCTTGACTTGTTGTCGTCCGGATAGCTTAAAATGATAGAGAATTTGGTGCGTAATACAAAGGGTTCGATACTTTGATATTTTTGCAGATAAATATGTTTTATTTGTTAGTTATATGGATAATACCTTCTGATAAGTAGAAATGCTAGGAAATTTATTCTTTTAAAACTTATTTATTAATAACACTTTAAACTCATTGTAATTAATTATTTTATTTTGTTTATTTAAACTTATTTATTTAAAATACTTTCTTAAAATTAATATATTCATAAAATTATTATTTTTTCGATTTAACTTTGTAGCGAACGTAGTACACCTTCAATATTCTTTGGTGATTAATTTAGTTGACTGGGATATTGAAATATTAATTAATTATTCATTTTTCTAAAAACCTGTATCTAAAGGAAGAGAAATTATAGCCATCATAGATGAAAACAATACATAAGAGTTGACCAGCATAAAGAAGTAAATTTAAGTATAGTATATAGTTGTTCTTCCTGAAATAATATACATGCAGCGCATTATAATAATGATTTAAAATATAATATATAATTTTAAGTGCGTTGTCACGTTTATTTAAATATAAATGAAATTAACTCAGTAAATATTGTAGTCCCAAGACCACAGATAAAGTCTAGGTGCGCTTAAGCACAGAGGACAGAAAAACATAAACTTGTCCAAACCGGCTAAGTGTATCTGGCTTTTTACTTCTCGGATTTACGGGAAATAGTGTCTTCGCTGCTTGTTATTTTTCAGTTTGTTTTTCATTCTACGTCGCTAGCTTCGTGCTGCGCCGCTGGGATATTTCTATGCTTGGAACACACACCTTTGACATTTTTAACCACCTTTGAACTGATGATGGAGATTCAGAAGCTCCTAAACATCTGTCTGCCTTTTTTCAGATATTTACATTTGTACAGTTTTTACATTGCTCAATTATTCTTAATATAACGGCACAAAGTTCAATACACCTATTTTAACTACTTTTATGTTAGCCTGACGTATATCTCGCCAATATCATCTTTAAATTTTCATGTGTGTAAATTAGAAATAATATTTTCATAGTCAAATAAAATGTTTAGGTTGTTAATATTACTTCTATATTCTGATTTTCTGTTTTGTTTTTCTGTCGTATTTTAAGTGAAATGAATGAAACGCAACTATTTTAAATTCATTTTATACATGTATTTTAAATGAAATGTGTGAAAACTTTATATAAGAGAGGAATACAATACAATACGAATGATGGCGATGGTAAAAATATTTGGCGATTTATCATATGCGTTCTGCCAACATAACTGTAAAGAAAAAAGTACTGCCGACTTCATGGGATTGTTTCTCACATTATTAAACTACAATTTACTTATTCCACGCCATCCGGAGTATAAGTAAAGCATGAGTCAGGCTTCAGTCAGTGAAGCATGGTACACCAGACTTTTTATATGGCGACTGTTTATTGTTATCTACAATCACTTTGATCTCTTTATCTCCGAAATCGCACTTCTTGGAATACATTATGTAATATAATTAAATATATATATTTATATACGTGGTACGATCCAAAAATTCAGGGACTGCGGCCATTCTGGACGACGACCTAAAATTAAACCGCAGGAAATGGATTCTCCCAACCCTCCCCTACCTGCCCAGGTTGGTTTAGCCCATGTCACGTGATAGAACCTTACGCCCAGCTGTTATCTTCCAAAGTTAGTTAGCTTTGCTCCACGACGTAAGAAAGACGACTTTTCTTGAACAGCGCTGCAACATTCAATTCTGTCAATGCTTAGGTAAAACACCAATGGAGAGTTTGGGGAACTTCGGACTCACCGCATTGGAAATAAATCCGGCAGGATCGGATCAAAGGGAATGTAATGATGGAGGTATTTTTGATTCTGAGGGAATTCATTCTTCGTAAACGTTCTCAGTTCTGGCAGAGAGGCGACTGGTACATTCCGCAGGATAACGCACCAGCACATCGATCCCAATTGGTAAAACAGTTCCTTGCCAAAACCCTCACTAATGTGCTTCCATATACCCCTATTCACCGGACTTAGCTCCGTGTGACTTTTACCTGTTCCCATCAATGAAAAAACATTTACAGGGAAACCGTTTTGTGTCGTCAGATGAGGTGAAAGCAGCATCGCAGGAGGCTTTACGTGAGATTGCGAAAAATGGCTTCCAGCAGTGCTTCCAGAAGTTATACGAAAGCTGGCAGAAGTGTATCGTTGCCCAAGGTGACTACTTTGAAGGGGTATGTACTTCGGTGCTGTGAACTATTCTGGGTAATGTTTTTCACCTCGTCCCCGAACTTTTGGATCATACTACGTATATATACATATATATGTAACCATATACATTTATATTCATATTAAATTATATATATATGTAATAATAAAAAAATTTCGCCCTATTTCTTTAGTTAAATTATTCCAAATTCTTCAATTCTTTTTTCCCTCTCTTTTTAAAATATCTCTTAAATCTATTTTGTATTTTATTCCATAACTTAATCAAAATATTCTGTTATTTATCATTCTAAAAATCTTAATCTGTTAAAAGCTACACGTATTTATTAAAACCTTATTCTCTTAAATTGCAACACTGCCTCTAAACGCACCTGCCTAATTTCTTCTTTTGAGACATTTAATTTTTATTCTTTGGAACTTTTATAATACCATTTTTATTTCTATTTAATTCATTCGGCATCCCATGATTCCAAGCGGTTTTCGCGCCCAAAGGCCTTTTTACCTTTTTAATTTGCCGCTTCTGTTAAAGAGTTTTAATCATACGTCAGAGACACGTCTTCGTGGCCTCATTTTTTCATCCATTAGCGAGAAAGCTCCGCCTTCTTTATCCCCCTAGCGCCCTCCGAACATGGATGCGAGTGGACCAGCTTGTTCGCGCGTTTTGTACCTTTGGGCCAAATTTTGAAGTATTTATACGGTTACACTGGCTTCGGAGACAGAATTTACACGAATTATTGGTTGTCATCTAATTGCCGTCACTGGGGAGTCTACACTAATGCATCGGTAGTATGTTCTTCAAGCTCTACTAATTCTTCAAGATCTTCAAATGTGTTCAGTTTTAATGAAGCGAAAGTTGGTGGAGTTGCTTTCATCTCTGTGATCACAATAAAGCCACTGCTCATCTATTAAGTTATTAAGTCTTCTTTTTAATGTTTTTGGGAAATTTCTTCTGGATTTCACTGCCTCTGCTCAATTTTTACGACTGCTAATACACTACGATTTCCGATGTGATATACTTCGAGATTTGTCTTCATGGTGAGCGACTCGAAGTGATGCCCTGTCCGGGTGTCATGACTACATTTCAACGATCTCGACTGCGGCTACCTCGATATGATTATCAGGTAATTTTAGTGGTTTCGGACTGAGATGTTCCGATTGTCTGGTGGAAAGAACGTTCAAGTCGACAGCAATAGCGATCGTCTATAATGTGCCAATTTTCGACAGGAATGTAACATATATATATATATATATATACGAAACGATGACTATTTTAAAAGCGTAAAATAGTTAACAGCTTATTAAATTGTGACGATTATACAATTTGTACGAAATATAGTGCATATAACGTAAAAAATGACAAAATATACAGACAAATAAACAGTTATATCATTTTCGATACCATATAAAGATGAAACTGATCGTCACTAAAACAAGCAGATATCAATAGAAAGATATTATGAAAATTGAAGTAGGCGTTCAAAGGTTATGCATGGGCAAACATAAAAAGAATTTGCATTCTTGAAATGTATTTAATCCCAAATTGTATTTTATTGCTTTTTTCTTCTTACAGTAAGACAGGTTTTATTAAATTAATCAATAATATATATATTTTTTTATCTATTTAATCATCAGCTTAAGGGATTTCAAATTTATGTAAAATAGACAACGAGTTTCATACATTTCGTCTTATTTCATATCTGATATTATAAATCTTATCGTTACAGAAAATATTTTTTCGTAAGGCCTTTTCCAAATGTGCAGATATATGTGTGCAGTCAGGAGTAAAACAAACAGCATCTTTATGAAATTTCTAGGAAATTGATAATTTGTAATAGGAAAACAGTAATTATATATTAATATCCCAATTCAGTAAATTTAATGCAATACAAATATTTTAAAATTGTAAATAACATAACACAAATTCTGAAATTTAATTTATATTAATAAATTAATTTATACATTTATTCTTTAAAAATTCATTCGAGAAATTATATTTTTTAAATCACGTATCTCTGAAAATAATGTTTTCCTAAGTCCATCCATACCCAATGCCTAGCTGATTATTATATATTAAGAATAGACACTGCTATACATCAGCCAAAAAATAAAATAAAATTTATATTGATAAATATTTGTAAATATTTATATTGTTAACTATTTTTCAGATAGATAAATACACACTCAATTGATATAAACATTTCGTGTTTATTATGTTACATACAATACTATTTATAGATATTTGAAGAAATTGTAATTAAATATAATATTCATTATGTTTAGTTACAATTGTAAAAAATGTGCTTTCAGAACAACACTTTGTGTAACCACCTGTTGTATATACAATTTTCAGTTATTTCAATGAAATGTAGTAAAAAGAAATATGTTATAGTTTTAATAATTCAAATTATCAATAAGCTCACTAAATATTGTACATGTGACTGCAAGAATAACAGACAGCAAGAATAACGATCAAACCGACATTGTTCTCGACAATACTAGTTGATATACAACATCTTCATGCACCATTTCTAGGATTTTTACTTTATTGTTAAACAGTATTTACACACCAAGTTGAGAATGAAAACTTTCTCAAATACGCTAATAAGTTGGCTAAAATTTGAACGTGACTTAAGAATGTCTCAAAGTTAAACTAAATTTGTATGTAACTAAATTTGTTCTCTTCGTATCATTTAAAGTAGTATTTGTCCAACAAGTTAAAGTGCTACATTTTAGATTCATTTAAAAAGAAGATCTTATTTTTTCGCTTAAAACTGTAACTGTACATCTAAAATATCTAAGTTTTAAATAAAAATTTTACTACTATAGAATTATTGAAAACAATATATGTGTTTTAAATATATTGCTTTACTTATATATTTAACATTTTTAGAAAAAATTAAAAATTAGAAATTCTTCTAACTTAAAAAAAATATATATATATATTTAATATGACATTAAAAGTTCTTCTCTATTTTAATCCGAAATGTGTTTCTATGACCGAATGCGATTATGATAATCGTTGCACACCAAAAAAGTAATTAAACTATAGTATAATTAAACTATTATATAGCTATATAATTATTATGACAATATACGAAGAGTTTAAAAGAAGAATATCCTTCCTTAAAAATTGTACAATGAACAAAAATGGACGATATTATAGATGGAGAAGAGCGGCTGCTATACATCTCGCGAGAAATAAAAGAAGATTTATACTGTTAGTTATTTGTATTTATTAATAATGTTAAATATTTGTAATTATTTATATTGTTAAATATTTGTAATTATTTATATTGTTAAATATTTATAATTATTTATATTGTTAATTATTTGTAATATAAAAATATTATAAAACCAGACAAAGTTATACAGAAACTTGAGCGTAAAGTAATTTCCAAGATTTTCATCATATTATTGTAACACGGATGTTAATTCTATGCAGTTCTGGCAATATAAAACTCATATGCTTTATGTTCCCCCAGTAGAGTAACATGAGTACAAAGGGTTAATTTACGTCACTGAAATTAAAAAAAAAATCAAGTTCAGTAGAAAATAAGAATATAGGTCTTTAATGGAACCCAACAAACATTAGCCTTATTTTTATGCTATTATTTATTTCCTTTAAAACAAATTTCGCATAAAACTGTAAAGCAAGATTCCCTTTGTATTGAAAAACAATATTATTTGCTAGAAAAGTTATTTATGGATTAACTAATTCAATGAAATTAGCTTACCACAAAAAATATTTTGGGCCACCCAGATTTTACAACTATCCCACTGTGCGACAGGTTTTGGCAGCTAAACTTTTTTCAACAATTTTTCAACAGTTCTGTGACGATAACTGGTAAACATTTTGTTATATCTTATTTAAATTTATTTTTAATGCTCAAGTACATTTTATATGGATACAACAACTACGTTACAAAAGAATGAGACTTAATTCAGCAAAATATTATTTTCTTATATATATATTTTTTAATTTATAGGCCGTAATTTCAAATCAGGGGAATGAAACATTATTGAAAATTACGTTATTAGAAAAATATTCAGATTTTGTGAATGAAAGTGCACGTTTCCATTAAAACATGAGGTCATTTTCGCCTATAGAAGACTGTTACTTTATTTTGATTCTTATATTACTATTTATTTAATCTCAGAGTATCTGAAAGTGTTCGGAAAGTGAAGTGCAGTCACTTTGAAGATTACTGTATCTAGTAATCTAAGGCATGTTATGACACAATCTTGGATTTCCAGTTTGTAAAATGTTTAGGCTACATATTATTTTATTGTACATGCTAATAACTTTTGTATAATTAGATATTTCCATGTAAATGCTTAAATTTCCATTAGATAAATAAATATACATATATATTGTAATCATATTTTTCAAACATTCCTGAATTATTAAAAACAACTGCACTTGCCAAACATAAATTTTTAATATATACGAATTATTTTCTTGTTATTCTGATATTTTACAATGCGATTATAAAGGCAGGCTTTTTTTTTACTCTACATATATAACATTCTAGATCAATTATAGCTGCTTATCTTAAGAAATAGACAATCGATTCCAGCCTGAAAGTATTTTTGGAAGATGCATAAGTTTATACATAACAGAAAAAGACATATCCAGCGGATTAAAAAGTATATTTTGTCATTGAATGAGCAAAATGTCAAACACAGATAAATATTGATACGAAGTTCCTAGAGTAAATCAATATGGAATTCTCAGAACTAGATTTTCATTTAGTTAATGTATAAAAAAGTATTCAGAAATAAGAAAAAAAAATAATTCACCTGAAATAACTGTGTTAAATATTTGTCATTTGATATAACGATGTCTGATGTTAAATAAACATTATATAGTTCTAGTAGTAACGTGTCATATCATATATTCTAATACGAGCAAATCTTGTGTGTGGTTATATATATATATTTATATATATATATGCAAATTTTATCTTAAAAACGGCTCTAACGATTTTGACGAAATTTTGTATCCTACCGTTTTGGGGCACCAGAAAACCATTGAGCTAGGTCACATGTTCGAGAAAATTCGATTAGTGGGTCATTTTGGGTCATTTTGGGTCATGGTCAAGCTAATTGTATCTAAAAAACGGTTCAAACGATTTTGACGAAATTTTGTATCCAACCATTTTCGGTCACCAGAAGACTATTGGGCTGGGTCACATGTTCGAGAACTTTCGATTATTGGGTCATTTGTGGGTCAACGTGGGTAAAATTAATTTTATCTAAAAAACGGCTCTAACGATTTTGATTTCGAGCACGATAAAATCATTGGGCTAGGTCACATGTCCGAGAAAATTCGATTAGTGGGTCATTTCTGGGTCATTGTGGGTCAAGATCTAAAAAGCGGCTCTATTTACACTAAATTTTGCATCCAATGGTTTTCGGGCACGAGAAGACTGTTGGGCTAGGTCACATGTTCGAGAAAATTCAATTAGTGGGTCATTTTGGGTCATGGTCAAGCTAATTGTATCTAAAAAACGGCTCAAACGATTTTGACGAAATTTTGTATTCTATGAGTTTCGGGCACGCGAAAATCATTGGGCTGGGTCACATGTTCGAGAACTTTCGATTAGTGGGTCATTTGTGGGTCAACGCGGGTAAAATTAATTTTATCTAAAAAACGGCTCTAACGATTTTGATTAAATTTTGTGTCCTACGAGTTTCGAGCGCGATAAAATCATTGGGCTAGGTCACATGTCCGAGAAAATTCGATTAGTGGGTCATTTCTGGGTCATTGTGGGTCAAGATCTAAAAAGCGGCTCTATTTACACTAAATTTTGCATCCAATGGTTTTCGGGCACGAGAAGACTGTTGGGCTAGGTCACATGTTCGAGAAAATTCAATTAGTGGGTCATTTTGGGTCATTTTGGGTCATGGTCAAGCTAATTGTATCTAAAAAACGGCTCAAACGATTTTGACGAAATTTTGTATTCTATGAGTTTCGGGCACGTGAAAATCATTGGGCTAGGTCACATGTTCGAGAAAATTCGATTAGTGGGTCATTTTGGTCATGGGTCCTTGTGGGTCAAGATCTAAAAAGCGGCTCAATTTACACAAAATTTTGCATCCAATGGTTTTCGAGCACGAGAAGACTGTTGGGCTAGGTCACATGTTCGAGTAAATTCAATTAGTGGGTCATTTGGTCATGGGTCATTATGGGTCAAGCTATTTTATCTTAAAAACGGCTAAGACTATTTACACTAAATTTTGCATCCTATGGTTTTCGGGCACGAGAAGACTGTTGGGCTAGGTCACATGTTCAAGAAAATTCAATTAGTAGGTCATTTTGGTCATGGGTAATGATATTTGAACTCAAATTTAATTTTGACCGAGGATAGCTCGGTCTTCCCTGCTCGTATTAATAATACGAGTCATATATTAATATCTACAAGCTTTTTAAAATATGTCTGTTTTTTGTAATCTTCTAATTTTATTTTAATTCTTTAGAAACACAATTATACTAGTGTACTGTTTTGTTATTTTTGTGAACATCAATAAAATGCACAATTATCGATCTTTTGTCTATCTGTTGTCAAATAGCTTACTTTATAGAATTATTAATCTATAATTTATTTAAAAGCATGCGTTTTAGTATTAATTAATTATTCTTTTGAATAGTCATGCTTATTAACACTAGAACGTCGGAAAAATCTGATCTACTGGAACGGCGGGAAGGGGTCATTTTGATCCCTCGGTGAAATTACTGAAATAACAACGATAAAACAATTTTAAATGCCATATATCGGAAAAATATGTAATTTACGTGCACTTCATCATTTATATTTAATTTATATTTAATATTACTTGATAATTTATTGAATTTTTAAAGTACTTTAAATGTAACGCCTACAGGGCGATTAATTGTATCATAGTACAACTACTCAAATAACTTAATAATTTGGTATAAAGATTGATTTGGTTCACAAATAAAATCTAATGCTAACTAAAATAAAACACAATTTATAAATTCATATTTTTTCATCAATATTTCATATATATTGATGTATATATGTATATGATATATATATATATATATATATATATATATATATATATATATATATATATATATATATATATATATATATATATATATATATATATGATATATATATATATATATATATATATATATATATATATATATATATATATCATATACATATATACATCAATATATATGAAATATTGATAAAAAAATATTAATTTATGAATTGTGTTTTATTTTAGTTAGCATTAGATTTTATTTGTGAACCAAATCAATCTTTATAACAAATTATTAAGTTATTTGAGTAGTTGTACTATGATATATATATATATGATATATATATATGATATATATATATATATATATATATATATATATATATATATATATATGATATATATATATATGATATATATATATGATATATATATATATATATATATATATATATATATATATATATATATATATATATATGATATATATATATATATATATATATATATATATATATATATATATATGATATATATATATATATATATATATATATATATATATATATATATATATATATATATATATATATATATATATATATATATATATATATATATACATATATGATATATATATATATATATATATATATATATTATATATGCATCTATATATTTCATATATATATATATATATATGTTTAAGATATATAAATATATATAAGAAATTTTTTGATTTTTTTTTTTTACTTTTCCTAAATAGATAACAAAATATTCAATTCAGCATTCTAGATTTGTTAGTTTTTGAAATATTGTCCAATATTAAATATATATATATATGAAATATATAGATGCATATATAATATATATACATATATATATATATTATATATGCATCTATATATTTCATATATATATATATATTTAATATTGGACAATATTTCAAAAACTAACAAATCTAGAATGCTGAATTTTGTTTTTTGAATATTTGCTATCTATTTAGGAAAAGTAAAAAAAAAAAATCAAAAAATTTCTTCCAATCAAGTAAAAGTAATCAACGGACAAAAGTGCTCAGGGGTCAAAATGACCCCTACAGCCGTTCTAGTGTTAAAATAAAAATAAAATAGTGACAAGTCCTGCAATGTAAGGTATACACACATTTTGATACATTGAGAGCAAAATAAAATAATTTATCAACTACCATACCGGGTGATTCAAAAGAAAAAATAATGCCTATTATCGCTTAAACCGCTAATAACAAAAATACTATACTTGCAGACTTGAAAAAGTTTACAAATAAACCATAGTTTTTAGATATGACATTTGTGTTACACAGGCCTATATACATATTAAATATAATATATATACATAAGTAAACGAAATATTATTTATAAGATAACCACATTTTATTAAAACTTATATTTAGAAAAGTATTTCCCAGCATATAAGGATGACTTTCAAAAAGCCCCATTCTTTTACGACCAAGACTCCAACGCTAAAAATTGCTTCCTTCTGTGTCAGACTGTTTTGGATAATTAAAATATGGAACTAATTTAGATAATTAAAGAAAGTATCTACTTCGGCTAACTACTTTGAATAACCTATATTTTGTATTTTTTGCTGGCACTTAGGAAGGAAAAAATATGAAAACAAACTAAAATAACTAAAATTAAAAGATTTAACAATATATTCTAAACAGTATAAGGACCCAATACAGTTATTTGAGTACACAAGGGAAAAAATCGTCTTTTATTATAAATATATGTTTCTGTCGAAACTGTGATCTCACAGAAATTCTAACCTAATCATTAAAATAAAATATCATGTAAACGTTTCTAGAATAACAACAATTTGCACCTTCTCATGATTAATTGTTTTAGTTTTAATTTAATGTAATATATATCAAATAAAACATAATCATATACAGAGATTGCGTACATAGATTGTTTTTAAACACAATAAAAGTAGAAAATCAAGTGATTGTAAATGAAAAACTTTCGAACAGATATATTAAATTTTTCTTTCCATAATACTATCTTTCATCACACTGTTTCAAAAAAAAGGATGTTTAAAAGAGGTGTAATTTTTTATTTCAGTTCGTAAATTTAAGCTGAAAAGATTGATATTCGGCATTTTAGATCAAATGTTAATTGAAATATTATACAATCAAACCTGTGAAACCTGTCTACAGCCAAATCTTTACTGAAAAGGAAAACTTTTATAGCTATCATTGTAGGAATTCTAATAGAATACAACGATTATACCTCGTAAGACAGAGACCTGTATAAAATAGAAATATTGTATAGATCATAAAGATTCTACTTTCACAGGTCTTACTACATATTAAAATTTCAAAAAGAACTAACAACAATAATTCATTGGTGTATTTTATTCCCTTTCGCTTAAAAAAAAAAAAAATCAAAATATTGAAAAAATAAATTTGTTTAAAAATCTGTTTGAAAAACCTACATCTAACTTGATAATCAATAATAAAAATTAAACCAAGTCATTTTAATTATAATGAATGAAAAAAAAAAAATACAATATTTTCTTTACTTAAAGAAACACTAAAACTGTCAACACTTTTTATATATTACATTTAAAGAAGTTTCAAAATATGAAACTTAAAGACAAATTCGTCATTTTTGGATAAATTTTGTTCCAATTTATTTATTGCTATAAAGGAAACAATGGCAAAAGAGAAGAAAATAACATTTATTTATTTTTCTTAAGTGTCTTTTTAAGGTTAAGTCATGATTAATTTTGGTAGTAACAACAAAATGTCTTTAATAATGCCTTTATCCAGTTAAGCGTTTTAGAACCTTGCTTTTTTAGGATGTGTAAATGGGAAGTTTTATTTTTATTTTTGTAATGAACAAGAGAATGCTGTCCATTTACGAACTCTTCGGTGAAGCATTTATTTTAATTTTTGTTGTTGCTTATATTTTGTATTTAAATAACGCAAATGAATTGAAATTCTTGTACGTATATAAGAATTGTAAATGTTTTGTGAATTAGAATTAAACGTTTGTAGAATTGTGCTATAACTTTCTGCTATCTTGATATACTTTGCCTATGAAAAATGGCGAATATATTTTCCACCTGCTTCATTGTTTCTAACGAATTGATCAGTTTGTTTAATTACACCGACACGGGATATTTTTTTTATCCGTTCACAAGATGTTGATACTTATTGATCTATTTGTAGGTGCGTTCGTAATTATATAAATACGTAGCACCTATTGTCGTCGTCTGTCCGTTCGCCCGCATATAACAACGTAAATCTACCCCAACAAATGATTTGAAATTTAAGATATATTATCTTTGCAAAATTTTGTCGAGACATTTCAAATTTTATGAAAATCGAATCGAAACTTTAGACTATATTAATAAAAACATTTATTAAGAAGTTTTTTTTATTTTTTAAAAATCGGTCTTAAAAATTGTCTTGTTATAGGAGCATCCGAGGTTTAACCGTCAAGCGACCGAGATACTTATTTTATTACAAAAATTAATCTGCAGACGATATCATTCATTTCACAGAATTAAAAATCATCAAGATCGGAATATTTATATAATTAGCTATGGAGTGAACGCACCTCATTTTCCCGTTCGACGTACAGTTTCCAACTTGTATTTCTTGAAATCCCTAACTTGTTGTCACATTTTGGACATTTATGTGCTTCATACCATCTAAAGAAATTAACGCCTTAAAAAGAACGATGAATAGCAGACTCACTAAATTCAATTTCAGCAGGATTCTTTAGAGTGTGACTTATGCTTGAACATTATTTTGAATATCAACTAGTAAAATTTTCTATTCTTCTGTATTTTTGTCCAGCATTTTTATTACATCTTCGACACCCGGAACACCCGGATATGGCCGGAACAACGACACCATATCCGGAACCCGAAAATATATAGTGGTAATTTTCAAAGTAATTTCGTTGGTAAAATAAGTTAGGTATTAATAAGTATATTCATTTCAGACATGCATTGCAGCAGAACGTTGGATTATACGATAAGCATTTCCTCCTAAAAATAATAATTCCAATGAATGTTACAGGTCAGTAGGAGTAGGGTTGTCGTAGAAACGTTCTTACCCTGTAAATTATGAATATAAAATTTCAAAGTAATATTGATTTAATTTAGATGTTAAGAGATATTTTATAATTTTTTGTGAATATTATAGACTTTTCAAGAATATATTGCTTAATGAAAATTATTTCTGAAACCCGTATATTTATACATTCACAAGCAACACATAATCTATAGTATTCGCTGTACGTTTCGTTAAAAGTTTGGCCGTGATTCGCCGTCCATTTTGTGTATCACGTCCTAAAACATCAATATGCTCGTAACACAATTGATACCGCTAACTTTCAATAGTATTCATCGTCTTATTTAAGAACAGATTTTCTGAAAATTTCTAATGGTGAAGAATACTATTAAAATTTAGTGGTAACAATCGTCGAATTGGTGCGCCACTGTTCCATCAAGTATCAAACAAAAACTCTCTTATTTATATCAGGAACATAGTTCAGCAATTCAGTTGGTAAGTTTAATATTAAGGATCACATTAAGGATAATATTAAGGGTAATTATAAATCATATTATCGAATTAGAATTGACTTTAAAGACAGAAAATACTTCAAAAATCAAAATTTTGCACAGATTAATTTTTGGTGATACTAGAGACCGGAAAAACGTGCAATGGATCCGTGAATTTACTGGAATTTTACTAATTATTATTTTTGTTCACTCGAACCATACAAATAAACCTATATATTATAAAACTGTTCATAAAGTATTTTTCTAATTTATAGATCTGCTAGAAAGCGAGGGACAGTGTGTGGAGCACAATCTCAACTTCGCCACCATTTTATAGTAACATTTTTTTTTCTGCTCCAAAAACTTTAAAAAGTATATTAGTTTTAAATACCACTAATTTTAAAATAGAAGAAAACCCCTTAATATTATTCACAAATACAGTAAAATCTCGTTATAACGAATTTATGGAGACTGCCAATTTAATTCGTAATACTGAAAAATTCGTTAATGAGAAATTTCAATACAGTAGAATCTTGTTACAACGAATATCACTTCAACGAATTTTGCAGTTTAACGAATATTTTTTGGATTGTCAAAAATCGTCTTATGCTTTCACATTATAAAAATATTCACTGTAACGAATTTTTCAAATTAACGAATTGATTGAAAACTTAAAAAGAATAGTCATTTCAGTTTTACGAATGCTGAGTTTTCAAACTAAAATATCTCTATCGTCGGAAACTCAATGACGGGGAGGCAGACAATATTAAAAATGCAGCTGAAGAGGATTGTCCCTCAAGTAAAGAATATTGTGTTGTACGATCAAAACAGCGAAGACTATAGATTATGCGTTGCTTTTGAATGTATAGGTTACGTGTTTCAGAAATAATTTTTATTAAGCATTATATTCTTGAAAAATCTATAATAGTCACAAAAAATTATAAAATATCTCTTAACATCTAAATTAAATCAATGTTACTTTGAAATTTTATTTTCATAATTGAGAGGCTGAGGGCATTTCTACGACAACTACTTTTGAAGTGAAACATTGATTGAAATTATTTTTTAGGAGGAAATGCTAATCGTATAATTCAAAGTTCTACTGCTTGTGCATGTCCTAAATGAAAATACTTATTAAAACCTAACTTATTTTACCAGCGAAATGTTTTTGGAAACAACGCATAATTTATATAGATTATGCGTTGCTTTTGAATGTATAGGTTATGTGTTTCAGAAATAATTTTGATTAAGCATTAGATTCTTGAAAAGTCTATAATAGTCACAAAAAATTATAAAATATCTCTTAACATCTAAATTAAATCAATTTTACTTTGAAATTTTATTTTCATAATTTAGAGGCTGAGGACATTTCTACGACAACCCTACTCCTTTTCACGTGAAACATTGATTGAAATTATTTTTCTTTAGGAGGAAATACTTATCGTATAATTCAAAGTTCTACTGCAGTGCATGTCCGAAATGAAAATACTTATTAAAACCTAACTTATTTTACCAGCGAAATGTTTTTGGAAACAACCACTATATATTTCCGGGTTCCGGATGTGGTGTCGTTGTTCTGGGTGTCGAAGATTTATAAAAATGCTGGACAAAAATACAGAAGAAGAGAAAATTCTACAAGTTGATGTTCAAAATAATGTTCAACTATAAGTCACACTCTAAAGAATCCTACTGAAATTGAATTTAGTGAGTCTGCTATTCGTTATTCTTTTAAAGGCGTTATTTGCGTTACATGGTATGTAGCACATAAATGTCTAAAATGTGACAAGTTAGGGATTTCAAGAAATAAAATGGATCAATCAGTATCAACATCTTGAATACGGATAAAAAATTATCTCGTGTCGGTATAATTAAACCAACGGATAAATCCGTTAGAAACAATGATACAGATAGAAACAATATTTGCCATTTTTCATAGGCAAAGTATATCAAGATTGGAGAATGTTATAGCAAAATTCTACAAACATTTAATACTAATTCACAAAACATTTACACATCTTCAGAAGAAAGTCATAAATTCTTATATACGTACAAGAACTTTAATTCATTTGCTATTTAAATACAAAATATAAGCAACAACAACAACAGAAAAAATGCTTCACTGAAGAGTTCGTAAGTGAACAGCATTATCTTGTTCATTACAGAAATAAAAATAAAACCTCCCATTTACACATCCTAAAAAAGCAAGGTTCTAAAACGCTTAACTGGATAAAGGCATTATTAAAGACATTTTGTTGTTACTACCAAAATTATTCATGACTTATCCTTACAAAATACACTTAAGAAAAAAAAAAAAATATTATTTTCTTCTCTTTTCCCATTGTTTCCATTATAGGAATAAATAAATTAAACAAAATTTATCCAAAAATGACGAATTTTGCTTTAAGTTACATATTTTGAAACTTCCTTTAAATCTAATCAGTACAAAAACCCTTAACGGGTTAAAAGTTGTGACGCAGCACTTTCTTTTGGCTTTATGAATTTTAAATATGGGTCTTAAAAGCAATGATATCAAATTTAAGTGACGCTATGTTAATAATTATTTTTTTAAATCATAATTTTCTTTTTAGTTTTATTTATATTCACAGGTGCAATTAATGAAAAAATATATAAAATTTATTCGCTGATGCTTTTTCATTCACATCTCTCATGAATTCAAAATATGGGTTTTAAAAGAAATGATATCAAAATTTGAGTGACACCTTGGCGTTAATTTAATAGGACTCTTTTAAAATTCAATTTAAATTATTTTTGGTTTGTCTTCTAAAGTATATTTACACATACAAACAATACTTTTAATTTTTCAATACACTTTTAAATATATTACTTTCACTGAGCCTATATTATGTATTGAAATGTATTTATTTCAATAAATTGATTTATCTTCTGTGCCACGCTATCCAAAATCATAAGTAAAATTTATGTAAATGATTATTTTGCGTCATATTATCCACTTGAATACATTTCCCTTTGTTTGGATACTATGACGCAAAATAATCATTTACATAAATTTTACTTATGATTTTGGATAGCGTGGCACAGAAGATAAATCAATTTATTGAAATAAATACATTTCAATACATAATATAGGCTCAGTGAAAGTAATATATTTAAAAGTGTATTGAAAAATTAAAAGTATTGTTTGTATGTGTAAATATACTTTAGAAGACAAACCAAAAATAATTTAAATTGAATTTTAAAAGAGTCCTATTAAATTAACGCCAAGGTGTCACTCAAATTTTGATATCATTTCTTTTAAAACCCATATTTTGAATTCATGAGAGATGTGAATGAAAAAGCATCAGCGAATAAATTTTATATATTTTTTCATATTAAGATAATAATTGCACCTGTGAATATAAATAAAACTAAAAAGAAAATTATGATTTAAAAAAATAATTATTAACATAGCGTCACTTAAATTTGATATCATTGCTTTTAAGACCCATATTTAAAATTCATAAAGCCAAAAGAAAGTGCTGCGTCACAACTTTTAACCCGTTAAGGGTTTTTGTACTGATATCATTACTTTTTTAAGGTTATTGATGAGAATGTCAATTAGTCGAAATTAAGCATAGGGTATAAATTAATCATTAAAATAAAATTTTAAAGAAATGCTAAAAAAGACCCCTTGGACCCCAATAAAATATGAGGGTGGTGGCCCAGGGAGAGGAATCCAAGACTCAACTTTTAAATTATACAGCGAGAGAGTAACACAATTAGAAGGATGAAAATGCATGGCAAAACCCGTTTGTTCCATCTTCCTCCGCCAAAGGACGCAACCTTTTCTATACAAACATAGCTGAAAATTTTCGGGCCGTCGATTCCGAGTCAAATGAGCCATACGTCGTCGTGATCGGTCCCATAGAACCCGATAGGAAAGTGCCCCCTGGTGGTGAAACTTGGAACTAAAATCGATATATCCTGTCGATGTCGAGTCGAATGAATCACACTGCATTGTGATGGTACCCATAGAACTCGAGATAGCTGCAAAATCCGTTAGTTCCATCTTCCACCACCAGGGGGCGGACTCTGTTCCATACAAACATAGCTGAAATCTTTGAGGCTGTCGATTTCGAGTCGAATGAGCCATACCTCGTCGTGATGGGGCACATAGAACACAAGATAGGAAAGCACACTCTGGTGGTGAAACTTGTAACTAAAATCGATATATCCTGCCGATGTCGAGTCGAACGAATCAAACTGCATTGTGATGGGACCCATAGAACTCGAGTTAGATGCAAAATCCGTTAGTTCCATATTCCACCACCAGGGAGCGCACTCTGTTCCATACAAACATGGCTGAAATCTTTGAGGCTGTCGATTTCGAGTCGAATGAGCCATACCGCGTCGTGATGGGGCGCATATGACCCGAGATAGGAAAGCGCCCCCTGGTGGTGAAACTTGTAACTAAAATCTATATATCCTGTCGATGTCCAGTTTAATAAATCAAACTGCATTGTGATGGGACCCATAGAACTCGAGTTAGCTGCAAAATCCATTAGTTCCATCTTCCACCACCAGGGGACGCACTCTGTTCTATACAAACATAGCTGAAATCCTTCAGGCTGTCTATTTCGAATCGAATGAGCCATACCTCACCGTAATCGGGCCCATAGAACACGAGATAGGATAGCGCCCCTGGTGGTGAAACTTGGAACTAAAATCGATGTATCCTATCGATGTCGAGCCAAATGAATCAAACTGCATTGTGATGGGACCCATAGAACTCAAGTTAGCTGCAAATTCTGTTAGTTCCATGTTCCACCACCAGGGGGCGCACTCTGTTCTATACAAACAGCTGAAATTTTTGAGGTTGTCGATTTCGAGTTGAGTGAGCCATACCTTGTCATGATCGGGGCCATAGAACCTAAGATGGGAATGCGCCCCCTGCTGGTCAAACTTGAAACAAGTTGAATGAATCAAACCATGTTGTGATGGGACCCATAGAACTTGAGTTAGCTCCAAAATCCATTAATTTCCCCTTCCACTGCCAGGGGCGCTCTCTGTTCTATATGAACATAACTGCCCCTGGTGGTGAAACTAAAATCAGTAAGTTCTATCGATGTCGAGTCGAATGAGCCAAACTGCATCATGATTAGGAATGCACAACCTGTGGCCAGTGATGGATAACTGGTGGCCCGCAGAGACCATACATGCCAACCTATCCAAAAATTTCGAATTTCCTTAATAATTCGTGAGAAAAATTTGCAAATTTTGTCCATAAATCGTAGGAAAATATGAATTTCATCGATCAGGCGCATAAAATCATGAATTGCATCGACTGGATGCGAATTTTGTCAAATGGGCATGGAAAAATCACAAATTTCGCCATTTTGTCGCTAGAAAAAAAAACGCAAATTTCAATAATCGGTCAACAGAAAACAGAGATGCCAAAATCAGTAATTCCGGAGTTGCAAATTTCGTCAATCACTCAAAAAAAAAAATCTTGAATTTTGTAAATCAATTGAAAAAACCTGCGAATTTTGTCGATAAGGCACTTAAAATCGTGAATTTCATGGATTGAGCAGCGAATTTCCTCGAATGGCGTGGAAAGATCGAGAATTTCAACGAACAGTTGCAGGAAAAATTTGCAAATTGTCCATAGATCATAGGAAAACATTATGAATTTTGTCTATCGGTTCTGCAAAATTATGAATTTTGTCGATAGGCATGGAAAATCGCAAATTTCGACAACTGGGCTTGGAAAAATCAAGAATTCCATCGAATGTTTGTGAAAAAATTGTAAATTTCAACGAACGGTAAAAAAAAAATAATAATTTGCGAATTTCGCCATTGTCTAGAGAAGAAAAATTGTGAATTTCATTAATTGGCCGATGGAAAGCATATCAGTTGAAAATCATGAATTTTGTCAATCAGGCACAGTAAAAACATGAATTTTGTGGATCGGGAGAAGGGAAATCATAAATTTTGTTGAACACATGCATAAAAATCATGAATTTTGTTTACCAGGCATGTAAAAATCATTAATTTCGTCAAACGGATGCATAAAAATCAAGAAAGTCATCAATTGGGTGCGTAAAAATCTTGAATTTCATCGATCAGGCGTGTAAAAAATCATGAATTTCATCGATAAAGTGCATAAAAATATAGGACAAAATTGCCATTCGCCAATCGGCGAGTAATACTGAAAATTTGCTGACTGACTTTACTGCCACCACTGGTCAAACTCAATAGTTCCAATTGCGATGATTCAATGGAAAAAGATTTTTTCCCCACTGTCGCTCGACAAATTTCAAAACCATTTGGCGAATTTCACGATTTTTTCAAAGAAATTATTTGACGGATTGTGATTTTTTTTCTTCTCGAAGCCATTCGACGATATTCGAATTTTTTTTCCCCTGAAACCAGTTGATAAATTTTGTGATTTTTCCACTATCAATGAATTTTGTGATTTTTCTGCTATCGATTGATGAATTTCGTGATTTATCGACTATCGATTAATGAATTTCACGACTTTTTCCATAAACGAACAAATTGTGCACTTTTTTTCCAATGCCATTCGACGAATTTTGCAATTCTGTTCCGCGATTGTTAGATAAATTTCACTATTTTTCTCCCGAGATCATTTGACGAATTTTGTGATTTTTAATTTTACTGACTGATTGATTTATATTTAATAATAAAAGTTAAAATGTTTTGATTTAAAAACAAGATGGCTAACTGAGGGTGAATCCCAAAACTTAGCCGCATCATCAATGAGTTAGCTAATCAAGCATTTAGCTCTTAAATAAACAAATTTTATTTCGTTTTACAATTATTTACAAAGTTTCAGCAAGTTTTTCTTCACGATTTTTCTATTTTTACAAACTTTCAGCAATATTTCGTCTGGATATTTCAATTTTTACATACAAGCATTTAGCAATTTTTTCCTCCAGATTTTTCTATTTTTAATAATTTTTAGCTATTTTTTCCTCCTTGCTAAAACTTTGTAAATTGTCATAAAACGGAATAAAATCAATGTTTACTTCGTGAAAAATTTTTCATAGAAACTGTGTAAGTAGTGAATTCTCTGCTACAAAGAACACAGGTTATGATTGGGGAGAATCTAGAGAATTCTGATTTTTCAAATGCACGAAACTCATTCAAGCACCAGTTAGTAACATGTATATGTACTCTTTGCGTACATTAACAGAAAAAAAAATCCTGGATGCATGAAACTCCCTGTGCAGCAATCTCTAGAATGCATGAAATTCATCCAAACAGCGGTTAATAATTGATATATATATATATATATATATATGTGTGAGTACGCTTCGCGTACATTAACTGAGAAAAAAAAATCCTGGATGCACAAAACTTGCATTTCTCTGACTTCGGTTTTTCGAAATAGATAAAATGCTTCAGGGATTCAATCCAGCATCGCTGAAATGTTACATAATCACAGAAGATCACTAATTATAATTAAAATATAGATAAAATGCTGAAGTGATTACAAATTAATCACTGAAGCATTTTATCTATACTTCAAAACATATTTGTTTTGTTTCTCATTTCCAAAATAATTTTCATTCATATTTACTTATTATAAGCATGTTATTTAATTTTACTGACTGATTGTTTTATATTTAATAATAAAAGTTAAAATGTTTTGATTTAAAAACAAGATGGCTAACTGAGGGTGAATCCCTAAACTTAGCCGCATCATCAATGAGTTAGCTAATCAAGCATTTAGCTCTTACAGTTTGTTTAAAAGGTACACACAAAAGCAAAAAAATATGAATTTTTTTTTTAATCCTTACCATCACTGTTGAAATGCTGAACCAATTTGAATCTAATTGTGACAGTGTATTTATCTTGCAAATATCATTGAGGAGTTTTTTATACAGGGACATGCAAAATCAAAACGTCATCATGATAAGATTCAAATTACTAAGCCAATTCAAACCTAATTAAGCCAAAGTATCAATCGATGAATTCATTAATCAAATATATTGGGCAAAATCCTGGAACAAGCAAAACATCCGATTTGGCTATTTTTTTTACGCACGTCAACCAAAAAATCGGCAACCTCCAAATTCTACCCAATCAGAACGAATGCTTTTTAAGCTTAAGCAAGCAGATACTTACACACTGCTTACGGCAAGCTTTATTATACAATTTTAACATAAATTTTATTTCGCTTTACAATTATTTACAAAGTTTCAGCAAGTTTTTCTTCACGATTTTCTATTTTTACAAACTTTTAGCAATATTTCGTCTGGATATTTCAATTTTTACATACAAACATTTAGCAATTTTTTCCTCCAGATTTTTCTATTTTTAATAATTTTTAGCTATTTTTTCCTCCTTGCTAAAACTTTGTAAATTGTCACAAAACGGAATAAAATCAATGTTTACTTCGTGAAAAAATTTTCATAGAAACTGTGTAAGTAGTGAATTCTCTGCTACAAAGAACACAGGTTACGATTGGGGAGAATCTAGAGATTTCTGATTTTTCAAAAGCACGAAACTCATTCAAGCACCAGTTAGTAACATATATATGTACACTTTGTGTACATAACAGAAAAAAAAAATCCTGGATGCATGAAACTCCCTGTGCAGCAATCTCTAGAATGCATGAAATTCATTCAAACAGCAGTTAATAATTTATATATATATATGTATATATGTGTATGCTTCGCGTACATTAACTGAAAAAAAAAATCCTGGATGCACAAAAATTGCAATATTCCGCACTCCCTAGAATGCATGAAATCCATTCAAGCTGCGGTCAGTAATGTTCGCACAAAAATCGGTTTACAGCAATCTCTAAAGTGCTTAAAATACATCTTATCATATAAAATCAACAAAAATGCACTTACCGTTATTTCTCATCCTTCGTTTTTTTTTAATATTTCACAGGATTTATCCTTTATGACATAAAACACATTTCATAAACATAATTCAACAAATCTGACACACAACAAACCAACCCACAGACAATAGAACTCTATTATAGAATATTCTAATCTGTCAACCAACCAATCAAATCTAATTCCCTCAAAAACCAGCTCAATTTTCAGAACCATGCATTCTGCTCATGCTAGAACCAAGCACAGAAGGCGTGGAAAAAACGTAAGAAAATAAACCGGTAACAAGAAAACTCATTTATCGCTTCGCTAAATTCGATGACGCCAAGCGTCTCGCTTGTTCTAGGATTTAACCTATTTTTCTTAATTATCTGTCTTAGTTTGTGAATAAATTTTTGTAATGTCAGTTGAAACTGATCTCTCGTACATAACGATGCATCACATTTTTTTAATGTTTTTTTTTTTTTCTACACCATGATGTTGCTATTTAACAACATTATTTTAATTTTAAAAAGAAAACAAACAACTAATAAATCAGTAAATATGAACGTTTTGCACTCCTGAAACCCCCCCCCCCAAAAAAAAAAAAAAAAAAAATATATATATATATATATATATATATATATATATATATATATATATATATATATATATATATTGTTTTAATTTCAGGGTAACTGAAGAAAAAAAAAATCCTTCTATAGCGTTTCTATTTTTCTATGCGCTGTGAAGATTTTTTAACGGGTTCAAAAACAAATTTCACAAATACTTCTAACTTAATTAACAAATATTTCAAAAATATATTTTTAATTCCATGTTGTTTATGTATGAAGAAAGAAACAAAAGTTTGGTAAACTTCTATCTCTGTTTAAATAGTCTATTTCAAGAATAAAAACATTCGGTAGAATGCATAGCTTTGACAATACATAAACAAAAATGAAGAATACAGTACTTTTTTATTATTTTTTTTTCAATTTCTTATATTTGGTGCAAGATACTACTGAATACTTTGCTACAAGATTTGTTTAAAGATATTACCCTCTCTCATGATTTTTAGGTTTCCAATGCCACGTCTACCATTGCCCCGAGAACTGACGACTGATTTCGTGATTTATTAAGTAAAATCTATATTTAACATTTGAAAATAAACTTTCACTAGAAAAAAAAAAAAAAAAAAAAAAAAAAACAATGGTAGAACTTTGCATTTCTCTGACTTAGGAAAATAAATATTAGAAGATAAATACATATTTCTTTATTATCTGTTTTTAAAATGCAAATTTAAGAAATGAAATTGAAAAAAAAAAGGTACTGTATTCTTCATTTGTTTATATAGCTGATCAAATATACGTATTTCACTGAATGTTTGGATTCTTATACTATGAAACAGAAGCTTACAAACGTGTTTTTTATCGTACATAAACAACATGGAATTAAAAATATATTCATGAAGTATTTGTTAATAGAAGTTAGAAGTATTTGTGAAATTTGATTTTCAACACTTCAAAAAATGTTCATAGCAGCGAATCGCATCGCACAGGAAGAAAACAAACTGATGATTGATTCATTTTGAATGATTCCTTGTTACGCAAATTAATTGATAAAAAAAAAATCTTAATCTTTTTTTTCCTTTAAAAAATCACAAATTAAATATAAATAACAATTAAATTGTATATGTATAATTATAAAATATTTCAATATTTTAATCAAGGAATCTAAATATTTTTCGACTTAATGAAGATTTTGATATAAGAAATTCTTTATTATAACAAAAAAGAAAAATATACAAACAATAATTTAATTTAATACATATATATTACATATTAAAAATTGCATTAAAAACTGTTTTCGTATTAAAAAAAAAAAATCTAAATAGTTCTTCAGCCAGATATGATTGCGAAATCGCCTTTAACTATAACCGTGATACCCATGAATATCCTGACCGCGCAGGAATAAAAAAGGGTGAAAAGGCCGAAAATCTTTAATGTTAGTCTACCAGAAAAAGCATAAGAAAAGAGTCCGATTTTGAAGCTGGATTATATAAAAAACAAGAGTTTTCCTACGTTAGCTCAAAATCTTACTCTCTTCATCTAAAAGCGATTAATATAATATATTAATTTAAAAAAAATCGTTCGATCCATTTTCGAGATAACACCTCTGTGCCCATTACACCATTACATTTTCCATTTTCGCTTAAAAATTGGTTTCCAGATCTCAAAATCTACTGCATGTAGAAATCTATAAATTTCAGGATAGAGTTAGGCCATAGATATAAGACTAATGTGAAAAAATCGAAACGGTATGCCTCATATTTACTGAGATATTAAATGTCGGCGTTTCGATTTTCCTTTGATGTCCTGCTAGCTGTATATATGAGAGTGACGGAATCTTCGGTTTTGGGCTTACGGTTTTCGGTTTTTCGCTGCGTCACTCAAGAGACTACCGTCTCTTATGATATATAAAAAGTGTTGACACTTTTAGTGTTTCTTTAAGTAAAGAAAAAATTGTATTCTTTTTCCATTCATTATACAAAAAAAAACTTTGTTTAATTTTTATTATTGAATATCAACTTAGATGTAGATTTTTCAAACAGATTTTTAAACAAATTTATTTTTTAAATATTTTCTAAGTTTTTTTTATTATTTTTAAGCGAAAGGGAGTAAAATACACCACTGAATTATTGTTGCTAGTTCTTTTTGAAATTTTAATATGTAGTAAGACCTGTGAAAGTGGAATCTTTATGATCTATACAATATTTCTATTTTATACAGGTCTCTGTCTTACGAGGTATAATCGTTGTATTCTATTAGAATTCCTTCCATGATAGCTATAAAAGTTTTCCTTTTCAGTAAAGATTTGGCTGTAGACAGGTTTCACAGGTTTGACTGTATAATATTTCAATAAACATTTGATCTAAAATGCCGAATATCAATCTTTTCAGCTTAAATTTACGAACTCAAATAAAAAATTACACCTCTTTTAAACATCTTTTTTTTAAAACAGTGTGATGAAAGATAGTATTATGGAAAGAAAAATTTAATATATTTGTTCAAAAGTTTTTCATTTACTATCACTTGATTTTTTATTTTTATTGTGTTTAAAAACAATCTATGTATCTCATTATGATTTATTTGATATATATTACATTAAATTAAAACTAAAACAATTAATCATGAGAAGGTGCAAATTGTTGTTATTCTAGAAACGTTTACATGATATTTTATTTTAATGATTAGGTTAGAATTTCTGTGAGATTATAGTTTCGACAGAAACATATATTTATAATAAAAGACGATTTTTTCCCTTGTGCACTCAAATAACTGTATTGGGTCCTTATACTGTTTAGAATAAATTGTTAAATCTTTTAATTTGAGTTATTTTAGTTTTGTTTTCATATTTTTTCCTTCCTAAGTGTCAGCAAAAAATACAAAATATAGGTTATTCAAAGTAGTTAGCCGAAGTAGATGCATTCTTTAATTATCTAAATTAATTCCATATTTTAATTATCCAAAACAGTCCTAAACAGAAGGACGCGTTTTTTATCGTTGGAGTCTTGGTCGCAAAAGAATGGGGCTTTTTGAAAGTCACCCTTATATGTAGAGAAATATTTTTCGAAATATAATATTTAAGAAAATGTAGTTGTCTTATAAATTATATTTCGTATTCTTAGGTATATATATATATATTATATTTAATATGTATATAGCCCTGTGTAACACAAATGTCATATCTAAAAACCTATGGTTTATTTGTAAAGCTTTTCCATGTTTGGAAGTACGGTATTTCTGTTATTATCGGTTTAAGAGATAATAGGCATTTTTCTTTTCAATCATCCGATATGGCAGTTGATAAATTATTTTATTTTGCTCTCAATATTAACAAAACCGTACACTAGTATAATTGTGTTTCTAAAGAATTAAAATAAAATTAGAAGATTACAATAAAATGACAATTTAAAAAGTTTGTGGATTTTAATATATGACACGTATTATTAATATATAACCCGTTAGTACTATAACTATATCATGTTTATTTAACATCAGACATCGTTATATTAAATGACAAATGTTTAATCCAGTTATTTCAGGTAAATCATTTTTTTCTTATCTCTGAATACTTTTTTATACATTAACTAAATGAAAATCTAGTTCTGAGAATTCCATATTGATTTTCTCTAGGTACTTCGTATCAATATTTATCTGTGTTTGACATTTTGCTCATTCAATGACAAAAAATACTTTTTTTTTATCCGATGGATATGTCTTTTTCTGTTATGTATAAACTTATGCATCTTTCAAAAATATTTCCAGACTGGAATCGATTGTCTATTTCTTAAGATACGCAGTCACAATTGATCTAGAATGTTATATCTGTAGAGTAAAAAAAAAGCCTGCCTTTATAATCGCATTGTAAAATATCAGAATAACAAGAAAAGAATTCGTATATATTAAAAATTTATGTTTGGCAAGTGCAGTTGTTTTTAATAATTCAGGAATGTTTGAAAAATATGAATACAATATATATATATATATATATATAGTTGAAATTTTTGCATTTACATGGAAATATCTAATTATACAAAAGTTATTAGTATGTACAATAAAATAATATGTAGCCTAAACATTCTACAAACTGGAAATCCAAGATTGTGTCATCACATGCCTTTGATTACTAGATACAATAATCTTCAAAGTGACTGCACTTGACGTTCCGAACACTTTCAGGATACTGTGCGTTTCAATAAATAGTAATATAACAATAAAAATAAGGTAAAAGTTTTTTATAGTCGAAAATGACGTCATGTTTTAATGGAAACGTGCACTTTCATTCAAAAACTTAAATATTTTTCTAATGACGTAATTTTAAATAATGTTTCATTCCTCTGATTTGAAATTACGGCCAATAAATTAAAATATATATATATATAAGAAAATAACATTTTGCAGAATTAAGTCTCGTTCTGATATAACATAGCTGTTGTGTCCATATAAAATGTACCTGAGCATTAAAAATAAATTTTAATTAAATATAACTAAATGTTTACTAGTTATCGTCAGAGAATTGTTGAAAAATTGCTGAAAAATGTTTAGCTACCAAAATCTGTCCTACAATGGGATAGGTGGAAAATCTGGGTGCCTCAAAATATTTTTTGTGGTAAGCTAATTTCATTGAATTAGTTAATCAATAAATAACTTTTCTAGCAAAAAGTATCGTTTTTTAATACAAAGAGATTCTTGCTTTACAGTTTTATGCATTTTTTTTTTTTTTTTAAATGGAAATAAATAACAGTATAAAAATAAGGCTAATGTTTGTTGGGTTCCATTAAAGACCTATTTCCATCTTTTCTACTGAACTTGAATTTTCTAAAAATTCAGCGAACTAAGTTAACCCTTTGTACTTATGTTACTCTACTGGAGGAACATAAAGCACATATGACTTTTATATTGCCAGAACTGCATAGAGTTAACATCCGCGTTTCAATAATATGAAGAAAATCTTGGAAATTACTTTACGCGCAAGTTTCTGTATAACTTTGTCTGGGTTTATAATATTTTTATATTAAAAAATAATTAACAATATAAATAATTACAAATATTTAACAATATAAATAATTACACATATTTAACAATATAAATAATTACAAATATTTAACATTATAAGTAATTACAAATAACTAACAATATAAATCATATTTTATTTTTCGCCAGTTGTATAGCAGTGGGTATTATCCATCTATATTATCGTCCATTTTTGTTCATTGTACAATTTTTAAGGAAGGATATTATTCTTTTAAACTCTTCGTATATAGTCATAATAATTATATAGCTATACTATATTTTAATTATACTATAGTTCAATTACTTGTTTTGAGTGCAACGATTTATCATAATCGCATTCGGCCATAAAAACACATTTGGATAAAAAATAGATAAGAAATTTTAATGTCATATTAAAAATACATATTTCTTTTTAAATTAGAAAAATTCCTAATTCTTATTTTTTTTTCTAAAAATGTTAAATCTATAAATAAAGCTATATATTTGAAACACGTATAATTTTTTTCACTAATTGTATAGTAGTAAAATTTTTATTTAAAACTTAAATATTTTAGATGTACAGCTAAAGTTTTAAGCGAAAAAATAAGATCTTCTTTTTAAATGAATCTAAAATGTAGCACTTTAACTTGTTGGACAAATACTCCTTTAAATAATACAAAGAGGACAAATTTAGTCCCATACAAATTGAATTTAACTTTGAGACGTTCTTAAGTCACGTTCATATGTTAGCCGACTTATTAGCGTATTTGAGAAAGTTTTCATTCTCTACTTGGTGTGTAAATACTGTTTAACAATATAGTAAAAATTCTGAAAGCTAAAACTGAAAAAAAACTGAAAACTAAAAAAACTTTTCTGAAAACTAAAATCGATGTATCCTATCGATGTCGAGCCAAATGAATCAAACTGCATTGTGATGGGACCCATAGAACTCAAGTTAGCTGCAAAATCTGTTAGTTCCATGTTCCACCACCAGGGGGCGCACTCTGTTCCATACAAACAGCTGAAATTTTTGAGGTTGTCGATTTCGAGTTGAGTGAGCCATACCTTGTCATGATCGGGGCCATAGAATCTAAGATGGGAATGCGCCCCCTGCTGGTCAAACTTGAAACAAGTTGAATGAATCAAACCATGTTGTGATGGGACCCATAGAACTTGAGTTAGCTCCAAAATCCATTAATTTCCCCTTCCACTGCCAGGGGCGCTCTCTGTTCTATATGAACATAACTGCCCCTGGTGGTGAAACTAAAATCAGTAAGTTCTATCGATGTCGAGTCGAATGAGCCAAACTGCATCATGATTAGGAATGCACAACCTGTGGCCAGTGATGGATAACTGGTGGCCCGCAGAGACCATACATGCCAACCTATCCAAAAATTTCGAATTTCCTTAATAATTCGTGAGAAAAATTTGCAAATTTTGTCCATAAATCGTAGGAAAATATGAATTTCATCGATCAGGCGCATAAAATCATGAATTGCATCGACTGGATGCGAATTTTGTCAAATGGGCATGGAAAAATCACAAATTTCGCCATTTTGTCGCTAGAAAAAAAAACGCAAATTTCAATAATCGGTCAACAGAAACCAGAGATGCCAAAATCAGTAATTCCGGAGTTGCAAATTTCGTCAATCACTGAAAAAAAAAAATCTTGAATTTTGTAAATCAATTGAAAAAACCTGCGAATTTTGTCGATAAGGCACTTAAAATCGTGAATTTCATGGATCGAGCAGCGAATTTCCTCGAATGGCGTGGAAAGATCGAGAATTTCAACGAACAGTTGCAGGAAAAATTTGCAAATTGTCCATAGATCATAGGAAAACATTATGAATTTTGTCTATCGGTTCTGCAAAATTATGAATTTTGTCGATAGGCATGGAAAATCGCAAATTTCGACAACTGGGCTTGGAAAAATCAAGAATTCCATCGAATGTTTGTGAAAAAATTGTAAATTTCAACGAACGGTAAAAAAAAAATAATAATTTGCGAATTTCGCCATTGTCTAGAGAAGAAAAATTGTGAATTTCATTAATTGGCCGATGGAAAGCATATCAGTTGAAAATCATGAATTTTGTCAATCAGGCACAGTAAAAACATGAATTTTGTGGATCGGGAGAAGGGAAATCATAAATTTTGTTGAACACATGCATAAAAATCATGAATTTTGTTTACCAGGCATGTAAAAATCATTAATTTCGTCAAACGGATGCATAAAAATCAAGAAAGTCATCAATTGGGTGCGTAAAAATCTTGAATTTCATCGATCAGGCGTGTAAAAAATCATGAATTTCATCGATAAAGTGCATAAAAATATAGGACAAAATTGCCATTCGCCAATCGGCGAGTAATACTGAAAATTTGCTGACTGACTTTACTGCCACCACTGGTCAAACTTAATAGTTCCAATTGCGATGATTCAATGGAAAAAGATTTTTTCCCCACTGTCGCTCGACAAATTTCAAAACCATTTGGCGAATTTCACGATTTTTTCAAAGAAATTATTTGACGGATTGTGATTTTTTTTCTTCTCGAAGCCATTCGACGATATTCGAAATTTTTTTCCCCTGAAACCAGTTGATAAATTTTGTGATTTTTCCACTATCAATGAATTTTGTGATTTTTCTGCTATCGATTGATGAATTTCGTGATTTATCGACTATCGATTAATAAATTTCACGACTTTTTCCATAAACGAACAAATTGTGCACTTTTTTTCCACTGCCATTCGACGAATTTTGCAATTCTGTTCCGCGATTGTTAGATAAATTTCACTATTTTTCTCCCGAGATCATTTGACGAATTTTGTGATATTTAATTTTACTGACTGATTGATTTATATTTAATAATAAAAGTTAAAATGTTTTGATTTAAAAACAAGATGGCTAACTGAGGGTGAATCCCAAAACTTAGCCGCATCATCAATGAGTTAGCTAATCAAGCATTTAGCTCTTACAGTTTGTTTAAAAGGTGCACACAAAAGCAAAAAATATGATTTTTTTTTAATCCTTACCAACACTGTTGAAATCCTGAACCAATTAGAATCTAATTGTGACAGTGTATTTATCTTGCAAATATCATTGAGGAGTTTTTTATACAGGGACACGCAAAATCAAAACATCATCATGATAACATTCAAATTACTAAGCCAATTCAAACCTAATTATGCCAAAGTATCAATCGATGAATTCATTAATCAGATATGTTGGGCAAAATCCTAGAACAAGCAAAACATCCGATTTGGCTATTTTTTTTACGCACGTCAACCAAAAAAACGGCAACTTCCAAATTCTACCCAATCAGAACGCATGCTTTTTAAGCTTAAGCAAGCAGATACTTACACACTGCTTACGGCAAGCTTTTTCACAAAATAAACAAATTTTATTTCGTTTTACAATTATTTACAAAGTTTCAGCAAGTTTTTCTTCACGATTTTTCTATTTTTACAAACTTTTAGCAATATTTCGTCTGGATATTTCAATTTTTACATACAAGCATTTAGCAATTTTTTCCTCCAGATTTTTCTATTTTTAATAATTTTTAGCTATTTTTTCCTCCTTGCTAAAACTTTGTAAATTGTCATAAAACGGAATAAAATCAATGTTTACTTCGTGAAAAAATTTTCATAGAAACTGTGTAAGTAGTGAATTCTCTGCTACAAAGAACACAGGTTATGATTGGGGAGAATCTAGAGAATTCTGATTTTTCAAATGCACGAAACTCATTCAAGCACCAGTTAGTAACATGTATATGTACTCTTTGCGTACATTAACAGAAAAAAAAATCCTGGATGCATGAAACTCCCTGTGCAGCAATCTCTAGAATGCATGAAATTCATCCAAACAGCGGTTAATAATTGATATATATATATATATATGTGTGTGTGAGTACGCTTCGCGTACATTAACTGAGAAAAAAAAATCCTGGATGCACAAAACTTGCATTTCTCTGACTTCGGTTTTTCGAAATAGATAAAATGCTTCAGGGATTCAATCCAGCATCGCTGAAATGTTACATAATCACAGAAGATCACTAATTATAATTAAAATATAGATAAAATGCTGAAGTGATTACAAATTAATCACTGAAGCATTTTATCTATACTTCAAAACATATTTGTTTTGTTTCTCATTTCCAAAATAATTTTCATTCATATTTACTTATTATAAGCATGTTATTTAATTTTACTGACTGATTGATTTATATTTAATAATAAAAGTTAAAATGTTTTGATTTAAAAACAAGATGGCTAACTGAGGGTGAATCCCTAAACTTAGCCGCATCATCAATGAGTTAGCTAATCAAGCATTTAGCTCTTACAGTTTGTTTAAAAGGTACACACAAAAGCAAAAAATATGAATTTTTTTTTAATCCTTACCATCACTGTTGAAATGCTGAACCAATTTGAATCTAATTGTGACAGTGTATTTATCTTGCAAATATCATTGAGGAGTTTTTTATACAGGGACATGCAAAATCAAAACGTCTTCATGATAAGATTCAAATTACTAAGCCAATTCAAACCTAATTAAGCCAAAGTATCAATCGATGAATTCATTAATCAAATATATTGGGCAAAATCCTGGAACAAGCAAAACATCCGATTTGGCTATTTTTTTTACGCACGTCAACCAAAAAATCGGCAACCTCCAAATTCTACCCAATCAGAACGAATGCTTTTTAAGCTTAAGCAAGCAGATACTTACACACTGCTTACGGCAAGCTTTATTATACAATTTTAACATAAATTTTATTTCGCTTTACAATTATTTACAAAGTTTCAGCAAGTTTTTCTTCACGATTTTCTGTTTTTACAAACTTTTAGCAATATTTCGTCTGGATATTTCAATTTTTACATACAAACATTTAGCAATTTTTTCCTCCAGATTTTTCTATTTTTAATAATTTTTAGCTATTTTTTCCTCCTTGCTAAAACTTTGTAAATTGTCACAAAACGGAATAAAATCAATGTTTACTTCGTGAAAAAATTTTCATAGAAACTGTGTAAGTAGTGAATTCTCTGCTACAAAGAACACAGGTTACGATTGGGGAGAATCTAGAGATTTCTGATTTTTCAAAAGCACGAAACTCATTCAAGCACCAGTTAGTAACATATATATGTACACTTTGTGTACATAACAGAAAAAAAAAATCCTGGATGCATGAAACTCCCTGTGCAGCAATCTCTAGAATGCATGAAATTCATTCAAACAGCAGTTAATAATTTATATATATATATGTATATATGTGTATGCTTCGCGTACATTAACTGAAAAAAAAAATCCTGGATGCACAAAAATTGCTATATTCCGCACTCCCTAGAATGCATGAAATCCATTCAAGCTGCGGTCAGTAATGTTCGCACAAAAATCGGTTTACAGCAATCTCTAAAGTGCTTAAAATACATCTTATCATATAAAATCAACAAAAATGCACTTACCGTTATTTCTCATCCTTCGTTTTTTTTTAATATTTCACAGGATTTATCCTTTATGACATAAAACACATTTCATAAACATAATTCAACAAATCTGACACACAACAAACCAACCCACAGACAATAGAACTCTATTATAGAATATTCTAATCTGCCAACCAACCAATCAAATCTAATTCCCTCAAAAACCAGCTCAATTTTCAGAACCATGCATTCTGCTCATGCTAGAACCAAGCACAGAAGGCGTGGAAAAAACGTAAGAAATAAACCGGTAACAAGAAAACTCATTTATCGCTTCGCTAAATTCGATGACGCCAAGCGTCTCGCTTGTTCTAGGATTTAACCTATTTTTCTTAATTATCTGTCTTAGTTTGTGAATAAATTTTTGTAATGTCAGTTGAAACTGATCTCTCGTACATAACGATGCATCACATTTTTTTAATGTTTTTTTTTTTTCTACACCATGATGTTGCTACTTAACAACATTATTTTAATTTTAAAAAGAAAACAAACAACTAATAAATCAGTAAATATGAACGTTTTGCACTCCTGAACCCCCCCTCCCAAAAAAAAAAATATATATGTATATATATATATATATATATTGTTTTAATTTCAGGGTAACTGAAGAAAAAAAAAAATCCTTCTATAGCGTTTCTATTTTTCCATGCGCTGTGAAGATTTTTTAACGGGTTCAAAAACAAATTTCACAAATACTTCTAACTTAATTAACAAATATTTCAAAAATATATTTTTAATTCCATGTTGTTTATGTATGAAGAAAGAAACAAAAGTTTGGTAAACTTCTATCTCTGTTTAAATAGTCTATTTCAAGAATAAAAACATTCGGTAGAATGCATAGCTTTGACAATACATAAACAAAAATGAAGAATACAGTACCTTTTTTTTTTTTTTTTTCAATTTCTTATATTTGGTGCAAGATACTACTGAATACTTTGCTACAAGATTTGTTTAAAGATATTACCCTCTCTCATGATTTTTAGGTTTCCAATGCCACGTCTACCATTGCCCCGAGAACTGACGACTGATTTCGTGATTTATTAAGTAAAATCTATATTTAACATTTGAAAATAAACTTTCACTAGAAAAAAAAAAAAAAAAAACAATGGTAGAACTTTGCATTTCTCTGACTTAGGAAAATAAATATTAGAAGATAAATACATATTTCTTTATTATCTGTTTTTAAAATGCAAATTTAAGAAATGAAATTGAAAAAAAAAAAGGTACTGTATTCTTCATTTGTTTATATAGCTGATCAAATATACGCATTTCACTGAATGTTTGGATTCTTATACTATGAAACAGAAGCTTACAAACGTGTTTTTTATCGTACATAAACAACATGGAATTAAAAATATATTCATGAAGTATTTGTTAATAGAAGTTAGAAGTATTTGTGAAATTTGATTTTCAACACTTCAAAAAATGTTCATAGCAGCGAATCGCATCGCACAGGAAGAAAACAAACTGATGATTGATTCATTTTGAATGATTCCTTGTTACGCAAATTAATTGATAAAAAAAAATCTTAATCTTTTTTTTCCTTTAAAAAATCACAAATTAAATATAAATAACAATTAAATTGTATATGTATAATTATAAAATATTTTAATATTTTAATCAAGGAATCTAAATATTTTTCAACTTAATGAAGATTTTGATATAAGAAATTCTTTATTATAACAAAAAAGAAAAATATACAAACAATAATTTAATTTAATACATATATATTACATATTAAAAATTGCATTAAAAACTGTTTTCGTATTAAAAAAAAAAATCTAAATAGTTCTTCAGCCAGATATGATTGCGAAATCGCCTTTAACTATAACCGTGATACCCATGAATATCCTGACCGCGCAGGAATAAAAAAGGGTGAAAAGGCCGAAAATCTTTAATGTTAGTCTACCAGAAAAAGCATAAGAAAAGAGTCCGATTTTGAAGCTGGATTATATAAAAAACAAGAGTTTTCCTACGTTAGCTCAAAATCTTACTCTCTTCATCTAAAAGCGATTAATATAATATATTAATTTAAAAAAAATCGTTCGATCCATTTTCGAGATAACACCTCTGTGCCCATTACACCATTACATTTTCCATTTTCGCTTAAAAATTGGTTTCCAGATCTCAAAATCTACTGCATGTAGAAATCTATAAATTTCAGGATAGAGTTAGGCCATAGATATAAGACTAATGTGAAAAAATCGAAACGGTATGCCTCATATTTACTGAGATATTAAATGTCGGCGTTTCGATTTTCCTTTGATGTCCTGCTAGCTGTATATATGAGAGTGACGGAATCTTCGGTTTTGGGCTTACGGTTTTCGGTTTTTCGCTGCGTCACTCAAGAGACTACCGTCTCTTATGATATATAAAAAGTGTTGACACTTTTAGTGTTTCTTTAAGTAAAGAAAAAATTGTATTCTTTTTCCATTCATTATACAAAAAAAAAACTTTGTTTAATTTTTATTATTGAATATCAACTTAGATGTAGATTTTTCAAACAGATTTTTAAACAAATTTATTTTTTAAATATTTTCTAAGTTTTTTTTATTATTTTTAAGCGAAAGGGAGTAAAATACACCACTGAATTATTGTTGCTAGTTCTTTTTGAAATTTTAATATGTAGTAAGACCTGTGAAAGTGGAATCTTTATGATCTATACAATATTTCTATTTTATACAGGTCTCTGTCTTACGAGGTATAATCGTTGTATTCTATTAGAATTCCTTCCATGATAGCTATAAAAGTTTTCCTTTTCAGTAAAGATTTGGCTGTAGACAGGTTTCACAGGTTTGACTGTATAATATTTCAATAAACATTTGATCTAAAATGCCGAATATCAATCTTTTCAGCTTAAATTTACGAACTCAAATAAAAAATTACACCTCTTTTAAACATCTTTTTTTTAAAACAGTGTGATGAAAGATAGTATTATGGAAAGAAAAATTTAATATATTTGTTCAAAAGTTTTTCATTTACTATCACTTGATTTTTTATTTTTATTGTGTTTAAAAACAATCTATGTATCTCATTATGGTTTATTTGATATATATTACATTAAATTAAAACTAAAACAATTAATCATGAGAAGGTGCAAATTGTTGTTATTCTAGAAACGTTTACATGATATTTTATTTTAATGATTAGGTTAGAATTTCTGTGAGATTATAGTTTCGACAGAAACATATATTTATAATAAAAGACGATTTTTTCCCTTGTGCACTCAAATAACTGTATTGGGTCCTTATACTGTTTAGAATAAATTGTTAAATCTTTTAATTTGAGTTATTTTAGTTTTGTTTTCATATTTTTTCCTTCCTAAGTGTCAGCAAAAAATACAAAATATAGGTTATTCAAAGTAGTTAGCCGAAGTAGATGCATTCTTTAATTATCTAAATTAATTCCATATTTTAATTATCCAAAACAGTCCTAAACAGAAGGACGCGTTTTTTATCGTTGGAGTCTTGGTCGCAAAAGAATGGGGCTTTTTGAAAGTCACCCTTATATGTAGAGAAATATTTTTCGAAATATAATATTTAAGAAAATGTAGTTGTCTTATAAATTATATTTCGTATTCTTAGGTATATATATATATTATATTTAATATGTATATAGCCCTGTGTAACACAAATGTCATATCTAAAAACCTATGGTTTATTTGTAAAGCTTTTCCATGTTTGGAAGTACGGTATTTCTGTTATTATCGGTTTAAGAGATAATAGGCATTATTTTTCTTTTCAATCATCCGATATGGCAGTTGATAAATTATTTTATTTTGCTCTCAATATTAACAAAACCGTACACTAGTATAATTGTGTTTCTAAAGAATTAAAATAAAATTAGAAGATTACAATAAAATGACAATTTAAAAAGTTTGTGGATTTTAATATATGACACGTATTATTAATATATAACCCGTTAGTACTATAACTATATCATGTTTATTTAACATCAGACATCGTTATATTAAATGACAAATGTTTAATCCAGTTATTTCAGGTAAATCATTTTTTTCTTATCTCTGAATACTTTTTTATACATTAACTAAATGAAAATCTAGTTCTGAGAATTCCATATTGATTTTCTCTAGGTACTTCGTATCAATATTTATCTGTGTTTGACATTTTGCTCATTCAATGACAAAAAATACTTTTTTTTTATCCGATGGATATGTCTTTTTCTGTTATGTATAAACTTATGCATCTTTCAAAAATATTTCCAGACTGGAATCGATTGTCTATTTCTTAAGATACGCAGTCACAATTGATCTAGAATGTTATATCTGTAGAGTAAAAAAAAAGCCTGCCTTTATAATCGCATTGTAAAATATCAGAATAACAAGAAAAGAATTCGTATATATTAAAAATTTATGTTTGGCAAGTGCAGTTGTTTTTAATAATTCAGGAATGTTTGAAAAATATGAATACAATATATATATATATATATATATATAGTTGAAATTTTTGCATTTACATGGAAATATCTAATTATACAAAAGTTATTAGTATGTACAATAAAATAATATGTAGCCTAAACATTCTACAAACTGGAAATCCAAGATTGTGTCATCACATGCCTTTGATTACTAGATACAATAATCTTCAAAGTGACTGCACTTGACGTTCCGAACACTTTCAGGATACTGTGCGTTTCAATAAATAGTAATATAACAATAAAAATAAGGTAAAAGTTTTTTATAGTCGAAAATGACGTCATGTTTTAATGGAAACGTGCACTTTCATTCAAAAACTTAAATATTTTTCTAATGACGTAATTTTAAATAATGTTTCATTCCTCTGATTTGAAATTACGGCCAATAAATTAAAATATATATATATATAAGAAAATAACATTTTGCAGAATTAAGTCTCGTTCTGATATAACATAGCTGTTGTGTCCATATAAAATGTACCTGAGCATTAAAAATAAATTTTAATTAAATATAACTAAATGTTTACTAGTTATCGTCAGAGAATTGTTGAAAAATTGCTGAAAAATGTTTAGCTACCAAAATCTGTCCTACAATGGGATAGTTGGAAAATCTGGGTGCCTCAAAATATTTTTTGTGGTAAGCTAATTTCATTGAATTAGTTAATCAATAAATAACTTTTCTAGCAAAAAGTATCGTTTTTTAATACAAAGAGATTCTTGCTTTACAGTTTTATGCAATTTTTTTTTTTTTAAATGGAAATAAATAACAGTATAAAAATAAGGCTAATGTTTGTTGGGTTCCATTAAAGACCTATTTCCATCTTTTCTACTGAACTTGAATTTTCTAAAAATTCAGCGAACTAAGTTAACCCTTTGTACTTATGTTACTCTACTGGAGGAACATAAAGCACATATGACTTTTATATTGCCAGAACTGCATACAGTTAACATCCGCGTTTCAATAATATGAAGAAAATCTTGGAAATTACTTTACGCGCAAGTTTCTGTATAACTTTGTCTGGGTTTATAATATTTTTATATTAAAAAATAATTAACAATATAAATAATTACAAATATTTAACAATATAAATAATTACACATATTTAACAATATAAATAATTACAAATATTTAACATTATAAGTAATTACAAATAACTAACAATATAAATCATATTTTATTTTTCGCCAGTTGTATAGCAGTGGGTATTATCCATCTATATTATCGTCCATTTTTGTTCATTGTACAATTTTTAAGGAAGGATATTATTCTTTTAAACTCTTCGTATATTGTCATAATAATTATATAGCTATACTATATTTTAATTATACTATTGTTCAATTACTTGTTTTGAGTGCAACGATTTATCATAATCGCATTCGGCCATAAAAACACATTTGGATAAAAAATAGATAAGAAATTTTAATGTCATATTAAAAATACATATTTCTTTTTAAATTAGAAAAATTCCTAATTCTTATTTTTTTTTCTAAAAATGTTAAATCTATAAATAAAGCTATATATTTGAAACACGTATAATTTTTTTCACTAATTGTATAGTAGTAAAATTTTTATTTAAAACTTAAATATTTTAGATGTACAGCTAAAGTTTTAAGCGAAAAAATAAGATCTTCTTTTTAAATGAATCTAAAATGTAGCACTTTAACTTGTTGGACAAATACTCCTTTAAATAATACGAAGAGGACAAATTTAGTCCCATACAAATTGAATTTAACTTTGAGACGTTCTTAAGTCACGTTCATATGTTAGCCGACTTATTAGCGTATTTGAGAAAGTTTTCATTCTCTACTTGGTGTGTAAATACTGTTTAACAATATAGTAAAAATCCTAGAAATGGTGCATGAAGATGTTGTAAATCAACTAGTATTGCCTAGAACAGTGTCGGTTAGGAACATTTAAAATTAAATGTCAGGATTAAAAACTAATTTTATACTTATAAAATTATATGATCTTATTCTTGCAGTCATATATACAATATTTAGTGAGTTTATTGATAATTTAAATTATTAAAACTATAACATATTTGTTTTTACTATATCTCATTGAAGTAAATGAAAATTGCATATACAACAAATGGTTATACAAAGTGTGGTTCTGAAAGTAATTTTTTTTACAACTGTAACTAAATATAATGATTTATGCTTCAAATATCTATAAATAGTATTGTATGTAATATAATAAACACAAATGTTTATATCACCTGAGTGTGTATTTATCTATCTTAAAAATAGTTAACAATATAAATAATTACAACTATTTATCAATATAAATCTTATTTATATTTCACCTGATGTATTGCAGTGTCTATTCTCAATATATAATAATCAGCTAGACATTGGGTATGGATGGACTTCGGACTACATTATTTTCAGAGATACGTGATTTAAAAAATATAAGTTCTCGAATGAATTTTTAAAGAATAAATGCATATATTATCTTATTAATATAAATTAAATTTCAGAATTTGGGTTACAATTTAAAATATTTGCATTGCATTAAATTTACTGAATTAGGTTATTTATATAATTATTGTTTTCCCATTACAAATTATCAATTTCTAAGAAATTTCATAAAGATGCCGTTTGTTTTTCTCCTGATTGCACACATATGTCTGCACATTTTGGAAAAGGCCCTACGAAAAAATATTTTCCGTATCAATACGATTTATAATATCAGATATGAAATAAGCCGAAATGTATGAAACTGGTTTGCTATTTTACTTAAATTTAAAATCTCTTAAACTGATGATTAAATAGATATAAAAAAATATATATTATTGATTAATTTAATAAAACCTGTTTTATTGTAACAAGAAAAAAGCAATAAACTACAATTTAGGATTAAATACATTTCAAGAATGCAAATTCTTTTTATGTTTGCCCATGCATAACCTTTGAACGCCTACTTCAATTTTGATAATATCTTTCTATTGATGTCTGTTTGTTTTAGTGACGGATCAGTTTCATCTTTATATGGTATCGAAAATGATATAATTGTTCATTTGTCTGTTTATTTTGTCATATTTTACGTTATATACACTGATTTTCGTACAAATTGGATAATCGTTACAATTTAATAAGTTGTTAACTTTCACATAACTATTTTACGCTTTTAAAATAGACATCGTTTCGTGTATATATATATATATATATATATATATATATATATATATATATATAATTAAATGTGTATATGAATGTATATGGTTACATATATATGTATATATACTTAATATGATCCAAAAGTTCGGGGACAAGGTGTAAAAAACCTTACCCTGAATAATTCACAGCACCGAAGTGCATCCCCCTTCAAAGTAGTCACCTTGGGCAGCGATACACTTCTGCCAGCGTTCGTATAACTTCTGGAAGCACTGCTGGAAGTCATTTTCGCAACCTCGCGTAAGGCCTCCTGCGATGCTGCTTTCACCTCATCTGAAGACACAAAACGGTTTTCCTGTAAATATTTCTTCATTGATGGGAACAGGTAAAAGTCACACGGAGTTAAGTCCGGTGAATAGGGGATATGGAAGCACATCAGTGCGAGTTTTGGCAAGGAACTGTTTTACCAATTGGGATCGATCTGCTAGTTCGTTATCATGCGGAAAGTACCAGTCGCCCCTCTGCCAAAGCTGAGAATGTTTACGAAGAATGGATTCCCTCAAACGACGTAAAATGCATAAATAATGCTCCTTGTTAACTGGTCGGCCATCGGAAATAAATTATGAATGCACAATTTCTTGAGAATCAAAAATACCTCCAATCCTGCTGGGATTTTTTCGATTGTGGTGTGTCCAAAGTTCTCCAAAGTCTACATTGGTGTTTTACCTAAGGATTGACAGAATTTAATGTTGCAGTGCTGTTCAAGAAAAGCCATCTTTCTTACGTCGCGGAGCAAACATAACTAACTTTGGAAGATACCAGCTGGGCGTGCGGTTCGGTCACATGACATGGGCTAAATCAACCTGGGCAGGTTTGGGAGGGTTGGAAGAATCCATTTCCTGAGGTTTAATTTTAGGTTCTTGCTTTCGTCGTCCGGAATGGCCGCAGTCCCTCAATTTTTGGATCGTAACACGTATATAAATATATATATTTAATTATATTACTGAATGTGTTCCAAGAAGTGCGATTTCGGAGATAAAGAGATTAAAGTGATTGTAGATAACAATAAACAGTCGCCATAAAAACAGTCTGGTATACCATGCTTCACTGACTGAAGCCTGACTCATGCTTTACTTATACTCCGGATGGCGTGGAATAAGTAAATTGTAGTTTAATAAGGTGAGGAACAATCCCATGAAGTCGGCAGTACTTTTTTCATTACATTTTTGTTGGCAGAATACATTTGATAAATCGCCAAATATTTTTACCACCGTCATCATTCGTATTGTATTGTATTCCTCTCATATATAAACTTTTCACACATTTCATTTAAAATACATGTATAAAATGAATTTAAAATAGATGCTTTTCCCTCATTTCACTTAAAATACGACAGAAAAAAAAACAGAAATCAGAAACGAGAAATAATACAAACAACCTAAACATTTTATTTCACTATGAAAATATTATTTCTAATTTACACACACGAAAAATAAAAGCTGATTTTGGCGATATATACGTCAGGCTAATATAAAAGTAGTCAAAATAGGGGGATTGAACTTTGTGCCGTTATATTAAGAATAATTGGGCAATGTAAAAATTGTACAAATGTAAATATCTGTAAAAAGGCAGACAGCTGTTTAGAAGCTTCTGAATCTCCATCATCAGTTCAAAGGTGGTTAACGCTGTCAAAGGTATGTGTTTCAAGCATAGAAATATGCCAGCGGCGCAACACGAAGCTCGTAGCTAGCGACGTAGAGGGAAAAACACACAGCAAAAACACTAATTCCGCGAATCAAGAGGAGAACAATCAGAAGCGCTTAACAAGTCTTTAAGAGGTTATTATTTCCTCTCTCCTTAAGCTCGCCTAAACATTATCTATGGTCCTGCGAGTACAATATTTATCGAGTGAATTTCATTTATATTTAAACAAATATGACAAATTGCTTAAAATTATATATTATATTTTAAATCATTAACATAACACGTTGCATGTATATTATTTGAGAAAGAACAACCATATACTATACCTAAATTTACTGCTTTATGCTGATCAACAGTCATGTATTGTTTTCATCTATGATAGCTATAATTTCTCTTCCTTGAAGAATAAGTTTTTGGAAAAAAAAGAATAATTATGCAATATTTCAATAACCCAATGAACTAAATTAATCACCAAAGAATATTGAAGGTGTACAGCTGTTCGCTATAAAGTTAAATCGAAAAACAAATTACTAAAATAAATTTTCAGAATATATTAATTTTAAGAAAGTATTTTAAATAAATAAGTTTAAATAAACAAATTAAAATAATTATTAATAAATAAGTTATTAATAAATAAGTTTTAAAAGAATACATTTCATAGCATTTCCATTTAGCAGAAAGTATTATCCATATAACTAACAAATAAAACATATTTATCAGCAAAAATATCAAAGTATCTTTAAAATTTAGATGATAAATGAAAAACTATATTTTAACGCATTTTTACTTTACAGCTTTTTATCATGTTTTAAAATATGCATTGTATAACATTTAATTCTTTTAATTAAATGTTAAACATAAACCTACGATTTTAAGCGTACGTTATTTACTCAATCAATATAATGTGTTTCATATTAAATGTGACAAAATTCTTGTTTATTATAATGCTTGTATAAAGTTATTAATTATAGTACGCAGCATGCATATAATTTATGGGCAGCTGAATGTGCTAATTTAAATTCTGGACTAATATATGAAATTTTCACTGCCATGTTAGAAACGGAAAATATATATGTAATTTATTAACGTGTTTATGTCATATTAATCTTTTGATTACGGGTCAGGAATGGTGACTAATTTTATATTCAGTCGTACCGAAATTTACAAATACATTTCTTAGTAGTATATTTCTCTTGAAAGAATCACACCATGTAAGTGTATGACAAATATTGTCTTTCAAAAAAGTGCTACGAATAATAAAGAAAAAAAATAGTCGCTTGGGCAACATATATCCCAACCCCGTAATCAAAGGTATAATATATTACGTTACTTGCTGTTGCTTTAATTTCATATATTAATGTTTATTGTTAAAAGAGGAAGATTTTCGATAGTATAAGCGTATGACAGATATTATCTTTAGAAAAAAAAGGATACGAATAAAATTTAAAAAAAAAATAGTCGCTGGGACAACATATCTCTCAACCCCGTAATCATATGGTTAACATATTATGTTAAAACTGTGGCATTAATTTCATATATTAATGTTTATTGTTAAAAAAGGAAGAGTTTCGATCAACTTATTCCATACCGAATCTTTTGTTGTATAAATAAGTTTATTTTTAAGTAATGAGTTAAATTTTAGATATATATTTTTTAAATTTGTCAAATTTTATTGCTTGAAAAATATTCACTTTGAATGAAGATCATCATGTAGCAAAACAATGTTAAGACACGTTAAATGCGTAACATAAAGGCGTAGTATAAATGCCTAGCTACACTCTTATGAAAATACTCTAGGCCAAATTTACGCCAAATTTACGCATTATAACAAATTTGTTTTGGAATAACATGAATTCCGTCATGAAATTATGAGTGATTTTTAAAAAATACATTGAACGCTTATAAAAGCGTATTTTTTAATAACTTTTAAGTTTTTTACTTTTAAATGTATGTACAATCGGGGGGAAAAGAGCACTCCCCACTAATTCTGCAACAAGTTACCGTAAAAAAAAGTTACTGGTACCAAACGAATGGAAATAAAGACTACTTTCAAGATGTATATAAAATTTGCTTAGGGAGCAATCTACACATATAAATCAGCCCTAACTTTGTTTTTGTCAATGGCAAAACTCAATTTGACATGATGTTTTAATCTTCGGTTCAAACTATGCCTAGACACCAAATTTCAAGCAATTTTGATGTTACGTTTTTTAACTACAAACATTCAATATTTATAGCTTCTAATGTTAAATTAGATTGTGATATTTGTATTAATATCTCCTGAAATTATAATCTTAATGTCCTAATTTTTTTTGTTATAATACTGACAAAACCAAACATAAATAAGTTGAATTTGAAATTTTCATAATATTTTAATTTGATTTATGAAAATAATATTCGAAAAAAAATATATAACTCGCAACCTACAGTTTTTTTTGACTGATTTACATTTTTTATGTCTTGATTTATGCGCAAAAAAAATTCAAATTTTTCTTCCGAGTAGTTAGTTTTTAAATTATGTTCAAAACATTGCAAGATTTAAAGGGCCGTCTATGATGTGCAGAAAAGCATAATTTGAAAAAAAAATATTTTGCTTTTTTTATTGTTGATTAGAATAAGATTTTTTTTCTGTATCGGCTTTTCAATTTTTTTTATTAAAATTACGTAAATCGTATTTGCATGCGATATAATTTTACATCAGTTATGTAAATTAGTTTCAGTTTTATTTTTAAATTAACAAAGTGCAATTAAAAAAATGGACAGTCCTACCTTAGAAAAAAAAAATCTTACTCAATATTTTGTTAACCTTTATTTGAATATCTAGCTTCTTCTCATATCTAATAAACCTATTTTTTTTAGATATATATGTTTGAAATAAAGTTTATTATAAACGCATATGTGAGGCGTTTTTCTGAAAATGTTGTAAAAGTATGCCATTAACATTCGAGTTAAGATTTATATTCAGACGAATAAGCAATTTCTCTGAATTTTTTTACACTATTTTCTTATACTGCTCCATGCGATTTTAAATTCTAAATTTTGTATTCGCCGATATCCTTCATATAGAAATTTACAAAAGAAAGAGTAAAATACATGCAAAATCTGAGAAAAAGCATTATAAAAACACCTATAAAATTACAATCACATTCGCATTTTCGAAAATTATGTTAATAACAGATAAAGGTATATTATATTTAATAGGGTAATTCAACTATTATAAACATTACAAAATGAATAATGAAAAGGATTTTACCATATATAACAATAGCCGAAATATATTAAGTGAGTAAAATGGTCATATTGGCAAGAAATAATACATTAGAAATGACTTAGTCATTCTACAACATTTCAACAATCGTGTACCGAACTTCAATTAGGATACAGCCTCTAAAATATGCCCATTTTAAAATAATTAATTTCTCTGAAACTAATCGTAGAAATTTCATAAAATTCGGTATCTAGGCATAGTTTGAACTGATGTTTTAAACTATCTTGTCAAAATTGGGTCTTGCCATTGAAAAAACAAAGCTTGGGTTTGTTTTGATATGTAGATGTCTTCTTAAGAAAATTTTATGTAAATCATTTAAGAGTAGATTTTATTTACTATCGTTTGGTACCAGTAACTTTCTTCTACAATATTTTGTTGCAGAGTTAGTAGGGATGTTCAGATTTTTTTTCCACGACTGTACATTATATTTGCCAGGGGATCCACTCGGACTATATGCGTTACAGATCATATTGCTGGGGGGCACAGGTAAAGACAGTCTAAAATTGAAAATTTTAATCATTATAGAAGGACCTATTTTTGCTTTATAAAATAGATAGTTTCAACGCCAAGCACACATTTTTCACTCAAGTCGAAATTTATGTAGCTTGTAAATATTTGAATGTTTCAGTTTTTTCTCGCTGTAATCACGATCGAGATAAGTGGGTCATGTTTTTCAACTCCTACTTCCCAACTCATATCCTTTAATATAATCTAAATTTTCATTCGGACTTGATGGGCTGTGGAGTCTCTAGCGGAAAGTATATCGATAAAAATATTTTTGTCAATAAAGAAACTTTTATCACAAAAATGTATAATTTATTGAAGGAAATAAACTTTTTATTAAATTACCGAACTGTTTCTTCATGTGTATACGTAATGAAATATTTTCGGACATTTGTACCTATGTCCCTACTATAACAGTCTACATTACATAAAAAAATGGGCATTCTAGAACCAGTGTCCTTAAAATATAATACTGAATGAATAGAACAATCTATGAATGACGATCTCAGCAAAACTATTTTGGAAAGAAAAAACAAAATATATGTTCAACAATATTAAGAATACAAAGCTACACAGTGTACAGCCAACAGAGTGAAAAAATGCTCAGAACGGTGATCGAACCCGGAACACTTGGTATTACGCACCAATGCTCTACTATTTCGAACTATCCGAACGACATCCAGTCTAGCATTCACTCACTCTTATATGGCAAGACTACAACTTTTCAGCACAAGATGGAACGTCAATCATGGGCACAACTTCAGTGGCATGCATGAGACAAATTAAATCCAGTATCGGTGAATATTTATATATTTAATTAATGAGTACAAAAAAAGATGTGAATTATCATTTAATACACAATGTTCTAAATGTTTACTTGCTTTTTAAAAAATATTCCTAAATATATATCTAAATAAATTTTCAGCAGAGCTGAAAATTTAAGCTGTCAATTAATGAATACAAATGATGCGAATTATCACTTACTACGCAGAGTACAACCAACAGAGTGAAAAAATGTCCAGCCTGGGGATGTAACCCGGAATCCCTGGTATTACTCACCAACGTTCTACCACTTCGAGCTATCTGGAGCTATCGAGCAAGTCTGGCATTCTCTCACTGTTACATGGCAAGGCTACAACGTTGCAGTACAACTTGGAACGTCAATCATGAGCACAACTTGAAATGGTCGAGCAACAGATTGAAAAACAGCCCTGACCGGAATCGAATCCAGAACCCTTGGTATTACGTACGAATGCACGACCATTTCAAGTTGTGCGCGTTCACGTTCCAACGAGCAAAACTTGAAATGGCGCTGTTTGACGTTCATTGACGTTCCAACTTGTTCTAAAACGTTGTAGCCTTGCCATGTAAGTATGAGATAATGCCAGACTTGCTGTCGTTGGATAGCTGGAAGTGACAGAACATTGGTGCGTAATTCTGGATATTTTTTCACTCTGTTCGTTGTACTCTGTGTAGTAAGTGATAATTCACATAATTTTTATTAATTATTTTACAGCGTAAGTTTTCCGCTCTGCTGAAAATTTAATTTGATATATATTTAGGAATATTTTTAAAAAGCAAGTAAATTTTCAGAAAATAAAAAAGTGTCTATGATTAACATTATCGTAAAGAGCTAAAAGTTAAAGTTTAAGTTCAGTTAAAGTTTAAAGTTTAAAGTTAAGTAAAAGTTAAAGTTATTTTATTCAAGAGGATGAGGAATTTTGTCTTGCTCCAAAGTCAAGATTCAACTTCATTTCATCTTCCAAATCAAAGGTAAATTTTACTTAAAAAAATATGATAGATACTATGAATGTCAAAAATAGTATATTTTACTGAAGAGGGTTAAAAGAACTAGTAATATTTTTCTCTAAATGTAGAAACTCCCCGTTTTCATAAAAAATATCAGTACTGTTAAGATTTATTTTTGAAAACTAGAGAAATTGAAATGTTTCTCCTGTAGAAGTTATGTGATTTTTTTTTTCTCTTTTCATATAATATCTGTGAAAAAACTTTTAAAAACATCCATTAGCTGAAACACAACTCTTATCGAACATTTTTCCCTAAATGCACTTCCTATTTTTATCAACAAAAAGATTGGTAATTTATAACTGGCGCTCTAAATGAAATTTATAGCTTAAATAGATTAATTCAGTTGAAGCAAAAAGGATTTATTGGACTTTATATTTTTATTGTATCAGCATTATGGACACAACACTAACACATAAATAGTATTTTTTATTAATAAATAGTTTGTCCGGTTTTGTATTTGTTATTTCATAATTGGTTTAAATGCGAACTATTTATGGTAGGTATATCATTTCAATAAAAAACATGTTTTTAACGAAGTAATTTAATAAACAGATTCTTGCGCGGCCTTCAAAAGTATTTTCAATGTTTGGTGATAGAGTCTTCCTAATGCTCGATTTAAAAAACACCTTGCTTGTGATATAAATTTAAAAATATCAAATTTATAGTTTTGGTATATTTCTTGTACACTGCAAAATATAATTGTTGATTTTACAGTATAAAACTGGCATCCCAGCTGCCAGTTTTATACTGTAAAATCAACAATTATTTTTTGCAGTGTATTATATGAGTACTTGTTAATAAATCTTAATTTGACAAAACGTATACCTTTTTTAATATCCCACATTTTAAATACATCGTGTTACCTAATTAAATAACTTCAAGTTATCACAAATAAATGCAAATAAAAACACGAAAGTAACTCTACTTTAAAATATGTTTAAGATCTTTTACGTTTTCATTAAAGGCACTTTTCAAAATCTGCTCTGCAGTGTACTATGTAATTTATAAATCCATACTAATAATCTGGTTTTGTGATTTTTTTACACTAATGTATTCTTACATGAAGAACGTCATTAGACAAAAATATGCAAATTTACAAGTGGTGTTACCACTACATTTAAGATCATAAATAATTATCTATCAAGATATAAACTTTGTTGAACTTGAAATATCTTGAAAAAATTTTAATTACGTATTAACTTCTTGCCAGTCCTTTTCGTTAGGCATCTGACCAAGCACTTTGTTTTACTAAAATCCGCTTTAACCGGGCAATTTTAATGCGTCTGTTATGTTAAAATGTGTTAGTTAAGATACTACTTCAGCCACGTAACACTCGCTAGTTTATATTACGTTTAATCAATCGCCGTTTTTTTTATTTTTTTTTTTTACGAATTTCTCGTTTGCGTTTCAATATTTCACAATGCTTCTTTTTGAATAAAAAAATTGAGGTCGATACATAACGTGGTAGCTTTTTAATTTTCTGATTTTAGTTTATGTTTTTTTATGAGGACACTTTGAATTTCTGAACTAACCATACAATTTTTTTTTTCAGACATAAAGTGGCCTTTGACGTAAACAGCAACGAAAATTGAAAAAAAAATTACAAAGCTACCACGCTAGTCATCGACATAAGATACAATATTCAAAAAACATTATTCGAAAATATTGAAATGTAAGCAAAAAATGTGTAAAGAATGGCTTTATTGGCTTAAAAGTATCTTTCAAATGTTGTTGCGTGACTGAAGTAGGCTCTTAAGTGGTTAATGGCTACCTGAAAAGATTTAGTTAAACGAATAGGTACATTTTTATTATACCCCGAAGTAAGGGCATGACATTTCAGATAATATTGGAGTATTAATTGTTTAATTGAACTAAAATGTGAAAACGGAATACATTATGAAGGCCTTACATCCCGCAAATTATTGCACAGGGTTGGTTACGTTAATGTAGTCATTGAAAATAATGATATCCATGTAGAAAGTCCTACACTGAATAACGGACGCTGTAGATTCGTATATGTGAGACGGTTTTGAAAAATTTTGAAAACAGTTCGATTCACGTGCTTTCAATCGAAGTACTTCATCAGATTCAGAGGATCATCTGGAATTATAAACAAAAACAGAAAAATGATCCAAAGAAGAAGAAAATAATGTAACGTGGTTCAATTAGAGCGTATTAATGGACATGCATATAATCTTTTGGAGTGTGTGAAGTATAAAATGACAGAAAATGGCTAAGTCAAACTGCTTGTTGATAACTTATAGCACTTTATCATAAACTCCAGAGACGGCAGGATGTTTCATGATCACCGGTTTGTTCACAATTTAACTGAGGTGTGGTCTGAGGTGTTCTGCTTTATTCCAACGTAAAATTTAATACTTTATATCAACACATGGGAATTTCATAAAAAAATGTCTGAAGTATACTTGAAAGATCCATACATGCTGAATGTTGAGTCCTTTTAATAAAAAAAGCTACTAAATGTCGCAATTGAAAAAACAGAGCTGGTGATTTTTCCTTGAGATTTAAGTCTACCCGTTAGGTCCATGTCATGCCGAGTCGTTGACTAACCCTTGGTCTAGTTACTTAGACGCCCTGGGAGGTTTTAAATGATATTCAGCAGTTAAGTGTGAATTAATATTTTAAATCTGTCGTCAAACTTTCTGTACTGCAGTAATGCTTATCTTATCGTTTTACTAATAAAATTAAACTAAAGCAACTGTCAAACTGGTGGATTTACGTACACGTATGTGAGCCCATTCCTTAACTCTATTATCTTTATTATTGGTTTCAGTGTGTTGTTACAAAACTTTTAAGGGAAATAAACTATGTTTAATTTTCCCCATTCTACTTAATGATTGTAATAAATTAATTGTTGTGATTGTAGTAAAGTAATATTTCATCAAATAAATACAATGACTGACATTGAAAAAGTGATATAGATATCTATTCTTAGGATTATTTTAATAGGAAAAAAATCATTATATTTACATAATCTAGATGTGTAACAAAATATTTTATGAAAATAGTAATAAAGTTTAGTAAAAAGTCATTCAAATGAGCAATAAAAAATAGATGCTGTTTTCGTTTCATGCACCTTCGTTTCATGTTTTTGTTGTATCCTAAAGCAAATATAACAAGTGTGCGCTGAGGAAAAACTTAGATAGATGTCAGTTTATACTTTAGAAAATTGTATTTCCATAATTATGCATATATTTTTTGCAACGCTGAATCCTTTTCTTTTATATTTGTAAGGACCGTTTGAACGCATTGACCGATCAATATTAAATACTAATTATGAGTTTTGAAAAAGAAAAACTCTTGTCGACGTTTTACCAAGTTTATCATTAATTACACCGAACTTGTTGCATTAAATACAAGCATAAAACGTTCAATATATAACAAATAAAGTTTTACAAAATACTTAAGAGTTTTTATTTCAATACAATATGCAATAGTCTCATTAAAAAGAAATTAAACATTTTAATCTAATCTCACTGAATTATTTATTATAGATATACATGCGGCAAAAACATTTTGCATATTCCCTGAGTCAAACAATATTTTTCGATCATTGATATTTTGGCATTTCATAAAAATTGAGCAAAATATCTTGGAAGAAAATGTTTTCAGTAAGTCGTTGAATAGGATTATTATTAAAATGTACTAAAAATATATCTCTTTAATATTTACTACATGTCCAGACAATAGCTGCATCTATTTGCAGAAAGAATATTTTTATTGAAACACACATAACGGATAAAGTTTTTCACAGTAAACATTTTTCACTAAACTATGTAACTAGAACGATATTAGAAAGTAAATTATTAATATCAGAAATTTTTCTGAGTAAATTTTAAGTTCTTGATATTCAAAAAAATTATTAATGTATAATTATGATCAAAGGAAATTATTTGAGTAATATATTTTAAAAGATATGGAGGAATTTGTGATAGCTTTTGTTTCTTTCCTCCAAATTTTTGACGTTTATGAAAAGAAGACAAAATTAAATATCCTATGTCAAGTTTATCATAATGTTGCAAATCGCAATCCCTTTTTCTCCTTCTTTCTTCCCAATCGTCCACATTTATAAATAAAGTAAATATTACAAAAGTATTTTTTAAAAATGTTCAAAAACTTGAAAAAATCAAAGAGAGAATAGCAAAACCATTTATTTAAATTTAATCACTTTACATGTAATGTCTTTTGGTTACAAAGCAAATGTTAAAATTTCTGTGTCGCACAAGATAATAAATTATTTTCCTCCTGTGCAACAATGCACTTTACCAAGAGATTTCAGATACTTTTATGAGTCATAAACAGTGATTTTATTTAAATCAGTAACTCGTTTAGCAGTTCAAGAGACTAAATTAAAGGAACATTATGCACTAATGCTACTTTTGCGTGTGTTCACTGTACCATATTTTTTTCGGTTTAATATATTCTGAATTCTTCTACTTTCTAGATTAAGATTTCTTTCTTGCATTCGGATATCATCCTGACTTATTACATGTCTAAATTACTCATGGCCTGTAATCCAATTTATTTCTTTTTACATAGCACATTACTTTGTGGTGGACGAGGTAGTCTTTTTATCTAGAAAGAAAAGTGATCAGAAAATTCAAACAGACATGAGTTGAAAATTAATTTTAATAGGAAACTAGGTGAAAGAGTAAGTAATAGGCATTTATCACACAAATATGTATCTTAGAAACCACATATAGATATAATCAATCCTAATAATTCAGATTCATTTTAATGTTTGTTAATAAAATACATTGTATTTTGAAATAATGTTTATTTCGTTGCAATTTTTTTTTTGTTATTATTGTTTTCTTTCAATTTTTCTTTTAATATTTGTTCTTAGATTTTACTTTTAGCATGTCTCAGAATTTTAAATTACTTGGAATAAAATTTTTAGTGGATTAGGAAGACATTTCATTAATTTAGAAATTATAATTTCATCATTCTAAAGTGTTTGTTTTATAGGACAATTCAAGGTGCATTAAAAACTAAGCGCAAGAAATAATTTCAAAAAAACATGTTCTTTTTGATTTAGGAGAAAACGAGGCATGTATGATTAATTACTATTTCATTCTATTAACACCAGATAAAAAAAATAAATTATGATTCGTTGATAAGATTAAGATCAGCTATTAAAATATTTAAAATAATTTTATCTCATGTTAATTAGATGTAATGGACATTTTTGTCTCATGACCCTTTTGACCTATGTGGAAATAATTAAACGATTCTTTCATAATGGACATCAAACAATTAAAATACAAAAATAATACATGTATTAAGAATAGACCTCTGTTTGAATGTAATCCCATTGTACTTTCACTTATAGTTCAAATAACAAAAAATCTTTTAAAGAGAAATTCTATTGCGCTTTTGTCCTATGTTCATTTTACACGAGAATCGGAATTTATATTATTTTCATTTATTATTTGAGAATTTTCATGAGATTTCACGAGGTTTTATTTCAAAAAGTAAAACTTTTAAAATTGAACTTAAAAAAAAAAAAAAAAGCAGCAGACGATTTTTTCTTGTTATTAAACGATTGACAAGTTAATGTTATGTCTTTCATAAGATATTATTAATTGATCAACTTATTTATCTTCACATGAGCAGTTTATAATAGCCTGCCTGAATATTTGCAGACATTGCCATTGCACAACACGAAGCAAATTATAAAATAGTATTTTTTCCAACCAGTATTCGAAGATAATGGACACTTTGACTGTCAACTGAAAATCGATGATAACATGTACTTTTTTGCTATTATTTAATTGTGAAACTGGCGATCTTTACTAATATTATCTTTCCGGATGATTCACTATCACTCACTGTCATTTACATTAGTCATATACAATGGTACACAGTTAGTTCAACGAATAAGCTATTGCTGTGAGATATGTTTTGGCCTATATGTTAAAAAACAAATTAGATGGCAGTGGTCATTCGGCGGCAAAAGTGTTAACAAATATTCTTAGTTAAAACATGGAAAGTATGTTTATGGTTCATTCGTAGTAATAATGATTACCGGATATTGTTATTTTATCACTTTAAAAAGTCGTGAATGATATTGATCCATATAAATTAAATATTCTATCTTTAGATGATTTCAGTAACTAATTTAGCAATCGTAGTAATACTATATAAAATATGACTACAATTTGATAGAATTATGTAGTTATAGAAAAGAGATGACTGACTATACTAACGGTAATTTTTTATGAATGTTGTTGCTATATTTTTATTTTAATTTTTCGTTTATTAAATCACGGTCACGGTCATATAGCTTATGAAGTGGATAGAAACTCTCCAGATGGTGAACAATACTTATTAGAAATGAGAAAAAAAACATTTCGGATACTTAGAATAAAAAGAATAAGACAACTTTTTTAAGTTGAAGATAATATTTTAACTGTTGTTAAAAATATACAAGTTGCAAGAGCATGATATACGTGTATTGTATTAAGCTAGTGCAGGATGTCTGTTCAAGACCGCATTACATTTGCAGAGCAAAAAACTTCCATCAGAGCTATTAAAAATTATCCAAATACCAGATCCCATAGACCTATAGACATATAGTTCTTTAGTGTGAGTGAAAAAATATCACATCTCATCCGATGCACAAGAAATATTTTTTTTGTTAGAATTATGAATATTAGTCATTCCGTATGACATTATGTTATACTTAATGCGGGAACAAAAGTAATTCGACAATAAAGTATATTATTAGATATTGCATATTACCGATAGCTTTTACTCTCTTACGTAGACGTTTTGTAAAAACCAAACAACTTACTGTGCTAACATGGTACATGAATTTATCGTCAGTGTCTTATAACGCAAATGTACTGAAAAACAAAAAAAATATTTTAATTTCATTTTCCAGCAAAGTTCGGTATCTATGTGGTCAGCGATATATTCCGTAATCGGATACACAGCCAAAATCGAAGTCAAAAGTATACGCAATTCTGGAAACAATGCGTTTAAATGTGTATGGACGTTATGAGAATGGCGTTAATAATACGGGAAACCACGCTATGTAAATTGCATCACTTGATTGTCGATCCGATTAAAAAAGTTTATAGGATATCAACGACCCCTGTTAAAGAATCAAAGACAACATTAAATGAAAACCAATTTTACTAAAAAGCATTCTACATAAAAAATGTAGTGGAATTTAGTCCAATAGATCATGGGTTATAGTTTCACTAAAATCATGGAAAAAAATCATAAAGCGTCACCTGTAGGACGAGATATACCGAAATGTCACCAGTTCTGATTTATATCAAGGTCTAACTGAATATGAAGTTTCATGAAATACCGTGTATTAGTTCTTGACATATTGTTGACAGTTGTTAGGTACTGTACCTACCAATTTTCCTTTTTTTAAATCTAATAATTGTAGATTGAACCAGAAAATGTATTTAACAATATCTTGTGTCTACGTGGTAGTACTTGATTTCAATTGAAGTTCATTTATTTAGAAAAATCAATTTCGGATATGAGTATCTGACTTGAAAAAACTGGAAAGTTGTCAGCCATGTCACGGTAATCGCAGATAACACATTACGTATAGATAGACATTTTGTTATTTCAGACTATAACAGCACCACCTGCTGAGCTATACACACCAAAATTCAATTCATATTAATTTATGTTAAGCTCTAAGAGAAAGTAAAATTTGATGAAATTCTGTGCACTAGGTTTTGAGAAATAATGATAATTTAATAATTAATATTGATTGATATAATATTGATAAATTATTATGAATATTAATAATGAATAATTTTGAGTAATAATGATTACCGGATATTGTTATTTTATCACTTTAAAAAGTCGTGAAGGATATTGATCCATATAAATTAAATATTCTATCTTTAGATGATTTCAGTAACTAATTTAGCAATCGTAGTAATACTATATAAAATATGACTACAATTTGATAGAATTATGTAGTTATAGAAAAGAGATGACTGACTATACTAACGGTAATTTTTTATGAATGTTGTTGCTGTACTTTTATTTTAATTTTTCGTTTATTAAATCACGGTCACGGTCATATAGCTTATGAAGTGGATAGAAACTGCAGAAATAGTCGCAGAAATTGTGAAAAACGCAGATTAGCGATGCAATCTGTTGAGCGATATACATTAAAATTTAATCAGTACCTATTTATGTTCAGGTCTAACAAAATGTGTAAATTGATAAAATTCCGTGTATTAGTTTTTCAGATATACCTCTCTTGGAAATCGTAAATACTGATGCACAGCAGCGTCACCTTTTGGGCAATATACATCCAAACCTTATCAGCGTCAATCTATGTCTAAGTCTAACAGAATCTGAAGTTTTATTTAATTCATTGTATTATTTCTTGAGATATAGAAGCCATAAAAATTGTGCCACACACATATGAACAGGCAGACGAATGTTTTCGAAAAATAATCCAATCGTGTTCAAGATATCTGCAAAACGCGTAAATAGGCCAAAAAATGGAAGTCATAAATTTTCAAGAATGTGAAGAATTTTCTCAATTCCAATACTTTTTTCTTATGTATATAGAGGAAATTAAAAAGGACTTTTAACAGTTACAGTCACTAGATCATAATGTACAATTTCTTTGGAACATTCTTGTAAACGAACGATAACAGCTACAATTTACAAATAATAAGATGAAGTATGTTACTTCAAAAACGTATAGGACTTTGGAATAATCTAGGAAAGATTACGAAAGATAGAGCAGGGAATGACAAAAGAACATATCAAAACATAAAGACTTAAACTATGTTGGATAGGTTAAAAACCACAATTCTCTATTAGAAAAAATCATAAATTTATACAAAACAATTTAAACATAAAAATAATTTGAATTACTTTTATGAAATTTTTATTCCAGCAATAAAATAAAATAACGTTTTATTATTTACTTTGAACTAATTATTTTAAAAAAGGTAACCATTTGCTTTTGTTCACGTTATTTAAAAAAATCATTTTTTTTTCTTTAATGATTTTCGGATACACAATAATTACAAAAAGAACATTTAATCTAGCTACATTTTAATCACTATTTGCAGACTTTAGTCTGAGAAAAGATACTTAATATTTTTGTTTCTAAGCGTAAAAAAAATACAGGATGTAATTAAAACTTTTTCGGCATGTTTTCGCAAAAGACGAATGAGTAGAAAGAAAACACGATTTTAATTATCGAAAGATGTGGCTCTAGTACTTGGCAATTATTTTTTTTTTATACTTGCGAAGACTTAAGAATAAAAATGCTTGAAAAACATTGAATCTTTTAATCCAACGCTTTTAAAATTTGATATACAGAGTAACTATAATTAAAGTTTCACTTTCAAAATGCTGTAAAAAAAGAAACACTAGTCAGAATGACCTGATATTTCATCTCTGACGATACGTGAAACAATGGGATTTTTATTTTGCGAAAGACTGTACTTTATGGCGCTGTACTCGTCATAAGATGCTTGATGTTGTGGCACACTTCGTGCAAAGCCTATCCACCACGACAAGGTTGTGCCTCGGTGGATAGGAGAAAATCAGTTTTTGACTCTCCCTAGGCCAAACACCGATTTTTTTCTATCCGCTGTGGCACCACCTGGTCGTGGTGGATAGGCTTTGAACAGAAAATGCCACAACAGCATGTATTTTAATTGGCATCTTATGACGAGTACAGTGCCATCTATTGGTCAACTTTTCAACTTTTTTCTTTTGCAAAGCGAATTCCTATTGCTTCAAGTATACTCAGATAAAATATCAGGTCATTCTGACCAGTCGTTCTTTTTAGGTAGCTTTCAATACAAAGAACTATAAAGCTACCTATTGCAGACTCTCAGAGGAAAGCAATTACGTAAAATTTCGGTATATTTTTACCGATTATGACCCCCAGACCCTAAAACCACTCTCCGTTCAAATGTTGATATATATATATATATATATATATATATATATATAGATAGATAGATATATGATCTATGTCATACGATGACACTCGTATTTATAAATCAATTTGGATGAAACTAATTGTGTGTATTAAGCTCACCAATGCCTCGACCGAGTTCGTTGGCCAACTCGGTCCACCATCATGTTTCAAAATAGCGGCCACTGAAAGATTTAAATTAAAATAAATATAGAAAAGTTTAAAATTAAAATTTAATTTTTGCATAAGTGTTAGGCCTTCATAAAACGATTCCAAAGCATTTTTTATTTTATCTCTATCTTAAAAAATGGCTGAGGTAGAACAGTTTGAAATTCTAGGGTGGCTGACATTTTGAAACAAGACAGCACATTACAAAAAACCAACGATTAATTTATGGGTTTTTTGTGAACGCGATTTCTCGCAAATTATTATCTTTCATTGTTGTAATCATTTTCACAATCATTCGCATAAAACTATATATTCATATCCGTTAGCGCGAAATTATTGCCAAACTTGGCGACCAAAATAAGTCTTCATAAATGAAGCCAACTTGACTATAGTTGACTAATTTGGCAAATTTCTTATTCAAATTCAGTATTAACGAGTCTCCTGTAATAGTGTTTTTTGCATTTTAGCTTGCTGTTTCGAGTAACATTAGCTAAAATAAGCTAAACTGTTAAAAATTTGCAGCAAACTGTCCAGTCATTTGTCCGTTTTTGTAGAAAACGGTTACATAACAGAAATTTAACTATATTCTGATCATAAAATGAACAATAATACGGTCAGCATATAGTTAAATTACGGTTATGTAATTGTTTTCTACAAAAACGGTCAAATGACTGGACAGTTTGCTGCAAATTTTTAACAGTGTAGCAACAAACGATAAAATGTTGTCAACTTAAAATGTACTTATTTTATTACGGAAATTAATCATATCATAATAAAAGACGATGTAATTCATTTTATCAGTGAAATAATAACGATGATTTTTTTTACTTTCTTCTATCTGTACAAGAAGAAAGTGTTGGATTCAAGAAAATTTTCGACTTCCAGTAGTCGACGGATTTATACGTTTTAGAAGGCCCTTAACACAATTTGACTGTTTTTAGAAAATGTCTGTCCGTGAGTCTGTGGTTCTGTAGTTCTTTGAGTCTGTCTGTATGTTACAAACATTTTGTGGACGTTCTATCTCAAGAACTAATGCACGGAATTTACTAACATTTTAGACACAGTTAGTCCATGATATAGCTTGGTGCTGATTAGTTTTTGATGTAAATCGCCCAACAGGTGGCGCTGTTATGCTGCATTTTTGCTGTTTCCGCAATAGTTCTATCTCAAGAACTGATTTTCATCAAACATCAGATTCTGCTAGACCTTGACATAAATAAACTCTGATCAGGTTTTGGTGTAGATATCCCAAAGCTGGCAGTGCTATGCTACTTTTTTATGTGTTTCACGATAGCTGTATCTCAAGAACTAATGCACAGAATCTTATCAAACTTCAGATTTTGTTAGATCTTGACATAAATAGATGCTGATTACGTTTTGGTCTAATTAGCTTAACAGGTGGCGCTGCTATGTTACTTTCTTTATGATTTCCATGATAACTATATATCAAGAACTAATACGCAGAATTTCAGCAAATTTTACATTCAGTTTGACATTCGCGTTAGTTGTTGTTGATTAGGTTTTGGTGTAAATCTCCCAACAGGTAGAGTGATATGCTCCATCTTTAAGGATTTACACGATTTTAGCGATAGTCATATCTCAAGAACTAATGTATGGAATTTACTAAAACTTTAGATTCAGTTAGACTTTGATATAAATTGGTGCTGATTTGTTTTTAGTGTATGTGAAACCTGTATGAGAAGAAAGAACGTTTTAGGATTGGTACATCCGACAAGTTTAAAAAAGCTTGAAATTTAAATTTTTATACGCCTACTGCATCAAGAACGTAATATTTTTTAAAGCTCTGCCTGTGCTCTAAAGAATTTAAAAAAAAAGTCAGAACTTACCGAGGTATGATACTTTGATTTGTATGAATTTAAACCATTTTCTAACATTAAAGAATGTTTTTAGAATCTGAAGGCAGAAAAATCATCCGAGATCTTTCAGCTTTGATAGTGTAGAAACTCTAACGTCTTTTAAGAAGAAGGCTTAAAAAATACTGAAATATATGCCAATATTTAGTAGTGTATTGTTTATATATTGCGTAGGACTAAACTATTTTGTTGCAATGCGCATTGTAATTACTTGCAATGGCAAACTGATCATACTTCTTGAATGCCAGAGATAAGTGATATAATCAATATTTTGTATGCATCTATGTAGGGATATACTATTTTCTTCAATGCGCGTTGTCAATTTTTGCATTGCCAAACTGATCATACTTCTTGAATGTCAGACGACATAAGTCATATAATAAATATTTTGTATGCATCTTTGTAGGAATATACTATTTCATTACAATGACCATTGTCAGTTGTTGCATTGCCAAACTAATCATACTTTTTGAATGCCAGACATAAGTCATATAATAAATATTTTGTATGCATCTATGCAGGAATATACAATTTAGTTGCAATGCGCATTCTCAATTTTTGCATTGCCAAACTCATCATACTTCTTGAATGTCAGACATAAGTGAGATAATCAATATTTTCTGTGCATCTATGTACAAATATATATTTTCCATCGATTGCCGAAAAAAACTAAAAAAAACAGACCATTAATTCTCATTTATACAACTTTAATTTGGTTCAGATTAAGTAGTAAGAGATTATGAATGTATTTAAAAAGGTATTTAAGAACGACAAACACTTACTAAATTTTTATAAGACACGCACATACGCATATATATATATATATATATGTATGTATGTATAAGGTAAAGCCTGAAGAGATAGCGCGGTCGGAGAGATTGCGCACATAGAGGTTCGGGAGGAAAGAGTAGAGTGAGAGCGCAGCGACTCCAGGTAGTTGTACAACAACAGTAGTGCTACTTGAAAGTGCACGTTGATTGGTTTGAGCGTCTAAGATAAAGTATTGCTATTTTGTTTTGTTTTTCCAAAGTAAGTGCTTGAATTTTCATAGCTATTCATCAGAATTTCTATACAATATCAATAGTACAAAATATTTTAAACTTAAACGATTTCTCATAATAGTAGTAATCTAGACTAATAATGTGAACATCACCGGTCCGTTTTAGTAGCGGCCATGTTTAAGTAAAAGGCCGCGCAATCTCTCCTACCGAAATTGGAGAGTTTGCGCATTTGCTACTTAGGAGAGATGGCGCATTGTTCCCATTAGTTTTCATGCTAGAAGAGATTACCCAGCTTATTGGTAAATTTGCAAAAAAAAAAAAAAATGAAAAATGAAAATGGACTAATTTTAAGTTAAACGTGTTATTAAGTTACATAATTCTATTTTGTAATCTTATCTGGACCTCCTTTTTCTGATTCTTTAATTTTTTTGCCTTTAATTAAAAATTTTTAATCGTTTTTAAAATTATTTCCTTTATCTGATTCGCTAAGCATTAGGTTGAAATATTCACTCCCAATACAATAAAAATTGTTCACAAAAATCTTACAGCAATCTCATTTAAGTGTAATTATTATTGTTAACAATTTAATTGTAGTTATTATTAGTAACAATCTCACCTACCCATGTGCGCAATCACATCAACCCTGTAAGGAGAGATTGCGCAAAATAACTTTCTTGGTTTTATTACAAATGTTCTATTAAATTGCAACATAACAACAAAATAGCAATGGGAAAGCATAAATACAAATGAAGTAAAAATTATTCATGGATAGTTTAGCAAAAAATTAATATTTAGATTTTTTATTGCTATTCTTTTGAATTGTGTGCAGACTCTCCTAGCTTTACCTTACATAACGCTGCATTTGAAGACATGCCCCGTTATGTAAGGTAGTACATAACGTACTACCTTACATAACGTAAGGTAGTAAGTTACGTAAGTTACGTTTACGTAACTTACTGTTACGTAACATACTTAACATTGTTGTCATACTTAAGTTCTAATTAGTCGATTTCCTCTAAAAGAAAAGAAAAAAAAAAGTATATTTTCAAAAGTACAAAATAATAATAATAATAATAATAATAATAATAAATAATGTGACTTTTTATGTTCGCACTTTAATGATCTAACTTTTTAAAAATTCCATAAAAACTAGAATTAGTAGTATTTTTCAATCAGTCCTATTTTTAATTTTGTATAAATTATTTGACGTAAATTATTATTATTATTATTATTATTATTATTATTATTATTTTGCAAATTTGCATTATTTATTTTTTTAATATTCTGACATTTAAATATTTATGTATTAGAAGAAACATGTGTTGGGATTGTCTGCGCATTTAGATGTATCTGTGTATATATTTGCGTGTAGTGTGAACAGTATTTTAACTACAAATAGAAAACACAAATACTTAGATATCCACATCTTATACTAATAAAAGAAAGTTTCGCTCTGTGTGTGTGTTTGTTTGTCTGCCTGTCTGCGGTGGCTAGCAAAATCCAGCCCATCTAGAAGCCTGAAAATTTAGATTTAGGCATTCCAAACCCTCTCCTGGTGCACCTGAGCCTCAGAACTTTAATATTTTGAAAATTAGATTAGTTATTAATTAGAATCTCATTAAACATCGCATCCAAAATGCCATCTTTGTTATCAAAATGGCTAAAGTAAAGCACACCTCTTCTGGATTTCAAAGCGGAAATGAAGGAATTCGAAATTATTTTACTAATTATCGAATTTTAAGAAAACTAATTAAGATATCGATTTGAAAATTTATGAACATATGTAAAAGAATTTTCTGTATCCGTCAATGCAATTTTTTAAAAATTCAGCCGGTATTTTTTTTTGCAAAGAACTGCCGAAAATCTGACGGCGCCAGTGAAAGATTCAGACAGGGATCAGTTTTCATTAAAAATTCAATTACAAAGAGGTTTCTCTGGCCTATCCCTAGATTTAGTTTGCGAAAATGAAAGGAAATAATTGCCAATTTTTACTAACGAACAGACATTCAGATAATTAATTAAGATATAGATTTGAATTTGAGGATGGGAAGGTGTGCCATCTGGCGGTCATTTTAGCGTAGCTGTTTCGCTATGTTCTAATTATAAGAAAAAATTAATTCTTTTTTTAATGATCGCGTTAATGTAGGGGAAGGTGGTGTTCTACAACAAATTATTCGTTATATTTGCGAGTATGAGGAGCGAGGGAGTTAACGCCTTGCTCCGATTTACACAAAACAAATCCCATTGAAGAAATTTAACATTTTTAGCTTCTCCCGTAGCGTTTTATAAATGTTACATATAGAGAATAACGGAAATTTCAAATGACGACTTTCGTAAAAATTAAATGTATGTTCCTAATAAAATTACACAACCCGTATTTACTTGATGTATACCAACAATCAAAGTAAATGATTTGTTGTTGAGAACTTGCATTCTTATATCGGGTGTTATAGGCTAGATCACAACTGGATTTGGATGATTCGACTTGATTTTCGACCGCGTTGCAGATTTTAGTTCCATCTTCCACCACGAGGAGATAGGTGGAACGCCTTTCTCGAGTTCTACAACCCCAATTTTGACGGTAATTGGCTCATTCAACTCGCTTGATACAATGGGTACCCATGTTAAATGTTCGTATAGAACAAATTGCGCCCCCTGGCTGTGGAAAGTGCAACTAAAGAATTTTGCAGGGCGTGCGCAGCACGCCTGCTATACGATGCCGGGGGTAGCGGGGACAAGTGTCGGAGATTCGTTTGGAAGGTGGTTTGTGTGGAACAGAGTGTGCCCCCTGGCGACGGATAATAAAACGAAATTATTTTGCAGAGTGCGCTGCACGCCTGCTATACGGTGCCGCATGCGGCGGGAACACATATCGTAGGTTCGTTTATGTGAGAATGCATCCCTATCGGCTGAAAGTTTAAATAAGTAATTTTCCTCGCGTGCACAGCACTTGTAAATAAATATTTTCCTAGAAAATCGCGTTAAAGATGTAAAATCTTACAAAATGTAGGATTGTTTAATTTCATCACGGGTTCTGGCAACGACAAGCTGGTCACCTAGTATAGTATAAACAAGAAAGATAGAATATTAACAGATTAAATGCAGACTAAAAATATTAAAAAAATGTGGGAAAAAAGTAACAATTTAACTTTTCAGTATCAAAATTTTAACAGAGCCACACTTTATAATGCATCCATGAGATACTTCCTTGAACTTTGAAATTTGTGAAGTATAATGTTCTTACAAAGAACAAACCTATGGCAATCTTTCAAAAGTGTGACAGGCAATTCAGTAATAAAAAATTCTCGTGTCCACTTGAATTTAAATAGAAAATATATTCAAAGAATTTCTTATTTCACTGTACGCAAAATGATCTTTAGCACTGAATTTTAACAGTTAATTAATTATGACTTATCACAGTTAAATACTAGATTTTGATCTTTATTTTTATATTTACATTTTTATACGCTGAAAAATTCAAACAATGGATCCAAACTGGAAAAATAACTTTTTTAATGCTTTATCTAAATTTTGAGCACTTTAACCAATGATATTTTAAATAATATTATTATCCCAGCAATAATTCCATTGCAAACCGTTGTTAAAATCAACAATTATTCAATCAAATAGTTCTTTTTTAATAGTTCTAGTTGAAAAACTTTTGAACATGACAGAGATGTTACAGTTTACTATTGATGAAAAGCATGTTTTCGTTTGTTTAATTATTGTTGTAAAGAATAAGTTAGCCACCATCACACTGTTTTCAAACTATTCGGGTAACGTGGAATTTAGTCTATCAAAGACAATTTAGAATAATGTCGAAAAGTACGTTTCAGAAATATAACTTCCTATGTAGTTCCTTTCAAAATCCTCGCCTTCATTTCATATCATACATAAAATATTCAGAATGTTTTGGTTGGACAATTTTCCCACGAATTGTAATTATATACTAATTTATCAGTTAAAGGAAACCTCAACAATGATGGAAATCTTGAAGAAAAATATTTTTTTTTATTGTTCAATCATATTACCTTCAATAATGTACATAACTCTGTTAATACATTAAAGTTCTTGTGTTTCATTTAATACTAATTAATTTTGATATTCTAAGGTTTTTGCAATAAAGAATTCAGATCAATAAATCACATCTATTACAATAACTATTATCTCTTTATACACAAGTATACTATACTCTACTATAATAATAGTTACCATTATTTTGTCAGTTAAAGGAACCTCATCAATGACGGAAATCCTGAAAAAAAAAGAAAAATATTTATTGTCCAATCATATTACCTTCAACAATGAACATAACTCTGTTAATACATCAAAGTTCTTGTGTTTCATTTAATACTAATTAGTTTGGATATTCTAATGTTTTCACATTAAAGAATTCAGATCAATAAATCACATCTATTACAATAATTATTATTTATTTATACACAAATATACTATAGTCTACTATACTAATAGTTACCATACATTATTAAAGATGAAGCAAAAATATTATTTTATGTATGTGACATTCAATGTAATATAAGCTGCTGACAGGCAGGCGCACAGATACAAAAATATCCAAATAGTATATCATGTATATCAATAGTCTGTTATATCATCGAAAATTCACCGCCATTACTAGTCAAAGAAAATCTTTAAAAAAAGGTATACTAAAAATATCTTATTCCTTTTTAGACATTTTAAGAATGATAATTACAAATTATATATTTTTACACACATTTATCGCTAGTAAAAAGAGTTTTTCAAAATATATAATTAAATAAACATAAGTTGATCATCATGCTTTTTAGATTTAATTAATTATTGAAAACCATGAATTTAAAAAAAACTAATTTATAGGTTTATTATTCTGATCAGTAATTTATGAAACTGAACATTTTGAACAAAACATTTTCTTATTACACTTTTGAGTTTTTTTTTTCTTTTTACGTTCAGTTTTTATGCTATCTATGTACATTGTACAGTCGATCAAAGAAAAAAAAGAGAGAAAGAGAGAGAAGAAACATCCATGCATTTTAATCCACAATTTGTTCTAAAAGAACGAAACAAGCCAATAGACAAGAAATAAGGTCTTCTTTCAATTTATGTTTTAAAAGTATGTTTAGGGGGTCGTATTCATACCGAAATTGTACCAAACTCTGAAATATCGAATCTGAATGCTCAATTTTGATAGTATATATTTATTTGTATTTTTCGGTAAAGTTTACCTAAGGTCAAACTATTAAAGTCAAATTAGTAAAGTATTTGGTCAAATTGTTTAGGTTGACAAATAAAGGTTTAAAATTTGTCTCTCCTAATGTTAAATTCATTTTTAATACTTTACAACATAGTTGAAAAGTGTTTATGAATTCGGTTTGCCTGTCTGTATGTGTTCTAACTTGCGTAAATATGCTCGGATCGTTATGCAATTGATATATGTTATTCATGCTTAATGTGGCTTATTCGGTATTGAAAATGAAGTGTGTAGTACTTATATATATATTTTTTTTTTACAGGGACACTCAAAAGAACCGTTACATTGCGGTGTATAGGGAAAAATCATTTGCGGTTTATTTTAATGATGTTACGCAATTTAAAACAAATTGAAATTGATATATATCACTGAGGTACACTAATAGGTACACACTGAGGTACACAAGAGACTAATTGTGCATAGCACTTATAGGTCCTTTGCAGAGATACTCAAAATAATTCCGTTACATTACGCTACAATGAAGAAAAATCGTTTGCAGTTCATTTTAATATTGTTTCACTATTTCGAACGTATTGAAATATATATATATATATATATATATATATATATCATTACCGTGGATTACAAGATGCTTACTATAGAATATTGTGTGTGTAGCTTTCATCGTTCATTCACATGGACACACAAAAGAATTCGGTTAAAGTATTGCTTATTAATAATAATTGCTGGGAATGTTTTTTTCATGGCTGAACGCGTTTTTAAAATTAACTCACTTTTTGTCTATTAGATGGTGTGTATAAATTATATAGATTATATACAGGACAACACAAAAGTTCCGTTTATTGTCGGAAATTGCAGTAGGGAAATTTTAAACTGTGCTACGCGTTTCCTACCTGAACTAAAATTTAGCGTTATATTTAGTGTATGTACAAATCTATAGATCATATACAGGGCTGCATAAAAGAGTTTTTCTGAATATTGTTGGTAATTCCTGAAATTCTAATTTTAAATATGTTATGCGTTTTCAAAACTGTTTAGTCATCATCATCTGTTTAGTTATATCACCTTAAACCTTACGGTAAAGATTTGCAAAATGATTGTAGAAATGTTGGAAAGTGTTGCATAATCTATGCTTGACGCATGATTTCTTGTTTTTGTTAATCGTTGCAAAAACGGCTGCAATATCGGTAGCTTTTAATGAATCATTTAAAAACTGTTTGGCGAAATGAGCTATAATTTTGGATTGGCATATTTAAAGTGTCTAGAAATAGATTTTTGTTTTAAAAAAAAGTATAGGTCGCAACTTATATTTTTTTCTAAAATTAGTTTCGAAAATATAAATTTTTTGAAATTGATTTTCGAAAAATATATAAATTGTAACCTATGTAATGTATAATTTCGAGTAGTTTAAATATCCGAATCCAAAAATTTTTAAAACACCATACTTCCTGAACTATCTCACAGTATGTCTGCCCGGTTGTATCCCAAAGCACAAAAAAAAAAGAAAAAAGAAAAGAAACAGGCAGTCACAATTGGGTGCTCTTATTAACATTTCAGGTTTTGGTACAATTTTAGGATGAAAACGACCCTTAAGCTTATTTTTTAAATATAAATTGAAATAAGAAATAATTGCGAGTCGATTAGCTATTACCGTTTTTATCCTTGGAGGTAATTTTGAGAATAAAATGTATAAAATGTTCTTTTTTTCACGACTGTAAAGTTTGAAGATACATGTCATGTTTAAAACATAACAGAATACTTGTTTTTTCATGAAATTTTCTGTATTCTTGATATTGTCTTATTCAAATAATATATTGTACTTTAATGTAATTCTTCTACTCGATTCAACAGTTTTTATTTTATAATCTTAATAAAATTTGAATGCACTTGAATTTTGATGTAAAGAAAAAAAAATAACAAAAATAAAAATACTTTCTTCTAATTATCCAATATATTTACTGACATTTTATTCCTATCTGCAATGTGATTAATAAAATTTTTGTCTTCTGACACAGAATTGAGAATCAATTCTGACAAAGTCTCGAAGAAATAGACAATCGATGCTAGTCCGGAAATATTTTTGAAAGATGTATAAGTTTATACATAATAACAAAGGTCATACAAAGAGGAAGAAAAAAGTATATTTGTCGTTGAATGAGCACAATGTCGAGTTCAGACAATTTTCTTTCAGAGAATCAATAAGAATTTCTAGAAACTAGTTTGTATTAAACTAAAAAATCTATAATATTTTCAGGCAAAAAAGTTAAATGTTAATGCATAGTAAACACATGGGATAAACATGTATATTGTGAAGTATTTTTTAATGTTCAAAAAATTAAATTTTATATATTAAATTAAATCTATGATTATATAAAAATAATCTAACAGAAAAAAAAGAAAAATAATTTAAAGTGGACTGATAAATTCGCAGTGTAGTTAAAACACATAAAATACTTATTAAAAATATGCTTAAAAGGTGCTTAAATGGTGCTTAAATGAGATAGACATATGTATAAGATATTATAACATATTTAATCCCGAGATCTTTCGAACACAAATGCGTACATTTTCCCGGTGAAAACGATGACTGATAATAGAATTGTCGCTTCCACTCTGCTGTTATGTAGCAGAACGCACGGACCTTTCATATACCTCTACAGATTAATAGACTAGACCTTGTTAAAAATCTGTTAAGTAACAGCACAGCGGAAGTGACAATTCTATTATCAGTCAATGTTTTTCCCCGTGAAAATGGACGCGTTTGAGTTCGAAAGATCTCGGGATTAAATATTTTATAATATCTTATACATATGACTGTCTCATTTAAGCACCTTTTAAGCATATTTTAAATAAGTATTTTATCTATTAAACATAAGTTATTACTAATAATTTCAATCCCTGATTTTCAGATTATTCCTGAAGACATATTCTGTGACTTGATATTAAGAAATTACAAATAATATACTTCATTTTTCAAACTGCATGTATTTTTGAGTTGTAATAATGACATTGTTTACACTGAACCAACAACATTAAATCAAGCATATGTCCATGGGTATAATGAATAGCTACTTTAATATAGAAAATATAATCACTTCTCAAATTTTGCAATGATTAGGCACCTAAAGCAAATTGTAACCTGCGTTTCACTTTCTTCTATCTTTACAAGTAGAAAGTATTTGATTCATGAACATTTTCGACTTGAAAGAAATCAAAGCTATCTCTATCAGCCTATTCTAGTTATAATCGAAAGTTACGAGCTTAATTGAAAAGAAAAACAGGAATATAAATTAATTTTTTAAAGTACAAAAATGTCCTTAAGTAACACCAATGTCAAACAGAACACTTGATGTCTTAACATGTTTAACCGATTTTGCTTTGATGGCATATGTATTTGCTTGTGATTATTGAATTATTTTAATCTATACGACGATTAGAACAAATCAATCAATTTAAAATAATGTTTGTTAAAATATGATTTTTTGATTTTTAGTTATGTAAAACACACTGCAATTACTAAAGATCATTTTAAATTTTATTTCACATAATTAAAATCGAAATAAATGCAAAGAATATTATTTAAAAAGCATTGAAATTTGTTTCTTTTTCTTTCTTTTTTTAATATTAAAAAGGGAATTTAATAAATTATTATTACACCTTAATTATTACTATTAATTTAACACCTTATAATAATATATTTCTTTTAAATGCTAAAAGGTGTAAATTAACAACATAATACAAATAAAAATAACTTTTATTAGGTTGGTTGACATGTTTCGAATCAATCCGAGTCATTCTCAAAAACAAATGAGAATATTCCATAATTGCACGGGCTTTGAAGTTATTTAAAATGCTATCCTTTAATTTTCATGCACTTTTTTAAAAATTACGCACGTTATCATTTATTTTTACTTGGTTGTTTATTTTCATATCTGTAACCGTGGAGTAACTCGATAATTGCACGGGCTTTGAAATTATTTAAAATTCTATCATTTGATTTTCATGCACTTCTTAAAAAAATTACGCAAGTTATCTTTTATTTTTACTTGGTTGTTTATTTTCATATCTGTAACCATGGAGTAACTCGAGCCACAGAGCCACAATTTCGGTAATTTAAAAGATGCCGTATCGTGTACATAATTTATTTTTGCGTTTTAGTATCTCTATGGTTTCTCTTATTATGGATGGATACTATAGACTGGAGGGAAAAATTATTTTACTTTTATTGAAATTTATTTGGATGGTTTCTTCTTGATTTAATCTTGCAGGGCTGTGGTTTTTCTATATAGCTGATATTAAGTATAATACATTATGTTTTATATTTTATATAAAATATATATTTTATAATTATTGCTTTTCTTATCACATGAAGCGCCCTCTGTCGGTACTTTTTTAAAAAATTTTTGGTGGTCAAAATAAAACCGCATGTCATTCCAAGCATTTTTACCACTCTTCCTACATTATTCAGTGAATTATTAATTTTTCAAATGTATACTCATTTTATGATAACCCTGTATTTAAATGACACAGATTTCACAGCCAAATTCTTCTGAAAAAGTTACCATTAGTGTAAAGAGTTTTACTATATTCAGTAAAAAATAATTAAAAATATATTTTCAAATGAATATTCATAATATAATAGATTAAAGCCACAATTATTTATTTAGAAATGAGCTCCATATTTGAATAAGATAAGAAGAATATTATTCGTAAATATTTAAAAGTCACTATTGATATTTTCATGCATTGAAAAATGATTTCCGTGATATTACCTAAAATGTGTGAAAATGAGTTTTTCATAAGACAGTATTTCAATCGAAAAAAATATATAAATGAAACTTCCTCATATAATAACCATATACATCATATACATTTTTCTTCATACTATTTAAAATATTCAAATGCCACAGTTTTTATGTCAAACAGTTTTCGGAAAGTATTTATTTGATCTGTTAAAGAGTTTTACTCCCCTTCGACCCATAATTACTAGATGCTTTAAATTATTCAGATATTCTGCTAGGGAGTTATTCCCTTGTCATCTCATTAAAAACACACATAAATGATAATAAGGTATCGGTGCATCTTTTAGAAAGCATTCAAAATATATTTCGATTTTTAAAAAGAATTTTTTTTATTTTATTCCCTTATGTTAATATTTGCCGTTTTCGAAAATATCTGAAAATTAAAATTTAATGTATTCACGAGTTATTTAGAGGAAACGTTAAGTTTATAATGTGCATGGTATTCTTACAAATCCAAGGGGGGATTAATTTCCCTCAAATATATTAATATTTTCTCGAGTTAAAACATGTATTTACATAGGAATTTATTTACGAGGTTCTTACTTTTTAACAATGTAATATTTATTGCGACATCATTAACGCCTACAGAGATTCTGTTTGGCATACATGAACAAAATTACACATGACATATTGTTAAAATATTCCACATTACTAGGATACCACAAGAAATTTGTATTCTTTTTTATTTACATTAAGTTTTTTTTTAATGATTTCTTCTTTAAATTATAGAATTGTATTCTTAATGTAAAATTTTAAAGACAAGTCGGATGGGAAGTATTTAACTCAACACATTGCACAGTAAATATTTATTAAAGTATATTTTCAACATAATAATTGCAATGAAATTGTTATACATGCAAATTATACACAAAAATAAATATTTCTACAAACAAACGTATAGAAATAAAATATGCAAACATACTGTTTTGGCAGTTTTCTACATTACATTGATGTACTTATCGAGTTATGAAATAAACTTCAAGATAACTTGTGTTCTACAACTTTTTTTTTATTTTTTTACAAATTTTTATTGCTTCTTGGAATTTTGCAAAGTTTCGTACATGAAAATGTCGTCCTACAGAGCTGGTTTTCGTTCAGCAACTACGTAGACGACTGAGCGAATAACATTACTGATATAGGCATGAAGATTTGTCATTTCCCATTCTTTACCGAAAATGTCCTAACGACTAATGTTATCTGCAGTTTCCCTTGCTGTACTAGCGTCATGCATTCTTATACCACTACTTAAGCTATCTTTCAGCATGCACTTAGATGTTTGGCTATGTTCATATATGAACATTTATAGTAAAACACATCAGTTCTGTTAATATACAATTTCCAATCTGTCGAAGCGTAGACACGGTTGCCCATGTTTTTACGTTCATCTCGGGAACACATACATGCGCACTTTTGCACTTTCCTTTTTTTGTCTGACATACGTGCAATCTGCTATAGCAACGCCCAGGCTTTTATTGCACTTTGATTATATGTATCCTGGCGTCAAGAATATTGTGTGTATATTACCCATAATAATAAAATATTTCCATATAAAAAATATATGTACAGCAAATAAATTAGAACGAAGAATATTTAAGCCTGTAATATTTATAATAATAAAGATAATATTTTGCGCGTTCGTGAACATTTATACAATTTCCAAAAGGCACTAATGCGTGCAAAGCTGTAGGGATTACGCAGGAAGATACCTGAATGTGTAGAATAGTACTCTCGGAAGCCCAAATTTCATTTTTCTACATATTTGTTTAATTTGTTAGTTAGAGCATTTTTTCAGCTTATAGAAATGTGCTTCTCTTCTTCTTAATAATTTTCTTAATACGTGCACTTATGATGTGAGAAGAAAATATTTAAATATGAGAAAATTTTTCAGGCTGTGTTATAGTGATTTTAGTTTTACCACTAAGCAGTGGATCTTATACTACTTGGGGCCATAATATAGGGGGCTCCATTATATTCATCACTGTAATAACAACATATAGAATGAATGCGAGCTAAGTGTTTTTGGCACCGAATACCCGCTGCCAAAAACACTTGGGAGCCGAAAAAATAAACGGAAGCAATGCCGAGTGGGTGTGCTTGTAAAATGATAAATATAATCCTATGTATAGTATGTAATTCATTTTGATATAAAATTCATAAATTACGTAGCTTTTTAATTCTTTGTTATAAGGTTTCACGTACTATTTCTATTGCATTTCAAGAGAGATAGCCGAAGTTTTAGTAACATATGTAATGTTATTATTTTTTTAATGGGACAAAAATATCTGAATAGGACCAAATAGGACGATATATTTTTTAAAAGATTAGTAACTATTACAATTCAAATGCGAATTAAATCAATAATATACAATTAGAAAATTATTACTAACATTTACTGCCATCGAAGTACATTAACGTAATAAATAACTCATACTGTACTTTTATATTAATTCTAAATTTCATAAAAATAGAATAGTTTTTCTTAGTTGTACTTGGCGTGTGTGTGTGCAACAGGGCACTTCGTTTTCAGGTAACCTTGAGATACGCAAATGGTACAGGTACAATAGAACTTTTTATTATTTTTTAATCAATTATACAGATTGGTAAAGACATCATGCGAACTTATTTTTGTCAACTTTCCGAAAAAATGCTCAGGGTGTTATTCGAATACCAGAATTTGACTTAAATTATTTTATATATTGATCTACCTGGGCCGACAATAGACTGACATTTTTCTCTCAGATAAGCTTATTGGCAATAGCATCAGGTGTGGCAGGTAGAAAGCTTTGCCGAATATACCGTAGGTAATGGAACTCCTTTAAATGATGGATACGTAAGAAATTATATACGTATACATAAAAAGTATCTATACGTATACATCGTTTCATGGTATGCATTGCATGCGGTATATTCTGTTGAGCTGTCTCCCCAGAAGAAAGTATAATACTGAAAATAAAGTTATCTGAGTGAAGTATGTCCACCGGTTGCCGACCCATGTAGCCCAATAGGTAGAGCTTTGACAATTTAATTCGAAGGTATTAAGTTTTAGACTCCCTGTTTGGGCATGTTTTCCCTCAGTTGGAAAAAGTCAGTTTGTATTGTACAATAAAACGACAAATAATATGAATCATATGAGTTTGTAATTTTTCAACAGGACGAAAAATGTCCGGGCTAGGATTAGAACCTGGGATGCCTTGGCTGATGCAGCCAGTACTTTCCGAACTGAGCCATCCCGGTCGAATCTGGAGGACCTAATTAATCCAGTTAACCTTATTGATCATAGCATCTGGTCTGATATCTGAATCAGCTCAACAGAATAAATCACAAGTAATATGGAACTCCAGTAAACGCTGGATACGTGCTTACACTGGGTTAATTCAGTAGATTAAAAAAATCCTTAATGAATATTACTCCGTTTAAGGGGTCAAGGGTTTATAACAAAAAATGGTGAATTATGTTTCCCGATGAAGATTCTAAATTCATCATCAAACTTCAACAACTCAAATGTCCGAAACACCCTAATCCAAATTGTAAGAGTTACTGGCATAAATTAGATATAAGGGATAATGGAACCATTATTTGTTTGACCCATCAGAGGCGTTTCTCTGGCAGTATTTTGAATAGATAAAAGTCAATGGGAACTAAAGTAATAGTTACAAATTTCAAAAATATTTGATCAATTGTTCACATTGTAACATTTTTAAAAACACAAATCCGCCGCCTCGTCGTCAAGGATTATTAGTTAGCGGCAAATAAAATGTGAAAAATTGTATTAAAATTAATTTTAATAATGTTATTATTATTATTCTACATAACTGTTAACTTTGTAAATTGAAGAAGAACATCAGTCAGTGGTTTTGGTCGCATATGATTATTTGGCCAGCTTTACGTACAAAGATATATATTAATAGAAAATAATATTTACTTTAAAATAAATAAAGAAAAGTGCACATAAAATTTGTTTATATTAAAGTTATAAACATGTTGCATTAAATAGATTTGGTAGAATAAATAGCTGAGAAGATAGAGTCTTAATTACAATCTAATGAAAGATAACAAGAACTATAGCATGTTACATACGTACATGTAACAATTAACAAATAATGAATTATAAAATATTTAAAACAAGGACGATAAATAAATTTTAAACTTTGAGATAATATTTATGAGCTTTTAAAGAATGGCCGAAATTTCGCTTAAGTAAATAGATAAAAATGTAGAGATTTGTAAACAATCTAATGAAAGATACATTACATATAAAATTTCCCTTTTTACGATAATTTAAATGTTATACGGTATGCGTCTCTTTATTTTAACATTTTTTTAAAAAACATACCTGACTCTTGACCTCGAATATTTTTTTTTCCATTAAATAACTGGATAAATAAACAAAAATAAAATTATACAATGAGCCACTAAAATTACAATGCGTTTTCGTAAAAAACATACTTGCAATAGAAGCAGCAGAAAAATAAAGCTTTACTTAATTTAATATTGTAACGATCTACTTACATAAAATTTATCTTTGATTGAATGATTTTATAAATACTTTATCCTCACTGATCTAATTTCTTATTAAAATATCAAAAATACCATTAATTGGCAAGTACAGGTAAATCATATAAATCGAATAGAATCATTCGTTTGGAATTAATACATCTCTTAAGAATGCATCTGTGAATATATTAATTCTTAATACATTATCCGGAAGTCTCAGTATATTTTACCAAAAGTGAAAGAAGAAAATAGCGTGAAGATCTTTCCAATTTAAATTCAAAAGCACATGCTCTTCTTTTCAGGCGAATAACCTGTCATATTTTGAAATATTGTGATAGGAGCCTTCTTTGTATGCACTTTATGCTTCTCAAGTTTCAATGTGTAAGAAAGTATGTCATTGTGAATATTATAAGACGTGACAACCGTTGCTGTATTAGACTTTCTAGAAATTTTGTTGCTTAAATAGTTTTCCTGTCGTCGCTGCATATAATTACTTTCTGAATTTGCATAAATATAGTTATTCTGTGCTGTGTATATGTAAATAAACGGGATGTTCCTTCTTATCGTTGACCGTTAATTAACTTCTAAACCGTTAGTTTAACAGACAGGATTTCAATTGTAAAAAATAAAAAAAATAAAATAAAATTCAATAAAAAAATGATTTTCTTTCTTAGATAATCCAGTTTACGTCAAAATAATTAAATTTATATTCGTACTCTAATAAGTAAAATCATTAAAAAATCCATTTTTGTACGGCTAACACTTAACCGAGTTTTGATACTGAACACGAGTTCTACCGCTTTTAGCGGCGGAAAACGCTGACAATGTATTCATAGTATCATAAATAAGCAAATTTTGGTTGTACAAGAAGGTGCATTTTTCTGTTTTAAGTAGTATGACATGGAAATTGTTTTTCTCGATATAACTTATAGGACGCAGAGGCCATAACAAAATATATTTGGTAAATTTTTATATGTAAAGCTATTTTTATTTCATGAAAAACCGCATTTGTATCATGTTTTTGTATCATTAGCACTTAGAACTTTTACGGCTAAAACTAACGGACGAAATAGTTGCCATTAATCACATATAAGAAGGGACACCTTACATCTCGTATAGTAAAAAAATAATAATAAAATAATATTATATATATATATATATATATATATATATATATATATATATATATATATATATATATATATATATATATATATATATATAAATTTACTCATAAGGAATATCACATTTATATAAGAAGTGAGTTTTAAGATAAATCAAATAAATTGTTCTAAAAAAAGATATAGATATCCTGATAAAATGTCAAAGGCAATTTTAGTGAAAGTTAGGTTATGCCAGTTTTTTTTATGAGATTTTCCCCATATTTGACGTCTCTGTCTTATCAGGGTACACTATATGTCGAAAAATCACCGAGCACTTTCTATTTTACACATTTTGTCGAATATCTAGAGAAATTTTTGACGGATCTTTCTGGAACTTCAGGAATATAAGGGACATAAGTAACCACAAATTTTTCTGTGATTTTCTTTTTTTACCATGCTAGTATTTAGGGGACTAACAAAATATTTAAGAATACAAAGAATACTTAGGATCACCATGGAAAATAAATTGCTCGAAGTTAGTTAGAGCTAAAGCATATGACGAAGTGGATATTGTACATTTTTGTTTATTTGTGTAATAATAGCACAAACACCATAAATTTATTGATATATAAGGATTTCTTTAAAACATTCAAGAAAGGTTTTTATGTTTTGTGTTTGAAATATACAATACAAACAACATAGTAGTACAATTAGAATATAAAAATAATAAATATTTGAAGAAATATGAACATTTGTATAAAGTAATTAATTTTAATTCCGCATGTGTCAATGATAACAAACATTCTTTTTTTCATGATTCGATACCCATTTACATATAGTAAGTCATATAAAAAGATCAATCGAATATTGTGAAAATTCGGAAATATATCGTTGATAGAGTGAACTAAATTTTAGCTGCTTTCTAAAAGTAGCTGGATGTTAAGGGATTTTTCTCAAATTACCATTTTTAATTTTTACTTTTTTTAATGTTCATTTCTTACTTATGATTTAGTTCTTCTTGGAAACCACGAGAAGAGCCTATTCCAACAAAAAAAAAACAGATTTATCAAAATCGAAGCATCTGTTCGAAAGCTACCCGTTACCAGTCATTAAATACTAACTATTTTGTCAGAAGGCAGTTACTAAACTAGCATTTTGTGAATAAAATACATTCTTCTAAATTATTATAATACATAATTTAAATATCATACCCAATCAACAACAATTATATATAAGAAGAATAATACCTTTCTTTGATTTTAGCATATAATTAAAGCGATTAGTGAATAATAATAGGAAAAAATCAAGCTCGCTAATATGCAGCAATTAATTATGGATAAGTTTAGGAATTTTTAACGAAAAGCAGGTTACAAGCGCTCCTTGAAGATTGACCAAAGTCAAATTCAATCAGCATCTATTTATGTCAAAGTCTAACAAAATATAAAATTGAAATTCTGAATGAAAATTTTCGTGATACAGTCATTGCAGACATCGTGAAAAACGCAACATAGCAGCATCGGCTGCTGGGTAATATTCACCCAAACCTTATCGTATGCCAAGTTCTAATGTTTTATGAAGTTTGATGAAATTCCGTAAGAAATTGTGCAAAATGTAGCGTTGCAACACCACCTGTTGGGCGATGAACACCAAAACCTAAACAACACCAATTTATGTCCATGTATAAATGAATTTGATTTTTTATTAAATGTTGTGTAGTAGTTTGTGAGTTAGAGCGCCGACAAAATTTATGGCACGTACAGAAACAAGCATACAGATAGAAACACTGGCAGACTCACGGACACACGTTCTAAAATCAATATTCAAGACATTCTAAAGCGTATAAATGCGTCTGCGAGGATTGCGCATGCCTCTTCTTGCTCTAGTAGCGCCCCCTTCTGGAGAAATGAAAAAAAGCGGCAGTAGAACTCAGAATGTCAGCGAAAAAGAACGTCGCTTGTCATAGTAGAAACCAGAATAGTATGAAAATGGTCATGAGTAAATGTTACCGGTTATGTATATTGAATAATATGATTAATCCTCTATGTTGATTTATGTACCTGTGCTTGTCATCTGTCCTGGTCATGTCAACTTTATGTTACCATATTAAACTCGTGTTCGGCGATAGAAAGGCCTGTTTCCTTTAGAACGCCCACACATATAGAACAGTCTTTACATTGGTGTCAGAACTAATGGATGAATAACAGGCCGAATAATTGAAATTAGTGGAAGATTAAGAATAAGTGAAAGAATTATAGTGAAATATTTAGGATAACCTTTATAGAGGTAAGGTATTTTTTTTTGTTTAAGCATGGCTGATCAGTTCACTAAGCTTAAAAAAACTAGAGGGGTAATAAAAGCATCTATTACTTCTATTGTTAAAAAGATCGAAGATGCATGGGTTTTGGAATCACCGAATTTTGATGAAATTGAAGAAAATTTAGCTCAGCTAGATCAAAAAGGTACCTCATCAAAAGGACCTCAAGCGGGAACATACCCAAATTTTATCGCTAATTAATGATGAAGATGAAATCGAAAAAGACAAAAAAGCGTCCATCGAATACCATGAAAAAATAACTTTATGGAAATTTAGAATTAATAAGAAATTGAAAAATAATAGCAAAAGCCAAATTTCCCCCGTAACTCACGTCGATAATAAGCACGCAGAAGTAGTTGCGCAATCTGTTAAACTGCCTACCTTAAAGATTGAGAAATTTTACGGCGAAATAAGTAAATTTCAAAATTTTTGGAACTCATTCAAAATAGCAGTCCATGATAATGATTCACTGTCAAATATTGAAAAAATGAGCTATTTACAAAGTTATTTAGGCGGTAGCGCGTATAATTCCATCTCCGGGTTTGCGTTATCAGATAAAAATTATTTGGAAGCGATCCAAATTCTGCAACAACAATTTGGCAGAAAGGACCTTATTGTCACGGCACACATAAATACATTATTATCCTTGAAACCGTATTGAAAACAAATGATGTAATCGCTCTGCGAAAATTATTTGATACCATTCAATGCCAAATAAGAAGTCACAGGTCTTTGGATATTGAATCAAATGGATTTGATAACCTGTTGACACTTATAATTCTTAAATCCCTGCCAAATAATCTTTCGTTAGAATATAATAAACAATGTATAAAAAATTCTAGTGACTCGCAATCAAACATTGATGATTTGTTATTATTTATTCGTACCGAAATAGAGTCGAGAGAAAAACAAAATTATTTAACTGGTAATTTAGATAATCCAAGGTCAAAACAGTCGTATAATAATGATTCCCACGCATTTCTTAGACAAATGTTCGCTAGTGACAGAATTAATTCTGAAGTATCTCATAGTACCGCTGAAACCTTTTGTATATTTTGTTCTTGTAATAGTCATTCGACTGAGGAATGTAATAAATTATCCGTTGAGCAGAAAATGGCTAAATTAAGAGCTGAAGGGCGCTGTTTTTTATGCTTAAAGAGAGCTAAACACGTCGCTAAAGATTGTACCATAAAAGATAAAAAAAGCACCAATTGCGGCAGATACCATAATGTTACGATATGTAGCTATTTATTTGGAAATGCCAATAAATTTGATAGGGAAGATAATTCGAATTCAAATGAAAAAGCACTCACTGCTAGAGTCAAATCGGATGAGATTTTTAATTTGAAAACAGCGCGAAAAGAAACGAAATTAATTGAAACATTACCGACAGTAGATATCGAATGTGGTAATAAAATATTACATGGCGTAGTAGATTCTGGAACGCACATTTCTATAATAAAGACTGATTGTGTACCCGAATACTTTAAAAATCCTTTTGGTACTATAATATTGCAATCTGCATTCGGTCACCAATTGAAAGCTCCTTTAATAAATATTCCATTGAGTATTGCAGTTGATAAATTAAACCCCAAGATATATCCTAATATTATAATAAAATGTGCCGTGGTTGATAATTTAATTAATGATTTATTACTTTCTCTTGACACATATAATGAATTGAATGATTTGAATAAATATAATGAAAATGAAAAGGCATTAAGTTGTAATGTTGACGCGATAAGTGACAGTACGAAAGAAACCAGCACTGTAGATCTGTCTGCTTCAATTTTAGACCATGTGTCAGTTGAAAATGCGAATGCAAACGAGAACATTGATCATACACCTGGTGACGACCCTGATACTTTTATAAATGATTCAGAGAAATTTAAATGGCAACAGAAAAACGACCCTTCGTTAAATTAGTGTTCGACAGCTAACAAAAACGAATTTAATAGCTTTTTCGTTCATGAGAATTTCTTATATCACTTGGATAAATTATTTGATGAGACAAAAAATAACCCTCACCCGTGTACTAGTATTACGCAATCGATCACGAAAGAAACTAATAATAATGGAAATGACATGTGTACTGTTGCCGATTTAATCGTAATAGAGAGTGGAAATCAAATCGAAACGGAAATTTATTATAAGGAAGAAGATCCCCAAATTAGGCAAGCAGAAGAAATTTTATATAATTCAAAAGATTTAAAAGTCCAAAATTATTTACAGAGTGAACACAATATTATGAAGGATATTCCCATAGTTAACAATGTAACTTCAATTTTCGAATCCTCAAACTATGCAGTCACGCCTGATGAAGAGACCGAATACGAAACCGCAAATTATGCTAAAAAGAATGCAAGTGCTTCGGATAAATATTTGATTGCATCATTAGACATGAAGGAAGAAAATATAAGACGAAACATAATTTCTGAAAATAAAGATTCAAAAGTTGATGTCACGATAACAGAAGAATCTTACTGTATTTTCAATAATACAATGCCAGAAACACTTGATGGAAGTTCCGAATCCAACACTATTGAGTTCAGCGAGAAACAACCTCTTGTTTACGATGAAAATTCTGACTACATTATAGTCAATGGTTGTGTGAAATCACATGAAATAGCAAACAAAGAACCCGATGTATTCCTTAAGTTAAATCATCATGACAACATGATGTTAGAAAAATGCCAGAAGAAATCTGAGAAGATTGATGAGTTTACAGAGACTAAGGAAGTGACGATCGACGAAAATAAAAATGAAACTGAACTTTCTAAAAATTATGTTAAAGTGAAAATAAAGGAAACTGTGCGGAAGAAACAGTATACACGTGATGGCTTTCGCCGAATGAACAATACATTTAGTACGGGAAGACGGCGAAAACGAAAAAAAATAAAATTTCTAGATCATGTGGTAGGATCCGGTATACATGCACCCGATCCCGACAAAGTATCAGCGATACAAAACTTAGAAGTTCCCAAGTCAAAGAAAGATGTCAAAAGCATATTAGATCTTTTATCTTACTACCGATCCTATGTTCCTTCATTCTCCGATATAGCTCATCCATTGATTGAACTTACCGAAAAACGTGCCCCTAATGAAGTTACCTGGTCTGAGGATTGTGACAAAGCCTTTTTTGAGTTGAAACAGGCGATCAGTAAATCATCCATCTGTTATTCCCCGAACTTTCAGAAACCATTTATTATACATGCAGATGCTTCTTCGTATGCGATAGGCGCTTGTCTATCTCAAAAAGATGAAAATGAACAAGAGCACCCCATTGCTTTTATAAGTAAAAAGCTCTCCAAATGCCAAGAGGGTTATGCTACCATCGAAAAGGAAGCTTATGCTGTTATCTTCGCCCTGAAAAAGTTAGAACACTATATTTATGGTTCGCACGTAACTGTGGTGAGCGACCATAATCCTTTGAAATTTCTCACGGACTGTGCACCTCAATTCCGTATTAGAAGCAGTTTTTTATTGTTTCTGTCACATTTTACTGCATAATACTGCTATGTACTAATTCCTACAAGAATGGAATTTTCAAGCATGAGTGCTTTTTTGTTGTAATTGCATTTATACGTTTAACTTAAGTAAATTTCTATGTCGTATTTAATAAATAACAGTTTAGCGCACATTTCTTCCAAATTTGTTGTTTCTGTTTTCATTCATTTGCAAAAAGCCGGTTGTACCTTAACTTTTGGAGGCCAGTGTAAAATGCCATAGAAACAAATGAGGGGGTTAGAAAATCGAGATAATCATATTTTTACTGAAAGTAAAATAATTTCTGTTCAATGTGCTATTCAAATAAGTCATAGTTCATTAAAAAATTGGTAGAGGGCAAAAGAATTTGGAGCACTCAATGCAACGCTATACAACAAGTTTCACAAAACCCTTCATTTCTCAAATCACTAAATTTTGACTTACTCCACTGTCATTCTAACCCTTTCAATTATTAATCATTGATGCTTAAAGTGATTTGAGTGACATAATTTGGAGCACTCAATGCAACGCTATACAACAAGTTTCACAAAACCCTTCATTTCTCAAATCACTAAATTTTGACTTACTCCACTGTCATTCTAACCCTTTCAATTATTAATCATTGATGCTTAAAGTGATTTGAGTGACATAATTTGGAGCACTCAATGCAACGCTATACAACAAGTTTCACAAAACCCTTCATTTCTCAAATCACTAAATTTTGACTTACTCCACTGTCATTCTAACCCTTTCAATTATTAATTATTGATGCTTAAAGTGATTTGAGTGACATAATTTAAGACGCATCACGCAACTGGCTATATTGGGATTAGCCGTTTTAATTTTTTATCGCACTTTTTTATGAAAACGGAAAACGAAAAATACGTGTTCAATATTTTAGAAATATCTATTTAGGGATATCAAAGTTTCCATTTTTCTAAAATATTGAACGCGTACTTTTCCGTTTTTGAATACGAAGTGTATTTCTCGAGTTATTCTACCGTTTCCAGATTTTCCAAAGGAAACGATTCTCACTGCATTTTACTCGATTTCAGCGCCAACTACGATTTTCCGAAGAAAATGTTAAATACAAAAGTTACGTATTTTTTCCGTAGAATCCGAATTTGCAATATATGAAAGGGGGGTTGTCATTTAAGATTGCATATTTGCCCTCCTTTCCCCCCCAGGGGGCAGATTTGGAGTGGCAACTTTGATATCCCTATATAGGTTTTTCAAAAATATTGAACACATATTTTCCGTTTTCAATATGATGTATATTTCTGGAGTTATTCGACCGTTTCCATACTTTTCGGACGCACTGTACATTTCTATTGCAATGATAATTAATGTGAAGATGCCAAAACACAAATAAAGAGTGACCAATACATACTTTTAAATAAGGTAATTGGTTGCAGAAACTCGCACACATATACCATTTTACATGAACTTGTGTCCTCTATAAATTTATATTAAAAGAATAGTTTGAGAGGGTCTTGTCCACATTTAAAGATAAACTAAATGTTAAAATTGTCAATAACAACGCATAATTATAGCACTAGAATAGATTCAAGACTCGCTCTTGACACGTGTTGCGCACGTTCAATTGAAGGGCAATTCCAAAATACTTATAAATACAGAATTTTTTATGGTCTGGTGGAAGCCTCATATACAGTATATAAATAGAGATTACAGATTATACACAAAACAAAAATCATAATCTATAGAGTCATCCGATGATAATGAAAAACGGAAAGCTTGTTAAAACAGATAAATTCTGGTAGAATGTTAAACTTTTAGATGACCTTTATTCTTTATATGTGTATTGTCAACCGTTGACCGCCGTGTATATTTTGGTTGAAATAAGTCTAACTTACCACGGCGATGTGTACATGTTACATCAAGTTTTGTATTTCGCTGATAGTTTATTTTTTTCCTAAAAGGTTGTATATATTTGAAATGGAAAATTATGAAACGCTCAGACATATATTGACGATAATCTACACCCTGTTTCTTTGTTAGTTTCTTCCATTTACTGTGATTTAAAAAAAAAAAAACTAAAAAATATCGAAATATAAGTAGACCATATTCAGTAACATATGTAAAATACATTCATGAAAGTTAATTTGCTGATGAAACGTTATTCTACAAAATCATTTCAGAGTACTCTTACAATCACTGATATGTTTAATAATATGAAAAATTAGATGTCACTAATACAACAGTGTAAAACATGACATCTTGGGCTGCAGATGGTACTCCAGTAATGGTGGGCATAAAGCTTATGACAGTTGAAAATTCTGAAATAATTCTTGTGTATTCCGTTATTAATATTGAAGATTATTGTCTTGAATAATACATCTTATTCTTATTGACTTAATAAATGAATTTTAAAATATACAATCGAAGCTAAGAGTCGATGCCAGTATTCCTTCAAGTAATTTTATGAAATTCCAAATGTAGACCACATTTACTTTTCTTACACATTAACAAATGAAGGAAAGGAAGGACAAGAACTCTTGTTGGTGATAAGTATTTGATATTTCTCTTTATTACAGCTTTAGAGTTATGCCAACAATATACTTCTGACAACCATTTACATTCTTCATTTAGTTAAAAAATGTTTTTTGCATTTTTGATTGATAATAATAGTCTTTCAAACTTTTTCCCTGTGAACGAAATTTTCACATTTAAAATAATGAAGTTTTTATATCATGATAATTATGATAATTAATGATTAATAATTATGATAATTAATAATTATGATAATAATCATAAAATTAGAGTTGCTGAAGTAGAGGTTACGCAAAACCGTTTGAAAATAATTTTTCTTCATTCTCATTTTTGCTTAAATGTAAACTTCATATACTTTCTTTGAAAAGTTTCATGGATATTCTTTATTCAAAAATTGACGAACTTTTGAAGCTTGGCTGTTTACTGTAAAATGAAAAGTAAATAGTGAATTTATTGATACAACAGATGCTCGATTTTACAAAACTTTTTTTTTTTTTACAAATTCTTCGTTTTTACGAACTGATGTACTGGTACCGACCAGCATCCCACTGAAATAATGTTAAAATCCACCCCATTTTACGAACTAAGAATACTCAAACTCTCTTTTTTACGAACTTAATATTTTGGCATGTTTTCAATTTCTTTCCTATATTTCTTTGAAAATTAGGCGCGGGGGGGGGAGAGGGTCTGTGATTGATAACAAGGAAGTGTGGAAGAAAATTGTCACAGGGGGAAAGAAGAGGATAGATGTCAGAAGAACTCTTTTTGGACTACAGTAGGATGTTGTTCGGTGTTCGTATGCGGCGTTCCGGTTATATTATAATTATTGTATAGTACAATTATTAATAGAAATAGGGCTATAATGTAAATAAATTATTTAAACACTCCATCAAATTATTAATATTTCTATTTCTTATAATATTTTATATGATTAGCCGTTTTTTTTTTTCTTATAAATATGTGGTTCCTTAAAATGTAACTAATTGGTCATACGAGAATGAGCAGAAATTTTTTAGACACGTTAAAAAATTCTAGAAATGATTTTCTTTTAAACTAAAAGTAAGTAACAATTCTTTTTTTATTTCATAACTAATATTTTATAGATAAATATATATAAAGACATGGAAATCAAACAAAAATATTTATGGTATATTTCATACAATAAAATAAAAATTTAATGTAAGAATAAATTTTAAATATGAATTTTAACTTTTAAAGCTCTACAATTCCTAAACGTCTTTACAGTCTTTACCGTTTAAAAAAAGTACCTAAAATGTACCATTGAATCAAAATATGATGTCAGATTTTGGTACTCTTATAGAAAAATATCAAGTCTCTAACTAGTTCAATGCAGAAACGGTTGTTAAGTATATTTTATTAATAATTGTTTTTAGCTGACAATATCTACTCGATTCTAACTTTTGTTTTCTGTGAAAATTTAGTGATTTAAAAAACTGTAAATGCATATTATTATTCTCTCAAATTCTCTGTGAAAAATAATAATAACCTATAAAACCTTAGGTTACTGAATATTTTTGTCTAGAACTTTAAAACATTTAAAGTAAATTCTTAGTTAATTACACTGGTTTACAAATTTAAACATTTTTTATATACTTTTGATGAAACACCTATTTTCTTATTATACTATCACTTACTAATAAAAGCCGCTATTTGAAAAAAATCTATTACGTCACATTTTTTAAATTTTTACATTTTTCAATATTCACATTTTTAATTCTATAATATATCTATCACGTCACATTCAACTTACCGGCACTGTCAACTTGGTTTCTATATTCTATTTTCTTGTGTTTTTGCAAACTAAAGTGGTTTTGTTTTTGATAAAATGTCTTATAGAGTGTGTAAATTAATTTTCTGGTCGTTTTTGTTACGTTTGTGGAAAATTTATATTCGCAAATAAAAGAAGACCGATATCGGAATGTTCGAAAACAGCATATGTGCATTATTTTGGATTCTCAGTGATTAATCAAGATAAAAATTGGGTCCCACATGTTTTTTTGTGAAAGCTGTAGGCTTACTCTTATATGCTGGGCTGCGGGAGAAAAACGTATCTTCAATTTGGATCACCAATTCTGTGGAGAGAACCTTCAAATCACGAAAATGACTGTTATTTTTGTTTGACAAAAACTGCAGGCTTTAATTCAAAAAATAAACATAAAATTCAATATTCTGACATTCCATCAGTCTCAAAATCGATATCACATTCGGAAACTCTGTCACATCTTGTATGTGCAGGTATGTCAAGTGCGAGTTGTCAATATAGTGACGATCTGTTTATGGAGTATGAAAATTATGACGAATTCGTAATCGAAGCCCGCATAGCATGCACAGTCACAGTGACGTCATTGTGACGTCAATGTGACTCACGTACGTCACGTCACATCTGTGACCAAAATGACACCACTTTGTAACGTCACACTGTGATCAAAATGTGACCGTCTTGAAGATCTAAAGAAAACTTAAAATAAACTTTAGAACATCTTATGGCATGAAGAAAATTACTTTTTGACAGCTTAAAAAATTTTTGTGACGTTGCAATGACGTCACTGCAAGTCACATAAGTCACGTAAAACCTATGACCAAAATGCCAACACTCTGTGACTTCACGGTGTGATCGGCGAGAGAATTTGGAAAAAAACTCATAAAATATAGAACTGAATAATGTCATGTACCTAAATCATTAATAAAAACATTGTCACACATTATTTAAATATATTGTATTTCCAAAATAAATTAATAAATAAATATTTGTCTACATATATGAGGCAGATATTTTTTTACTATCTTCATTGCCATTTTCATGAAATTTAACAAAATATACTATATAATACACAGGTAAAAATCCTTAAATAGAAATTTAGTAACGTAGGAAAGTTTTGGCGGAAAGTAATTCAGAAATAGATCTCCCATTCTAATAAAACTGTTAGCGATTTAGAGATTTGTTAGCATTTTAAATACAAACATTTAGTTTTTTTTCCTACCACTGCATAGAACTCATTTGCTAATTTTGTGATACTAAAAATATTTTTAAAATCTCCAATCTCTTATTATTTTGAGGTGCCACTCAACCCAATCATCAGCTTTCTGTTTAAAAAGTGAGGACACCATTTTTGCGAGTTCGACATCGGGGGTGCTCGGGGTGACCGTCGAACGCGTTCAAGATTTTTCTTGTACTGAATATTTAAGGTTCAAATTACCTGCTCCACAACGCGAAGCTTTCTGACATAATTCCTGACTCATTTTTAAACGCAAAGGCATAAAATGGGCAGGACTGACTATGGAAGCAATTTGGAATCGAAATGAGTTTTCCATTTTTTGATAAATAAATTACTTATCGAGTTATAAGCAATTCGTGTCACGTGACAACTGGTTTTTATTTTCTTTCCCTGTTACGTCGGGTATTTGGTACAATACGCTGACTTTGACACTCTTTTCTGAAAGATCTTCTGATTTTACTAAAAAATGGAAAACGTCTTTCAATTACAGAGTTTCTGAATAAAAACAAAAGCCAATTTCATGCGTTTCCGAACAAAAACGAATTAAAAATATGTCATAAAGTATATGTCATTCCTATAGCAATTTATTACAAAACTGGTCAGTGCTTAATAAGATATCACCTCTGTTAAATATATTGCTCTTTTCAATAGAGTGTAAAAAATGAAAAAATCGTATTTAGGAAATCTGATTGCAGAATAGTATTTATATTTATGTCGTAATTATTTTATAAAGACTATTAAATCCATTTTTATTTAAAATTTATGTTTACTTTGGACGCCTAAAACAAATGCAACTGATTAAAAAATATATAAAAATTTAAATTTTCACAGCTTATTTCCAAGAATATTAAACTCTCTCATATAAAAACAGAATATTATAGTTTTATTAGAAGTTATTTGTCAGCCATATAAACTATAAAGCATTTGAAATGTCTTTATTTAACTGTTTTCTTTCTATTCTTTTTCTGGAAACACCTGCTAGATGTTACTTTGTGGTAAACATTACTGCGCAGATCATGATCGCAGATGTTGAGAGCAGACGATTATTTTCATCGGCGGATTAGAGTGTGTGGTGTTCTTTTAAGTTTGTGGAAGTATATTGTGGAATTTATACCGTGAAAATAAATTAACGTTTTAAAGTGAATCATCCATTTTAACCTATCCTTATGTCTAGCTGGGTGCGTTATTAAGGTCTGCGTGATATTTGATATATCAGATCTATGAACACTCCTAAGCTGGACACTTTGAAAATTAAAGCAGTGGATTTGAGTCTCATTTTTCAATGAAAAGGAAGCAGTCAACGACCATTAAAACTTAATCCCTAGAACTGGTGGTTTTACTTATAGATTAGCAGGTAACGTTTAATGTCTTCGCAGTTTTGTTAATAGTGCATATTTAGTAATGGTACATTAATAGTGCATTATTTAAATGTTAAGATGTTTAAATCTTTTTTTTTTAATCACTTGTATAAAATTTTATCTTTAATGTTTTAAATCGTTTTAAATAGAGAGTTTGGAAAAAAGCTTAAAGTATTTACTAACAATATATATTCTAAATGTAAAGCGTTATTTATAACGAGGAATGTATTTATATTTTGCGTTTCTCAGTTCAATTTTCATAGTTATTCATTGTAATTAAAAACATTGCAATTTAAAACTATTAATATTTGATTTACAATTTGAAAATTCCTTAGCTAGTGGAGGTTTTGAGAAATAATTTTCTGGTATATTTGAAATAATTGCGACAATTTAACTCGTTACAAATTTAGTTGTCAAGATATGTCAATATGAGGTGCACAAAAATAATGAATATTGATGAAACAATAAAACAGCTATTCAGTTAAGGTAATTTTTCCAGTTATGTTATCGAATTTTTTCTATAGTAAAAATTGATATTTATGCTCTGCATTTAGTATTCTATCAAAAACTATAAATAAAATAATTTGTAAAGAAAAAAAAAATTTTTTTTTCTTTGCGTTTATGATCCGAAGTTTTAAATTTCATTTGCTTCGAAAAATATTTTATTGCTTGATACAATGTTTATTATTTAATAATATCGCACAATAGGTAGATCTATTATTTAAATGGATTCCTAATATAAATTTTTCACAATGCTTATTTAAAAATCTATACTTTTATTTTCATTAAATTTGTAATCAAATCCAAAATAACTAATTTCTGAATTCATTTTTATTCGGAAACACATGAAATTGGCAGATGTTCTTATTCAGAATATATGTAATAGAATGGCATTTTCCATTTTTGACAAAAGATCTTTCAGAAAACACTATCAAAGTCGGTATTTTGAACCGAATTTCCGACGCGCAGCGTCAGAAACGGAAAAAACATGACCAAAATTGCTCTTAAGCATTTCATTTATCTAAAAATGGAAAACGCTATTCATTCCAAATCGCTTTAATAATCAGGCATGCAAGTGCCAAGCGTTTAAAAATTTGTTCATAAATGTGTCAGAAAGTTTCGTGATACTGAACGAGGGGAAATATGGCAAAGTATACACATTTAAAAACTTCAATACTTACAAAATAGCATAGTTTTAATTATTGTCAATATTTTTGGTGGTTACATAAAACAAATGGAAGTCGAAGTTATTTTTAAAAGTGGTTATTTGCACAATAGAATTTCATATTATTAAAATATTTAATTTTATTATAATTTTTAATGGATTCATCTATTATTTTTATATTAGTATGCGTTTTTTACATTTATAATTTTCTTGTTTAACGGCTACATTAGCCGGTTTCCCAATCAGATGCAAAGTTTTAATTTGAATACGAGTTGCATAAAAAAAATGATTGCCGATCTAATCCTTATCGTCGATCTTATCCGTATTTGGTGAAATCTTGTTATCCGAATCTATGCGAAATCATTTATCAGGTTCGGTCGGGTTGTGGGCCTACAGAATTTTTGTTGTTGTTGTTGTTGGGTTAGGGTAAGATTACGGGTTGAATGTAAATATAGTTTCAGTCAACCATCATTCATGTTCAAGTAGACATTAAATCATGTTCAAGAAGTATATAACCGGATTCGTGCATGACTCTAGATCCGAGCCGACATTAGAAATTGTATCGTAACACAATTTCTGATAAAATCTGGTTACTTGGTCGTATGCAAGATTCTATTCTGAACAAGACTTACAGTAAAAACATTACACCCGACTCGGGTCAGATCGGGTTCACGAAAATCAGGTCACACGACAACTAATCCAAATCTATTCTGTAGCCAAACAAATCCAAAAAGATCGATCCGAAGTTTCTGGATTGTATTCGGGTAAACTCTGGTCACCCGACCCGGTGCAGTGTCGTCACAAACGTCACAAACTTGAACCATAAAAAAATTTTCATCCGAACAATCCGTATAGGATTCGGGTAAAATCTGGTCACCCTATCCGATGCAGATTCGTCACATTTTTCACATTGAAGTCGCACGGTGACTTCAATACATAGTCACATTGTGTAGTCACATTGTGAGGTCACAGAAAGCCTTGAAAACGGCCATAACGACCTCGCATTTACGTCACAGTGACTTTTCACATCGACGTCACGTGACGTCACGACGACTGTCACAAAGTCACAGTGTGACTTCACAGTGACGTCGCCGTGATGTCACCATGCCTTACGGGAGATGATAAAACGCCACATTTAATAAACCAAAATGAGTTGAACGACCTTGTGCGAGACTTGCAATTATCTAAAACAGTGGAACTTATTGACACCAAATGTCAAATTAACTTATTACCGAAATCGAAGTCAAATTTTCAGCAGTTATTTCATAAAAAAAAGGGTCATCCATAGATTCCTAGGAAGTCATAAAGATGAAAATTATGAAAAAAATATTGCTGTTTTATTAAAAAAACTATCATGCAATAGGTGTGAACATGTCTCTGAAGGTACATTTCTCCATTTACACCCGGATTTTTTTCCTTAAAACTTGGGCGCCGTGAGTGACGAGCAGGACGAGCGTTTTCACGAAGAACTTAAACTTTTTGAAGACAGACACAAAGGTTTTTGGGACGAAAGTATGTTAGGGGATTACTGCTGGTCTATTTTAAGAGAAACAGATCAAGGAAATTATAAAAAGAAGAGTAAAACCAATCGTTTCTAATTTTTTCTTTTTATATTTCATGTAATTATTATTTTTAAGTATTTAATAAATATTTTTTAACTAGACGTGACAGATTTTTTTCAATAATTTTCCCCTACTCAGTGCACTAGAATCTATGAAAAAATACACATTTCGGTGAAAGTGTATAAACCGTGTAAACCAGTGTTATTTTTTGTGAGTAGTAAAAAATTACATAAAGCAGATTTACGTAGTTTAATATTACATGAAAAATTATACATTTTCACAAAGAAATATTTCTTATAAAAATATTTCCTGTAAATCACGAACTCATTACTGTTTTTTATTAAACACTGCAGAATCCGTTATTTCACTCTATCTATTAATGAAACATAATATTAGATGTAAAATTCTTTTAAGAAAGCTTTCACTATATCATCTATAAAGTACATTAAATAATGAAAAAAATCTATCTATATTTTACAAAAAAAGATATAAGAAATTAAACTTGATATTTTCTCGAAAGCAGCTGGCTGCAATTAATGAAACAGTTTAATTCCACGAACCTTCATTATTGGACTCATAAAGATAGTAATAACGAAATAAATGTATTACTTTAGGGAAATGTTTTCTTTCCTTCATTTTTTATTACTTTTTTATTAAAGAAAATATGATCATATATTATCTGGTTTACATGGTTATTTTTTAATTTTCAAAAACGTGATTTTGACAGAGTTTTGAAAGAATTAATAATATATGGGTAAAAATTAATAAATGTGGATAAACTGTTTCAAATGCTGTTTTCCACTTTTCTTTTCAAAATGAAAAAGGAACCAATCGAAAAAATTGATATTATACGTATGAAATACAGTTGTGCTGTTTTTCAGAAACTCCAATAAAGGTAAACATTTAACATATATTTACATATAGGCAAGTATGATTATTTTTTGTAAACCTATCTTGGGATATTGTGCTTTTTTGTATTAATGATCCAAAATGTGTACTTAGAAATAATAATAAACAACTCAAGACAGTTTTTTAAGAATATTCCTAAAGAGTGTAACCTATTCGGATCCAAAATAGCTTTATTTTTTAGAACAAATTACCCTGTCGTTAATAAAATAAAAAATAGCCATCCAAATCACGAAATTTAAGGTTTAAGTTGTAAATTTAACGAATACGTCATTTAGGGAAATCTAAAGAATAAAGTTAGTTTAAGTACTAACCATATGATAATAGGCTAAGGAAGAATGTTTCAAGACGTATGAAAAATGTCATATTACAACAGGATTGGACATTAATTTTATTCTCTTTTTTATGTTTTACCATAAATTATTCGTTCGGAAATGTAGTCAAAATTTTGTATTTAAAGAGAGAAACAATATATCACCAACGTGATAATGAAACATAAATGGAATCATAGTAAAAACTTTATAGACATTTACTATGATTACTACATGCGTATAATAGCAAAAATTATTATTGAAACAAAATGATAACGAACAAAAAAACATGTCTTATGATTAGGATGTCAAGTTCGAATAGGAATAATTTGTAACAATTTTTAAAGCAAATATAATTAAATTCTTAAAGCAGAATTACCCAATTCATTATTGAAATTTAAATCAAACAGTTTATGACACACATATTTTGCATTTACCACCAAAATAACTTTAATAATAAAAGAAAATTCGAAACGAAAGATTCGTGTTTGTTTATCCACAATAAGGAAAACATTTTTATGAAAAAGTATTTATTTTACAAATTACAAAAATAGATGTCCAATAAAAACATATGTTCAAATGTCTTAAAAACTTAAAAGATATTAGTAGTGCATAATACTTTCCTAGCGCTTTCGGCTCTAAACTAAGCAATTATCAAGACTTTCAATCAGGTCTCCGCTGATTGAAATCCTTGATAATGGCTTAGTTTAGAGCCGAAAGCGCTAGAAAAGTATTATATACTACTAATATATTGCGTTTTAAAGTTTTTAAGACATTTGTACATATGTTTTTATCGGACGTCTATTTTGCTAATGTGTAAAATTAATATTTTTTTTCATAAAAATGTTTTTCTTACTGTGTAAAGTACTTACTCTCAAAAACGAATGGAAACTATAAATCACGATCATACTCTTCATTCTTTGTATTAAACACTGCAGAAACCGTTATTTAACTCTGTCCAGTAATGAAACATAATATTAAAATTTCAAGATAAAGCTGCCGTTATTTTTTATACAGAAGATTTAATCACAGGAGAAATATTTCCGGGATTTAAAAAACAATTTCTATATATTGGAAAAATGAAAAATAAAAAAAGAAGAAGCAATGAAACTTGATATTTGCTCGAAAGCAGCTGGGTGCAATTAATAAAGGGCTTTAATTCCCAGAACTTCCATTTTTAGACTCAAAGAAATACTAATAATTCAAGAAAGGTTTATTTTGTAGAAAATCTATTTTATGATCATTATCGACATTTTCTGTAGCAAATGCAGTCAAATTTTACCCATGTTATCCATATTTATACATTAAATTGTAAAATATTTATTCTCGAATTTGTTTTGAAAGAAAACGCATGTTGTATCGTAAAAAAGTTTTAAACATGGTAAATGTTGCAGATAAATTTTCATTATTTTTAACTTAATTTATTTTAACCTCCCCGTTAGAGTAGCTAGCCGGTATTACGAGAGTGAGACATCACAAATGTTCCAAATGGTTATAATCGAAAGGTGGCCTAAACAGGGATGACAGCGCTCCGACCCGAATGTCCGATTTTTACCACTAAATTTTAATACTATTCTCCAGAGTAATGAATTTTAGAAATTTTGTCCTTGAATAAGGTGATAAATACTGTTAAAATTTAGCGGTGACAATCGGGCATTCGAGTCGGAGCGCTCTCATCCCTGCCTAAATTTATTTTAAAGGATATTTTATGTCGTCCCAATATGACGATCAGGTAACCGAAATTGGTGACTCCACTTGAAATCAATTTCTTAAGGGCATATTCACAATCTAAATCAACTATCGGTTAAGAGGGAAAAACTTAGTCGAACGCTCAAGTGGTATTAATGGTGAATACCATATAAGCGTTCCACTAAGATTTATCCGCTTAACCGACAGTTGAAATAAGTGACCATGGTGAATTAGACCGTTAGCCATTTAAAATTGCCCACAAAATGGGACATGCCATCTTCGGAGTGATGAAAATACAATTAGTTTCCCACGACAATGCCGATAAAAGGAATTACATTTGGGTTACTGTTCTTCCGTATTCCGGTCGCAGTGTTGTTATAGATATGTAAAAAAGTACTTTTCATAGAAAAATGAAATTTTGCATGTCAAATCGTATTTTTAAAATTAGTATAACCATGAAACGTAAAAAAAAAAAGATTTTTTATATCTTATAGAAAAATTATCGAAATATAGCGTTTTCAATTAAGTGAATTGATAGTCAAATAAAACCATTACAATTAAACGAGATGCCATGACATCTATTCTTAGATATATGTTTTGCAGTATTTTTCCTATTTTTTAACTAATATTAACGTGAAGTTATTATTAATAAAAATAAATTCTCATTTCAAACTGTTTTCTAAGCATTCTGTTTTAAAAACACTTAGTAGAAATCAATGCCAGTTAGAACTTATGTGTATGTTGCATCACCATGTAAAAATACATAAATATTATCGTTTGCGTCTAAAATAAAAACTTAAAGACGTATTTTTAAGAACAAATATCCGTGTTATTTATAAATAGTTAAATGTAATTCTTAATTCTATTGATAAATGTGTAATCTAGATTTTGAATATTTTTTTCAAAATAGTATGTATTAACATTGAACATACAGACATTTTTCGTATTACATTTTCTACTGCTGCCGCTTGTATGATGTATTTACTACGCTTTGTTAGTACATAAAACAATAATATAATTATCGATACAGTGACTAGCGTAATTTATATATGGATAATAATACTTATAATTTATTTGAGAGACGAGTTAAACCAATGGATGTTGGATTCCAGTGTTCATCAAATGACGCCAAAATGTGCCTAAAATGACCTACAACAAAACGAGTGTACGCATGGGTTAAAATATCTTGAACGAAAGTGAACAGATTATCATTAAATCTTTTATTATGGCTGTTCTCAAATCCAAAGCTGCTACTTTCACACGCGTTTTTCAATTCATTTTTGTTCGTAAAAGTAGGAAATTGGCTGGTATTCTCGAGAAACAATGTAATCGAATGACGTTTTCTATTTTTATAGTAAACGCAGAAGAATTTTCATAAAACACTGTGAAAGGCGGCGTTTTGGACAGAATTTTCGTGCGGCAGCCTGTGAAAGGGGAAAAACGTGTCGTCACGAGACATGAATCAATTATAACTCGATAAGTAATTTATTTATCAAAAAATGGAAAATTTATTTCGATTCCAAATCGCTTCCATAGTCAGGCCTGCCAAATTTATGCCTTTGTGTTTAAAAATTAATCAGAAAATTTTGCGTCGTTAACCAGGTAATTTGGGAACCACCTTAAATGTAGAACCATTAATTCCCCTTATGGAAGTGTGGATCATTTCTTGTATGAAGATGACGATGAAGAAGATGTAGGACAAAAGGAATAAAAATACTAAGATGATTAAGACGATGCAAGTGGAGTTGAAGATCCAGATGTTAGTGACATTTTATTGTAGGTTTATAAAAGGTCAATGTACTGTTCAAAAGTAATTACAGATTTTTGCTATAAATATTTTATTCACAAGTTAGGTATTGCCATTCTCTTACTTTCATATTTCTTCTTTTATTCTCATATGTCTTTCATTTTCATGTTTGCGGACAAAGTGATAAATTGCGGGGCGTATCTTATATAAAGGAGCATAGTATTATACACAGGAAAATAGGCATCTCTAATGGGATTTACATTCGATAGGTGATTTAAATTAAAAATGTGTTGATGCATATTAGTTTTACAAGATATAATTTAAGCATGTAAAATTTCAGAAGTGAACGTTATAAACATTATTTCTATACATGACTTTGGTATTAAAATATTTAATAAGACTTTAATAATACTTGGAACATATATTTTATCGGTACTGATTATGCAAAGACAGTTTAGCGTAAAGCACAAAAAACTAAACAAAGTAATCTTGCGATAACGATATCCGATTTTTTTTTGCTAGTAGAGAATTACTGAAGCGAAACAAAGTTCCCTAAACTTAAGTATAAATTTACATCTTAAAAGCATCTGTTCTGTTATTCGTTGGGAAAAAGTTTTACGAAAGACAGGATAAAATATCTTGCATATGTGTAAATCCAACTTGTTTTGATATATATATATATTTAATGGCATTATTTTGAAACAAATTTTATATAAAATTGAATAATGACAACATCATTCAATTCTAGAAATAGGGCATTCTAGATGACTCCCTTATTATCACATTTCAAATACTTCTGTATATATCCTTTCAGGGTACCCTTTCAGTTACATTAGATGTAATTTTACATATTGGAATTAAGAAGAAGTGCTAAAATTTTCTTCACTTGATATTTCATATTTTTGTTTGAACGAAATAAGGTTTTATTACAATAAGGTTTTATTACAAACCAGTTAAGTTAATGGCTAAGCGCTGATTCAAACTTTAAAGTTGCTCTAAAAACGTATTTTCTTTGAAATTGGAGATGGATTTAGAGACCATTTAAGCAAAAGTTTACATCTTTTATACTTAATAATTATTATTACCAAATAAAGCGTTGAATAGTTGAATACATTTGCAGTAGCTAAATATGTTGCAATGGATGATTACAAATGGAAGATTTGATATCTGTCACAATTTATTTAAACTCAGATAATTAATGTATGTAAGGATATATTCAGCATTCTTTGCCAAATGTTGCTCTTAACAAAACTGTCTGAATTTAAAGAATGGAGACTTCTTTAAAAATATAATTATATTTCTATTTAAAATTTAATTTCCTTTTAAACGTTTTCAATGAGATTTAAAGGGTTTGAAAGCCTATGAAATGTACGTACTCAATAGAAATTAAGCCATGTTTTGGTAATGATTTGTTTTGTAAAATATTCATACCATAACCCTATAATCGATAGAAGTTTTTATGCATTTTAAAATTGCTGCAACGTAGAATGGGATTATTCTTTAAATACTTTGTAAATGCATTATTAATGAAATTATAATGTAATACTCAGTGAGCTTTACATATTAATGTGGCATTTGTTTGAAAATTATTTTATTTTAAAACAATTTTATTAAACAATTCTCCATAGTTGATATAAAAACTTTGTATGTTAAAGAAAATATCCAGAAACGATGTGCAATATAAAATTTATTTACTTTATAATAATTTATAATTATAATCATGGATTAAGATATAATTGTCTTAAATATTAATATCTTTAAGAAATAACACACATGCAATTAATACACACAGGCCTCACTTCATTTAAACCAATACTGTATTTGTCCATGTCAAGTTAATATCCAAGAAAAAAATAATATTTCGAAATACAAATTGAGGACAACTGTCGTTCAAATTTTAGAATTAAAAATATTTAACGTTCACCAGAAGGACCCGTGCGAAGCTTTCGCGCTGCAATTTTTAAGATTAATTCCTGGTACGTTTTAGCACTAATTTTTAATTAACTCATCTTTTTTTTTTTTAATGAAACAACTCGTTTTAACGAAATGTGGGTGTATAATCTCAGAAACTTGTTCAAAAACTTTTCGAATGATACCTCATTCAGCGTTGTATGTTTTGTATGTGTATAGAAAACAGATGTTGACAACAGAAATAATGTGTAATATATGATGATTGCTTGTGTATAAGAAAATAGGAATAGATTGCCAGAAAAGATTTTGCCAAATTTTCTTCTCTTGCCAACGTTATTTCTCTAGGTTGCCAAGACCCTTATACTGAAAAAAAAAAACGAAGTATAAAAAAATAATAATAAACACTGAATCAGACGTTTAGATAATCCATATGATATCATTTCCTCATATTTTGCAAAACTGTTCCAGAAATGTCTTAAATACATAGATCAATATTTGGCACACCAATTTCTTGCAAGTCTATCGGAACTTGAATATGGGATATTCAAACTTTGTGGTCCAGCAGCCATTAAGTGACGTCAGACTGCGCTTGTGTATTAATAGCTTAAAGAAATATTAAAAAATAAATATTTAAAATTTTTCTGAATCCTAATGAACTGTATATCTAAATGGAAATAATCCTTAAATTACGTAATCTACTAGTGCTCGATACATAGCCATGAATAAACAAAGAAAACAAATAAACAATTGGTGACGCACGCGTAACAATTAAATAAAAACCCGATTAAAAGCTCGATATATTTTTTCAAAAAGTACGCGCAAGAAATAAATTAAAAATCGTATTTTAATTGCATTATAGGATGACGTCATCTTATAAGGCAGTATTTTATTTTTCTGGCAACACTGAGTTGAGAAAACTTTCATTTCCTGTATGAAAACAATGTCGATTTAATTTTTAATTAACAGCAATTTTTAATAAAAAAACGTTTTAAAGAAATGTAACTGTACTATGTCAGCAGCCTGTTCAAAATCCTTTCATATGGTATTTTATTCATAGTTCTGAGTTTTGTATTTTCTTAGAAAAATGGATGTTGGCAACAAAAATAATATATACGATTATTTGAGCTGATACATTAAAACCTATTAGAATACCATTTCAATTATTTCATGCAGTTTTAATATTGAACTACTCCGTAATATAATGCTAAGGTTGCAAACCCATTTCAATTTACTTGCACTTACTTAACTTTTAAATATAATTTATGTTAAAAGATATTCAGCAATTTGTTCTAATAGTTATTCTTTCCACAATTTATTATATTGGAAAGAGGAGAATTTCCCTTTAAGTAAAATTGTACATTTCAATGTTAAATTTAATTTGCGTTGAAACAATTTCAAATAGATTTAAAAGCCTTTGAATTCTGATCAAATGTAAACTCTTAATAGATGTTAAACCATGTTTTGACAATTCCTTGTTTTTCGGAAACGCTCTCAACATAATCCTATGAATATAAGAACATTCTATACAGTTTAAAACTACTGCAACGCATAATCGAATCATGTCAGCATGCATATAAATAAATTCATTATTAATTAAACAATACTTTAGTACTCACTAAGTTTTAAATTTCATTGCGGCATTTGCTTCACATAACTTTCTATGGAAATAATTTTATTTTAGGGCTGCGAAACAAAAAGTACTAGAAAAATAAGGTGATAAAAGAATTATCCGTAGTATAATATATATATATATATATATATTATTGCGAAAGAAAATTTTATATCTAGGAGCAATTTGCAATATAAAATTTATTATATTGTTAATAATTCGAAATAAATTGATTGTAAAATGTAATTTAAATTTAAATTAATATCTTAAATTATCTACTATATCACCCACAAAGACATACCAACGTCATCTAACAATATGACCTTCATTTGTCTACTTGATGTACATATTAAACGTTATAGAAACCAACTTGCACTACCCGATTAAAGATGTCTGATATCCAGGAAGAACATAGATAAAAATGATATTTAATTCAAAACTGCTATTTTATTTATTTATTTATTTATTACATTTACTATATTTTCTTAAATTACTCACCAGCTACATGAAAAAGCATTTTTAGTACTTATGTATTAGCCACATAGAAGCGGTCAATCGAAAAAAAAAATCATTATTTGTGAAACCTTCGTGCTACTGATTATTTCAGTGTTTAAGCGTGTAGTTCAATTACATATCTGTTCAATTCATGTTTTATTTACTTATTTGTGAAGTTTTGGCAATTTACTTATGAGATAAACAAACAAATTCTGATTTTTTTTTACATTGTTTTAATTTGAAAGGATTTTTTTTCTGTAATTGGGTGGCACGCAAATTTTAAATATTCATACTTGAAAATTATTTTAAAAACTACTAGAGGTCCCGTCCCGGTTTCGCTAGGATAGACAAAGTGTCGACCTCCTTGGAAAAATGTCTTACTCAAATATCTAATGAAAAATGAGCAATAGTTGTCTTATTCGTTTAATCTTTCATAATAGGGTTCATTGACGATGTTAGCGACGAAATCGTTTGTGTGTTTAACTAATTTCAGCAGAATGATTTAGCTGTATTTTATGTATTTCATTGTTGTAATTTCATTGTTATAATTTCATTGCTGCAACTATTGTCGCGACTTTATTTTTGTAACTGTGTTATTGCCAGATTCATTCTTTTTTACCTGCCTTGCTCCATTTAACTCCTACCAAATCTTTTTAAGCAAAGAGGAGAGTTTGAATTTTTAAAAAAGTCCTTCCGGCCTGTACCGGAAGGAAAAAGTAGCTTTCATAGTCCACGTTTAAAAAAATTCAACTCATTTTACTCAAACACCTGAAGCTATATCGCTTGGAACCCGATTATAGAAGATTCAATTTCGGTTTTCGTTAATACTGAATTTGAAAACGAATTCCAGCATTAGAATTACAGCACAACAAAAGTCAGATTGTTGTAAAATATCAGCCACCCTAGCATTTCAAACTACAATATATCTGCCATTTTTTAAGATAAAGCCAAAACAAATATGTTCCGGAATCCTTGTATCACGATGTAATACTTAACGGAAACAGCTTTTTCAATTTATAATTATTATACATATTTTTGAATTAAAAATATAAAACAATTATCTTGCCGCCATTTTGAAACAAGAGGGCGCATGAAGCTGGACATCGAACTCGGTCGAGACCTTGGTATGTTTTGTACACATGATCAGTCACATTCATATCGGTTCATAAATAGACAGTTACAGCATAACAAATATCAGATTGTTTCAAAATCTCAGTCACCCTAGAATTTCAAATTACCATATCTCAGCCATTTTTAAAACATAACATAAAAACAAAAACAAAAACAAATGTTCCAGAATCCTTGTATTGTGTTCTAACGCATAACAGAAACATTTTTTTTCATTTTATAATTTTTTTGTACATCATTTTGAATTTTTTAAAACTAAAAAAAAAAAAAATTAACAGGCCGCCATTTTTAAACAAGATGGCGGATGCAGTTGGCCATAATGCATAAATAAGAGAATTACAGCATGACATATCTACCCTATATATATAAAATCCTAATCTACCCTATATATATAAAATCCTAATGAAACGAATTTGTGAAACGATTTTATGAAACGAATTTATGAAACGATTTTATGAAACGACTGATTAAACGACTGATTATGTTTCAGGGCTATTTTTAATAAAATATTAAGCGCTTGATGGTGAAATTAATACCAATTGTCCATAAAAATCCGCGGATGTTAAAACTGATAATAGAATTTTGAAATTGGAATTAGTTTTCGAGATATTAATTTTTTTCTAATTTTAATAACATTTCTGTAATGATGGCAACTAATTACTCAGTTTTTTGTGGCAAAAAAGACAAAAAAATTGAAAAGGATCCCGATAGGGTTTATTGATTTCTTTTTATTCGTCATTTTCAAATTGAAATTGAATTTATCTTTTATTTCAATCGATAATGAAGAGAAGATTGTGATTAAATTATGTTTTTCAGGAAAATTTGAAAAAAAATCACATTTCTATCGTCAGGATTCAATCGTCTGTCAGCATTTAATTTAATTTATAAACTGAAAATATTTTGAATACATTCGTCCAAATGACGTCATTTATGTAAACGCAAAAGAAAGGGGGGGGGGGGAGGAATTCATAGTAATTATTGCGCAGCAGTGCAATACTTATTTATTTCTTATTATTTATTGATATCATTTTGTTATTTTTTTTGTAAAATTTAATTAAACGAATTTATAAAATCACTAATTCGGATATTTGAAACGAATATATAAAATAATAATTGCCCAAATGAACGGAAGGAGAATAAAATATCCTGCTTGATTTTCTTTACAATTTTAATGAGAATATGACATCAATTATGGTAAAATGACATTTATTCCTTTCACTCTTTTATTGGCAGCAAGGAAAAAAATCCCCCTATACATTAAAGAAATGCTATTAAAGTTTAAAACAAATGAATATTTCAGTAGCATTACTTTTTTAATAATGAATTATATGTTTACACATAAATAACAAAGCCTTGACGAAACAGAGAAAATAGCCTTGGCAGAAAAGGAAATTTGGCAACATACTTTCTGTCAACCTATTAACTTTGTCATTTCGTATACAGAAGCAATTTTTCAATATTTATACAATCTGTTTAGCGTAGAATGTCATTTATCCTATTTTATATATAATCAGAAGTAATTTGTATAGAAAAAAAAACAATAATAATATACGTATAATTAAAATACGCATATAAACAAAAAAATCGTCGAATTTGTTTCCATGGCTGTTTATGTCATTTGGCAGCAAATCTCACTTTCTGATGCCCGAATTGCGCCAAACTTTTTAAAAAAGCGTCAAGACCCCTATAATAGAAAAGTACCAAAAGTTCATTGGGTTTGTTTTCAAAAATTTTGGCAACAAATCTATGTATATTAACGAATCTATCCCTTTTTGAAGCTCGAAATACGCCAAACCTAAAAGCAAAGGATCCTATACTGGAAAAGTACCCGATTTTCTTATGGACAATATTCAAGTGACATAACATGGTGTAAAATTATCGCGGATAGCAAATTTGTTTAAATATCTCATCAATTGATGCCGAATAAATGCAGGCATGCATGCACAAAATATTTAATTAATATTGTATGATAAATAATTATTAGAAAATTCGTATATACATATTAATTAAAATAAATTTACATATTTAAAATAACATGAAAATATGCATGATGGTGCACTAAAATAGAGAGAAAATTAAAATCTGTTGCTGAAGATGTCTATAAGATAATACTTTTTAATACCGTGGTTCTTAATGTTACTCACAAACAGATGGAATTTTTCTCATCCTTAAACGCAAAGGAAGAATAGAATACAGATCGTTGTTATAAAAGTCCGAGAGGTAGCCACAATTTAAACCTAACCATTTTATACAAGCTGGTTTTCAAGTTGCAATTGATTTTACTTATCAATTCCGAAAACAGTCGTCCGTTGTCGCAACAGCTGTGTATGAAGCCATGATAATCAAAAAATGACCCATTAAAACGTTAAAAGCATGGAACCCCAATTACAGATTTACCAATATTTTTAAAACAAAACACGCTGTCATGTTTTTAGAGGCTCGAAGTCTGAGCGGGGGTTGGCGAGCGTAGCTCGCAGGGGGTAGGCCCCCTAGTATCATATATACATGTATATATATATATTTATAAATCAACATTTGAACGGAGGGTGGTTTGGGGTTCTGGTGGTCATTATCTGTGAAAATATACCAAAATATTTTGGAATTGGATTTCTCCAAACTGCTGAAATAGGTAGCTTTTTGTAATGAAAGCTACCTAAAAATGTCACATTTCTGTTTTAAATGTATATCCTTATTTAACATTTTCTAAAAGATTTAAACGCTTATACTTATTAAATGTAAACTTTTAATGGAAGTTTAATCATGCTTTGGTAATGCTTTGTACATAGCAAACGCTCATGATATAATCCTATAAACTTAGAACATTGTATACATTTTAAAACTTCTTCAATGAAAAATCGATTTATTCTTGAAATACGCTGTGCATTTAAATAAAATCTTTATGCATGAATTGATGCTTACTGTCGAGTTACTATTAATGTTTAAGTTTGTTTGTGATTTGTCCGACATCCATTTATTTTAAAATATTTTCATTTTAAGAAATTTACTTAAAAGGTACTAAAAATTAACTTTAGCTTTACCGGCGACTGTATTGGTTTCTTGATAACATAAAATACTGCGCAATTTTAATTAGATATTTTGGTGATTATTCTCTTAAGCTGGTGATGATAGATACATGCTCTGAATTTAAAGAATTACACAAATCATAAACAGCTTTTAGTTATGGCTATTTTTTTGCGAAACGCAATAATCTTCTAAAATATGAAATTAAAATTTTATTTAGTACCTATATTCTTTAAAATATATCTAGAAAACTTTTCTTCGTGCTCTGCCAAGCAAAACAATAGCCTTTCTTCTACAATCAAATTTTACAAGTTATGATATTTTGAATTTAATGAAATGTCGCAACTTTTGAGCAACAAAAATGCTTTGCAGAAAACTCAAGTATAAAATACTAAACTTTGTATTTTAGTATATATACAGCCACTTCTACAACAAATACCATACCTAAAAGTTGTATTTTTTATATTTACTAAATATGTTACATGGCACATTGCATGGATTTTTAGATACAATTTATAATTAGATTTTATATGTGTATTTTTTATTCCTATATATATTGAAGAACGATGAAATCCATGGCTTCTTCATATAATTTTATTTATATAAAAATAACTAAAAACCATAATGCTTATTTGATGCACCGATTTATCACATACATAATAAAAGTCATGTACAAAAATTTATAAACCTAATTCTCAAATACACACATAAAATATATTAGCTTGTTTAAAACATGAAAGCGAATAACAAATTAATATTTAGAAAAATTCATTTAAGATTTCATTTGTGAAAGAAATATTTGGATCATAAAACTTATAAATCATAAAACAGGATATTTCATCCCGGAATTAGACAAAGCTGCTTCGAATGTATTGAGTATCAGACGATACAAATATCAAGAATTCAATAATAAAAGAGAAGCAAGAATTAATAATTACATTTTAATCTATAGTTTTAATCTATTGATAGCTATATTTGCTGGAAGTGTTTATGTAATTACTCTATGTAAATCAGTTAACATTTTTTCAGGTTTTTGGCTTCCGTTAACTATTAGTGTAAAAAATACAAACCATATAACATTATGAGCAACCTTTTTAAAATAAAAATTCATTATTTCTCAAATTAAAATATTTTGGGCTAATGTTAATATGAAATTTGGAATTCGCCAAAAATTGCAATTCCCGCAAATACTAACTTAACAGAAATATTAAACATTTTGAATTAAAAATAAATAAATTTTTAAATTCAGGATTAACGTCATTGGGGGAAAAAGAATAAATATTTAAATTTAAATATGCATTTCTGCTTTCATAATCTTAGAGTGAAATTCTAAAATAATGTTATAGCAAAGGAGACTTGTTGCTATAGATCGTGCAATAAGGATTGAAAGAAATCAAAGCTATATCTATCAGCCTATTCTAGTTATACTCAAAAGTTACGAGATTAATTGAAAAGAAAAACAGGAATATAAATTAATTTTATAAAGAACAAAAATATCCTTAAGTAACACCAATGTCAAAAATGTCACTCGATGTCTCAGCGTGTTTAACCGATTTGTTTTGATGGCATATATATTTGCTTGTGATTTATGAATTATTTTAATCTTTACGACGATTGCAACAAATCAATCAATTTATAATAATGTTTGTTAAAATATGCTTTTTAACACTTTCCAACTTAGTTGAAAAGTGTTTTTGACTTCGGTTTGTCTGCTGTCTGTCCGTGCTCTAACTCCCGTAAATATGCTCGGATTGCCCGGCAATTTTTATATGTTATTGCCGGTATCTATAGCATGTTCCCTATTTCAACTGACGTGTGTAGCACTTATAGTTTTTTTACAGGGACACTCAAAAATATTCCATTACATTACGGTATATGGGGAAAAATCATTTGCGGCTTATTTTAATGATGTTACACAATTTCAAACACATTGTAATTGATATATATCACTAAGGTGCATTACAAGAGGCTTACTACAGAATATTGTGTGTATAGCAGTCATCGTTCATTTACAGAGACAGTCAAAAGAATTCCTTTTCATTACGTCTATAGAGAAAAATCTTTTGCGGTTTAATTAAATAACGTTTCACTATTTTAAACGCATTGTAATTGATATATATCACTAAGGTGCATTACAAAAAGTTTACTACAGAATATTGTGTGCATAGCAGCCATCGTTCATTTACACACACAAAAGAATTCTCTACTTTATGTTAACAATAATTCCTGGAAGTGCGTTTTAAGTTACTGAACGCGATTTTAAATTTACCTCACTTTTTGTCTATTACTTGGTGTGTATAAATTCTGTAGATCACATACAGCGCAGCACAAAAGTTCGCGTACACATTTCCGTTAATTGACAAAAACTCCAGATGGAGAATTTTAAACTGTGCTACGCGTTTCCTAACTAAACTAAAGTTTAGCATCCTATGTAGTATATATACAAATCTATCGATCAGATACAGGGCTGAATAAAAGTATTAGGATATTTTTCCGAATATTGTGTATGGTGGAAATATATGTTGGAAATTCCGGAAATTACGTTTTTTAATATGTTATGCGTTTTCCAAATTGTTTACTTAGATGTTATCTTTCAGCTTATTAAACGGTAATGGTTTGTAAAATTATTTTGGAAGCGTTGTAAAGTGTTACATAATCTATGCTTGACGCATGATTTTTCTTTTTTGTTGGATCTTTAGTTGTGTAAAACACACTGCAATTACACTCTCAGAAATAAAACACTCAATTTTGACGATTCCGCAATCCTCAGGCCTCATTTCGTTATTTTTGACAATCATTTCGTCACAGAGTCACGTGGTTTTTGACGAAACGTGAATCCTTAAATATCTGACGAAACTGTTTCCTCGCTGTCAAAAAAAAACCTCTCACTTTTGACGATTCCGCAATTCTTGAGCTATATTTCAACATTTTTTACAATCATTTCGTCGTCTCAAAATTAAGTGATTTTTAATGAAATGAAGAATCTCAAATATTTGACAAAAATGATTCCCCATTCCCGGCCAGATTATTTTTGTTGTTACAAAATCGTTCAAAAAAAGAAAAAAAAAAATTACACAAAAGTACTAAATTTACAATATATTAATGAAAACAGAAACAAAAATATTTCATCCTTGGGGGCCGCTATAACACGGAAGTACCAAATTTCTACTTTATTTGTCATATCTGATAATTTGCGTCTATCCTTTTTGTAACGATTTTATGCATTTCTATTGCTTATTCCAAGATAAATTTTTCTAAAGTTACAGAATTTCGTTAAAAACGCTTAAAAAATTCTTCTAAAGTTACAGAATTTCGTTAAAAACGGTTAAAATAGAAAAATGCGAATATCATTTGGTCCATTTTCGACCGAAAACAACAACCTTTTCCCAATGGTTAAAAAAAAAAAAACTCAGAATTTTAGGAGCTCTTTTTATTTAAGAAATAGATTCATATAACAATCAAATTTAAAATAGGTATAACTGACCCCTTCCCCTCTATAAAGAGTAATCTTATCCGCTAAAATTGATGAACTCGCCTCCAAAATATGCACTTAAAAATTAATTATTTCTGATCGATAAAATAACATATTTTAATCATTCATTGAACAAAGGAAATTTCTCTAATAAATTATATTAATCCAGCCACATTCTAATTATTTATTAACCATAGAAAAACCATAATAATAATCTAGCCTTATTAATTAAAACATGCAGAATTTATAACAGTACCGATAAAAATACAATCTGCTTTCTAAAAATATAAACACACATCAACATCCCGCAAATACTTTTAAAATCAAATAATTCCGAAGTCCCACTAGCTGAGTGGTAAGAGGCGCTGGGCTGTCAAGCTAAAAGTCGCGCGTTCGAACCTCCGTCAGAGGACGATGTTATTTTTCCCCAAGTCAATTAAAGATGCTTCTAAAAACTCCTATATTTGGCAGCACCAACCTTTTTTGGAACTTTCAAAGAAATAATTTGACGAAACTCATTTCTTCGTAATTTGGAGGATGCAAATTTACTCGATTTGACGAAATATTTACTCGGAGCATTTCGCAGGAAACTGTTTCGTCAAAAACGAAGAAAATTTCTTGAAATCTGAGTATTCATTTTTGAGAGTGTAATAAAGGTCATTTTAAATTTTATTTTACATAACTAAAACAGAAATAAAAGTACAGAATATTAATTAAAGAGCATTGAAATTTGTTTCTTTTTTATTCTTTCTTTGATAATAAAAAGTGAATTTATAACATTATAAAATATTTCGCTTTACACAAAAAAGTGTATATTTATTCTCAAAATTTTATGAACTACTTTTCTATATACAAAATCCTAAAGCGTTATTTTCCCATTTGTGTGCAACTTTAAAATTCATATATGATTTTAGATTGAGAAATATGCTTAAAATTCAATTTTTAATTAATTTATTTTTTTATCAGAATGCGCATCTAACCCAAATGGTCTTTTTACAGATTGTGCCTTTTATTTTATTTCTTTATGCTAATAGAATAAAATATGTGTAATAACATTCTACAGAAAAGATGGAAAATACAAAAAATACTTACCTTTCATATTTAAGCATATTTTATTTCGGAATGAAGCATGAACTTATTGCTGCAAATTTGAGAAAGCTAAATAATTAAATAATTGCTTTCATGTTTTGGAAATTGTTAAAATTTTAACACAAAGACAGAGATTTAAACACCGTTGTTCAATATATATATATATATATATATATATATATATAATATATAAAAAAACATAAATATCTAGATACATTCCGCAATTTTGTGTAAAGAGATCATGTAAAAATTTTAAAGTGTAAATTTCGAAAATTAATGGCAGGTTTTTTTCATTAATATACATATATATTACTACCTGCTTTTGAAGACTTTTTGAAATTTCACTGTCTGCAATTAACGAACATTGAAAAATGTAAAGTGTTAATAAAGATAAAATTGATGTTGAAACCTTTATATTACGCTCTGTATATATAATGAATGAATGCATTTTATCTACAATCTTTTATGTATGTATCCGGAATTTAGCACTATATTTGCTAAAATTTGTTTTTGGAATTGATATATTTCCTTTAAATGCTAAAAGATGTAAATTAACAACATAATAAATACACAGTAAAAAAACTTTTATTAGGATGTTTGACATGTTTTGGCTCACTCCGAGTCATTTTCAGAAACAAATGAGAATATTCCATAATTGCACGGTTTTTAAAATACTATGGTTTAATTTTAATGTATTTAAAAAAAAATTACGTACGTTATCTTTTATTTTTACTTGGTTGTTAATTTTCACATCTGTAACCATGGAGTAACTCGAGCCCCAATTTCGATAAGTTAAAAGGTGTTGCATCATTACATATGGTATTTTTGCGTGTTAGTATCTCTATTGTTTATCTTATAATGGATGTATTGTATAGACTGGAGTGAAAAATTATTTTACTTTCATTGAAATAATAAATAATAATAAATAAACTAATAAAAGTTATTTTACTGTGTATTTATTATGTTGTTAATTTACACCTTTTAGCATTTAAAAGAAATGTATTATTACAAGGTGTTTGGAATTAATGCTTTAAAATAATTATAAATAACTGTCGATATTTTGTTTAATTAAAAGAAAAACATCATTGTTGTAATATCATCCAAAATTCGCAAAAATTTATTTCAGACAAGGAAGAATTTTTCTCAAAACATTATTTTTAAAAGGCTATATCGTATAATACTCATGAAATATTTATACATTCCATTTAAAGTATTTAAATAGTATAGATTTCCACGCGAAATTTTTCTCAAAAAGAGACCATTAGTGTAAGTGTTTTACTATCTTCAGTAAAAAAATAATTAAAAAGCTCTTTTCAACTAACTGTGGCTATAATATAATAACATTATAGCCACAATTATGTATTTAGAAATGAGCTCCATATTTGATTAAAATTGGAAGAATATTATTCGTAAATATTTAAAAGTTACAATTGATACCTCCATACATTGAAAAACGATTTCCGTGATATTTTCTAAAATGTGTCAAAATAAGATTTTCACAAGGCAGAATATAAATCAAAAAACATATATATATAAATGAAACTTCCTCATATAATAACCATATACACTATATACATATTTATACATACTATTTAAAATATTCAGATGTCACCGTTTTTATGTCAAACAGTTTTCGGGAAGTATTTATTTCAGCAGTTAAAGAATTTTACTCCCCTTTGACCCATAATTACTAGATGCTTTAAATTATTCAGATATTATGCTAGGGACCTATTCCCATGTCATCTCATCAAAAACACACATAAATGATAATAAGGTATCGGTGCATCTTTTAGTAAGCATTCAAAATACATTTATTTCGATTTTTAAAAAGTGCTTTTATTTTATTTTCTTATGTTAATGTTTTCAGTTTTCTCAAATATTAGAAAATTAAAATTTAATGTATTCACGAGTTATTTAGAGGAAGCGTTAAATTTATAATGTACATGGTATTCTTAGAAATCCAAGTGGGGATTAATATTCCTCAAATATATTAACATTAATATTTTCTCGAGTAAAAAGCTTGTATTTACATAGGAATTTATTTACGATTCTTATTTTTTATCAATGTAATATTTATTGCAACATCATTATATAATGCCTACAGAGATTCTGTTTGGCACAAATTACACATGACACGTTTTTAAAATATTCCACATTACTATGATACCGCAAGAAATTTGTATTATCTTTTATTTACATTTAACTTTTTTTTATTTAAACATGAATTCTTCTTTAAATTATATTATTTTATTCTTAATGTAAAATGTGAAAGAGAAGTCGGATATTTAACTCAACACATTGCACAGTACATATTAACTTAAAATATATTTACAATTTAACAATTGCAATAAAATTGTTATACATGCAAACTATACACAAAAATGTATTACTTGAAACAAACGTATAGAAACAAAATATACAGACATACTTCTTTTGCAGTTTTCTAAATTCTTGCTAGCTACATTGATGTACATATCGAGTCTTGGAATAGGCTTTAAGAAAACTTGTGTTCTACAACATAACAAAATTGTTTATTGCTTCTTGGAATTCTGCAAAGTTTCGTTCATAAAAATGTCGCCCTACACAGCTGGTTTTTCTGCAGCAATTACATAGACGACTGAGTGAATTACATTTCCAACATAGGTATGATTATATTTGTCATTTCCCATTCCTTACCGACATTACCCTACACTGATAAAAATTTGTAGCAAACTTTCCAGTCATTTGAACGTTTTTATAGAATATGGTTACATAACCCGAATTTAACTCTATTCTGGACATAATTTGGGCAATAATACGGCAAAATAGAGTTAAATTACGGTTATGTAACCATTTTCTATATAAACGATCAAATGACTGGAAAGTTTGATGCAAATTTATACCAGTGTACCGACTAATGTTATCTGCAGTTTCCCTTGCTGTTCTGGCGTCACGTATTCTTATACCACTACTTAATGTATCTTGCAGCATGCACTTAGGTGTTTGGCTACATTCATATATGAACATATACTAAAATTTTTGTTGCAAGTCATTTTTACATAAGTCGTATACCGCCAAAAAAAGCACTATAAGAAACAAATTGTTATTTCGTTTAGTGTTGCCATCTGTTAGTCTCCATTCACACCAATTTCTTGTTTAAAAAATATAGATACATGAAAAAAAAAATTGCAAATATGTGTATCCTATAGGATACATGGGTTCTGAGGAGGTTAAGATATCTTGAAGCATGCACTTAGCTGTTTTGCTACATTCATATATGAACATTTATAGTAAACCACATCAGTAAAACACATGTAATGAAATATAACAAGGACTATTGTATGTTACATATGTACATATCAATTAACAAATAATGAATTTTAAAATACTTAAAAGATGGACGAGAAATAAATTTTAAACTTTCAGATAATCTTTCTTAGCTTTTACAGAATGGCTGAAATCTCGCTTAAGTAAATAGATGAAAATGTACACATTTGTAAAAAATCTAAAGAAAGATACATCTCTCTATATTAAAAAAAAAGTAACCATCGCTGCGGCCACCGCTGTCAATTAAGATTTTGTGCCTTGAAGTCTTTCTGGACTAATATCCAGAAAACTATTGCAAATAAAAATTTAAAAATTGGTGGTTTTATAAAAAAATGTTTGATAAACACGCTAAAGTAGACAGTTTTTAAATCGAAGAATTATTTTAAGAGATATTTAAAATCAAAGTTGGTCAAAACAGTTTTCTTATAAAAGTTTTATAGAAACGAAAACTATGCACAGGAATTTAAACATAATTTGTAAGGATATAGTTGACAAGGTTGGGGTGTGCAGACTGCAATTAGTTTTTCAATATGACTCATTTTTTTGAGGTTATATTTCAATTTTTTATTCAAAATTTTCATTATTTTGACGGAGATTTATTTCATATTTCATAAATTCCATTATTTGAATCGTTGCCAATTTGTAAAATAGCGCACGTAATAATATTCCCTTTCAATTAAGAAATGTATTAACACGTGACTATTAAAAACAGAAATAAAACTTTAAAATAATAATTAAATGATCACGTGTTAAAAGCATTAAATGTAGGAAATTACGTAATAAAAATATACTTGCGCGTGAATATTAAAAAGAGAAATACGAGTAACTAGGGAAATTTACGTCACATTTAAAATGATCAAATTACAATATTTCCGAACAATTTCAATTAATAATTATATTTTCATGAGAGATCAATTTATTTCGACAAATCTTTTACCTATTATTGCAAATTTTAAAGCAGCGTAAATAATAATATTTCCTTTCCAATGTCAAAATTCTTCTATTTGTTTATTTGGTGTTACAGTTTAGCGGTAGTTTTATGAAAATTGATTGACGGGGTAATGGAGAAGTATCAAAAGACAAATAAGCGTTAAATTAAAAATTCCTCGATGAAAAAACTAACACGTGTAACGCATCTGATGTCAACTGAATATGACGCGACGCCACGATTATGCACGTTTGGCGTTAAATCATATATTTTGGTGACAGTTACAGTTGTAATCTGTTTCAACAGCAGTTGATTCGACCTTAAAATCCCTCAGTCAAAGGAAAATGAATGGAAACCCTGTTATAGCAGATCGCCACTGGTTGTTTAATTATAATACAATCTTCCGTAACCGTTTTAGAGATGATCAAATCAGAGTGTTTTTAAATCATATGCTGTTTCAGAACGGGGGTTGGCGAACGTAGCTCGTAGGGGGCAGAGCCCCCTAGTTACATATAAAATTTTCCTTTTTTACGATAAATTAAATGTTATATGCTATGCGGCTCTTTACATAAGTATTTTGTTTAAAACATACATGACTCTTAACCTCGAATATATTTTTTTCATTAAATAAATGGATAAATAAACAAAAATAAATAATACAATGAGCCACTAAAATTACAATGCCGTTTTTGTAAAAAAAACATACATGCAATGGAAGCAGCTGAAAAAAAACTTTACTTAATTTAATATTGTATCGATGTACTTATATAAAATTTACCTTTAATTGAATGATTTTATAACTACTTTACCCACACTGATCTAATTTCTTGTTAAAATATCAAAAATACCATTAGTTGGCAAGTACAAGAAAATCATATAAATCGAATAGAATCCTTCGTTTCGAATTACTACATCTCTTAAGAATGCATGTGTGAATATAATAATCCGTAATGCATTCTCTGAAAGTCTCAGTATATTTTACCAAAAGTGAAAGAAGAAATAGTTTGAAGATCTTTCCAATTTAAATTCACAAGGACATGCTCTTCTTTTCAGGAGAATAACCTGTCATATTTTGAAATATTGTGATAGGTTCCTTCTTTGTATGAACTTTATGCTTCTCAAGTTTGAATGTGTAAGAAAGTATGTCATTGTGAATATTACAAGACGTGACAACCGTTGTTGTATTAGACTTTCTAAGAATTTTGTTGGTTAAATAGTAAATGTTTTCTTGCCGTCTCTACATATAATTACTTTCTGAATTTGCATAAATATAGTTTTTTTCTGTGTATATGTAAATAAACGGAGTGTTCCTTCTTATCGTTGGCCAATAATAAATTCTTAAACCGTTAGTTTTACAGACATGATTACAATTGTAATAAATAAATAAATAAATAAATAAATAAATAAATAAATAATGTCGTTATTTATCAAAGAATCCAATTTACGTCAAAGTAATTAAATTTACATACAGTTTATTGGACGTATAAATTATATACTAAAACATGTCTCCCATGCTCTAATAAGTAAAATCATTAAAAAATCTATTTTTGTACAGCTAACACTTTACCGAGTTTTAATACTCAACACGCGTTTTACCGCTTTTAGTGCCGGAAAACGCCGACAATTTATAAGATTTTTAGTGTCATAAATAAGCAAATTTTGTTCGTAGATGAAGGTACATGTTTACGTTTTAATTAGTCTGATATGGAAATTATTTTTCTAGATATAACTTATAGGACGCAGAGACCATAAATAAATAAATTTCCTAACTTTTTTAAAAGTGACCTTTTTGTACGTAAAGCGATTTTCATTTGATGGAAAACCGCATTTGTATTATTGATGATTGATCAAAATCAAAATTGAATCAGCATCTATTTATTTCAAGGTCTAAGAGAATATGAAATTGAAATTCCTAATGATAGTTTTCGTGATACAGTCATTGCAGACATCGTGCAAAACGCAGCACAGTAGCATCGCCTGCTGGATAATATTCACCCAAAACATATCTTTCGTCAAGGTCTAACGTAATATGAAGTTTGAGGATATTCCGTCCATTAGTTCTTGAGATATAGCTATTTTAGAAATTGTGCAAAATGCAGCAGAACAACATCACGTGTTGGGCGATGAACACCAAAACCTAAACAACACCAATTTAAGCCAAGGTATTAATGAATATGACATTTTATTAAATTCGGTGAAGTAGTTCGTGAGTTAGATTGCCGATAAAATGTGTATCACATAAGAGAGAGTCAGACAGATACACACACAGACAGACTCACGGACAGACAATTTCTTAAAGCAGTGTTCAAGACATTCTAAAACGTATCAATCCGTCTAAAATCGGGAGTTGAAAATTTCACAAATCCAATTTTTTCTTGTTTATTGAAGAAAGTAAAAATTACAATTTGTGGAAAATCTTTTATTTTTAGAGTACTTTTCGAAGGCTTCCGAAATTCAACTTATTACATCGCCCATATATTTGTGAATTTTGAAGGTATTTGACTGATATTTTTAAATTCGTTGTTTTGTAGAGTTGACTTTTAAACCATAATACGAAATCTGTCGTATTATGCACACATACGCAATTAAACATTATTTCATATAAAGGCTCATATTTCATTAAATATTTGATATCTTTATATTCTAATTATATTGAGATGTTTATCTATACTAATAAAATAAAGTTTCGCTCCGTGTGTGTGTCTGTTGGCGATGGCTAGGAAAATTTCGCCCACCTAGAAGGCTGTAAATTTAGATTTAGATAGTCCAAACCCTCTCCTGTTGCACCATTACTTCAGAATTTTAATATTTTAATTAATTTCTGAAATATTAATTAATATTCACAAAGAACACTCATCAAAAATACGCTTTTATTCTCTTGGGTTGGTTGGTTCACTGGTTGGCTGCATCCATTCTTCACAGAAGTAATTAAATAAACCAGAGTAACGATGTATAAATAAGGATTTCTAACTAAATAGTGCCAATATGGATTGAAGTTATCAGCGTAGAGGAGCCATGCGAATGTCGCGCCACCTGTACATGACAAATTACACATACGTCCCACTGATTGAAATATTTTCCATGCACATTTTTCTTCATGACATATAGTCGGGTTTAAGTTTTTTTTTTTTTTTTTTTTTTTTTTTTTTTTTTTTTTTACATGACATTTATCATTATGATGGAGATTTTTAATACAGAAAACTTTATTTAACAGATTCTTTTTTATATTTGCGGCAATGAAGAGGGGCAAGGTTTTAATTACATTTAAGCTTCAAGGTGTATTTCTAGAAAGCCGTTACCAGAATTTCCGAATAATAGTGTAAGCCAAATTTCAAATTAAGTTCCTAGCTTAACCAAATGAATCAATCTTTAAAGATGTATTGTGATCCTCCTAATTAGTTACTTGCTGAAGGCCACTTGAACAACCGCCCCCCCCCCCTCCCGGCCCGTCCTTCAAGGTTTTTTTCTCTAACTCTGCTCCGTTTCCATATCTGAGCAACTATTTTTTCCGATTTCAACGCAAGTGGTTCCAAACATTATAATTAACTTAATTGTCACTCTTTATAACATTAAACTAAAATTATGAGTAGCGGTTACCACTATTTACGAATAATAGTTCAAGCCAAATTTGTAATTAAATTCAAAGCTTAAGGAAACGAACGAATTTTGAAAGATGCATAGTGGTCCTCCTAATTAGTCATTTGATGAAGGGCACTTGAACATCCCCTCCCCCCCCCTTCCCCCGGGACCTCCTTCAAGGTTTTTTTCTCTAACTATGCTCCGTTTCAATATCTCAGAAACTATTTTTCCGATTTCAACGCAAGTGGTTCCAAACATTATAATCAGCTTAATAGTCACTCTTTATAACATTAAACTAAATTTATGAGTAGCGGTTACCACTATTTCCGAATAATAGTTTAAGCCAAATTTGTAATTACGTTCCTAGCTTAAGCAAGCGAACGAATTTTGAAAGATGCATAGTGGTCCTTCTAATTAGTCATTTGCCGAAGGACACTTGAACATCCCCTCCCCCCCGGCCCTCCCTTCAAGGTTTTTTTCTCTAACTATGCTCCGTTTTCATATCTCAGCAACTATCTTTCCGATTTCAACACAAGTGATTCCAAACATTATAATTAACTTAAATGTCACTTTTTATAACATTAAACTAAATTTATGAGTAGCGGTTACCACTATTTACGAATAATAGTTTAAGCCAAATTTGTAATTAAGTTCAAAGCTTAAGCAAACGAACGAATTTTGAAAGATGCATAGTGGTCCACCTAATTAGTCATTTGCTGAATGACATTTGAACTTCCCTCCACCTTGGGACCTCCTTGAAGGTTTTTTCTCTAACTATGCTCCGTTTTCTTTTTTCTCTAACTATGCTCCGTTTCCATATCTCAGCAACTATTTTTCCGATTTCAACGCAAGTGATTTCAAACATTATAATTAACTTAATTGTCACTCTTTATAACATTAAACTAAATTTATGAGTAGCGGTTACTCAAGTATTTCTCTAGATATTCAACAAAACGTATAAAAACGAAAGTGTCTGGTAATTTTTGGCCATATAGTGTATAAAGTCGTGTCGTATTATGAGAACATAAGCGACCATGGTAATGCTGTGGCAGAATACCAACAGAGAGCTTAGTTTTCAGATATACTTAAAATGTAGGAAATTAGCTGAATAAGAATAAACAAATAAATGCATATATATGAAATATCATAATTTCTGAACTTAGTTTTGAAATTTATTTTTCAATTTATAATGCTGTGTATATATCAGTCTAAAGAATGTAATAATATATCAACCAAACGTTTTTAAGTGCATAAAGCATTAAATATTTTTTTATTGGCAGGAAATTATAACTACTGACATGAAACACATTGTTGTACTCATGAAACTCATACTAGTGTTAATTTATTTCCTCTGTTATGTGCAGTTATATTGTGATTTCTGATGCTTCTTCTTTATGTTTTTTTTTCAGATTTTAAATAAAGAAATTATATTTAAAGGTTATTTTCATTATAAAAATGGAAAATGAATAATATTTTTTTTTTCAAAAGGGTACTATTATTTTTAAAACAATAGCAACCGCTCTAATAACAATTCCTTTTGATAAATAATTAAAAAATTAAAATATTAACAGTATTCTTCTATATGATTTGGCATATATTTTAATGAATGCATCATTTACAAACGAATTCCTTTAATTACGAAACTTTACAACCACAACTCTTTGATGATTAAAAGTGTTCCTTTCCGTTGCAAATTTTTCTTCTCCTAATATATGTAAATTAAAAAAAAGACTAATTATTACATCTTTTGTTTTCATTTTACAGCGACTAAAATAATAATTGTAATTCTAATACAAAATTCTAAAAAGCCTAAAAAATGTAATGACATTATTTTTTTTTAATAGAGTAGCTTGGCAAATCATAATTGATATTGGCAATGAATTTTTAAAATAAATGCTCAACAACTATTATAATATTACATTACGAATAGTATTATATAATTAAAGAAAGTCTTAACAAATGTTTACCGTTTTTTTAATAACATTATCGGTAGTCACATATTCCTTGAACATTTTACGCATTCAAAAAATAATAATTCCTTGTGTATTATATTTAAAGCTTTTACATCATTTAAAATCATTTAATGCCACTTATTTTCTCTTTCTTTCATTTTTATTTTATAACTGTACATAGCAGGAGTCCTTCTTTTGTAGTGAAAGATTTAACTAAAGCCATTAAATAATAATAATAATAATAATTATATATATATATTTGTCAAACATTTAAAGAAGAAGTATAATATTTTATCGTTTAATTTCTTTTTATGTTACGATAATAGCAATAAATATTTTTATTATTGTAATATATCACAATATATTCCAATTCCCAAGTACATTAAAGTCGGTTCAAATTATTTTTATAAATATTTTATATTATTTTAACTATAACATTATTTAAGGTACTTCTTGTAAAATTATTTTATTGTGTCTCTGGAGTGCAGATTTATAAATTTATTAAAATCATTCCTTTTTCCTGAATCTTAAAAGGAAACTTTTCATTTGAAATTGTACATTTCTAGACTTTGTATGATATTTATGTTTAACATTTTATTAGTTTCTCAGAAGCAGATATGCAGAGAAAAAAAATAACAACAATATATTTGGAATATACCCGGTTTTAGAAATTTATTACAAAGGAGTTTTATGAGAAAATAACTTAAATAACATTTTAATTAACATAATATGTAGTATTTGTACAAATAGTTAGAACCGACTTAATTGCACTTGAGATTTGAACTATATTTGGATATATTTCACTATTAAAAAAAATTATTGCTATTATCTGAACTTAAAAATAAATCAAATGATAACACATTATGCTTTTACTTTAAATGTTTGACAAATGATTTATTTATTTTTTTTTAAATTGCTTATTACGTAATATATTCCTCACGATCTCCTAATATGCAATGATATGTTTTGAAAAATACATCAAAAGTAATTTCTGTTGCTTGACCCTTTGATGCAGTCATAAAAATGTCAATAACAGTTCCAATTTTTGTTAAATTCCTATACGGGTTTGCATGTTTGCGTGTTTTGAATAAAACATTTTAAACCTTTAAAAAAGCAACAAAATTTTATACATAAATTAAGATAATTCTAAATCAAATAATGTAAAATAAGCAAGTGAGATAAAAGAAAGCTGCGCCGCCAGTCTCCTGAGGATCGCCCAGCGCGTAGGCGACCACCGAACCAAAGTCCGGAGGGACTTTTATCGCGCACGACAGGATTTGTATCTCGTACGCGCTTCGGCAGCCAGAAGACCGCCACCTGCGGACCCTCCAACATTAAACCCACGTGTCGACGACGTAAGTCGTTGCGATACGCGGTGAAACCCAGTAGGGGAAACACCACGAGACACTCGGGGACGGGCCGGCGTCCCCCAACAGCTCCGCGGCTGGACACCTAGAAGGGAACCAGGCCCTAAGCCTTAAGTCGGGTTTTTCCTACCCGTACTTGCTTTACCAGAACTCGAGGGATGTGTTCTGGTAAAGCAAGTACGGGTCGGAAGCAAGGGTGATAAACTTTAAACAACAAGAAAGTCATAATCACATAATAATTTCATTAATTACAATTAAAATATAGATACAAATGTTTAAGTGATGCAAACAGAAGACAAAAAGCCTTATAAAAGACTTTTAATCTAAAGATCGACATGTTTCAGCTCTCAAACGGCGCCATTATCGAGATCTACAATGATAAACAATTTATTCTCGCATATTTTTGAAAATAAGCATGACAAAAATAAATCACGAGATAATATATGTAATAAAAACAGGTGTGTAAAGACAGTTTTAACAATTTAACAGTGCACGTTTACAGTTGACTAATTTAAGCAACTATTTTCCATTTAATACATATACGATCTGGTGATTTATATTTTTTCAGTTTATTTTCAAAAATTTTTTTTTTGTTTATCGTTGTAGATCTTGATAATGGCGCCGATTGAGCATCGAAACCAGTCGATTTTATATTAAAAGGTTTTTATAAGCCTTTTTGTGTTCGGTTTGCATCACTTAAGCATTTTTTCTACATTTTAATCTAGAAAGTCGTTTAAATTTACACTTATTTTAGATTTTATTTTTTTACAGAGTGCACTTTTATTTTCAAACAAAATAATTTGAACACCCCTCTAGTTGGATGTTCAAAATGTATGTGTTATTATTATTATTATTATTATTATTATTATTATTATGTTTGAACCTTTAGGAATGTTTAAGAAATATTCCTATAAAAAATTTCCTAAAATTACGGTCTTATAGGCCAACCCTTAAACGTTGAGCCGCGCAAACCAGCGATACTTGCGAAGCCAAAACTGTAAACTTGGATATCTCGGAACACTGTTATGCAGCCGATTTGGCTGGATAGTTTTTGAACAAGTTAACGGATTCACATGCTTCTCTATTTTAAATTAAGGAAGCTAAATTCTCTACAATATATAGTAGAAAATTAAACTAAAATATATGTTTTTGAAGTAAAAAAAAGTACGATAATTTTTTATGAATTTTGATTTGATTTTTGATTTTGATTTTTTGTTTTGCATAATCGATAGACAACGTAATAAGCTGTATAAAGAATAAAAAAACAATTCGAATATGGGGAAACCGGATTACTTTTGTAAAATATATTTTATCGTGCATTATTAAAACTTAAGTTTTTGATTTTACTAATTTCAGAAATATTTTCGTATCACTCTAAAAAATGTAAACAGAAGTAATATTCTAGATTAATAAAAGTTTCATATTCCAGGATCAAACTTCATTCACTTTTACCATTTTAAACTTTTTTTCTTCCTTATTAATAATGAAATTATAAATATAATCCATTAATAATAACGAAACTATACTAGTATTCATTTAATCTAAAATTATAATTTTTTTAAGTTAAAAAAAAACACTAATAAAAATTCTTTTTCATTTGACGCAATTAAAACAGCTTGTAAAAATATTTTTCGAAAGGAAAGTCCAATATATACAGTAGAAACAATTTGTTGAAACATTCTATAAAATATATTGCGAAATAAATCATACTGCTTTGTATACGAAACAGCATTCGATACAAAAGCTTTTTGAAACAGTAGCTGCTGCGTAAACAATAAATCACGACTTTAATAAAGTTGAATATTAAACGTTGCAGAAATTGCTATTTATTCCAGTTTAAAAACTAAATATAATAGTAAGAATTTGAAGAAGAATTAAAGACACTTATTGTTTTTATGTAAGCTAAATTTATCATTAAAGTCCTTTTTCAATTAAAATAAAGATACCATCTTATAATATTAAAAAACTGAATATGAAAGAATTAAAAATGACATATTCTAAAAATAGTAGACTACAATTATTGGCTTTATTTTTACCTACCACACAAAATTTATTATATTCGTGAAAATATCACCAACATATTAATTATGAAAATTATTATTTATTTTTAATGTTTCTGAAGTTATTATTTCAATGTGCTTTTTAAGGTGCGTCACATAAAAAAAACACATACTAATCGCAACAAATAAATTTTTGTTGCTTAATTGAAAAAAAAAAAACAAAAAAACAAGTGATTGTAGGTAAGATCATTTTATATTCATCTATGCAAAATAAGTTATGTATATGCAAAAAAAAAAAAAAATTACTTTGAGATGAACTGGCAAAAACACTGTTTTAAGAAAAGTGCTTACATATAGAAAAATCAGTTAGAGTTTGTATTAAAATGCACATTTTCTATTTTAAATTAACCCGGTATTAATTTTAACATTTTCATAACTTTTGTGACGTTTTCGATTCGGAATTATATAAATGTTTAAAAAACATGATAAAAATGAGTTTATGAAGTTTTAAAACTTCTGAGTCCCCTGAATCTGTGGAATTTTGATGTATTGCCAAAGTGTATTTAAAAAACAATAATTTCTCTTAAGAAGTATTTAATTCAATACAAATGGGAAATTTTGAAATCAGTCCTATTTTCATATCTTCATGCTTATCTTTTTAAATATACAAGGGTTAATGAAAATTTCCTTTACAACTTTTGAGAGTCTATGAATTCTAAAATAAATAGGATCACCACGTTACGCTGCTTGTACACATACATGAAGCACGTAATTTTTGCATTTTTAGAAAATTGTTTTTTTGTTGTGAAAATAAAAATTATTTGTAGATTGTGTTAAAAAACACCTTCTAAATTTAAAATTTACCTGATGTTAATATTAAAATTTTCAAGCTGTTTATCTTGTTTGATTCAAAATTGTGTAATTTTTTAAAAATATGAAAAAAAGATCTTTTGTAAGTTTAAAATTTATAAGTCCGCTTTATCTGTGAAAACACTAATGTAATGTCAAATTTAAAGTATTTATAAAAAAATAAAACAGATTATTTCTCTTAAGAAGTAATTTATTAATATACAAACGAAGAATTTTGAAATCTGTCGACATTTTCATACCTTTAACTTTATGACTTTTAGATGCATATATTCCTATACAAGATAAATGAAAAATTAATTTACAGTTTTTGGAGTCCATACAATCTAAAAGATCTAGTATAACCACGTTCCACTCTTTGTAAATAAAAAAAGAAACACGTGATGTTTTCTTTTTCAGATTTTTTGTATAGTTTCAGATACTAGACCAAATGCCAAGATCAATAAGGTTAGTTGGGTGAAACGTGTTCGCCAGTTTTGTCCAGGATACTTCAGGTAACAGAGCATTTGTTAGCTTAAGCGAAGAGTTCATTGGTTCGAATCCTGGACGGGACACTTTTTCACTCAGTTGGAAAATTACAACTCATATGAATAAACTTTTTCCCGATTTCTTGTGTTTCACTCAGGACTTTTTAAAAAATATATATGTAAATATATAATAAAAATCAATGCATTTAAAAGACACCAAAATAAACACATTGTTAAGCTTAAATGCTATAGAAACAAATATTACTTACTGATGCTTAAAGTGATTTTAGTGTTTATAAAGTACAATGTAAACACATTGATAAGTTACGTTACTATCGAGGTGCAATAAATCAAAATACAGCTTCAAAACATTAAAACAATGTTTTAATGTTTTGAAGCTGTATTTTGATTTATTGCACCTCGATAGTAACGTAACTTATCAATGTGTTTACATTGTACTTTATAAATATTTTATTGGGTGAATTTGACGTTCGTATTATATAGATTTTTCTATATATTTTTATTTGTGATTTTAGTGACATAACTAAAGCCACATCACTCAACTGGCTATATTCACACTGTAAAGAATTTTGGTACATATATTGTACATATATTGGCAACTTTGTGACCAGTATATATACCTTAATTTAACTGGACGGTATATGTATCGTAAAATATTTAAAGTATATGTAACGGTTGCACTCCCCCCTCTCTTCATGCCTGCACGCATTACATAACAAGAACAAGAGCATCGCTCAAGGGGTTGCCGTACACCGAAGCGGGCTACCAGCTTTTTCCTTACTGAAAAATAATTATTTTACGGTATAAATAGCGATTTTTTACTGAAAAACAATCCTTATATGGTATAAATACTGTTTATAATCGAAATGGCACATGTACGTTTTTTTTACTCTTAATATACCTTAGAAGTACGGTAAAAAGTGAATACCGTAAAGAGTGAAAACTGTACAAGTACCGTTAATTTACGGTACATCTACTACATTTTAGGATTTTTTTACAATGCAGATTAGCTGTTTTTTATCGTACTGTTTTTTTGTGAACGCTTTCAATTAAATAGTTCAGTTTCACATGTTAGTGTTTTCGTATTTAAGTCATTTTTATTATATTCACAAATCTATAACAAAAAATGAGATTTATGCTTACATATATATTTCTATAGTAATGATAATAAATGCACATATTCCAAAACGCAAACAAAGAGTGAACAATCCTTACTTTTAAATACGATAATTGGTCGCAGAAACTCTCAAACATATACCATTTTGCATGAAATTGGGCCCTCTATAAATTGATATTAAAAGAATAGTTTTAGAGGGTCGTCTCCATATTTAAAGATAAACCAAACGTTGATAATAACGCATAGTTTTAGCACTAGATTAGATTCTAGTACCGTGCTTCACACGTGGTACGCAAGTTCCATTGAGGGGCAATTCTAAAATACTTATAAATACAGATTTTTTTTATGGTCTCGTGTAAGCCCCATTTACAGTATATAAATAGAGATTACAGCTTATACAGAAAAAAAAAACATAATCTGCGAGGTCATTCGATGATAATGAAAAACGGAAAGATTGCTAAAACAGATAAATTGTGTAGAATGTTAAACGATTAAATGACTTTCATTCTTTATATGTGTAATGTCAACCGTTGACCGCCTTGTATAGTTTGGTTGAAATAAGTAGAACCACGGCCTAACTCGATCGTTCTCCTTCCTCTTATACGGCCGTAACAAAAAGTCATTTTCCCTTTGTTCAAGAGGAATAACATTTTCTTCCCGGAGAAAGTAGGGGGCGCTGTTACTTACCATGGCTAATGGAGAATTTCCTTATTCTCGCCTTTCACTCTTGTATTTTCTTAGATATAACGTAAATGAAATTGCGTGTTCTTATTTTTCTTTTGTTGAAAATGGTTCATTGCTGTGTTCCACATTGTGCTTCAAATTCAGAAAAAAAAAACTGGAATTTCTTTTGATGAATAGGCGCTTTTGTTACCGATACACCAGCAATCAGTAGAAGTACAGAGCAAAATTTTCGAAATATGTGCCTTATAAAATTGCTGCGGCTCTCAATTTATTTGTAGATTTAAACTGAATTTTAATGTTCGAAATTATAAACCACTAAATTAATTTCTTTTTAATTGCTAGCACCACCAAGAGTTAATCTGAAGTTTGCAAGTATTGCCATTGTTAGCGGATAAGTAATCTTGTAAGAGTAATTCAAGAAAATTTTGAATGAGAATCCTGCTTATCAAACATAGAAACAGATACAACTTCAGATACAACCATACTTCAGATAACTGCCAATCAGGGTAGAGGTGGATTGTTTTATCCTAAACTACAATTCATCAGTCTAATTTCCACAATTTTAGACTGAATTTTACTAGAATTTTAGGATTGTACCAATCCTAAATTCAAAGGGAATCGTCGAAACTATTTATGAATTGATGTATCCGAGATTAATAAAAAACACTATATGGGAATGTGACTTAAACAAGCATAAAATAAATATATGCTCATTAATATGTGCAAGATTTTTGCCCATCATTTAAAAAATATATATGGCAAGGAATTTTACAAATGAAGCCAGTTCATCTGAATATACGATCTCTTTATCAAGAAAAATTTTAAAGTTTACTTAATTTTAATTATATAATATTTACTGTATGTTTCGCTGTAAAAATTATCAATGTTTAAAGTCTAATCAAGAAATGGAATCTGCATATACCTTATAGATACATTTATATATACAAGCATGGTGAATAGATTTATGCATTAATATTTTAAAATTCTGAAAAAATATTATGTAATTTCTGTTGCCAAATATTCTAAAATTTCCACGAAAACTATTCTCTTATAAATGGAGTGCATCATGTTACAGCAAAAAAGCTTGTTCATTGTATAAAATAACGAAACCTCTAAAAATTGTTATTATTTTGTTTACCTCTACTTTATGATCATCACCTACAGTATTTAAATTTACTGAAAATGTTCCCAATGTACACACACACACACACACACACATATATATATATATTCTAAATAATTAACAATCATTTTAAAATAATCCATGTTTTGAGAGAAAAAAATCGATATGAGTTGATTGCCGGATATTGGCGAAATAGGTTTTCTTATTCTGTTGATATTATAAAACATGTAAATATCTTTTTATTTTTATCATATACATACTTTTATACCATGAGTTTCCAGAATTGGAATATAATATTTAATTTTATATGTAATTCTATTATATTTCTATACGCTTATACATTTCAGATCAGCACCTATAATGGTTAAATTTATTGAAAATTGTTTTGAATGTACATATATATACATATTTTAAATAATTAAGAATCGTGTAAAAATAATCCATGTTTTTAGAAAAAAAAATCGATATGAGTAGATTGCCGGATATTGGCGAACTTGCTTAATTTTCTTACTATTATGAAACTAGTAAATGTTTTAAAATTTTTTACTATGTATTTTACGCTCAGAATTATCAATGTTTCAAGTAATCAAGAATTTAAACGTGTATAAATATAGAAATTTACTTATAAAGTTTGTTTTGCATTTATAGTAGCGTGTTATTTAAACTATTTTTAATTACTTAAAGAATTGTATTTATTTATTTTATCTCTAAATCTTATTTTTTCTTGTTTGTAGTAAAGATAAAGCTGAGGCTAAAGTTACATACGATATATATATATATATATATATACCTTTTATAATGAATACATTGCAAAGATTTTTGTATTTTTATGTATAGAAGTAACCTTTATTAAGCATTATTTATGGTAAGTATACCGCGCCATCTACCGGCGAAAGTAGCCTTTAACAATTCCGAAACTAAGGGGTGATTGTGAAGGCCGTATGAGGGAAGGAGAAAGATCGAGTTTGGCCGTGGTAGAACTTACCACTGCAATGCATATATGCTCCATCAAGTTTTGTATTTCGCTGATAGTTTAAATTTTTTCTAAATGATTGTATAATTTTGAAATTGAAAGTTATGAAATGCTCAGATATATAATGATGATAATCTACACCATGTTTTTCTGTCAGTTTCTTCTAGTTATTGTGATAAAAAAAACTTAAAAAATATCGAAATGTAAGTAGACCATATTCAATAACATATGTGAAGTTCATTCATGAAAGTTAATTTGCTGATGAAATGTTAATCTTAAAAATCATTCTGCAATAGCACTCTTACAATGACTGATACGAAGGTAAGTCATTAAGAAAGTCACAAAAGATAATTAAATAATAACTTACAATGAATTTCACTTCAAAACTATTTTTATTTACAACATATTCTCCACCAATATTTATGCATTCATATCGCCTTTTTATCAGCCCCAACACCAGCTGCATAACATTCTTTAGGTTGCTGTCTCAGCCACATTAGGACTCCAAGTCAAACCTTTTCATCATCTGTGAACAGCACCTTGCTTCCAAGATGGTTTTTTAGTGGACTAAACAGATGAAAATCGCTTGGGGCTAAGTCGAAGCTGTATGGTGGATGTTGAAGAAGTTGCAAGATGATGTATACAAATGATGAAAACGTGCAACTAAATTTTGTTTTATGTAAAAATTTATTGATTTAAAAAAGCTGTAAACGCTTATTATTATTCTCCAAAAATCTCTGTGAAAAATAATAATAACCTAAGTTTTTAAAGCTTCCTGAATGTTTTTGTTTAATATTTTAAAGCTTTTTAAGCTAATTTCTTAGTTAATTATTTTTTGTGAGTAGTGCAAAATTATATAAAGAAGATTTACGTAGTTTAATATTACAAGAAAAATTATACATTTTACCTAACAAATATTTCTTATAAAAATATTTCCTATAAAAATATTTCCTATAAATCACGAACTCATTACTGTTTTTTATTAAACACTGCAGAATCCGTTATTTCACTCTATCTCTTAATGAAACATAACATTAAACGTAAAAAGCTCTTAAGAGAGCTTTCACTATATCCTTCAATAAAATAGATTAAATAATGAAAAATGTTCTAGAGGGTAAAAAAAATATATATATATTTCTGTATTTTAGAAAAAAAGAAATAAATGAAACTTGAATGAAACTTGATATTTTCTCGAAAGCAACTGGCTACAATTAATGAAACATTTTAATTCCACGAACATTCATTATTGAACTCACAACAAAAATACTAACGAAATAAATTTATTACTTTGGAGAAATGTTTTCTTTCCTTCATTTTTTTTAATTTTGTTAATGAAAATATGATCATATATAATGTGTTTTATATAATTATAATTTTAAATTAAAAAAATATTTTTGACAGAGTTTTGAAAGAATTAATAATATATGGGTAAAAAATTAATAAATGTGGATTAAATGTTTCGAATGGTGTTTTCCACTTTCCTTTTGAAATTGAAAAAAGATCTTATTGAAATCAATTGCTATTATACATATGAAATACAGTTGTGCAGTTCTTTAGTAACTCCAAAAAAGATAGACATTTAATATATATTTACTAATAGGTAATTATGATTGTTTTTTTGTAAACCCATCTTGGGATAAGGTGCTTTTTATTAAATTAATGTTACAAGATGTGTACGAAGAAATAATAATAAACGACTCAAGAGAGTTGATTAAGAATATTTCTAAATAGTCTAACCTAATCCGGTCCAAAAGAGTTTCAATTTTGCTAACAAAGTACCCTGTCGTTAATAAAATGAAAAACAGCTACCCAAATCACAAAAGTTAAGGTTTAAGTTGTAAATTTAACGAATACGTCATTTAGTAAAATCTAAAGAAGATAGTTATTTTATCACTAACCATATGACAATAGGCTAAGGAAAAATGTTTCAAGATATCTGAAAAATGTCGTATTACATCAGGATTGAGTAAATTTAAAATAAAAGAATCATCAACGTGATAATGAAACATAAATGAAATCATAGTAATAATTGTATAAACATTTAACTATGATTACTACATGCGTATAGCAACAATAAATATTGATGAGACAAAATGATAAACAACGAAGAGATATATCTTATTAATAGGAAGTCAAGTTCGAATGGGAATAATTTGTAGCAATTTTTTAAAGCAAATAGAATTAAAATCTTAAAGCAAAATTACGCAAATCATTATTGAAATATGAATCACACAGTTCAGGACACAAATATTTGGTATATTTGGTATAAAAGCATTTACTCTCTAAAACTAATGGAAACTCTAAATCACAGTCATATTCTTAGTCCTTTGTACTAAATACTGCATAAACCATTATTTAACTCTGTCTAGTAATTAAACACATTATTAAAAATAAAAATTTCTTGATAAAGCTTCCGTTATTTTTTATATAGAAGATATGATTACAGGAGTAATATTTCCGGGATTTAAAAAACAATTTCTATATATTGGGAAAAATGAGAAAAAAAGAAGCAATGAAACTTGATATTTGCTCGAAAGCAGCTGGGTGCAATTAATAAAGCGCTTTAATTCTCAGAACTTCCAGTTTTATACTCAAAGAAAAAGTAATAATTTAAGAAAAGTTTATTTTGTAGAAAATCTATTTTATGATCATTATCGAGATTTTCTGTAGCAAATGCAGTCACATTTTATACATTTTATCCATAATTATACATTAAATTGTAAAATATTTAATCTCGAAATTGTTTTAAAAGAAAACGCATTTTGATAGTATAGTTTTAAACATGGTAAATGTTGCAGCTTAATTTTCATTAGTTTTTAATTAATTTGTCTTATTATCCCCAATAGTACAGCTAGCCTGTATTACGTGAGTGAGACGTCACAATTGTTCCAAATGGATGTAATCAGAAAGTGGCCTAACAATATTTTAAAGAACACTTTATGTCGTCCCAATATGACTAAAGAATAACCGAAATTGGTGACTGCACTTGAAGTCAATTTCTTAAGGGCGTTTTCACTATTTAAATCAACAATCGGTTAAGAGGGAAAAACTAATCGAGCGCTCAAATGGTATTCACCATTAACCTCTTTAGTTTTCGTCCTCAATCTCATCCATTTAGGTTAATTTTGAATTCTATATAAGCGTTCCACTAAGATTTTTCCGCTTAACCAACAGTTGATCTAAATGGTGAATAATACCGGTAGCCATTTACAACTTCCCACAAAATGGGACATGCCATCTTAACCCTGATGCAAATGCAATTTATTTCCCACGTCGCTTCACGACATTGCCGGCAAAAAGAATTACATTTGTGTCACTGTGCTTCAGCATTCCGTTCGCAGTGTTGCTATAGATATGTAAAAAAGTACTTTTCATAGAAAAATGAAATTGTGGATGTCAAATAGTATCTTTACGTTTCCAAATGTGTGAATTGATAGTCAAAACAAGTATTACGATTAAACGAGATGCCATGACATCTATTCTTAGATATATGTTTTGCAGTATTTTTCCTATTTTTGAACTAATATTAACGTGAAGTTATTATTAATAAACATAAATTCTCATTTCAAACTGTTTTCTAAGCATTCTGTTTTAAAAACACTTAGTAGAAATCAATGCCAGTTAGGATTTATGTGTATGTTGCATCAGAATGCAAAAATACATAACATATCGTATGTGTCTAAAATAAAAATTTTAATAAAAAGACGTATTTTAAAGGCAAATATTCGTCTTATTTGTAAATAGTTAAATGTAATACTTAATTCAATTGATAAATGTGTAATCTAAATTATGAATATTATTTTTCAAAATAATATACATGTATAAACAGTGAACATACAGACATTTTTCGTAGTCCATTTTATATTGCTGCCGCTTGTATGATGTATTTATTACGCTTTGTTAGTACATACAAAAATTTATATAAATATAGATACATTGACTAGCGTAATTTATATATGGATAATAATACTTAAAATTTATATGAGAAAAGAGATAAACCAATGGATGTTGGATTCCAGTATTCATCAACTGATACCAAAACGTGCCCTCAAACGGCATACAACAAAACATGCGTACGCATGGGTTAATATACTTTGAACGAAAGTGAAGAGACTATCATTAAATCTCTTATTATGGCTGTTCTAAAATCCAAAGCGGCTACTTCCAGACACATTTTTTAATTCATTTTTGTTCGGAAAAGCATGAAATTAACATGTGTTCTATCCACAAACAATGTAATCGAAAAACATTTTCCATTTTTTGTAAAGGCCGAAGATCTTTCAGAAACTACTGTGAAAGGCTACGTATTGAAACGAATTCTCCATGCGGCAGCCTGTGAAAGGTGAAAAATATGTCGTCACGAGACACGAATCACTTATAACTCGACAAGGAATTTATTTATCAAAAAATGAAAAATTCATTTCGATTCCAAATTGCTTCCATAGTTTGGCCTGTCAATTGTATGCCTTTGCATTTGAAAATTAGTCAGAAAGTTTCGTATTGTTAAGCAGGTCATTTGAGACCCACATTAATTGTACCATCATTAATTCCCCTTATTGTTGATCCACTAGTGTTGATCATTTCTTATATGGAGATGACGATGAAGAAGATGTAGGACAAAAGGAATAAAAATACTAAGATGATGAAGACGATGAAAGTAGGATTGAAGATTTAGATGTTAGTGACATTTTTTGGTATCTTTATAAAAGATCAATGTACTGTTCAAAAGCAATTACAGCTTTTTGCTATAAATATTTTATTCATAAATTATGTATTGGCATTCTCATACCTCCATGTTTCTTCTTTTACTACCATATGCCTTTTATTTTCGTGTTTTCTGACAAAGTGATAAATTTTGGGGCGCATCTTAAATAAATGAGCATCGTATTATACACAGTAAAATAGACATCTATGATGGGATTTAAATTCGATAGGTAATTTAAATTAAAAACCTGTTGATGCATATTAGTTTTATAACACATAATTTAAGCATGTGAAATTTCAGAAATATGTTGTGAACGTTATAATCATTATTTCTATACATGACTTTGGCATTAAAATATTTTATAAAACTTTAATAATATTTGGATTACATATTTTATCTGTATTGATTATTCTAAGACAGTTTAACGTAAAGCACAAAGAGCTAAACAAAATGATCGTGCGATAACGATATCCGATTTTTTTTTTTATTACGAGAAAATTACTGAAGCGAAGCAAAGTTCCTTAAACTTAAGTATAAATTTACATATCAATAGCATCGATTCTGTTATTCGTTGGGAAAAAGTTTTACGCAAGACAGGATAAAATATCTTGCATATGTGTAAGTCCAACTTGTTTTGATATTTTTTCTTAATGGCATTATTTTAAAACAAATTTTGAATAAATTTGAATAAAAACAACATCCTTCAATTCTTGAAGTAGGGCAATACTTTTATTATCACATTTTAAATGTTTCTGTATATATTCTTAAAGGGTACCCCTTCATTTACATTCGATAAAATTTTACATATTAGAATAATTTCAAATTAAGAAGAAGTGCCAAAATTGTCTTCACTTGATATTTCATATTTTTGTTTGAACGAACTTAAAAAATAATAATAATAATAATAAAAAATCAGTAAGGTTTTATTACAAAGCTGTGTTGTTAATGCCTAAGCACTCATTCAAACTGTAAGGTTGTTCCAAAAACGTATTTGTTTTTAAATTGGAGATGGACTTAAACACCATAAGAAAACGTTTTCATTTTTTATAGAAATTAATTATTATTACCAAATAATGCGTTGAATAGTTAAATATATTTACAGTAGCTAAATATGATCCAATGGAAGATTATATATGGAAGATTTGATATCTGTCACAATTTATTTAAACTTAGATAATTAATTTATATAAGGAAATATTCAACATTCTTTGTTAAAAGTTGCTCTTAACAAAACTGTCTAAATTTTAAAAAAATGAAGAGTCTTGTTTAAAGATATAATTATATTTTTAGTTAAAATTTATTTTGCTTTTAAACGTTTTCATTGAGATTTAAACGGTTTGAATGCCTATCAAATGTAAATTCTCAATATAAAGTAAGTCATGTTTCACTAATGATTTATCTTGTAAAATATTCATAACATAACGCTATAACATATAGAAGTTTTTAAGCATTTTAAAATTTCTGCAATGTAGAATAGAATTATTCTTGAAATACACTGTAAAACATTTGCAGCAAAGTATCCGGTCATTAGACCATTGTTATTTTAAACGATTACATAACCGTAATTTAACAATATTCGGTCCAAATTATGGGCAATATTATTTTCAGAATAGCGTTTAATTACGGTTATGTAACCGTTTTCTGTAAAAACGGTCAGATGAATGGATACTTTGTGCAAATATTTTACAGTGTACACTGTAAGTTCATTAATTATGAAATGATACTTTAACACTTAGTGAGAATTACATATTAATGTCGCATTTGTTTGAAAATTATTTTATTTTTAAAAAAATTATAAAACAATTCTCCATAGTCGATATAAAAACTTTATATGGCAAAGAAAATATGTAGAAACAATTTGCAATATAAAATTTATTCACTTGATAATAATTTGTAATTATAATCATAGATTAAGTGATAATTTCTTAAATATGAATATCTTTTATAAATTACAACACACATGCAATTAATACACACAGGCGTCATCTTATGTAAACAATTAATCTATTTGTGCATGTCAAGTTAAAATCCAAGAAAAAAAATAATAATCGAAATACAAATGGAGGATAAATTGCGTTCAAATTTTAGAATTTAAAAATGTATAACGTTATTTTTCGTTATTAAAGCTGATACATTAAACCCTATTGAAATTCCATTTCAATTATTTCATTCAATTTTAATATTGAACTTACTTTTTGTATTAAACGACTCCGTAATATAATACTAAAGTTCCAAACCCATTCCAATTTACTTGCACTTACTTAATTTGTAAATATAATTTATGTTAAGAGATATTCAGCAATTTATTCTAATAGGTATTCTTACCAAAACTGATTATATTTGAAAGCGGAGAATCTCCCTTTAAGCAAAATTGTACATTTGAATTTTAAATTTAAATTTCTTTAAAACAATTTCAAATAGATTTAAAAGCCTACACTGAATTTTTAGTATATTTGTACTCCACAGATTTTTTTAATAACCGGTACTAAAAATTGGTACTAAAAGAAATAAAAATTTTTTTGTATTCTTACTCAGTTAGAAGAAAATCTGTAAGAATTACTAGAAAACTGCTAGCAACATTACTAAAAAACAGCTGGCAATGATTCCGATTTTTAGTAAAGGTTCTTAAAAAAATCTGTGGAATACAAATATACTAAAAACGTTTTAGTAATTTCCAAAGATCAGTTAGAAAAATCTAAACTTTTTTTAGTAGATCGACTCATTTTTTTACAGCGTATGAATTCTGATAAAATGTAAATTCTTAATACATGTTAAACCTTGTTTTGACAATTCTTTGTGCTTCGGAAACGCTCTCAACATAATTCTATGAATTTAAGAAAGTTTTATACAGTTTAAAACTGCTGCAACGGAGAATCGAATCTCTCTTGAAATACACCATGCATATAAATAAATCCATTATTAATTAAACAATACTTTACTACTCACTAAGTTTTAAATTTCATTGTGGCATTTGCTTGACATAACTGTCTATGGAAATAGTTTTATTTTAGGTCTGCATTATAAAATGTACTATAAAAGTAAGGTAAAAAATGAATTCTTCATAGTCTAAAAATAAATATGTTTGCGAAGGAAAATTGTACATCTAGGAGCAATTTGCAATGTAAAATTTATTATATTGTTAATAATTCAAAATAAATGATTTGTAAAATATAATTCAAATTGAAATTAATATATTAAATTTTCTACTATATCACCCATAAATACGCCAATGTCACCTAACAACATGACCTGCATTTGTCCAATTGATGTACATATTAAACGTTATTAAAATCAACCTGCGCTATCCGGATTAAAATGCCTGAAATCCACAGAGAACATAGGCAAAAAGCATTTTTAATTGAAAACTCTTACTTTTTTTTTTTTTTTTTTTTTTTTTTTTTTTTTTTTTTTTTTTTACATTTAGTATATTTTTATCAATTGCTCGTAAACTACATGAAAAAGCATTTTTGATACTTTCATTTTAGCTACATGCAGGCGGTCAATCCCAAAACATTTCATTATTTCTAAATGAAGCCGTTCAGAAAGCCGTTGATATACTGATTATTCAGGTGTTTAAGTGCCGATTTAGTTCGATTACATATCTGTTCAATTCATGTTATATTTACATATTTCCGAAGTTTCGGAAATTTATTTATGACATAAGGTAAAGCTAGGAGAGACTGCGCATAATTCAAAAGAATAGCAATAAAAAATCTAAACATTAATTTTTTTGCTAAACTGTCCATGAGTAAGTTTTACTTCATTTGTTTTTTATGCATTTCCATTGCCATTTTGTTGTTATGTTGTAATTTAATAGAACTGTTGTAATAAAACCAAGACAGTTATTTTGCGCAATCTCTCCTTACAGGGTTGGTGTAATTGCACACATGAGTAGGAGCGATTGTTACTTATAATAACTACAATTAAATTGTTAACAATGATAATTACACTTAAATGACATTGGCGTAAGTTTTTTGTGAACAAATTTTATTGCATTGGGAGTGAATATTTCAACCTAATACTTAAAGAATCAGAAAAAGGAATTAATTTTAAAAACGATTAAAAAATTTTAATTAAAGGAAAAAAATAAAGAATCAGAAAAAGCAAGTCCAGATAAGATTACAAAATAAAATTATGTAACTTAATAACACGTTTAACTTAAAATTAGTCCATTTTCATTTTTCATTTTTTAATGCAAATTTACCAATAAGCTGCGTAATCTCTCCTAGCTTGGAAACTAATGGGAACAATGCGTCATCTCTCCTAAGTAGCAGATGCGCAAACTCTCCAATTTTGGTAGGAGATATTGTGCGGCCTTTTATTTAAACATGGCCACTACTAAAACGAACCGTTGGTGTTCACATTGTTAGTGTAGATTAGTAGCTAATGAGAAATCCTTTAAGTTTAAAATATTTTGTACTATTGACATTGTATAGAAATTCTAATGAATAGCTATGAAAATTCAAGCACTTACTTTGGGAAATCAATACAAAACAGCAATACTTTATCTTAGACGGTCAAAGCAATCAACGTGCACTTTAAAGTAGACACTCAACTACTGTTGTTGTACAACTACCTGGAGTCTCTGTGCTCTCACTCTACTCCTTCCCCCCGAACCTCTATGTGCGACCGCGCCTTCTCTCCTGGCTTTATCTTAAACAAAAAATTCAGATTGTTTTACATTGTTTTAATTGTAAATAATTAATCTTCTGCAATTGGGTGGCACGTGGATTTAAAATATTCATACATGGAAATTATTAAAAAAAAAACTACCAGCGGCCCGTCCCGGACAAAATGTCGATATCCTTTGGAAAATGCCTTACTCAAAATATTTAATGAAAAACCAGCAATCGTTGACTTTTTCGTTTAATCTTCCATAATCAGATTCATTACCGATGTTGGCGACGAAAACTCTAAAATAGCTAAAATACGGGTTTGACTATTTTTAGAATATTTGTTAGCTGTATTTTATACATTTCAGTGTTATAATTTCTTTGTTGTAATTATTATTGCGATTTTAATTTTGTAACAGCATTGTTGCCAGATTCATTCTTTTTTATTTACCTCCCTCCATTTAACCCTCTTAGCATTTCTAAAATCTCTGAAATACATTTTTAATGATTTTCTTCAGTAAATTGGTTTTCTTGAATTTTGCGCTTCTGCCTAAAACTGCTACTCAGATATGGCGAGACGATTTGAAACTTTCGACCCTTCTTTTAAACCGCATAAGGAGGAATTTTCAAAAATCCTTTCTTATTGTTTCCCTCGATTATAACAGTAGTCTACTGTCTACATTCCTGTGATCCTGACTTAAGTCATTTCAGCTCGGCGTTGATGAGTCAGTAAGTCAGTAAGGCGTTCTCTCTTTATATAATAGTATCGATAAAAAATAATTACATGGAGATACAGTCAGTTTTCAAACAAATTGCATTTGAATGTAATTCTATTTTCTATCTCACGGTGTAAAAATTTAAATTATGCAATGTTTAGAAGTTTAAAATTTCTACTTTAAAAATTCAGTTAATATATTAAAAATACATTAAACATATATAAGTCAAGTTGCTGCCACTGTCAATATGACATCATCGGCATTTACGGACATGCTTTACCTTTATAATACAGATACCATTATGACATCTCCATTAAACTGTGACAATAAATACACTCTTCTAATTAGAATGATCCATAATGTAAAAATAAAATTGAATGTTTGTTTTCTTGCACTCACATAGCTTTTAAATATTAAATTAATTTATGAAAATAAATATTCAGTATTTTGCACTAAACGTAAACTTCTACTGAACCTGCTTACGCTTAAAACAGTTCACATTTTTTTTTTAAATGTCACATTTCTGTTTTAAATGTATATCCTTATTTAACATTTTCTAAAAGTTTTAGACGCTTTTGAATATTTATTAAATGTAAACTCTTAATGGAAGTTAAATCCTGTTTTGGTAATGCTTTGTTCTTAGTAAACGCTCATGACATAATCCTATAAATTTTGGAACATTGTATACATTTTAAAACTGCTCCAATGAAAAGTTAATTCGATTTTTCATTGAAGATACACTGTGCATTTTGAAATGCACTGTGCATTTAAATAAAAGCTTTATTCATGAATTGATACTCGCTGTTTCAGTTTGTCTGTGATTTGTTTGACATCAATTTATTTTGAAATATTTTCATTTCCAGAAATTTGTTAAAAACGGTACTAAAAATTAGCTTCATCTTTACCGGCGAATGAAAATGTTATATCTGGAAACAGTTTGAATGCATTATTTTTTTAATCTGTTAATTTATTAATTTCTTGATAACTTAAAATACTGGGTGATTTTAACTAGAGTTTTTAGTGATTATTCTCTTAAGCTGGTGATGATAGATACATGATTTGCATTTCAAGAAGTACACAAATATTATACAGCTTTATGTTATAGATATTTTTTACCAGTTTCTATAACCTTTTAAAATATTAAACTTAAATTTTATATAGTACCTGTGTTCCTTAAACTACATCAATAAAACATTTCTTCGTGCTTTGCAAAGAAAAACAATATAAATGTCTTTTTTCTACAATCAAATTTTGAAAGTTATGATATTGTAAATTTAATGAAATTTCAGAGCGTTCGGACAACAAAAATGTGTTGCAGAAAACTCAGAAATTTTCAAAAAAAAAAAAAAATGTAAACGCGATAAGTATTGATTGTAGACGAATCTATTTTTTTACTATTTTACCTGTCAGAGTACGATAAAATGTTTCTAAATTCGTATATTTTGAATCACCCAGTTTTATTTTTAATGTATAAAAATGTAATTAGTATCTTAAAAAATATATATAATTTTAAAATTTAACAATAGAAAGAAAAAAAAAATCCGAAAAAAAAAGCTTCAAATATTATAGTTTTTCTACGAAATTTTCAATTCTACGTATAAGATAAACTGGTTGCATGAAAAACACACGGCTACCATTTCCCATCACTGCTTCAAATAATAATAAAAAAATCTTTATAAATACTAACATTTAACTGATATTATCAAAAGGAGAAACTATTATATCTGCATTTTATTTAATTTTTCAAAGTAACTAGTTTATAAATATTTCGTATCATTTATATTGTATAATATATAGGTATTTATTTATTAAAACACCTTTTGTGCTTATGTATATTTCAAATCATTGCGAGCTATTCATTATTTTTTATATTATAAGCCTTATTTTAAGATTGAGTACTGTTATATAATGTTTCTTTGTTTTTTAATAAAAATGAATACTAATGATTTATTTTGATTTATGTTAAAAGAAAAACATTGTTATTTCTCAAAATAAGTGTTTGGTGGTAATTAGATTGAGACAAATATACTCCAAACACGCGAACGTACTAAAACAATTTTAACGATACACGATCGCTGTCTGTGCAAAAAGTGCCAAGTAAAATCCTTACAGCTAGTTTCACATCTCTTTGCTAGTATAGAAAGTAAAGGGAACACAGACGGCTAATATTTTATACGACTTATATTTTATACGACTAATATGTACATTTTAGTTATACCAATATTTTAAAAATATATTCTTTGTGGTAGATTTCTCTTGCAGATGTTGAAGATTTAAATGGCAAGGCTTTCAGGTTAGAATTGTGTTACGAACATTCTTCACGTAAGTGTGAGGTTAACGGCTTACAGTACGGGTTGTTCTTTGAGTTACTTATGATGATATGATTTTCAGATCTTATGACTGAGCTCGGTTTCATTTGGTCATTGCTTTTCATTAACAAAATCTATATTTTAATGTAAGTTACAACTACCAAATTAATTCACAACTAAAGGCCAACATACAACATTCAAGGAAAAGAAAATGGAAAAGATAATAATTAAATAGTCTTTTACATGCGTATATGCATTAAGGTTTGTCTGTTAAAGTGATATGAAAGAAATTTAATTACGAATACAAATCTACTTGATCAAACGCGTCTTATTATAAATATATTTATTTAATGAATGTGTGCTTTTTGTCTTCATTCTTGCCCTCTACCATGTATGTTGTCTGATCTTCGACCAATGACTATTTTAAATTCATGGTGTCTTTTATAACTTTCTAAAATATTACCTCGTCCTCCATTAAGAATTATCTTAAATGAAAAAAATGTTCTTCAGGCTATACGTAATTACGTATATACGATAATTCAGAAGGATAACTGACTAAAAGAAATCTTAAACTACAAAATGGGAGAATATACCATGTAGTCTGCTAAATCAAAAAATATGATACAATGAACACACGCAAAATAAACAGCAGTGAAATAAGTGCCTTAGATTTAAATTCAAGAACTTTTGCAAGAATTACTAATGTAAATTAAACTACACTTTACGGCTCACAATTTTAAACCTCTTAGTAAAATGAATTGTCACACAGAAAAGAGAAATTTCTATCATACGAGATATAAAATTTTTAAGATACATTTTATTCCAAAAAGACAAAGACAGATTTAAGATGTTGTATCCATTTGTTTTATGGTATAATATTTAAAAAATACTTTTTTTTATTTTTTTCCGAATGATAGCGAAAGGAATGCACAAGAAACTTGCCCATCTCTTTACAGCATGATTTGTGTCTTTAAAAAATGATATTAACGTTAAATTGTACAAAATCAAATAAATAAATGTTTTTATTTTACTGAAAATGTACTAAAAGTTACAAATATGTCTTAAAAGCACTCGGGAAGCATTGTAACATCGTATCTACGATGATTTTATGTTTTTAGAACCTATTTGTAACTATTGGCATATTTTTAGTAAAATAAAATTATATATTTATATGATTTTGTACAGGTTAACATTAATATAGTTTCAAGGTTAATGGGATGTTCGGAAAATATAATTAATCTATTTATTTTATTTTTAAAAATAATGTTCTAAAAAATATATATTTGTTTTTAAGTTTTAAATTTTGTGCTTAATAATGTAGATGTGAAACTATACAGTTTATGTATTTAAGTTAGTGTGAGGAGCTTTTAAAAATCTTTTTCAATTTCATTAATATTGAAATATGTTCCTTGTTTTAGTTCATGCATTTGTAATTTTGTTACTACGGGTCTATTACGGGAGGCAGCATTACATTTTTATAACCAATTTTTGCGTCTGAGATTTTGGTGTATATGATAGATTAGATGGTGCAGATAACGAAACTGACAGACAGCTCATTAACCAGCAAGTGATGTTGCCACAGCAAATTCACAAAGTTCCTCTGTAACGTAAAATAAATGTTAACCCACTTACTGATATTACTTCGACCTGGATGCACTATGAGTAATTAGGTTGCCAATCATTTCAAGTTGCAACAGTCACGGTAATTCGGTAGTTTGGGATTATAAGTAATTGAATAATTAAAATATGTTATTATATGTCGTATCATTTTCTATATATAAGCGCTAACTCCGCGATATGTCGCTAGGTGTCTCAAAGTGGAGACTCAGGCGAAGGGTATAACCTCTTTAGTTTACCTAGACAACAACTTTATGACTAAAGTTGTCGTCGTTCTGAAGTGATGGATGGTGTACAGGACTTTAATGGGCAAATTATGTATACACATTTATATTAAAATACATAATGCATAATTATTGATATTCAAATGCATGTTGGAAATAATATTTTGGATTTTTTGTTTAGAAAACTAGGGTTGATCCAAACCCTACCCCTAAGAGTCAAAACCACCTATCTCCACCTGAATGAATTTGAATGGACTCGACTTCCCATCCTCAATGAAAATATTAGTACCACACATAAATTTGGGTCATCACAGGTTATGGTAAAATAATGTTACTTAACTCCATGCCGGTTTCTGATTGGGCACCACAAAAGGAAAAATAACAAAGAAAAATATTAGAAACAAAATATAGATCTGGAAAGCAAGATGACGAACTCAGGTTTCTGAGATATTTTTTGAACTCAATAAACGGATTAAGATGCTTTAATTAATATAAGACACTTCTTACAAACCTGATCTCGAACAGAAACACTTTAATATGCTTAAAAATGTTTGGAAAAAGAAAATAAATTGCATAATGATGCTTATATACTAGCTGTAAAATGCGATGAAAATGCATCAGACAATTTATAGTCACTCTCTTCATGCACAGCTGATTAAAAACAGTATTATATTGCAATTATTACACTTCTTATGTTTACTTTTACCGTAGACCTACTTATTTTGGCACTTATCCCTCAATTTACAAATTTTAAAATTGTACCATATTTAATAATTTAAGTCAATGTTTCCCAAACATTTGAACGTGTGCACCACAAAATAAAAATTCTCACTATAACAGTAAAATCCTGTAATAAATGTCATAACATTAATTATTGCATAATTCTATTAATCAAAGTTATTTAGATTAATTTTTCTGTTTTATAATCATGTACATATAGCCACATAGTCCATTTATAGTTGCTGAAAGAATTAAAGAAACAAGTATAAAAAATCATATAACTCGGATAATTTCCCTACTAACAACATGAAAATTGCACAATATCGTTACAGTACTCATCTATTTTTAATTATGAATAAATTCGTGATAGTTGCTTGAGTTACTGGGTGAATTGTGAAATGTGAGTAGATTTCAGATATTTTTAAATTTTATTCATCTGCAGTAGTTAAACATATATGCAACTTTTTGAAACCTTTTGAATTTTGTAAAAATGTGCAAAATCGCCGTTTAACACCACCTCTTATTATTAAAAAGACTTTTAAAATAGACATTTTTTGCAAATGGATTCTAACTTCACGTAAAAAGTATGTGAAAAAAAATCAAAAATGGCGAGGCATCCAAAAGTTATGGAATTTACCGATAGAAGTATCAATAGTTATCGGTGCTTGTTCGGAACAGTATCTCGCCTTTAACGGTGTTGTCGGTATCTGGCCATATTCAGCTGTTGTACGGATAACTGATACACAGTCGATCATATAAATCATGCTGCTAATTCTATCGACATTTCCGATACCGGACCGGCTTAATATCCATCTGTCGGGCGTCAGTTACCCAGCGTGTCTAAAATATGACGGAATTCGTATCGGTTGCCGGTATTTTGTCAACTAGAAACGGCAGGAGGCCGTCGATTGCTTTTTGATAGCTTTTTGATAGGGTGCCATTGATGGATTTTATTTACGAACTAAGGAAACTCAAAGAGTTTTCGTGAGCTTGAAAATTGTTTTTTAAAAATAAATATATACTTAAAACTAATTATTCCTTAATATACTATTAGAATATCTAAAAAAAAGAGAATTAAAAAATTTTAGAAGCACTACTATTTTGTTTTCTGAAATTTTATTCTCATAAAATACGATGAAATAATTTACTCTGAGATTTTTATTTATTATCATATAAAATAAAGTGTTGCATAAAAATATTCTTGTGTTCAGACAATCAAAAATATCGTCTAGACACTCAGTAAATAGGACAGTGAATTATTTTTTCGAAGGTTTAACACTTTTGCCGATTCAACGAATTATCGATATTTTTTCGGAATTTTATTCCACAGTTTTTTCTGAAAAGGTAAAATTATAGATGACCTAAAAAACTATTTGCAATGCAGGGAAGTAAGTAAAACATTTTTGATACACGTGAATAGATACTTGAACTATTACATTATTTCTGAAAATTGTATTGACATATTTCCTATATTTAAAACTATATAAAATATAATTTGCTAGGCACTATAATGAAATAAAATCTTATAACTATGTATTTAGAAACTTTTTCATGATATTTATTTTATGGTATAATGTTTTTTTTTTCTTTTTCATAATGAATGATATACTAAATATAGCGACTTATATTACACTTTTTTTTACAGTTTTTAATTTCGAAAATTAAACATAAATACTTAATATCAATCTTCCTACACTAACAGTTATTAAATTAAAAAAAACTGTAACAAAATAAATTTAATGTGTTACATTATTTTTTTTTTAAATATATATATTTCTAAATAAGTTTATGTTTGCGATGATCCTCATAGATATTTCATTAAGTTTTAGCAAGTACATGAAATGATTGTATTGTAACAGTAACGTTACTTTCTTCGATGTCATAGTAATTATCTATAACGTATTCATTTTTAAAATGTTGTTTAAAAATATAAAGGATTAAATAAATGTTCGACGAAATAATTGTAAGGAATGTCCTTCCCAATCCATTGCTTTTTAGGTTTGTTCATAATTATATATATATGTAGCACCTATAGTCGTCGTCTGGTCCGTCCATCCGTTTGTCTGTTTGCTTATAACAGCGCAAAAACTACCCAACCGAATGGTTTAAAATTTAATATATATTGTAGTTGTAGAATTTGTCGAGTAATTTCAAATTTTATGAAAATCGAATCAAAACTTAAAAAGATATTAATAAAAGTTTTCTTTTTTCTATTAAATCCAATTGTACGTAATCTATATAGTAAAAGATCAAGTCATGTGACTGAGGAAAACAAATATGGGCAAACCACTTCTTTTTCCATATGCAAGGTTACCATTTTTATTCAACATTATTTTTTCGAATAAAATTGCATAAAAGTTACAGTTTTAGAAAGATCGTTGAAAAAAATTGTTTTTTTTTTTTTTTTTTTTTTTTTTTAGAGATGAGTTACAGTAAAAAGTGTATAGATTCTGATATAACTTCAGTGGAAATTTTGTTAACAGCCGAATATCTCAATCCATTAGAGTAAATAACCACAGTAGATTCGTTCATTATGAGTCATAAAAATATTAAACCATAGAGGTAATCATTCGCAAAGCAAGATCTCATTGGTAAATTTTACAGTGCTGTATGGAGTAGAAAAAAATCGCATTTGTATGTCGTGACATACGTAGTAAGAAACAAAAAGCATGCTAATTTCTATCATAGCAGACGATATAATTCATTTCACTAAATAATTAAGGATGATTTTTTGACACTGTGAAACTAGTTATGTCACGTCTAACGAAATGTCAAGTTTAACGTACAATTTTTAACTTGTTTATATATTCCGGGCACGTGGCTTGTCCATCGGCCAGACCATGCAGTAAAGCTACACACTCTTTCAAACAGCTTGGAGTATGATCAGTAGGTGGGAAGGTGGCAACATGGATACACCTTTATTCTGTTGGGTTCAGAGACAGAGAGAAAAATGCAACCTAAGAAGTTTATGGCTTCTCTAACATCATATTTGGATTTTCTGGTAAGTTTTACCTTAAAAAAGAAAAATAGAAAGTCTATTGGTCAACCAATTTCTCTATCTTAGAATTGTCCAGGTTGAATGATTGGAACTTTTAATGTTTAATTAATTTTAATCGACGCACAACAGATTTCATTGTGAGTGTTTTTTAAAGCATAACTGATGGCGGAATGGCTGTAACTTTGGATTCACAGATTTCAAGCTTTTTTAAATCTGTTTCTGTTAAAAAATCCATAGCTTATAATTCGTATTTTTTGTCTAAAGTAATTTTGAAATTATATATAATTTGGAATCATGTACGTATTTGCAATCTTGTTTGCAACGGTTAAAAGAATTTAACATTCGGACTTTCGAATATTACACGTGCATAATTCTTAATACAATTGACCGATTGACTTACCGTTTATTAAACTATAGTAAAATATATTGGAGATTCCAAATCTCGTGTCAAAATTATGTGTTATTATTGGAAATTTTTAAATTTGTTACAATTTCTATATGAAGCAAACCTTTAATAAAAATTTTAGAACAACATTAAATAGTGGACGTTAATTTAATTGATTGGTACCAGTCAGATAGTCATATAACGATTTGCGGAAATTAGTATTTTTTTCTGCAGTTCATATACAGTTTTACAGTAAAAATTCAGGTATACAAGCTATTATTATTTTTTCAATACACATAAAGATAATCAAGCTATCAACATTTTAAGGGATGCACAGACCCCTATAACCTGCCAGTCTATAACCTTAGTTTAATCTTTGAGAATTTTCAAAGATAATTTATCACTTTCTTCTACCTATAATAGAAGAAAGTATTGTAATCGAATTTTATTTTACTTCAGGTTTTCGACGGATTTACACGTTTTATGTGTCAGAGATCCAGAAAAATATATTTTTACTAAATGTCTGTCTCTGTCCATCTGTCCGTTTGTCTATGGCCATTGTATCATCGAAAAGTGTATGAAGATATGCGTAGAATTGAACAAAAGGATCAGCGTCCATAAGCCGTGTCTTTGACCTATGGAATAAGACAAAAATTAGATTTTGTTATATTGACTTAATTATTTCACTTTTTAATATTAGAAGTTGTATCCTGTACGATTTTTTGCATTTTGTTCGAATTTATATGACTTACACAAGCTCAAAGTTCGTATTATTCGTCGTTTGTGATGAAAAATACGCAATTTCTCATAATTTTACCTCAATTATTTATATGAACACAATCGTGCAATACCAAAAAATTATAAAAAATACCAAAATGTACAATATATGTAAAAATAAATGTGTTGCAAAGCTGCGCTCATAGTAAAATATTAAAAAAAGAGAGTTAAGTAACTGCATTCCCTCACGTCACTAAGAGACTTTAGGATGCAGCAACGTGTTTAAACGTGCTAAAATGAACGTAGCTATTTCTAATAACTGCATTCCTTCACATTAGGAATAGTTACGTTCATTTTAGCACGTTTAAAAACGTTGCTGATCCTCTTGATTTTACATATATTCAAGTGGAAGAGGGCGCTGTGTTAGCAATTTTTGTGCCATTTTCATTATTGTAAATTCGAAAAGTGCATAAAGTTTAACAGAGAATTGAACCGAATTTCATTTATGTTTTTCAATATGTCCAAACAGTCCTCTTTGAATTTGGAGATTTTCCACCGGAAGGCGCGCTGTTATAGCGATTTTTGTGCTATTTTTTTCGATTTTTCGTAGATGTGTTATACACCGGCTTCTCTTGCAGTGAATGATCCTTCGCATTCATGTAAGCATTCTGCTGACGTACAACAGAATGACGAAATATATTAATTTTATTGTCGCTGTAATAACGAATTTCAAATTTTTAACATTTATGAGATGGAAGAAAGTTTCGGGTTTGTCTCATACGACAAGTACTGTGTTTTAAAATGGAGGACACATTCTGAAAGGTATGAAATATCACATTCGGTCATAATATATCATAGATTTTATCATATATTACATTATGATATAATATGATATAACGATATAAAATATATGATAGTATAATATATAATAGGCCATATCCATTGCATGCTGGCTGTCATAAGGATGGCATAAATTGATTAAATCAGTCGTATGAACAGTTCTGATGGTGACAGAATGGTAGAAGCAAGAGGGGTGCCGAACCAAGAGGTTTCTAATTTCTGATAATAATCAAAATTGAGTGAAAAAAAAAGCATTTTGTGATCGAAGAAAATATTCTGTCTTTCATGGTGTGATTCCGCGTTAAATGGAAGTTGCGGTCTCTTGCTCATCGCCTTTTATACCTGATCTTGTTATACGGTATACGCTCAGTCTTTGGATCGTATATAGGGTATAAGACAGAAGCAACATGAAATAAAATGCATGACTAGCCATAGTTTAGTTAGTATAACGTTATTAAATTTATTGTTAAAATTTCTTTGTTTAGTATTTTATGAATCTATACATACAAATATGACAAAATATTCGCACGCCATTCTTCATAATATGGAGTCTGTTGAAATTTAGTAAGGGAAATAAACTATGTTAATTTACATGTGATATATTAATAGATTTTTTTTACGTGCATTAAATTACCAAAAGCTTAATTTTAAAATTAAATATAAAAGCTACATTTAACTTGCATAATTTTATGTTGATTGAAACAAAGATACAGATAAAGCACTAACCGGGTCGATTCAAACTTTCTGTCAGACAATTAATTTGGAATAAAATTTGGATGTGGTTTCATTTTAAAAGTTAAACCAAGTTAAACCTCGTCTTTTTGTAATACTCGGTACACTTCTATGCTGTATATTAATTTCTAACCATGTCAATTTCCTTTCTTCCCGAATAATTCATGAAATGTTAAAAACAAATGCAAATATAATTTAACTAAGTCTAAAGAAATTGAAAGGAAACATTAAATATTTTTATTGATTTTGTGCATATAACTGTTTCCAATATTCCTGATTTAGCTTCACATGCAGTTAATTATACAATATTGTTTAATGACAGTCGGTTTCATGTTTTGTATTTTAAAAAGATATGTTTATATCCTATAAAAAGAGATATTCTATAAAAAGATTTTACTCATCTACATTTTAATCTTTTGTTACTTTCAAATGTCTTCTTATGCTTTAGCTAAGTCCTGCAGTTTCATTCCTCCTGTCAAAAAAAAAAAAAAAAAAAAAAAAAAAAAAAGAGCTTGTTGAAAGTATAGCAATCTTTTAGTGCGAATTTAGTTCATTCCGCAATAAAAAAAAATGAAAAAAAAACATGAAGTCGCCTAGAAACTTTGTAGTTTGTGTTTAGGTATATTTTATGTTAAGTAAAGTTCCATAAGACAAAACATTCTACTTTACTAAAACATTTGTCACAAATAAATCGTTTCAATACAAAGCAGTTAAAGAGCGATTTATTATTGGTTAAATCGAAAAATTACTAAGTTCGTAATAACTTTTATACGAGTATACGTATAATACGCGTACAGATTCTGTATACGTATTTTACGACCAAGTCGGTTATACGTAATATACGGTACAGCGTACATAGAAACTTGCCCCAGCGGTTAAACGTATAAGCGTTTAAAAGGTTTTCGTTCATTGCGTGAAAAAGATTATTTTCTTCTGATTGTCTGCAGATCAGAGACATTGCGAAACAACCGCTGAGTCCCGCATTCTCGTAGTTTACGTGGACCACCGTGATTCCTTGTTCAATGAGCCACGAAAACAACGAGTTTACCTGCTGTTCGGTAAAGATACTCCCCTCCCCCCAAAAAAATATATATAAATAAAATAAAATAAAATAAAATAAATAAATAAATAAATAAATAAAAATAAATAAATAAGTAAAAATGGGAAATTTTCCTTCTAAGTTTAGATTTTAGTTCTTTTGCAATCAAAATTAAGCTATTCTGAAATATTTTATTATTGGTTGCAGGTAGCTTCGAAGTTACCTTTCGCATGTCTTTTAACACACTCGCACAGATGTCTTTAGATTTGACATTTCGCGCGAAACATTATTTTTCTTGCAGCCGCAGAACGCAGACATACATTAATATTATATCTTATAGTAACATTGACCAATACAACTCCTGGGAAGTTTCGTAATCATACTTTAATGGTATTTAAGAATTTTTTAAATATATTTAAAATATTTAAAAAATGCGTTTTACAGTAAAAAAGAAATTAGAAGGCAAGTCATTTTAAGCATATGTAATTGCATTCTGAAATATGTATTGACGACTATTTGTCGGGCTATAAGTAATCAAAATTTATAAGTACTTCACACTAAAAATGAAATTTGTCAATATTAACAAAAAATGCATACGCTTTGTATAAAACATATCAATCCATACGCTTTGTATAAAACATATCAATCCACACGCTTTGTATAAAACATATCATGAGTATTAAAGGAAATAATACCAAAGTTAGAAATGCACCAATGATATACAAAAAATCAGCAAACAGCTGTTTCGAATCCGCAAGCGATATTCTTCTTCAGTGCGACAAATGGCAAAACACAGAGTGTTAGAAAAAGCTAGAGGGGGCAAAATGACAGAGAGTTGGTGGCTTATATGCGGGCAGTGAACGCGCCAAAAACAACCAATGAGAAGAAAGCAGCATGGAACAACTGAGTGGAGAAGTGAAAGCCTCTACCAGAGAACAAAAGAAACAAAAGAAAACCAAAAAAATTTAATTAAATTAATGCTTTCCAAATACTTGGAAAATAAGGAGTAGTAGATAACTCATTGACTAAGAAGTGAGAATTTTTAGTCATGTGGTAAGTATCCCCAAAATCAAGATCAATGTTAGAAGAACATTTTTGGATAATGGTGGCTGAGGAAAAGTTGAACCTATGTTGAAATTTGAATATTACCATGAGTGTCGTGATTAAAAAATAAACATGCGTATAACATAATAACATAGATAATAATAATAGCATAATAACACAAAGTGGAACACATTAGCACTGTCGAAAGAATAACGTTTGCACCCAGACGAAATCTTCAGTACACACACACACAAATAAAGAATGTTTAATAAATTAGAAAAGTACAAGAACATACTTAACAAGGATAGACATAAATCTGAAACGTGTATACTCTCATTCTTTTCTCAAAACGTGTTTAATGCCGTTATATACTTATAAAAATCGTTTATAGCGAAAACACAAGATCCTATTATGCAAATTGGTTCGCTAAAAACAACCGACTTCCAGCTTGTATTCCGATTAGTGACGTAAGACAGATGAGGTCCATTGGTATTAAAAGTAAATATGTATTTGAAATATACGTATAATTTAATTTTACATATACTTAAGTTATACGTTTAACCGATATACGCTTATAGGTATCCGGATGCGTTTAAACGTATATTTTATGGTATATGTATTTCTTAGCGACGTATATACGTATATCGGTTGAACATATCGCGTCGAGAGCACTAGTTCGTACAAATCAGAGTTCACCAATTAAAAACGTTTTACAAAAAAGATGCAGCCTTTCCATGATATTATAATTGTAACATTTACAAATGAAATTCAATTTAAAAAAACAATATTTTATTAAATGTCTTCTTATTATCACATTTTCTGTTATCAATCCAGAATAAAGGTAAACTTATTTTTAGAAGTTAATGGAGTATATTTTATTTCTTATCATTTATATCAGTTTCTCTAAAAGCTCTATTACTTTTATTTTATCTTTATCGCAGTTCTTTTGATATTTTAACTGTATAAACATTTAATATTTTTATGTGAGTTAAGAAAATTTAGAAATCTTTTATAACATAATTTTAATTAAAAACTTCTAATCGTTATTATTACTGCAGTTATGCCAAAAACTCATTCTGGCGAGGATCTTAAGTGCTAAGATTTATAATTGGGAAACTATTAATGATAATACAGGGTCATCGAAAAAGATTGCCGAGATTACAGATCTGTATTACGCAAATAAAAAACACATAGAAGCATAATTTAGCATTACAATATTACGAAAAGTACCAAGTTTTATATCAATTTCAATACGTTTCGATATCTGTACCATTAGTCGCTCTATAGACGTCCAGACTATATTCAATCTCTTTCCATGTCCTATGAAGCATATCTGGAGTTACAGTATCAGTTGAGGCTATGATTTGAGGTTTTAAATGGCTGATATCAGTAATTATTTCACTGTACACAATGTTCTTAATTTATCCTTAGAAGAAATGCAGAGCCGTAGGGTAGGGACTTCGTGGAATCCATAGAATTGGACCATCTCGTCTAGACAAGAGAACTAACAACGTCATGTAGTACACAGAGGAAAAACTACTTTCACTACTTTTCAACACAATAATTATATCCGTACGTTTAAGAAGTAACTTTTTATAAGGTTGCTATATCCCGGTATTCTTTTTCGATGATCCTGTATTTCGTAACTATACTCTAACTATATAAACTAGAAACAAAATCATGTATAGCGAATATATTATGGAACAGTTTAAAATTTTCCAGATTATTTTAACGAAACATTATCTTTTAATAGAATGAAAATACTTATTTAAATAAACAACTTGGAACACGTATAACACAGTTAAAAACACTATTTGTTCAATTACCGGGTTTCTTTTATGAAAGAATCAAACACGCATTAAAAAAAAAATATATATATAATTAATTAATAAACCTCCAACTAAATTAAAAAATATGATTCACAGAAGAGTTGATCCCATTGATAAACATGACAAAGACGGAATATATATCGTCCAATATAAAGATAAAAAGAAAAAGAGAACATTTACATATGTAGGAATGATAACCTAGAAATTACAAGACCGAATGTAAGAACGTATGGCAGAAAAAGCAAGTGGAAAACAATCTAGAGCGTTATCTCGGATAAATTTAAAAACAGATATTGATATATTTTTCAGTAAAGAAAGAATTATAGGGCAAGTAAATTATTACAATAACTGAGGGAATCTAGAAAGATATTAACTATGGGAAAGCACTCAAGTAATGGTATGTTATCATGTCATATACCACACATTTGGTTTAATCTATCAGGTTGTATCATTATTTACGTTACATTTTCGGTTTTTAAATGTTTTTATGCAAAAACATATAGCTGGTACATTCTCACCGCTATTGTTTAACATAGAATATTATTTAAGAGAATACATGTCCGTCTGTATTCTACAATCATACAGGCTTCTTTCTTTCATTTGTAGATCATATAAAGAGTTATATAAATGTGGACATTTTATGCGTCATAAAACATGATTTTAAATTAGGCTTTAAAACCAGTAAAGCTGTTCTCAAAACTCATGCAATTGGAGTCCAGGACAAGAGTAGCGTCCGGACAGTTCAAAATAAATCCAATCATTTTACTGAAGAGGACCTCAGCCTTGTAATCAAATACAGAAGTGACTAGTGAATTTTGACCAGTTGAAGAGAAAAAAGAGGAATCCATTCTTCACAATAAATGTTGATACTAAACATAAAAAAAGACACATTCAAACATTAATATTTGCTGAATGTGCACTTTTGTTAATTTGTAGCATCAAAATTGATTGTGGAGAGTGGATTTTTGTCTCTTTTCTCTTCAACTGATCAAAATTCCCCTGTCACCTCTGGGTTTGATTTCAAGACTGAGATCCCCTTCCTTAACCCATTCGGGACCATGGGTGCATATATGCACCCTCCAAAAGAGCATACAATTTTTTTTAGGCACCAGTAAAATATAAAAAAAATATTTGCTTTCTCTAATTAGAGAATTTTTGTGATAGTTTAAGTAAAGGTAGCTTTAAAAAAAAAGTGGTGCCAACCGAATAAAATTTGTGTAAAAGCCGCCGGTCCCGAAGGGGTTAAAACGTTTGGATTTGTTTTGAACTGTCCGCATACTACTTTTATCCTGACCTGTAACTGTGCGAGATTTGAGAATAGCTTCATTGGTTTTAAGGCCTAGTTTAAAATCAGGTTTAAAGATGCATAAAATCTCAAAATTTGTATCACTCTTTATGTGCTTAAAAAGGAAAGAAAGAAGCCTGTATGATTATAGAATATAGAGGGACATGTATTCTCTTAAATAACATTTTATGCTCAACAATAGGGATGAGAAAGTGCCAGCTACATGCTTTAGTGTAAAAGCATTCAAAAACGGAAATACTTTTAATACAGCTAAATACATTGTGTTAATGGCGTAATTGGTTTTGAATAACTCATCTTGCTCAATAGACTCACCCATCCCTTTTTCAATGTTTGGTTTCACCCTCCAGTATTTAACCGGTGTTCATTCTGGAAGTAGCTGAGTTTTTCTAATTCATCTCCTTGTTGATGGTCAGATTTTTATTGAAACCGCTCGAGATTTCCAATGAACTTTTCAATATCTGTGAACTGGTTTTAATGTTTTAATTTTTTTTATATCCTTTTACACCTTATTTCTATTATAAAGAACAAACGTGTCTATGCGTAACGCTGACAGCATTTTGCGAATGACAAAACTTGAAGATGAAATTTCGGTTTCGCGACTTTTGCTACTGTAATTTTTTTTAATTTATAAACATCGCACATTTTTAATTTTTACACCGTTATATAGGGGAAAAATCGACTTTCAAATGCAATATGTTTGAAAACTGTATCACAATTCACTCATTTATTATAGTATTTAACCCCTTCCGGCACAGTGATCCCACTCCGGGCACACCTAATTTTAATTCCAAACTTGCATTCGGCACCAAGAATATTTTAATAAAATTTTGTTTTTTTTTTTAATGAAAGCTTAAAATAAGGAGATCGTATTTTCTAAAAAAGTCGTTTGTAAATTCCGGTGTCAGTCAGCAATTTCTCATTTTACGAACAGACTTTGTCTTTGCCGGAAAGGGTTAAGTTAAATTCAAAGCATGATTTTTTAAAAATCTATCTCTGTTGCTTGCAGACGATTACAAAATATTAATCCGTTTGCACATTAAACAATAAAAATAGGTCAGCATTTGTTTCCCGCTATTATTCCGTAACGAAATTAAAACTTCATTTAGCAATAAATAAAATAGTATCATAATTAAGAAAAAAATCTGTCGCTAACGAAATGTTTAGCGATTTTTTCAGTAATAATTTCTGGCACAAGGCGAATACGACATTTCCGCTTTTATTAAATTTAAATTTTTATTTGAATATATAATTGACATATGTCGTATAACAATGCTCTTTGGTGTTGTTAGGAGTAAAGGAGTAATCTAAAAAAATAAATGTACAAAAATTTTTAGAGTTTTCAATAAAATAATATTTGGTTTTCACATATATTCTTTATCCCGGGAACCCTGAGTTGGATTTCCTAGTTTTAGTAATGAATAAAATAAGAATCATTTTAAATATTTTCATGTTTTGATTAGTATACTAAGGTGAATATCACGTCCCAACTCCACATATAGATTGTTTTTCTATATATTTAATTTACTCATGATCTTTATAAAAATCAGTAATCTAAAGCCCCCGCATTAAAATCATTCTCCTTATTGATACAAATACGAAAGTGAATTTAAGAAAAAAATCTTTCACAAGGCTTGTGGTTTTTCTAATACAAACTTTCTATATCTCTAACATAATGAAAATCAAGGCAAAACAAATAAATGAATTCCATCTATAAGAGAACAATTTCTTTTCTAGTTTTAAAATAAATCTAAACGGCACTGTTACTTTTTAAAGAAAGTATAGATAAAATTCGTTTTCTTTTTAAGAAAAATATTATCAGTAGTTTTTACTCTATTTGGTAAAATGTATCTTTTTTATCTCATTATTTCTTTATTTTCATTGAAGCAAAATTTACTTTCGACTTTGATGATAACATGAAGTTTGTCTGGGTCTTCTAAGTTATAAAAATGTATTAATTGTAATAATTTACAAGGTTTGAAAATAAAATTTTAAGAATCTTAAAAATAAATTTAAAACTCACATATGTACAGACAGCATCAAAATGTAATTTCTCAGAAGGCTTTAAATAATAAAATGCATCATAATTATATTTTTCGTTTCTAACATATCAGTGAATAATTGGAAACATTAAGCATAGTTCTTAATTAACATATTATGCAGCACATAAAATAATGTGTTTGCTTTTCATTATAATTAATGCTTTTATGCAAACAATATAATAATAAACGATTTGACTCATATGAAACTAACTCGGTAAATATTTCACACGCATGATTATGAATAGCGTCTAATATATTATACAATGCATACTTATATTTAATTATTCGGCAATTAACAAAAAGTCCTGAAATAAAGACGCTTAACAGGTTTCACTTAGCCTTGTGGTTAGCTTGCGTGGTACATAACCAAGTTTTCAGGCCGAATTTTGCGGGTTAAATAACAGAGTGGCGTGAAGGAGGAGTTTGTGTAAGGAATCCAGGGAATATTTTCTTGTAGGGTAACAATAATTCGGGTCAGTTTGCCTTCAAATGTTTTCCCTGAAGGAATTTCCTCTTATAGAAATATGGACAATAGTTATCAATGCATAAAATTTCCCTCTTAACCTCACCCCTCCCCCAAAAGTAGAAACTATATATCATTCATCTTAAAAGGAAAAAATGTATTGCATTTCGTCAGAAGAAGAAAATGAAATTGAGTAGTTAATTTGCAGTAAATAGCTAATCCCTTGCAGTGAAAATTATATTAATTAATGAAATTAACATTTGTATTTATTTCAGTAAATGTGTAATAATTTCAGTAAAATTCAATGTGATATAGATAATAATCAAAATATTTTCAATGTAATATGTATTATACATCGCCCGTGAACGGTCACATCCTTCTTATAAAAATGTTGCAACACTGGAAAACCGTGAAGTACGTACGTGTTCGATAAATGGAAGAATGAACTGCTCTGTTTAATAGAATTTGAAGCTACAGATTGCAAAGGGAGCTGGCCGTTCAATGTTTTAAATTTCAAAAGGGGTTTTTGTGGTATATAGGTGGAAACATATCTTCAAGAAACACAATTCAATTACATGCTTTTTGCCCTACAATGTCTCTCAAGGAAATTAGGACAAATTACATTTTTCAAAGTGAATTTCAAGAAAATATAAAACATAATTATTTTGTTAATAGTTTCAACACTTTATAAATAGTTTTGGTTGTAACTAAACTATAAATTGATCACTGGAGAATACATATAATAATACAATAGTTATGTGATTTCAGTAGAGACAAAACTCGCATGTAAAACAGCTGGAACTGGTGTACCATTATCCGCTGAAATTCTTAAGCGATAAAGATTTTTTTTTTTTGACAGTAGATAATTATAAGTTGATCGTTTGGAGATAAATAAAATTTGAAAATACATTAATTACGTAATTTTTCAAACGAAATAAATCTAAGTACGTTTTTAGTTAGCATATCTAAAAAAATTATGATCTCTAAATCGTGTGTTTTCACATTTGCCAAAATTCTAACGTATTTACGCGATAACAGATTTTCTTTATTCATAAATAAACAATTTTAGAAATTTTTTCAAAATAATTCTTTTTTCAATTTTAAATGGTCTTATATTATTCATTACCAATAGATATATCAACCATCAAGCATGTTCACTCACATAGTTATGTTTCATCTATTTTATCTTGTTAAACTGCATTTACTCACCAAGTAGAGTATAAAAACTTTCTCAAATACGGTAATAAGCCGGCAAACATTCGAACGTGACTTAAGAGTGCCAGAAACCTAATATAAATGTATTAGGGACAGAAGTTGTCTTCTTAAGTATCCTTTAGCCGTATTTGCAAATTATTTTTATCGTACTATTTCAATTTGCTTTTAAAAGGCAAATTTTAACTCGAAAAATTTTATCTATATATGATTAATATTTAAATGTTTAAATAGCAGTTGTAATTCTATCAAAAACAAAATGTAAACGTATTTCGTATTAAATAGTTTAATTTTCAATGAATTATTTTTAACGTTTAGACTACCATTTTTTTTACCTGTTTGTATATGATTGCCTCAGATGCACGTTGTTTTCTTATATTTAGTTTACCACTATTTCCAAATAATAGTATAATTGTGCTATATTTCTACCAAAAATATATCATGAAGATTACCATACTTAAATCACTCACTTAAATCATGAGCGTAAAAAAAACTGCCATACAAAATGTATATATATTTTTTTACATTTTTTTATAAACAAAGCAAAATGCTCCGTCATAGCAAAAAAACATAATTTAGTATAAAATGTGTTTAAAAAAATAATAATTAGTTATTAGAATAGTGGCTATTTGCTACACCTGTAGTTTATATAAGTTTATTTTTACCACTTACAATTAACTTTCCTGTACGAAATTTAGCATTATTTGTTTGTTAGTTTGTTTCTTAATTTTTTGACATCAGTGTGCATTACTGCTGTTCACAACTTTCATATCTGATGAAATGAAGTATTTGAAATTCACTCTTACATTTTTAAATACAGCAATGTGCGAATTAATGCGAACACAAGTTTGTCATTTCGATAAATTTCGACAATTTTCCCTTTTGGTTGCCGCACCAATTTTGATTTTATCCCTACATTGTATGTAGAAACCTATTTTTAAAAATATCAAAAAGGCTCTATTTAAAAAAAAGAACTTTTTAATTGGCGAGTTTATCAATTTTACAAAATTCAAGCGTTTATAAAAGAAGATGGAGGTAAGTTAATATTACAAGAGCAAATATGCATTTTCAATAAGAAATATTTCGAGTAAAAATCTTTGCTGTTAATCACGATCTCAATATGGTATTGTATTAAGCACTGCACAAACCGTTATTTCAAATTTCAATCTGTCTAGAAATCAAACATAATATTAAGTATAAAATGCTTTTGGGAATGCTTTTAATATTTTTTATATAAAGTAGATTTATTCTAGGAGAAATATTCTGGAGGTAAAAAGAAAAAAAAAACTATTTATATAATTTTTTTAAGAGAGAGAAGCAAAGAAACTTGATACTTTCTCGAAAGCAGCTGGCTGCAATTAATGAAACACTTTAATTTCACGAGCTTTCATTATTGAACTCATAAATAAAGTAACAACGAATAAAAATATTACTTTTGAGAAATGGTTTCTTTCCGAACTTTTTTTTTTCTTTTTAATTTTGTTAATGGAAATGCAATCATGTGTCTTATAAGATTATATATTAAATTTAAAAAAAATAGATTTGATAGTATTTTGATTGTAAAAATAATGTGTGGTTAAAAAACCAATAAATACAGAGAAAATGCTTCAACTTAAAGTTCATGTTGTTTTTCACTTATGTTTTCTTTATTTGAAAACAAGATCCTATCGAACAAAATTATTATCATGCGTATTATACTAAAAGAAAATATTAGTTATTAAAATCATAATTCAGTATGGCAAAATAATATATTTTTATTTACTCAACACAACCACAGGATGTAACATCTTATATAATATCTACATCTACGAGAGCAAAACATGTTTTAAATGGCTGGCGTATGAATACTTATCTATTAGTTTTTATGCTGCCATCTACATACGTTTAACTGAAACAGAAACACTTTAGTTTTTACTCACTTAATATTTCAGTCGATTACGAACTCTTTTAATCCTTTTAGATCTTCTAAGTACCTGTGGGGAGAAAGAAGATGAATTTGCTTTTATAGATTCTGCCGCATCATTAACTGCACTATTGGCAACAGTAGGTTTCGAAATCGAAGATATCAAATCAGAGTCGGGTATTTTTGGAATTGGAGTATTCGGGAAGTTAGCTAGTTTAGGACTTGGATAATTTGGGTAGTAGGAGTTGGTTTAGGAGTTGGAGTATTTGGTTTTGTAAGATAAGTATCCGCTAGTGAAATATCCGGGATATTAGGAAGTGTTAGTTGAGAATTGCCTTGTTTAACAACTGTATTTTCACATTAGTAATTTTCAGTATCAATTTTTGCATTATTTGTGCTATTTGTGTCTTTAGTCCTAAGTTATTTATTTAATAAACATATTTTTTTTCCAAATATGTGTTGCTATAATGAGGCCAGATTTCTAGATGGCTTCTGGAGTATAATTTCTTACAGCCAATTTCTGGTTAGCTTTGAATTATTTTACTTTTGAATTTGAGTTTCTCACATTTTGATTATCGTGAACAAAATTTTTAATTCTTGGAACTATTAAATCTATTTTGTCCTTATATGACGCTTTAGAAATATAGATGCAAGACTCTCCCTCGTTGTAACATAAGACATCACTTTATACTGCAATAGGAAGTTATTTAATTTCATTTGCAAAATATCAGATTCTGAATGTAAGGCTTTTAATTCATGCTTTAGAATCTGTACATATTTCTCAGCTCGGCCATAGTTAGCTGTAAGATATGGAGCACTCAGCATATGTTTTGCACCATGATTACTTAACAATGTCTTAAATTCGGCTGAAGTAAATTGAGGAACTTTATCTGATATACGATACATGTATCTGGCACAAAGGGAAGAAATTCAAGTAATCGTATGATCTGTAGTTGTGTTAGGAACAATAAAAACTTCTGGTCATTTCCCAAGAGCATAAACCCGAAGGAAAAAAATTACCCATAACAGGACAAAAATAATCAATATATATTCATTACGGTGTATCTATAGGCCGTTCCCAATTATGTATATGTATCTTAGGAGGATTATTTTCCAAAATTACAAAATTAGTGCAATTTTGTGCAACATCTTCTATATGTTGGCCAATTCATGGCAACCATACAAAATTGCAAGCTAACGACTTCATTTTTACTATACCAAAATCTCCAATATGTAAATCATTTAAAATTTGCTTTCTGCGAACTTGAGAAATAATTTCTCTACACCCTTTTAAAATAAAACTATATTGAAGAGTAAAATATTCTTGCTTACAGGCAACAAGTACATTTGATAGGAATTTCAGAAATGAGTTGATGGAAAAATTTAACGTAATAAGTGATTTTGTAGTTAAGGCAATAGTTTTGGAAGTGAAAGGCAAAGTAGAAAATTGGTTTATTTGAAATAAATCAGATTCATCAATTATATTACTTGAGATAAGTTGTGGTGATAAATCTTCACTACGTAATGGAAGATGTGAAAGAGTATCGACATTTCCGTGCGCGGTGGATTTGTTATATCGGATATTATATTGAAATGTTTATTAGTATAACGCACAGCGTTGTATTCTAGCAACTGAAAGTACAGAAACACATATGAAATCATCTGCATGATATTAATTTTTGTGTTTATTTGTCTGAATAGTAGACATGCAAGAAAAAATTGTTTCCGTTTACTGAATAACATTTATTTTGTATTTAAAGGTTTTTATCTCTGAACAACATGAATGCGCTGACGGATTCACTATTACTCTAAAAGCAAGAAATTAGTAGGCATGATAATTGAAGTGGTTTGGTGTCGAAAAGCGTTGTTCATTTTTTGCTAAATGAATTGCATCCTGAGTTGTAAGTTATTGTTGTCTCCTGACGACCTTTAAAAGGCTGTCGTGTCAGGAAATATTGTTGAAATAATTACCATTTACATTATTTTCTTCAAAATACTTTCCCTTTATCAAAATTTGGAAAATAATATTAGATTTCACAGTACCGCCATTTACATACAATTACGGATACAACAATAAAAAAAAATGTCACAATGTTGTCACTTTGGATTTGAGAAGGAACTAAACCCAACAATTCTGTAACATCAAAGGCATTGTTAAGGTCGAGGATAAGGGGGTTGTTTTCGATCGAATGTACAAAATTTATCAGAAGGGAAAACCACATTATTTCGCACTATGCTAATATTAAAGATAAAAGATGTCGATTTCGTTTTTATTTTTGAGTTTTTTCAATTATTAATTGTTGTCAGTAGATGAAAATGCACAAACTTTAATGTGAATTTACTTTTATATATTGACGCATTACATTGTCATTTTTTTCTGTATTAAGACTGAATTAGTCTATATTTGAAATTTTTGTTTTATAAAATATTTTTTGAAATTCTTTATCAAACATCTTTAAAAACAATTTAAAGGTTATTGAAATAAAGCCTCCGGTGTCTGCAAACAATTCTCGATATAGATCTTGAAATTGTAGAATTCTCTAATCTATCTGTATTCTATTCTCTAATCTTCCATTCTAGAATTTTAATCAATAACATATATTTTATTGATCACATATTTCCATGATGCTCACTACATTTCGCAATTGAACACGTTGTACGATAACAGTGAGTTATTCTGTGCCAGTAATCTACAGAAATTGCCCAAATTTATTCATTTTGAACTTTATTTACATTATTTATAATTTGAATAATTTTGGGAATGCGTACCATAATTTAAACCAAATGGTAACATTAATGTTTGTAATTCCTTAGGGATCAAATTCGTGTACGCAAAATCTTCCAATTTCAAACAGAAATTATGCAATACGTTTAATTCAAATATATTTCTAAATAACTGTTTTGCACCTTTAAAATTCGTACGACACATATATAATGCATTCATTTATAAAAAGAAAGAAATGTGTATATACAACAAATACACACGTATATTTAGCAAACAAAGACTTTTTTGAAATATACATCAAATATATGTCCGTTTAGAGTACAAATCCCCTAAAATTGTAATACAACGCAGAAATTAGTACAAAATAATGTAAAATTTAGGATAAAAAATATTTTTAATAATTGGCTGATATCTACCCTTATATAAAATCCTAATGAAATGATTTTATGAAACGATTTTATGAAACGACTGATTAAGAAAATAAAACGAATGATTGAACAAATATATATGTTAATTGGAGATTTGTAGAACGCTGACGGTAATGAAATTTTATTATGTTGTTACAGTCCAAGTATAAAGTGTTATAGCGTTTATAGTTATTTATACAGGGCCGCGCAAAATAATAGAAATATATGAAACGAATACATATTAAATGTGAGATTTGTAGAACGCTGACTGTAATGAGGTTTTAGTATGTTGTTACAGTCACCTAGAGAATGTTTGCTCTAGAAGAAAGTGTTTATAGCATTTATAGTTATCTATACAGTCCGTACAAAATAACAGAAATATATGAAATGAATATATGTTAAATGTGGAATTTGTACAACGCTAATGCTAATGAAATTTTGGTATACTGTTCCAGTCATCTACAGCATGTTTTTTTCTCAAAGAAAGTATATATAACAGTTACAGTCATTTTACAGAACCACTTAAAAGAATACAAATCTATCAAAATAATATATGATAAATGTGGTATTTGAAGCATGCTGATGGTTATGTAATTTTAATCTATTGTTATAGTCGCCTGCAGTATATGTTTTCTCTAAGAGTGTGTATATAGCAATTATAGTTATTTTACAGGGCCGCACAAAAAATTCGAATATATGTTAAATGCGCGGTTTGTTGAACACTGGTGGTAATGTATTTTTAGTATGTTGTTACAGTCAGACAGAGAGGCAGCAGAAATCAAACTGACAGACAGCAAACAGTTAGCAGGCAAAGTTAGCAGGCAAACAGGATCGACAGATCGACAAAGACATCAGACATACATACAGCAGATAACAGACTGACTGGCAGAGTGTACACAGATAGGAAACAGACATGCATCATATAGCAGATAGGAGATAGACAGACTGTTGACAGGCAGGCAGTATGCAGTAGACAGATATATTACAGACAGACAGACAGCGGATAAAAGACAAACAGGCAGCAGCTAACAGAAAAACAGACAGCAGACATATATACATCAGACTACAGACATTTGATAGTGGACATACAGACAACACAAAGCAGAAAAACACATAACAGTCAGACATTCAGCACATAGCGAACAGATAGATATTCAGAATACAGATAGCCGCAGCGTGTAAAGCAAACAATTGATAGCAGACAGCAGATAGCAAACACACAGGCCACAGACAGATAGACCGCAAACTGCAGACAGCAAATAGAGCAAGCAGATAAACAAAAAACAGACATACGGTAGACAAAAAAAAAGACAGACACAAGAAAAAATGAAGACAAACACCCAACAGGCAGACAGCATAAAACATCCGACAATGTGTAGACAGACCACAGTTAGCAGGCATACAGTGAGCAGAGGGACATACGGCGTACAGACATACATCGAATAGACATTCAATATATATATTAGACAGATGGATAGACAGCACACAGACAGCTGGAAGTGTGTAGAACAACAGAAGACGGACAGACAACAGATATCGAATAGACAGGAAGACGATAGGAGACACACAAACATCAGATAGAAGCATACAGCAGATAGAAGGAAGAACTAGCAGACAGAAAAACAGCAGACAGACATGCAGCAAACAGATAGACGGTAGAGTGTAGACAGACAGCAGATAGCAGACAAACATGCAACAGATTGCAAATAATTAGAAAACTGAGAACAGACAGGCATACAGTAGACATGCAGCAGACAGATAAATAACAGAGTCAGCAGACAGACATTCAACATATAGACAGAGAGCAGACCTACATACAACATATAGACAGTGAACAGACAGAGATACAGCAGACAGACAGAAAACAGATGGCAGACAGGTAGAAGACAGACAGATAATATACAAACAGCCGACAGAGTGTAGACAGAGAGCATATCAGACACAATCATACCAGGCACTTATCAGGCAGAGAGGAAACAGATAGACAGACAGAAGATGGAGATAGAACATACAGACAAACAACAGATTGAGATAGAACATACAGACAAACAACAGATTGAGATAGAACATACATACAGACAGCAGATAGCATGCAGATAGCCTAAAGAATGTAGACTGGCTGACAATCAGCAAACAGGAAACATGCAGAGAATAAGCAAACAGACAAGCAGATTGAGAGAGATATATACAGAGAGATACATAGTGGCATACAGACCAAAAAGGTCCGGGGGTAGGCGCACGAAGAGCGGAGGTAGCATAGCCACTTAGTATTATATAATTTTTAAAAATAAATAAGCTGACGAATACATTACAATAATAAACAATATTTTAAATATTTAAGATGATGCATGAAACCAATTAAACTTCCATTTAACGGTAACAAGGTCTAGATAAGTCTTAATTTTGCTCTCGTCCACGATATTTTGAATTTTATTTTTACTTTTCCTAAACTTATTTTATTGTTAAAATACAATTAACTATGTATAGATCGTTTTGTTTGTACATTGTTTTTATTAGGTATAGTAGAATAGCAACATACTAGCTTTTCTTAAAAATAAATTTCACATAATTTTTAAGTCATTGCATATAACGATGGATAATGATGGATAATAATATATAATGATGAAATAATAACCTTTTCTCTCTCTCTCTCTCTCTCTCTCTATATATATATATATATATATATATATATATATATATATATATATTTACAAGAAGCGCTCATAACACAAGCGTTATTTTATATGATTTAATTTCTTCTTCAAATATAAACAAATGTACAATCTACGATGGTATCGAAACAAATACAGTGTTATTTTTTTTTAAATATTAAATGATATTCACATATTGTGAAACAACCTATGTTTATTTTCTTCAATAAAATATTTAAGAAATCTTCAGAAATAATCAATGATGGGACCAGTAAATAAGAATCCAAAGTTTTATCAGACTAGTCAAAATATCTGAAAAAATATACTGTCATGTACCAAAAATCCATGCTTATCTACTCATCTACTATTAACATGGAAAATACTTTTTAATGGAGTGTTTCTTAATACAAAATTTATATACGTGTGTATATGTAACATAATTTATTTGAATTTAGGTTGATTTTAAATATAATTCGTCTATGTAAAGAAATATTCACTGTTTTGCTCTAAAACTTATTCCTACCAAAACGGTCTGAATTTAAGAATGGGGAGTTTGCTTTGAAAATATTATTAAATTTCTATTTAAAATTCAATTTGCTTTGAAATATTTTCAATGCGATTTCAATGCTTTTGAATGTTTATCAAATATAAACTCTTAATATAAGTTAAATCATGTTTTAATAATGTTTTTTATTTATAAAGCATTTATAATATAAACCTGTAAATAATAGAAATTTTCATGCATTTTAAAATTGCTGAACGAAGATTCGATTTATTCACGAAGAACTCTGTATATGCATTATTATTGAAATTATACTTTTGCATCCAGAGAGCTTGACATATAAATGTGGCATTGTTTTAGGAATAATTTTTTTGGAAATAATTTTATTTTAAAACTTCGTTAAAAAGGTACAAGAGAAGAAATTTTATAAAACAATTCTGCATTGTCAATAAAAAAAAAAACACCAATATCCAGAAACAATTTGCATTGTAAAATCTAATCATTTCTTAATAATTTTTAACATATAATTTTAGAAATAATTAATTTTTTTAAATAAATAATAACGCACACTCGATTAATACACCTCATATGTTAACAATTAATGTGTTTGTCCACTTCAAGTTAAAATCCAAGAAAAAAAAATGAACAATCCAAATTAAAAATTGAGGACAAATGTAGTCCACAATTTACATATAAAAAATATTTAACGTATTTGTTGTTGTTCATTATTTAAGTTGACATATTAAACACTATTAAAATTCTATTACGATTACTCCATTAAATTGTAACATTGAATATACTTTTTTTACTGAAGTGCTCTTTAATATAATGATAAGATTGAGAACCTATTTCAATTTGCTTGCACTTACGTAGCTTTTAAATAAAATATATTTAGAGAGATATTCAGCAATTTTCAGAATTTGTTCTAAAAGGCATTCTTACCAAAAATGTTTATAGTTAAAAGGGAGGATTTCCCTTTAAGCAAAATTGTGCATTCCTATTTTAAATTTAATTTGCTTTAAACATTTTCAAATAAATGTAGACGCCTTTAAATGCTTATAAAATATAAACTCGTAATGGATGTTAAATCATGTTTTGACAATTCCCTGTTCTTGTTAAATGCTCATAACATAATCTTATAAATTTAAGAAGGTTTCTATACAGTTTAAAATTACTGCAACGTAGAATCTGATCACCTTTGAAATATACCATGCATATAAATAAATACATTAGTAATAAAATGATTCTTTAGCACTCAGAATGTTTTATATATCAATGTAGCGTATGTTTGACACAAGTTTCGATGGACACAAGTTTTTATTTTATGACTGTATTAAAAAGTACTAGAAAAATAAAGCGATAAAAGAATTATCCACAGTATATACTATATCAAAAAACGTTATCTGCAAAAGGAAATGTAATATCTATATGGAATTTTTATTATAAAAGTTATTATATTATTAATAATTTGAAATAAATTATATGTAATATATTATTAAAAGGTGTAATTAATATCTTAAATTGTATCTACTATCACGCGCACAAGGAATCCAAACTCATCTAAAAACATGACCTGTATGTGTCCACTGAATGTACAAATCCGCCCTCTCCTAAAAAAAGTACATATTTACTTATATGCTCACAGAACGTAGATAAAAATAATTTTAATTGAAAACTGTTAAATATATTTTATGCTTAGTATTTTCTTACATTTCTTAAATATTAGTAACATCAAAAAGCATGTTTGGTAGTTTCATATTAATCACATGTCAGCCTTCAATCGCGAAGCATTTAATTATTTTCAACAGCATTTGTGATTCTGATTATTATAGAGTTTATGCGCGTAGTTACATAGCTGTAAAAATCGTGTTTTATTTATATATTTATTTATTTGTGAAGTTTTATTTTAGTTTGAGAATTTGTTTACGCTATATAACCATAAAAAACACAAATGTTGAATTATTTGCATTGTTTTAATTCGAAATGGGTTAATTTTCCACTATTAGGTGGCACCCAGATTTAAATGTATTCATGCTCGAAAATTATTTTATAAAACATACAAAACAGTAAATTGATATACAGTAATCGAAAACATCCTTCTACGTAGTCTATAAGGCCTGTACCGTAAGCAACAGGTAGCTTCCTATATTTCTTGGCTTTAAGATTTTAAACAATTTTACCTGAAAATGCGAAGAACCTGATTATAGAAGATTCATTGCCCGTTTTCGTCAAGACTAAATTTGATTGAAATTTTCGCCAAATTGTGCAGAACAGCAAAGTTGGATTCATTGATGGCGATTTAATTTTTTTTGCCAAATTTGTCGATATTTCGGAAGTGTCGCCAAGCTTGGTTAGAATTCGTCTCTAGTGGTTATGAATTTAGAGTTTTACGATATGACAGTTAGAAAAATAATTACAATAATGAAAGATAATTTGCAAGAAACCAAGTTCACTAAAACTCATGAATTAAACCCTTATTTTTGTTAAACTGTTTTAAACTTTTTAAAAAATCCGCCACTCTAGACTTTCAAACGACTACATCTCAGTCATTTTATAACATAGTTTCAAAATAAAAAAGATTCACAATCATTGCATCAAAGGCTAACACATAAACAAAAAATAAATTTGATCTTCGATTTTTTTTGCATATATATGTTTTTAATTTGCATTTTCTAAGTTGCCACCATTTTAATACAAGGTGGCGGACAAACCTGACCAACGAATTCATTGAGTTCTGGGTAATCCAAAAGCACATTCTTTGTTGCATATTAATCGGTTTATAAATACTAGTACTATCGCATGAGAAAGATCATATATATGTATATATATATATATGATCTTTCTCATGAGATAGCACCAGTACTTATAAACTGGTATTTAGCATATACATATATATATATATAATAAGGCTCCATAAACAATGAGAGTTATTTTTTACGTAGTGGCAACACCGCAATCTAAACAATAAAACTGCAGGCGATTTTTAAAAAAAATTTAACTATACGTTTAAAAATATCTAAACGCAGCATATAATTTTATTTTACTAGTTCCGTGCTTGTTTAAAGAACTGCTTTTTTTATTTGTCTACATAAATGGAGGTGAGTGATTCAGAGTTAAAAAATGAAATGCATTATTCCATAAAATTTTGCTATCGTTTGGGCAAAACAGCCCCAGAAACAGTTCAGTTAATGACTGAAGCTTACAAAGACAAATGTTTTGTTGAGCTAAGATTTTAAATGGCATGGTGATTTCAAAAATGTACGTTTGCCTGCAGAACTGGCTCCTAAGCCTGGCAGACCGGGAAGTGTTGTGAATAATTGAAATTTTAACACTGTGTGGCAATCTTGCAAGAACATCGGCGAATAACGACAACACATATCGAGGAAACGTGATGCACTAGTAGGCAATTGGACATTATAGCACGATAATGCACATCCACAAGTCGCTACTTCTGTTCAGCAATATCTTAGCAAATGCAATATTAAAATCATGCCACATTCCGCTTACAGTCCAGATCTCGCACCATGTTATTTCTGTCTGTTTCCGACGTTGAAGGAGCTGCTCCGAGGCAGAAAATTTAATACAGATCCTGAATTTATTTCAGAAGTGTAGGGTTATTTGAAGCAGCTTCCAGAAAAATGCTTCTGTACCTGTTTTGAAAAGTTGGTTGTCCGATGGGACCATTGCATATCATCAGAGGGAAGGTAGCTTTCTTGCAGATCGCTGTTCAGTATTTTATTGCTTTTTGAAATAGATCTAAACTTGAAGTTGAAAGTAATTTTGTTTTCATTTGATGGTGTGAAAATCAAAATTTTGCAATGTTTAGAAATTTAAAAAAATACAATAAATCGGAAATTTAACAGTCAAGTCGTTTCCACCGGCAATTTCACGTCATCGTTACTCACGGAAAAGCATTAGCTTTAAATTATAGCTTCCATTACGAAAACTCCATTAAATTGTAATATTCAACGGACTTTACTAAATACTTTACTTAATACAAACTTAAGATTGAATGTCTGTATTTCACACGTAACATTTAAATTCTAAATTAATTTATGTAATGAAATAATCAGTATTTTGCAATAAAGTTCTACCTACCAAACATGTTTATTTTTACAAGAAGAGGGTTTTGATTTAAATTTTTTTGTTTTTAAACATTTTCAAAATATTTATATGCTTTTGAAAACTATTTAAATATTGACTCTTAATCGAAGTTAAATCATGTTTTCATAATGCTTTGTTCTTAGTAAACGTTCATGACATAATCCTGTAAATTTTAGAAGATTCTATACATATTAAAATTTCTTCAATAAAATATTCAGTCATTTTTGAAAGATACTGTGCTTAAAAATAAATGCTATATTCATGAAATTATATTTTATAACGAAGAGAGTTGTGCATCTTACTAAGCCTTTTTTTAAATTTGTGTGACATCCATTCGTTTTTAAATAGCTTCTTTTTCAGAATTTTGTTTTAAGATAATAAAAAAATTATCTTCATCTGTGAATGAAAATTTTACATTTAGAAATAATTTGAATGTATAGTTTATTAATATTTTAACTCTTTAAATCACAAGTTAAAAAAAAATTAGTGACCTTAGAATCACAACAAAATAGCCCAAAATGCTGTTTTTTTCGTTCTTCCCTTTTTTACTAGGTAAGTAGTGGAAATGACGCTACTGCATTCCCTCTTTATTCAAATTTTGTTGCACCCTCTGTTTGTCATTGCTCCAGTTACCGAAAAAAATATTGTATTTCTTTCTGTACTGTCCAGAAATGCCAACACATTATCCCATCCATCACTGAGAGAGACCACCCCCTTGACAGAACCCCTACCCATTTAAGGGGAAGAAAATTCTTTCAGTTATCCTGGGCTATTGTGGTTTTCTCAGCATCGGGATGTTTTCGGCTATTGCGGGATTAAAAATGTTAATATATTAACTTGTTGATAACTTACAAAATACCGGGTGATTTAAAATTGAGATTTTAATGATTATTCTCTTAAGTTGGCAAATAATATACAGCTATTTAAATCTTATTTTTAGTTTTACCAATCTTCAAGCATTAGTACGTACTTTTGGAGAGCAGTAGAAGTAGAATTGTGTCTTTTTACAGTACTGTTATCGTTAATTAACATTATATGTCTCTTAAATAAATTTACCTGTATTGTAGTCACTAAAATATATACATTAACAGTTATTATTAAAAACATAGTTAGCTATTTTCTTAAAAACACATATGATGTAGTTCGACGTTTTAAAAAGTATAATTCATGCCCAGTTTTCCTGAACACCTTTCGTTCAATATTTCTTCTTCTTTTTTTTATCTTTCCAAACTTTCTATACTTTTCTATCTATCCTTTTAAATTCGTATTACTTTTTTAATTTGGAATTTAAATAAAAAATGTACATTTTAAATAGGAATTCATCTTTTGAAGTATGGAAACGAATCTTACAACACAATTATTTAAATAAGCTCATTTCTGAGAGCCCAACAGTTTAATTTTCAAATTGGAATCTATTAGTTTTACAAAAAATGTCCCAATGTCAAATTAGAAGTTATAAAACCACCAGTTTGAGTTCTATAGGACGCATATAGAACGCATCTAAAAGAAATTTCAAAAAGTTGCTTCATGAAAAGTGAATGTTAATCGCAGCTTCATACAAAGATTTCAGAATTCTTAAAATGTGTATAAAAGACCTAAATGCGAACGTTCTAAAACTATTTTAAAGATGAACTTTTTTTTTCTGGGCAAAATTTGACAAATGCCACAGATTACTAACAGTCTAACAGCTACTTTCTGAGCTTTTTACAAGTATAGAAAGTAAAGTTTCCACAGCGACTATTTTCTATATTGTAGTTATACCACTATTTCATATATATATCCGTTGTGTTAGATTTCTCTTGAAGTTGTGGAAGAAGTATATGGAAAGTAATGACAGGTTGGAATTGTGGTACTAACACTTTTCGCGTAAACGGGACGTGGAATGCTTACAATACGAGTTGTTTTTTCAGTTACTGTGGGTCATCTGATTCTCGATTCTTATGAATTAACTCGGTTTCATTTGGTCAGAGTTTTCATTATGAAATTAAATATTTTAAAGGAAGTTATAATTACCGTATTAATCCCCAATGAATCCAACATTTAAAAAAAAGTACCAATAGAAAAGCTAAAGATGGAATAGCCTTTTATGTGCGTATATGTATTTCATTTACCTTTTCCAAGACATGAAAAAAAATGAATTACATTAACAAACATAAAGGTTTGTCTGTTTTAAAAGGATCAATACTAAAACTCACTAACACATAAACTTTGGGCAAAATTTGACAAATGTCACAGATCACTAACAGCGTAACAGTTAGTTTCGCAGCTTTTTACTAGTATAGAAAGTAAAGTTTCCACAGCGACTATTTTTTATATTGTGGTTATACCTCTATTTCAAATATACGTATATTCATTGTGTAAGATTTATCTTGAAGCTAAAAAACAAAACAATATGTAACTCTGTATAACACTATGTTTGTATTAAAAAACAGTATGTAATTCGCCCTAGTAGAATGCGGGCTTCTTTTTCTTTACTCTAGCACTCTATTAAATGTATCCTGTCTGCTCTTTGAGCAATACATAGTTTTTATTTATGGTCTCTTTGATTACTTTCTAACAAACATTATCTCGTCCTCCGCTAAGAATTGTATTAAATGAAAAATTGTACTTCTAGCCATGCGTAACTAAGTATATACGATAATTCCTGAGGATAACTGACTGAAAGAAATATATCTTAAACTACAAAAAAGCAGCATATAGGATATAGTCTGCTTGAAAAAATATGATACAATGAATCACGCAAAAGTAACATTATTGCAATAAGTGCCTTTTCTTTAAATTCCAGGGCTTCTCTAAGAATTTCTGATGTAAATCAAACTACAGTTCACGACTCATAACCTTAAACCTCATAGTAAAATAAATTGTTGCACAGGATAAGAGAATTTTTTTATCATGTAAGATATAAAATTTTTCGGATACATTTTATACTCAAAAGAGATACATTTATGACAGATAAAATTTTTATTAGTGATTTTATTATTCAATTATTTTATGAAATAATATTTAATGCATAAAATTTTCATTTTTCCCTGAAGACAATGGAGAAATCTTTTTAAAAAATACTTTTCTCTTTACAGCACAATTCACTTATTTTAAAAAATGATATTCTAAAGAAAATATATATTTTATACATTTTAAATTTGTTTCGTTCATAACATAGATACATAGAATATACAGTTTACTTATTTAAGTTAGTGTGACGGAAATATTAAAAAAGCCTTTTATATTTAAATAAAATAGAAATATTTCCCTTTTTTTGTTTATACATTAGAATTTTTTTTACTACAGGCATATTACCGGAGGCAGCATTACATTTTTGCAAACGATCGCAATGTCGAAGATTTTGATATGTATGATAGATTTGACTGTGTAGAAAACGAAGCTCCCAATCAGCTGATAAATCAGCAAGTGATCGTCAACATTTTTTATGTTGCCTTAGCAACAGCATACAGTCCGTTGCAATGTACAATAAATATTAAACTGATTATTACCAATGTAAATCTCTAGTCGGATATTCTAAATTCGATTACTGCTGTAATCGGGTTGCCAACCATTTCACGTTGCAGTAATCACGATGATTGTGCAGTTTGATTAGAAGTAATAGAATCAATACAATATGTTATTCTACGTTATATCGGTTTCGAGATAAAAACGCTAAATACCGCAGTATGTCGTTATGTGACGCAGTGAGCAGACACAGGCATACATCATAGCTATTTTACTATACCTATATAACGGGTTTATTACTATAGCTGTCACTTTTCTAAAGTGGACAGCACTTTAATGGTTAAATTCTGTATAGTCATTTATAGTTAAATATATAATGCATACTTATTGATATTTAAATGTACGTTTGAAATAAAATTCTGGATTTTCTTCACAAAACCAGGGTTGATTCGAACTACACCTTCAAGAGTCTAAATCATATCAGCAACCGATCTCCACCTGAATGTATTTGTATCAGACCGGCCTTGAATTCGCAATGACAAAATTAGTTGCAATCCGAAATGCGGCTATTACGAGCTCTGGTAAAACACGGTTAGTGGTGCCTCATCAGAAATTTGCATCGGGTTACGATGCAAATTTCTGATGAGGCACCACAAAATGGAAAAAAAATACAAGAAAATAATTAGAAACAAAATAAGGGTTTGGAGAGAAAGATGACGATCGTAGGCTTATAAGATTTTTCCTTAACTCAATAAGTAATTTAAGATGTTTTTAATTAATATGAGACACTTCTTACAGCTTTCTCTCCAACAGAAAAAAAATAAATGTTTTCATGTTCTCTCAAAGAATCTCTCAAAGAAAAATTATTTTTCCAAAGAAATGTCATATTAGTCATCTTTTCCACATAGGAGGTAACATGACGAATGAAAAAAGATTTATAGCAATCTTTATGAACTTAATTCGACTTATTTTACACACACACAATTTACCTACACGCACTCATATTTTTTACAAAGTATGTTGTAAATTGAGAGTTCAAAATCAAAGATCATATCGTCTGGGTCGGTGCCTAGCTTGATCTATATCTCAACCGGGCAATTTGTATGAGTTCATGATGTGCACTTGTAATATTTTAATCAGTTCAATATTTCAGTCCATTTCACATATTCCTTGTTCCTCACAGATAATTCAGTATGTACTGACATAATCTTTCATATCATTGTAACCCTCGTTTTGTTGCTCCATCAACGCAATATTTCTTTAAGATAGTTTTATCAGTATATACGCTATTCAAAACAAATAATATTTCGTATAACATTTTGAATTTTGATAAAATTTTATGCTAAGATGCTTTACACTCACGCAGAAAAAAAATTAATCGGTTAAAAAAAGGAAAAAAAATCGCCAAATTTAGGGGTTTTTTTTCCTTTAATGGCAACCTAGCCATTGTATTAAGTTATTCGTTTGTCGCGGTCTTGAAAATCGCGTCAACCAAAAAGTCGCCAAACTTATGTTTACGTGTTTGCGTGAGTGTAAAGCATGAGTTCCAAATTTTAGTGAAGGATTGAAGTAACTTATCACTAACGAGCAATTCCTTGTACTCTGAAGTTAAAAAAATTAGAACACACTTCAAAATCGAACTTTGGCTTAAAACTTCTCACAAATTCATCTGGCGCTAACTGTTAAAAATGATTTACAGGAATCTCTGAACCACTGGCATGGAACTCTGATGGACCAGTACAGGTGCTGCCACGTCTGACTAGACGACAGAAAGAGTGAATTCGTCATCTTGCCCACGTCTTCATCTTGCCTTTCCAATTACTAGAAAGCTCAGAAATATATGATTTATAAATGGATGGGCATTAATAATCTCTTATTTACAAGTACAGGAATATGAATAAATATTGATTAAATTATACAATCATTTCTTCTTATTCTAAAATTAAACTTTATGCAATTTTTTTATGCTTTTGTTAAATTTAATGGCATGTGTGTGGTTACAACGTAAATAAAAATATTCGTGTACAACAAGTAGCACATTACATTAATTCCATCAGCAATAATATCAAAAGCAACAGTTATGGTGACAAGTTTTGCATCTTAGTTCTAAAGCTTTCAGAGTGTCAATGCTCTTTGGCTTCAACGAAGATTGTTTTTTCAATTTATTTTAGTTGTGTCATGTGTATTAAGAAATAATTTACATTACAACTTATTTCTCTGTAATATATTCGTATCGAATAATTTTAAAACAGTTTGAGGGATAAATATATAAATACAAGTTTATTAAAAATAAAAATAAGAGTTCTTTTTACTAATTTCTGTGCATTATAAAAATGTTTGAGAAAAAATCTGTTTGAAAAAGAGATCAATCTTAAAATTAATCACGGATTCATACTGAAACCTAACAGAAGCATTGCAACCTGCTGAGAGAAACCATCTTACGTGTATGTGTTTTGTCTTATCACATAACATACAAAGAAGCAAGTTTTCTGGATGAGCGTAGTAACTATTTCTCTGGAAAACTGCTTCAACTAATTTTAGATTTTGCTCACAAAGGTAATATGAATACTTTATCAGTCTCCAAATATGTTTGTAACCATTTACACATGATTGTTAAAGTTTAATATGAAACCAGATGGGAGCATACACTTTCACAATATAATATGTTAAAACTTTAAGCTTATCTAAAAGATTCTCTAATCCAAAAATAAAACCGAATAATGCGACTTGCTAAAGTAAGCCGTCGTTTATGAGCCAAGTTTCCATGTGTTTTTTTAAGGAGAGATCTAGAGAGCATTCACCGATTGATGTGCACATTTCAAGTAAATATTTTTGGTTTGTGCTCGAATCTTCCGTTATTTTATGATTAGGAAGATCGTATTGTATAGGAAAGAAAGTATTTACTATTTTAAAGTTCTTTGCCTAAATCTTCTCCAAATTCCTTACAGTGGAACAGTCAAATAAGCCCTGGAGTGGCCCATTTAGATCTTTTTCTATTAAAGCAATCACACCATTATGAACTCCAGTGTTTATGGCTGTTCCATTAAACCCAATAGCAGTTACAGTGGGTGTATTCTAGTGATTTTTACCATTAAAATACGCAGTTGTGCTATATTTTATAGCTTCGCCTGTTCCAAAATCAGGAGTTACGTGCCCTAGAAAAGATGAATTAGAAACTTTTACTAAAGTAATATTTTCTTCGACGACCATCTTTTTATAAAATTTGTTCCCTTTTTTATCTTGCACAATTGTTATATCCGTTATTCCATCGAAAAGCAAACCTATATTTTCTCCAGCTTCGTTAAATCTTCTTACTATCTTTTCATCCTATTAATTACCTTACTTTTATTCTCTTCTGTACATCTTTAAGAACAGAACTTTCAATAGCCGCAGAAACTCTGTCTGAAACCCCAGTTCGGTCACAGGCACTTGCTATTGTTGGCAGCTCTACTAACATTTGTTCACTTGTAGTTGAATCCTAAAAAAAGTAGAGGGCATTTCAGGATTGTATGTTAAGTTTCCTTCAGAAGTTTACTCAGGATCTGATTGAATGACAACATTTACAGTTTTTCTAATAGCCTTAACTACTAATTTCTGATTGTACTTGTACTTTAACTATTGCTGTATTACCTGCTGCTTCCTCTCTTCTCTTTGTGTTAAAACCTTTGAATAGCTTTATCAACTCCACTTATACACATTTTTCTCGCTGTCCATTGGTCAAGTAAAAAAATTTGTTCAAGTTTAGGTACTTTGTTTTTTTTTTCGCATTTACATTCAGAAAACTCTTTGCTCTTACAGGCTGACGCATCAAAAACACGTTTACTTTCATTTAAAAGCGATGCTGCAATTGAATTATATTTCCTGTACTTTTTCTACCTTTTGATCTTAAAATACTTCTGTATTTATCCTGATAGGGTTTTATTTTCCATTTGTAACATGGGAGTGCGATGCACTAAAGGAATAGATGATTTCGACCAAATAGATTAAACTTTCATAATAAGAATATCTAATATTTCATTCACCGTTGGTTCTTTTGATGTTGCGTCTGGTTCATGCCAAATATAAAGGTAATATTTTGTAATGTCACAATAAGTTTGAAAACTTAAATCACTTAATTGTTTCGGGTACCCAAAAATTGGGCATTCTAACTTTTGTCTGGTCTGAACTGGTCTTGACACTGCCTTCGCACTAAAGACCAAGTATTAACTTTTCAACTATTATACTGATATTCAAGCTAACACGTTTGTAAGGCAAAACAAAACCAGTAAAGAACAGCATAAAAACACTTCCTGCTCAAACGATTCGTCTGCCTGAAATGACCGATGACAAAAACATGCGGCCGTTGCTACAGCTACATGCTTCCGTTCCCTTTGTCCTCACCCTACACCAGGCAACAATATGCTGCATAATTCAAGGTCACTTCAATCCACGTACTGTTCCGCTTTTGGCTGTTAATTTATGGAGCTGAAAAATGTTTTGCTATATTTTAAATAAAAAATTAGGTTAATTCTGACTATTACAAAATATTGTTAAAATCTTTAAAATGTATTTTTAAAGATGCAAGATTTAGTAGCATAAATATTAAAGTTTTGCAGTATAAAACTGTAAATAGATGCATAATGCAGAGCAGGTTATGTGTATAATTTAAAAATTTAAAACAGGCATTTGATATTTAAAATATTTTCTTTTTAGTATGACAAATTTGTAAAAATTCGTAAAATCTACTTAAAAATACGTATTTTTAGCAAAGGCATTAGACAACTTTTTATCAATTACGTATCGAAATAAATAAATTTATTTTTTCGTTCACCCTAATATACACTGGCGAGAAAAATTAAAGGAACAGGTATAAAATCTCATATAATTTGAATGATTTTGCAACTCAAAACATGAAATTTACACGAAAACACATTTACTTGGTGATGCCTAACATATCTTCAAAATTCAGATTGTCTTGTTGTGGCAAAAATTACATATAATTAAGAATATAGGAAATGCCATATTATGTGGAGTACGGAAAAGATTGTTACAGTATTCAACTATTTCGAAATACAATTAAATTCGGGATACTTACGTGATCTAATTGCAAAACGTATGTAAGTTTGAGATATTTTTCATTTCTTAATTGATCTGTATTTGTTCGAAAAATATGCAAAATCACAAGTTACGACCACCTTTAATTAAAAATATTTTTAACATGATTAGAGTATTGATAGTTAGCGGCGTACAGTCGATACAGTACCTCAGGTTATCATCGTTTAAAATATCAGGCTATATTCTGCTGTTATACACTGTTAAAAATTTGCATCAAACTGTCCAGTCATTCGAAAGTTTTTACAGAAAGTGGTTTCATAACCGTGATTTATGACAATTCTGACCAATCAGAACGCTTCAAATAATGGTCATATAACCGTTTTCTATAAAAACGGTAATAACTAGGTAATAACGGTAATAACGCTAATAATTTCTATAATAACTGGAGAGTTTGCTACAAAGTTTTAACGGCGTGCGAATAACTGTTGGTATGCAATCGATAATGCAAATCATGCCGTCAAATCTATAGGCATTTGAGATAACAAAAACGAATTAATATTCATTTATCGGGCGTTAGTTACTTGACGTGTCTAAAAAATGACGGAACATGTATCGGCAGCCGTTTTTGTGAAAAACGGTCAGCTGGAAACAGCAACAAGCTGTCGGCCGATTGCTTTCTGAGTGCTCTATGCTTGCTGGTTGCCATTGATGGATTTTATTTTTTCACAAAGAAAACTCGAGGAATTTTAGTAAATTTCAACATTAGTTTTTTTTAAAGATCAATATATACTTAAAACTAATTTTGCTTTAATATAGTTTTAGTATATCTAGAAAAATAAAAGAACTCACAGATTATTTAAGTGCTGCTATTTTGTTTCTTGAAATCGTATTATGATAAAATACCATGAAAAAGGTTTACTCTGAAATCATTATCTCTTATCACAGAAAATAAAATGTTCCATAGAAAATATTCTTGTGATCAGATAATCGAAAATATCATCTGGACTCGCAGCAAATAGGAAAGTGAATTGTTTTTTCTAAGGTTTAACACTTTTGACGAATCAACGAATTATTTATATTTCTTTTGGGATTTTTCTTGCACAGTTTTTTCTGAAAACAAAAATTATGATTGTCGTAAAACTCTCTTTTCAATGCATAAAAATAAGTAAAACATTTTTTGTACATGTGAATAGACACTTTAATATATTTATTCTGATGATTAGATTGATATATTTCCTATATTTAAAAAGATATATAATCTAACTTGCTAGACATTGTACGAAAATAAAATCTCATAAGTATATTTTTAGAAACTTTTTACGATGTGCTGTTTGTTTTATGACACATATTTTCTTTTATAATGAGTGATATGCTTAGTAAAGCAATTTACATTATTTAGTTTTCTATAGTTTTCCATTTCGAAAATTCAACATAAACATTTAATATTAATATTGGTACTCTAACAACTATTACATAAATAAAACTGTAACTTTCTACGGTATGTTATTATAAGTCTTTAACTATTTTTGAAGTACACACATTTCTAAATAACTTCATTTTTACGATGATCCTCATAGATATTTCCATAAATTTTACCAAAACATCATTGTTGAAACATAAAATAGCGGACATTTATTGACATTTATTTTAAATTTATCGTTTTATAATAACAAAATGTCATACAAAAAAAAAAAAAATAAGCAACACTTTCTTTTACATTTTAGAAGATTTAAAGTATTTTCTTTTATTTATACGAAGAATTAAGAAAGCTAAAATAATTACATGAACTCAAGGTATTGTAACATTCACATTATTTTCTTCGAAGTCATAATAATTGTCTATAAAGTGTTCATTTCAAAACTATTGTTTAAAAATGTAAAGGACTATATGTACGTAGAAGTATTTCAAATGAATGTCCCTCACGATACATTGTTATTTTGTATCTTCTTGGCACGTGACTGGTCCATCGCCTAGGGCATGTAGCAAAGCTACAGGTTTTTTTGAAACACATCGAATTCAAACAGATCGGGGTATGGTTAGTAGTTCGGAAACTGACCACTTGAGCTCGCTTTGCTGCTATTGACTTCAAGAGACAGACCGAGTGGAACAGCCAACTTATGAAGTCTATGGCAACTAAAAGTCTGACTTCAGATTTGAATTTTCCGGAAAGTTTTACCATAATAAACCAAATATATTTTATGGAAGATAATCAGTCAGTCTGTCATGTTGTGGTGCCTCGTTCAGTGAAAGCTGCCACCTTTTGCTCGGTGCCTTTTATACTGAGGCTGATGTCAGGGCCGGCTATACTATATAACACAAAATCAACATCACGTATAATGCATAATTCGTCATTGTTTGGTTAGTATAATACCATTAAAGTTAATGTTAAAATTTGTTTCTTTGTAATTCTAACAATCTTGAATTAATAATATGTCAAATTATTCTCATTCCATACTGGATAACAAGCAGTCTGTTGGAAGTTTCGGAAGGTAATACGTTAATTTGCTTTTGAAACATTGCGCGGAGAAATTGTAACCTGCATTAAAATACAAGAAAAGTTTTTTTTTTAAATTAATTCTAAAAGCGACATTTAATTTAAATTAAATGTTTTTATAGATAGAAACACTGATACATATAATACAGTAACCGGGTCGATTCAAACTTTCTGTCAGACAATTAATTTTGAATAACATTTATATTTGCTTTAAATTTAAAATCAATTTAAAAGTTAATTCCCATTTTCTTATGGTTTTTTAATTCTAATTTTCGATACTGTATATGAATTTCTGTCGTCTTTCTTTGTTTCCGAAGAGTTAGTAAAATGTTAAAACAAAAACGAAAATCCACGCACTAAGGCATAGATTATGAAACACTTTCCAACACTATCGGGATATTATTAAGAAATGTCATTTTTTTCTTACAATGAAATGAGATATCTAAATAAACATTAAAATATAACAACAACGCAGAAAAATCATTTTCAGAAATTGCTTCCCATAACCGGTAATGTGTGCGAATTCTAAATCGTACAATCCTGTATATGAAATACACCCCTCATACTACCCTAAAAACTAGTCGTTGGGGGCCACCGTAATACTTATCCATCATTGATATGCATAATGTAAAATATTAAAATAAAAAATTTGTAAACTACTTATAAAATGCATTGCAATTCGAATAAAATCGTGGTTTGATGACGTCACAAACTTTGAAGGCTCGATTACTGAATTGCTTAAAAGAAACATCCTTATAACTCCAAAAACAATAATCCTATTAACTAGCGGTTTATTGCATCTGATTAAGCGTCAAATTTTCAATTAAAATATATCTTTGAATTGAAATTTGGATGAAATACGGGGTCATGAAAAATCGAAGAGTGTGGAAAAATAGGATTACAAATATCTCGGTAACTAATTATCCGATCTAATTCATACTTTATGCAAAATTTATGTTTTTTTATTGTCTTTTATATTCACTCCTTAAAATAAACAATTTCTAAATTTTTTATGTACCTTTTATCAGAACGAATATTTCGAGAGTCCGAAAAAAATAGTTCCGGATAATCGAGGTTACTGAAATTCAATAGGCTTCTTCCCATTATTACATACTAAGTACATATCCAATTTCAAGGCTCTATCTCAATTTGTTCGGGAAGATTGTTTCGGAAGGATTTGTTCGTTTACAGACACACAGACGGACAGCAAATTTTTTTTTCTAAAAATATGTTTTTCGGAATCTCCAGTGTCTGAAACATGTAAATCCGTCAAATAAAAAATTTTCGATTTTCAAAACTATTACAAGACTTACCCTATACTACGTATGATGGGTAAGTAATAAACATTTTAAACTCATATCACAGCTTAAAACTTAAATCCAGCAATTTTGAACATATCAGTACCGAAACTCAATCAGATATAACAATTACATTACAATCTGACTGTATTTAAGCGAGTTAGATCGAGGACAGACAGACAGGTGGACAGACAAACCGAATTCATAAACACTCTTCAACTATGTTGGAACGTATTAAAAAGACAAATCAGAGTTGAAAGAAACCTTCTATAATGATTTTGTCAATATAACTGCCGCATTTATTCCTGATTTAACTTCACATTTAGTTAATTTTACAATTTTTTTCCTGGTTTGATTTTTTAATTATATATGTTTTTAGTGCCAAAGCAATAGATTTCGCAATAAAAAATATGTATAAGAGCATAAAGTTGCCAAAAACCTTTGCAGCTTGTGTATAGACATTTTTTGTGTTAAGGGGTCTTGTACCTTTTAAACACGGCGAAAATCAATAAAAATATTCAAAGTTTGAATTAGAGTATCGTAAAAAAACTTTTCACGTATATACATGAAATGTTGATTACTGATTAATCATATTGTGTTTTTTAATATACCACCATTAGAAACTGACTATTCTTTTACAAAATCTGTGTATTGATGAAATAAAAAAAAAAAAACTTTATTTTTTTACTCCGTAAGTGCGTGCATGATGTCTTGAGAATGTATGTATGGATTGTTATGAAATTTGATATAGATAATAAGCAGTTAAAATGGTGTTTAAAATGATCTATTTTTAAGTATTTACAGTGATAAAATATTTAGTTAGAACTTTTTTATTCATTAAAAACATTTAAAAATTTTATTTTTTTTTATTTTTTTTTTACATGGTTATTATTAAAATAATTTTGAAGTAGAAGTAGATCTTTTTTTAAAATACATATATGTTTATAATCTAAATAAACTTTCATAGCAATCCATGCATACGTTCTCAAGATACCATGTGCGCAATGCCTTAATTAGTAAAATGAAGAGCTATTTTAATTTCAACAGTAAACTAATTTTGTAAAAGACCAGACAGCTTCTAATGTTAGTTTATTAAAAAGCACAAACTGTTTAATTAATAGACAAAATTTTATGCTTATACATAAAAAAATTAAGATACACTAATTTAAACTTTGAATGCTTTTGTAGATTTTTGGCGAGTTTAAAAGATACAAGACCGATTAAGTTCCTTAAGACAAAAGAATCTACTTTACCAATACATTTGTGTCAGATTCCATAATTTCAATACAAAGCAATCAAACCGTGATTTATTATTGGCCAATTAGCATGATTACTACGTTCGAAAAAACAGAGTTGTCCAAAATAAAAGTATTTTATAAAAATGTTCATGACTTACAAGGTGTTATACTTGTCATGTTCTCACAAAAAATTCAATAAATTAAGCTACGTTTTTTGAAATTTCTTATTAAGACATTTTCTGTTATCAATTCAGAATAGAGGCAACCTTATTTTTTAAATCTAATGGAGTATATCGTATTTCTTACCATTTATATCATTTTCTTTAGTATCTGTATTACTTTCATTTTATATTATAGCAGTTCTTAAGGTATATTAGATGTAGAAATACATTTTAAAATGAAAAAAAAAATGAAACTTGCCGGCATGTTTTTTTAAGAGATTTATAAGCGACCTGTTTTTTTTATTTTTCGTTCAATTAGTTAGAAATTGATTTACAAACAATTATTTTCACAGTACGATATTTTTTTTTCCATCACTATCGCTTCAGGAAATTTTATTCAAAATGTCCACTTTGACAGCATTTTTTAAAATATATTCTGCCAACATAAAATAATCGACCAATACAGCACATTATAAGTTTCTAAATTAGATAACCTGCCAATGGATGCATTTTAGAGTAAAAATGAATTTAAAAATGGATTTGAGTACACCCTTAACACCCTGACCGCCAAGCAAAAGGGAAAATTTGTAATGTTGTTTTCTCTTTAATTTTTTTTTAAATGCTAAAAAAAAAAATGAATTTTCAGACTTGATGTACAAAAAAAAAACTTAATTGCGTGTATGAGTATAACCCTTGAGAGTATTACTAATTACTCAATATTTTAAAAATGCATTATATTTGTAAAAATATATTAATTTAAACAGTGCTTCTACTACATTGAAAACTACAGAATAGTAGAATGGATACATCAGTTCACGGCGGTGAGAAGGTTAACATTTTTATTTCTTAAAAATGACTGTTCATCATTAAAATGTTTCCATAAAAAATGTCTAGAATCCGAAAAACCAATATTTCGTTTTGTTATCGGATTGGGAAAATTTGTTAATTGGCTATTAAAATTACTTCGTAACGTATCAAGGATTACAGGCAGCAACATAATTTTTTTCTACAAATGCTTTTTAAAAATTTCAAAAATTAATTGATTTTAAATGTTTCTGAAGACAAAGGAACGTTTTTCAGAATCATTGGTAAATGGGAAAAGGTTATATATTACATTTCCGTAAACATTATTTCTTTATTAAAAATATTTATGTTTAATTTACAATGCATAAATGATAATCTAAGAGATACAGATGTCTACAATAAATTACTGCATGCTTCATTCGGTATTGAATTCTTTCATTTCAGCTGATTTTTGTTTCACCTAATATTTCTCAATTTTCTTAATGATACAAATGTTAAAGGGGATTTAGGAAACAATCTTCCACCAGAGTGGTTTAAGGAAAACTTAGAAAAATTATTTTTCCTTTTGCAGAAAAATATTATTAGTACTTTTTATTTTTTATGGTAAAATGTGTTTTTTATATCTGATTAACGCCATGGGCTGATAAGTTCCCTGTCTAATAAAGAAAACACAACTTTTTAACAAAACTTCATAACTTTATGACTTTATAACTTTATAACTTTAATAAATAACATAACTTTAATAATAAATAATAATAATTTAATAATAATAATAATAATTTAATAATAATAATAATAATAATAATAATAATAATAATAGATAATAATAATAATAATAGATACTAATAATAGATAATAGATAATAATAATAATAATAATTTAATAATAATAATAATAATTTAATAATAATAATATTAATAATTTAATAATAATAATTTAACAATAATAATAAAAATAATTTAATAATAATAATTTAATAACAATAATAATAATTTAATAATAATATTTAATAATAATAGTTTGATAAATAAATAATAATATTAATAAATAACATAATTTTATAGCGAAAAAGCTCCAAAAAGTGCTCAAAATCATCGACTCGTTGTTGTTTTCGGTCAAAAGTCAACACGCGCGGCAGCCACTTTGACAACAGCTTTTTCATAGACAAATGTTCATTCAAAATAAAACCTACACGTTCCTTGGATATCTTCAGAGTCTGAGCTAACTCCTGCAACTTCACTTTAGAGTTCCCCAAAACGATTTCGTGGACTTTTTTTATGTTTACCGGAGTAACCACCTCTTTTGCGTGGTGCATCAGTGGTGTCCGTACGACCACGTTTAAATTCAGCAAACCCGTCAATAATAGTTGATTTACCTGGTGCAGTGTGCGGATAACGCTTATCAAGCCAAGCTTTTGTTTGAACGGTGTTTTTTTCCCACCAAATAACAAATCTTGAAATTCTTGTTTATCCATTTTTTGTTTATCAACAAGCCACTCTAACGTTTTATCCACACGGCGAATCGTCATGACATTTTTTCTGCTACCTTTTAAATGTTAGTATTTACTAAAAAAAGCATCGGTTTGGTGATTGCAACGCCATCTGTGTGCCAGACCCGGAACTTATCAGCCGATGTGTTATGTCTATATTTTTACCGAAGTAAAATTTACTTACGACATCCAAATTTGATTAAGGATGCACAATACTGTATTGAAAATCTGGAAACTAGTTCTACTTCGAAGGAAAGAGATGAATGGGAGAAAATTAATAACCTTTAAATAGATTTGGTGCCTTATTTTAGAACTTGTTAAGAAATATCAATTTTGTCGAAAAATTGCAATCGTCCATCGTGAAATATTCTACATTTATGCCGCTACACGTAAATGCATTTAATAAATCATTTTAACAAAACACTCAAGTTTTTTTCCTTCCTTTTTTTGCTTCAATTGTATCATAATAGACTGGTAAACCAGAAATAAAAGCCATAAATTTCTAGAAAAAATTCAGAAATAACGGTCGATTTTATGCTTTACTTTTATCATAATGAATATTTCAATTAAACCAAAAACATATTCAATTTAAATAAATTAGGTTTTTATTTTCTCGTAATTACAAGAAAAAAGAATATTCATTAAAGCTAAGATACTTTTTATCTTCTAAAATGAATTGATTATTTTTCAATTAGATTTTTAAATTAAAAAACAGATTAAAAAAAGACTGATTGCTGTATAAATGGAAATTTAAAATCTATTTTTGTGTTATATATATCATAGCTCACTTATGAATAATTTCCCATCTAATTTAAATGTACTGTGCATTTAAACATTTATATATGAAACTATACCATTCATCCTTATTCAAGAATACGTGAGTAAATGAGGGAAAATGGTTCAAATAAATTGTTTATTTACGTAATTAATTATTTACTTTAGAAAAATTATCTAAGGGAAAGTTTTTGATTTTCTCGAATTAAGTAAAAAATCCTTTTATTTTTATACTGTGTGATTTTATTCGGTAAAACATAATAAAAAATGAAATATTTTATGGGTCTTTAAACAGTTTCAAAGCATTTTGCACTACTTTTAGCTTGATGATTTGGAAAGGTTTATGTAATTTTTATCAAGACCTTGAATATGAATACTTTTAAATTCAAGATTATGTGCATCTTAATTATGTTGAGTGATAAATTTAATTTATAGTGCATTGTATTTTCAAAATGTGGAAATAATATTTAATTGATCATCTGAAGAAACAGCATCTGTTAACTACGCATTCCTCAGTTAAGATATTTATAATGATAAATCCTGCGGGGGAGGGATGTATGTAAGGGAATGTATGTAATTTTTTTAAAAATCAGAGCACAGTTAGACACACAAGGCTTCAAAATATAATGTCTTCACCAACCTTATGATTTAACAGAACTGAAAAAGAGTAAATACGTTGTCAAATAATATGTCGATTATTTTGTACTGTATTGGATTAATGCTTCTTTGAGAAACTGTTTTCATTAACCATTTAGCAGATATGTTTTGTTCTTGGATATCTGTGTTTAGTAGGCATAGATATGAAATGGATCAAGTGCGAAATTCCATTTTTTTATTAATTGTTTGATTACCATCTTAATAAATTTAAGGATTTTATGTCCAGAATAAAATCGATTATTCGTGCGGTTAACCGGGTATTAGATTATCCGTGGAAGCTATCTTTGTGAAATGACTTTTTGCGCGTTTGTTGTACGAAACACATAGCTTATTTATTAGGAGTATATTATTGGTATAGTTTACCATTCTCTAGTAATCCTGTAAATTACAGTACTGAAAATTCCATTTTTCACTCGCTTTATAATGCTTTATTATTTTATGTATAAGTTATATTTTGACGTGTTTTTCTTTTAAAATAAGAAATAGGTTATTTCTTTAATTTTGAGTCTCATATCAATTTTTAAAATGCAAAATATTTATATATTATATTATATTTTTTATACTATAATATTTATTTACACTATAAGCATCATATGGCAAAAAGAATTTTTTTCTTTCAAGAAGGAAAATATCAAATTCAGACAAATATTGAGACATAGTGCTGCGAATGATATGATCCTCAAGAAGCGGTCTTTGTATTCGACCAATATCTCCAAATTCCATTTTTTTTTTGTTGATTAGATACATATTTTGTGGTGAATTATTTTATGATTTAAAAAAAATTCCCCCCTCCCGAAAAGATTTGTATGATATTTGCAGATATGTTTGGTTTTATGTGAAACACTTTTCATTACATATTATCGTAATTTAAATTTATGTTAGAAGGTGAACTTCAGATTGAAGTTCAGCACTGGCTCATGACATTACTGCGATAAAATTTCCTAATTTTAGCTGCGTACAACTCTGAACTTTGTTGCCAACATAGGGATAAAAAAAATATAACGCATGCTTCCTATACGATATTTTATGAGTAATTGAGCTGTGATATTTATGTTCACAAAAATTTCAGTTTATTGAGGAACAATGCCAATTAATGATGCAGGTTATCACAAAAAGCTAATATTTGAGATTTAATTGGTTGCGGATTCGCACTACGGTGGATTTCACGGATTAAGACGGATACCATAAAACCCGAGTTATCCGAAAAGCATGAGTCAAAAGGATATTTGGTTGACCGGGGTTCCATAGGAATTTTCGGATAACCAGGAGGCTTCCTAAATTTATTCTACCAGATGGTATTACTACTCACCCTTCTCACTTCCCCACGATCAGGTAACACGTTTGTGCCTTTTGGTGCAGTAAGAGGTCCGTATTCTGTACGATATCCCGTTTCTGTTTAAACGTGTTTTAATGCCCTCCAAACTTTATTTATGATGAGTAAATGCTTTAAAGCGCTAACGGCTTTTTATAAGCATGAAGAGATTAATGTGTTGAAAAGAGTTGATACTGCACTGTTAAAAATTTGCAGCAAACTGTCCAGTCATTTTTCCGTTTTTATAAAAAAAAACGGTTATATAACCGTAATTTAACTCAATTCTGACCATATTATTGCCTGTATTATGGTCAGAATAAAGTTAAATTACGATTATGTAACCGTTTTATACAAAAACGGTCACATGACTGGACAATTTGCTGCAAATTTCTAACAGTGTGGCACTTCAATATATAGAAGTGCAGGTAGATGAAACAGCGTCAGATTCGTTGTTGTTGTTTAAAAGGTGGCATGATAAGAAGTTTAAAAACAAAAAACAAAGTCACAATGCATTTTGTAAAGAAATGAAGTGTTGTATGTGTCTATGCAATAAAATGCCTGCATTTACGCAATGGTCCAAATAAGTAAGTTGCTGCTGTTTATTTATTTCATAAACAGCATGCTTGTTTAAAAATAAAATTTTTCGTATTTTAAATGTTTTAAGGTCTTTCGATTAAGCCGATTTTCGGATAACCGGAATTCGGATAATCGGGGTTCTACTGTATTTAAATGCTTTTGAATAAGGTAGCACACACCCACTTCAAAAGGTATGATCAATATTTATTCTGCTGGGGTACCCCAACCGGTCCAACGGTTAGCAAGCCGGCCACAAAATAAAGAGCTTCGGCCGATGTTTACGGATTCAAAACCGGTGCATTCTCGGAGGAGTGACTGAGAAAGCTTTTTCTTTGCATGAGAACGATAAATAGAGTCACTTTTCATTTAAACGTACTCCCTGTAGGCTTACCTCTTACAGAGATATAGCCAAAACTGGCCGATGTTTAACTAATTTTGAAAATGGTCCAAAAAGTGTTAAATATATTTTTTTTTCGTGCGACGGTTTGCTTGATATTACGCCGTTTGAACGGTAGTATTGAATATGCAGTAACTTTCCTTGCAACATCCCAAAATTTTCAACATTTCTTTACATTTTGTTTTTAAAGTTATTTATTAATTTGTTATACTCCGTAATGTTTGTTTAGGAAACTGCAAAATGAAATTGAAATAATGAGACTAAAACTATATTATGACAGTACAACCAAAGACAGAACCTGCAGAACAAAATAATTATTACAGTACTGAAATTAATTCAAAAATGAAAGATACATTTTGAGACATAATTTAACATCCTTAATGTGCCACATACTTTATAAAACATAACTTACTTGCACTTTTTTATAAGAACTAATATTCTATATTTATGTTATTACATTTATGTATTAAACGAAACCCATTTTACAATTAATATATTTTAACTCAATTCCTCTAGGCTAAGACATTTCTCTTTTAAAGTTACTATTAACTGCTTGAAATAAAGCGCTGTTTTTTTCATATAAAACAATATTTTTTGAAAGAATGAAAATGCTAGTAGTTAAAGATACTGAACTACATTCAAAAATCTTACTTCCTTGAAATCTTTTAAATAACATTTTTTTTTTTAATTATCTCAGAAACCGTTTACAGCAACACGTGTTATTAACGGTATAAATTTATTTGCTATGTATGTTGTTTGACTTCTCAATGAAAACAAGCAAAAATAACAGCATACTTCTATCTTTAAATTACAGAATCAAATCGATATAATCCTGTGAAAATATGTTTACAATACCTCTTGATCCCACAATCTTAAGAACTTTCATTTAAAATTCCATTTATTTTAGAACAAAAGAACATAAATGCAAATGAAAAATTACAGTCATCTTAATAAATGATGAAGAATATTTTGTCTTTGAAGATTTTTCTCCGTGTAGTTGGTATTAAAATAATGCTGTTAAAAGTAAATTGGAACGTATTTTTCTAAAGAAATATTCGACTTATTTACTAAATAAGATGGTAAGGAATTAATAGAAATTATAACTTGAAATTTTAATTCCTAGAAAGGAAAGTTGCCTTACAATTTCGGGCAATCATGTACAATATATGTCAAGAATGTATAAATGTTGTCTCCGCTAAAATTTTGTATATTCTTACTTTTATTTATAAATTACATCCTCAAGTGTGTCTTATTATTGCATTGAATTTGAAATTGCAAGCATTGGTAATTACGAACTGCCGGAATAAACATCCAGAGGCTGGGTATCCACAGTCACTGCTATATTGCAAAACCCATTTTTAAAACTTTCGACATAGTTAAAAAGTTCTTAAGATATCGGCATATCCTGAACACGATTTGACTTTTTTTTTTGAAGATATATTTTTTTTCTGTTGGTCTGTCTCTCTGTTCGTTTCATTTGTAACACAAATTTTGTGGCCGATCTATTTCAAGAACTACTGAATGGAATTTAATGAAACTTCATATTCTGCTAAACGTTAACATAAATTAAAGCTGATTAGGTTTTGATGTAAACCTGAAAATGGTAACGCTCCTATGCTGTGTATTTTTCGATTTCCCTTATAGTTATATTTCAAGAACTAATGAACATAATTTCGTCAAACTTCATTATTCTGTTACACCACAAATTAAATAGATAGGGATGCTAAGTGTCGTTAAATTCTGTTCATTTAAACTGATTATAAAAGCATCGCATACTTAGAAACAATCATCGAATTATGCCCCACTCCCAACGTAGATGACCGCAACATAAGAACGACAATCAATGCCTATCATGGGGATTCTGAATTTGATATTATTCGAATTCTGTGGATAAAAGCATCACATATATTGAACAAGTAATCGATTTGCATTCCTACTCTCTCGAGGGATTATGCCCAACACCTAATTAGCACGAGCTTCCATAAGTGTAGAAATTTCTATGAAATTTCATGCTATTCTAGGCAGTAGTTCATGAGCTATAACGCCCAGAATTTTTTTTCACATACAGATAGACGCACAGACTCACGGACAGATATTTTATAAAAAAAGTCAAATCGTGTTCAAGACTTCCTAAAACGTATAAATCTTATGAAAACCGGAAGTCAAAAAATTTCACGAATACAATACTTTCTTGTTGTATAGATTGAAGAAAGTAGAAATAAATGCCAACAGAAGTAAAATTATAATTTAATTACAGAATTCATATTCCGCGCTCAAACATCAAACAATTTTCGCCATTTCAAGCTTTTCTGGTGCCATTATTAATCAATGAAATTTTAAATATAATTAATTATAATGAAGAAATCTTATTGTTTGTATTAAAATATACATTTGATTTTAATTTATTCATATCAATTTCAGTAAACGTTTTAATTTTTGTCAAATGTTTATATGGATTTCCATTTGTATGTGTTTTGAAAGAAACAATTTTAAACTTTTAGAAAGGCAGTGAAAAATAGTTTAAGAAGTAAAAAAAAGCCAAATTTAAGAAATGTCAAATAGGCAAGGATGATATACATTAAATATGTAGAAAGTTGTTTAAACAAAGAACATTAAAAATCAATAAAATGTAACATTCGAGAAGAAAATGTTTCACTCCCTTCAGAAGATTTTTAGTTTCCTCTATCTTTGGAAGAAGAAAGTATTGGATTCATGAAATTTTTTGACTTCCGGTTTTCACAGGTTTAATACGTTTTAGAAGGTTCTGAACACGATTTGACTGTTTCTAGAAAATGTCTCTGTGTGAGTCTGTCTGTCTGTACGTGACAAACATTTCGTGGAATCTCTATCTCAAGAACTAATGTACGGGATTTAATAAAACTTTAGATTCAGTTACCCTTGATATAAATTAGTGCTGATTATTATTATTATTTTTTTTTTTTTGTGTGTGTAACTCACCCAACGTGTTTCGCTGCTATGTTGCATATTTAAACATTTACACTAATTTAGTGATAGTCATATCTCAAGAACTAATGCACGGAATTTAATAAGACTTTAGTTTGTGTTACACCTTGCTATAAACTGGGGTTGATTCGTTTCGGTATAAATCTTCCAACAGGAGACGCTGCTATACCGCACTTTTCAGTTATTTACACGTTTTTATCATATGTCATTGTTTTAGTCATATGTATAGAACTAATGCATGGAATTTCATCAAGCTCCATACAGGGTTCGTACGGATCAGGGAATTTTCCCGGAGTGTTAATTTTTTTTCAATCAAGCATTTTTTTTTCTTTTTTTTTTTATAGAAAAAGAAATTTAGGGTAAATTCCAGAAACTTCGCATTCTTTTAAGGAGAGATTCTCTGTAAGAAAATACTGGTAACGAAGAATTTTCTGGTCACAAAATTCCAGGAGGCGTACGAAACCTGTCATATACTGTTAGGCTTTGACATAAGCTGGTACTGATTATGTTTTCGTGTAAAGCAAATAAAAAGTCGCGCTACATTTTTCGCGATAGCTGTATCTGAAAAGCTAATGCACTGAATGTAATCATGTATCACATTCTGTTACTCATGCACATAAATTGATTATTATTAAGTTTGAGTGCATACTGACATTAGATGTCGTTTTAATAATCTTTGGGTTGAGAATTTTCGTGGACATTTAATTGGTTGATATCAAAATTCAAAGATTTATTGGGAAAATGTGATACTTATATCTCTTTTTTAAATGCACACAATTCAACGACAATTTACCCTTAGAATCATCATAAATAATGTCATTTTCTTTTGGCATCGTGATAGCGAATTTTGAAGTATTAACTTGTATGAGATAGCAGACAGTTTGGTGATTGGCACATCCAACTAGTTTAAATTTAGAAAAATGGCAAAAAAAAAAAAAAAAATATATATATATATATTTTCTTCATAACTTTCTTGAACCTTTGAACCTTCAGGAATCTCGTACATTATATCCGATACAAATATTCTTAAAATTACCATCGTATGAGCCATAAACGTTAGGCGGCACAAACTGACGCACAGTGGAGTATTTGAAACAAAATCCTTGTCAAAAAGGCAGAAATTAAATTTTGCTCACTAATTTTAAAAAGCATATTTTATAATATCTGACTAATGGTGCATCGATCTATGTGTATTTAAGGAATCTGATTCACATCCGGCGACTCCTAGCTTCAGTTGAAATGAAAGTTTCTTTGTGAGAAGACGTGTTTGTTTGTTATGTATGAGTTGTGTTATTGTGTTTACATGTATACTTTGACATGTGTAATTAAATAACTTTTCTTTTCATATAATAAAAATAATTTAAATTGAAAATGAGTTAATATTAAGCCTTTTTATATCTAATTTATGGAAATATATTTATTGAAATGTATTATCTAATATGTGCAAAGCTTTTTAAAGCTGTGTCGGGGTTTGTCGGAATATTTTTGAATTATAATCGTATTGGTTGCAGGTTTGAAGACAATTTTTGTAAACAAAATTTTTCGCATATTGTTGCCATTTTTAGATATATGTTTTTTGGGACGACTGCAAATCTATTAAAAACACTCAAAAACCAGCATCGCTATACTATAGAGACTCAATTTTGATAAATACTAAATGCAAGTAATATATATATTATATATATTGGTTTTTATAAGTAATTAAACATTTATGTGTAGCAAAATTAAACACATTTAATTAAACATTAATTATAAATAAAACAAACCTATGAACAATTAATTTTCTCTTATAAACAATAAACAATGAAGTAAACATTTTATTATATTATATATTTATTTATTTAAATAAATACATACATTTATGCATATATAACACTAAATAAGTGCATTTTATAATAGCAAGTCAACAACAATGGCTTTATCTTTAAAAAAAATGAAAATTAATTTTGGAAAGGATTTCGTGTCAAATACTCCACTCTGCGGTGGTTCGTACGAAGGCAAATCATTGATAAAATCATTGGCAAATCATCATCCCGTTTTGACAATTAATTCAAAACTCTGTTTTTTAGTGATTTACTAGTTACCTATTCAACAGCTTAACGAATTTACATTATTTTTTTTTATTTAAGTAAATTAAATTATCTTCAAAATGTACTCGAAAAACAAAATAAAAATACAATATAAATACAATATACATATTTTTACAAGTTCTAACAAAAATATGATACTGTTTTATGGATTTTGAAATATGTTATTATAATTTTTTTTTTTAATTTTTCATTTTGAATAATAGAGATATATTTTAATATTTGAAGAAGAAATGTATAAAGAAAAAATGACAGCTCAAAAATGTGGAAACTGGACATTAAGATCGTGAGAAATCTAGTTCTGTAACAGAAATTTTATCGTGCAATAATTAAATTTTAGTTATCGCTTTTACCAATTTATCATATATTTTCATATTTCTATACAAAATGCAAACTAGAGTATTACAGTAAATTAATGATAGGCTTCATATTACAGATCAAATGTCAGTCAATTTTTGACAATTTAAACCTTTTTGGCTCCCTTATTAATCATTCAAATCATAATCATTAATAATGAATAAACCATATTAGTATTCATTTAAACAATGATTATAAATTTTGGATGTAAAAGTATAAACAAAAAAAACATTTAAAATCATTTCATTTGACAATCATTGAAGATTGTAAGAGTATTTTTCTAAAGGAAAAGTCAAATATATATATTAAAAGCAATTTGTTCATCATTTCTGTAAAATATATTGCGAAATAAATCATACCACTTTGTATATAAAACATCTTTCCATAGAAAAGCTTTTTCAAACATTATCTGCTGCGGAAACAATAAACAAAGAATTCAATAGAACTTAGAATTAAACGTTGAAGAAAATGCTTTTTAATTCTGTTAAAAATCTAATAATAATATTGAGAATTTGAAGATTCCGAGAAAACATTAAATAGTTTCCATATATGCCAAATATATATATTAAAAGGCGCTTTCCAATTACAATAAAAATACCATCCAATGATATTAGAAAACAGGGAACTGAAAATGAAACATTTGAATTTGGAATTTTTCTAAAACAGTTGAATGCAATTATTTACAATATTTTTATCCCTCGCACTAAAGTATAATAAAGGGCTCAAGATAGTGTTGTTTAAAATATTTCTAAATTGTTTAACCTATTCGTATTCAAAATTATTTCAATTTTGGGATCAAATTACGCTTTTGTTAATAAAATCAAAAGCAGCTATCCAAATCACAACAGTTTTAATGTTACTGAAAATTAACGAATTCGCCATTAACTAAAATCTAACGAACATAGATACATTTAATGTCCATGTGACAATAGGCTAAGAAAGAATATTTTAAGACTTGTGCAAAATGTCGTATAACAGCAGGATTGTTTGAACGTAAATAATATTTTCTAGTATTTTTTAAGTTTTATCATAAATTATTCGTTCTTAAAAGTAGTCTATATTTAATATTTGAAGAGTGAAACATCTGGTTAAAATAAAAGAATCGCCAACAGTGTAACGAGTTTTAATCAAATTTTCATTATTATTATTATTATTATTATTATTATTATTATTATTATTATTATTATTATTAAATGCTAAAACATAAATGGAATCATAATAATAAATGTATAACTTGATATCACTACTACAAGCAGATAATAAAAAATAATAATTGTTAATACAAAATGAAAAAAATGTAAAAATATGCACCCTTAATAGCACGTCATATTTTAAAGTAAATAATTTATAGTAAATCTTTTTAAAACAAAATGAATAAAAATCTTAAAAGAGAATTAACCAATTCAATATTGAAACATAAATCACACCGTTTAGGACGCAAATATTTGGTATAGCATTTTCTCTGATAAACGGGGGGGAAGCTACAAATCAGGATATCAATAATGCTTAGTATTATATACTGCAGAAACCATTATTTAACTCTGTCTAAGAATGGAACATAATATTAAAAATAAAACAATTCTAGAGAAAGCTTTCATTATTTTTTATACAGACGATTTAATAACAGGGGAGATATTTTAAGAATTAAAAAGATAATATTTTTATATTGAGAAAAAAGTAAGACAACGAAACTTATTATTTGCTAGAAACAAGCTGGTTTCAATTAATATAATCCTTTAATTCCAAAAACTTCCATTTTTAGACTCAGGTAAAAGTAATAATTGAAGAAATTTTCACTGGTGAAAAAGCTTTATAGGTTCATTTTCGGGATTTTCTATAGCAAATTCCGCCATATATTTTACATTTTATTTGTAATTATACGTTAAATTTTAAAATATTTATTCTGGATTTTTATTTTATAGAAAACGTATGGTGTATAGTAAAACACTTTTAAACGGTGTAAATGCCGCAGCTTAATGTTTATCATATTTTAATAATTTGTCGTATGATCCTCAATAGCACAGCTAGCCGGCATGACGGCAGTATGACGTAACAATCGTCCCAAATGATTATAATCAAACGATGGTTAAAAGGTGAATTAAATATAATAATCAGCCAAATAATCCAATCTCTGCAAGGAGCAACACAAAAAATTTATCTACAATGGGTCAAAGGACATTCAGGCATAACAGGTAATGAATTAGTGGATCGGTTAGCAAAGGAAGCAACTGACCCAAATTCACTAATACCAGAAAAATTTATACCATATCCATCCTCATATCTTAAGAGAATATTAAAGCAAACTTTACATAACTCATGGCAACGTGATTGGGACTTATGTCCCACTGGGCGATATACCTATGCATTGAAGCCAAAAGTTTCAGAAGACTATCTTCTAAGTCATCGATACCTATATATATTCGCTATCAATCATGGCCCTTCCCCGGCTTATTTAATTAAATTTAATAAAGTTTTGTCTTCAAGATGCACTTGTGGCGCAAGAGGGGATTCGCTACATTACGTTCTCACATGCTCATTGACAGCTACTCTACATTTGAGGAAAACAGACACCATCTCTCTGTCGAATTGGTTCAAATCAATCTCGGCGAATTCCTCATTGCTCCAAAAGATAATTAGCTGCATGTCCTTTATAGAAAAAACCAACTGTTATTCCAAATACCTCCAGTACACATCATTGGTGGTGATGATGATGATGATGCTTTTCCTGATGATGACGAAGTTTATTGAAAAAAAATCCACTGTCTCCACTTTTAAAATATTTTATGCTAAAAATCTGACAATTTCAAATAATTTTTAAACTCTTATTAATTGTGACTTTTTTGCTGAATATGACTTTTGAGTATGAGTTTTTGAGTATGACTTTTCTGCAAATTAAGCTGGGCTGTTTTGTCAAATATGTATTTTTTTTAAAATAAACTTGCCAAGCAGGGCTTGCAGGGGCTAAAGCTATATGGTAGGCCTCCCTGCTTGGTTGAATCTGTCGCTCCATTATGACTCTCAGGTAACCAAAATAGGTGACACTACTTGAAGTCACTTTCTTATAATCGTATTCTACGTCCAACTCAACTACCTAGCGTATAAAACTAAGTCAAACGCTCAAATTGGTATTCACTATTAATCTGATTTGATTTCGGCCTTGATCTTGTTCAATGAGGTTAATGATGGATACTATATGAGCGCTCAATAATGGTTTTTGAGCTTAACCTACAGTTGAAATAGACGGTAAATACGTTAGTCACACTACTCTCACGAGATAAGGCATACAGACTTCATAGTGATATGGATACAACTTGTTTTACACGTCGCTGCATGGCAATGCTGACAGAAAAAAACTACATTTCTGACGCGGTGTTTCCGCATCCCGATCACGGTGTTACTATAGATATGTAAAGAAGTCTTTTTCTTACAAAAAATGATATTGAGTATGTCATAAAATCTTTATTATTTGTATAATCATCACACCTAAAAATGTTTTACTCGATTTCAGAAACTTTATCAAATATAATTTTTTTTTATTTCTATGAATTGATGGTAAACAAAATCATTACAATTAAACAAGATATGATATATATTCTTAGACACATGTTTTGCAGTATATTTCTTCTTTTTAACTCATGTTCCCATGAAGTTATTAGTAATAAACAGAAGTTTTTATTAAAAAGAAATACTTTTCAAGCATTCTATTTTTATAAAACACTTTGTAGAAATGAATATGAGTTACATTTCGGGTGTATGTTCCATAGCAATGCAAAATACATTAATAATATTTGGCATCTAACTAAAATAAAACGATAAGGAAATATTTTAAATAGAAATATTCATGATATTTATAAACAGTGAAATGCAATACTTTATTAAAAAAATAAATGAATAATCTAAATATTAAATATTCTTTTTTCAAAATAATAATTAGTGCAAAATAATGTATATGTGTAAACAATGCTCACACAGACATTTTTAGCATTTCCTTTGGTGTTAGTCACGTAAGTATAATGTATGTATTTTGCTATTGTTAGTAAATATTAAAAAATATTCAATTATTTACTATTACTAAAGTAATTTATGCAAACATTTTTCAGACACCCGTTGGTATTTCTCATTTTTGTATGATGTATGTATTACTCTTTTTTCGTATATAATAAAAGAAATATAATTAGTTATATTGTCTAACATAATGTTTGTATGAATGATAATATTTAAAGTTTATATGATAGAATAGTAAAACAAATGGATGTCGAATGCCAGTGTTCATAAGTTGACGCCGAAGAGTGCCCTCAAACGTCTTACAATAACACAAATGTGCGCTTATGTTAAGACATCTTGAACGAAAGTGAACAAACAAACTATTACTAAATATTCTTTTAAGTATTGCGTCATTTATTCTCTAGATGAAAGTGGGGATAATTTTTTCTATGAAAACGACGATGATGAGGATGCACGAGAAATAGAATAAAAAGCCGAAGAGGATGAAAATAACGCGACTGGGGTAGTAGATTCAGATGACAATGACACTTATTTTGTAGATTTCTAAAAGATAAGTGTACACTGAGAAAAATGACACTTTCAAATCTGAGTAAATCGATGTTTTCATTTTGTTATGAAACTTTTTGTTTCAAATAGGGCGAGCCAATGCTTTCAAATCTGAAATACCAGAAATACATAATATTAAAACATTGACAGTCTCAAAACTGAGCTCATAGAGGTCAGTTCATACTCATTTTTTAAGCATGGACATACTCAAAAGGGTTAGGCTCTGTTCATACTCATTTTTGAAATATGGCAACACTCAAAAATGGACGCATAGAAGTCAGTTTATACACATTTTTGAAACATGGATACACTCAAAAATGGTTAGGGTCTCTTCATACTCATTTTTATACGGAAATACTCAAAAATGGACATATAGAAGTTAGTTCATGCTCCTTTTTAAACATGGACATACTCAAATATGAGCACATGATATTGATGACAGTGACATGTATTTTGTAGGTTTGTGTAAGATAAGTGTACTTCTTAAAAACTATTATATATTTTTACTATAACTATTTTATTCACAAGTTAAGTATTCTCATTTACTTGCTTTCCTGTTTCTTCTTTTTCTCTCTCATTTATTTCATTTTCATGTTTTCTGACAAAGTGATAAATTTTGGGGCCCATCTTCTATAAAGGATCATCGTATTATACGCAGGAAAATAGGCATATTTAATAGGATTTAAATTCGATCGGTAATTTAAATTAAAAAGCTGTTGATGCATATTAGTTTTACAAGACTTATTTTAAGCATGTACAATTTCAGAAATCTGTTGTGAACGTTATCAACTTTCTTTCTAAACATGCCTTTGTCATTAAAATATTAATAATATTTGGAGCAGACATTTTTTTTGGTATCGATTATGCTAAATAATATCACTGTAAAGCACAAAAAACTAAACAAAATAATCGTTCGATAACGAGATTTTTTTTCTCTATCCGAAGTAAATTACTGAAGCGAAAAAAGTTATTTAAACGTAAGTAAGTATCAATTTACATATCAATAGAAACGATTCTGTTATTCTTCGGAAAAAAGTTTTTACGCAAGATAGAATAAAATATCTTGCATATGTTAAAATCCAACGTGTTTATATATTTTTTCTTAGTGGCTTTATTTTGAAATAAACTTTGAATAATTTTGAATAAAGACAAAAATATTATGTTCTTGAGCATTATATTTATTAGCACATTTGAAATACTTCTGTATATATTATTCATTACCCCTTCAGATGCAATTGATACAATTATACATATTGGAATAATTTTAAATAAAAACAATTCCCAACATTTTCTTAACTTGATATTTCATATTTTTGTTTGAAAGAACATAAAAAATAAAATATTTTGCATTTAACGATCTTCTTAAAACATATTTTTCCCCTCTCAACAACGTGATATGACCTGACACATTCACGGATTTTTTTTTTTTAATTATCAGCAAAATAATCTATTAGGCTATATAAATAAATTGGTTTGGGATCGAATAGTGTTGTTCATTTTTTGTTAAATTAATTGAAACCTGAGATATAAGCTATTGCTGTTTCATGTCAATCTTTATAGGGCTGTCGCGTCAGGAAAATTTGTTTGAAATAGTAAATATTGACATAATTTTTTACATTGACATAATTCTATCCTCCTTTGTATTTATCAAACATGGGAAAACAATGTTAGATTTCACCGTTGGAAATTAAGATATCCTGCTACTTACATACAGTCATGGATAAAAAATAATTCAGGAAAATAAGTTAAATATAACCTTGCATTTGAGAACATTGTGAACCTAAAAGTTCCGTAACATGTAGAACAGGTTGGAAGGGAAAATGTTTTCCGTCGGAAATTCAAAATTCATCAGAATAAAAACAAATTATCTCTGACTGAGCTAATAATGAAGATAATAAAAAATATATATACGCTTGATTTGTATCTTGAAACATGTTAAATTATTATTTTTTCTCACTACATAAAAGTGCTCAAAATTTAATTTGATTTTTTTTTTAAATATTCATTTTTTACACTGTCTCTCCCCTCCCCCTCCCTTGATTAAGAGCGAAGTGTTCTAAATTTGCAATTTGTTTTCGTAAAACATCGTGTTAAATACTTCATGAAACTTCGTTAAAAGCAATTTAAATCCTTCTCTATATAAAAAAAAAGGTTTTGGCTTAAAAATGGACCAATGAAAATCTGCGTAGATATTCCGGGTTAGTCTCATCGCTTTTTTATTAGGGACTTTTTTGAGGAGAGATTACTTTTTTTCTAGCCATCCTACGGATTCGAAAATCATACCACCAGACGCAAAATATAACAAGCTTTCAGAAATTCAAAAAATTATCACGGTCGGACAATAAAAACTCAAAAAATCCTTAAAAATCGAGTAAAAAATCTTTTATTGAAAAAGTCATTTTTTATATTGTTGCCAAAAAAGCGCAAATGACTATATTTTATCTCAAATAAAAAATGTATTTGCGCGAGACTATTAAAAACAATAATGAAAGTTTAAAATAATAATTAAATGATCACGTGTTCAAAGCAGGAAATAAAGAAAATTACGTCATAAAAATTGTGTTTACACATGAATCCTTCTAATACCTCGAAACGTATCTGATTGGTCAGAGCTTTCTGACTTTTCTTAGGGGGAATTAACATGAAAGTAGAGAATTTAGATAGAATGGACGCTATTAGAGGGGTTACCAAGAGGAAGAGACCCGAGTCTGTCGCCAATTTTAGCGCCAACTTGGCGGCCAAAATTAGCTGCCAAAAGTGGCGCCAACTTGACGCTATTTCCAATATTTCGCCAAATTTCCATAGCCTCCTATTGAAATCCAATAGCGTTTACTCGCTTACAAAAAATCACCAAATTAAGATATTGCAATGCAACAAAAAATAATATTAGCTTATGAATAGAGCTTAATTGAACTATTTACATTATTTTTAAGCACAAACACTAGCTATTTACAATATTCGTAACACTATATATACAACTGGTTCTTGTTAGTTATCATGTTTATTTGGCGTTAGAGTCTGTGTCTAGCGATTACTTTGGCTATAGTTTATTTTATGGAAAATGTTTGACGGGATAATGCGGAAATACCAAAAATAGTTTTTTAAAAACACTGTTTTATAAGCAACCAATGGTCATCTTGAAAATACCGCGGAATTTTTTTAACCGCAATTCATATTTTTTACGTAAAATATCTATTACAATGCATTAATTTAGCCTGGGCAAAGACCTCTATTATGAAAAATTCACTTCTTTTTTATACGTTTGCCAGGAAGCTCAAAATAATGAATTTATTTGAAATATATACTTTTTGCTCTGTTTATTTATCAACAAAAGAGAATCAGAAAGAAAAATGAAACATTATTTAAATTATCTTTTTACTCTTTTAAATTTGTTTGTCATCGTGTAATCGTAAATTTATTGATATTTAATTATTAATTGATGAAAGCGTATTCTGTATGTTACATTTTTTTTAACAATTTATTTTTTACTTTTAACTCTTTAAAATATTGACTTTTGCCATTTCACAGCGCTTTGGCCTATTTTGTCGAGCATTTTACTGTCACATAATTAAATCCGTTGTTTTTCAACTCCCATACAATTGCACGAGTTACATAGATATTTGGCGATTTATCACCTGTGACCGCCTAATTGAAAAAGAACAATCAATTTCAAGTGAATGTATCATATATATTATTTCTCCTGTCAACATCCCTTTTTTCTGAAAATACGAAACGCAGAACGACGAATGAAATAGCATATGAAAGGATTTTGAAAACGCCTCTGACATAGCACACTTAACATTTCGTTAAAACATGTTTTCGATTAAAAATTGTTGATAATTAAAAATTAAATCGGCATTGTTTTCCTAAATGAAATGAAAGGTTTTCCTCAAAACATTGTTGCCAAAAAAATAAAATACCACATTATATGATGCTCAGCAATTATAATAAAAAACACCGCACGGGTTTTTTTATATTTATGATTAAAAAGCGAAATTTAAATTGAAATGTTTAGAATTATATTTCTATGTCCCATGTTTTTCTCGAAGCGGATGACGTCATCCTCTAATGCAGTTAAAATACGATTGTTAATTTTTTTTTTCTCGCGCGTGCCTTTAGCAATCTTGGATCAGTTTTTACTCTAACTTTGATGGAATAAATTAGATGATATTCTGGATTGACTAACAACTAAATGTTGTTTACAGATATTTTTATCCTTGCTTTTTCTTTAGAAGTTTAAACCTGCATCTAATAACTATTACATATTGATAAAAAATGGTACTTATCTTTTATCCCGTCGACCACTTTTCATAACAAAAAACTATCGCCAAATAAACGGGAGAACGTTGCCCTTGGAATATCAAAATAAATAAATAAAATATAAGAATTTAAGGACACAATTGTTATTTTAATTAATGAAATAACTAATAAACCAGTAAAACATAATGAAAAATACACGCAAATGTCGAATTAAAAACCACTTGATGATTTAACAAACACGTATAATGCTTCTGACATCAATTAAATGGGACTGCATTTTTGGCGTTTAATCTTACAATTTGGCGATAGTTTTTTGTTATGAAAAGTGGTCGACAGCATAATAGAGAAGTACCTAAAAATATTAGATTTCAGTGCGAAATCCTCGCACGGGCCCTCTGGTTAATTTATAATTAAGTTGTAAAAATATTAAAATGTTGTATTGTCATCGGCAAAACACTTTTCAACATAATTTATATAATTCTTGCGTATCAGGAATTGTGTTAAAAATCGATTGGAAAATTCCATGAATAAAAAAAAAGTATTTAAAATAAACTACCAAAAAAATAAAATTAAATTAAATAAATAAATACCTGTTGAAAAAAATTACCGAGCGAGGATTGGTCTACTAGGTACTTGTAAGATTAAATGCCAATAATGGTTGATCGAAAATGTCACATTCACTTGACAACACGTGTTTACGTCATCAAGTTATTTTTATTTCGACGTTTTATTTATATTTTTATTAATGTTATACTAATTTATTTGTTTTTTCGTTATTTAAAATAAAAATTATGTCAATTTGTATCATTTGGTGAGTGAGTAGGAAAAAAAGAAAATTACGTCATAAAAATCGGGTTTACACATGAATATTAAAAATAAAAAAGATGAATTAAATGAAAAAGCTTTATAACCAGTTAAATGAAAAAGCATTATAATCTGATTACAGAAGAAAGTCGCCATTCGTGATATCACCATCATCTTTTTAAAACAGGATACATTACCAGGTTTTAAGAGGCTGTGAAATCAGAACGGGGGTTGGTGAGCGTAGCGAGCAGGGGGCAGAGCCCCCTAGTGTTATTGAATGAAAGTCTGCAGTATCTGCACGAAGTTCTGGATCTAAATCTGAAAATTATACAATTATCGAATTTAATTCTATCTTTATTCTATTCTCTAGTCTCCCATTCTAGATCTTTAAACAAGCAGAAATATTTCATTTGTTGCATATCTGCATGATGTTTACTATGATTCGTTCTTGCACACGTTGTATAAAAGCAGCGAATTATTCTGCGAAAGCAATCTATACAAATTGCCCAAATTTATGCATTTTCTAATTGATTAAACTATTTATAGCTTGAATGATCTTGCCAATGCGTAATAATTTAAATAAATTGATCCCAATATTTTATATAGTTCCTTAGAAATCAAATTTATTTACGTAAAAGTTTCCCCATTAAAGTATCAAGAAACTATTTGTTTCTACTAGATTTCATTCAAATATAATCCTAAATAACTGTCTTTCACATTTGCAAATATTAAGGACATGTATAATGCATTAATTTATATAAAAAAGACAGGTATGCGTGCAATAAATACACTCATACATACAATACACGATCAGATAGAATAAACACACACGTACATTTAGCGCACAGAGACGCCAACTTCCTGTTTTCCAAATAAATTGCACGTATATGTCCAAATGAATAACATGTATTTGTCCAGTACAAATTCTCCAAAAATGTAATCCAAAAGAAGAAAATACTATAAAAAATGCAAAGTTTAGGATAAAAAATATTTTAAATAGTTGGTATACTTTATTATGTAAGCTGATGCATGAAACCTACTCGAATTACATTAAAGGGAATTAGTAGGTAAGGCTTATTTTTGTCTCTACCCACGATATTTACAATATTTGTTTGTTTTTGTAAAACTTTTCGAATTTTTTAATGTAATTTAGGATCTGTAGATGATTTTGCTCGAAGATTTTTATTTATTTATTTATTTTTTTTTTTAAAAATACGTTATAGAAGAATAGCACATATAGGTCCTTTAATGTAGGGACAACCAACGGAACGTTCGTGGAGTCAAGCGCCTTTTGATTGATTCATTGGCACCGTTTTTAATGTTTCTAGTTACTAGTTTTTCTTAAAAATAAAGTCAATTTTAAAGATTGTTTTTAAATAATAGTGCCTACATTTTTTGTATGCGATTATATTTTTGACTGTTTTCCCTAAAAATTGCTTTGAGATTTTATCCCATTTCAGAAAATTGTATTTCGAAATTTACAAGAACTTTCTACTATAATTTATTTTTACCATTTCTTACTATAAATTATTTTTGCATATTTTTACTGCATTTCTGTCAAGGTGTGCCCCTATTTACTGAAAGGCTGGGAAAATTCTTAATGTATAATATTCATTTCTATATAAACTTGATTTTTTTAAAATTACTCTTATAACACCAGATTTATATTTTTATGTGTTTTTTTCTTATTCAGATATTAACGACTGTACAATCTACAATGGTTACATTGTAGATTGAAACATTTGAGTTTATTATATATGTTGATGGAAACATTTCTTATCGAAATGAAAAAAATTAATGTTTTAAAATAATAAAATATATAAAAAATGTCTGAAACAATACGTGTTACAAATTCGGAATCACATATTTAAAAAATCTGAACATTTAAAGTATATGATAAACATGCATGATAGAAACAGTAAATAAACATCTAAACTTTTACCAAAATAGTCAAAACTTCCGAAAACTTATCCTGCCGCGGAACAAAATCTATTATTCGTTAAGCTAAGTATAATGCCAGTAGGTAGGGGCCTGGACTGCGGTTCAATAATAATAATAATAATAATCATGTCTATGTTACCCATCTACTTTTACCATTGAAATTACATTTTTAATGGAGTATTTCTTAATACAAAAGGAATATTTCATATCTATCACAATCAAGGCTCCCAAATCGTCCTCTTCTTTAATACCGGTATTTTCTTAGAAAATTTTATTTTTAGATTTTTCTAACAAATTTTGAAAAACCCACCTCCGGTGGTAAATGTTAACTCAAATGTGGTAGAAATCTACCATGAAATCTACCAATGTTACAAAATATTGGTATTCAGTTGGCGGGCCATTTGGGAGCCTTGCACAATTTATTTTCTCACAAATTGCTGTTGAATATAATTAATTTATGTCCGGAAATATTCAGTATTTTGCACAAAAAGTTACTTTTAATAAAACTGTCTATATCTTAAAAGAATGGATAGTATAAAATATTTCTATTAAAAATATAATTTGATTTTAAAAGTTTTCAATGAGATTCAAACTTTTTGGAATGCTTATCAAATGTACACACTTAATAGAAGATAAATCCCGTTTTGATAATGTTTTCTTAATAACAAACTTTCATAACATAACCCTAAAAATTACAATAATTTTTATACAGTTTAAAATTGCTATCTACGAAAAATTCTTGAAATGTACTGTAAATGCATTATTAATGAAATGATATATTAACACTCACAGAGCTTTGCATATTAATGTGAGATTTGTTTGAAATTTGCTTGAAGACGATTTCTTTGGAAATAATTTCATTTTTAAACTTCGTTAAAAAGGTACAAGTGAAGCAAGTTTATAAAACAATTGTCCATAGTCGATAAAGAGAAAAACTTTATATACGAAAGAAAATTTCTGGAAACAATTTGCAATATAAAATGTATTTATTTGTTAATAATTTGTAATATATAACATGTCATATATACGTGTAGATGTAAGTAATATCTTAAATACATTATAACACATATGCGATTAATACACACAGGTTCCACCTCATGTTAACAAATTGATTTATAAATACTAGAGATACCACATGATAAAGATTATATACATATATATATATATATATATACATATACTGGTGTCGAGAAGTTAAGGGGCAGTGATCAATTTCAGACGTTTCGTTGAATATCTTACTGAAACTCGTGAGGAAATGCAAGGAATGCCCTTGAAATTTGAGTAGATGTAAAGAACATGTTTGATTTCATGTTTCTCAGTGAAGGTTTCGTCGCCAGGACAATTAGGGGGGGGGGGGCAATAATAATTTTAATAATAAAATAATATTTTCGATCAGCCAAGTTACAAAAAATGCTAAAAATGGTCTGTCACTGTAGCACATGACTATGTAGATCCTGTTCAAGATTTGTGTGCATTTGTGTAAGCATAGCAAGTATATTCGTGAACATGTTAACGTTCCTGTGAAAAATTCAAAAGTTTTTTTTTTTTTTTTACTTGTAATAGCATGCATAGTTTTTAGAATAATTTAAGACCGCTTTCCAGAAACTTGACAAATAATCGTAGAAATAGTACACTGTGATAAAATATTTATATATTGAATATTTGATGAGATATAGGTATTTTTATGAAATAGATCTTAACTGCGCATGCACGAACTACAGCAAAGATTTTTTGTTATGATATGAAAGTCAATACTATAGGGCAACTCATATGAAAAGACCAGTGAAATATCGTGAAAACTTAAAAAGCTATATCAATACTTGAAAAATTGAGCAGGAAATCCCATGTTCCAGTAATTTCTGGACACCAGTATATATGTGTAAGCATTTGAGAATAGGGTGGATTTGGTGTCTGGGTGTCATGATCAATGAAAATATACCTATATTATTCGGAATTGCTTTCCTACGGACGACTGCAATATATAGCTTATTAATTTTTGCAATGGAAGCCACCTAAAATTTAATTTAAATAATTGTGTTTCCTTTTAACGGTGTAAAAATGCATATTGTGGACTTTTGAAGTTACAAAAATACAATAAAAGGTAAATTTATTGGAAAAGTCGTTCCCACATGTAATTTCACATCCTCGTTACTTATGGGCATGTTTTTACTTCATAATATATTTTACATTACGATGACAGAACTAAATTGGATCATTCAACATACTTTTCTAAACAGAGTGTTACTTTATATAAAAGTAAGATTAATCTCCATTTTCAGGCACTCACATACCTTTTAAATATTAAATTATGTAAAGAGAGATTCAGCATTTTACACTATACGTTACTCTTACCAAACCAGTTTACTCTTAAAAGATGATTGTTTTTGTTTATATTTATTTGCTTTTCAACATTTTCTAAAATATTTAAATGCTTTTGAATACTATTTAAATCTAAACTGTTAATGGAAGTTAAATGACGTTTTGATAATACTTTGTTCTTAGTAAACGTTCATGACATAAACCTATCAATGTTAGAATATTCGAACCATTTTAAAAGAGCTACAACGAAAAATCCAATAAATTTTGAAATACACTGTGTGCATATAAATAAATGCTTTATTCGTGAAATGATACTTTAGCACGCAGAGAGATGTTCATATTATTTCGTCATTTGTTTGAGATTAGTTTGACATCAAATCGTTTTGAAATAGTTTCATTTTAAAAAATTTGTTAAAATGATACTAAAAAAAGTTATTTTTATCTGCGAATTAAAATGTTATATTTAGAAATAGCTTGAATGTATAAATTAGTAATCTGTTAATTTATTAATTTGTTGATAACTTATAATATACCGTGTGATTTTTAAAATAAGGGTTAAGGTTAAGATTATTCAACTATTGATAATAGAAACATTCTTCGAATTACAAAAAGTATGACAATCATATACAGCTGTTAGTTATAAATTTGTTTTTCAAAGGGGGGATGAAAGCTATTGAAGTATAAAATTTAAATTTTTATACAGTCCCTGTGTTCTTTAAGTTACATTTTGAAACATTTTCGCCGCGCTCTGACAAGTACAACAGTAAAAATGCCTTTCTTCTAAAACAAAATTGACCATGATATTTTCAATTTTATGATATTTCTGAGCTTTCGTACACTACAGATGCGTTGCTGAAAACTCGGAAAATTAAAAAATAATAATAATAAATAAAAACTAAATGTGATATGTTGTGTGATCGTAAAATAATGGAATTGTTGCTGTTTTACTTGTCAGAGCACTTGAAAATGTTTCTAAAACTTGGGACCCAAGAATCGTATAAGATATTAAATTTTCCCCACTTGTAAAACAAATACCATACCTAAAAGCTGTACTTTGTCAGTATCCTTCTAGTAATTGGGAGTATATTTCTATTATCTGCTATTTAAGATATAATCTCCATAACTTCTATTTCGAATCTCTCGATAACATTTTTGAAGTATGAATAAAGATGTGTTATCTCAAATAAACAATAATTTTTCAATTTAATACAAGAAGGAGAAAGCAAAATATCAAAAACAGAAAATTTAAAAAATATTGTTCATCTATGAACTTTTCAATTCTATAAGCTAAACTTGTTCCATGAAAAGCATACAGCCCTCACTTTCCCTCTAAAACAGAGTCGTACTATTTTAAATCATAAAAGACAATACAAGTTAATAAATGGTTTGGTCTCACCTAATTTTCTGGTTCTTGTTTTTGTAGATTTAAATGATGTAGAAACATCCTTAACTAATAAGGATTATTTATTCGAGAGACGATTCACTTAGATAAATGACAATCACAGAACGAAAAACAAACTATGTACAAAAGTAAACAAAAACAACAGACAGTCAGTAAATGTTATACGCGCTTAGCGCCATCTGATGGTTCTTTCATTCTCATTTTGCAACAACTGCCGCCGGGAGAAGTACGTCTGCAGAAGAAAGGGTTGAGTGTTCAAGGGGGCAAAGAAGCTGCACCAGTCTTTTGATGACGGATCCATTTTGCAACTTCACTGTGGATGCTGTTGTCCGACCATCACGTCCAGGATGAGTTTAAATTATAACACCATTTTTCGTATGATGTGTGGGGTGTTTTCCTTTATGAGAAAGACGGTGTTTTATTTAAGTTTGCTTGGTCAGTCAGCCTGTTGATGTTGGTGAGCTAATTTTAATTCTAGCTGATAGATGGATTTTCACCGTTTCCAAACTTCAGTCAAAATATTTTCATGATATTTTCTCATTTTTATTATTTGGTATTCATTGGACTGTTATCTTTAACTAAGGTAGAGTTAGCAATCTTCTGACAATTACAAAATGGCCAGGTGTGACATGTTCTTGTTCAAAAGGATTGCTGAATACGTAGGTGAGAGATCTAGAATAGAGAATCGCTTCTACTTTTATCACAATTACTTCCAGATCTTGAAAATAAACTGAAATAGTTTCCAAGAATTCCTATCAGAGACATTTTAACTAATCTTACAGGACGCTCCCAGAAACCTCCACACCAAGCTGCTCTTTCAACTATAAAATTCCATTTGATGGACAGTCCACTTAATAAATCTTACACTTCTTCATTTGTCATGATCTTCCATAGCAAATTTAACTCTCGTTTTGACTCATGGAATATTTTTGCTTTATCACTGTAGATAAATAACATGGAGAATTTTTGCCATTAAGGATTGGCGGATGTATTTAAATATTTTCCTAACGATACACTGTAGAGTCACCGGTAATACGCGCACTACTAAAGAAATGTCAATTGTAGCGCAGGAAGTGTGATAAATTTCGATTTAATTAGTTGAACCAAACGGGCACACAATCCAAGTTAAATAAATCTGTAAAAGCCGTTGCTCCAAGAAACATTAATGGTAATCGCAGCTTCATAAAAGGATTGCAGAATCACTAAAGATTTGTAGCAGGTTTGGATACGAACGCTTTAAGATTATTTTAACGATAGACAATTGCTTTCTGTCTAAAAAGTGCCAAATACCATTGATCACTAACAGCCGAACAGCTAGTTTTTCAGCTGTTTGGTAGCAGTGAAAGAAGAGTTTCACAGGCGACTATTTTATTATTATATCTGTATTTCTTAAATAAATAAATAAATATATATATGTTTATTTATTTAACATATATACATATATTCTTTGTGATAGATTTCACTTACAGTTATTGTACGAGTATATAGAACGGTATAAAAGTTTAAAATTGCGGCACGAGCCCTCTTCGTATAAACTTCTTGATGTGAACAGCTTGCAATACGAGCTGTTGTTTGAGTTACTCTGTCAGGATTTTATGACTGAACTCGGTTTCATTTGGGCAGTGCTTTTATTAATAAAAATCAATGTTTTATGAGTGCTAACAATTTAATTACTAATGATTAAAAGTTAACATGGAACATTAAAAAAATGACAAATGAAAACGATAAAAACGGAACGCGTGTGTGTCTTAAAAAAATCTTCTTTATCCGATTCTTCTTAAAAAACTTATATATTTGATAAATGCCTACTTTTTGTCTTTTATCTAGTCCTCTATTATATTTAAGTTGCATATTCGACCAATGACTATTTAAACTTTAGTGTCTATTTTATTATTTTCTAAAATAAAATTCCACGTCTTCTGCCAAGAATTATCGTAAATAAAATTTTGTACTTCAGGTCATGCGTTATTAAGTATATATAATAATTAACGAGTATAACAGATGGCAAGAAATAAATATTAAACTACAAAATAAGAGTACACGTGACATATTCTACTAAAGAAGAAAAATATGATACAATGAACACGCGCCAGAGTAACATTAGTGCAATAAGTGCCTTTGATTTAAATCCAAGGACCTCTATAAGTACTACTGATGTAAATCAAGCTACAGTTCACGGCTCATAATTTTAACCCTCATAGTAAAATGAATTGTTGCACTGGATAAAAAGAATGATTTTATCATGTGAAATGTTTTATTTTTGTATACATTTTATACTCAAAAGACATAATTATAAAAACGATACAGTTTGCGTTACTGGGTTTCTTTATTCGTTTGCTTTATGGTCTTATATTTAATGCATATTTATTTTCCTGATGATAATGAAAGGAATGTTTAAGAATTTTACCTAACATTTTACAGCACGATTTGTCTATTAAAAAAAGATGCTCTTAAAAAAAATATTTTTTAATAGATTTTTTTTATAAATTCATTCATTAGTATTTTCTTACTAATTATCCAGGAGGCAGCCACATTGCACATTGCAACCAATTTTACGTCGCTGATATTGATACATATTGCAGGTTAGATTGAGCAGATACCGAAAGTTCTAGTCAGCTGAGGCACTAGTAGGGGATATTGGCATAAGTAACATCAGAATGTGCTATGCAATATAAAATAAATGTCAACACAATTACTGTTGTTACTTCAACTGGAAAGTACCATCAGTAATCGACATGACAATAATTTACATTGCAATGGTCACGATAAATGTGTAGTTTGTGATTATTAGTAATATAATTAATATAATATCTATATATATAAAATAATATATATACATCCTACCGATATGGGATAAAAAAAGTAACGCCATAGATCGGCGTTAAGTAGCGCTGTAAGGTGTCTAAGACATAGCGCAAAGCGACTTTACCTAGACAACGCATTTATGCATATAGTTGTCGCGGTTCTGAATGATTGGGGTGGAAAGGACATTATTGGGCATCCTACGTATACTCATTTATATTAAAATATATGGTGTATGCTTATTGATATTCAACAAAAATATTATCGCAAACATAGACAAATATCAGAACTGATACTGATAAAATACTGTTGCTTAATCTGATGCAAATTTCTTATAATGCATAAGAAAATGACAAACAATGAAAAAAAAATATATGAAACAATTCGTGGTTAAGAGAGTAAGATGACGGTTTTAGGATTCTAGGATTTTTCCTGAGCCTAATAAGTATATAAAAAGCTGTAATTAATATGAGGCATTTCGAACAACCCGTCTTTTCAACAGAAAAAAAATCTTCTCTCTCTTCAAAAATCCCCCCCAAAAAGTGGTTTCATCTGCTCTCAAAGGATGAATAAAATATGTTTCCAGAAGAAATGCCATATTCGTTATCTTGTTCACATAGGAGATAAGAAGAGAAATAAAAAACTCTTTATTATCCATAACAATAGTTATCGTCATATCTATAAAACTTTTTCGACTCATTTTACACACCCATATTACTTACACGCATTCAACATTTATTCAAAATAAGTTGTAATTGGAAAATTCGAAAAGAAAAGTCATATCTCCTAGGTCTATGCCTGGTTTGATATACTTCCAAACCAGAACAATTACCATAAGCTCAAGATGTGCATATAAAGTATTTAAACTAGAATTCATGTTTTCTCTGTTTGTCTCATATAATGCGGTCTGTAATCTCATAATCTTCAAAAAAATTTATATGTTTGTTATCTTGCCACACCACCACCATGTTTGTTTGAACTAGGTTTATGATTACCTTTATTCTAAGTAACCCATATTTCGTATAACTGTTTACGTTTTCAGAGGTGTTTTGAGAATTCTTTAGTGAAGGATTGAAATAACTTATCAAGAAGAATAATTACTTGCACTGGGAAGTTATAAAATTATAACACACTTGAAAATCGAACTTCTGCTTACAACTACTCACAGGCAGCTCTGATGCTAATTGTTGACAGTGATTTGCATGAAAACCTTATACAGGCCTCCGGTGCAAAAGAAGTGATGATTCTACGTATGGCTGAACGGCAGAAAGAATTCATTCGTCATTTTACCACTTTCATGCTCTTGACATTAAAATTCATTGAAAGCTTAGAAATGTGTGGCTAATAAAGGAATCACCGTATGAAAACTATTATTAACCTGTACAGGATTGTGAATAAATATTGATTAATTTAATGGAATCAATCCTTTATTTTTTTACAGTCACACTTATAGTAATTTATTTTTTCGTTTAATTTAATGACATATGGTTTTCTTAAACCTAAGTAAAAATATTTGTGTGCTACAAGTAGCACCTTATATTAATTTCATAATCAATATTGGTAAATACAACAACTATCGTGAGTGACTACATTACTTCAAGAACTCCCAGTATAGAACTAAGAAATAATGTGGAGCAATTTAATTTATTTGATGAATTAAATAAACTAAATAACGTCAAATACCCTGTCTTTCAAATTTACGAGTACCTCTTGTTACTTCTTCAAAAATTAATTTTTTATTCACAAAGCACTCCAGGATCCACAAGCTCTGAACCTTAGTTCTAAAACTTTCAGATTGTCAATGCGGTTAGGATTCAACGAAGAGGTTTACCAATTTATTTTACTTGTGTCATCTGTAGTAAGAGATAATTTTCATCACAATTTAGCTCTATGTAATACATTTATACCGCATAATTTGTAAAATCATGAAAAATATTTATAAAAATAAAGATAACAATTAATTTTACTATTTATTATACATTGGAAAAATATTGGAAAAAAATCTTGAGACAGAACTAAATCTTGAAATTAGTTATTGATCCAAAATAATAAATAACTAAAGTTTTGTCATCTGCTCGAGCGACATCTGTGTTACGTCTATTTTACAGAAATACTATATGAAAATATACTCAAAATACCGTAAAGCAAAGTAACCGCCTTATTTTGTACACATTGATTCATATCCGTTAAGAAATCATTAAATAAAAAAACACCAAAACGATGATTTGTACATACTGTAAATGTGACGAATCTATACTAATAAAAGAAAGTTTCGCACTGTGTGTGTGTCTGTTGGCGATGGCTAGGAAAATCTAGCCCACATAGAAAGCTGTAAATTTAGATTAAGGTAGTCCAGACCCTCTCCTGGTGCACCATTACGTCAGAATTTTAATATTTTAATTACTTTCTGAAATATTAATTAAAATGCACAAAGAACTCTCATTAAAAATACGCTTTTTTTCTTCGGTTGGTTGGGTGTAGAATATCTTCTAAGAACACATTAAAAAAAATCACAGTAACGATGCATAGATAAGGACTTATAACGAAATAGTGCCAACGTGGACTGCAGTTACCTACATATAGCCATGCTAATGTAGCGCCATCAACTCACGGCAAATTACACAAACGCCACCTGTTTAAGACATTTACAGGCACGTTTTTCTCCATTATAATTATCTGGGTTTAAGGTTTTTTAAAACAGGACATACATTATTATGATAGAGACTATTGATACAGAAAACTTTATTTAACAGATTATTTGTTATATATTTGCGGAAATGGCGTTTAAGTACATTAGTGGGGGTCTAAGTATATTTAACAATTTTAACCCGTAGTGTTTAATTGTTGTTTTATGTACAGAATACCGCTATTTTAAATATCAGTTTCTCAGTAATATCTCAGTAATAATGTTCCGTACTTCTCCATTTAGTTCCATTTTTATTAAATTATCGTAAAAATCAGCAGTCAATGCTTCAAGGTGTATTTCTAAAAAGCAATTACCAGTATTTCCGATTAATAACCTAAGCCAAATTTCAAATTAAGTTCCTAGCTTAACCAAATGAATTAATCTTTAAAGATGTATAGTGATCCTCCTAATTAGTTATTTGCTGAAGGTCACTTGAACATTCGCCACCCACGCCCCACGCCCTCCGGGGCCCTCCTTCAAAGTTTTCTCTAACTATTCCCCGTTTCCATATCTCAGCAACTATCTTTCCGATTACAACGCAAGTGATTCCAAACATTATAATTAACTTAATAGTCACCCTTTATAACATTAAACTAAATTTTTGAGCAGCGGTTACCGCTATTTCAGAATAATAGTTTAAGCCAAATTTCTAATTAAGTTCCTAGCTTAACCAAACGAACGAATTTTTAAAGATGCATAGTGTTCCTCCTAATTAGTCATTTGCTGAAGGGAACTTGAACATCCCCTCCCCCTCCCTCCAGGCCCCTCCTTTAAAAGTTTTTTCTCTAACTATGCAGCGTTTCCGTATCTCCGCAACTATTTTCCGATTTCAACACAACTGATTTAAAACATTATAATTAACTTAATAGTTACCTTCTATAACATTAAAGTAAATTTATGAGTAGCGGTTACCACTATTTCCGAATAATAGTTTAAGGCAAATTTGTAATTATGTTCCTAGCTTAACCAAACGAACGAATTTTTAAAGATGCATCGTAGTCCTCCTAATTAGTCATTTTCTGAAGGACACTTGAACATCCCCTTCACCCGGTACCTCACTCATGATTATTTTCTCTAACTGTGCCTTATTTCAATAACTGGGCTTATAATATTCCCATCTTCTCGAAACCAGCTCGATTTTGTCGCACGTCTACTATACAGTACCGTAGGCAACGTTAACCTGTCTCAGAGGTTCTTTCCGAAAGAGGTTGCTCCCTGGCGGTGGAAGTTGGAAATAAAAGATTTTCCGGAGCTTGCGAGCGTGCCTCTTATACACTGTCGAAACTGTCGGAGACCTTGGCCAGAGTTTCGTTTTTTAAAAGATTTGAGTTTATTACATGGGCTCGGGCAACGTCGGGCGGGTCAGCTAGTATACAATACAGAATCCAAACTCTCGCCTAATATTGAAAATAACTTTATTTATTTATGCCTAGTGTCGATGCTTTAGTAAAATGGGAAAAGTGCATTTCACACCACTTTTAAAAAAAATAGAAATTTGGTGTCTTATTTTATCGAGGGCTCCTCGATAAAATAAGACACATATTTTAATTCTATAAAAAAAGTGGTGTGAAATGCCTTTTATCACCATTTTAGTAAAGCTTCCCAAAATTGGGACGCTAGGCATAAAAGGGTTAAATTCCACAGCACAAAATTGTTGAAAAAGCACAGATCTGACATTCATTATCTATCTAAGAATTAATTGTATTTGAATGGCTTTGCATTGTAATCTATCTGCATCAGGCACTATATTGCAACTCTAATCATGTCTAGCTGATTAAAAGCTGTGATGTATACAGTAGTAGCCAAAAGTTTGGACATTTTTTTTAAAGTTTCATGTTTTTCAACTTTGTGTGCTTGTAGAATATATTAATTTTCACTTAAATACAAACCTTTATAAATCAAATGGAAGGTAATTTAATGTAGAATTTAATAATAACAACAGTATTACAATATCTGTATAACAAAAAAAGTTATGCTCATTTTTGTAGAACAAACGAACACTAATCGTTTTGAATAAGGACGTGTTTTGTAATAAAAGCGTACTAGTCAATCACAAACACTGTTCTGGGGACCAATCAAATTGCTGTAACTATAGTTTAGGTAATTTGGATGGTAAAAGAGTTATTGTTGTGGAAATATTTTGCGGAATAATGAACACTAGTACAATTAAATAGAGTATTGCTGTTTTTGAATATTTAATCTCTTTTTTTAAATTAAACTAATTTTAAACAATGTCGTCAACAAGAAGAACTAATTGGACATCTATAAAAAGAAGTCGAATTGTCATATTGAGAGAAAATGGCCTCTCTTATGCTGAAATTGCAAGACAAGTTGGTGGTTCAGTGACTTGTTCTGGTGTACAAAAGTTCTGTTCACGTTATGAAAAAACGAAATCAGTGGAAAATAAGGCCAAATCAGGCCGAAAAAATGCACAAGTGCTACTGCCGATAAAAAAATTAAACGGCTATGCCTTCAAGATAGAAAAATTTCATCAGATGCCATTAGATGTGAAATGAATGCAGCGGGTATTGCAGTGAGTTCAAGAACAATAAGAAAAAGGTTTTTAGGATTTGGACAACAAGCTAGAATTCCAAGAAAAAAAAACATATTTAAATCAAAAGCAAAGCAAAAAATGAGTTAAGTGGGCAAAAGAACACATTAAATGGTCAGAAAATCAATGGAAGCAAGTAATCTGGAGCGATGAGAGTAAAATATCGCTCTTTGGTAGTGATGGTAGAAAATACGTGAGACGTAGAGTAAGAGAAGCACTTCATCTTGATTGCATTGGAGCAACTACAAAAAACCCAACAAATGTCATGATTTGGGAATTGATGTCTGCAGATGGTGTGGTCCAAATTCAAGTGATTGATGGCATCCTGAATGCCAAAAAATACATCGAAACTGTCCTGGAACCAAAATTGATACCTTCCATCAGGGATCTCTTCCCCAACAACGCACCATTTATTTTTCAGCAAGATTCAGCTCCATGCCACACATCAAAAGTATGCAAAGCATGGTTTAAAATAAATGCATAGATATATTACCATGGCCAGGAAAACCGACGTTTGAAAATTCTTGTACGAAAAAAACGTCCATCCAATAAAAGACAACTTATTGAAGCTATAATTGATTCTTGGCACCATGTGATTACGAAAGATGAAATCTAAACACTCGTTCACTCGATGAAAAGACGCTGTGAAGCTGTCTTAAAAAATAAAAGTTATCCTACTAAGTATTAATTGTGTAAGTATCACTTTAAAAAAATGCAAATCTAAGATAGATCTTACTGTTAGTTGCATAACTTGTTTTGTAATACAGATATTGTAATACTGTTTTTATTATTGAATTCTACATTAAATTACCTTCAATTTGATATATACACGTTTGTATTTAAGTGAAAATTAATATATTCTACAAGCACACAAAGTTGAAAAACATGAAACTTTCAAAAAATATTCAAACATTTGGTCACCTCTGTATATATCACAGCTTTTAATCAGCTAGACATGATTATAGTTACAATATAGTGCCTGATTCAGATAGATTACAATGCAAAGCCATTCAAATACAATAAATTCTTAGATAGATAATGAATGTCAGATTTGTCCTTTTTCAACATTTTTGTGTTGTGGAATTTAAAAAAATAAAGTTATTTTCAATATTAGGTGAGAGTTTGGATTCTGTATTGTATACTAGCTGATCAGCCCGACGTTGCCCGAGCCCATGTAATAAACTCAATTCTTTTAAAAACGAAACTCTGGTCAATTTCTCCGATGGTTTCGACACCGTATACCGGGCACGCTCGCAAGCTCTGGAAAATATTTTATTTCCCCCTTCCACCGCCAGGGAACCACCTCTTTCGGAAAGAACCTCTGAGACAGGTTAACGTTGCCTACGGTACTGTATAGTAGGCGTGCGACAAAATCGAGCTGGTTTCGAGAAGAGGGGAACATTATAAGCCCAGTTATTGAAATAAGGCACAGTTAGATAAAAATAATCATGAGTGAGGTACCGGGTGAAGGGGATGTTCAAGTGTCCTTCAGAAAATGACTAATTAGGAGGACTACGATGCATCTTTAAAAATTCGTTCGTTTGCTTAAACTAGGAACATAATTACAAATTTGCCTTAAACTATTATTCGGAAATAGTGGTAACCGCTACTCATAAATTTACTTTAATGTTATAGAAGGTGACTATTAAGTTAATTATAATGTTTTAAATCAGTTGTGTTGAAATCGGAAAATAGTTGCGGAGATACGGAAACGGTGCATAGTTAGAGAAAAAAACTTTTAAAGGAGGGGCCTGGAGGGAGGGGGAGGGGATGTTCAAGTTCCCTTCAGTAAATGACTAATTAGGAGGTACACTATGCATCTTTAAAAATTCGTTCGTTTGGTTAAGCTAGGAACTTAATTAGAAATTTGGCTTAAACTATTATTCAGAAATAGTGGTAACCGCTACTCATAAATTTAGTTTAATGTTATAAAGCGGACTATTAAGTTAATTATAATGTTTGGAATCACTTGCGTTGAAATCGGAAAGATAGTTGCTGAGATATGGAAACGTGGAATAGTTAGAGAAAACTTTGAAGGAGGGCCCCGGAGGGGGTGGGGGGGTGGCGAATGTTCAAGTGACCTTCAGCAAATAACTAATTAGGAGGATCACTATACATCTTTAAAGATTGATTCATTTGGTTAAGCTAGGATCTTAATTTGAAATTTGGCTTATGTTATTATTCGGAAATACTGGTAATTGCTTTTTAGAAACACACTTTGAAGCAATGAATGCTGCTTTTTACGATAATTTAGTAAAAATGGAACTAAATGGAGAAGTTCGGAACATTATTACTGAGATATTACTGAGAAACTGATATTTAAAATAGCGGTATTCTGTATATAAAACAACAATTAATCACTACGGGTTGAAATTGTTAAATGTACTTAGACCCCCACCCCTCGCCATTCCCGCAAATATATAACAAATCATCTGTTAAATAACGTTTTCTGTATTAATAGTCTCTATCATAATAATGTATGTCCTGTTTTAAAAAAAACCTTAAACACAGATAATTATAATGAGGAAAAACGTGCTTGTAAATGTCTTAAACAGGTGGCGTTTCTGTAATTTGCCGTGAGTAGATGGAGCTACATTAGCATGGCTATATGTAGGTAACTGCAATCCACGTTGGCACTATTTGGTTATAAATCCTTATCTATGCATCGTTACTGTGATTTTTTTTAATGTGTTCTTAGAAGATATTCTACACCCAACCAACCGAAGAAAAAAAGCGTATTTTTAATGAGAGTTCTTTGTGCATTTTAATTAATATTTCAGAAAGTAATTAAAATATTAAAATTCTGACGTAATGGTGCTCCAGGAGAAGGTTTGTACTACCTAAATCTAAATTTTCAGCCGTCTAGGTGGGCTAGATATTCCTAGCCATCGACAACAGACACACACACAGTGCGAAACTTTCTTTTATTAGTATAGATTTGTCACATTTACAGTATGTACAAAAGCATGGTTTTGGTGTTTTTATTTTCAAGATAGAAAAATTTCTTCAAATGCCATTAGATGTGAAATGAATGCAGCGGGTATTGCAGTAAATTCATGAACAATAAGAAGAAGGTTATCAGGATTTGGACTACAAGCTAGAATTCCAAGAAAAAAACCATATTTAAATCATAAGCAACGCGAAAAACGAGTTAAGTGGGCAAAAGAACACATTAAATTTTCAGAAAATCAATAGAAGCAAGTAATCTGGAGCGATGACAGTAAAATATCGCTCTTTGGTAGTTATGGTAGAAAATACGTGAGACGTAGAGTAGGACAAGCACTTCGTCCTTTTTGCTTTGAAGCAACTACAAAAAACCCAACATATGTCATGATTTGAGCATTTATGTCTGCAGATGGTGTGGGCCGAATTCAAGTGATTGATGGAATCCTGAATGCAAAAAAATACATCGAAACTGTCCTGGAACCAAAATTGATACCTTCCATCAGGGATCTCTTCCCCAACAACGCACCATTTATTTTTCAGCAAGATTCAGCTCCATGCCACACATCAAAAGTATGCAAAGCATGGTTTCAAAATAAATTCATAGATATATTACCATGGCCATGAAAACCAACGTTTGGAAATTCTTGTACGAAAAAAACGCCCATCCAATAAAAGACAACTTATTGAAGCTATAATTGATTCTTGGCACCATGTGATTACGAATGATGAACTCCAAATACTCGTTCACTCGATGAAAAGACGCTGTGAAGCTGTCTTGAAAAATAAAGCTTTATCCTACTAATTATATATTGTGTAAGTATCACTTTAAAAAAATGCAAATCTAAGATAGATCTTACTATTAGTTGCATAACTTGTTTTGTAATACATATATTGTAATACTGTTTTATTATTAATTTCTACATTAAATTACCTTCAATTTGATATATAAACGATTGTATTTAAGTGAAAATTAATATATTCTACAAGCACACAAATTTGAAAAACATAAAACTTTAAAAAAATGTGCACACTTTTGGCCACCACTGAATACTGCATGTATGGGACTTCTTGTGACTTCTATGACCATAGATTTACTAATTTGGAGATTATCGAAGAATTTACAAGTTTTAAAATTGCAATATTTAATTAAATGAAAAGTTCCAAACATTTGGACTGGTGTACCACAAAATATAAATCCATACTTTAACCGAACAACCATGTAGACCTGATAATAACATTTGTCATTGCTTAACAATATTAATAAAATACATTTAGTTTATTTGCTAAAATTCATGTTTATATTAAAGTTAGCATATATTCATATACACTGTAAATATTTTGTTATTGGTTTAACTTACTTTTGGTGCTGCAGTAGCTTCAAACATAAGATCGTGAAATCTTGACCCAGTACTTGTAGCTCCAGTTGAACCATAGTTCCAAATGATTATTTTCTGACACAATTTAAATTGGTTAAGAAATCATATAAGTTGTAATTTTCCAAACTGGGCGAAAGAGTCCTGGCCAAGATTCGAACCAGAAATCTCTTGTCTGAAGCTGCCAATGCTCTACCAACTGAGTAATCCCGGATAAATCTGACGGATCTAATTTATCCATTTACGCTTATTGATCATAGCAAATGCTCTGATATTTGAATCAGCTCAACAGAATAAATTAGACCAACATAATATTAAATATTAGATTCAGTAAATGTTTATGCAGCGTATTTAATTAAACAGGAACTAATGAATAAAAAGTAAAATATTTCTTTGCATTATGGATCAAAGTTTGCTTTTAAGATTTTCATGACTGGATATCTCTGTAGCAAATAGTATGAGACAAATGAATATCTTGATTACAAAAGTGAGCTTCCACAAATCTTTCTTCAAATCTCCGTCTTCAGGGAATTCCAAGGAAGGAATAGAGAATAGTTTAGATCCTCATCCTTCTCTTGATAACAAGTTTCGCAACACATTGCGCCCATATATCATAAGTACGTTTCTAACTCGTGTCTCGTTAGCACTGATGATTTTAAAATTATCCTTATCTTATTAAAATGTAAAGAAAATTAATAAGTGTGTCGTCACATCAATTATACAGGATATAATTCGAGATCGTCAGTCTGCTTGTATAAATATATACAACATTTTAATATGATAAATGTTAATTCAAGTGTCAACTTAACCCTCTCTTTCTCAGCCTGTCTCTCTCGGACATTCTTTATTTTCCTATCGCCTCATCTCTCTCTCTTGTAAATGTATATAAATCCCTTAAATTCACTTAAAATATATATAATATTAAATGCTTCAAATTGCGCTTGATATTGTATAATTATATAGCTTCATTTTTAACACTTTCCAACCTAGTTGAAAAGTGTTTATGACTTCGGTTTGTCTGGCCGTCTGCCGTCTGGCCGTCTGGCCGTGCTCTAACTCCCGTAAATATGCTCGGATTGCTCTGCAATTTTTATATGTTATTGTCGTTATCTATAGCATGTTTCAACGGAAGTGTGTAAGCACTTATAATTTTTTTACGGGAACACTCAAAGGACTTCCGTTACATTACGATCTATGGGGAAAAATCATTTGTGGTTCATTTTAATGATGTTACACAATTTCAAACACATCGTAATTGATATATATCACTAAGGTGCATTATAAGAAGCTTAATATGGAATAGGGTGTGCATAGCACTTATAGTTACTTTACAGGGACAGTCAAAAGAATTCCATTACATTACGTCTATGTAGAAAAATCGTCTGCGGTTTATTTAAATAATGTTTCACTATTTTAAACGCATTGAAATTTATATATATCACTAAGATGTATTACCAGAGGCTTACTACAGAATATTGTGTGTATAACAGTCATCGTTCATTTACAGGGACACACAAAATAATTATCTACTGTCTGTTAACAATAATTCCTGGAAGTGCGTTTTAAGTTGCTGAACGCGATTTTAAACTTAACTCATTTTTTGTTTATTACGTGGTGTGTATAAATTCTGTAGATCCTATACAGGGAAGCACAAAAGTTCACGAACACATTTCCGTTTATTGACAGAAACTCCAGAAGGAGAATTTTAAACTGTGCTACGCGTTTCTTAACTGAACTAAAATTTAGCATCCTATGTAATATATATACAAATATATAGATCATATACAGGGCTGACTAAAAGTATTCGGATATTTTTCCGAATATTGTATATGTTGGAAGTAAATGTTGAAAATTCCCAAAATTACGTTTTTAAATGTGTTATGCGTTTTCCAAATTGTTTACTCCGATGTTATCTTTCAGTTTATTAAACGGTAATGATTTGTAAAATTATTTTGGAAGCGTTGGAAAGTGTTACATAATTTATGCTTGACGCATGATTTTTCGTACTTGTTATATATTAACTTTTTTCACTAATAACACTTTTGCCTTTTCTTCTTAGTTTTGAAAATTAATCTTATTAAATAAATATGATGACATTTTAAAAAATTTATTTAATTTTTCACAGAATTATTAATTTGTTTATTTTATAACAACATATTTTCTAAAGAAAAGTATTTACTCATTTTGTTTAGAAAAATTAGGATTCAGACATTTCAAAAATCAATTCAAGATGATGATTCAAAATATGAAATCTCTAAGCTGAAAAAATAGCATCTCTGATTCATACAAATATCTGTTGTATTGTTCAAAATCAAAATGCTTTTGTAGGAGTCAAAATTAATTTTAACCTTCCTAAACGTTCAATAAGCAATTTTCTAGTAATCTGTAAATATATATTAAATTAATTTTAATTATATATAATATGAAATGTTTCAAATTGCGCGTTATATAGTATATTTATATGGCTTCATTTTTAATGTTAAACTTTTTTCGCTAGTAAAATGTTTGCCTTTTCTTCTTATTTTTGAGAAATAATTTATTAAATAAATATGAGGAAAATTCTCAAAATGAATTTAATATTTCACAGAATGTTTTATTTGTTTATTTTAAAACAACATGTTTTCTAAAGAAAAAAATCCTTCCGGTCTGTACCGGGAGGAAAAGGTAGCTTTCATAGTCCATGTTTTTAAAAATTCAAGTCATTTTACACAAAAACACGAAGATAAATTGTTTAGAACCCGATTATGGAAGATTCAATCCTGGTTTTCATTATACTAAATTTGAATGCGAGTTTCAGCATGAGAGTTACGGCATAACAAATATGAGATTGTTTCAAAAACTCAGCCATCCTAGAATTTCAAACTGCCATATCTCTGCCATTTTTAAGATAAAACAAAAACAAAAAAATGTTCCAGAATCCTTGTATCACGTTCTAACACTTAACAGATTTTTTTTTCAATTTATATTTTTGTTGTACATTTTGTTCTGATTCATGCAAATATCTCTTGTATTGTACAAAATCAAAATGCTTTTCTGGGAGTCAAAATTTTAACATTGCAAAACGTGCAATAAGCAATTCTCTAGTAAGCTGTAAATGTATGTATTGTATCTGCTTATTTAATGAATATAATATGAAAGATTACAGCAATTTTTATAAAATGAGCATTTTATCGGTGCCGGCAAAACGATATTCTCGAAGTGAGGCAATTTGCCTACTTGGAGAATTCAATTTCACTTTCGTTTTCAAAATAACAGGGATGCCACGTACACCTATTTTTTTATTAATATTTTGGCTACAATTATTTGTAAACAAAAATAATCAACCTTGAAGTTAAGTAGAAACCTAAAACGGAGATTATTGTTTTGAAATAGTATTACACAAAATAATAAAGAAATAGTCATCAGTGTCAGATTTGTTATTTTAAAGAAAAAAATAATTAATTTAATTTTTCACAGATGAGCCACATAACCTCCCTCATCGGGATACCGATTTACCGGCACCCCTAACACTCTTATTTTATCTAAACTCTTCCAACCTACGATATTATTTTCACTAAATAAGCAGATAGAGCATATGTGATAATATCTGCTTACAAAGTCGGATGTGCTTACGGAATTTTAATGATTACCAATATCAGACCAAATTCTACAATAACATGTATAGCTATTGGTGTAAGGTCGGCACAGAATCGTTATTTTCGTTGCCGATGTCAGACCATACTCGGCTGTTGTACAGATAGCTGTCAATATGCAGTCATAAAAACATCCTGTCTTCAATTCTGTAGCGTTTGCTGATACCGCACCAATTGTTTGACCGTTTATTGGACGCCAGTCGCTCGACATCTCGAAAAAGTGCTGAAAGTGTTATCAATAGATGGTATAGTGCTCCTATCGTCGAAAAGGGCAAGGGGATGTCGACCGACTGTGTTTTATGGGTGCCATTGATGAATTTTATTGATGCACTAAGAAAACTCGAAAAATTTTCATCAACTTCAAAATACTTATTTTTTAAAGGATAAATATGTACTTAAAACTACTTATGCATTAATATAGTTTTAGAATATGTAGAAAAAAAGTAACTCGCATACTATTTAATCGTCGCTATTTTGTCTTCTGAAATATCTTTATGATAAAATACCATGAAAAAGATTTACTGTGCAAAGCTTTATCTCTTATCACATAAAATAAAATGTTCCATAAAAAATATTCTTTTGTTCAGACAGTCGACAATATCGTCTGGACACGCAGCAAATAGGAAAGTGAATTGTTGTTTAGAAGGTTTAATACTTTTACCGATTCAGCGAATTATTGATATTTCTTTCTGAATTCCCTTCCAAAGTTTGTTTCTGAAAAGAAAAAAAAAATCAATGCCCTAAAAAACTCTTTTCGACGCATGAAAATATATAGTAAATCTTATTTTTTCTACATGTTAAATATATATTATTTCAGACGATTAGATTGGCATATTTCCTATATTTAAAATATATAAAATCTAATCTGCTAGGCATGGTACGGAAACAAAATATCATAAGTATTTTTTAGAAGTTTTTTTACGATATTCTATTTGTTTTATGTTATAATGTTTTCATTTTATATTAAATGATGTACTTTGTACAACGACTTGCATTGTTTTATTTTTTATAGTTTTTCACTTCAAAAATTCAACATAAATATTTAATAATAATCTTGCTATACTAACAATTAATAAATGAAAAACCTGTTAATTTCTAAGAGAAATAGTATTAATAGTTTAAATGATATTTTTAATTATATACATTCCAATATATGTTAATTTGTACGATGATCCTCATCGATAGTTCCATAGTTTTTACCGAAACAACAGTGTTGAAACATAAAATAGGACAAATTAAATTACCTTTTTAAAAAGTTATCGTTTAATAATAAAATGACATATGAAAATTTCTAAACAACGTTTTCTTTTACATTTTGAGATATTTAAACAAATGTTTTTTTTTTTTTTTTTTTTTTTTTTTTTCACGTATGTGCTGAATTCAGAAAGCTAAGACACGTACATTAATTCATTATATTTGTATATACCTTTACGTCCTTCCTTAGAACTCACAATTGTCCATAACATATTCATTTCAATTATGTTGTTTAAAAATGTAAAGGACTAAATGTACAAAGAAGTAATTGAAACGAATGTCCCCCACAATACATTGCTCTTTTATATCTTCCTGGCTCGTGGAAGGTCCATCGACCTATCCACACACTGAAGTCAAACAGCTTGGAGTATGGTTAGTAATTCGGAGGTGGGTTTCATTAATCATGTTTTCATTATTTTGAATAATAAAATAGATGGAATCCATCAAAACTGGATGGTAGCATAGACAAACAGTTCATAACCACTTTAAAATAATTTAAAAAAATACAAAATAATTCTAATACCCACCCTTTTATATCTAGGATGAATGCTGGCAATTGGTAGAGTTGCACTCACAGAATTTCTCTCATCTGATGCTTTTCCATTCACTGGAGAAATTTGTCGGTTGGTTCTGGGGGAAAAAATCGAGAAGTTTGTAGATCGCCCATGCAAAAAAATTGCGAAATTCATTGAACGACTGCCGGAAAAATGTCAAAATTCGTCCATTCGTTTCGGAAACAAATTGTGATTTGTTTCAATTGGGCATGGGAAAAGCATCGTGAATTTTGACAATCTGTAGCAAAATTAAACTGCAAAACTCGGCAATTGGTCACAAAAAATAAGGCGAAATTTGATAATCAGTTGCGAGGAAAACATCACAAAATTTCTCAGTTAATAACGGAGAAAAATGTAAATTTCGTCATTAGGTTGCGAGGAAATTATGCTAAATTTCTCAGTCGGTTGTGTAAAAAAAGGAAAAATCGTGATTTGGCGCGTGAAGAAAATTTCGAAATTCGTCCAGCAGTTGCATGAAAAAAAAGAGGACAAACTCGTCGTGAAACTCGTCGTGTGTCCAATTGGCTGTGTGAAAAAAAAAATCCCGAAATTCATTGATCGATCGCCAGAAAATGAAGTGAAATACGTCGATTGATAGCTGGAAAATATCGCCATATTTGCCAATTGTTCGGGAAAAATATCACAAAATTCTACTAATAAAAGGGGACTCTAAACAAATGAGATCAAAGAATGCTTTTTGAACAGGACACAAGAGTGCCCTTCATGAGAACATTATTCCCTTTTTTATTAAATTTCTGCCCATCAACCCTTTTGTTCTAGAGTCACTATTATAATATCCAATAAACTTTGCATTCTTAATATCAAAATTGTTATACTAAGCAATAATCATTTATGATAAACATAATTGATAGCAAAGACAACGATAATGGATTTAACAATCAATTTAATTATTTTTATTAGTTGTACTTTTTGTTTACCATATATAAAGTTCTTTTAAATTATTTTGAAGCAGATATAAAAATTTAAATTTAAATGCACGTGTATACGTGAAAGTGTGGGTGTGCAGTTGCTTTTTTAACCATTTTCTTATATTCTGCGCTTTACCCCATTCTCACTTTTATTCGTGTAGGAGTATTTTTTTTACAAGCTACTACTCAGTATTTGGCCAAGTGCATGACACGCTGGCTAAACAGTACGCAGTACACCATTACTTAAAAATAAATTAAAAACATCATAAATTAAAATAAGGAATATTTAAATATATGTATATATATTTTTCAATATTTCTGCCAGTAGTTGTTTATATAAGAACATTTATTTAATACTATAAAACTAATATATAAACTAGTCGGATGTGTCAATCCCAAAACTTTCTTCTATCTCACACAGGTTTCACATACACTAAAAAGAATCAGCACCAATTTATATCAAGGTCTAACTGAAACTCAAGTTTTATTAAATTCCGTGCAATATATCTTGAGATATGACTTTCGCTAAAATCGTGTAAATCCTGAAAAATGCTGCATAGCAGCGGCACCTGCTGGGCGATTTTTACCAAAAGCTAATCAGCACCCATTTATATCAAGAACTAACTGAATCTAAAGTTTTATTAAATTCCGAGCATTAGTTCTTGAGATAGAGCTATTGCGGAAATCGCGAAAAATGTTGCATAGCAGCGCCACCTGCCGGGCGATATTTACCAAAAACTAATCAGCACCAATTTATATCAGGGACTAACTGAATCTAAAGTTTTATTAAATTCCGCGCATTAGTTCTTGAGATAGAGCTATTTTAGAAATCGAAAAGAATGCTGCATAGCAGCGCCACCTACCAGGCAATTTTTACTAAAAGCTAATCAGCACCCATTTATATCAAGAACTAACTCAATCTAAAGTTTTATTAAATTCCGCGCATTAGTTCTTGAGATAGAGCTATTTTAGAAATCGAAAAGAATGCTGCATAGCAGCGCCACCTGCCGGGCGATATTTACCAAAAACTAATCAGCACCAATTTATATCAGGGACTAACTGAATCTAAAGTTTTATTAAATTCCGCGCATTAGTTCTTGAGATAGAGCGCCCACAAAATTTGTGTCACAGACAGACAGACAGACAGACTCACAGACAGACATTTTCTAAAAACAGTCAAATCGTATTCAGGACCTTCTAAAACGTATAAATCCGTCGAAAACCGGAAGTCGAAAATTTTCATGAATCGAATACTTTCTTCTTGTAAAGATAGAAGAAAGTAGAAAGTAAAAACTATATATATATATATATATATATATATATATATATATATATCTTGAATCCACGTTCGTCTTAAATTAAAATTCATAAATTCATAACAATACAAAATACATTACTTAAAGGCGTTTAATTTTTATGTAAAATTTATTTATGTAAAACAAAGTACTTTCAAATGCAATAACATTTGCCATCAAGGTAAGCACAAGAAAACACACACTTAGAGTAAAGTGTTCCATTACAACCAGACAATTGGTTAGTTGGTGGGTGAGAAATGACTATTGGAGTAAGTTGATCCATATCTTTGAAATACCGTAAGACAAGGGATCGTTACAAACACTATCAGACCTGGACAAAATTTCTAAAGACTCTCTAAGAGAGAGACTGTGAAATGCGAACATTTTCTTAATAATTCTGGCTTTCTCAAATTGAATATTAACTTCATTTATTTGGGTTAATCTTGAAACAGCGGTGAGAGGTCCAATTTAATATCCGAAATATGTTCATTAAGGCGCGTTTTAAATTTACTTGGTCATACCAATATAATCCAATTTCGTATTTCAGTCATATTTTGTATTTACCGGGATAATATTAAATCCTGTATTTTCGTTCATGGGGATGGATTCGATAATGCTATGAAGTTTACCCTTTAATTTTACAGGTGGGTTAGAAATTATCTTTACATTAAATGTTTGTAGACATTATTCCAATCTTTCAAATAAACACGGTATTTATTAGAATTTGTGCAGTCTAAACTCCCCCTCAATTATACTTACTGCTATTACTATTGCTGTGATGTTTGATTCGATATATAAGCTTATTAATAAATTTCCTAGAAATACCATTATCTTCTGCAATATCTTTAATAATGCCTAATTCATATTCTAAATGCTTTTCCGTAGATACAGTAAAAGCTCTTCTAATATAAAACCTATACCCTGCAGCTTTAAAATTTGAGGGTGCTGAACTCTCAAATGAAATTGTGTTTTCAAATTGCATGCTCTTGCTATAAACCGCTCTGTCAATTGTCAACTCGTCCAAATTCTTAAGTAACTCTACATTCAATAAATGGTAATCGATTATCCTGTTTTATTTCTAAAGTAAGTTGTATATTAATGTCAATTGTTTTAATCTCATCCAAAAATTCTCTCAACAGTTCCTTATTATGGTCCCAGATGATAAATACATAATCGAAATATGTATACCAGACGGTCGGTTTAAACCGAAAGTCAGCCATAATTTTATTTCCAATTGGATGAAAAATAACCTCTGCCAAACATCCTAAGAGAGGAGATGACATTGGGGCACCATTCATCTGTTTATAAAATTTATTGTTAAATTTAAATGCATTGTTATTTATAATGAAATTAAAACTTGACTTCAGAGTATTCCTGGTGCAGATGTCCAAAGAAACATTCCTATCTATGTAATGCTCTACGAAACCTCTAACTTTATTTAAATCCACTGAGGGATATAAAGACAATACATCTAAGCTAGCCATTATCCTGTTATTTATAATACCACAATCTTTAATTCTATTAATCAAATCTGTAATAGATGTAACATCGTAATTCAAATGGGGGAGTGTGGATTTCAAAAAGGTGACATAAACCATCTCCATGGTGTAGGTAGGTCCTTGACATTTGGTAACAATAGGCCTAATGGGATTACCCTCTTTATAGTTATTAATTCTTAGGATTCCTCTTTATGATCTATTAGAGAGTCTTTAGAAATTTTGTATAGAAGTGATAGTGTTTGTAACGATGCTTTGTTTTACGATATTCCAAAGATTTGTAGCAACATACTCCGATAGTCATGTAATTTTTCACCCACCAGCCAACCAATTTTCATGTTGCAATTGCTGAAACATCAGTTGAGGCTCACTGTGCAGACCCTAAAAGTTTTTTGGTTTCTGTCTGTTTGGCTGTTCCACAATAACTGCCACAAAAATCATCCAATTAGGTTGATATTTGGTAGGAATGTTTATGAGGTACCCGGAACTAGCTGTATCGTTTTTAATTACATTTGGTTCATTCGTTCGCAAAAATATAGACTATTTTCATTTTAGTCTTACTGCTTTTCAATGGGAACTGAGCAGTGTATATTCCGGTAGTTAAATTTCAGTAGATAGCGAATCCCCAGCCCCATAAAAAAAAAATAACATTCCGATCGCAGTGAAAATCATATTATTTGATGAAATTAGTATTTAATCTCTTTTAGTAAAAATGTAATAATTTCAGTAAAATGTAATATGATATAAATAACGACTAGCTGACCTGCCCGGCGTTGCCCGTGATAATAAATTTAAAAAAAAACATTTTTTTTTATTTTACATCTTTAACATGATTTTCTACGAAATTATATTTTAAAATGAAAAATTCGAGAAAAACTATTGATGTTTAGTGATAAAAATGCTCATTTTCTTGTTTTTTTTTTCACGTAGGGTCGTTTCATAGTTTTAAAATAAAAAGTTATTTTTGTCCGAATTCTTTGAAATCGGCATTGGTAATAAATAAAATTGTTTTACAGCCCGTGTCAAAATTTCGTGAAAAAATATTGTTATCGAGTTGTAAAAGAATAGTTCTTATCTTCCAAACTCTCTAAAATTTCAATGAGTTTTAAATATAACTACTTCAAAGCTCTCTTTAAACTTTTGCGATAAAATATGCCTATTTAGTAGTGAAAACATGATTTCTTTTAAAAAAGCTTTCAACGCAATGGCCATATTACTCCATCCGTTTTCAATCAACCCTAGCTTAACAGGTGAGTGCTAAACACGTTTCTCAGGTGAGAAGCCTTCAATAAAACGTTGAAACATGCGCAATGAGACGATATTCGTGTGGAAAAAAGAACGTGAGTTTGACAGAATGCGCTTTTCGCTTTAAATATATAGTATATATAAATCATCAGCCTATTATGTATTATACAGGGTCCGCGAAAAGTCATAACCTAATGCCTTATAAATGCCTATTTTGGAAATCAGTGAAGTATGTGTTCAATAATTTCGAGGGTGATCTCTTGTGGTTAAAGGAATTTGGGATTAGAGATTGCAGAGGGGTTTCACGGTTCAATGTTTTGAATTTCAAATGGGGATCTCTTGCATATTGTTGGAAATGTCTCTTCAAGAAAAAAAAAAAACCAGTAAAACTTTTTTTATCCTATGATGTCTTTCAAAGACGTTATGACTAATTACATTTTTTACTGTTAATTATAAGAAATAAAAACGCAATTAACTTTTTAAATAGTTTTGTCAGTAGTTAATTATAAATTGATCGCTGCAGAAGGAATATAAAAAACAATAGTAATGCGATTTCGGAAGAAACAAATCTCACATGTAAAACAGCTGACACTGATGTACTTTTTTCTGCTGAAGCGTTTAAGATGTTTTTCTTTACAAGTTTTGTCAGTAGATAAATTATTAATTGATCGTTTGTAGACAAAAAATTACAATAGTTCCTTAAACAAAAAAAATATGTATATATATTCTTTTAAAATTAGTATAACTATTACATGTAATTTTCTGCACTACCTATTTTCACAGACATTATTTTATTTTCCTACAACATATAAACCAGCATTATACATGTCCAAAATTCTTAAAAAACACCTTTAAAACCACACAAAACCAGTTAATTTGTTAAAAATTGCAAAAAAGTAAAAATAATTTCACCTCTCACCTCAGGCATCTTCAGTTACTGATGTTATGCTTTCTGCCATGTCAGCCGATCTGTTAAAAACCTCCATTTTTCCTTTTCTTAATAACATCTGGCACCCTCTGTTATCAATTTTTGCGTGGCCCATATCGTTCATACTTCTGAGTTTGATGTACATATTCCGATGGCTTCCCTCTGTAATGCGTAGTTTAAATTATTATAATTGGCTAATTTTTCAACATTATTGACGTCTATTGTTATTGGTGATTTGTTGTTTATGGAAAATAGATAAGATGTATATATGGATAGGTGTATGGAAAATAGGTATTGAAAATAGGTAGTGCAGATAATTATTATGTTAAAAAGGACATTATGAACGATCATAGATAAAAACAAACTTACATGTATTCCTAGAACAAGTATTTTGCCAATTATCGAAACACGAATGCATTTCCGTGATAAGAGATAGAGCGTAACTCTTTATCTACCCTTTATATATAAAATCCAAATTTTTATGAAGCGAATTTATGAAACGATTTTATGAAACGACTGATTAAATGAATCATCTGCCCTGAGAGCCCACCGAACCAATCCTACTAATTATTTTTTTAAAGAAAAACCGGTCACTTTTAGATGTGGAAAAAAATAGATAGCGTAACCGTCAGTCGAAAATTAAAATAAATGAATTTTTTTAAAATGAAATATCTTGAAAATAGTGGCATTCGGATTACTTCTTTGCTGCAGGGAACAGACAAATTTTTATTTTAGAGTTTATTTTTATTTATTGTTTATATATTTACTGATGTCATTTTCTCATTATAATAGAAAGACTAAGTATTTTCAACCATGTTGGAAAGTGTTAAAAACACTCCATATTATTTATATTTCAAAATTTAACAATATTTGTTACATCAATGACTGGTTTGTTTTCACTAATTTGCGAATATTAAGAAAAGTATCTTTTTAAAACTCACCATAATTCGAAAAACCATAAAAATCGGTAGGTAATTTTTACAAAAAAATAGCTACTTTATGAAAAGAAAAGAAAAGTAAACTGCGATGTCAAAACAAAAAACGCACCTTTTTGTTTCTGTTTAAAAAGTTATTGATATTTGTTAATGTTAAAGGTCATTTGTTAATTTTTTATGGGGGTGAGGGGGGGGGGGTGGAGTTCGTCAAAATTGAAATATCGTGTTATGTAAAAGGTATATTGATATGGCGCCCCCTGGATTTAGAAAGTGGAACTAATGTATTTTTGCAGCGCTATATGGTGTCGTATGGCACCTGGGATCGGTTCCGGATGTTAGTCCTTAAAGAAGTTTGTTTAGAACAGAATTATCCCACTCGCGGTGGGAACTAAAATATGTTTTAATCATTCGAGGTGCGTTTGGAAGAATTGACCGGCGAAACGGTCGTATCCTGCCAGTTCATTTATAAACAAATTTTACTAAAATTTTCCAAAATAATACATTTTAATGGTTATATAAGTCTTTACTAATAGATATCAACGATCCAGCTTCTTTACGAACAGTTTTTAGTTTCTGTTTTTACTATCTTGTTGAACTGCATTTGCTCACCAAGCAGTGTATGAAATTTTTCTCAAATACTGTAAACGCCGGCTAACATTCGAACGTGACTTAAGAATGCCTGAAAGCTAATATAAATTTACAAGAAACATAATTCGTCTTCTTCCGTACCATTTAGGATAGTGTTTGCAAAACAGATTATAGTTTAACTGTGCTATTTTAGTTTGCTTTTAAAATGTAGATTTTTAAATCTGAAAGATTAGATAATATGATTAACAGTTAAAATTTTAAATTACATTTGTAGACCCATCTAAAATATAACTTAAATATTATCGTATTAAATCATTACATTTTGAATGGAATACTTCTAACTTCAAATAATGTATTCAAATGAAATACATCATGCTAATTGGTACACACAAGAAAACAGTGATTTTACAAACACATTTAAAATACAATCTACGTTTCGTTTCGCTTCTGCGAACGTCATCAGGATAAGATGTTACATAGAAATCTAAAATATCAAAATGGACATAAACGTCTGTGTCCTAGTGAATACTTGATCGGAGAGTGTGCTCCGAGGCATGTTTTTTTTTAACTATTAAAAGTAAACAAAAATTCAAAAAGATCTAAAATTTATATAGCTTTTTGTATTATATAACGTAATTATCATGAATTTATATGTACTTTTTAAAAAAGTTGAGTACTTTAAAATATACTGAAATTTTTGTCAACATGCCAGTTTCTGAAAATATTATCTCATAAATGGGAAATGATAATAGAATGTGTTTTTTTATATGTGTTATTATTATTGTGCTAAAAAATCTGCCCTATAAATAGACAATAGTTTAGTCCACTATGCTTAGTCTAATTATAGTTATCATTTAATTTTTGAAGGTTAGAAACATTAAATATTTGTTTATAAATGCATTTCAGTAAAACGACTATTTTCTGCTTATTAAATTTAAAACTAAATAGAATATATTTCGGAAACTAAACAAAATTACCCAGTAAAATTAGTATAGTAATAATCCAAATATTCATCCAAAAATAATATAGATCGCAGAGATTTGACTTAACGAACATAAAATCTAAAAGTCGCATGGGTCATTTAGTGATACACAAAATGACATTTAAGCATATATAAGCTTTTATTACTGCAGCTGAATAGAATATTTTAGAAGGGAAAGAAGTTATGGAAAAGTTTCTACATCATTAAAGAAATATTTTCTGATTTAAAGGGCATTCTACAGCAATTTTGTGAATAGATAAAAAATATTCGACGAATAAACAAATTTATTTTCTAAATGGAAATAGAAGAGCTTCTATTTATAAAAACATACTCATAATTAATTTTTTTCTTGAAGTTAATATATTTCATTTATGTAGATAAAAAAATATTTTAAAATAACATTATTTCTACATTTATCAACGTGATAAAAATGTTTTCAGCTTTAGTACGTGGAAGTAATCTGTTTCCAAAGACATAACAATGTCTGAATTACCAGTTACTTTATTATAAACTAGCTCTACCCGTGACTTCGTTCACGTAAAGTTAAAAGAAAAATAAATGTACTAATCAAGCAAAATATTTTACTCCCGATAATTATAAACGTAAATAATTAACTAACACTTTATCACATTTCATAGAAGAAAATATGATATTTCTTTGTTATAGGGGCCTTGACATTAATCAGTTTAAAAAAGGTAAAAAATTTGTGCCAATTAACTGCGAAATAGAAACTGCAACCAATGGAAAAAAGACGGCCAAATAAAATCGTGAAAATCGGCGAATTGGGTAAAAAGACATGTCAATTTTACCTGATAAACCATTTTACTTTTAACGACTTTGAGAAACGTTTTAACAGCTATCATTTAAAAATAATTAATTGGAAATAGTATATGCTTTTTCTTTAAATTCAATTCTTGTGAACAGGGAGGAATAATTCTACACCTAAATGCAAGAATCTTCAATTGCAAAGCTTTTTACAGCCCAAAATTACATGCAAACGTAACACTTAAATTGCATAGCTTTTTGCAACCCAAAATTATATGTAAACATTACTTTTGCATGTAATTTTCATTGCAAATTAACATTTATTACGGTTCAAGTTAAAATTAATTTGGGTTCAAATTACATGTAAATGTTACATTTGCATGTAATTTGGAGTTGCAAAAAGCTTTGCAATTGCAAGTGTTACGTTTGCATGTAACAGCAAATTTGAGTCCTTGGTTTAATCTATAGCTGAAACAAATCTTGAATTCTTGACAAAATGCTGACAGGCGATTTTTGCTCTGCAGAATAAATTGATTCATAAAGTTTGAATATGTGGAAATATGTTTTTATTTTTCGGAAATTTTACTGTAATCAAGATTTTTTTTCGCCAACTATTCAAATTGAAAATATTTTTTTTTGCAGTTTTAATGAGATAATGGCATAAAAATGTATTAATCCGTTTTATTTCTCCTTTTTTATCCACAAAATTGAAGTAATTTAAGTACCATTTTTAGAGAAATTTCGTTAAAATTTACCAAACAAATATTAATATCTCGGAATCTAATTCAAAATTTTAAATTCTCCGAGTTTATATGACATCCTCGAATCAATGATAACCGGTGTTAAGTAAATCGCGTTGCATTAAGCGGAGTTGTTGCGAAATACACACAGTCAGATTTTAACTTAATGGACTTGTGTTCAATTTTATTTTCCTAATAATCTTACTGATGCTGTATTATTAATCACAGAGTTCAGAGAATAAATAGAGATGAAATGTTCATGTTTGGCGTGATGCTGAAAATGCAACCCTACAGCCGGCCCAAACAACTGGCGGCTTGCTTAGAAAACCTCTCCCCGTCCAATGAATCCAGTCATTGTTCCACGTGCAGCCTCTCTCCATCCAATGAAGTCAGCCCTTGGGCCTAATGATTTGAGCGATAACCGGCTTCATATTGAAAGCCGATTTTACGGTTCATTATACTTCTCTATTCTTTCACTGTACTCGGTGTTTATTAATGTATGAAATTGATACACGTTCCATTTGAAACATATTTAAAAAAACCCGTTTTATTATGACCACACTTTGATCCCAGTGAAATCTCTTTTCAATGATATAATTCTTGTTAATTTTCTTTTCCTGGCAATAATGAAGTGAATTTTAGCAGAAAACTCACATCTGTTTGTAACTGATATTCAAGCTTATTATTAATCAGTATAAAAAAAATATTTCAGTTATTCATCTTAAAAATGACGCTCATTGTGTATATACTTTTATTATACACTGATAGTCATGCTCTTTGTAATATTACGAATATTTGAAAATACATGTTTTATTTATGACGTCATAGTTGTTCAAGCCAAGAAGGATCCTTTTCATAGTTTCATGGTTCAAGCGAAATCTTTTTCTTTATAATTATTGTTAATTCTTCTTTCTAATTATAACGCAGTTTTTGACAGAAAAAGATCTTTTTTAATGTAACCGATATTCATACTTCATGTATAATAACAAATACTCCATATTGTTGTTTCAAATATGAAAGAAATTCATCTTCTTTTGAATTATTTTCATTTTTCACGTGAAAATCGCTCAATTGAAATTTAATTGTTGAGGAAAAATTTAAGATTTTATAGAATAGCTGAAATTTCGTTTAAGTAAATAGATGAAAATGTGAACATTTGTAAAAAATCTAAAGAAAGATACATTACATATAAAATGTTCCTTTTTACGATAAATAAAATGTTATATGGTATGCATCTCTTTACATTAATATTTTGTTTAAAATATACATGACTCTCAACCTCGAATATTTTTTTTTCCTCAAATAAATGGATAAATAAACAAAAATAAAATTATACAATGAGCCACTAAAATTACAATGCCGTTTTTGTAAAAAAAAAATATACAATAGAAGCAACGGAAAAAACTTTACTTACTTTAATATTGTAACGATCGACTTATATAAAATTTGTCTTTGATTGAATGATTTTATAAATACTTTGCCCACACTAATCTAATTTCTTGTTAAAATATCAAACATACCATTAATTAAGTACAGATAAATCGTATAAATCGAATCGAATCCTTCGTTTGGAATTATTACATCTCTTAAGAATGCATCTGTGAATATAATAACCCTTAATGCATTCTCCAAAACTCTCAGTATATTTTACCAAAAGTGAAAGAAGAAATAGTGTGAAGATTTTTCCAATTTAAATTCACAAGGACATGCTCTTCTTTTCAGGAGAATAACCTGTCATATTTTGAAATATTGTGATAAGTGCCTTCTTTGTATGCACTTTATGCTTCTCAAGTTTCAATGTGTAAGAAAGTATGTTATTGTGAATATTATAAGACGTGACAACCGTTGTTGTATTAGACTTTCTAGGAATTTTGTTGCTTAGATGGTAAATGTTTTCTTGCCCTCTCTACACATAATTACTTTCTGAATTTACATAAATATAGGTTTTTTTCTGTGTATATGTAAATAAACGGGGTCTTCTTTCTTATATTAAACCGTTAGTTTAACAGACGTGATTTTAATTGTAATAAATAAATAAATAAATAAATAAATAAATAAATAAATACTGTTGTTCTTTATCAAATAATCCAATTTACCTCAAAATAATTAACTTTATATACAGTCTATTGGACGTATAAATTATATATTAAAAAATGTCTCCCATGCTCTAATAAGTAATGAAAAATATATATAAATGAAACTTCCTCATATAATAACCATATATATTATATACATATTTCTATATACTATTTAAAATATTCAAATATCATTGTTTTTATGTCAAACAGTTTTCAGGATGTATTTATTTGTGCTGTTAAAGAGTTTTACTCCTCGTCGACCCATAATTACTAGATGCTTTAAATTATTCAGATATTCTGCTAGGGAGCTATTCCCTTGTCAACTCATTAAAAACACACATAAATGATAATAAGGTATCGGTGCAATCAATCAGAATACATTTCGATTTTTAAAAAGTGTTTTTCTTTTCTTTTCTTATGTTAATGTTTTCAGTTTTTGCAAATATCTAAAAATTAAAATTTAATGTATTCACGAGTTATTTAGAAGAAACGTTAAGATTAAAATTTACACGGTATTCTTAAAAATCCAAGTGGGAATTAATTTCCCTCAAATATATTAACACTAATATTTTCTCGAGTAAAATGCAAGTATTTACATAGGAAATACTTTACGAGGTTTTTATTTTTTAATAATGGATTATTGATTGCGACAGCATTATATAATGCCTAAAGAGATTCTGTTTGGCACACATGATAGAAATTACACATGACATATTATTAAAATATTGCACATAAACACATTACTACGATATCATAAGAAATTGGTATTATCTTTTATTTATATTGAGCTTTTTGTATTTAAAAATGAGTTCTTCTTTAAATTATATTATCGTATTTTTATTGTAAAAATTTAAAGACAAATCAGACAAGAAGTTTTAGAAATAGATTTAGAAATAAAAAATTAGCCATACTTGCTGATACCAAACTGTGTAAAACAGTAGGGAGCCGCAATCTTAACATTGAAACTAAATATACGTGTAAGAGCATCTAAAATTTTAAAAAATTATTTTCCCTTTGTAATACACTGCTCAAAACAATTAAAGGATATTGCAGTTTTAGGTGGATTTTGTATCTGGGAAACTTTTTAGCTGATTGATACATGGTCGACAGACATAGTAGGTTATATGAGAATAAATTACACATGTTTGGCAGAAAAAAATGCATTTTATTGCGCATTTGTGTACAAAAGGAAAAAAACACAATTTGTGCATATGAGAAAAAAAAGAATAAGAAAAGGTGTTTACTTCAAAGAAAATCTTTTTCAGTAGGGGGTATGGTTTCCACGGGCGGCCAGCAACGTTGAACACCTTTGAGGCATGGACTCAATGAAGCTATTAATGACGAGTTGGGATATTTTGCCCCACTCTTCCAGAAGAGCTCTTTCCAGTTCTTGGAATGTTTGTGGGGGTTGTTGGCGGCCAGAAATTCGTCTTCCTAGAGCGTCCCAAACGTGCTCGATTGGATTCATGTCTGGAGAACACGCTGGCCATTCCATTCGAACGATTCCTTCCTCGAAAAGGAAATCCTCCACCAGGTTTGTACGATGTGGCCTGCAGTTATCGTCCATTAAAATGAAGTTATCTCCGATTGCTGCAGCGTAAGGGACTACAATAGGTCTGAGGATCTCATCCCTATATCGGCGATCAGTCAGAGCTCCATCTCGAATGATGTAGAGGTCAGTGCGCCCGTCAATGGAGATGCCACCATACACCAACACTCATCCACCGCCAAATCTGACACTTTCGTGCACGAACGCAGGATTATTCCTACTGCCACGGTCCCTCCAGATGAAAATACGCCTATTATCCGGATGCACAGAAAAACGGGACTCGTCAGAACACAGAATATTGCTCCATTCATTTCTCCTCCAGTTGACATGCTCGATTGCCCACTCCCTGCGGTCGCGACGATGCCTTGATGTTAATCTAACACATACAATCGGTCGGCGAGCATACAGACCTACAGCATGGAGCCGGTTTCGGACAGTCTGAGTTGAAATCGTGGTGCCTGTAGCCGAGCGAAGGTGTTGTTGGAGAAGAGTAGCGTTCATGTTTCGGTGTCTCCGAGCTGTTAACGCTAAATACCGATCTTCATTGGGCGTTGTTGCCCGTCTACGACCTTGCCCTGGTCTTCGGCCTGCACATCCACTCTCCAAAAAACGGTTCCAGATCCTGGAAATGACACTTTGTGACACTCCAATGGCTTGCGCTACTTCGGCTTGAGTTTGGCCCCCTTCTAACCTACCAACAATTCTCCAAGCTTCTGAATCTGTCAAATGACTTCGCTGAGACATCGTACTCATCGAAACAAAGCAATCACTGAATGCCGATCATCCTTGTCTTCATTCTCTTTTATCCAGTTGAAAGTCAAATTTCATTCGCTGCCGCTGAAGCGACGTTTTTGACGTCGAACTCAAAATCTGCATACTCCACAGTTTGAAAACCAGAAAAATTTGCATTTGTGATTCTCTTCTTCTATTTTCGGCAAAAAAAATTTAGTTTATATCTTTATTTTATATAAAACTTCAAATATCCTTTAATTGTTTTGAGCAGTGTATATTGTCAATCATATTCTTAGAGCCACACATAGGAACAATGCAAGAGTAACGGTTCTCCTATCACACTCCTAAAAATAAAATTAAACTGCTATATACAGAATTTTAATATTTAAAAGACGTAGAGAACTCGTAGATAAATTAAGAATCCTGTATGTCGGGTAATATAAGTTGTAGAAGCATGGAATTTCCCTTGTTGTACTTGTCAGAACAACGGCAATTCCTTTACAGATTATAACTTATAGAACCCAGGGACAGTAGAACATTTTGAAAAGTGTCACTTTGTGAATATTAATTATAAAACAGTTTCATTAAGAAAATATTATGTACTACCTTATTTTGAACACTTTTTCAATTTACATTGCCTAGGTATCTCCAATAGGTAACAAATTACATCGCGTTTCAATCTTTCGGGGACACACTGTATAATCACTAAATAAAATTATGCTGGGAAACATTGCCTTACCATGCCATACTTACTTCTTTATTGTTCAAAGTTTTTACTCAATAAGACTTTTTAATGAAGTGATAACGGTTTTTGTTGCCCAAAATAACCGCCATATTGTAACCCAGCTCAGCATTAAGAAACCGCCCAAGCAGATGTTTGCCAGCCCTGTCACCGTCACTCGCGGTCCACTACTACGGTAAGCTAACCGGTTTTAGCTTGGTTTTTGGTCCGTTGCGTTATTAAATGTCGGTATGATTCAGCCTGTAGTATAGGAAATGTAGTCGCGGCCTGCCACCATTTGTGACGTCATGATAATTAATGAGCCAGCTCGGTATCTAGTGTAGACCTGGTCGTACACAGAACATAGAACCCCTACAGGGATGCCCAACCAGATTGTTTAAAAGCAATCTGACCTTCAATTTCTGGAGATGAATTTATTGAAAAAAATATGGCCTCACTATGCTTAAATTCTTTTAAAAAAACATTTGTTGCATAAGCTCTCTAAAGTTATATAAGACTGCGATTCGACTTTGTAGCTGGAAAAGTTTTCCAAAGATTGAAATTTTAAGTTTTGATTTGTGAACAACGCGGTTTTTATAATATACTACACAACTTCACTGTAACTGATATGAACAAAACTTAAAAAAGGATAATATCGAAATAAATAAATGAATTAGATAAAATATTAAGAAATAGATAGAAAATATTAATGACAAATTTGATTTAACTTAGAATAAATAAGACAAATCGTAGCTCATCTGAGAGATGTTTTATAGGACACAGGGACCATACGGTGTTATGGAACCCTAAAGAAATCCGAGTATGATTGACACATAAAATAAATACAAATAAATTGACAGGTCATTGTATTTATATTCACTATCCTTTCAGCATGCGCGCTATAATTTTTCTTACGAGTGGGCGCAACTCCTACTTTTTTGGACGCAAGTATTTAGTTTATTCGCACTGTGACACGTACAAGATATGTTGTAATGGTAAATAAAGTGCGAATTATGAATAAAAATAAAAATATATCAATATAGAAAATTAAATTTTAATAATATTTGCAAGTAGAAAAAATATCTGGATATATACATTTAAAGTTGTTAAATACTGTTTATTAATTATAAAACATTAAGCTTATTTCACAAACAATATCAAGCATGATTTCATGCAAAAATACAAAGATAAAGAAATCTATCTAAAATCAAGACTATTATTTTCAGATAATAACAGTTTCCTTTTATGTTTTTCGCAAAAGTATGTATGCTAAAAAGAACTTCTCCAATGTACAGCCGTTCCGTTTACAAGCTCTTAGAATATATATTTTATTTTGTGATATTTTGTAGTTTTATCTTAACTAAATTAAAGTTTTTTTTTAACTTGAACACATTCTTCTAAACCTTCGTTATGCGTAGCATATCTTCCTATTTTTCTAATGTTGAGGTGATAAAGAAAATAATTCTACAAAATAATGTTTATTTGACTATGTAAAACAAGTCAATAACTCTGTTTAACACATACAATTTACATTATTTCATTAAAAATCATGAAATCGTTATTGTTATAGCTACTTGCAAACTATATTACATGTAAAAACTTACAGCCGTTTGTAATCTAAACGCGGCTAATCAAGGTAGACTTAGCTTCCATTCTAAAACTGTTTTAAAATAAACAAAAGCTAAATCAAAATATATCTAATACAAATGAAATTTAAAATGGCTCTATGCAATACTTCAACTTTATATCACTTTCAAATTTCTATGAAAAGCACGTGATAAATAATAAACTATTTAAAAATATTTCTTTCGGTGATGGAAACTATAAATGGATTAGTCGACCACTATAGCCTTTTAAGTGTCAATGAATTTGAGAGGCAGTGAGAAGAGCAGAGAACGGTAGAGAATGATGCCATTGAAATGACAGTCACGGATGCCTATCTCATTAAAGGGTCCAACGGCAAACAATTGTTGTGTATTACAGTTACTTGCAACGATAAAAGAATTTTTTGTGTGGCATTGAAAGCCATATAAGAATACTTATATGGCCTTCAATGCCACATGAAAAAAATCCCTTTATCGTTGCAAGTAACTGAAATACAAGTAACTGAAATATCCAGCAATTATTTTGCCGTTGGACAATTTAAAGAGAAAAGCATCCATGCCAGTGATTTCAATGGAATCATTCTCTAATCAAAATTTTAGAAGCGTAAAATTTTATAAAATAGGCTAAAGAAAAATCCTTTCACCCTCGTTGGTATAAAAGCGAGATCAATGTGCATTTCTAGCGGACTTCTCTTATTCCCGTTAATACCCACATTGAAAAACATTTTACCCATTTTATTTAAAGAAGAAAGTGTAAATATTAAATAGTGTTTTTATTCAAACGTCGTTATGTTTTTACATGTTCTTAAAAATATATCAAAAGTAAATAAAATATATAGTAACAGCGTGTAACGTTTTATTAAACATGTGTTTAAAGTAGTATTGTCAAGTTTCCCGTTTTACGAGGATTCTAACACCCGTCCCAAGGAACCTCTTCGCGGGGCACCAAAAGCCCTTTTTTGTCAAGGTACACAAATTCAGGTTCAGAAATTACTTTTTTTAGAACCATCCTATTCGTTAGTCTGCATCGAGTGCAAATTAATACTGTAAAACCTGTAAACATGACCTATCTAGAACGAAAATGTTTTATGGTCCTGTCGAAAAGTATATTGTACAAACCTTACACTGTAAAAAAAAATGCAGTAAAATTACAGGCAGAGGCCGGCAGCAGAGATTCCAGTCATACCCCGTAAAAAAAAACAATCCATGCCCATCATTTTGTGCAGCCCGTAATTTTACGGGGCAAAGTAATATAGCATTATAATTCACAGGATATAATGCACTTTAAAACACAATAACACTTTGCTTACTGTTCCGTAACACGTAGCGCGTTAGATAATAATCACAGAATCGCTGTTTTGGCGGGTTAAATTTTTCGAAACACGAGTAAATTGAAGGGTTACACCCTAGCGGAGGACAATGTATGGGGTCGTACCGTATTTTTGCTAACATATGGGCTAGAACTGTAAGGATATGTGGATTGCTCTTAATTTTCTAAGTATCTAAGGGATAAATCCGCTTATTTAGTGGATCAGACTCTTTTTCATCAAATAAGGCTGTTGCCCGTAAAAATGGAAGGGCAAACGCTCATAAATTTACAGTTATTTCTGAGAGTGTACTTGCGAAGATAAAAACCTATCTATAAACAGAACAATTTCCCAATCCTTAGCTATTATAATTTTACAAATTTTTATATACATAGTTCAGTAGAACCAGGCATAACTAAAACTGTTTATAAAATATCTCTGTCTTAAATGTAAAATATTCAAATTCCCTGCTTGAGGAATATCATGCAATTATAACTGGAGAATGGGAAACTTGTCTAAAACAGAATTTTATTTCGGTACCTCACTATTCCCCTTGCACATATTTTTCTGTGTAAGATTATTATGTTTTATTTAGAACATTTAAACATACTAAGAGGGAATCTCAAATAACCGGAGAAAGATTCCTTTTTAGACAGGATTTTTATAATTTTGTGCTATGGCTTCCATACCGACTTTGAATCTTTCATTTAAGTTAGGATTTCGTTATAGACAGGATTTGTATAATTTTGTACTATGGCTTCTATACCGACTCTGAATCTTTACGTTTAAGTCAGGATTTCGTTATAGACAGGCTCTGTTTTCATAGAATTTACTGTACTTTTATGTATTAGTTTAATAGCTGCTGAGTCGCTTTTCAGCCTCAATGTTCCACTTTTTGTGAAAGTGGAACTGACAACACTAGCTTCAAACTTGTGTTCCTTGTTAAACGTTTATACGAGTATACGTATAACACGTATTATACGGGGTACAGATTTCAGATACGTATGATACGGCCAAGGCGGTTATACGTACTATACGAAACATTATATACGGTATAGCGTATATACGGAACTTACTGCAGTGTTTAAACGTATAAACGTATAAACGGTTTTCGTTCATTGCGTGAACAAGTAATATAATTTTTTTTAAGTCAATTCCTACTTTTTAATCATAAATATATAAAATAAACCCGTGCAGCTTTAATGTCCCACGTTATCTTTATTGAACATTATTTTATAATCATCGTTGCGGTATTTTATTTCTGTGGCATCACTAATTTGAGATAAATCTTTCATTTCATTTATGAAAGCATTGGGAGGAATTTTTTTCTCCCATTTAAAACTAAAATTAATTAATTAAATTTAATTAATGAATTAATATTTGAAAAAACTGTATTAACATATAGTGTCATCCACTACAAGTTAAAAAAATTTATTTGAACTTTAGTGGATGAATAGAAAATATTTTATTAACGATTGAAAATTTGAGCAAGATATATATACAGAGAGTGTGAACTAATAGTAGGAATTTAAAAAAAGATATTTTTTTCTCCTACTGGTCTGCGGATCAGAGACATCGAAAATCACCCGCTAGAGTCCTGCATTCATATAGGTATATAACAACCATAATGACGCATTTAAAAAGTATAAAACATTTTAAACTGTTCCAGACAATTTATATAAAGTTTTATCATTGATGAAAATCATAAGTAACACAAATTTAAAAAACTTTTATAGGGAAAAATAACAACATTCTGTATATGAAACAATTTATGAGAAGACTACTGTAATGCCACCGATTTCCAGCTTGCACACAATTCAGTGACGTAAGAATGGTGAGCTCCATTCGTATTAAATTTAAATACGTATACTTCAATAATACTTTTAACCGATATACACTTATACGTATCCGCATATATTTAAATGTATCATTTAAAGTATACGTATTTCATACACACGTATTATACGTGTATACTTATATCGGTTAAACATATAACTGAAATTCGCATCGTGTTGGGAGCACTACTTCAAACTATTAATTGTGACTGCTGTCCATTAAATTACCCCTAAATTAGTGCTAAGATTGTGTGGGGGGGGGATGCTTTATCTTTCCTGTCATTTACAGACTCCTCATTTATTTGGGTCAGCGGTTATAAGAGCTCCCGCTCGTTCCGAATTTCATAAAGGGTTCACGATACTTCATTGAAAACCAGAAACACTTCTTTTATTTTGAAGGAATTATATGAATGAAATATTAGAGTCTAATTAGAGAACTACTAAAGAAATATAAAGTTTGTCGCATAGTTTGCGCATGCGATTCTGCTGAAGCATTAGCAACGGAATAGTCTGTTGTAAAATATCCTATTAAAGGCGGATGAAATAAAAACGGAACAGTGCTTATAATTTGATTTACTTTGTATGCGTGTGACGACAATGGATGTACAGTTAAACCGTGAAGTAACAAAAGCAACTCTACTACGGAAATTCACTTGCCATAGATAGTCACGTGGTTGCATGTGAAATGCGCAATGGTCAGTCAACACTATCGCCTGGCAGGCAATTGGATGTTAATCACCTTTCTCTGCGGAACTTTTCAAGTAAAGAAGAGCACCGTATCATTATTCGTTTTTTAGTGGCAGAAGGAGTTGAAGTTCTCAAACTGCATCGGCGTATGAAGGCAGTGTATGGAGAACATGCACTGCCACTAACTCGTGTGCAGGACTGTCACAAATGTTTCCGCGAAAGATGGAAACCTGTGAATGACGGACGATACACGATTTGGTCAAGGTCGTCTCGTCATCTCATTGTCACACCGTCATCTCATCGTCACATCTTTGTCCAAAAAAATGACATTGACGTGTCGCCGATTTTCCTCGGACAGCGAAGTCATGGGCAACGTTCGAAACTAGTTCTGGTCTCAGCCAAATGTTATCTATGAGCAGGGAATTCACTCCTTAGTGAAACAGAGGAAATGTGCTTATGTAGCATTGGAAATTAAGTTTGAAATAAACTGTCATTTTATTGTGTTGCTCTAGTTCCGTTTTTATTTGATACTGCATTCTAATACATTTCTAATACATTTATCCGACTTCATGTATATGTATTTAATAATTCATTTACACTACATATATTACAACACTCAAAACACTTACTCTTTTTCATCTATGTTATGCTTCACTTTTTATCATAATGAATATTTCCATTAAACCAGGAATAAAATCCATAAATATCTAGAAAAAATCTAAAGATAATCTTACATTTTATGCTTCAATTTTATTATAATGAATACTTCCATTAAACCAGAAATAAATTTAATTTAAGTAAATAAGGTTTTTATATTCTCGTAATTACAAGAAAAAAAGAATAATTATTCAAGCTAAGACACTTTTTGCATTCTAAAACAAATTAATTCGTTTTTCAATTAGTTTTTTTAAATCAAAAAATCGTAAAAAATGATTGATGGCAATATAAATGAAAATTTCAAAATTATTTTTGTGATATATATCTCACTGCTTAATTATGAATCATTTTCCATCTATTTTATGAGTACTGCTCATTTAAATATTTATTTCAGCATTTTTTCGTTCATCATTATTCAATAAAAAATGAATAACTGAGAGAAAAAAAAATTAGCAATTCAATGAAAACATTTTTTTTGTATTAATTATTTACTTATTAATTACTTAATTATTACTCATATAGGTATTATACTTACTAAAAATATCTAAGCAAAGGTTGTTTTTATTCTCGAATGAAAAAAAAATCCTTTTTTTAATACTTTTTTAACTTTATTCTGTAAAAATTAATTATATCTCCAAATTTTCTTTTTTACCATGCAGAACCAATATATATTTTGTGGTGGATTATTTTTATGAGTTTAAAAATGTTTTCCTAAAATACTTTTGCATGATATTTGCAGATATTACTGGGATTATGGTGAAACCATGTTTCCTAAAAATTATCGTAATTTAGTTTTGTTTTAAAACGTGTAATCCATAATTGAACAGACGTTCACTCCACACTTGTGCGATTTGGGATTCCGTAACTTCAACAGCGTATAACATTGTTGGCGAGATAGTGATAATGGGAATAGAAGACGTGATTCCTATATAATATTTCATAAGGCATCGAACTGTGATAATCGCGATATCAAATATTTCATTTTGTTAATGAAAACTGCAAATAAATGAAAGGATGTTTCCAAAGAAGAACGCAAAATCATGCATATGTCATGGATTATGAAACACTTTCGAACGCTAACAGTATAATTATTAAGAAATTTAATATTTTCATGCGATGAAATGAGATATATAAATATGCAATTAAAAAAATACATAAATCAGTAAAAAAACATTTTTCAGCTATTGCTGCCCATATTCGAGTTTTTCGTGTAGCCCTGTCTGTAATCTACAGAATTTGTAAAAAAAAACTTAGTACACTAAAAATTACATAAAATTGCATATCACGGCGGAAATAGCACTTCTAGCAAATGTTGAACATAGTCAGACCTTCAACCGAATTTTCTCCCTCGCCGATGTACATGAAAAATAAATCCTACGCAGTCCATAATCTATAGAAAATGAGTAATATTGAACTTTGGTGATCCTTTTAAATTTCATTCTGTTTCACGTATCATAACATGTTCAAAATTCACAACAATTTTTCCCCATAGATCATAATGTAAAGGAATTCTTTTGTACGCCCCTGTGATTGAACTTTAAATGCTCCTAATTACATACTCCAGTCAACGAATGCTGTAGTCCACCTCAGTAACGCATATGAATTTCATTATGTCTAAAATATCGTACCGTTTGTAATATTGCCGTAAACCATTTTCCCCTCATGGACCATAATTTAATGGGATTATTTTGTGTGTCCCTGTAAATGAACTATTAATGCTACACATTTCATTTACACAATACCGAACATTGTATAGTAAAATTCTATAATATATCAAAATTTCATGACAATCTGAGTATGTTTATGAGGTTTAGAGCACGGACGGACGGACATACAGACAAACAAACCTAATTAATAAACATTTTTCAACTATGTTGGAAAGTATTAAAAACGCCGAAATTTGAAATTTAGTTTTTTTTAATTAGCCCTAGATTGGAGTTCACGGGTTAACACTAATATTTCAGTACTTTTGAATAAGTTGACACACACACACTTGAAAAGTTAGATTCACATGTCTATATATAAGGTAAAGCCAGGACAGATTGCGCGGTCGAGATGTTGCACACATAGAGGTTCGGGGGGAGGAGTAGAGTGAGCGCCCACCGACTCCAGGTAGTTGTACAACAGCAGTAGTGGAGTGTTTACTTGAAAGTGCACGTTGATTGTTTTGGGCGTCTAAGATAAAGCACTGCTATTTTGTTTTGTTTTCCCAAAGTAAGTGCTTGAATTTTCATAACTATTTATCAGAATTTCTATACAATGTCAATAGTACAAAATATTTTAAACTTAAACGATTTCTCATGAGCTACTAATCTAGACTAACAATGTGAACATCAACGGTTCGTTTTAGTAGCGGTCATGTTTAAATAAAAGGCCACGCAATCTCTCCTAACGAAATTGGAGAGTTTGCGCATCTGCTACTTAGGAGAGATGGCGCATTGTTCCCATTAGTTTCCATGCAGGGAGAGATTACTCAGCTTATTGGTAACTTTGCATAAAAAAATGAAAAATGAAAATGGACTAATTTTAAATTAAACATGTTATCAAGTAACTTAATGTTATTTTGTAATGTGACTTGCTTTTTCTGATTTTTTAATTTTTTCCCCTTTAATTAAACAATTTTAATCGTTTTAAAAATTATCTTCTTTTTCTGATCCTTTAATCATTAGGTTGAAATACTCAAATATAATAATATTTGTTCACAAAAACCTTACAACAAAGTCATTTAAGTGTAATTATTATTGTTAATTTAATTGTAGTTATTATTGGTAACAATCTCTGCTACCCATGTGCGCAATCACACTAACCCTGTAAGGACAGATTTCACAAAATAACTTATTTGGTTTTATTACAACTGTTCTATTAAATTACAACATAACAACAAAATAGCAATGGAAATGATAAAAAACAAATGAAGTAATAATTATCCATCGATAGTTTAGCAAAAATTTGATATTTAGATGTTTTATTGTTATTCTTTTGAATTGTGCGCAGAATATCCTAGCTTTACCTTAGGTTTTGGTTGGGACGGAGTCCACTCAGTTCAGTGATTATCATGCTGGACACAAAATGAGGAGTTTCGGCCAATGTTTCCGAATTCAAAACCAATGTACTCTGTATGTTCAGCATTTTCATTGTACGATAACGATTAATAGAGAGTCACTTTCAAAATTTCTCTCTGAGGCATTCGTATTACAAAGATATAGCCAAAACTGGACGATGTTTAACACAATGCATCTTCTCTATAATCCTTTTGAAGATACAGATAGTTGCTACGCAATAGTGCTCTTAAGCAAGAACTGAAAACATGAGTAAGTGGTTATTTTCTGTTTTTTGTTTATTTATTCTCAATTTTAATGGAATAGAGTTTTGTTGAAAGATAAATATATGAATTAGACGATTTGAAATATTCATTTACAATTTAGTAATTACAAGTTAATTAGTTTTTAACGTGTGTTTTAATATTTAAAATAAATATTAAAAATTAAATATTATCAGAACCTTAGTGCCTAAAAATGTTTGATACATTTGAGGGGGTCAGGGCAAGAAAGTGCCAAGCGACATTTTTGGTGAAATAAATCTATCACTGTAATTTGTTGCTTAATATTGTAAATTATAATATCCAACATATAATTTGTTTCTAATGTCACTTGGTGGCAGCATATGTGACAGGTTTCGTTTTTGACCCAGTGTTTATGCCTCAATGAAGATAGCTAATTTACAATAAACATAATAGTAATATCATTAAAGTAATGCCATATTGTTACTCAGAATATCTCAAATGTTGCTAAGGCATTGGCGATAAAACTTTAGGTTATATTTCTTGATTTGAGTACTTGATCAAAATTTCAAATTCAAATATTTCAGAAGTTAAAAAATGTAGCTTAGCACTATCTTACCCCGACCCACTCATTTATTTTCTTAGACGACTTGCTATGAAATGATGCCGTGTGAAATAAAGTAATGAGCGTACAGTAATTTCCCTTGCAACTTTCAGAATTTATTTATTAATTTATTTTTAAATGCTATTTATTAATTTGTTATAATCCAAAAAGAAAGCATTTGTTTAGAACACTGCAAAATGAAATTGAATTCAAGACAATTGAACCACTATAAATACACTGCAACCAAAGACTGTAATAAAGAACAAAATATTGATTACAGTACTGAAATTAATTCAAAAATTAAACATACATTTTGAGACATACTTTAACATCCTTAATACATCACATATTTTATTAAACACTAGCAAGCTACGCCCGCTACGCTGGTCAATTTCTTATAACGAACTTTTAATCCAACAAAATATTGATATTTCATAATTCACTTTTATATTTTAACAGAAAAATAAGGCTACTATAATTTGTGACTCGTGCTTATAGCAAATATACACGCCAGGACACGTCGCCCTTATCATTATCTTTTTACGCATGAAGGTTTTGCTATGCCATTGTGAAATTTAGTAATTTTTCAAATTCAATATTTGAAAAATGGCATAATCATTAGATTTGAAATTTATATCAAGAAAAATACAACTTTTTACCTTTGCCTAACAATTACAGTTTGCCTAACAATTTTCTGACAAATACTTTTCGAGCTACTATTTTTTTTCAGTAACTTCAAATGTTTCATTTTTCGAGATTAATCTGTGGCAACAATTAGCGAAAAACCCAGTCGTCAGAAACGCATAGTTTTTTATTAAAGAGGCTGTTGGAGCAGGGATTGTCACCACCAATTTGCCACCATCACTTTTGAAATCGGTTCGGTAGTTATAGAGATTCAATAGAAATTGTAATTTAGAATGTTTTTAGAACGCTTTTCGCTCATTTCACCCTTTTAAATTTCGAATTTTTTTTATTTTGTTTTTAGAGAGCATTTACATCTTATAAGTAACTACAATGCCAAATTTCAAATTTCTAGCTCCTTCAGTTTAAACAAAATCGCAATTTTAGAACGTTTTTCACTCCTGCACCCCCTTGGAGGTAGTGACACCGATATAAAATATAGCCTATGTTGGAGCAGGGGTTGTCACCATCAATTTGCCACCATCACTTTTGAAATCGGTTCGGTAGTTCTAGAGATTCCATAGAAATTGTAATTTAGAATGTTTTTAGAACGCTTTTCGCTCATTTTACCCTTTTAAATTTCGATTTTTTTTATTTTGTTCTTAGAGAGCATTTACATCTTATAAGTAACTACAACGCCAAATTTCAAATTTCTAGCTGCTTCAGTATAGAAAAGAAAGCAATTTTAGAACGTTTTTCGCTCCTGCACCCCCCTGTGGTAGTGGCACCGACATAAAATATAGCCTATGTTGGAGCAGGGGTTGTCACCATCAATTTGCCACCATCACTTTTGAAATCGGTTCGGTAGTTCCAGAGATTACCCGCTACAAACAAACAAACAAAAAAACAAAAAACTATATTTACTCCTTTATAATATTAGTATAGATAATCTTCTTACTCGTTTTTATAATTTCAAATGTTCTATATTCATGTCAATATGGTTATGCTTTAAATGCAATTCCTTTAATAATTAAAACACGTTTTAACTCTATTCTTTTTTACAAAGTCATTTTCTTTTATACTACAAATATTTCTTTTGAATGACAGACCAGTTTTTTTTCCCATTAAACAAATATTTCATCAAAGTCTGAAAATGTCAGATTATCAACTACATGCTAAAGTCTCTTGAATTCTTTTAAAATATTATCTCAGAAAAATTATACAGTGACATTTGCTATTAACGATAGAACTTATTTGGTAAAAGAAAGAAAACTAAAAGAAAATCTTTGTATTTTAAAGTTTTGAATCAACCCGATATAATCCTCTGAAAATATATTTTCAATACCTCTTGATCCTACAATCTTGAGAACTTTCATTTAAAATACCATTTATTTTAGAACAAACGAAAATAAATGTAAATGAAAAATTAGAGTTTACTTAATAAATGATAAGGAATATTTTTTCTTGGAAGATTTTTCTCCATGTAGTTGTTAAAGTATAAGTTGCAGGAAAAGTGAGTGAATTCTTCTTTTTCTTACTTTAAGAACGGGGAAATATCATCAGGTGTCCATGTCAGTGTCATCATGTCAATGATGATAATGCTATTATAAGTAAATAAGAACGTGTGATTTTAAAGAAATCTTCGACTTATTATTTATTAAACAAGATGGAACGGAATAAAGAACAATTATGGCTTGAAATTTTTGACTTCTTTGAAGGAAAGTTGTCTTAAATTTCGAGAAGTCTATAGCTCATTCATTTTCAAAATAGTAAGAGTAGCATTTTTAGTACGTTTACAAAGACATTGGGAAAAAATATATACATTATGGGTTATTTGCGATAATAAATTGAAATATTTTCGACAACATATCACAACATATATTCGATTAAAAATCGTTAGCGTAGCATTTATCATTTATTTACAGGGGTACAAAAAATCTATAGCATTTATGTCCACAACTAGTAATAGTTTGACTTCATTTTTATGATGCTGTATCATTTCTAACATAATAAAATTGATATTCGTTATTGATGTGCTCGATTATAAATTCCCTATAGCAGATAGTGTGTGTAACATTTAATGTTCTTTTACAGGGTAGCACAAAATATTATCTATATTATATTGTTGATTGATAATTGCTGTAACCACGTTTTTATTAGTGTCATGCGCTTTCGAGCTTATCTAAATTTTATACAGCGTTTGATGTGTTTAAATTCTTTAAGTAACATAGAGAGCAGTACACCCAGAAAAAAGGATTGATTAAAACTACAAAACATGTTTTGTTGAGTACATTTTGGTTGTTTTAGCAAAATTCAAGTAAAATTGAACCATTAAACTTGAATTAACAAAACAATTTTTGCTGACGATACAAAATTTATTTTTGGAATTGCAAAAAAAGAAAAAAAAATTGTTGATTCAAACAAAATTTCTATTGACCTATATTTAAACAAAAAGTTTTGTTGGGTCAACCAAATTTTTGTTGATTCAACAAAACTTTTTTCTGGGTGTACAAATGAATTCGAAAGAAGTTTACGGTTTATTTACGCAAATTGCGGAAAGTGAGTTTATAACTGCGTTGCGTATTCCATAGCTAATATTATTTTAATTTACAATTTGGTAAGTATTATACAAATAAATCCATCTACAGAGCTGTACAAAATAACTTGGATTCATTGCCGTCTAAGAAGATGGTAATTGTAAGAACTGCATTTTTATTTGTGTTATTTATTAATTTTTTCAACTGAATGAAATTTTAATAAAATGTGATGGTCGTATAAAAATCTATATGGATAATATAAAGAACTTGTTCGTCTGAAAGCAGTTATTGCTGTAAGTAGGTTTTTAACGGTAGTATCTAAATAAATAACTTAAAACACGTATGAAACGCAGTTGAACACAATTTTTTACCAATTTCAGCACTTAGTCTATCTAGTTTATGTTTTTTGTGTGCAAAGATCAAGTTTTACAACTGTTTTTTTGTGAGTGTTCGACAGTATTTCATAATTATCACTATAACGATATTTTCATTTGTTTCAATTCTTTTAAGTAGTTTCTGAAAGAAATTTGCATTATGTTTTTTTTAAATCTTAATTAAACAATTTATTTTGTTCTAAAAATATTGTAAGAAAAGAGTTATTCATAAAACCATGCAGCATAATTTTTTAACAATTTTATCTATAACATTATTTTATAACTTTAATGTTATTTTTAATTTAATGAACCAATTTTAATGAGATAGCGTTAATATTTTAAACCTCCATATTTATGGATAGATTAATTACAGTTATAAAAGAAATAATTTTACCAACAGGACATTAGTATCCTTTACTAAAAGCAAAAAAATGTAATTAGTTGTGATATATCTATTAAATTTTAAATTATATTGAAAAAATGCTTTAGAAAATCATGGAATAAAAAAATTTCTGAAACTACGCATGTAATTATTGATCTTTGATATTAATTTAAAATTTAAAAAAAAAATGATCATGATGTATAATAATATGCATATATATATATATATGTTTTTTTGCATAAAAATTTTTCGTAATTACAAAAGGCAATAATAGTAAAAATGTGTCCATTATAAAAAGGCAACAACAGTTATGAAATTTTACACACATCATCTGATATATAAGTACCTATTTCTTGTAAACTACAGTAGTGATTTCAATAACTTTTTTTACTCGTTTAGTATAACAATTAGCTATATTCGAAAAGTTTCATTAAAAAAATCTGTCGAGTATTTTCTACATTTTTCCGAATGGTCGATTTATAGTTTAGGCACTACCAAAAGTATTTAGAGCTAATAAGGTAACCGTTTCAGTGGGTACTCAAAAACAGATACTTCAACAACAATTGTTTTCCATAGAATATCATAGGTGCTATTCCTCCCTTTATTATGACTAAAGACTGAACTTGTTTATATAAAGTAAGGATGATTCCCCGTTGCGAATAGGAAATTTATTTATTTTCTTAAATCCAGATTGTTATAAACAAAACAAATGGTTCAAATTAAGTTTTAAAACAAAAATGTATGGCTTCTTGAATATATTGTATTGTTATGCACAGGCCGTAAAGGACTTATATATTCGTTTTTTAAAGTTTCAGACCATTTCTAGCACTAAATGATACATCCCAATTTCAAATGTAATTAACTATTCTCAAAAGAAAATAAGTTCAAGTAACTTCTTTACATCCTCAACATAAGTTCAAGAACAATTCTTCAAGTATTTCTGTAGAAAGCTGGCATTTACAGGGGGTTGTTCGGAGACCTTAACCTGCTATGGCTGCTATCTCGAATGAACATATAATTAAAGTAATCTTAGAACACATGCAAGACATGACACAAATTTTGTTCCTGTAATTTTGTATATATCTTATCTTTATCCTTCCCACATAAGGTGATAGCACAGTCTTGATACAGATGATGCACAGGACGACACAAATGCAGCCAGGAATTCCACACGATATGTGTGCAGTGGTGTCACCGGCAGTCGAATCCGGCATTACCACCATGGCAGATGAGCAATAATACGCTCTCAGCCATGGGGAGAACATTTTTCTAGATATTAAACGTAAGGTCTAAATTCGACAGGGAGCAGTTACTTTGGAAATATAGTGTACTTCTGTCGGAACGTGTTTCAAGCCATTAATACCAGGAATGGCTATTTAGTGTGTAAACGAAAAATAGCCTGAATAGCTGAATAACAGTAAAGTGAACTTCAATATATTTAAATGATGGTGAAATTAAAACTGACTAATTTCAGACATAAAATCGATAAATGGTTATAGCTTTAATTTTCATTCGTGCATAAGAAGATATAATTTTATTATTTACTTTTCATTTTTATTATATACAGAATCCAAATAATATATCAACCGTTAAAAAAGTGTGTTACTTTTTATAAGTTAATTTCTATTTTTATAAAAGTGTAAATTAAGCTATAAAGCAATCTTTTAAAGGAAACAATGCATCTTACCTTTGTGTGGTATATACTTCAATAATTTTAAAATTGCTTAAATTTACCAAGACAAACTTTTATGAAATGGCAGTTTTATTTCTTTATTAACATCGGTCGCCATTCTCCACTGTGCCGTAAATAAATTGGATCACACGAAACAAGCTGATCTACGAGATTAAATGTTCCCTTTGAAAGACAATAGGTCACACTTTACTTTCTTTATTCTAACATTCATAAATGATGCTGCTCGAGATTGTATATTTCGATCTTTTCAAAAAATAAAATTAAAAAAACATACTATTTTATAAGATTAGTTTTCATTTTAAATAAATGTTAGGTTATTCATTGCAGGGAGTCTTATATCAGATTGAACAAATAATAAATACAAATAAATATATATCATAGACAAGAATAAATGTCATCGCGTTTGAAACAAGGAATTTCAAACGTTTAACAATATTTGATTGTATTTACAATATTTTTCCTACTATTTCTAATGTTTATTTACAGTCAATTTAACACATCCTATATATTGCCGAACGATGAATTTATAGTTAAGGCATAAAAAATATTGAAATCGTTTCAGTAGTTCCCCAGAAACAGATACTTCACTAATAATTGTTTTCCATACAATTTTTAAAGCGCTGTTGCAGAAGCATGACTACAAGCTGAACTTAATTATCAATAAGAATAAATCATTGAGACTACGACACTTAATTCTCTTGTGTATGGCAACTTTATGTGAGGTTAAGTTGAAAAATGATCCCAAGCGAAATTCATACATTACCTTTTTACCTTATCACATATATAATTAATATAACGTTCCAGCATGCTTGTGAATTACCGAAATAGATATCAGAGTCATTTCTTTTTCGAACACTGAGTTAGAAAATACAGCTTTGACAATTTCTTTTTCTGGCATACACGAAAGAAATTTTTCTTAAAGAATATCAGTTTATGGATCTAAAGAAAAACATTTTCAAAAGAGTTTTTCTACATTTTTACTTTGTGCTAGTATATCTAAAATATAAATTATGATGAAAATGTATTTAAAAACTGTAAAAAATAGTAATTTTTAAATGCTTGTAAATTTTACAATCAGGGTCGATTTATAATTGTGTAAAAATGTAGTTGTTTAAAATTTCTACATCACTTGCATTTAATAATACTATTTAAATATATTTTAAGTGCAAATTATATCTTTCATCCACTTAAAAAATTCATAACCATCTGAAGAAAATATTACACGTGAAAATAGTGTAAGACGCAATATACAATTCCTTCACTTAAATTCTTGAGTAGGTAAATTAGCTTCTATAATTTATGAGAGACGCACACAGTTACATGAGCATATTATTTTCTAAACAGTATTTTGCAAGCAAATCACACAGTGCTTAATTATTTACTAAACATTAATTTCATGTAAAAATAAAATTAATTAAAAATATTCATTAAAATTACTTAAATATTTAATTTATTAAATGAAAATTTATTAACATATAAATTAAATAAAAATTAATTATATTTACAAATAAATAATTTATTAAAGATTATTGATCCATTTACTTTACTACTCAAGAGGGACTGCTCAGACTAGGAACGAAGTCTGTAGAGCATAGATGTCCCTCCCGGTTCCTTCATTGAGGTAATTAAAATAATCCAAAACCCACCGACAAAGGGCGAGGTGGTAAACAATAATAGATAAACACTAGGCAGAGGATGATAAAAAACAATGACGATAATACATCGGCAAGAGACGACCCGACAATTTCTAGAACTAAAAAATGATGCACTATAAACAATTTTCAAAATAGGGACACTGCCTTGAAATAAACTCGTATCAAACTTAAAATACAGTAGCATAGAGACACAAAGATGAATATGACTAAAACTCAGAAAACAAGGAGTATATGATGGAGAACACAGGATGATGCGACACTAGGAAATTAAAACAATGACAAAAACACAGCAGCAGATGCGAACACAAACTTAAAGGTGAACATGAATAAAACTCAGAAGACTAGGATTATATGATATAAATTCCCCTCTATTTTTGTGTAAATACATGCATCTAGGCCCAAGGAAACTTTATCCACTGTATCTAAGTTAGCTGTCTGCGCCTCAGCTGTAAAACACTCAAAGCAAATCTGACCCTTTAAAAGAAAATCTGACGTCATATTGGAAGTTTAACGAATTTTTCAGATGTTTGATAATAATACAAAGCGAGTATCAATATGAGTAATAGAGAATAGTAAATATATGAGTTTGAGAAACATATTGAATCATAATAAAAATCCGATTATGGAAATATTCGCATATTTTAACTTTTTGAAGGTGTACAACATGTTTAATTTTGAAATTATTTTTTTATATCGTATTTAGTCCGCGTGACAGATATTATTATGACATACTATAATAGACGGCTTTGCCCGCTACGGGCTGGTTTGGATACTTGAAAAAACGAAAAAATAGACCTGTAATTTTTTACTTTATAAAAAACGTGACTTTTTGTTTTGGTTGTTTCTAAATGAAATTTATTTAGATTTATTAAAGAAAGGATAAAGTGTTTTGAAGGAATATTAAACGAAACCCTTTGAGCGATCTTCGATCACACTTACCCACTTGTTTTAATCTGCCGCAACCATGAACAATGATTTGTCACAATAATGTAATGTAAATATTGGTACAGGTACAGCAATTATCAATTAATTCCACAGAAAAAAAATTAAAATGGAAGAAAATCATTTTGTTTCAATTTATTTCATTTGAGTAAATTTCGTAACTAAGTCCAGCTCCAGTCGTTGCCATAAAGGGTACAATGGTCTCCAAAGTGAATGGGAATAATATGCTTACGGGTCGATTAACGGGTCGATTATTAATATGCTTACGGGTCAGGACTGCTGATTAATTTTACATTCAGTCATACCACAATTTACAAAAATGTTTCTGTAAGGTAGATCTCTCCTAGTATAAGTGTATGGCAGAAATTATTTTTCAAAAAATTAAATGAAAATAATACAAAAATAGCCCACTGGGTAAGTTGAGAGTTGGGTCGAAATATGCAATTTTTTTAAATTGATAATGGCATAGTTCGCAAAAGTTGTGTAATGGGCCAGTTAGAACTCACAAAACATTTCATCAATATTGCTCAGTATTTAACAGCGCCCATGCGACATTGAAAAACAAAAAAAAAGGGTAAATCGTTTTTTGTGAAAAAATATATTTTGAAAAATATTCCAAAATTTTTACTAGCATAAAATGAAAATGTTACATAATGAGTCAGTTAGAACCCACAAAAAATTTTATCCATTTTTCTCAATTTTTAACTGCGCCCCTATGACATAAAAAAATTGAGGAAAAATAAAAATATTTACCGTTTGTTACAACTAAATTTTAATAGTATTTTTCAATAGAATTGCCAGTTTGGCCCTTTTTTATTCAGAAATTTCAAATAGCATTTTTTCTTTGTTTAATAACAGACGTTTCATGATTACTTACAGTAATTTTTTTTTCAAAATTTCCGGTATGAATTCGGTATTTCTGAATAAAAAAAGAACGCCAATCTGGCAACATTGTTTTTCACAGAAATTTGATTAGTATTTTTACTAGGCTTATGATTCTAATAAAATTTAGTGGTGACAATCGGGACATTTTTAAAAGTAATGAAATATGCATTTTCTTCCTATATTATAGTTTAACCGGGTAGCGCGATGTATGGATGCGTTTACTACTGTAATTTCGTTAAATTAAAGATCTCGCTCTACAGGAGATTTTATCCTATGCTTAAAAAATAATACTTACATTTTAACCACGAAACGTCAGCATCTGTTGTAGAAATCGACAAAAATATCGTGTAAGAAATATCTTTATACAAATGCAAACCTCTCTTCGGAAACTTATATCCAATTTACACGTCAACGTTTTTATAATTTTCGTTTGGAAAAAAAAGAAGTTTTGGTATCTATTCTATAGTAATAAAAATAGACGTTTTATCCAAATAAATCCTCATCTATTTCAATGAAAAAAGCATAATATAATCACACGAATAAAACTTATTACGCCAATGAAATATTGCGTCAAAAAAAGTGAGATTTACTTGAAGTTTCGTATTTTATACGCTTTGAAATTCAGTTTCTATGCAGCGATTAAATGAAAGTGGAAATTAAAAAGAAATGCATTTTAAAATTCGTAAATAAGCCTGAAAATTTAATATCAAACCATTGTTTAACCACAACTTTTAGCATGATTTTTTTTTCTAACTCTTGGAGAAATCTATCGAGGAAGGCATATAAAGTGAATTCATTTAATAAAAATATTAAATTTCAAATTAAATAATAATTAAAAAAACTTTATACACATCTAGATTATTTTTCAGATCATTAACTGCTAGTTTATATCTCTTGTAATGAGTGTAAAAATTTCATATCGAAAATTTTATCAGATATGCAGTTATTACATTCCATATTAGGGTCCCATTTAGGATCCCCTGCAATTTGTCTTTTTCAAAGGTACCTGACCCCCTATACTTTAAATATTTAAAGTACTCTATACAATTGAATTCCTGAATGTGTTGAATTCACCAACTTCACTACATATTCGAAAAAAAATATTACCGCACCATAATACTTGTTGCATAAAACATTTTCCTTCTTGTTCCAAATCATTCAAAAGCTGAGGATTAGATATAAACTAATAGCATGTTACAGCATTTCAATTGTAATATTACCCAAAACGCTGGCTGATATCTGGAAATAAATTCATACTTTTTTCAAAGCACAAAGTATTTGCATGTTTGTGAAAAAAAATAATAAGTAAAAGGATCAACATATTTTACGCAACTGATATTAAAACAAAATTATTACATTCAATTGTGTAATTCATATTATACAAAATAAGTGTGTGTGCTGTTATACATTCCACTAAAAAATATATTTTTTTTACACATTTTGGAGTGAAACATGAGAATTCACCATGAGATACACACAAAGTTTATTACATTCTTTTATAGGTTTTTATAATGTTGTGATAATGTAAAAAAAAAAAAAAAAAAAAAAAAAAAAAAAAAAAGCCATTTTTAGAAAGAGCATCCCAATAACTTATACAGTCAGTATAAATTTAAAAAAAAAAAAAGTTTTAAAATGTAAATGTTTTAGACTTGCTTTATAATCATTAAATGTTTGTACATTGCTTATACTATTTTTATATTTATCATTTTCCTGAAAAAGCAACCTACACTACAGAGTATTTTTTGTTGTAATTATTGAAATAAAACGATGTAGAAACATTTAAAAATGCAATCACAGCATACATTAATACCAAAGACATACTAGATTTCGTTGAAAAATTATAATTTTAAACGCTTATGCTAAATTTTAATTAAAAAAATTATGAGACATTTAAGAACAAACGTAATAAAAAGATAATCAAAAATAATGTGTTTGTTTCTTACTTAAAACTACAGGGTGTCCATAATTAAAAGACCCTAATTTAAAGTTGTCTACAGACGAAACTATTGGTCAGAAAGTTTTGAAATTTTGTGAATGACATAATGAAGGAATGGGAATTTGTTTAAGCGAAAAAAAAATTAGTTCAAATTTTCGCCACCAGATGTCCTTTTTAATGAATTACACATTTAGCATACATTTATGATAGTTTAAATATTTTATTGCAACAAAACATGTTCCACATGACGGCCATCATTTTCAGCTACCATCTAGAATTGGTTCTACATTTGACCGCGGTGTGTTCTGGGAAATGCTAAAACATGTCGCGAAAAAAGTTTTGTTCAACATGTTTTGTTGCAATAAAATTTTTAACCTATTGTAAATGTATGCTAAATGTGTAATTCATTAAAAAAACCCTCTGGTGGCGAAATTTTGAACTAATTTTTTCCGCTTAAACAAATTCTCATTCCTTCATTATGTCCTTCACAAAATTCCACAACTTCCTGACCAACAGTTTCGTCTGTAGACAACTTTAAAGTAGGGTCGTTTAGCTATGGACACCCTGTATATTCGTTTATGAGACAGCAACTGGGTCTGTAGGTGTATTTTGTTTATGCTAATTATTAAATCAACTCGATAATCCTGAAAAAATACAATTTAAATACTACTGGTCTCGCTAACTTACAATCCCTCATTTAAAATTCCATTTATATCATCACAAGAGAAAGCAAATGCAAATGAAAAGCTACAGTATATTTAATAAGGAGTAACGAATATTCCTATGTCGAAGAATTTGCTCCTGGCATTTCACGAAATACATGCTAAAGCGAAAGTGAAATAACTCTCTAAGTCTTTTTATTATTTTACATGTGGATAATATTATCATGTCTTCATGTTTGTGTCAATACGTTGTAACTCATAATGCTTATCTTAAGCAACTTATATGGATTATATGATCATTTAAAAATGCCGTTTTTGATTACTTATTAGGATGAAACGGAAAAATAACTGAATATTTAAAATACATATATATATGTATATTTAAGAAATTTTTAACTCGATTTTCTGTAATAATTGCATTACAGGACGATTTAAAATAATTCAAATAATTATCATCGGTAGTCTATCTATATACTTAAAACGAAAAAGGCATTTTGTCAAATTTCTACACGAATAAAGTCTCTTTGTGCATGCGTTAACGTTTTTTGAAAGCTTCTCCCATAAGAAAGGGAAACCTGATGGATTAAACCTCACCTGTTCAGCCTAGAGGTTTGAAAACGAATGGATACTGAGTCTGAAAGCTAAAGTTTTTTTTAAGAACTCATATTTCCACTACTAAATATGCATATTTTTTTCGCAAAATTTAAAAGAAAGCTTGGGTGCAGTTGCATTTATAACGGAATGAAATGTCAGAGAGTTCGGAAGGTGAGAATAATTTTTTATTGCTGTGTAAAAGGAGCCGAAGCGAAAACAAACAAACAAAAAAGCGAGAAGAAAACATTTCTTTTACAGCTAGATAGCAATATTTTTTCACGAAATTTTTACATGGGTTGTAAAACCGTTTCATTTATCACCAATAAAGATTTCAAAGAGTTCGGACAAAAATAACTTTTTATTTTAAAACTATGAAACGACCCTACGTAGACAAGAAAATGAGCGCTTTTATCACTAAATATCAATACTTTTTCTCGAATTTTTCATTTTGAAATATAATTTCGTAAAAATGAAAAAAACAGTTGAAGATGTAAAATAATAAAAAGGTGATGTTTCTTTTAAAATTTATTATCAGGGGCCCGGGCAACGCCGGGTGGGAGTCAGCTAGTTATTGTTTAAAAGGATTCGGTGTGACGTTATATGTTATATAATTAAACGAAATTTAATTTCAGATAGAAAATGCTAAATATACTTTAACTAATTCCGCTACAAAAATTATCTTAAACACATTTTATATCGGTCATTATAGAGGCCAACGTAAGTGACAAACTTGGTTAGTTTGGTGATGCATTTAGAAGTAAGACGCTTATTCGAAAAATTCTTAATATCAGGACTTTATCAATCCTTGATACCCAATTATCAAGAACTTTCCAAATTATCACAGACAAAGTCTGAATTGTTTTCTTACAAAATAAATGATATGAGTATATTTATAGTTAGTGGAATGAGTTCGAGTTAAAGAAAATAACCTTGTATTATTTTTTATTCAAACAAAAGTCAAAGACATACATAAATCCATCTTTTTTCGCATTTAAGAAAATAACGAAAAATAAAAGATTTTTTTCACATTCTCAATAATTTTAATCTTTTAAAACTCGGAAGAGGTTAATGTATAATTTTGTTTGTGGTTATATTATATTTTCGTAAATTAAGAAACATTTGTCTTTCTTTAAAGTATAGCTTTAGATTTCATTAGCCCTATAATTTTCATTGACTACGTAAATTGTTACCCTATGTTATATAGATAATATACTTCCTCTTGCTTTTTGTTAATACAATTAATTTTTTTAAAGAATTATTGAACACTCTGTCTAAACTTTTAAACAACAATATTCTGGAAATAGTAAATACTGTTTTTTTGTCTAAACGTAATTTTTGGTATAAAGTAGTATTTTACAAAAATGCATGGATCGTTTTATGTAAGCATTAACCCCTTGACTGCTTTGCACGTTCACCGTATATGCAAGAAGCCTGTACACCGGACGTGCTTATTTGCTTGTTCCGTTTTCGAAATCATTTGGCAACCAATAATTTGTAAACGAAATAATCGCTTTATTTAAAGACAGAAAATTTTCGATTAAACAAGGCGAATATTTTAGTTTGGGAAAAGTGGCATTTTTTCCATATTTTTTTTTTATTGTGTAAAAAAAACCACTTTAAATGTTTAAATGTTTAGTTTAAGACCTTTACAGTAGCTTGTATATTTATCAACTCAAACTTTATCCGTCTCTAATACCAATGCTTTTTTTTCGAAGCTTTCCATAAATAACTTAAACTTTGGTTCACAAGATTAAAATTTCCTTTTAAGTAAGAATTGCCTACATCCTTCTCCATTTATTATAATATTAAGAATGTTTACCGCTTTAGATTTAACATTTAGAACATTGCATAAAACCAAATTAAACGAAAACAAGATTTCACAAGATTAAATTTTTGTTTCAGATAAACGTAATATTAGTCATTTCGTTTAAATTATTCTGAAATAATAAGATAAAATGTGCAAACAAACAGATGCCAGAGAAAATGTTAAAAATAACATTTGGATAAAGGAGTTTAACATTATAATTCTTCATTCACGTTCCATATGATTTAGTTTTCATGAGTTTTACATTTAGTCAAATTTTAATGTTTCTTAACTACAGGAAATAAAATCTAGTATTTTTTTTAGCGTACATAACAAAAATATGATTCAAACTTATTAAAATGCATTATTTCGGACGTAATTCTTTGTTTCAGTTTTATCTTATTTATTTATTTATTTTAATTTTTAAACATTACGTAATTTTTTTTCTGTACATTTCAAATATATATATATATATATATATATATATATATAAGAGAGACAAATTTTATTTCTAATGTAAAATTTTAAATATATTACCTATATACAATTACCAATTATAAGGATAAAATGTAAATAGTGAAAAATTCTTTTACAATTTTAAGAATTGATGAATATTATAGGATATATATTTATAATCCAAAGAAAACTAACTGTCTTGTTTGTCTTGATAACTTTTATTACAATAATAATTAAATTTATTTTTAAAAAAATGAGAAATTGAAAAATAATATCCATTGAATAAATTTGAACTATCAAAAGTGTAACAAAATTTAAACAGAAAATTTACATTCAGACCATTCTCCAAGGTATGTTCTGTGGCGTCAGGCAATAGTAAGGTTTATATTAAGGCGTCAGGCAATATTAAGTTACCATGTATCACATGATACCAACATATATGAGTCCTATGTTCCATTCAAGAATATTTCTTCATATAGTTATAATCAGGACGCACCTGGGTGCTTCTCGGTGGAGTGCTTCCATGAAGCAGTAATCAGGTTAATCTCGCTCAAAACGGATGCTTCACAACCCGTTATTCTTGAGCACAACCAAGTCCTAAAGATAATTTAGACTTGGAGTCTGAGACTGTACACAAATTCACAGAAAATCTTTTCCTTTTATTGATATAGACGAAATGCTAAACACTAGTCTTTTAAACTGATTTATTTAACAGTATACTGGAAATGTTATCGAATTAATTGGTTAATTGTATTCTCTGCTTATTCGTGAATATTTTTATTTTTCATTTAAAAATTCTAAGAAATGTGTAGTTGAATAAACTATTACAGGCAGAGTGAGTATTTTAAAATTTAAAAATTATACATAATCCAATGCATTGTTACTAGCAATCAACATCACCTTTAATGTATATCACCGACTATACATTTTCTATGAAGCAATAAATGAATGGTTCGAAAAGCCCACAAACGACATTTCAAAACATTACACATCGAAAATTAGTTCAGTAGTTGTTTACACTGCGCTAAAGTTATTGATTGAGTGGGTGGTATTACGAAAATATGTAATGCAATGATGCCAATAATGAAAAGAGTTTCTAAATTACTAAAATGTTTATATACATATTTACATTACATTAGGTTAAATCCAAAATGCTGACACCATAGTCAGTTTCGAACACTATCATAATGAATGAGCGGACAATACCACTTGAAGAACAAAATAACTATATTATTCGTAATATGATGAAGAAATGACTTCTTATTACTATCTTTAATGACTCCATCCATAGTCATTTTAGCTAATAAAATAGCTCCATTATACGGTTTATTCTATATTGAATTATTCTTTCGAATATCACAACAAATGCGGGAGAGACTAACTGTTGCCATGCGGCAAAAACAAAATTATGAAAGAATGCGCCAAAGGCGTCTGCAAGACATACCGGCCCCCGTTGACATGTGCCAACATTAAAAAAAAATAATACCTATTTTACAACTTGAACATAATGAGAATTACTTTTTAAAACAATGTGCATTACTATTAGAAACAGTACAAATATACAATCTTCAAACACTTCCCATACAATATTTTCAAAATATAAGAAATTTATGTATGATAATACAACAACTAAACTTGAATATAGTACAAAAAGCAAATATCAAAATACACTCCAAAATTGTTAACACATATCGTAAATTTAGCTGAGTTCCTAATATTTAATGAAAGAAAATACTAGACTAATAAATGAAACGGTTATATAATATAATGTATACTAATTGTTATCCTCTATGGGCAGAGGGCAAACCTAATTCTGTTTTAATTTCCAACACTCTGACCTTTTTATCCGCATCTGGTATTACTTTAATAACTCGGCCCAAAACCCATGTCCCAGGTGTTAAATTCTCACTTTTAGAATGACCATACATCCTTCCTTAAGATTTGTCTTCTCAACTAACCATTTCGTATGTTGCTGTAAAGGACTCAAATAATCAATTTTTCATTTTTTCCAAATGATTTGAGTCATTTTCGTTATTAGATAACCTATTTTCATTAACTTTTGTTAAATCGGGCTCGGTTATTGAAGTGATTGGGCGACCTATCAAAAATGGGCAGGGGTCAGGGCTTCAATTTCATTCGGATCAGACGATAAAAGTAGTAAAGGGCGAGAATTTAAAATCCTTTGTATTTCTGCGGTAGAGTCCAAAATTCTTCAAGGGTTACTCGTGAATTGCCTAAAGTTCTTTTAAGGTGATATTTAAATGATTTTGCAGCTGCTTCCCATAATCCACCAAAATTGGGTGAGCGAGGGGGTATGAATTTCCAATTAATAGCCTCAGAGTCCAAATAATTAGCTAATACGTTATCAGGTTTACATACCAGGGCATGTAATTTCTTTAATTCAGAATTGGTACCTACAAAGGTAGCTCCGTTGTCTGTCATGATAGTTGAGCTTTTCCCTCTTTGGGCAAAAAATTGTTTAAGAGTTGCAATAAATGAGTCAGATTTTAAATCTGTGACTATATCTAGGTGGATTGCTTCCGTGGCGAGACAAATAAACAGTGCTACATAAATTTTATTGTAATTTCCTTTTCTTTGGTTTTTATACTGAATGATAAAAGATCCACAGAAATCAATTGCGCAATTTTGAAATGGCAGGCTAGAATTGACCCTTTCTGAGGTTAAATTTCCCATAATTTGATTTGCCCCTATCGGTTTGTTTCGAAAACAGGTAAAACATTAATGAACTATATTTCGGGCTAGAGATCTACCATAGATGACCCAATAATTTTGCCTAACATGATGTAATAACGATTGTGGCCCGAGATGAAAAAACTTTTGATGAAAATATTCAAAAATCCTTTCACTCAACTTATGGTTGTTAGGCAACAATATAGGATGTTTTTTGTTATAGGTCAGATTGGAATTCTCTAAACGACCTCCTACTCTAATAAGTCCTTCAGAATCTAAGTATGCATTTAAATTTTTTCATTTGCTGTTACCTGACAGATTCTTCTGGTTGGCCAAATTTTTTATATAGGCTTATACTGTAGGCTTATACTGTACCTTTTGGATTAGATACTTCTCTCCCTTTTTTAATTCCGACGAGGACAATGGTCCAAATAATTTGTTTCCTTCATTTCTAAAATTATGAAGAAAACTAAAAATATAACTGCAAATTCTGATTAATTTAAGAAAATTATTAGTTATTGAAAAAAGTTTAAATACATTAGAATTTAATGGATCTACTAATTTTAAAAGTCCAGAATTGTTTATAGTGTCCGCAATCTGTTTTTTAGCAGGGACCTCTTTCATTTTTTTTAACATAAGACTCTGGTCCTCTGATGATAGCTGAGTAATTTCATGGTCAGGAACACCAAACTGCTGAGTGAGAAAGGTAGGTCCATGCCACCACAGTTCATGTCTATCTAATTCTGTTGCATCCAAACCTTGTGATATTGGATCAGCGGGATAGCTGCTCGATGGGATGTATTTCCAATGAAAGTTTTGTGTATAATATTGAATCCTTACAACCCGATTACTGACAAATGTTTTTAACTTCCATAGTGGGGTCTGAATCCATATTAATGCTATTTGGGAATCTATATACAAATAGCTGTCGTGAATGTCAAGTTTTAAGGCTTTTAAGATTCTGAAGACGAACTTTGATAACAGGAGACAAGCAGAGAGCTCAAGGCGAGGTATGGTAATAGTCTTCAAAGGAGCGATCTGGGATTTGCTACTAATTAAATTACAGGAAGTGTTAATATGATTTGAACTTCGGATGTAAACACCTGCTCCAAAAGCAATGGACAAGCGTCCATTGAGACGCTTGTCCATTGCTCATGGTTTGGCATTTAGAGATGCAAAACTATGCATCTCTAAATGTTGTGCACAAGGACTCAGAATATATTGGCAAATCTCAAGCTTTTCGATAGATTTTAAGGATTTGGTAAATTGAACCAAGGACTGAGATATTGAATCAGGAAGAGGATCATTCCAATCAAGTTTGATTTTCCACAATTCCTGCATGAAAGCCCTTGTCATTACTGGTCCGATAAGACCAAGAAGATCAAATAGGCGAGCTATATCTGAAAGGACACTCCTTTTCGTCAACAACTTTGGCTGGTCAATTTTTACCTTGAATGTAAATACATCTAATCTAGGATTCCATATGACTCCTAATGACTTGGTTTTAGTCTCTAAAAATGAGTAACTTCCTGAATTTCTATTATTGACATTTTCAAGCAATGTAAAGTGGTTGGCATTCCATTTGTGATAGGGCATGCCAGCAGACTTTAGAAGCTGTATAAGTTGGGACTGGAGTTCAATCACCGCTTCAAGACAGTCTTCACCATTTATACTTCACTAATTATATGATCCATGTACAGGGTGTTTCGCAAAGGACCCCTAACTTTAAAAATCAATAACTTGAAAACTGTAATTGACAGAATCATGAAACCAGTGGTATGTTTATTAAAAAATCGTAAGAATCTTATACATAAATCTCAAATTGTAGTTAAAAATAGCACCGATAGATTTCGCTGAGAGCATTAAGAATCCTTCAAAAGAGAGCTCAGAAGCATAGAAAGACTAGCCGTCAAAGATTTCGCCATTGAAATCTGGCCGCTATTAGCGTATAGTGAAAATAATTCTGAAAGTGATGTATACCGTGGAGGAAAGTGTGTGTATTGTGTTGGAGTACCACCGATTAAATAAGAGTCCTACTGCCACAAGGAGAAGTTTTCAAACGCGATTTAAAGTCGCTAAAGGCCCAGATGGGAAAACAATTCGTGGTATTTTCAAAAAATTTCAACAAACAGGCAACGTGGTCGATGCGTTAGTCGGAAATGTGGGTTGGACCCACTCCGTCGTTACTCCTGAAAATTCAACAACACTTGCTGGAGTTATTGAGCGTAATCCGAATAAATCTGTCCGCAGACTTGCAGCTAAATCCAGAATCAAGCCACCCAGCACGAACATCGGAAATCATTACACATGTTTCCTTACAAGATTCAATGCCAGAAGGCTATACCAGTTCAAGCTGAACGACAACGAGAGCATTTTGCTAACGATATGCTCGAGAAGATTGATTGTTCTGGTTCCGATGTCGGCCGCATATGGTTTACGGATGAGGCCCATTTTTATCTGGATAGTTTCGCTAACAGACACAATTGGCGATTTTGGAGTACAGAAAATCCGCATCTGACTCCCGCACGACCACTCCATAGCCAAAAACTTACAGTTTGGGCTGCAATCTCTCGCAAAGGCATTATTGTGCCCTTTTCCTTGCGAGAAACCGCGACGACTGAGCAGTATATTGCGCTTTTGAAACAATTTGTTGCCACTCAACAAGCGTTATACGATCGACCAGGCACGGCGTGGTTCATGCAAGATGTGGTTCGTCCGCATCGTTTGACTTTCTGGACGAATTCTTCTAGGATAGAGTTATTGCGTTGAACTATTCGACAGTGAAGGGAAAAGGCATGGAGTGACCTCCGTATTCACCTGACCTCACTCGCTGCGATTACTTTTGTGAGGCACATTAAAGGACATTGTTTACCGGAACAATCCTTTAACACTCGGTGAGATCGAAGAGGCTATTTGTCAAGCTTGTGTGTCGATTTCCGGTGACACACTACAGAGAGTCACTGACAATTTGACTGTGCGTTTGCGACATGTCTATTGCATAGAAGGTGCACGTTTTGAATCACTTTTAATGTGATATGCCTATTTATCGCAGCGTCATCTATCGGCGTTATTTTTAAATAAATTTTAAGATTTATGTATAAGTGTCTTCAATTTTTTAAGAAACATACCACTGGTTTCATGTTTCTATCTATCACCGTTTCCGGGTTATTGATTTTTAAAGTTAGGCGTCCTTTGTGAAATACTCTGTAGCAATCATAGAGAAGAACTTCCGATGCCTTTCTAAATATTTCTACTTCCTCTATAGCTAGTTGCTTTAATGTCCTGATAGCTAAAAAGGGGGCACAGGACGTTCCATACGTCCCTGTGTTCAACTTATACACTTCTACTGGTGCCATAACTTGTGGCTTCCATAAGATTCTTAACAAGTTTCTTTGTTCGGGATTTAACTCTATTTGTCTGTACATCTTTTCAATGTCAGCGAGAAATACAAATCTGTGTTTTCTAAAGCGAATCATGATGTCATACAGATTTTCGTTTACTAATCCCTTCAAAAGAATATCATTCAAGGATTTGCCATTGGTGGTAGGGCTCGACACATTAAAGACAATTCTGAGTTTTGTTGTTGAACTTTCGGGACGATATACTCCATGGTGTGGAAGATAATAACTACCTCTTTCTTCTATATTTTCCGTAATTTTTGTCATGTGACCAAGAGTTTCGTATTCTTTCATAAAATCGCAATACATTTCTAGCATTAAGGGTTCTTTTTTTCAAGACGATTCCACAATTGTTGTTACCTTTTCTCGACCATAACCTTAGAACCTCCGAGGACAATCGAATTTTCCCTTAAAGGCATTGATACTAAAAATCTTCCCGTTGTATCACGACGATCTGTCTCTAAAAAATGACTTTCGCATAACTGCTCTTCAGCACTAAGCGGAAATGATTTATCCTCTACAACTTCAATTTTCCAAAATTTTTGAAGGTTTTCCTCTGACGTATCTGTTTGTTGGATAAGAGCGCAAAACTGCTGATTGCATTTGGTTTTTAATGTTCCCGAAACAATGGAACCAAAAACTGTTTACTGAAACATTAATTGAGAGATTTTATGTTTTTTATCTTCCAAAATTTCATAAAAATATTCTGCCCCAATCAAAATATCTATTTTAGCTGGATTTCCAAAACAGGGATCAGCTAACTCTATGTTTTCTGGCAACTGAAAATCAGGCACGTTCATGTTATTAGAAGGAACCCATTCCGTTATTTTTGGAGTAATTAAAAATTGAATTGATTTTTGAAAGGAACCATTTCTGTTGGAAATAGTTGTTAGCACTTTAGATTTTATGGTAGAAATCTCCCCATTAATTCCAGAAACTAAAACATTAGCTTTATTTTTTCGTAATCCTAATATTTGAGCTAGTTTCAAGGTCATAAAATTTATTTACGATCCATTGTCTAAAATTCCAAAGGCTGGTAATTTTATACCGCAAGAATTTTCTACATAATTAATGCACGTAGTTAATAAAACATATTACTTTCATTTTCTCCCGATAAATAAATTTTGTTACGAAATGATTGAGATAGTTCAGATTAATCATCCTTACTTCCTTCTTTTAACTGACTATTTATTTCATTTTGAGTGCTAAGTCCTTTTTTATTTACTATTTGAGATTGAGAAAGATGGTTGATTTTTTTATTTCGACGTTGTTAAATTGGATGAACGTCTACGACAAAGTAGGCTATTATGTTTATCCAAACAAAACCTGCAGCGTGATTTTGATAAACAATTAGCGATTTTATGTTTTTCACTCAAACAATTAAGGCAAATATTAAACTTTTTTGCTGTAGAATATCTGTCATATTCATTCAATTTTAAGAACATATTACATTTAAAAATAGAATATTATGGTTCGAGTGGCAAACAACACATTTATTTCCTGTTTCTCAATTACTTTTAACGAGTAAATTCTTTGCTTTTTGATTTCTTTCAATTGATGGTTGTTTATGCTTCATATTTAGATTATCTTGCAAATTTTCTAATACTAAAGAGCGTTTCTGAAGAACAGCAATAAATTCGTGCCAATCGGGTAATTCCGTTGTGGTTAATGAGAGCTCAAATTGCCTTTTTTTTGTTTCCGTGTCTAGTTTTTTAAGAATAATGTTTATTAACATAATTTCTGAAAACTTATTAAGTTCTAACACCATTGTTTTCAGAACTCGAATATGTTTTTGACATCCGTCAACTACCGCTCTTAAACTTTTTGCTGTATCTTTGGATGATATTTCCATAGATAATATTTCATTTATATGACTGTTAACAATAAATCGTTTATTTTGAAATCGATATTCCAATGCTTTAAAAAGCGATTCATAAGAGTCATCAATTGTAACCACATCTAATGCGCTATGGCTAAAGGGTGATTTTAAATTATACAGTTTCTGTGTACTACCTAATGTAGCATTTGAATCAATCAAAGTTATAAATTGGTCTTTAAAGGTGTACCAATCTTGATAATTGTCCGAAAACTTTGGTAACGGAATATCTGGTAATTAAAAATTTATACTTGAATTATCTAATTTTGAATTATTATCATTACATACATTTTCATTATTATTATAGAGTAACAATTTTCTTAGTCTTACCTGTAAAATTTCTGCTTGTTCTTCCAATTCCGGAAATACTGCTATATGGTCACTGAGATCCAAATCTTCTTCTATAGTCTCAAAATATTTCATTTTTAAGTCATCTAAATTTGATGTTAATTTTTGCAGATTATGAAATTTAACTTGATATACCCACTTGTCCTTTATTTCTTCTTTATCTAGAAATGTTTCTATTCTAGTTAGTTGTCCTTTGTAGGCACCTCTCTGCCTATTAAGTGTTGTTAATTTAATTTTATCAGCCATATTATAATTGATTGTTTCTAAACTAAATGATATGTGACTAATTATTCCTATCTTCAAAAAATATCATTTCTCCGAGCTCACATAACCAAAATTTGTTTTATTCTCCGTCTGGACTGGTCAAAAAATGTTCACGCTGCGCTAAAGTTATTGATTGAGTGAACTGTATTACGAAATATGTAATGCATTGATGCAAATAATGAAAAGAGTTTCTAAATTACTAAAATGTTTATATACATATTTACATTACATTAAGTTAAATCCAAAATACTGACACCATAATCAGTTTCGAACACTATCATAATGAATGAGCAGACAATACCACTTGAAGAACAAAATAACTATATTATTCTTAATATGATGAAGAAATGACTTCTTATTACTATCTTTAATGACTCCATAGTCATTTTAGCTAATAAAATAGCTCCATTATGCCGTTTATTCTATATTAAATTATTCATGCGAATATCACAACAAATGCGGGAGATACTAACTGTTGCCATGCGACAAAAACAAAATTATGAAAGAATGCGCTAAAGTCGTCTGCAAGACCAAGGTAAGCCATAATAGTAGTTATTTAGTACGGGGATATTCAACAAGAATGACAAACTTTGAAAATAACACATTAATTAGAAACAAATTATTCCCTAAAATTACATAACCATAAGCTGCAATGACAGTAAAGATTTAAAACAAAGATAGAAATATTTAATTTAAACTATTAAGATCTAAAAATGAATTTCCAAAATATTATTAACGAAATTCTATATTTAATATCATGTACCTTCAAATGTAACACGTAAAATACAAAATGCATGTAAAAACAACTCATATCTTGTAATATGTGCTGTAGTTCCTGCTTAAAAGATTACAAAAAAAAAAAAAAAAAAAAAACATCCACATGTTGTAGAATTCGAACGTCTATATTTCACATATATATCCATACAATTGTATAAACGTCTTAAGGAATTTAAAATCTAACAATAGAAGTCATGTATCATATACACGTAAAAATGTTTTCAAAATTTAATAAATCAGCAATATGTAATTAAACTTTAATATTAAACTTTTATGAAATTAATATCATGCATTTTTCAATTTACAAATGTAAATATCAGACGTAACACTTATGAAATATCTCTTTCATTACAAAATCCATAATTAAATAATTAATTACCTTTTATTTACTTGTCCTCAGATAATTCTCTATTATTAGTTTCGCGTATTCTAAGTGACAATTAATTACTAACTACGCATTATCCAACAAAATATAATTAAGAAATAAACTTACACGAGAAAACGGAGAGTAGTTACTTATATAACATTTCTGCTACTAAAAGAAGATATTTAGAATCATGTTTGTGCCAAAATTATGAAAAATGAGTTAATTAACTGGATTAATGGAGAAGGTTTGCTGGATTCTTTAGCTTCTGTGAATATGAATTGATAATAAGAAATATGTATCTCGAATATGCGAGTATCTGTTATTGTAGTGGAATAAGTATGCAGCTCTCCTTTTTACATTTTACTTAAAAAATAATAATATTTTTCCTTCCATGATAACTTGTTGAAATATTAAAACCAATATTCAAATTTAATTAATTAATGTTTTTATACATAATATTTTAATTTTAATAAAAAATATTAAATAATGTGGAGAAAATGATGAAAAAATAAAATTCAAAACAAGTTCTTGCCTGCTGCTTAAAATTGAAGCATTATCACTTTTTTTTTTTTTTTTTGTAATTATATTTCCATGTGTTTCTGTTCTGCTATATTACGTCTTTATACGGACACAGGTTGTCCGTTGTATATATGTATGCGACCGTTGACGGATAATCCTTAACCGATCAAGAAAAAAATTAAAAATTAAATAAATAATAAAAGTTTTGTAACGTGCATGTCTGGAAAAGTGCGATAAAACTCCATCTAAAACGTAACCTTTAAACATATTATAAAAATAAGAACTTTCTATCACAATCATATCTGTAGAAATCACCTTTTTAACACTTTCCAACCTAGTTCAAAAGTGTTTATGACTTCGGTTTGTCTGGCCGTATGGCCGTCTGCCGTCTGCCGTCTGTCCGTCTGTCCGTGCTCTAACTCCCGTAAATATTCTCGGATTGCTCTGCAATTTTTATATGTTATAGTCGTTATCTGTAGCATGTTCCCTATTTCAACGGAAGTGTGTAGCACTTATAGTTTTTTTACAGGGACACTCAAAAGAATTCCGTTATATTGCGATCTATGGGGAAAAATCATTCACGGTTTATTTAAATAATGTTTCACTATTTTAAACGCATTGAAATTTTTATATATCACTAAGGTGTATTTCAAGAGGCTTACTACAGAATAGTGTGTGTACAGCAGTCATCGTTCATTTACAGGGACACACAAAAGAATTCTCTACTGTAAGTTAACAATAATTCCTGGAAGTGCGTTTTAAGTTACTGATCGCGATTTTAATTTTAACTCGCTTTTTGTCTATTATGTGGTGTGTATAAATTCTGTATATCTTATACAGGGAAGCACAAAAGTTCGCGAACACATTTCCGTATTATTTAACTCCAGACGGAGAATTTTAAAATTTTGCTACGCGTTTCCTAACTGAACTAAAATTTAACATCCTATGTAGTATATATACAAATCTAAAGATCCTATAAAGGGCTGAATAAAAGTATTCGGATTACTTAGATGTTATCTTTTAGCTTATTAAACGGTATGATTTGTAAAATTATTTTGGAAGCGTTGGAAAGTGTTACATAATCTATGCTTGACGCATGATTTTTCGTTCTTGTTTTATTAATATAATACATATCTGAAGAAATTAAAGAAAAGCAGTTATAAATATAAAATAAACGAGCAGGGAAGACCGAGCTATGCTCGGTCAAAATTAAATTTGAGTTCAAATATCATGACCCATGACCAAAATGACCCACTAATTGAATTTTCTCGAACATGTGACTTAGCCAAACAGTCTGCTCGTGCCGGAAAACCATAGGATGCAAAATTTAGTGTAAATTGAGCCGCTTTTTAGATATTGACCCACAATGACCCAGAAATGACCCACTAATCAAATTTTCTCGAACATGTGACCTAGTTTAATGATTTTCGCGTGCCCGAAACTTGTAAAATACAAAATTTAATCAAAATCGTTAGAGCCGTTTTTTAGATAAAAATAATTTGACCCGCTTTGACCCAAAAATGACCCCCTAATTTAAAGTTCTCGAACATGTGACCCAGCACAATAGTCTTCTCGTGCCCGAAAATAGTCGGATACAAAATTTCGTCAAAATCGTTTGGACCGTTTTTTAGATACAATTATCTTGACCATGACCCAAAATGACCCAAAATGACCCACTCATTGAATTTTCTCGAACATGTGACCTAGCCCAAGAGTGTTCTCGTGCCCGGAAACCATTGGATGTAAAATTTAGTGTAAATTGAGCGCTTTTTAGATCTTGACCCACAATGACCCAGAAATGACCCACTAATCGAATTTTCTCGGACATGCGACCTAGACGAATGCTTTTATCGTGCTCGAAACTCGTAGGACACAAAATTTAATCAAAATCGTTAGAGCCGTTTTTTAAATAAAATTAATTTGACCCGCGTTGACCCAAAAATGACCCACTAATCGAAAGTTCTCGAACATGTGACCCAGCCCAATTGACTTCTCATGCCCGAAAATGGTCGGATACAAAATTTCGTCAAAATCGTTTGAACCGTTTTTTAGATACAATTAGCTTGACCATGACCCAAAAGGACCCAAAATGACCCACTAATTTAATTTTCTCGAACATGTGACCTAGCCCAACAGTCTTCTCGTGCCCGAAAACCATTGGATGCAAAATTTAGTTGTTGTGGGTTTGGGGTTCTTTCTAAAACACAACTTACTTAATTTAAAAGGCTCATTTGTTACTCATTCTTCATTTGACAATTAACTGATTTAAAAACAATTATACTCTGATTAACTCCACTGAAATCTGTTGCCATGGAAAAGGGAGCAAATTACATTAAACTTATCAAAATACCAACACTTAAAAATCCGAATAAGTTAAAACAACATGATATTTTTGAACTCATCATTTTAGAAAAATATTAAATATAGCAAGGGGCAACAGATTTCTAAATCAAGTAGCATACTGAGATGTACAAAGAACACCCAACTCCACTCCAACCCGATCAAGCTCAAATCTCCATACACAATAAATTAGCAAAATCTAATCATCATATAATTTGGAAAAATGAAGGTAACCTGAAATTCCTCCAATATGAGGACTAAAGGGAAAAAGGAAAGTTTAACAAAATAGAGATATGATGAGATACCAAAATTTTAGAACAACTATGGAGATTTTGAACCAGATCAGATCGGTTAACCGAAAATCGTATAGTGGCATAAAATAACTGAATATTTTTTTTTTTTTTTTACTTTTTTAAAATAAACATTTTGATGTTTATTTTCGATAACAATATACCTGAGAGAGGAAAGTTAAAGCTTAAGTTAACATTTATGAAATTAAATTTAATATTACTGTTTCACTTATTAATCTATCCATCATTAAATCAAGATCAAAAATACGATTGGATAACATTGAGTAAACCTCAATTAATGTTCATTAAAACAATCAGTTATGAATTTAAACTTAAGAAATTTCAAAGTCTTAATTTAGAAAAATTATAGCTTTCATGATTTTATTCTCACACACTGAAAAGTTAATCCTCACTAATGATTTTACTGTAAACATGTAAATACCAATTATTTAAGAACTACACAAAGAAAATAAACCCTTTTTTTTTTAATAAACACAAATTTTTTATTTGAACAATGAAAAATTACCAAAGCTACTAAGTTCTCAAAATTATAACACAATCACAATTTAAGGGTTAATTAGTTATACCTAAATTACTCATCAATTATCTTCAAAGTAAGTAACGTAATTCTTACAATTATTACACATCATAATTTAACAATTTTATAGAGTTACTCGCTTAGTAAAAAAATTAATTATTAATAGCACTTGGAAGTATACATATAATCACTCTCAGTGTTTTCCAAATGGGCATATACATAACTTACTATTGGTTATATATGTAATAAAAAGGATAAACGGTAACTTACACATCGAGGAACATGTTAAACTTATCATCAGTGGGCATTGAGGAGCATTTCGTCCTTTTCTAAATCTGTTGAAACCATCATTTAAACAGGAGTATTCTGGCTGGGGAGACTTCTGTCAATTCTCATATGGATTCACGCTATTATTCATCATTATACGATGTGTCAGATTTCATCACAGTGAAGATTAGGTTACGACTTCGCACCTCTCATCAAACTGCACCACTTGCCATCAGCTACTGGGTCTATCATCTTGTCAGGAGGGGGAAATTGTCCCACGGCCCAGACTTTCACTGTCAAAGTCAAAAGTCTCACTTTCATAAGACATGTGTCTTATTCTAAGATGGCCATCACATTAATTCAGGACAGTACTATTTCCAACGACCATCTAGTCCAAGATCTAAGACCACCTCTGAAGATTAAGAAGTCAGATTAATGTAATACTTTTTCTTAGAACGCCACTACGCAAAAGGGGCCAAACATATCTTCTTTTTATTCTCTCGCTAACAGTTATAGATCCGCAACTTGAAAATACCCTTATAAATACTCTTATTATCATAACACTATGATTTAGAATAGTTAGTGTAGGACCATCAGTGTCCCATTTTCAATAATCTTCCAAAAACCTCTCCGCCTACCAACAGCTTCGCGATCCAGTCCACGAGTCAGTTTTCGAACCAAGTAACAAGTCGTAAACATTCTCTCTCTCTCACCGCTTCACAACTGGACGGAACCAAAAAACTATCTGTGAAGGGGTTTTCGGAGGTGTAAACAATAACAAAATGGAATGACCCTGGCGACAGTTCGCCTTCGCTTCCCCTTATGCACCGTTACGTGGGAAAAAAAAACTTGCCTCCCTCTCTCTGCGGGCTGCTAAATGGCTCACATGAACGTATGTTTACATACGCGCCACTCAGACTGAAGGGGAAACCTGGCCTTTAGTTGTATGTTATAAAATACAATGCTTAATTGCGTCCATAGTCTATTCACCAGACAACGCAATACCTCTTGGGGTGTACTCGCTTTCTTTTAGCCAAAGATAGACACAGTGTCACCAATCCCTGATTCCAAGCATGGGAAAGTGCATGGCTGTCTCCAAATTTGCCACCTGTGTGGTCTTTAACTGACAAACATCCCTCCTTGCTATTTATCTTTCGCATTTGAAAAAGAGGAAGCTAAGCTAGACTATAAAAATTGACATTACTTTGTTTAAAAGAAAAAGAAAGAAGAAGAAAAAAAAACGTTTTTTAAAAATTAATTATTAATAGCAGTTGGAAGTATACATATAATCACTCTCAGTGTTTTCCAAATGGGCATATACATAACTTACTATTGGTTATATATGTAATAAAAAGGATAAACGGTAACTTACACAACGAGGAACATGTTAAACTTATCAGTGGGCATTGAGGAGCATTTCGTCCTTTTCTAAATCTGTTGAAACCATCATTTAAACAGGAGTATTCTGGCTGGGGAGACTTCTGTCAATTCTCATATGGATTCACGCTATTATTCATCATTATACGATGTGTCAGATTTCATCACAGTGAAGATTAGGTTACCACTTCGCACCTCTCATCAAACTGCACCACTTGCCATCAGCTACTGGGTCTATTATCTTGTCAGGAGGGGGAAATTGTCCCACGGCCCAGACTTTCACTGTCAAAGTCAAAAGTCTCACTTTCATAAGACATGTGTCTTATTCTAAGATGGCCATCACATTAATTCAGGACAGTACTATTTCCAACGACCGTCTAGTCCAAGATCTAAGACCACCTCTGAAGATTAAGAAGTCAGAATAATGTAATACTTTTTCTTAGAACGCCACTACGCAAAACGGGCCAAACATATCTTCTTTTTATTCTCTCGCTAACAGTTATAGATCCGCAACTTGAAAATACCCTTATAAAATTATACTCTTTTTATCATAACACTATGATTTAGAATAGTTAGTGTAGGACCATCAGTGTCCCATTTTCAATAATCTTCCAAAAACCTCTCCGCTTACCAACAGCTTCGCGATCCAGTCCACCAGTCAGTTTTCGAGCCAAGTAACAAGTCGTAAACATTCTCTCTCTCTCACCGCTTCAAAACTGGACGGAACCAAAAAACTATCTGTGAAGGGGTTTTCGGAGGTGTAAACTATAACAAAATGGAATGACCCTGGCGACAGTTCGCCTTCGCTTCCCTTTATGCACCGTTACGTGGGAAAAAAAAACTTGCCTCCCTCTCTCTGCGGGCGGCTAAATGGCTCACATGAACGTATGTTTACATACGCGCCACTCAGACTGAAGGGGAAACCTGGCCTTTAGTTGCATGTTATAAAATGCAATGCTTAATTGCGTCCATAGTCTATTCACCAGACAACGTAATACGTCTTGGGGTGTACTTGCTTTCTTTTAGCCAAAGATAGACACAGTGTCACCAATCCCTGATTCCAAGCATGGGAAAGTGCATGGCTGTCTCCAAATTTGCCACCTGTGTGGTCTTTAACTGACAAACATCCCTCCTTGCTATTTATCTTTCGCATTTGAAAAACAGGAAGCTAAGCTAGACTATAAAAGTTGACATTACTTTGTTTAAAAGAAAAAGAAAGAAGAAGAAGAAAAAAAAAACGTTTTTATTATTATCATTATTACAATTACTTTTAATTTATTTATTTATTTATTAAAAACATAAAAAGAGTGCTGTTAAATAAATGTTCAGAAAGTGATTTAAATAATTTAATGTAGATAAAAAGGAAACTTTAAAACTAACCGTAACATAGTGTAAATTGAGCCGCTTTTTAGATCTTGACCCACAATGACCCAGAAATGACCCACTAATCGAATTTTCTCGGACATGTGACCTAGCCCAATGCTTTTATCGTGCTCGAAACTCGTAGGACACAAAATTTAATCAAAATCGTTAGAGCCGTTTTTTAGATAAAATTAATTTGACCCGCGTTGACCCAAAAATGACCCACTAATCGAAAGTTCTCGAACATGTGACCCAGCCCAATTGACTTCCCATGCCCGAAAATGGTCGGATACAAAATTTCGTCAAAATCGTTTGAACCGTTTTTTAGATACAATTAGCTAGACCATGACCCAAAATGACCCAAAATGACCCACTAATCGAATTTTCTCGAGCATGTGAACTAGCCCAATGCTTTTCTGGTGCCCCAAAACGGTTGGATACGAAATTTCGTCAAAATCGTTAGAGCCGTTTTTAAGATAATTTTTGCATATATATATATATATATATATATATATATATATATATATATATATATATATATATATATATATATATATATATATATAACCACCCACAAGATTTGCTCGTATTAGAATATATGATTTAATACATACACGCCTAAAAGAATAACTAGTCGGATGTGCAATCCCAAAACTTTCTTCTATCTCAATCATGTTAATACTTCTAATTTCGTCCTCACATCGCCAATAAAGTCAATATTTTTCGTCATTCTGTTGTACGTCAGCTGCTTGCGAATCATCGGGTTACGGGGATGCAATCAAATGATGTATACTAAACTACCAAACGTTCTTTTGGCCTGTACCGACCGGAACAGATAGCCTCCCTACTCCTTGGTTTTACGATTTTAGCTAATTTTACTGGAAAACACGAAGCTAAAATGCGTGGAACCCAATTAGAGAAGTTTCATTCCCAGTTCTCGTCAACATTGAATTTGAATGAGAATATTGCCAAATTAGTCTTCTATAGCCAAGTTGGCTTCATTTGTGGCAACCTATTTTTATCGCCAAATTTGACGATATTTCGTCAATTGCCGCCAAACTTGGCGAGAATTTGATGTTGGCGAATATAAATATATAGTGTTAAGCATTTAAGCATATGAACAATGGTTACAACAATGAAAGAAAATTTGCTGAAACCCTGTTAACTAAAACTCATAAATTAAACCCGTTTATGGATGAATTCTGCTGTCTTGTTTGAAAATGTCAACCACCCTAAAATTTCAAACCGCTATATCTCCGCCATTTTTTAATATAGAGACAAAACAAAAACTGCTCCGGATTCTCCGGATCAAGGCCGAACATTTAACGGAAAAAACTTTCAGGATTTCTAATTTTGTTATACATCTTTTTGAATTTGAAATCTTTAAATGGCTATCACAGCGCCCCCGTCCGGCGAAATATCCCCACATTCTAGTAGGACCTGCTGGCTACAGCCAAAAATATATTAAAAATTTTTGGTTTAATTATCTGCATAACATCATACACTTTTCGATGATACAATAGTGAAAATCGAACAAAAATCGCGATGGCAGCGCCCCCTTTCGTCGAAATATCCCCGAATTCAACCTGGACCTGCAGGCTATGGTCAAAAACATAGAAAAAAAATTGGTTCAATTATCTGCATAACTTCATACACTTTTCGATGTTACAATAGTGAAAATGGAACAAAAATATCGATCACAGCGCCCCCTTTCTTCGAAATATCCCCAAATTCCAATAGAACCTGCTTGCCATAGCCAAAAACATAGAAAAAAAATAGGTCCAATTTGAAGCTTAACTTCACACACTTTTCGATGATACAATGAAGACACACAGACGGACAGACGGACGGACGGACAGACGGACAGACAGACATTTTGTAAAAACGTGTTTTTCGGAATATCTGACCCCTAAAACGTGTAAATCCGTCGAAAACCGGAAGTCGAAAAAAAATTCGATTACAATACTTTCTTCTATTATAGATAGAAGAAAATAAAAATGATGATAACTAAAAGATAAATTTTTAAGCCATTAATGTGTTTCTTTAATGTTCTTCTAAATAATTTTCTCTGTCTTAATAGTATGACATTAGTTACTAGAGATACATAATATATGTAAGATTTGTAGAAGTGTTTAAATGTAATTTTTTAAATTCATTTTTTGCTTATATACATGAGATGTATGAAACGAACAGTAAGACATTTAAAATATTATATGCAAGTTGAGAATATGTGTAGAAAATTTATTTTCAATAGAATAATTTTGAAACACTTTATAAGGCACAGTCGATCTTACTTTAAATCAAAAAATATGTATTGTGATAATCGTATGTGAAATATCTTTTTTAAAAAAAGGAAGAAAAAATTACATTCTGTTCTCCAACAATTTCCTCATTTTCTACCCATATATGTATCTTTCTATTTTCGTTTAAAAGTACTTACGTATCGCCTGTTTAAAGTCAAAAAGTTCTGTAACAGAATTTATTTATGAAAGCAGCTTTTACACCTTAATTACGTGTACCTTGCATTAATATGTAGTTATGATGTGGAATTATTCCCCTGTTATCTCATTAAAAGAATTCATAAATGCAAATCAGTTGTCTGGGCACCTTTATTAAACGTAAGAACATTCATTAAACTGTTTTAACGCTAATGCTAAACGTTTTTGCAAATATCGAAGCATTTAGATTAAATGTAATCATGTGCTTTCAGATGATACATTTGCATTAGAATTTACATGATATTTAAAGAAAAATTCTGACATTAAACTAAACACATTGCATTCTAAACTCGTCGGATGTGTCAATCCCAAAACTTTCTTCTATCTCACACAGGTTTCGCATACACTAAAAAGAATCAACAACAATTCATATCAAGGACTAACTGAATCTGAAGTTTTATTAAATTCCGTGGAGTAGTTCTTGAGATATAACTATTGCTAAAATCGTGTACATTCTGCAAAATTCAGCATAGCAGCGCCACTTGTTGGGATATTTAGACCAAAATCTAATCAATAACGTATGCTTCCGAGTTCCAATATCTGAGCAAAATTTGTATGGGCTTTTTTATTACATCTAAGGCATTGGTTGCCCGTCAGCTGAAGTAGGTAAAGTTCCTCATCCCCTAATATTTAACTGAAAATATTTTGTTATATAAATATCCCTATTATATAAATATTATACGTGTTTATATAAATATCCATGTTCTGCTTATTTTTTGCTCTTATCTTTTTAATTCGCTTTTACGCCAATGTATTTTTTTTTTAATTTTATATATAAACAACAATTACAACTTCATCATCGCATAAGAGCTTCCTAACCGATCTAAGTGAACAGTTGGCGAACTGTGTCCAAGATACTGTACATGTTATTGCAGTTCTCATAGCATCTGTGAATTCAGAAGGTTGGATCTTGAAAGAGATGGGATCATAAGTAAAGAGTACTCGATAAAGATCTCAAACACTTCTCTAGACCTTTACTGTTTCAAAAGAAGATGATAGTTCAAATGCAAATATATTTTCGTCTTCCCCGTTTTATTTTATTGTTCAATGAAAAATATTGTTTGATCCTGTGTATATTTAGTGTCATATTATACAATAAATATTTTATATTTAAATGTGTTCAGTGAGTGACATTGCGTATGATATGCAGCAAACACTAGATGCTGAAAATATAATAAAAGGTATGTTCGTGTCATACAAAATAGAATATTTAACAGTAGTACTAAAAATATAATAGACAGTAAGTAAATCTTAAATTGTTAAATTTGTTGTCTTAATGTTAATTATTATCTGGGATGATAATTTGTAAAACATATTGTTAAGAACTTATGAGAAGGATTCATACAAATGGTATATTAATAGGTAATTTTACTGTTTGGTTTAGGTCATTTTAATACTTCATCTTTAGGAAGAAAATAAATATATATAATAAAATTTTTATTGTTCTAAAAAAATGAAAATATTTTGCTGAAATATAATACAGCAGGAAAGTCATTTTTCGGCACATATTCCTATCTATTTTATTGGTGCTCATAAAAAAAAAACAATAATTCTATGGCTGTATAAGTCTCATTTTTTTTGTAAATTTAAAGTAAATAATTATTTTTTTTAATTTATGAAACTCAAGGCTTCGTATTAATTTATTAAGACATTTTTTAAATTTTTTTTTTACCAATACTGTTTTTTAACAACTTTCAGTAGCTATAACCTTTTTTTATATATATTTTGTAATGCAATATATGTGACTTTAGTATCATTCGTAGAAATAATGTTAAATGTGGAGATACTGATTACGAATTAGACACTTTTCTTTTTTACAGACACTTTTCAAATTTTAAGACATTTTTATATCTGTTTTTGTTTGCTTTGCTGTTCACCTCCTTTTCTATCCGTGGTTGCCACTGCTGAAGGTAGCCGCAGATTCACAAAGGATAATTAATCCATTTGTTATGTTCATGTAATTAAATGAATCACTTTCATCTAAGACTTTATGAAATGTATTTGTTAAGATGCTATTGAGAATTGTTTTATTTTACAGGATGGTCGGAAATAATCTTATTTTTATTTGAGTCAAAATCTTTGAAGAAAAGTATGGGGTTAAACATATTTTTTACATACCTGAAATTAAAAAAAAATTGTAAAGTGATTCCTTAGATATCTGCTAAGAACTTTCAAATCGAATGTGTATAGTGGGTTTTGGCCATATCACGTGTTTATGATGGTTAATGAATCTTTTTATTTTTATATGTCGTCTTTTTTGAGTTACCCTGTTTGCCATTTTGGATCAAAGGTATCGAGAAATAGCCTGAAAAGAAAAGCTTATCTGCTGTTTTCAGAAGCATTGTCCATTTTATAAAGTAACGAACTTTACACTATAATGTATTTACATGATGATTTATTGATACAATATTTAGGAGAAATATCATTAACTTTCTATTACATCTCTAACATTTCAAATTTCTATCTTGTATGTATTGACGACAGACATTTTAATCAACAAATTGTGTATTGTTTTACAAAAATCATTATACGACAAATTTATCTGAAAAAAATCGTTCCGTTTGAATCTACTATTAATTGAAAAATCAAATTTTAGAAAAAGTATGATAGTTGAAATGACATTTTAGGAAGATCTTGATACAGCACGATTCTCATAAGATTGTGTTTCTCACATGCAATTATTATCAAGAAATGCGTTATTTAAATGAAAACTCAGCACATTTTTCTTGAAATTTAAAATAAATTTTTTGTTGAAGACATAAAAGTTTCCTACGATATCATTTTTCAGAAAACGATTACATAAGAATCATTCTGGAGAAAGTTTGATATTCATCTAAAACATTTTCGTTAATGTTTGAAAAATTGTTAAAAGCCGTTTATTTTATTTTTTTCACCAAAGACAAATTAATACAAATTATGACTGCAAAAGAGCAATGAAATTCTTATATATTTCTAATATATTTAGCAGAATAAGTTTTTTTTTAAATATTGATTGATAAAAATCATCAACAGCAGGGGAAAGTATACAGATTATTTCCATTTTAAAGTACAAGTAGCACTAAAAGCAATACACTAAAGAATGCAGGAAAATACGGTATATGTCGATTGCTATTACAAATTTCTTTCTCATACCAAATCTGTCACATTAAAATGACAGTTCAATTAGATTTTTAGCAGTGTTACCTTATAAAAATATTTTTTAATTTATATTCGGTAACTGACAGTTATGAGGATACTTAGCGCAGTACAATATGTGCGGATAAAATAAACTTTAATAAGCTCGAACTTTTTAACTAATTGCAGACTGATTTCTGTAACATTCAGCGTACCGTTATCAGAGGAAAAAATGATGAAATTTTACTTATATATTCATATTAGGGGGTAGATGTATTGACCAATAGAATTACAAGAAATTACAGCGAACAGCCAATAGAAAATTGTATAGGGAAAGGAACTGGTAATTTGTAAAAAATGTTAGTAAAAATTAGCAAAATATATTTTTATGTACTATTTTCAACAATCTGACAATGGGGAATATGAAAGTCCCAATTAACAATATTTGTATTATTTTCATAACAATAGATTGCATCAAGGAAGTAAAGTTCAGTATATTGAAATGGATTTAGAGATAAGTTCAGCTGGGTTCAAGTCAAAGGTGAGGTTCATTTCCCAGCAATACTTTGCAATGTCCAATTTCTTAGTTTCTTGTTTATGGATATATTCAATGTGTTATTTAATTCTATATTTTGATCCACGTTTGCTTTGTACAATATATAAAAGGCCACACTCGAAATTAATGCTATACATGCCAGAGATATTAGATATCGAAATAGGGTCCTTGAGTAAGTTTATTGATAGATGTGGAAATTATTCTGAAGTCATATCATTAAAGAATTTTAGCAATGTGAAAGCTGTACTTGGGAAATTCAGTTAAAAAATGCTAATATTGGAAAAAAAAGATTGAGGTGAATATCATAATGAATGTGGATGCCGTAGTTTAAATAAAGCAGTATCAATGAAGGAAATGTTTTAACTTTTGTCAATAGGAATTGCTTAAATATATTGAGTTTCAGAATTGTGTTAGTGGGAATCAGAGCAAATGTGTAAGACGTATATTAGTATCTTTATAAATCGAACCGTACATGTTTGCTCTTGTTTTCCACCCACATAAATCTGAAATTCAAGATCTTAAAGCAATTGCTATTGACAGAGATTATAACCCTTCTATCATAGATGCTGTTTTATTTAAACTACAGCATCCCTGTTCAGTTCACCCCAATCTTTTCTATTCCCAATATTAGCATTTTTACACACATCCACCGTAATTTCTTGAAAACGATTCTCAACAGTGTAAAAAGAATATTACGTCTTCATCAAACATCCATCACTCATAGTGAACTTATAATCATAACAATCAACAGTGTAAAAAGAACTTAAAATATCATCTGACTACCACCATTCACTGTGTGAACTTGAAATCATAAACTCTGATGAACTCATCTTGCTCATGACAATCAAAAGTGTAAATAGGACTCAAACAATCATGTAACTAGCACCATCTAATGTGAACTCTAAATCATAAGCTCTTATGAACTCACAAATACTGAGACTAATGTGAACCTATAGTAATGCAATTATGCAACAGCCTAATGGCCTCATTTGTAATTTTTTTTAATTAAATCTGCAGAGCAGGGCATGTAGAACTTAAGCCATATGGAAGGCCTCACTGCTTGATTGAATTGAATTGTGTATGTGGTCATCGAGCAACATCATTGCATTATTTTTTGAACTGCAGTGGAATCCTTACATCATATTATCATATAAGAAAATCTTCAACAATTTCTTTGTCCCAGTAATTCTCTGTGGTATTATCGAAACCATTTTTTTTCAAAAAATAATTGAATGTGTCAGACTATTAGAAATCTACCACCATTTGTTTCAAAATGTTTTGCCTTTTATACATGATGAGGAAGATTTATTTTAACAAAAACACGGTTACCATTAATTCAAAAGAAATTCTTAGCCACCAACAACACGAATGTACCATAATTGAACTATTGCATGAACAATAGAACTTTTGTATATAATTATATCACATTCATCATAATTATTTACTATTTTACCTATTTTAGATATTTTGCATTATTCTTAAACTTATAAACCTCTTACTAATTTAGTAAATAAATATGTAGTCTTTTAATGTATTTTTGCGGAACGCTCAGCATTGCAGCGAAATTGAGCTTCTGCCGCTCCAACAAGTTATAAATCCTATTATCTATAATTTCATTATTTTATTAATTACAAAGATCTAAATTTTTCACGGGAAACCCAGAAAAATTGAGCTTCCCATTGTAAATATATTGTATTCATATTGTATTAAATCTTTAAATTGCCAATCGGCTTTCCCTACGGGTTTTTAGATGCATTCCACTGGATGGTGCTGGCGAGTGCGTAAGTCATTTGGTAGGCATCGCTATCCAGCTGACTCTCTTGAATCTCTTGGTTGAATTGAATTGAATTGTATTTCAGCAGTTTGTAGATTTCTTTGATTTTTGGTAGGTGGACATGATTAGAAAAACTCGAAAAAATTGCCTCATCTCATGCACATTAATATTTTGTGAACAAATGACAATCTGTTTACAGTTGAAGAATCCTTTAATGAACAAAATGGGCTAGTGCAGAATCTTTCTGAAAAATCATTTTTCTCTCAATGTTATTTCCGATTGATTTAACATCATTTTCCACAAAAACAAGTATACACTTTGTATATGACATTATCCCACTCCAAATCAGTACAGATCGGGGATAACTTTAATTTTTTTAAACAAATATACTTTAAAATGTATGCAGATTTTCTTGCATTATGTTTAAATTTAACAATAGAATTATAATATGACAAAAACGAAAAATTACTGATTCAATAAATCACCATTCTTTCAAAATACTTGAATCTATAACAAAAATTAAGTTTTGTCTGATATATCAAAGTAATTTTTCTTATAGAATTTTATATTTGTAATGATGGTAATTCGGTTAAAAGTTATTTACTTTATATAGTTATTCCCAAATATTTTCTTTTCTTTATTTATTTGATCTCGGATTCATTACAGAAAACAAAATATCTGTTATTATTTTTAACTGTTTTTTGTCCCACCCAACTGCATAAACAACACCTGTAGATAAAGCAGATTCTTAAAGTATTTAATAGATCAATAGAAATTTCCCAAAATTTAAAACTCCTGTAATTAATCGCAAAATAAATGGTCGCAAAACGATAATGGTTTATACTCTTTGATAACAGAAATATGCTTTTACCGCTGTCTGAACGAAGTTATTCTCGACTACTAAAAAATAGATGCTAAACTGATGCTGTTTACATAAAATCAACAAATATCTGTTTCTAATTAATCATAAAATTTAACACACGCAGAAATCTGAACGAAAAATAAGTAGTTAAGTTATTTATCCAAAAATCTTTAAAAAATCTTATGAAGTAGAATTGAGATTCAGTATTATTTTGTATTTTGTATTAAACTAAAAATTAATTATTTTCTTCACAAACTTGATTACTTAATTGAAAATAAAGCTTTCTTTAAAAACGATTTCCGGATATACAAAGATTACGAAATTAACTTTTGAACTACCTACATTTTTATTAGTATTTTCATACTGTAATCACAGAATTCATATTTAATATTTTTATTGCAACGAAAGAAAATATCTCAGTATAAAATTAATATTTTTCGCCTATATTTTCGAAAAATACGAGTAGTAACAAAATATGCACTTAATTATAAAAACACATCGTTCTACTGCTTGGCAATTAAAATTCTTGTACTTCCGATGAGGTAGCAATTAAAAGTTTTGCGAAAACATGAAAGAAATTGATTATAAGTTTTTAAAATGTATTTTATAGTCTTAATAGATTAAAAAACTTATTAAAATTTTGTTTTCAACATGCTCTTAATTTTTCTGTAATAATTATTTTTCATTTTTCCAACGAAATAATTTTTTAAGCATTTTAGGAGGCGAATTTAAAAAAAACTGAATTGCTAAAATAGGATTTATCTATTAAATTTCTGCTATGTTTTTGTATGTAGGAAAATAATTAATATGCAAGACAAAATTTTAAAAATTCTAAAAAGTGGAATAATTTTTTTAATTTTACTTGCACTTTAAAAGACTGATTCTTGATGCATAATAAATTACATTTTTTTTTATTTATTTTATTTATTTATTTATTTATTTACTGTAACAGTAATTTATACTTTGGTATACATATTTTTATTATTCTTAAAGATTATTAAAGAAATAACTTTCTGTATTATCTAGAATAATATACAGATGCAAAAAATGTGGGTAAAATAGGGTAAGCCGCATATTAGAATGAAACCGAATATCTTAGTTTTGGCTCAAATGGGGAAGCGCTCTAGCGGGTAATGGTTTATTTAACTCTAGTAAATTGTGCCTCAAGCAAGATCATTATGTGGCCATTAAGATATCTTCATACTGCATTTTGTGTAGTTTCGTTTTAATTTATTCTAATATGAATACATTGAAATTTACTGACTCATTTTCTATTATTGTTTTTATCATATTTAATAAAAGTTTATTTTCCGCAATTAAACCAATGCTACTATTTTTGGCTGGTTTCTTACGGATAGATTCAATATTTTTTTTTCCTTCTGAGAGTAAGATTCTCCCCTTTTTTGAAATTTCTCCAGTTGAAATGAAAATAATTATCCTTTTGTATATATATGGTAGTTCATTACACTTAAAACATTGTTAGTTAATTTCTTTAGTTAACTTTTAAAACATAAGAATTTGCTCTTTTAGAAAAGAAAGTCTAAATATTTTCATTTCCTATAAGATTGATCGTATTGTATGCGGTCTTAAATACATTGGCGAATGATTGGACTTTTTAGAAAAGCATTTATTATGAAAAATATATGAACAAAATATATTTTTATAAAGATATTACTTTACAAATGTAAATAAAGGGTTTATACGTAAAGTTTCATTCAAAACCACAGGAAATTCAAACGTTCAGAAGTAGCTAATAATAAGGTATCCGACTTTATCCTACTTTGCCCGTACATAATTGTACATAAAAAATAAGAAATATGTAAGAAACAAATTTATAAAACAGTATTTTTTACAAATGTACATTAAAAAAACACATATATTTATATGATTTTCTCGGAATCTCTATATCTATTTGTGATGGATCGACTACTCTGATCATATGAGTTTTGAATGAGAACATAGTTTTTCTCAACTAATTGTCCATGTGCGTAGAAGTTGATCAAGGCTATATTTCTTTAACTTTCGACGAATGGCTGTGAAACTTCTGAACTTGTGAGTTTCTGCTTTTAATCGATATTTATGCAAATTGTTATAGCTGGTCAATAGGTGTTTGAGTATATAGGCTTCGGAAGTGCGTTTGGAAGTCGGAAATTGGGTGCAGTCCTTCTTCTATGAGAGTACGTTTAGATTCTGCTATTGAGTCATGAATCTGTAGCTGAAGAGCGTATAAGCAGTTGCATTAGTCTAGACGGACATATTAAGATAAGTGTTCGACTAGTCTACAGCGTGGAGTTGGATTCTTGCTGAAGGCATCCTGACTTGTTGTTATCTTCAAAGCTTTAAGTTCGTTTTGAATTTTTGTATTAAATGTATTGAAGTTTTCTTTTACTGAGTACAGTTTTGGGAAAGTTGAATTTTTTTGGTGTAAGGTAAATTTTGTAGTATCCTTTCTCAAATCACAGCCCGATTAAGTTTCAATAAACTAGACTTTTTTTAACTTTACCTCTTGTGCTCTCCTTTAAGACTGAGCGGCCTGGTTCACTCTTACTAACAGCAATGGCTGTTACGTATTAAGATAAGATATATATATATTATATTTGTGAAGAAAATAGAGCGATTATACAAACATGTAGAAATAATTATTTTGATACATTATATGCATTTTGTATGCACAAAGTTTAATAACCTAACAAAAATTGAATCGAAGCTAACGAAAAAGAAAAGCTACCGCAGTGCTTTAAGCGTATCTTTTTTTACAGACCGTAGGAGTCACGTGATGCTCGAATGCACCAATGGAGATGTACGAAAAGAGCATCACGTCACTCTAGCGGTCTGTAAAAAGAAATAAGTAGAATTCATCAAGGTAGCCTGTCTTTTTCGTTAGCCTCGCATTGAATCATATCAGTTGAAATTTTCCAACTGGGAAAAACATGTCCAGGACAAGTATCGGACCACGGACCTCTTGGCTGAAGCTGCCAATGCTCTGCCAACAGAGCTATCCTGGGCGTATCTGGAGAACCTAATTAGCGCAACTAACCTTACTAATCTTAGCTCCTGCTCTGATATCTGAATCAGCTCAACAGAATAAGTCGCAGGTAATGGAGATACAGTAAACGCTGGATACCTAATTATACTAGTTTAATTTTAACACAACTATTGTAATTAGTAAATAAATCATGTGAGTTGTAATTTTCGAACTAGATGGAAAATGTCCAGACAAAGATTCGAACCAGGGCCCTCTTGGCTGAAACAACCAATTCTATGACAACTGAGCTATCATGGACGAATCAAGAGTACCTAATTCCCAAAGATAACCTTATTGATCATGACATCTGTTCTCATAACTGAATCAGCTCAACAAAATAAATCTTAGTTAATGGAGATCCAGTAAACGCTAGATAAGTAATTACACGCGATTAAGTTTAACACAATTGTTATAAATGGTAAATAATTCATATGTGTTGTAATTTTCGAACTGAATGAAAAATATCCGGATAAGGATTCGAAACAGGGACCGATATGTAGGCAGAAGACTGACAACTTCCACCAAGAGATCTCTGATTCAAATCCTGACTTGGACATTGATCGCCCAGTAGGAAAATTACAACTCATGTGATTTATTTACCAATAATTATGTTTAAACTAATCGAGCATAAACACGTATCCAGCGTTTACTGGAGCTCCATTACCTGCGATTTATTCTGTTGAGCTGATTCAGATCTCATACCAGGTGCTATGATCATTAAGGTTAACTGGATGAATTATTTCAGCCATATTCGTCCGGGATTGCTCAGTTGGTAGAGCATTGGCAGCTTCAGCCAAGGAGTCCCGTGTTCAAATCCTGGCCTGGAGTTTTCGTCCAGTTGGAAAGATTACATCTCAAATGATTTCATTACCAGTTAGAATAATTGTGTCAAAATTAATCTGGTATAAACAATTAGTAGGAGCCCATTTGTCATCCCCTGGTAGACTTTGGGAAGATTAGATAGGAGGGTGATTTTATTATTCCCAACGTTCACCAGATGAATAATTTCGATCTAAAAGGTTAGCTGCGATAATTTGGTCATCCATACAAAAGTCCTCAAGGCTAAGATCGTCAAGTCCTGAATCTCCAACAAAAGTGTTTAAGAAGTCTAATAATAAAATATAGACCCAAAAATGTTAATAGCAATGTTAAACCAATAATTTCGTAGAAAATCTTAAATAGTATAACTACTTGAATCAAAATACTTGTTATAGTCTCTTATAACTTTAAGTCTTTTCATAATTTTATTCCATACATTTTCATTCATCATGAAATAACTATAAATTGTTATTTGATGGAACAAAAATATTTTAGTCACCATGTTAAATGTAAGATTGTAAACAGATTTTCTGTAAATATTTTATTGCTTCATGAATAAGCATGTAACATTAGCAAATTATGGAATAGAGTAATATAATTTCTTAGTTTCACAACTTCTCTGGAAGACTTTTATATATAAGAACTAAGTATGTAGCTATTTAACCACTACATATTTTCTTAGTCATTTTTTTGTGGAATTTCTTTTTGTCTCACAAACAGTTACATAACTTTATTTCTAATAATCAGACTTTATTAACACGAGTACTCTTATAATCCATCAACGTTAGTAATAATAATAACATTCCTTCAGTATTAATAGTAACAATAATTCAATAAATGTTTAACTAGCAATAACAATATAATATATAGTAAATAATATAATACATAATAATAATAACAATAATAACAATAATCTATAAATTATAATACCATCACAGTCAATAATTAGGAACAGTTGATTGTTTTTCAAATGATATTGGCTAAGTAAATATTTATATAGCATAAAATTTGATTTCTTATTGTATTTTTCAAATAAGAAAGTGGCTTTCTTTCATCAAGAGACACGAGCAAATTTTTTTCTACATCGTGACTATACATCTATAAACTTCTCCATTGTTGGCTTCAGTTTCTACTTTCCGATCTTTAAACTCGTTCCACAATTTGCAGGGAACTGCAATATTGATTGACATAATTCTGGTAGCAAGACGATTTTCATACGAGAAATAATTGTGCTTATAGCAATTAAAAAGTAAATATCAGCAACTGCCACATTGAACAAAAGCACATTTTATTATTGTTTACTTTCGAAGAGCCTTCCCCACAGATAATCCTGTCGACGTATTGTTGTATTCTGCATTTTTTCAGCTCCATCCAGCAGTCGATGAGAAAATATGGCAAATATATCAAAATTTATTGCAGTCGTATTATGCCATTTAACCAGTAGTAGTCGAGTAAATGTAGGTAGAAAAAAAACACGATTGCAGTGAAATCATTATATTTAAAACTAATCATCATTAAATTTCGGGGGAAATGCTCTCTGTAATATAACGATAATCTTAACAAATCTCCATTTTAAAGAACATCATTTTTTATTAGACACCAACGACAGAAGCATTTTATTTTTGACACTCACTTTGAAGACAAAATCTCTTCTTCTTCTCTCTGTCAGTCCATTTTAAGGAAAGAAAATTTACAGTCAACCCGGCGCTGTCAGGTTCTGATAAAATCTTGTTACCCGGACTGTGGAGTGAAAAAGGACATAATAATAATGTCGGCTCGAGTCCTACATTGAATCAGATAAACTTTATTTTACCTGAACTCGACCTAATACAGTTTGTGTCGCGTCTAATTTAAGATAGTTGTCTATATTCTCGAGTGGTTTGAATATGGATGACTATTATGTTTTCTAGTTGAAATTTTATTCTTGTAGCTTGGGTTCGTTTTAACATGATTTTTATAAAGACTAGAATATTATTTCAAATGAAAAATTACACGTTATTATGAATGAGTCTTTATATCTGTTCAATTTTTATATGAACGTAAAATTAATATGAAAGATATGATTATATTCAATTTTTCTATAATTGTATCAAGTTGTAGACCTATTTTCTTTGATTTCGGGTTTCAGATCCGAATGAATGCCAACGAAATCATTTGTCAGGTTACGTCGGGTTGTGGGTCCAAGGACTTTGTTTTTGTCCGGTTACCGTAAGAATACGGGTTGAAAACAAATATAATTTCAGTCAACCATCATTCATGTTCAAACATTCAATCATGTTCATGAAGTATGGAACCGGATTCGTACATCACTCTAGTTCCAAGCCGTCACGTGTTGTGACAAAATCTGATAAAGTCTGGTTACTCCCTTGCATGCAGGCTTCTATTCCAAACTAGACTAAAAGTAAATACCTCTTACCCAACCGGATCAGATCGTGTTCACGAAAATCAGGTCATCCGACCGCTAATCCAAATATAATATTATGCCCTCCCCCCAAAACAAAATCGATCCAATATTTCTGGATTAGATTTCCAATAAAATCAAGTCACCCGACACGGTGCAGTGTCGTCACAAATGTCACAAACTAGTAGCAAAACCAATTTCCACTCGAGCAATTCGGACCGGATTCGAGTAAAATCTGGTCACTCTGTCCGATGCAAATTCGTAACAAATATCACATTTTTCACATTGAAGTCGCACGGTGACTTCAGAAAGTAGTCACCTTGTGAAGTCACAGAAAGGCTTGAAAAGGGACATAACGACTTCACAATTTCACATTCAGATCACAATGACTTCATATCCAAGCTACATGACACCACATCGACGGTCACAATGTTTTATGGCTATACATATATATATATATAGTACATCATTGTCCTGTGAAATTATATTAGGATACCAAATGATTCGATACCAATCATTCGGTCAAGTACTTTGGAAATGTGCAGGTTTAAAAAATGGCTTCTCAGATTTTAAATTAATGTTTAATCGTCGCAAAACACCTTTCAATAGAGTAAATTTTTAACATAGATCGAAAACTACTTTATGGAATGATCTGTAATTTTAGATTCGAATTTTTAAAGATTATAAAATTCGATTTATGTTAAACATCTATAAGTTACAATTCATATTTGTTTTCGAAAAATAATTTAGAAATTATATTTATTATAAAATATTTCTTTAAAATATATATGAATTGTATCCTATGCATTTTTAAACAGAAGTCGATATCTGGAAAATTCAAATATGCAAATACAAAATTAAAGCAGATTCCGACAAGTAGTTTTTTAGTTTTGCTTAAACATCTATCCGCATTTTAATCTGTTTTGCAACGATCAAAAATTTACTTAACATGAGGTGTTCTAAATTTAAACCTCCATAATTCTGAATCTCCCTGAGCCATTGAGTTGCCGTTTGGTATCCGAAGGTAAATCGTATCGGACAATGAAGAATTTCATATCAGTATTGAATTTTTTTCCGTTTGGTTATACGTCTATACGTAGATGTCCCCGTAAGCAAAGTTAAATAGTAAACTTAATTAATAGACATTATTATTATTCGATTCGTACCAATCATATTTTTATAGGATGATTTTCGGCAGATTTACTATTGGGTGATAGATTTTTTAAACGACTGTAAAACAAAAAATAGAAATCTTTTAGAATATAAAATTGGAATCATCGAATTTTCTCATCGAATATATATTTGGCTGAATGATTGAAAACCGTAATTTTAATGCTGCAGATTGTATTTAATATATATTTTAAAAACAATATCATTTAAATCAATATTATTTCAATTTAAATCAATATTGTTTCATTCCAGCGCTTTAAACCTGATTTAAAAATATTACAGAATCATAATAACGTTTTAACATGGTTATAGAAATAATTGTCAAATGCCATAACCTGTAAATCAGTGCTCTATAGTAATTTGAAAAGCTTCAAGTGTTTGTTATTCGCTTGGGAACATATACTGTTTGACAGAAAATCATTGTATATGAAGTGCTTTCCCAAAAGCATTCTGAGATTCCTGTAGTCATGGCAACATAATCATTGGTGATTAATTAGATACAGCAAAATTCAACAAGTGTTCATTTTTGCATAAATGTATGTTATGAAGTCACTTTTACGAATATCTTCAGCTTACAATATTTTAACACTCTTAATTTATTTTTTTATTTAGGTCCTAATATTTTACATAAAAATACATTTTGCGTTTTCTACAACATTATTCCTATCATTACATTGTCATCATCCTACTTTTTACATTATGATTTTCATTACAGATTCAGGTGTATTATTCAAAACAACATTTTTTTTGAAGAATTATAAAATTCTGCTTAACAGACAAAGAATAGAAAACTTATGCCCCTATTTAATTCTATCGAGAAATATAATATAAAAAAACTGAACAAAAAACAGTTTATATTGACAGATTTGTTTTAGAAATTAATATATATATATTACTCATTTATCGTTAAATATACTTTTTAAAATTACATTTCGAATTTCAAATTTCGTAATTCTTTCTTTATACATGCGAGATATTTGATATCTATTATTGATTTGTGTATCACAACAATTCTTCTGAAGTAACTCGCACCGAAAACCATTTAAAAAATTAAATAATATATATAAAAAAATAGTAATAAATACAATAAAACAAATTTGGCAGAACAGGTTTTTTTTATTATACATTCACTTAAAATGAAAAGCTGATCAATATCATTAAAACAATGTATTACAGAAACAACTCTATAATTAAAGTTTGAAATAAGTTTTCTAAACCTTCCGTCAGTAATAAACGCCTTTTGCAAGGTTCTTGTCTCTAACCAACATTATTTAAAATATATAATGATATCTTGTTAGAGAATGGACGAGGAAATCACATAAAATGGGTATGAAATTGAATGATAGTAAATATATCCAACACTTATTATTCGAAGATGATCAAGTCATCATAGCAGAAGATGAAGAATCCGCCACATAGATGTTTTGCAAATTAAATGATACATATGATGAATGGTGATTACAGATAAATATGAGTAAAACTAAACAACAAGTCTGAAAGCTGATATTTTATTGGATGATAAAAATATAAACACAGTTGGGGATTTCAAATGCCTTGAAACTATCAAGGAGGAATTTGCCAAAGAGATGTAGAAAAGAATAATTAATGAAGGCAAAAAAGCAATTGCACAGTTAAATTCTGTTCCATGGAGTACTAATATTCTCTTCAGTACTAAAGATTAGTTTATGGTGCAATAATGCACATACTTTTACACTATGGTTCGGAGACATGGTCTTTAAATCTCCCCCGAAACAAAGAAGGACCTTTTAGCCAAAATAGACTTCTGCCATTGATCATCAAGAACATTAAAGGTAGAAAAATAAAATTTTCAAGAATTTGTGAAATCATGCAAGTCAAACAGAATGTTGTAATGACGATCGCACATAGTAAGCTTAGATGGTGCGGACATGTTTGCAGAATTAAATACGATAGCCTTCCAAATAGCTTTTTAGAATGGAGCCCGAAAGTGAGATGAAGGAAGGGCTGAGCAAGAATGACTTCGAAAAATTCTTTCAGTTATCAGTCTTTCAGTCTCTGAGTCATTGAAGGCGTTACTTTACTGCCCGAGAGGAAATGCTCAGACAAGGAATCAAGTCTGCAGAGCAATAAGTGTCCCCCCGATTCCCTTTATTGAGGTTTAAAAAATACAAAATACAAAATCCGTCAGTAAGAGCGACAGAGTGCAGTGTGGTGAACATAATGAATATATGAAAATAACGGAAACAATATTTGTGAAAAAGAAAATAGTATAAAATACTATCACTGCCGGATAATACAAAGCTCCGATCCGACAATGGACAGTGAATAAGGGGGTACACGAGTCCCTGGCTCAGTGATGGATTAAGGTAGAACGGTTACATAGAAAGTTAAAGATGTTTTTAAGCTTTGAGAGCAAAGCCGGACGCGATAAAATATTAGCCAACGAATCGTCTGGATGAACAAAGGCCAATTATAGAAGTAATATAAGGCAATAGCGAGATCACCGCACTCACAAAGAGGAGGAAGGGCTTTTTTAAACTAAAAAAAGTAAGCCCCAAAGAGACAATGAACGGTAAGGAAATCTGTACTGTAGGGAGTGAGCAGGAGAAAATTGAAGGAAACTACTGAGACCAGATCATTGCTATACAATTAAACTATATCGCCGTAACCGAACGTACTTCACCGCCAGTTTTTGGTTCTCAGAACCCTTGCGGGCGATCCACCTGGAGGGACCCGGTTTACTCGGCACACCTCACACGCAGGTCAAAATGGGGAGCACCGCCACCTGCGCATCACTCCACTATCCCAAATGATTGACGACACAGGTCGCTGCGATTTTCGTGGATTTTTAGAACTCTTAGGACTCCAACACTTTAAATTTGGTGAGAATCTGGAGTCCACCGACAGCTACGGAGCCCGAAACCCAAGAGGAAATCGAGCCCTAGGCCTTATGCCGAGCTTCCCTGACAACTATTATTGTACTGCAGACTTCTTACACACAGCTCCTATCAATGTTAAAAATCAACTCGTTAGCATCGGCGAAGAAATATGTACCTCTGGCTTGCTCGGTAGGTGGAGAAAAACGCCATACCTTGACCCAACTTACGCATCGGGCCGCAGGGTTGGAACCTCCCTGCCCCGAGTCAGTACCGAGGATTGCGTCATGCCGCCTCAAGCACTAAGCAAACATCACTACGGAACCACAAGCAATGTTTGCCGTTCAGAGTCCGTCCTCGACACCGACTATCCCTGTATAAACTTGGAAACGGTCCTTTCACATTTACTAGCCGTTGCCCCTCGTGTAAACCACCCGGATCTAGTCCGGGCACGAGGGGTAGGCTAACGAGCCTCTTTTTACCACCTAACCGAACCGAATGACAACACTAGAGCTTCGACCTTGGAATTATCATATGTCGCTAACCCAAGGATCCGAAAGAGGCCCCCTGCTAACGCATCCAAGGTCTCTAGTTTAAGGTTTTAAACCTCCTAAAGTCGATAACTGACACGTAAAGAGGGGTGACCCAGATTCTGTGGTAATTACCCTCCTCTTTCTCCAGGAGGAAGCACATGGAGGTTGTGATTCAACCGTTTACCTGCCCCCATCTTATCGGAGCACAGCTCGCAATGCCAGACTCCCGGTCGTCTTCCGCACTTAACCTCTTCGCTACTGAAAGAAAAATAATTTTTGGAAAAATGTTAGAATAGGTTTTTTACCTATTTTGGCTTCTAATATGATAGTAATAAAATAATTTTAAAAATTGATGTACCAGGGTACCAGTAAGTGGAGGTCCACGTATGTGGACCTTGGAACTCAACTGCAAAAAAGTTCAAAATTTCGGAAAAACATTTTAAACGTTTGTTTCTTTTTTAAATTGAAAAAATAAATGTGTTTTTAATGTAACATAATTAATTATTAGTTGTTATTGCTTTAAAAGTATTAAATTAATTAAATTGTAAATCTCAATATTTTAAAATATTTTTTGTGGAGAAATATATTTAAGAAATGACTATGAAACTCAAATTTTATTACTTTATTTTTTACTAAGTGTGAAATTTTTCAAAACGATTATTTTTCAAAAGGCATAAATAAACGTTACACTTTATACACATAACTTGTTTTGGATTTACATCCTTTCAAACCACACTTAGACGCATATTTGCAGTCTAAAAATCTTGGCAAGTGCCCTACATTGTCCAGACGGATTTCCTTATAAAGTATGTTAACAACTTTTTTTAAACAACTAATTTCTGACACATTTCTGAACTCATTTTAGTTCGAAAGCGCATGAAATTGACAGGTATTTTTATTCAGAAACTACGTAATTCAAATACGTCTTCCAATTCTTGGCAAAGTTTTGACCTTCCGAAAATGCTCTTAAAATCGATGTTTTGAACCGAATTCCCAACGCGTCAGACTAATAAAGAGAAAATAAACTTGTCGTTACTTGACAAGAATCGCTCATAACTTTATAAATAATTTATTTATCAAAAAGGAAAACGTGCTTCGATTCCAAATCGCTGCAATAATCTGGGCTGCCACTTTTATGCATTTACGTTTAAAAATGTCCCAGGAGATGTGTCAGTCATTTTCGCGTTGTTGACCAGGGGATTTGAAAACATCTTAATTTAGTTATTTATGTATGATATAAATATTTTTTACTAGAGAAAATAATTGTATCTATTTAGTCCACATATTAGAACAACATATCTGAATTAAAACATACATTATTTAACTGGTTAAAATCATAACTGATGATTAAATTTTAGTTTGAAGAAAATAATTAATTTTAACAGTATTAAGTGATGTTTTGCACATTTAAAAGTAAACAGCTATTAAATTCCTATTATGTAGCTTAAAAGAATATATAAGAAAAAGTACATATGCATTATTAATATAAGTTAAATTTTAAAAAATTCAAAAGTTTGCCTAAATAACAAGGAACCAGTACAAGGAAATATTTTAATATTTTATTATTATTATTATGTATTATTTATACAAGAAAGACTATTTTGCAATTAATTATCTTTATCAATTAATTATCTTAATTATTTTAATTATCTTTATCTATTTTCAGTAAAAAATGCATTATATATCTAGAAATAGTCTCCAATATGTCCATATATATTCAATAAAATTTCATAATTTAATCTGCATTAATTAATAATTAACCCAATAAATATATAAAATCCACTTAATCTAGTTTAAATTACATATTCAGTTTTAAAAAACGCCAATTTTGTGTTAATTAAATATAGGGGGCTTTAATATTATTTCTAAGTACGATAACAGTAGCCCCTGAATTTAAGCCTATTTATACTCTTTGAGTACTGAGATCCACATATGTGGAACTCAACAAAATGATAATTTTAAAATTAAAAACGTCACCAAATAAACAAAACAAAGTTATCTAATGAATATTTATAATGTTTTTACCAATATAAAAAATAATGACATTTTAATTAAAATTTTAATATAGATAATTATTACTTACTTTTACGCAATCGCTGAGTTGACGGCATTTTCGAAAACCGACTGTTTAGCCATGAAAATAAGTCAGGTGCTGACATGTGTTGGATTTTTTTTAAGCTTAAACTGTCACAAATGTGAATTGAAAATCAAAATTTATATACTGTGAATGGTTTTATTACCAAGAGCTAAGATCCAAAGTCCACAAATGTGGACCTCAGTAGCGAAGAGGTTAAGCGGATGATTCAGAACCATCTGGAGAGACTCGCTCTCCAGATGTGGGAAGTATTGTTGTGATATAGTTTCAATCTCCAAATGGAGTATGTTACTTTTAGTGAAGTCACTCGTAATAGAATAATAGTGAAGAATCGTAATAAAAATGGGTGCAATACATGTTAAGATATTTAGAGCATCACTAGAAATGGTTCTATAACCCCTGGAAATTTGCAAAAGAAAAATACTTTGTAATGAAAATAACATATTGCGTGCTGCTTTTGTAAGATTATCCCCAAATAGCTGTCCCAAAGATGATAATTTTTTTTTCTACATAAGGGAGTACCAAATTTTTCGCGTATAGTTTTTTAAAACACAAGATTTAATGGTTACTTTAAAATCTTGTTCTTACTTAACACCTTGAGTCATGATAAAATTTACCAGTTTGAGTTTAAAAGGTAATTAATGTGAGAGAACCAGTTCCAATGTTGATCTATCGCTAAGACTAGAAGTTTAAGGTTAGGGATATGACGGACGCTAGTGCCATTTATTTTGATGGTGGGTTTCTTTTAAGTTTATACGGCTTTGCAAATGTAAGTGCTTGGGATTTAGTATTTCAAAATTGGAGATACAATGATTCCAACAACTGACAGAAAATGGGAAGATCCGAATAAGCCTCCAACTCGCACTCCAAATGCCGAAATCCGGAGAAAATAATGCTGAAGTCATCCGCAAACGCAAAAATCAAGTGCCCAACTTTTTCAAATTTTGAAAGAAGGACATTAGCGATGAGGAGCCAAAGAATTGGCTCCAGATAGGAACCTGGAGTACAACCGTCCTTTGTGGATGAGTAGAGATTCCCGCATCCCAGTTAACCTGAATTCTACTCTCAGAGAGATAAGAACAAATGACTCAGCAACATTTCCCGGAAAATTAAGAAAGCTAAGTTGTAAGAGAATCTCCTTCCACTCAACATTAACAAAAGCACCTTGAATTTCAAGGAAGATATGTATTTACCTTCACTAACTTTAAAAGCGCAAGTAGACTATATTACAGAAAGAGCTTTTTCTCATGATCTGCCCTCTCTGAACTCAAGTTGCCTATTATATAATAAGCTGTTTGATCCAAGCAAAATAGAAAGACGAAAAGCAATTACTTTTACAGTGATTTACTTAACAGCTGAAGCATGATATCGAACGATAAGAACCGGGTATAAATTAAGTGTTGTTATTACCCTAGACCAATGCAAAACTGGAAAAATGCATGCTGGAAAAATGCATGCTGGAAAAATGCAAAAACAAAATATCAAAAATCATTTTGTTAGTCGAGGAAACCGACTCCTTTCTGGAAATTCCTATAGATGATAATGATTAATATAAAACTTTATTGTTTACAGTATCGCCTATTTGGACGAAGTGTTAACAATCATTACATTAAAAAATTGTATCCCTTTCAATAAACGGTATACACAATACACTGTTAAAAATGTCCGTTCAACATTGAACCACGATATGTGGTAAAATAATGAGAAGTTCAAAATTATGGTACTTCTTAAATTTCAAAAACACCACTGCATGGTATAACCTGGGAAACAGCGCTTAGTTGAAACAAGTTTTGGTTCTCTTTTTACTGTAGATAAAATTAATAATATATTTATCGAAACCTAATCGATCATTCCGAGAACCACCAAAACATCGATTGTCGGTCGCGACCCAAATTTTGGGAGAGCTGTATTACTAGACAACATTTTTGCTATAGCCAAATTATGTTAGGTTTTTTTTTTCAAAATTACTATTTTCTACCCCTATTAAACAAATATAAATCATTTTAGGAAAATAAAACAGATGAATTATGAAGATTATTATTGTATATTGAACATTTAAAACGCAATTTTCCAATATTGTTAAATTGGCGCATTCTTGTCTGTTACATAAGAGGCCGATACAAAATCCCTCCAGCTACTTTTAAGCAAGAACTATCTTTATATGATAATTATTTTAATTATTTTTGATCACCCAAAATGCTAATTATTTCCAACGTTTGAGAAATATTGTTAAAAATTTTTTTGACTTTTTGTGTATTACAAAAATGTCCTTGAACATGTGATGTACCACCAGAAGAACATAATGCAACTTCGCTCCCCTATATTTCGAAAGTTTGCAACTCGGCAACTCGGCATCCCATTAACAAAAGATGTGGGTATAAAAACAGAGCTAGTTTATAGATAAGCCTACGAAAGTGGGTGGAAAATGGAAAGTGAGAGAGATATTTTGAGTGCTTTATTTCATATCCGCAGAATCTCCAATACTTTATTTTAATCTTAAAAATTAAAATGGAAAATGTCGGGGAAAAAGCAATAATTATGTAATACTTTATAGGATTCGTTTAAAACAGGAAAAAAAACATGAATTTTTGTTTACATTCCTGAAATGGGTCCTTCCAATACATGTGGTACATGTGTGGTAATAATAGTAATGTAACTTTGTATAATAGTGGTAATATCTTATAATAATAGACTTCATCTTTAATTATATTTGGTACCTTTAGTAATTGCCCTTTATTGAACTAGGTTTTCAACTTATCTATTCGACTGTGATTTATACTTTTTTAAATTTTACAATGTTAATTCGATGTGAGAATACAATTTGAGATTTAAACATGAAATTTTAATATATTATTGTTGGCGTGTCAGAGAAAGTGCCAATGCACTTCTCTGAAAGAAGAGGTGCGAGAGCCTCAAGAGAGGTTCGACTTCTAGAGCTGGTCTCCTAATTTTGAACCAATTCCAGATGAGAGACCTGCATCTGGATTGGCACCCCCAGAGGTAACGCTTATATAGAACATGGAGGACTTTGGAGCCACGAACAGATTTAACGTGCACCAGCTCCCATTAACGCACATGGTCCCACAGCAGAGGCAGACGAAAGAGGATAGACGATGCACCCTCCCAACCATTGACCTTGGTCGATGCTGCACGGCTTTCGGTGATCTTACGAGAACCGAGCTTTTACCGTCCGCGCCACTGCGGGACAAAATATATTATTAATTTTGTTTTAGGTATGTAATCATAATGTAAGTAGATTTTACATATGTAGGAGCAGTCATGATTAAAATACTTTAATTTTTAGTGATATTTATATCGTGATATTCATAAAAAGATTTTAACTATAAAAATCCGTAAACTGGTTTCATAAAATTCACAAAAACATTTTTAGTTTATATTATTTTCCATTTTTTAATGTTTCCGTTTTTAATGGGAGCTTTTGGGGTTTAAAATTCCTTCCATATTTAAAAATTGATAAGATGCATATAAAACGTATTGTTTTAAGATGAATATACGATACATAAAAATAAAAACAGTTAAAAATTTTCAATTGTTTCAAGCAGTTATGATAAAAGTCCCATCCTAAGTATAAAATATATCAGGAAAAGTGTGAAAAATAGTAGGAGCTAAGTTCGTTCTTCTGCTGTTTCCCCATGGTTTTATATTGATGTCATGATTTATGAAGGTACTCCTTTTATGAAGATTTGGAACATGTGATTGCTAAATTTATTGTGTCTTTTTATTGTGTCCGATTTTATATCATGTATTTCTTAAAACGAAATAAAAAGATACGTGAAAGTGCATTCTTAATAGGTTATAGAACGGCATTACTCATTTTATAAGTAAGAATGCTTCAAACCCATTTTATATGCAGATTAAGGCTGCACCACGAATGTTGTTATTGAATTCTAGCTATCGATATGTATTTTTATCAAAACTGATGAAATAGATATTTGAAAATGCGGAGAATAAATTCTAAGGATAAAATTAAAAAATGTTTTACAACTGTTTTTTCGTATGATTAGACATCGTCGATATTAATAGATTATTTCACGAATATGCATTAGTAGGAGTCGATGTATGCAAATATTGGATCCCCCTTGCAATTCCTTCACAAAATTAAGAGGTCACCTACATGAAATTCTATTTAATAAAAAGGAGGCCCTTTCACAAAATTTCATTTTACAGAAAAGGGTTTCCTCACAAAATTCCATTCCATAAAATCCAATTCTGTATAACGTTTCAATTCTTTACGTTTTGAAATGTATTATTTCCAACAAAATGAGCTCACCAAAGTAGAAAATTTTAGAATAAGATCTTAAAAAGTTAGTATTAATAAAAAATTTACTTGAATTCGATTTAACTGAATTTAATTTTTCTGTATAAATATTTACTTTTTACCCAAAAATAACTTTTTCTTTTACAAAATTGGGATCTAAGAAAAATGTTTGCATCGACTCCTGCGTTAATTTGTAACAATTTAAGTTTTCTCATATATTTGATAAATTAGTATCTTAAATTTTTTTAGTCCAGTAAAAATTTTCAAAAGTTGATACCCGTAATTAATTTCTTTTAAATTTTGACATCTCTCTAAGTTGGACACTGTTTTTAGGAACTACATATGTACAATTTTACTTGATACTACACTGAATTGTAATACTTTATAAACAAAATAAAATAACAGAGCATTTTTATGAGATATAATTCAGATTGTTTATTAATATATATAGAAAGTGGTACAAATTCGCCATTCAACCTTCATTATTATGAATTGATGATATATGGAAATTAGTATATGATTAACAAATGTTCGTGTTGCCATTTTAAAATTGTAGAATTATGTTCTCGTAACTGCACATTTATCGGTTCAATATTTCTCCTTCAGCTCACTTTCAACCACATTTTATTATCAATATCTTCAGTTCTTTTCATTGTCGTTTATCGATGCAGTTTCTAAGAACTAGTAAATCAGAAAATATACATTTAAACAGCGTACATATTGTAATAGAAAACATTTGAATCATAATAATTACAGAGATTTTTAATTACACTGAAGAAGTTCTTCTGAAACTGTACTACTGTAACATTTTTCAAAATGATAATTCACAAAATAATTCCCATTGATTTTTAATCCATTTTTATTCCGGTTTTCAATATGTTTAGACTTTCTTATATATATGCATGGTTCAGTAGAGGGCTATAAAAAAAAAATATTGTTTTCAAATCTGGATTATTATGAATGTTACCCACTATGTTTATCAAATTTAAAATGAATCTGTCTGAAATATGTTTAAGGAAATGTCATATATACAGTTTTCTAATGAAAAAAATAATCGAATACTATTTTTAACGTAAAATATAACCTATATTCTCAAAAAAATAATATATATTTTTTTAACTGTGAAGTCTCGAATCGGCTTCATTTTATCAGTGAAGACAAATGTATATTTTATTTCACAAAACTATGATAGATACTATCAGATGAAAAAGTATATTCTACCGAAGGGGACTGAAAAAACAGATAAAATTTCCCACTCTTTATGTTATAATACTTTCCTTAAAAAATAACAGGAGGCATTGTTAAGATTTATTTGAAAACTCGTAGAAAAGGGAATTTCTTTCTCATGCGAGTTATAATATTTTTTCCTTTCATGGTATTACATCAAAAAATGAAAGTTATTCCATTAGCCAAATCATAGTTCTATATTTTTTTCCCCTAAATACACTTGCTTGTTTTAACAGTATGAAATTTGAAATTTTATAACAAATTTTTTTAAAGTAGAATTTATATCTGGAAAAAGATAAGTTTATTACTGAAAAAAGCTCTTCTTGAAAATAATACATATAATTTATCAGAATGAAATAGAAGCAAAAGTTAGTTGCTTTATGTGGAGTATTTCTTAAAAATTACCACCTATATCTTATTTGTTACTTGTAAAGTTTTTAACCAAATGAAATTGAAGCAAAAACTAGTTGTTTTAGGTGAGGTATTTCTTAAAAATTACTACCTATATCCCATTTGTTACTTGTAAAGTGTTTACTTCTTTGGTTTTCATATACTTATTTTAAAAATATTATTTTGAATTGAAATTATGTACGGCACAAATGCAATACTTGAACAAAATGTGTTATTGCTAAATAAAATATGTTAAGTTATTAGAAATATGCCAAATACATACTGTGACATGTATGATTGTACATTTGACATTTAATAAATAAAATTTTCATATTACATATACTATTTGTAACCTATTTTTAAATGTTTTTATAAATTTCTTTCAATATTTAAAATTTTATTTCCTAACTTAAATATTTTTTGCTGAATTTCTAATGCGAATTCGCTATATAATCTGCATTTTTACTGTATATTCTGTGAGTTTATAAGTTTTATTGTTAATTGTTTATGTGTGGGTTTTGCGTGTAGCAAGAAAAAAATTAGAAAAACTGTAAATTCTTTTAGATTATATGGCATATGTTTTATTGTGCTTTAATATATGTTTGGAAATAAGTTTGAGAAAAAAAAAAGAAAAAAAGCTTGTTTACTTTTGGCCGTCAAATTTAATATCTTTAAATTCCTTAATTTATATATGCATTAATGTAGCACTAATAAGTGTTTACATCTATGGAGTCGCACTGATTGAAGTTTACAACTATTAATATTGCACCGAATTATGTTTACATAACAGTAACATTGAGCACCTACAATATCTAAAATACATAAACACTATATTTCTTTATATTTCTTTTAAATGCTAAAAGGTGTAAATTAACAACATTTAATATAGTAAAATAACTTTTATTAAATTATTGACATGTTTCGGCTCATTCCGAGCCATTTTAAAAAACAAATGAGAATATTGTATAATTGCACGGTATTTTAAGTTATTATTTGAAATGCTATTATTTAATTTTCATGTACTTTTTAAAAATTACGCACGCTATCTTCTAAAATAATAGCATTTCAAATAATAACTTCAAAGACTGTGCAATTATGGAATATTTTTGAAAATGGATCGGAGTGAGCCCAAAATAGTCAACAATCTAATACAATTTCTTTTTCTGTATATTATGCTGTTATTTTACAAATTTTAGCATTTAAAAGCAGTATATTATTACAAGGTGTTATAATTTATTATATTTTTACATAAACACTTCTAAAAAAGCCACCATAAAGTTTCCGAGATTATCTGACTTCTTCTTTTTTTTTATGTAATAAATACATAATTTAATAAATCATTCACTTCGGGATTAACAGAAACAATAAAAAATATCACCAATGTACTTTAAAGTTTGTGCATTGCATGACCCGGTCGGAATGGCATCGGGCGCAATTTGAGGTTTCCTAATTCGAACTCGACGCGGACTACAATTGTTAGAAAATATTCCGTCGTTGAAGTAGAAGGGCTTAAAATGTTAGTAATACCTAAGGGAAGATCTTGTAGTCAGACAAAACTACGATGCCACACTCTAAAAACGGATATCGTCGTTGGATTTTCTTTAGATTTTTTACTTGTTACATCGCGGATAATTTTAAACATTTTAGTAACATTAATGAGTTTGCTTTTTTGTTTATTACAATAAAATAACTGCATAATATTGTAATACTTGAAACGTAAAACTCTTCAAAAAATTAATTTAAATACTAAATATTTAACTTGCAAAACATATGTGAAGTTAAACATGAACAAACTGCATAACAGTGTGTACGAAATTAACAAAATCTTAAATTTATAAAATTGCAGTTTGGCTTTCAATAACTATAAGTGTAACCCATTTAATATCAAGTATCGATGACGACTTTTGTAAATTAAAGATTGTTCTATCTTATGCAGTCTATAATTAGTTATAACAGAAATAATTTATTTAAGGTATAAAACATCAAGATGATTAAACAAGTTTTAAAATTGTTCTTTAAGATACATTAAGCAAGCAACTATATCATTTCGTTAATTTTATTAAACATTGAAACATTTTTAATCTAATTATTAGAAGTAATATGTCAAAGAAAGCATTTATTTTCATGTAAAAAACATCTATCATTCATTTTTATGTGTCGAAATGATTTTTTAGGACAATGATATATTTCTTCTATCTTTCAGAAAAATTCCGACAAAGATATTTTCAAAAAGAAATACCAATAATTGGTTGAATCGGCAAAAGTATTAAACCATCGAAAAGATAATTCACATTGCTATTTGTTGCGTATCTAAAAGATATTTTATATTGTCTGAATGAAAGAGTATTTTTTATGGTTGTTTTTATTTTAAATGATACGGGATAAAGTTTTCATACAAAGTCTTTTAAATGATTTTCATAGTATTACATACCTTCCAATAATACTATAAAATAAAACATTATTACAAAATATAAATATTATATAATTTATCATTTTAATTATTCTAAAATATGTTAAGAATAATTTATACAACAGGTGCATTTATATAACAAATGTATTTATTAGAAATATATAAAAGGTTTTCAGATGTCAAAAATTCTTATTGCCTATTTATTATATTAAATAAATACACCCTTAAACACTTTTTATTTTATGTAATTTATGTATAATTCAAATATAGTGTAATCCTTCATTTTTTGAACAAACTTTTTTTTTTTAAACTGAACATACCGAATAAATCATACTGGGATAAGATTGATCTTAGTTAGTACAAGGCTTCTTGCATACCATTAACTTAATGAATTGAGATTTATTTACTAACACATACTGACGAAAGACTGGACTTTATTATTAAACTGCTTATCAAAATTATACTGGAAAAATACTCTTATATTAGTAAACATAACGTTACACTATTAAATTGTTTTCACAAAACTTTTCTTTTTTTGAAACCTTATTCCGTAATCTCGTTTACCATACATTTACTTAAGAACATTTGATACAATAATATGTACATATAAAGATAATTCTTGTAAAAAGTCTTTTAATTGAGCAGTTAGTCAAGATATCAATATATTTTTTAATTAAGTGTCAGCGATTAGAGAACTCCCAGAGGTTGAGAGGGGATTCACAAAGTGAGACACACCATGACAGGAAGTGAGGAAAGGTTTACCAGATGGTGATCTCACATATAAAATATGAAAACATTTAAGTATGCATTATTTTCAAGCAGTATAATTAAAAGCAATTATTTCTATTTAATATTTAATTTTCTTTTCTTTGTATTTCCAGCAACTTCAAGTGAAAGAGCACATAAGATCTTAACGGTTTTATAATACTTATATCAGTAGCTAATTTTCAATATATCACTTTCTTTTTTGCATAAAAGTCTGCATAAATTGAAAAATGCAAAAAATGCGAAGTCACATCAAGGGGAAGGTATCATTAGAATATGACAACCTGTGGCATATAAGGAGAGGTAAAAAAACAAAACAAAAAAAAAACATGAAATATACGTGAAGAAATTAATAGATAACCCCTTATTTCAAATTGCGCAAAGTTTATTTAAAAAATGTGCTGCAACTGAATAAATAATAAAATTATACTGAATTACTCAATTGACAAACATTTTATCCAATTTTACAAAAAACTTCAAAATTTGTATTTATTGCAAAATATTTTAATTTTGCGCGAATAAAAAATAAATATTTTTTAATAATTCCAAATCTACCTGTGCCTGCTGTAGGCCGAGCCGTCAGGAATTTTTTTTAAGTGTTTGCGTCTGGCAATCTCGTTTTATTCTCAGTTTTTTTAATTTCGATATACGAGTAAAATGGTGAAACGTCGTCTAATATAAGATTCACAAACTTCTGTTCAAATTCAAATGCTTAATTTCTTATTTTGATTCAACTTTTTCGTTTTTCAATCTTTATTTTCTGTCGGTTATTATTATTATTATTATTATTATTATTATTATTATTATTATTATTATTATTATTGTCAAAGGACCACGAGAAATGTATGTGGAACCCTCTGGCCAGAAACTATTGGCTTAGATATATGGATCAGTATATATATTTTCCAGCGAACAAATGTATTATTATGCAACTTAGATGTCTTCAAAACGATAAAGAGATTTTACAAATATTTTTCATTGAACAAAATAAACGAGATTCTAGAATTAAATAAAATATAATGTTAAAATTACATATATAGATATTGGTAAGAAGAATATTATTTTAAGTTAGATATGGTTTTAAAATTAATAAAGAAAACTTGCATTAAGGAAACAACAAGCAAAAATTCTTTGAATTTAGAAAAAAGCTAGATTTATATATAATTCCGAAGCAGGAATAGCTTTTTGTTTTATATCCCATTTCATTAATAAAATGTATTCACTAAATTTTTGTTGAAACCATTTAGACATATTTCTCTAGTGATTGTATTTCTAAAAATAATAAATGAAAAATAGTATAACCCCTGTTTCCATTGTGCTATGAAGAGTTAAGTTCAACAAAAATATTCACATTTTAAAAAAGTTGCATTTAATTTAATGAGAATGAATACCGTTTTATTCAACGCGGTTTTGCGAATTTTTCTAACTTTTTGTCATAGTAAAGACATTCAGAAACGTTAAATCTTTACGCAATTATGCTTGAATTTTTTTTTACTTTTAAATTTCTTTAGGAATTAAGAAACGTGAAATGAAAATATATAGTAATAGGACCTGGAAATATTTATACTTATAACATTTTGTTGATTTGAACTAACATAAGATATTTAAGGGATATTAACATTAGTATTTGTACAATGAAAAACTATTTCCTTCAGTAACATGATCATCATTTAGGCTTGAAAGTTCATTGTGACTTTTTGAAGAAATTTTAAGTTTTTAAGACTTTATCTTTTAAATTGAATTTATTCGATTTATTTTCCCCATAGTGTATATTATAACATATAGTCATTATGCATAAAATACTAAACTACCAAATAAATATATAAAATATATAAGTTGAGTTGAAAACTCTTTATATAATTAAGAATATGTGAGATTCCCATAACTTCTCAAAATAAGAACATAAAATGTATTTAATGTATTTTTAAATAATTAATGACAATTGGCAAAAAATTTATTAGGACCATGAATCAAATATTACAGAATAATTATTGACCAAATGTATACCGATGTTATTTTTGTACATAACTGTCTTCAACATCTGTGCACTTTCCTAAATATTGTTAGCTTTATTTTTATTTTTATTTTTTCTTTGTATCATAAAAAGAAATAGCCCGTGTATGACGTCAATGACCCAGAAATTCTTTGACTTCGTAACGTGATAAAAATGTTTCTCCACACAAATGCTTTTTAAAGAAATCCAAAGAAATGCCAGACCAGAGGTGATAACTTCTGATTATATGGATAATGTTCGAGCGTTTTCTGAAATTTCTGTAACTTTTATTTTGTCACAGCAGCTGCGTGAAATTGTGCGATGTCCTGGAGAAGAAAGATGTTGTGTACAGAATACAACGTTTGTGCGACCCATGTACTGCATTAATCTTCTCCGAAAAATCACTCAGCATTCTGCAGTAATTGTACATCGTTCAGGAAGAAAATCGACATACAAACCATTCTATAAAACTTACATAATATTACTGAGAACTTTGATGGTTTCCGCTTCACTAAAGAACGTTCATTTTTTTTTGTTTGCCTTTCCATAGTGGATCTCCTTGTTTGACTTTCCTCACAACAATTTTTAGACAACGTACCACTTGATAACTCTATTCTGAAAGAGTATGTGATTTTCAAGTGCGATTCAATCTGTAAAAAAATTCAAATTTTTTTGGTGGCATTTTCATTTGTTATAAATTTAATAATTATACTTTCAGCAAGGGCAGTAGGTGCTTTCTGTTTACTCATAATGCTAGCTACTAAATAAATAAACGTGTGACTGATAAATCGATGCTAAAATGAGCTATGTAATCAAACCGAAAATACAAAACATAAAAGATTTTTTTTAAAAACGATAACATAGCATATACATAAACGATTTATCACGGTTTCTATGGCAACAAGTATAAAAAGCTTGTTTTAATGTTAAAAAAATACCTCGTTTTTGTTTAATTTACCCTTGTAGTTTTTAAATGTGAAGTGTCAATTAGACGAGTCAGAATAATCTTATTAAACCCCTTCTATTTGGGACAATTTTGCACACTTCATGAACAGCGATTACACAAATTATCCAATTTAGTCATCATACTTAGTCTATTATAAGGTAAACTGACGTTATTTTCGACATATTTTTTAAAACAGGCACTTTTGTCTACTGGACTTAACTACTTCTAATATATTACTTAACCACTAAAAATAGTCTAAATCTAAACGCAAGAACACATATATAGATATCAGATTACCACTCGCTCTATAAATTTACTTTTTGTAGACAAACTAACAAATTTAACAGTAAAAATATTCAAATAATTATCAATGAGTTCGTCCTTTTTGCTCTATAAGAGAAGACATTTAATATCTTACGCTAGTATCACGAATATGCTAGTGTAATGTACAATCAATGGCAGCCTTCTTTTAAAATATCTTGTTTGAATTTTAATATTTGTAACTGATTTTTTCTATAACATATCTGAGGTCGATGTCAAAACGGGTATTTTCATACTTTTTTGATTTTGGTAGCGGTTTTATTTCCCAAGGACACTACCACTTTCGAAAATGGTTCAAAAAATAAAAGTGTCCTTAGAAAAACTGCAACCGAATGCAAAAAAGTACGAAAGCATCCGGTGTCCTCGGAAAGTAAAACTGCAACTAAAATCGAAAAAGTATGAAACTACCGGATGAAACATGAACCTCAGATATCCTATTCAAAAAATCATTTAAACGAATTAAATTTTATCCATTTACGTATAAATTATTATTAATACTTTTGCAGCATATTATGAAATGTGTCCAAACAATTTATTTTATACCACTTATATCTTTAAATAAACTATAAAAGACTTCAATGTCGTTTTCTGAAATAAATTTTGAAAGTCGTAATTTTCCACAGATGAAGAGTATTGATTTGTAATGTTTCGAAGGAAAATCATCCTATATTTTCTTCATAAAATTCAAATACTTGTTTATTAAACTAAATATAATTTGTGTCTTATTGATTACTAATATTTCACCCATTAGTAAAAAAATTAAATAAGAAAAATTCGTTTGTATGTTTTAACATACGAACGTAAAAAAATTTAGTATACTCATTTATTAATTAAATAGCCTACATAACTAATATGGTAAAATAAATTAACAAACTCAATTCATTATAATAATTTTGACACGAGTTTCTCTTATATTTAGTTATTTTTAAATGTTTCTTCTACATTCTGTTAACTTTTTAAAATATTTCTCTGTAAATATCTTATTGACAGTTAGAAGAAACTAATGTAAAAATCAAAATGGATAGAGTGGTTGAATTTTCCTTAGTTTTTTTCCTGTTACGCAGTGGATAAATTTAAACATTTTAGTAAGTTTAATGAGTTTTTTGTTTGTTTATTACAATAAAATAACTGCATAATATCGTATTACTTGAATCATAAAACTCTTCAAAAAATTAATGTAAATACTTTATATATATTTAACTGGCAATATACAGTAGCGCTCAAAAGTATTTTTACAACAAGAAATTCTTTATTATTACGCGTTACATAGTGCTAAATAAAAAACGTTTTAGTTTATCGTTAAGTATGATGTGACTGCAGGTAATAAGTAAATAACAAGTCTAAACTTGTTTGTCACAGTAGGCGCTGAATCACAAACATGTCATATATTGTGCTCAAAAGTATTTTGACAAGTCATTTTGTTTCAAAGTTTCCAAAGTGTCGGATGTAGTATTATTTGATTTGTGTTTATATCAGTTTATTGTGATTCTCTTAACATGCCGAAGGTGAAAGAATATTCCAATGACTTTAGAAAAGCTGTTATAACCGCCCTAAAACAAGGAAAAACACAAGCAGAAGTTGCACGTAATTTTAATGTGTCTCGGCAGCTTGTTAGTATATGGAATAAAGTGTTCAATAAACGAGGGACTATCAAAAACAAGTCCCGAAGTGGTCGTCCGAAAAAAAACAACTCCTTCTGTTGATCGCATAATAAAAAGACTATCCGCTAGTGATGTTCGTAAGTCGGCAGTAGCAATAAAAAACGAGCTGAAAGAAAATTACGACACGGATATTCATATGTTTCAACCGTCAAACGTCGTCTAATATCTTATGGATTACACGGCCGTCGACCCACAAAGAAGCCTCTCATATCTACAAAAAACAAGAAGGTACGAATTGCGTTTGCAAAACGGCACAAACTGTGGACGAGTTCTGAATGGTCTCGTATTTTGTGGAGCGACGAAAGCAAATTTAATTTAGTGTCATCTGATGAGATTAAGTACATTCGACGTCCTGTTAATAAAAAATATGATATCCGATACCAAGTGCCACCATCAAACATGGAGGTGGCAGTGTTATGGTTTGGGGCTGTTTTTCACGCCATGGAGTAGGACCGCTAGTTCCCATTGAAGGGAATATGGACCGATTTATGTATGAGAACATATTAAAGACGCAAATGCTGCCCTATGGTAAAGAGAACATTCCACCTGGGTGGTACTTTCAACACGAAAATGATCCAAAACACAAGTCCAAGCACATAACTGAATTTTTGAAAAGTAAAAAAGTTAAAGTTCTCGAATGGCCAAGTCAAAGTGCTGATCTAAATCCCATATAGCATCTGTGGGAGGAGTTAGATCGCAGAATAAGATGTAAAAATTATCCGAATAAAGAGGCTTTATTTCAAGCTCTTAAGACGGAGTGGGAAAAAATTCCTTTGGATCGAATACAGAAGTTAGTCGACTCGATGCCGGCTCGTTGTGAGGCTGTTATAAAGGCTAATGGATATGCTACTAAATATTGATTCATTTAAAAATAAAAATTATGTTTAAGTGTTAAAAATTTTCATTTAATTACAGTGTCAAAATACTTTTGATCAATCATGTTCTTTATTTTTAGTTTGATTTTGTAATTTTGCTATCAAACCACAATTTCTTTTACAAAAATATGTAGACAAATCAAGTTTCTTCCAATAAAAAATAGTTGTATATTTGTGTCTTTTATTTGTATTAAATTAGCCCACTTATTGTCCTTGTCAAAATACTTTTGAGCGCTACTGTATGTCTACAACATGAACAAACTACATAAAAGTGTGTACGTAATTAACACAATCTAAAATTTATAAAATTGTAGTTTGGCTTTCAATAACTATAAGTGTAACCCAATTAATATTAAGTATCTATAATGACTTTTGAAATTAAAGATTGTTTTATCTTACGCAGTCTGTATTTAGTTATAACAGAAATAATTTAATTCTATTTAATACTTCCATAATTAAAATTTTCTAACTTGACATTCATAATATTTCAAATTTTAATTGCTTTAAAGACGTATAACCAACATAGTGAAAAGTATCCAATTTTTCACAAAAAAATATTCTATCTTGTGCTGCGATTGTAGCCTTGACAACAGGAAAAAATTCCAAGTATTAAACAGATTTATTTAATCATTGATGCTGAATTCTCTTAGGCTTCGTGTTTGCCGCAGGGTTAGTGGCTCACGAAAAAATATTCCATCTTGTGCAACGATTGTAGCCTTGCAAACATGTGATAGAGAGAAATGCCAGACTGGGTATCGCTCCAAGTGGTTCAGTTGGTAGAACGTCAGTGCGCTATACTGATGACCCGGGTTCGATTCCTGATTTGAATACTTTTTCACTATGTTGGCTGTACGCCTTTAAAGCATTTGAAATATTAGAAATCATTTATTTAAGGTATCAAATATCAAGAAGATTAAACAAGTTTTTAAATTGTTCTTTAAGAGACATTAAGCAAGTAACTATATAATTTCGTTAATTATATTAAACAGTAACTGTGAAACATTTTTAGTATAATTATTAATAGCAATATACCAAAGGAAGCATTTATTTTCACATAAAAAAAAATCTATCGTTCATTTTTATGAGTCGAAATGATTTTATAGGACAATGATATATTTTTTCCACCTTTCAGAAAAATTCCGACAAAGATATTTTCAAAAAGAAATGCCAATAATTGGTTGAATCGGCAAAAGTATTAAACCATCGAAAAGATAATTCACATCACTATTTGTTGCGTATATAGACGATATTTTATATTGTCTGAAAGAAGTAATATGTTTTATGGAAGTTTTTATTTTATATGATACGGGATAAAGTTTTTATACAAAGTCTTTTAAACGGTTTTCATGGTACTATATAATTTCCAATAATACTATAAAATAAAACATCATTAGTAAATATAAATATAATATAATTTATCATTTTTGTCATTTTGATTATTCTAAAATGTGTTAAGAATAATTTATATAACAGCTGTATTTATATAACAGATGTACGAGGGTAAGTCATTAAGTAAGTCACAAAAGATAATTAAATAATAACTTACAATGATATTCACTTCTCCACCAATGTGTATGCATATATCACTGTTTTATCAGGGCGCCAACACCATCTGCATAACATTCTTTGGGTTGCTTTTTCAGCCACATTAGGACTTCATGTTTAACCTTTTTATCATCAGTGACCATCATCTTGCAACTTATTCAACATCCATCATAAGCTTCGACTTAGCCCCAAGTGATTTTCATCTATTTAGTCCACTAAAAAACCATCTTGGCATCAAGATGATGTTCACATATGGTGCAAAGTTTCAACGTGAATTCCTAATGTGGCTGAGACAGCAACCCACAGAACGTTATGCAGCTGCTGTTGGTGCACCGATAAAACGGTGATATAAGTGCATAAATATTGGTAGAGAATATGCTGAGAAATAAAAATGGTTTTGAAGTGAATATCATTGTAAGTTATTATTTAATTATCTTTTGTGACTTACTTAATGACTTACCCTCATATTTATTAGAAATACATAAAAGGTTTTCAAATGTCAAAAATTATTATTGCCTATTTATTATATTAACTAAATACACCCTTATAAACGTATTATTTTATGCTTTTTTATGTATAATCTTAAAGTGTAAACCTTTATTCTAACATACCGACTAAATCATACTGGGATAAGATTGATCTTAGTACAAGGCTTCTCGCATACAGTTAGCTTAATGGATTGAGATTTATTTACTAACACATACTGACGTAAGGGCTTTATTGCGCTAAAATGCTTATCAAAATTATATTGGATTCATATTATATTAGAAAAATACTCTTATATTAGTAAACACAACGTTACACAACTAAATTATTTTAACAAAACTTTTCTTTTTTTGAAACCTTATTCCGTAATCTTGGTTTCTATAAATTTCCCCAAGAACATTTGCTACAACAATATGTACATAGTGTACAAAATGTAAATTTCTTGTAAAATGTCTGTTAATTGAGCAATCAGTCAATATATCAATATTTTTTTTAATTTTAAGTGTCAGCGATTAGAGGGCGTCCCAGGGGTTGAGGAGGGGTTCACAAAGTGGGACACACCATGACAGGAAGTGAGGAGAGGTTTACCAGATTGTGATCTTCCATATAAAATGTGAAAACATTTAGGTATACATTATTTGCAAGCAGTATAATGAAGCTCAATTAAAATAAATTATTTCTATTTAGTACTTAATTTTCTTTTCCTTGGAATCCCAACAACTTCAATTGAAGGCATGTAAGATGTTAAAGATGTTAACGGTTTTAAAGTATTTTTATCAGTAGCTAATTTTCAATATGTAACTTTCTTTTTTGCATAAAAGTCTGCACAAATTGAAAAATGCAAAAAAATGCGAAGTCACATCAAGGGGAAGGTATGAGTAGAATATGACAACCTGTGGCATATAAGGAAAGGTAAAAAAAAAAAAACACGAAATATGCGTGAAGAAATTAATAGATGACCCCTTATTTCAAATTGCGCAAAGTTTATTTCAAAACTATGCTGTAACTGAATAAATAATAAAATTATACTGATTTACGCAATCGACACACATTTTATCCAATTTTACAAAAAACTTCAAAATTTGTATTTAATGCAAAACATTTTAATTTTGCGAGAATTAAAAAAAATATATTTTTTAATAATTTCTCAAACAGTTTTTTTCGTATTATTTAACTTTTTATTACGGAATAAATTGATGTGTAAATTAATATTTCTATTTGCATATTTTTTTACCGCTTCCGTAATTTTTTTCTGAACGATGAAAGAAATTCAGTTATCCAACAGATAGTTTTAGATATTTCTACGTTTTTCGCAATAGATATTTTAGTTTTATCTTTTCCGATATTTCCAAATCGATAGTCCCTTTCCATATTTTCGATTATATTAATAATATGCAAATGTTTAGAAACTATGTAAATAACGTTTTGACATATTTGCGCAATTAAAGTCAATTAAAGTACCAGTTTTTGAGATTCATTTTATATAAAAAACAAAGCAAAAGTGTTGCTGGTTTGTTTAATGTCTACGAAATATATATATATTTTTTTAATTCTTAACGGAAAATCCTTATATGCTTATATATATATATATATACAGATCTCATGAAAAATAGTGAAATCAACAGTATTACGCAATTTAAGGGCAAGTTCACAGGTAAGACAAAACTTTACAGCTCGTCTAGAAACATTTTGGAAACCTGGATAAAATAGACAGGGTTTACGAAAGACAATGAAACGGAAAGTACACGGAAAAAATCAAGAAGAATTTTTTAATGAAAGAGCGCCGTTACCGCAGTTACATGTATGAACCAATGAGTGACAAACGAAATTAAGCTAAGCGAATGAGGTGCGATGGAGAAGATTTAACACGAAAGAATCCCTATCGTAGCTGCCTATTGATTTTGACGTGAAAAATACCCAGCGTGCGAAGCAAAGCATGGAATAAAAAAATTAAAAAAAAAAGTGGCTTTTAAAAACATTCGAAATGACAACAAGCGTCTCTCAGAATTTAATAGATTGGGGAGTTGATAAAAGTTACGAATGAACTTAAAGTTTTAGATTAAGATTTAGAATAAGATAATAATTACATGTATGTAATGTGCGTTCTTTTCCAAACTTGAACGGGTTCAAACGTAAAGTGCGCGTTATATACTTGGCATCTGCTACATTTATATGAAAGCGCTCTCACTTTCGCAAAGTAACTGGACACAACACGTATATTCTGCGATAAATTCGACTGAATTTTTTTTAAAAATTCATGTAAAAAGTTTTAACTAAATTCCCTTGTTTTACCGAAATGTAAAAGATTAATCTTTAACTAAACTAAAAAAAAAAACACAGAAAAAATTGGGTTATATTTTTTTTGGTTTAATAGAGTTTCGATTTGAAGTCATTGTGGCCATTAGAGTCAAGCTTATTTTTATCGCAATTTTCTATAAACGAAAAACAATAAAAGATTTATTGGACATAAATAATCAGGAATGTTTTCAGAGATTTATTTTACTTTATTTTATTTTATTTTTTAATATTAAATATTAACCAATGCAATTTTTCTAAAAAACGTTGCATAATGAATATTTATGATTCTGGTATTCCAATATATATATATATATATATATATATATATATATATATATATATCTGAACTTTTTACGAAGATGATTTAATATTCTACGAGAAAATGGCAGTTTGTTAAAGATGGCGAATTATTGCAGTCGATATCAAGAATCATGGCGAGGAGGTTAGGCAATGATGAAACACCACAAGAATTTATTCAATAATGAGCAGTCAATTTCCAGATAAATTGTTTATTAATGAAGAGGAGCAATGCTAGTAGCAGTTCCACAGTATCAGGTATAAACTTATAGCTTTCAGGCTTGACGATAACTCACTACATCATTTAATAGATCTTAAGAGGCTGTTGTGAAATTCTGAGTCAATTGAACACCATATAACAAATTTGCCAGCGTTTCAAAACACAACAAAAATTGGCTCTCCAAAAGCTTGCAGGCCAGTTTTGTTAACAGCGCGTAGAGTTACAGAAAACCATGTAACGTATGCAGGAACCAATGAGTGACAAACGAAATTAAGCTAAGCGAATGGGGTGCGATGGAGAAGATTTAACACGAAAGAATCCCTATCGTAGCTGCCTATTGATTTTGACGTGAAAAATACCCAGCGTGCGAAGCAAAGCATGGAATAAAAAAATTAAAAAAAGTGGCTTTTAAAAACATTCGAAATGACAACAAGCGTCTCTCAGAATTTAATAGATTGGGGAGTTGATAAAAGTTACGAATGAACTTAAAGATTTAGATAAAGATTTAGAATAAGATAATTATTAATATACGTGTTATTACTTTTAAAAGGACATTAAATAGGAATAAATATTATTAACAATTAAGGAAATAATGACTATATCAGAAGTTAGATTAATTTAAAGGAATAATGCGAAATAAAATTTTTATATAACACACACACACACACAGACACACGCATATATATATATATATATATATATATATATATATATATTCAGAGTGATTACAAATGAATATCCCACCGTTGAAAAGGTTTTATTAACAAAAGTATAGAAGATACACGCATTTGTGAATAAGTATAAAAAAGAATATTGTGAAATTACTAATAGCAAATATTTATAAATGTTCAATGTGACCACCAGCAGAAACACGAATGTCAACCATTCTGTAGGAGAATTCGTTTTACATGGTTTTCAGCATATCGGGTGTTACAGTTGCAATAGCTGCAGTTATCTTCGTTTTCAGTTCAGCAGTGTCTGCTGGTAGATGCGGAAAAAACACATTATCTTTTATGTATCTAGGCAGCAACTGATTGAATGAACTCGGAACATGCCGGTTCACTTTTAACCCACCACTGGCTGCTCCATCTCTCGTAAAAGAACGAAGCTTTACATTTATGAAACGTCATAACTTCTCACTCACTTCGGTGTGTGAAATGGAACACTACATTTTATTGTTCAGAAGATATAGAACTTCACATTTTGGATACTCATTTTGTCATCACCCTACACACACACACACACACATATATATATATATATATATATATATCTTTTTATAATAAGGTGTAAAAATACCCAAATTATGTGCACCAGGCACAAACTATGTGAATATTTTAATACTAGATGGTATATTATGGAATTTAATAAAATGCAGGGGCAATAACAAGATTATTATTATTATTTTCAATATTAAAAACATGAACAAGAAACCACAATTCAATAAAGTCAACAGCTCCTAGCTCTTCGGAAGATGGGAGGATCAAAAATATCAAAAATATTTGGAGTTTATCAAGTTTCGCAAGGCAATGCCAACTGTTATGCCCCGAAGAACATTTAAAAACTAAAGAATTAAACATAATTTCAGGCAAATTAATGGAATTCAAATACGAATTTCATAATATTATTTGTATTTTTATAATATTTTATAATACAAATTTTATTTATATAAAAAATATGTATATTTGAATATTATTAATTTATCTGAAATTATGTTTAATGTCTTAGTAGTTATTATTTGAAATGCCACCAGTATGGCATTTCAAATAAAAACCGTGCAATTGAGATTATTCTTATTTGTTTTGATGATGGCTGTGATGGCGTCGAAGCATGTCAGCAGTCTAATAAAACTTATTTTACTCTTTATAAAGTTTTTATTTAGAGATAAAATATTATATGAGAGAGATATAAATATGCTAATTGTCTCACATTATAAAATTTAAACATTCTGCCATATGTATCAGATATATACAGGATACGTCTAAGAAACAAAATAGAAAAATATTCGTGCATTATATCCACTGATATGTTATAATACTGGTCCACTGTAGTAGAGTTTGATTGTAAGTTCTGTAAAAGAAAAATCCGTTGATTGCAAGTGCGATTTCCGCATTTTTACGGAATTTTATTCTCCAATAAAATTATTTCATTGAAGTTTTTAAAAATTAGCGAATATGGATTGAAGAATATCCTTGACATATAAAGGAGCTATAAGTCTAGTTTGTTTATAATTTTCGCAAACGCACTGGAAGATTTTTTATTTTTTTAAACTCTTAAAAGGATTTCCGTATTTTACCAGTGCAATTTCTGTATTTTTACAGGTTTTTTTTTTCTTTTAGAGTGCAATGATAATAATAGAAGGAACCTCATACCTTTAGAAAAAATGAAAATTTAGCATTATCTAGAAGCAGATTTTTTTCGGCTTTGTTTCGAAATAATACCAACAGATGTTCTAGGTGACTTTCGCTGTAATTAAAAAAAATCTAATCACGTAATAAATATTTCGACAGTGTGTTTATTATGTAAAGTGATTAAAACACTTAAAATTTGAAGAATATATGTGGAAAAATTTAATAGAGAGATAAGTTGTAATTCAGTTTTGTGTGGAATTGACACAAACAGATATTCTTGGTGACTTTCGCTGTAACTTTTTACAAAATCTATTCACATAATAAAACTTTAGACACTGTTCTTATTACGTAAAATGATTAAAACTCTAAAAATGTCAAGAATATAGGTGGAAAAATGTAATAGAGAGATAAGTTTTAATTCAGTTTGATGTCGAAATAACACCAAGGGACATTCTAGGTAACTTTCGCTGTCACTTTTTAAAAAATCTAATCACATAATAAACCTTTCGACAGTGTTCTTATTACGTAAAATGATTAAAACTCATAAAATTTCACGAATATAGGTGGAAAAATGTAATACAGAGATAAGTTTTAATTCAATTTTGTATCGAAAATGACACCAACAGACGTTCTAAGTGACTTTCGCTGTAACTTTTTAAAAAATCTACTCAAATAATAAACCCTTCGACAGTGTGCTTATTACGAATAATGATTAAAACTCATAAAATTTGAAGAATATCTGTGGAAAAATGTAATAGAGAGATAAGTTTTAATTGGGTTTGGTGTCGAAATGACACCAGCGGACATTCTAGCATTAATCCCATCTTCCTTTAAAGAAGCTACTTATTATATGCATTATATATATATTTGTTACAAAAACTTTTAAGACTATACGCTTGTTATTTGTACATATATGCAGAGCTCCAACTGAAACCTTTTGTGAGTACCAGTATTTTCAAACAACAAAATCGCCGTAGTACGTTTCTGCAACATTTGATACAGAAACATACCAAACAATAACAAAAAGTTATTTTGAAAAATAGGTATCCAAATGAGACAACTTTTATGCTTGCATATTTTATTTATTGTGTATCAAAATTTATTATACAGTATGCCCACTAAAGTCTCTTGCCACCCTCTTAACTTCGGAACGGCTGCTGCTATATTCATAAAAGTAGTGTCTAGGTATAGTAAAATAGCCATGCGCTACTCAATGAAACCGCCTACGGCGCCACCTGGTGGAATGTTGCGGAGTTAGCATTCCAATCTCTAAAACGGAAAGAGACAGAGAAAAAAAGTGATGTACAAAGATGTAGAGCATCATCGATTTAGTACGAAAAGACACATTGTGGAAATTAATGCGAAGAATAGAACGGTTAAAACACGCATTTGTCTTTGCGTGATGTCCTACACTGTGACGTGACAAAACGATCTTAGAAAGAAAAAAGCAACCAGTTATAATAATATACCTTTATTTTAGATTTTCAAACTTCTCACCGTCAGCTGCAATGCATATTTGGATGTTTGTTTGAATTTCACGTTACACACGTTGAAGCATAGATGGTGACACGTTGGCACAAGCGTCCGAATTAGCGTCGTTTAATGTCCTGCAATATTTGTGGAGGGGTCGCACAGACCTGCTGTTTCATAACTGGTTGTTTCTTTCTTTCTAAAATCGTTTTGTCACGTCACAGTGTAGGAAATCACAAAAAACAAATGCGCGTTTTAACCATTCTATTCTTCGCATTAATGTCCACAAGGTGTCCTTTCGTACTAATTCGATGATGCTCAACAACTTTGTAAATCACTTTTTTTTCTCTATCTCTTTCCGTTTTTGAGATAGGAATGCTAACTCCACAGCATTCCACCAGGTGGCGCTGTAGGCGGTTTCATTGTGTAGCGCATGGCTAATTTACTATACCTAGACACAACTTTTGTGAATATAGCAGCAGCCGTTCCGAAGTTAAGAGGGTGGCAAGGGACTTTAGTGGGCATACTGTATATTTGTAAACTTTCTTTTGATATCATAAGCAATCATTGGTATGATTTAGGGAATATTCGCAAGTATTAATGGCGATTATTGTATGATTAATAAATATTTTAACTTCTTATTCACCCATTCGAATACAATTTAACCTCATCTACTAGTAAATAAGTGACTTATACATTTTGCATGAAATGCTGAGTAAATAACTTTCCACATGCATTTTAATTAATCAAACTAAGATATTCATCAAGATGCCATTTCATGAGTTACCCAAGTTTACTTTCGATGTACTTACTGAATTCGATAACCTCATCAAGAAAATAAACTAAGATATCAGGCTTCTTTCCAGTCGAGTGATTTATTCTTAAAGGTTAACCTGTCACATTGATAGAGATATTAATATAAATTAAGCGTTCACTACGCCCAATAAATTAGTTAAGATAAACTTTACGCTTAAACAAATGTTAATTTACTCATTTGCAGTGTTAAGAATTTCTTTATTTTACTCCTAAGCATACATAGAATAATAAATATATCTTTAAGTAAAAAATAATAACATATATTGTAAACTTTCAAATTTATTAAAATGACATATTTTGTTTTATTATTATTATTATTATTTTTTGCTCAGGAAAGCTTAATAAACCTGTACTTATTTTTAGAAAAAAACAACTTTATTTTAAAATATTAAAGATGATTAATGTATGCTTAATAAAACTTAAGATTCTGAATCATCCATTCGATTGTAATTTAATACTATCTGCTTGTAAAAAAACTATTTTTACATTTCATATGAAATGCTTAGTGTATCAGTTTGCATATATCTTTAAATTAATCAAGCTTTTTCTATGAGTTCCAACAAAACGAAAGTTCATTATAAATCCAAGTTTATCTTCAATGAACTGATTACATTCACTAACATCTTCTTTATCTTCGAAGGTTGATGGATTTTATGGAGATATTAGTATGAAAAAGCGTTAATCACATACAATAAATAAGTTAAGACATTACACAATAACGCTACAAAAGATTAGCTACTGAAAGCCTTAACAAATACCAATTTACCTATCAAAAGTGTTGAGAATTTCTTGTCTGTGTTAGTAAACATACAGTAAAAGAATGTCTTTTTAAGAGAAAAAAAAATACGAATCTAAAAATTAGAGATTTTTACGAAAAAAAAATATATTTGAGGCTTTTAATATTTTTAATGTTTAGCTCCAATAAATTTTCTTCATACAATGATTTTTTTTCTATCTTTAGAAGAAGAAAGTATCGGATTCATGAAAATTTTCTACTTCCGGTTTTTGACGGATTTATACGTTTGAAGATCCTGAGCATGATTTGACTGTTTTTAGAAAATGTCTGTCTGTGAGTCTATTACTCTGTGACTCTGTCTGTGGCTCTGTCTATCTGTCAGTCTGTATGTGGCAAAATATTTTGCGGGCGCTCTATCTCAAGAACTAATTCACGAATTTTAATAAAACTTTATATTCTGTTAGTACATGATATAAATTGTAGTGCTGATTTGTATTTTTTGGTGAAAATCTCCCAATAGCTGGCGCTGCTATGGTGCATTTTTCGCGATTTCCGCAATAGCTCTATCTCAAGAACTAATGCAATTATATTCATCAAACTTCAGATTCCTTTCGAACACGACATAAACAGACACTGATTACGTTTAGGTGCAGATATCCAATCAGGTGGCGCTTTTATACCACTTTTTTCATGATTTTTACGATAGCTATATTTCAAGAACTAATGCACGGAATTTCATCAAACTCGAGATTCTGTTAGACCATGACATAAATAGATGTTGCTTACATTTTGTTGAAAATTGCTCAACACGTAAAGCTGCTTTGATACTTTTTTCATTATTATCACGATAAATGTATCTCGAGAAATAATGCATGGATTTTCCTCAAACTTCAGATTCAGTTAGACGTTGACATAATTTGTTGTTGATTAGGCTTTGGTCTAAATCTCCTAACCAGGGGCGTAGCTACCATGGAGTAGTTGGAGCAAATTGCTCCAGGTATACGAACGGTAAGGGCGCAGAATTTGAAAGGGCAAAATAAAAATTTGTGAAAATATTTGCACATTTTTTTTCAATATTAATCAGATATTGTGGATGAATCAGAATTGTTACAATAAGCATATTCCTGTGATTTTTACTTGTTATCAACCTCAATTACTTCGACTTACAACATGTTTTTTATACTCAAAAGAAATTATTTCTCTTCACGAAGTTTTGATTTTAATTCATATCATATTGCAGACTCAAGTAACTTCTTCAACACTGTTTCAACATGACTGATTTTTTGCTTTGAACAAGATTTTTTTTCACGGGGGGCACACGTGGATTTTGGCGTTACTCCCCTCCCCCCCTCCACAAAATAAATTTAGAAAGGGAATTTCCTGAGTTTCTGATAATAGACTTAGTTTAAAATTAAAAATATGTAACAATAAAATACATAATTAAAGATATACAATTATTATAATACAGACATACATACATCAAATACAATAATCCAACATGCAGTGAAAAATTAGCCAGAGCCAGGAGTCGAACCTGGGTCCACAACGTTCCGAGCTATCCAGCGTATCCAGATTCAATTCCTGGCTCTGACTAATTTTTCACTCCATGCTGGAGTATTGTATTTAATGTATGTATGTCTGCATTATAATAATTGTATATCTTTAACTGCTGAATGCAGGTTTATGTGTGTTTTAAAATACATAATATTGAGCTATGTAATCAACTTTGTCAAATATTTATTCAATATAACCCCTGGTAACGGAATCGAAAAGAACAGGAAAAAATTTCGCTTTATACAGATTTCCGTGTTAGCATGTACAAATTGTTGATATTATTACTGTTGGGCCCATGTAATTTTTTCCATTTACGACAGGATTCCGTTACTGACAGATTTCATTTTCCCATATTTCACTGTAAAAAATGACCAATGTTTCTTATTTTATGAAAATATACTATAACCACGAGCGAAAATGTAATATAATCTTCTGAGTTATCCGAAATTCCGAATAGCGTGTTCCATTGTCTTTTGAATCCCCAGGAACCAATACATTTCCAAAATTAAAAGAATTATTTATAAAAACAAAGTATTTTTCGGTGCCCGTATTTTTCAGAAACGTTTCCGAAGGGTTTTTAAAGTGTATTAATTAGTGTCCTCAGCCTGGAATAGCTGTTTTTCGAATGTCATCCAATATCAAGTAAACGTTTTCAGCCGCATAAGTTAATTTATACATGAAAGAGTATAGAAATAATCTTAATTTTAATGTTATTGTTAACGTTGTTCATTTTGCATGTTTGTCTGTTAAACATATTTTTTGAGCATGAAAATGTTTACTTGGGAATTAATAGCATTCGAAAAACAGGTATTCCAGGCTGAGGACACAAATTAATACACTATAAAAACCCTTCGGAAACGTTTCTGAAAAATACGGGCAGCGAAAAATACTTTGTTTTTATAAATTATTCTTTAAATTTTGGAAATGTATTCGTTTCTGGGGATTCAAAAGACAATGTAACATGCTATTTGAAATTTCGGATAACTCAGAAGATTATATTATATTTTAGTTCGTGGTTATAGCATATTTTCATAAAAGAAGAAGCAGTGGTCATTTTTTGCAGTGTTTACTGTAGTTGTTAGTGTTACATTACAATTGCACTCAGGCGTTTAAATTACTAATATTGTATATTGATAAGAGTCACAATGCCTTAAAAACTGAAAAACTGGGATTTTCTGTAAGTATAACAATAATGAATTCCAATACAGTAAAATATCTTTGTGTGCTGTCTACAGCCCAGTTCCATGGAGCTCACTTCCTGCACCTAACGCTACATTTCAAAATTATACAAGTGACTTAGACAACGACAAAAAAAAACTATTAAATTTTTATTAAGTATTTTATTTTGTAAATTTTCCACCCCTTAGTGTTTAGTGTCCTGGGCAGTCGCCTCAATCGTGACCTACGTTATACACGGCCGCTTCATGACTTTTATAACGTCACAGGGACTGGATCCTCTTTACACGGCGAGATGTTATACGACTAACGAAATCCATGGTTTTGGGATGGACACAACTAAAAAGTATATTACTTTTAAATGCTAAAGGTGTAAAATTAAGAACATAATATAAATTAAAATAACTTTTATTAATTGTTTTACATTACATTACATTAGTTATTTTAATTTATATTATGTTGTTAATTTTACACCTTTAGCATTTAAAAGTAATATATTATTACAAGGTGTTATAATTTATTATATTGCCACAACTAAAAAGTTCACAAATATACAACAGAATTTTTATTTTAAATCTCTTAAATTTACTAATGACGATATACAAGCAATCCCACGTGTTGGTTGCTAGATAGCAGATTAAACAAAATAATATATATGCATAAATTTTTTTAATATCAATTTACTAGTATCTGATAATACTTAAAAAGAAACAGCTGTCTCATACGCACCGGGGTTGGCGCAATTTTTGTTTTGCGCCATTTTGGAGAGAAAAACCCCGCTGTCGGGTACCTGTTAGGTCTAGCTTGCTTAACAGCATGTTAGTTTTATTTTAATTTAAAAAACACACAATTTTTCATTATAAAGACACACAAGTTATTTTATTATAAAACACGCTCAATGTTTAATTCAATATAAAACACACGCAAACTGCTCTAACGGGTTGCCATACAAAAAAAATGTTATATTTTTACATTGTATTTTTATATTATTATTATATATATATTTTATTAACCATATTTTTTACAAAATTTAGGCTGTTAAAGACCAACTCGTTAATTTAATCATTTACAGTAGGATTTCCCAAAGAACGATATATATACTAAAACTATCCCTGAAAAATTAGCAATTCAAGTTCCATCGAAATTCATTCAGCAGATTCTTTTAATAAGGCTATTGTTTCATAATCGGGCTCAATTGATTATAGAAATACCCTCCCCCCCCTAATTCTATGACTAAGCAACATAAAATGATATTAAGACCGGATCTGGATGTTAAAAAAGTAATTTTAGTAAAAAAAAAAAAAAATTAATTTCGTATTTTCTATTCCTTAGTTTTTAGTATCCCGGGATCCTACCTCACCAATCTTATGTCAATTTTAATGCACATGGCTCAGTTTTTCTAGTTATATATATATATATATATATATATATTATAAGACGATGAACCAAATCTTCATTTGGCGTCCACCCCGTCTTCCGTTTTGGTGCCCAGTTTTGCAAATCGTAAAGTAACAAACTTATTTACAGGGTTCTCAGCGGTCAGTTTATTGGCTACCACTATTTCCAAACAATAATATAAATGTTTTAAAATCCTTTAAAATGTTGAAGAAATTTATTGTGATGTCTAAACGGAAATTGTGGTGGCCAAAAAAGTGACTGCTGAGAAACCTGTTTCTAAGAAGCAATTTGCTTAAGCTATTTTATGGTTTGAAAAAACAGTAGTTTGGTAATTCGAAAATAATCCCTGACGGCTCGGCCTACAGGCACAGGTAGATTTTGAAGACGCAGGCCGTGAGGCGCCTCTTTATTGGGAATTGCAGAAGAAAGACCTATTTGCCATGATGCGGCAGTTGGGACCGTCCACATCGAAATATATCTCTGCCTACAGGTGGAGCCAATATTTATTTATTTTATTATTATTATTATTTTTATTATTGTTATTTTTTTGCTGTAAGAGTTGGTCCTATAAAAAACTTGTCAATATAAAAGTTGTAGATAATATTAAGAAGATTTATAATAAACTTAGCAAAACCCGCGGCTTTGCTCGCGTAATTCTTGAAAAATGCCAAGTGTAATTCGTTGACCTATTTTTATTAGAGGAAATTTTACTGCCACAGATAAATCAGAAATTGCTAATTAAGCCACACTAATTAAGCAAATTTATGTAATAACTATGTCACTGAAATTGCACTTTCGAAACTTTTCTGTCCCTTCTCACATTAAAATTTCAAAAATTTTAAAAACTGTTCTGTGGATGCATTTGTGTCTCTACCGTAACAGCCGTGTAAAATTTCATGTTTCTGTCCCTAACAATTTCAGATAAATCATTGTTTAGAAGGTTTTTAGAACTTTTCCAGCTTATTTCACTCTTTAAAATTTCGATTTCTTTTTTAGAAACCGTTTTTAGCGAGCACTGAAATCGTCAAAATTGACACCATGCCAAATTTCAACTTCCTATACCCAGCAGCATCACTAAAATCGCACTTTTGGAATGTTTGTTGCTTCTGCACCTTTTTTTAAATTTCGAATTTTGTAAAAATTGTTCTGTGGAAGCATTTACGTATAAAAAATAACAGGCATGTTAAATTCTAAGTTTTTATCGCTAACAATTTAGAAAAAAGTATTTTATAACGTTTCCGCTCAGTTTACACCTTTAAACTTCGAATTTTTAATAGACATTATACCGAGTGTCTGCATCTTAAAAGTTACAACTATGATAAATTTCCAGTCTCTAACTCGAATAAATCCAATTAAATCATAATGTAAAAAGTTTTTAGACTGTTTTCCGCTAATTTCAGCCTGTTAAATTTCGTTTTTTTTTAGAAACCGGTCTTATCGAGCATTTGCATTTTAAGAGTAACCACCATGCCAAATACGAAGCTTCTATACCAGCTGTATCACATAAATTGCAATTTTAGTACTTTTTTTTTTGCTCCTGTCCTTTTATATTTCGCATTTTTAGTAAACTGTTCTGGGGGATCATTTACGTGAGTAACAGCCAGGCGAAATTTTAAGTTTTTAGTCTTAGTAGTTCCAAATAAATCGTAATTTAGAAAGTTTTTAGAACGCTTCTCGCGCATTCACTCTTTCAAATTTCGATTTTTTTCAATTGTTCTGTGCGACCATTTATGATATAAAAGCAACAGTCATGTAAAATTTTAAGTTTCTACCCCTAACAATTCCCTAGTAATTTCAATTTAAAACGCTTTTTAAACGCTTTCCGCTCATTTCACCATTTCGTAATTTATAACTTTTTTTCCTCTTTCACCTTTTTAAATTTCGATTTATTTTAGAAAACTGTTCTGTGTGTGCACTTGTGCCTTAAAAAGTATCAGCCATGTCAAATTTCCAGTTTCTGTCCTTAACAATTTCATAGAAATCATAATTTAGAATGTTTTTAGAACAGTTTTCCCTCAGATCACTCTTTTAAAATTTCGAATTTTTCAGAAACTGTCCTTACAGAGCATGTATATCTTATAAGTTACTACCATGCCCAATTTCAAGTTTCTAATCCCTTCAGTATAATAAAAATTGCAATTTTAGAACGTAATTCGCTCTTGCAACCTCCTGAGGGTAGTGGCACTGACATAAAATATAGCCTGTGTTAGAGCACAGACTGTCACCATAAATTTGCGAGCATTACTTTTAAAATATGTTTGGTAGTTTCAAAGGTTCCATAGATATTGTAATTTAGAATGTTTTTAGAACACATTTTGAACTTTTTAGAAACTGTTCTTAGAGAGCATTTACATCTTATAAGTAACTACCATGCCAAATTTCAAGTTTCTAGTTCATTCAGTACAAAAACAAAATCGAAATTTTAAAACGTTTTTCGCTCTTGCACCCCCCTGTGGTAGTGGCACCGATGAAAAAAAATATAGCCTATGTTACAGCAGGGACTGTTACCATCAATTTGCCACCATCACTTTTGAAAATGGTTTTGCAGTTCCAGAGATTCCATAAAAATTGTAATTTAGAATGTTTTTAGAATTTTTTTCGCTCATCTCATCCTTTTAAATTTCGAATTTTTTTAGAATTTGTTCTTAGAGAGCATTTACATCTTATAAATAACTACCATGCCAAATTTCAAGTTTCTAGCTCCTTCATTATAAAAAAATCGAAATTGTAGAAGGTTTTACGCTCGTGATATTAATTTAAATAGCACTTTTGCATATTAACAATTACAAAGTACGGTGTCTTAAATTTAAATTGGAGTTACAGAGATCAGCTTATCATAAAGCACAATATAACAGCGCCTGCTTTTCAGCATTCAAATATAAAATTGGAAGCAAAACATATATATTTTAAAAATAAAACTAACATTTCTAACTAATAGAAACTTCTATACATATATAATGATTATAGAAAAAATAGCATAGCAAAGCCGCTATTGAGTGAACAATAGAATCAATGTAACTTTTAATGACTACTTGATATATTAGCAGAGTTTTGCCTGCTTTGCTTGTTGGTTTTTCCAAACTAATTTCTGATTGTGGTCCCACTTCCTTGGACAGCGTACACGCAGGCTAGCTACGTCTGTCTCGTTTACGAAAGAAAGGAATCGTTAATTATTTTTTTGTTTTGTTTTTCGTGGAAAAATTTTCTGAGGAAACTGGATTAATTTTATTAATGCGGAAAAATCGCAGCAAAAAGGAATAAAAAGACGAAAATTACATAAAATACAAAATAATAATGAATAAAACCAAACACTGCCACGAATGTTTTTTTTTTTTTTTTTTTTTTTTTTTTTTTTTTTTTTTTTAATGAATATCCAAAAACGTGGAAAAGGTAATAATCGCGTACAAAATAATTAAAAATTCGCGAAAAATTCAAATTTCATAATGGAAATCCAAATAAACGATAAAATGATGACAAATTGCACAACGTTCAACTAAATGATTGAAACCGGATTTCTTTTACTAATTTTAAAAGTTTAAAAATTGAATAAAAAAGAATTAAAAAATTCGCGAAAAAAGCAAAACTCGCGGTAGGAATTTGGAACAAATTTTATTGAAAAGAACAAAATTACTATATTGCTTTAAAAATTGAAACCGGATTTCTTTTTCTAATGTAGAAAACACTTCGCAAAATGGAGAAAAAAGGCTAAAAATTGCATAAAATGTTAAATAAAAAAATTAAAAAAGATCCTAAAGGAAATCGCGAAAAATATTAAAATTGTTTTTCGAAATTCAAATATACGCTATTGAAATGAGGATAAAAATTACTATATTATGCTACCTTTATGAGATAGAAGTTTAAATAAGATAGAAGATAAAATTTACTATATCATTGCATTGATTTCGGATTCCCTTCACTAATGTGGAAAATCGTCGATAAAATGCTAAAAATTGCATACCTAATTAAATAAAATAATCTAATCAGTAGATCCAAAACCGGAGTTGCATAATTTCGAAGTCATGCACGTATTTTTCTTGCCAAATCTTGTAGCTCTGCGCACAGCGGTCTTTTCAGAGAACTTTGGAAAATCACACAAGCATACAATTATCTTATACAATTATCTTCCTCAATTATATATATACTCGAAAACCTTATTAGCATTTATATGTGACCAGGTTTAACTGAATAAGGCAATTACTGAAATTGAATCACACACGAGAAACGTAAAAAATACAGCATAAAAGCGTCACCTGTTGTTTTATATACATACAAACCTAATAAGCACAAGGTTTTCCAATGTCTAAAAGAATATGATGTTAGATTAAATTCCGTGTTCTAATTCTACAGATAGAGCACCCACAAATTTCGGTGGTAAACGACAGAAAAGACAGATAGTCAAATATTTTTAAATATAGTCTAATTTTATTCAGGACATCCTCAATCATATAAATCCATACAAACGAAGTCGAAAATTTTCGCGCTCGCTTGATACAAACAGTATAATCTAATATCATAAACTTATGGTAGACGATAATTTGAATCCGAATGCGCCAGCAGTTTTATTTTAAAATTTTTATTTTCGGGCATGGTGGTAGTGTTGAATGACCTCCACGATCGCCGGTCCTCACTCCGTTAGCTTTCTTCCTGTGGGGTAACATAAAAGATAAGGTTAATGGAACTCCACCTACAAGTCTGCTCGATCTACGTCGTCGTATTGAAGATGCTTGCAATAGTGTGACACATTCCATGCTGAGAAACGTGCATGCAGAATTACTCTCACGAATACAAACGTGTATCGTGAGCAACGGCGAACTTTTTGAACATACTGAACATTAACTTTTTATCACATTGAGACATTTTGCCTTTTTTAACACTTTTCATCCTAGTTGAAAAGTGTTTATGACTTTGGTTTGTCCTGCCGTCTGCGTCTGTCCGCGCTCTAACTCCCGTAAATATGCTCGGATTGCGCTGCAATTTTTATATGTTATTGTCGTTATCTATAGCATGTTCCCTGTTTCAACAGAATTGTGTAGCACTTATAGTTTTTTTACAGGGACACTCAAAAGAATTCCGTTACATTACGGTCTACGGGGAAAATCATTTGTGGTTTATTTTAATGATGTTACACAATTCCAAATACATTGTAATTGATATATATTACTAAGGTGCATTACAAGAAGCTTAATATGGAATTAGTGCATAGCACTTATAGTTACTTTACAGGGACAGTCAAAAAATTCCATTAAATTACGTCTATATATTAAAATCGTTTGCGGTTTAATTAACGCATTGCAATTTATATATATCACTAAGGTGCATTTCAAGAGGCTTACTATAGAATATTGTTTGTATAGCAGTCATCGTTCAATTACAGGGGCACAGAAAAGAATTCTCTACTGTCTGTTAACAATAATTCCTGGAAGTGTGTTTAAAGTTACTGAACGCGATTTTAAATTTAACTCACTTTTTGTCTATTACTTGGTGTGTATAAATTCTGTAGATCATATACAGGGCAGCACAAAAGTTCGCGAACACATTTCCGTTTATTGACAAAAACTGCAGAAGGAGAATTTTAAATTGTGCTACGCGTTTCCTAACTAAACTGAAATTTAGCATCCTATGTAGTATATATACAAATCTATAGATCATATACAGGTCTGAATAAAAGCATTCGGATATTTTTCCGAATATTGTATGTGTTGGAAATTCTGAAATTAAGTTTTTAAATATGTTATGCGTTTTCCAAATTGTTTACTTAGATGTTGTCTTTCAGCTTATTAAACGGTGATGATTTGTAAAATTATTTTGGAAGCGTTGGAAAGTGTTACATAATCTATGCTTGACGCATGATTTTTCGTTCTTCTTTTTGTGATGTTATCAAAATGTCTTGACGTAAGTACGTATTTATGCATATATGTAGATTGTGCATATTTCTTCATACTTCTGGCTATTCCTTTCAAACGTTTACACAAAATGGAGTACATTGATTTCGGACATTTTTGGGTATACACGCGACGATTTATCTTATCTGTGTGAACCAAATGTATTTTCGTACTAATTAACTGATGCTCTAAAACATTCTAATTGGACATTTTGCTCTATCTATTTTCGTTTTCAATTTGCAATAGCTATCTTCCAAATTTCGCCACTGGAGGGCGCTTAAGTCGTTTGCTTTAGATCGGGCGTAGTCGCTTTACTATACCGTTACCTCACTTGCGTAGCTATAGCTCTCACCGTTCGCAGGTATTTTCAGGTTAAAGGGACTTTCCTATACACTCTGTATATCTAATTGTAGCAAAAGCCGATTTGAGAAAAACACAAGCAAATTCAAACGTCTATTGCAGTCTGTTTTAAAATACACATTTTTGATTTCAAATTGACCCTGTTTTAAGTTGAATTTTTACATTTGTTCAGTTTGTTCGATTCAAAATTTTAGATTTTACAGTAGAATATGTAAAAACAAAATACAATTTTTTGAAGGTTTAAAACTGACGAGTGCCCCCTCAATTTCTTATTATTTCACTACCCTTCATTAAATATCAAAATAAGTCATCAAAATGATTTGGCAATGTTCAGAAATGTTAGTACTCATTAATATATGAATCATGAATTTAAATTTCTGAATTATTTATTCGATTGCAACTCAATCCAATCTGCCTTTTAAGAAATTAATTATATATATTACATGAACGTTTGGTGTTTGTATCATTTTACACTTACAACAAATTAATCAAGATTTTCTAATATTCTCATCTAGATGTAGGTTATTACTCATACAACTTCGACCGACTGACTAAATTTGATAATCTAAGCTTAAGAACTAACTAAGATATCAGGATTCATTCCAGCTGACGGAATATACTTTACCCATAAAGGTTACCCAAAGACTTTGATAGAGATATTAATATATATTAAGTGTATTAACAAAGTGCAGTAAGTTAGATATGATAAACACGGATGTCTAAACAAAGATTAATTTAATTATATAAAGTATCGCAAAGTCTTCTTCTTCAATGAACAAGAAATAAAAATCACACGTTACACGTAGATTTCGAAACACATTCCAACACTTCCAGAACTTATAATTGTATACACACTACTTTGTATTGTAAAAAATTTTTCAGCTGGAAATTACATAACATATTTGAAATTTTATTTTAAGCAATTATCGCCCGGAGATGGTAACTTTCATTTTTTCGTGCATCTCTGTATATAAACTACAGATTTTAATACATGCCACATGTTTAGCCAAAATTTATTTCAGATAAGAAACATAAAACAACAAACACTTACTTGAAGCAAATACCATCCATAAATATCAACATATCCAGTTTCTTGCGTAACCTTGCATATGAATCTTTTTTATATTCAACAAGTATATACTAGATATTTTTAACTGGAAAATGCATAAATCCCTTTAACAAAATCTATAAGCAATTCACCCTCATAGACAGTAATGCTTACAATGATAACCTGCATTTGAAAAGAAGTTTTTTTGTCGCATTATAAATATTCTAAGATTTACGTAGCGGCATTGAAAATGTTCCCCATGAAATTTATTTCCATGTTTTCTGTCACTGTGTATCATTTGTATTATGTACGTAGAGCGTATGAAATAGAAACATTTGATATTTACATTGATTGCTTAATTTTATTGACTGTTTAAGGTATGTATTATCGGAAATTTCAATCAATTCATTGACATATCAAAAGTTCGTAAATAGAAGAATATACTTGAATGCTGTTTGTTATTATAGAATGTTGAGTATACTTGAATGCTGTTGATTATGGCAAAACTTGGCTAACTTGGCTAACTTGAAGAGGATTATGTTAGTTTGTTGAGAATTTATAAATGAAATATTTGTTTATAAAGATTGTATGACTGGAATATAATGCAAATTTTATGATAAACAACATTACTAACTGTGTATTTAGATTAAAATTAATAATAATTTTTCAACACTATCACATCCATCACTACAAGAAATTATGGGTCATTCTCATATAAAAGAAAATTTGATGTCCTTGACAAAAAAATGAAATTTAATGCGTCTAAAATGAATGTTTTAATTTCACTGTATTTTAATTTTATTTTAAGAAATACAGTAAAGATCTGCATTGCACAAAAGTTTGAACATGGGAAAAATAATAATTCGTATATTTGAAAAAAAAATCAAAAGTTGCAAATCCAATTACCCTGACATGAAACTAACTTCAAATTTTTTGTTTCAAAATTATATTTTTAAATGTTGGAATGCCTTAGAGTAAGGAAAAAAGAGTATAATAAATTTTCAGTTTTCTGCTTAAAATATAATTGGCATTTCAGCTTCAATGCAGCAAAAAATAATTATCTTTAATAATTCGCTTAATTAATCTTTTTAATTAACCCTAAATTAATTGTCAATACCATGGTTCAAAATGTTTGCTTTCTTAGTTCATTACTAGAAGACGCTAAAATATTCTTTAAGTTGCTACATTGTAAGGTCATACATGTCCTTATATTTAATGAGTGTCCTTTTTCGTTGCAATGGGTAAGTCTGTTTCATTTTCACACTTCTATTCAAAATTAGGAACAAATTGTATTTAACGTCACCATGTTTCATATTATTAAAATATAATAATAAATATTAATAACTTTATTGGATGAAATATCAAGAGCTATGGGACTATTATCAAAGTAAATATACTTTAAGCTTTGAATCGCTATAATTAAGCCTAAAAATAGACTTTACATTAGAAATGTCATTACCATGGTATTGACTTTTAGAAAACAGGTAATTATCAACGAACCTTAAAAATTAACAATTTGAAGATTTTTTACAAATTTTTCTAATATTTTTCCATATAAATTACCTTCAACACAGAATTACAAAAAAAAAAAAATTGCTTCAATAAAAAGTATTGAAAAGGTTATTTCAGTAACAGAAAAAGGAAATAAATGCAATACCATCGGAGAAAAGAATTAATGATTTCACATAATTTAATCCGAAACTATTGGAATATGACGTAACAAATTTGAAAAACACTATTTTCAAAGATGAAGTTGTTTTTCAAATGGATTGCAGTAAATTTTTTTTCTTGTAAATTAAATCTGCTGCAGTAGTTGTAACCATAAAATGGTGAAACATCGGTATAACATCTGGAACTGCGGCTGAACCATAGTTTAAAATGTTTGAACGAGGTTCCATCATGGTATAGTTGCGGCTACTGCAGCACGAATAAATGGCTTGGCCAAGCACAAAGTAATTAACAGCGTTCACCGCCCAGAGTAATTCGTGAAGTTATAAGCGTAGCTAAATTAATTCAAGATCTATCACTAAAATTGACACCTCTATAAGTATAATGATATTTCTACGACGACGCAAATAAGCAACACTGTTCAACCAGACTTACACAATATTTGCATAATTTTTCAATAAAATACCATCTTGCCTACATCCAATCAATGAAAATTACAGAATAAATAGAAAAGTTTCAGTCACTTGCGACCTTTACTTTACTTACTGTAATTAATATTTTATAAGAAATTAAAAACCTTTGTATTATTCGGAATAATTTAAAATAGGAATGTTGGAAATATATTATGTTTTGCTTAAAGTATTCATTTATAATATATATTTAATACACGAGCAATAATAAAATATCAATACAGACTATTCTTTGAAATATAATGTGTTACGAGATAATGCATAAATATTTTTATACCGTTGAATAAAATTTTGGACAAAAGTTCTTAATACATACAAAAATCTTTTGTAATATTAACTAAATAAAGGCTTTAGTAGCAGGTACTGTCCTTATGCTGTGTTGTCTAATTCTATATGCTATTCTGTTGTCAACTGTTCTAAGCAAATACAAAATGCAAAACGATAATTGAGATACCATATGAAAGGATTTTAAAGCGGCTTCTGACATAGTACACTGGCATTTCGTTAAAACATGTTTTTCAATTAAAATAAACTTTTTAATTAATTAAAAATTAAATCAGCATTGTTTTCATAATGAAATGAAAGGGTTATTTTTAAATTAGTGTTGCCACAAAAATAAAATACCGCAACAATGATTATTAAAAAAAAATTCAATAAATATTAAGTGGGACATAGTTGCTGCACGGGTTTATTTTATATTTATGATTAAAAAGAAAATTTTAAGTTCAGATGCTCAATTTAGTTTTCTTTATCTCATTTATTTTCCGAAACAGATGATGTCGCCCTCTAATGCAGTTAAAATACAATATATATATATATATATATATATATATATATATATATATATATATATATATATATATATATATATACTATCTTTCGACAGATTTTACTGTAATTTTGATGGAGTAAAGAGGTGATATTCTGGATTGACTAATGTTGTTTGCAGATATTTTTAGTCCGTAATTATTTTAGAAGTTAAAACCTGTATCTATAAGATATTAGATATTGCTAAAAAATATTAGACTGTAGCGCAAAATCTTCACACGGGTTTAACTAGTTCTAAGTAAATGCGTGATGTTGTTCTTATATTTTACAAACAATGTAATTCTTTTGAAAAACTGAAGTTAAAAATTTGCATATTTTATTTTAAAAGGATTATATATTATATACGTGAAAGAATCCTTATATAAAATTAGTAATAGCAAAAAATTATATACGTAATCGAGAAATAATTTAATATTTAAATGTAGTAAGGTATAAATATTTTCTAAGCAATGAAGTAATTTAAAACATTTAATAACATTTGTAATAATTAAAAAAATTCTAATTTAATAAAATTCTAAAAAAGACCGTTTTTCTAAATAACAAGTGAAGGGAAAAAAATAAATACTTTAACAATGTTACTCAAAAAATCTAAGATCAGTATGTTGCATTAAGCAAATGAAAAAAAATAATGAAACAATAGAGACAATATATCTAAAAAAATATTATATTTTAAATTAATAGATATTGCAGATATATTTCAATTTGCATAACTGAAATAAAAAATAGCTCCCCATTCATCTATTAATGAAATATAATTTTATCATTCGAGTTATTCTAATTATTCTAATTAATTAATAATTTAATTAATTTTATCCAAACTCTTGTTTTCTCTGACACCTTCTTTGTAGATTCTACATTGTAAAGATATCCGATAAAATATACAATCTTTACATGCATCTTTAATTAAATAACTTGATCCTCTTAATTGAAACGTAAGAAATTTTTTTAAACAATGCATGAAAAGTAATATTATTTTGAAAACATTAAAAAAGATTTAATCAATTTTATTATTATTATCTATATCAGAAACAATGTATAATTTTTATTTAATGTTTTAATTTTTAACTAATAATTTAATTTAAGCTAGTTGCGAAAAAATCTTTAAAATTATATTAAAATTTGTGTAAAGTATATAACAAAAAGTTTATAAAATACCGTATATACTCGCGTATAAGTCGAGGAATTTCTGACAATTTTCGACAAGCAAATTGGGGAGGGGGGGGGGTCGACTTATACGCAAGTTAATTAAAACAACAAAAATAAAACTTCAAACACTGCCAAAATTCTGGCTTTTTATGGGTAAGAATAATAAAATAATATTTAAAATACACAAATAATAATAATTTATCATTAAAAAATATTTCATTGATTTGTTTTTGTTTACTTACCACTTTTTCGCATTCGGGCGTTTTTCCCATATTTTTTTTTCATTTTATGCAAAATTGAAGTAAAAACTTAGGGGGTCGACTTATAAGCGGGTTTTTGATTTTTTGCAGAATTTGCATTTAAAAGTTAGGGGGGTCGACTTATACGAGAGTCGACTTAAACGCGAGTATATACGGTAAATCCTATATAAATAAATACATTATTATTTAAAAATAAAGTTAAATATCTTTATTAGATTTTTTATAAACCATTTTGTGTCACATGTAAAAATACCAACCAATATGTTTCAAACTTTAAACACATTAATAATAGAAATTAACACATTGGCGCTAACACATATAAAATAAAATTTTAAAAATCAAAATTTTCATTATATTTACTAAGTTACAATCATTCTATTAATAGGAAAACTGTCAAACGCACTACAGAAAAGTATAAGCATTGCATTGGCAGAATCTTCTCAATTCGATAATTATGAATGAGGTATTTCACTTTTTTGCTATTGCAGTTGGTTTTCTGTTGAAAGTTTTTATCTTTCAATGGAAAAATGTTACCAATAACATGATATTTCTTATGCGTGAATTCATATACTGCATACACGCGTGTTCATATAAGCGTGAATTCATATATTGTTTGTAAATTTGACACCGTTTGTGTCTGAATGTCATTACCCGTCTTTAACTCATTAATTCAATTTGAAATAACAATTTTCTCCGATTTGCAATACATTTTTGTGTAATTTTTGAAAATTCATATTTCAAGCTGTTCTTGCCATCATGCTCACACTGTTAAAAAAATTGCAGTAAAATTACGGGCAGAGGCCGGCAGCGGAGATTCCAGTAATATCCTGTAAAAAAAAAAAAAAAAAAAAATCCATGCCCATTATTTTGTGCAGCCCGTAATTTTACGGGGCAAAGTAATACAGCATTATAATGTACAGTATATAATGCACTTTAAAACACAATAACACTTTAAAACACAATAACACTTTACTTACTGTTTCGTAGAACGTAGCACGCTAGATAATCATCACAGATTCGCTGTTTTGGCGGATTAAAATCTTCGAAACACGAGTAAAATGAAGGGTCACACCCTAGCGGAGGACAATGTATGGGTTCGTACCGTATTTTTGCTAACATATGGGCTGGAACTGTAAGAATATGTGAATTGCTCTTAATTTTCTAAGTATCTAAGGGATAAGGCCGCTTATTTAGTGGATCAGACCGTTTTCTATCAAATAAGGCTGTTGCCCATGAAAATTGAAGGGCAAACGCTCATAAATTTACAGTTTTTTCTCAGAGTGTAGATATATTAATTACTACCTTCACAATATTGAAACGTATTGTTATGAAAATAAAATTGAGATTTGTTACGTTGAGTTTATTTTATTTTATATAGTTAACTTTTACTGTTATTTTATTTTGTAAAGTCAATATATATATATATATATATATTTAGATTTTTCTTTCAATTATGGCTAAAAAACTGGGAAATTGGAATAGTTGTATATCATTTTCTATATATATATATGTATATATATATACATATCTAACGACTATCGGATGAATCATTTGAAGATATTTTTAATGGTAAAACTACAAAATGTCGTAAAGCAGACCATGCGGTTTAAAAACTTATGCATTGTGCAATTTCTGTTTGGCACAAACGATTTTGCAGAAAAGTCAGAAAATGATACACGGTTATGTTTTGCAAGTAACAGATCTTTATTTAACATGATTGCATTTCTTATATTTGTATTCGTTTATTAAATTACGATTTGTAAATTTTTATGAATTCATAATTTTGTTTAATCATTGGTAATTATTAATGAAAACTTTTAAACGTATAATTCTGGATTTTTTTGCATGTAAATATTAAATAAAATCTGTAATACTATATAACATTACTTATCCGACTTTCCCAGTTTATCACTATTATGAAATATCTTGCAATTGTAACAGCATAACTAAACGAAACACATGTGTCGCAAAATGTGCGACGAACTCCAGCTCGTGAGAAATTTTGCAATGCTTGTGCTGAAAGTTTAAAAGGCGTTTTCTCTCACATCTTTCAGCATTTTAATTAATATAAAGTTCATTGCCAAGTTGAAAATGCCTTTTTACTCTTTAGGACACCGAGATGTCTAATTTTACTAATTCAAACTGATTCATCTAAGTAAATAATAGTTACAAATCTATGAATTGTTATATGTACCATGTTTAGCTTGGTCAAAATGTATATTATCAAAGTTGGGATAAGAGTTGTTTGCGAGCAGTCCAGAAAAGTGTTCAGTATCACTTTTTAAGTCCGTTAGTAATTTATATAAATACGTAGCACACTGTTAAAAATTTGCGGCAAACTATCCCGTCATTTGACCGTTTTTATAGAAAATAGTTACATAACGATAATTTAACTCTATTCTGACCATAATATGGGCAATAATATGGTCAGAATGGAGTTAAATTACAGTTATGTAACCGTTTTCTATAAAAACGGTGAAATGACTGGACAGTTTGCTGCAAATTTTTAAGAGTGCACCTATAGTCGTCGTCTGGTCTGTCCGTCCGTCTGTCCTTCGGTTTGCATATAACAGCGCAAAAACTACCCAACCGAATGATTTAAAATTTAATATATATAATTGATGCAGAATTTTGTCGAGTTATTTTAAATTTTATGAAAATCGAATCAAAACTAAAAAAAATATTAAGGAAAGTTTTTTTTTATTATTCTGTTAAATCTTATCATGCGTAATCTATATAATAAAAACGCAAGTCATGTGACTGAGGAAAACAAATACGGGCTAACCACATCTTTTTCCATATACCAAGTGGCCATTTTTATTCAAAATTAACTTTTTCGAATAAAATTGCATAAAAGTTACATTTTTAGAAAGATCGTTAAAAAAAATGTTTGCTTGAGAAATGAGTTATATTAAACAATGTATGATTCTGAGATAAATTCAGTGGAAATTAGGTTAACCGAATATCTCACTCCATTAGAGTAAATAAACACAGAAGATTCGTTCATCATGAGTAATACAAATATTGAAACATGGAGATAATCATTCGCAATTCAAGATCTCCATGGTAAAATATATATATATATATATATGTATATATATATGTTTGTAAACGTGGCATACGTAATAAGGAAAAAAAAGGCATGCTCATTTCGCTCCTAGCAGACGATATAATTCATTTCGCTGAAATAATAATGATTTTTTTTTTTACATTGTGAAACTAGTTATAAAACGAACGCACCTCATATGTCACGTTTAACGTAGAATTTCCAACTTGTTTTACAATTAAAATAGGCAATACATGTCACAAACATCCACCCCATTTCTAGTTAAATAAGTTCACCACAGGATACACATTGTTCCGAACTGTTTTGAAGGGAATTTAATCTAGATATATGAATGTGTAGGGAAAAAGCATGGGACGGAACGTGGTTTTGCTTAATGAACGCATAGGAAACACATAAAAGTACGTATAATATTTTGTTCTTCTTTATATATTATAAAATATTATAAAATATTGTAAAATATTTTCTTTATAGGAGTATCTGTTTATTTTTTCAGAAATGGTACATGGTATAATTTTGAATAAAAGAGCTTCATGTTAAATAACGAGTAAAAATATAGTAACTTTTAAGGTCATATTTGATAGTGCATTTTTACTTACCCATCATACGTAGTATAGGGTAAGTCTTGTAATCGTTTTGAAAATCGAAAAATTTTTTTGACGGATTTACACGTTTCAGACACTGGAGATTCCGAAAAACATATTTTTAGAAAAAAAAAATTGCCGTCCGTCTGTGTGTGTGTGTGTGTGTGTGTCTGTGTGCTCTATCTCCCAAAAAATCTGAGATAGAGACTTGCAATTTGGTATTTACTTAGTATGTAATAATGGGAAGAAGCCTATTTCATTTCAATAACCTCGATTAACCGGAACTATTTTCTTCGGACTCTCGAAATATTCGTTCTGATAAAAAGTATATAAAAAATTCCGAAATTGTTTATTTTAAGAAATGAGTATAAAAGACAATAAAAAAACATAAATTTTGCATAAAGCATGAAGTCGATCGGATAATTAGTTGCCGAGATATTTGGAATCATATCATCCACACTCTTCGATTTTTCATGACCCTGTATTTCATCTAAATTTCACTTCAAAGATATATTTTAATTGAAAATTTGACGCTTAATCAGATGCAATAAACCGCTAGTTAATATTATTATTATTTTTGGAGTTATAAGGAGGTTTCTTTCAAGCGATTCAGTAATCAAGCCTTTAAAGTTTATGACGTCATCAAGCCACGATTTTATCCGAATTGAATGCATTGTATAAGTAGTTTACACATTTTTTATTTTAATATTTTACATTATGCATATCCATGATGTTAGTATTACGGTGGCCCCCAACGACTAGTTTCACTTAAAATGAGATTTATTTCAAAGGCATTATGAGAAAGTTTTTATAAATGATTTTTGTTATTTATACTTTAAATACGTTTAATATAGCTGCCTTATTTATACGACCGCGATTAATCATGAGCTAACGATCATAATAAACTCAGGAATTCTCGAAAATATTTCTAGTTATTTCTTAATCGGCAATATATTCAGATAAAATTTGAATAAGTATTTTGTCGATAAAATAATTTTTCACGATAAAACTAACCATTCAGACAGAAAAAGCACAAAAATTAAAAGCAAGAAAAAAATATTTTTTTTTTCAATATTTGGTTTTATTTTGCTCTTAGTTCAGAGAAAAGTATTCAAGCGGCAAAAACTCTTCAAACAGAATTATGAATTTACATATGAAACGTATCGAATCTTTAATCTTTTATTCTTAGAAAAACGATTTACGCAAGAATGGATAAAATATGTTACAAATATAAAAATTTGATATATTTTTACATATTTTTCCTCTCAGCATTTTGTTCTTTATATAAGTGTGATATATTTTATTAATACTAAAATAATATTGTTTATTTTAATTACAGATGACTTTATGAAAATAGCTATTTATTCTGACAAAATTTTCTTTATGTAGCTTTAAATGTTTAAAACAATATTTTACGTAAGACATATTTTTAATTATAGGTGACTTTACATTAGAACTTTATTTAAAAACGTTATTTTTCTCATAAACTATTGTTTGTGTTGGTATAAATGTTTACAAAAATCTTTTACTTGTGAAAAAACTATTTTATTACAATACAACTTGTCCACTGTCTTCCACAAAATTCAGCAACATAAAACTAGTTTACTAATAAATGAAGATAAATTTCATTAACTCATAAAACAAAATTGTTGTAATTACAAATTAATTAGTTTTATGAAAAAAATAAACCATTAAAATTTTCATGGATATTTATAACTTTTTCTAAATACATTTTTGAAAACTTTGAAAATAATTTATTCTATGCATGAAAAAACTTTAATAGATTTGGATCTTGTTTCGCTATAAAAATATTCTATGATTCAGCGGCTCCTAAACTGTAGTTTGCGTACCCCAGTGGGTTCCCAAAACATCTTCAGGCGGTCTCCGAATGTCTCATGTTCATTGTAAATATCTTACTTATAACGAAATTGAGAAAAGACTGGCGATTAAAATCAAAGAAACTAATATTTCTGTTAAAAAATACAATTTATTTAATTTATATAGTAAAACGTGTGAACACGGAATCGCTAGACACCTAAAAATTACATTTAAGACAGGTTTACGTCTTGCCGAGTATAATCTTGTCTTACTGTACAATATTATTAGTGTATATATTACGTAATCCATATTGGAAATAATTTCAATTGTAGATCTTGCGTGTTCGAGGAGACAGTGAAAATGTGAAAATGGATCTGTTGTAGCTAAGAGTTTAAGAAACGCATGGATCATTACTATGAGACAAGCTGACCTCCATATCTAATCTGGTTAACATTTAGATAACAAAAGTTATTTATGAAAATAAAAATGCAATAATTATCGGAATTTTAATTTATTAATCACTTGATATTATAATCCGAAAAATAAAAGCAAAGCCACCATAATAGTAGCACATATAATTAAGAGCAAAGCTGTCTAAGACAGACAAGTGTGGAACATTTAATGTGAAAATGAAGTATTACAAGTAAAAATATATTTATTAGAAGCTGCGAAATCTATGTTTTCTAATATCCATCACCAACTTAAATACGTCAATAATTTTCTGTAAAAGTGTGGCATTATGAGGCAAATGCAGATTTTACTAATAATGCTAACGCATGTAATCGAGTTTAGCAACTTATTTTAATAACAAAATCAAGTTACATATGCTTCATCTGTTCACCCTCTGCAGCGAAATACGTATATGCATGCGAGTGCACTTGTATTGTTGGCAATGATGGACAAATTAAACATACTTAACTTGATCAGTGTTGAATTCAGGCATTTTCATCAGACATTTCTGCATCTCCGGGGAGAGGACGATGTGGAGTTCCGGGCGGGTGGACATTGCACTTCTAGACCATTAATAAGCATAAAATCCCACTTCTTAAGGCGAGTATATCCCACTATATCACGCCTTCACGCCTACTCTTGCACTGAATCAATGTTGGATTTTATACTAACATCAAATTAGATTGCGGCTTGCTTACATGTGCTACCTATATTAGTAAATGTCCACCTTACTCAAGTTTAAAATTCTCACTCTGGAATCATAATCGATACATATGTTTGCTACCACATTTTAATATACTTTGAAAATGATCAATATAAATCATTTAAAATTTAATGTTGAAATATAATAAACTAAATGTTAAACATAAGGACTTTCATTCCTAAGTAAACAAAAACTAACTGTACAATAAAATTAATTCATCTAACATGCATTGGAGCTGCCCTTTGCCGTTAAACTAAAATTTGTCAATGAAAATATAGATATTGTATTAAATTGTAACATAATAAATATGCAATAGGTAAATTAGAAAAATTCTTTATATATTATACAAAGTCACTTACAAAATTATTATTTTCATGCACGTGTAAAAATTTAAGGTATACTTATGAATGTAATGTTTATGCCATGTTTTAATTGATATTTCTTTGGAATCAAATAGCTTCGTTTTAATAACTACATTATTAAAAATAAATCAGCCTAAATTTTATTAATCCTAATAAGCAAATTTCGAAAAAAAATAATTTTCTAACAAAAACTCTTATAGGAAACAAAGAAAGAATTTCTTAAAATAGGCAGTGTTTAGTTATTACGTTAAATATTTGAATAGGAATTAAAATCGTTTATGCATAAAAATGAAGAACGTATTTAAACTCATTCGTACATTTATGAAACTATATCATACTTCATAATTCGAGGTTGAGCGATTTAGCAAGAAAAACTTCAATTTAAGCATCGTATAAATACTTAGTTCACTGTAGTGACACAATCTCTTAAATTTTGAAATTATTTTGCGTATATTTTAAGTATAAAATTTCATGTTTTGTACGCAGGTGATCATTGACTGCTTGTAGTTGAAAGCCGCAATCTATCAATTCACTAAATGTTTATGATTCCCCCATAAATTTCGTGTCTGATAACTTCACTCGCGTTAATCTAAGCACTCTCAGGTTCATAGAAATTTTATTCTGTTTGTGTTATGGATGATCAATCGCTGGGTGTTTAAAAACTATAAAAATTTAATGTTTTGTAAGTAGGTGATCATTGACTGCTTGTAGTTGAAAACCGCAATCTATCAATTCACTAAATGTTTATGATTCCCCCATACATTTCGTGTCTGATAACTTCACTCTCGTTAATCTAAGCACTCTCAGGTTCATAGAAATTTTATTCTGTTTGTGTTATGGACGATCAATCGCTGGGTGTTTAAAAACTATAAAAATTTCTTGTTTCGTAAGTAGATGATCATTGACTGCTTGTAGTTGAAAACCGCAATCTAAGCATTTAGTGATAATTCACTAAATATTTATGATTCCCCCATACATTTCGTGTCTGATAACTTCACTCTCGTTAATCTAAGCACTCCCAGGTTCATAGAAATTTTATTCTGTTTGTGTTATGGATGATCAATAGCTGGGTGTTTAAAAACTATAAAATTTTCATGTTTTGTAAGTAGGTGATCATTGACTGCTTGTAGTTGAAAACCTCAACCTATTAATGCACTAAACGCTTATGATTCACCCATACATTTCGTGTCTGGTACCTTTACTCTCGTTAATCTACGCCCTCTCAGGTGCATAGAAATATGATTCTTTTTGCGTTATGGTCGATCAAACGCGGGATGTTTAAAAACTGCTGATGCAAAAACCTTATTTTCTAAAATATATTGAATTATGTTTTAAGTTTTACTTTAAATGATTAGTCTTTTTAATTAAAGAGACTAACTACATATCTAAAAAAGATCGATTAAAGATGCGAAACAAGAGTTATAATACTATGTATCAAAGAGTGGATATTGATGTACCTAATTATATAACTACTGAAGCGATTTCAGCATTTTTAAAATGTTATTAACAATAGCTAAATTGTAAATTGGCCGTTCTGCAAAAATATAATTAAATATACAAAACTTACTTTAATAAAAAAAGGGTAAAAAAAAACCCAACTAGATAGTTATTTATTTTTGAAATTGCTGAATCCTTTTTATTTCTTTTTTCCGAAAAAAACACTTATAGTTTATCTACATGAAAAAGCATTAAAAAATATATTAATATCGTTTAAGTAGTTAACAAAAGAAACGGTACATCAGTGTAATTTGTTTTACATGGAATTGTTTTGGTTTTAAATCGCGAAACTAATGTATTTCTCATTTCTTACTTAATGATGAATTTTATACTTTACTTATTGTCAAAATCATTACAAAAATATTAAAATCACTGCAGTAATTAGCAAGAAAAGGTGCAACAATGTCAGATGTTTTACATTTAATATTAGAGAATAAATGTCGACAAAATTATTTTTTTTACATATACATACATTTACAATAAACAAAGAATTTCTCAAAACAAAACAAACAACAACAAAAAAAACAGGATTTAAAGTCGCATTGTAATAGAAATGACGTTTTATTTTTATTTCACTCGTGCATTTATTACGTAATATGGAATTTCAAGAATCAAGTATGAAATATTTTGCAGAGATAAATCTAATTTAAACATCTTATAAATATTTTGTTCTCTGTACTGATATAGATTATTGATATTTGGAAATTGTATTAATGTAAATTTTGACAAGATTTGTCAAAACTTTTCATGAAATGCAAAATAAAACAGTATTTGTATAATTATAATAATAATAAAGATTTAATGTTTCTAAAATAACGTTATGATTAAAAATATATATATGATGACAAAGAAGACAAAAATAATCATTTTTTAAATATAATATTATTCTCTGCAGGCTGTTTTGATTAAATTATATGCTTTCTTTTCAAGTTTGAAAAAATTTATTAAACTTAAAAATTTACTCTAAAAACAAAACAGACGCTATTTCATTTTTCATTAATGTTTTTTAGAAATATACTCGCTGGGGAAATCTGCATAAATGGTTTCAACAGAGAAGAAAAGTGGATATAAAAAAGGGAATATTATATAAAAGAGATTGGATATAGGATAAAAAAGAATATTGCAGCAAAATATATAATAAATTAGGTTTCATTTTAAATTCAAGGCATTTTATCTAGTTTAAGGAGAGTATGTAAAAGCGAATTTTAGTATTTGAAAGAAGTTTACATTTATTTTCATAATTCGTAATGATATTTTTAAATTCAATTGTTGTTTACATTCCATCCAACAGTTACAACTTTAATTTATTTTTATAATGTTTTATTTTATAACGAATTTTTAATAACTAATTCTGTAAAATAAATAATTGCATGTGCATGTATGTGTAACTGCATACACGCACAAGTCTATATACACACACGCATATATATATAGATAGATAGATATTTGAGAAAACTTTCTCTGAACTTTAACAGTCAATAATGTACTGTATAATATATATAAATCTGAAAATGCAGAATTTTATGAGGTAGCTCACAAATTTCGTATCCAATTATTTTAGAAGTAGATGAAAAATTCGTCAATATGTTACGCTTCACTGCTTCAAATTGTAAAAATATTAAAATTCAGTATAAAATTTTAAAATAAATTTTTCTTTTTCATTTCAGTATTTAATAAAATAAAAAGTGAAAGCTAACAGATATTATATGAAATTTTCCACGTAAGTGTTGTTTCTTTTTCTGCTCGATGATGCGAAACGCCATGCCTGACAATTTTTTTTCAAAATACAGTATACACAATTTATTCGCTAATATTCATTATTTATTTCATCTTTATATTTATTATAATTAGTTATTATTGAGGTTTAATGCTAAGGAGTTTTTTTTTTAAACAGGCTGTATACATTAATATATATTTAAGTATGAATGTATATGTATTTATTATATGCATGGTTTCCGCATGAAACCTGTATGATTTCAAATGCTAATTGCACGGAAACTATGAATCCTAGAGATTTCCGGATTGCGATATCATGAATAGAAACATAATAAGTTTATATTGCTAAAAAGATTATATTCCAAAACAGTTAAATTCGTTGTATGCAATATTGATATGTCATGACAACATGTTTATTTTGCTGCAAACGTTTATTTGTCTGAAAAAGTTATATTTTTGTCTTTGTATGTACTTCGATATAGGCTCCGTTTTTAGCTCTCAGAATGTTCAGTCGACATTCAATCTCAATCCACCTGTTGTGTAGCATATCAGGTGTGACTGAATCAATGGCTTCCGAAATTATGTGGCGAAAATCACAAGCATCACGTACAGGTGTAGCGTAGATCACATCTTTGACATAGCTCCACAGGAAGAAATCCAGAGTAGTTATGTCTGGAGATCGCGGGGGCCAAGCAGTGGGTCCATCTCGTCCGATCCATCGCTGCGGAAATGTTTCGTCTAAGGAAGGATGACCTAAGTAGACAATTAAAATATTTGTTTGGTGAAAATTGTTTGATAAAATAATTATTATTTTAATTCTATGAGTTCAGTTAGTTTTACACTTTTAAAAGTTTCTCATATTTCTTAAATTTTCTAAATTTTAAAATTTTTATTATATAATTGAAATTTCTGTTTGTTGAAAATTATTTCGCAAAATATTTATTATTATAGCAATATGATCTCGAGTAAAGCAAGGTAAATGAGAGTTCGAATTTAAATGACTTACACGGGTGCCGTTTACAGCCTACAAACGGCTCCCTTTCTGTAACGGAGACTGATAAAAAATTTTTAATTATATTTATTTTGTCTTTAGCACCATTACATCTCGTTTTGCATGTTTTCTTTTTTTTTAATATACAATTTTAACATTGCGCTCGTCAAATAGCTTTAATGAATAAAGCTTTATAAAAGGTTAATTTTGAAAATGCTCAAAATAAATGTATATTGCTTATTCTTTGTGAAACACCGTGTTCATTATAAATAAAATTCAGTAAATACTTTAAAAAGCATTAGAATTAAAAATCAAACTATTCTTAGAAGTTTAAAAGTTTTTTTTTTTTTAATTTTTGCAAAAGAAAAGCGCTTTTTTAAAATTCTGATCAAACTTTAATAAATACAGGAAATAAAACATTGTAATAATTAAAATAGATTGAAATTAAACTAATTAAGAATGTAACTTTTAAAATCGATTTATCATTTTTTTTTACATTATCTGAATATTTCAATGTTTTTAAAAAATATTTTTGGGGTATATGTCGGCTGATTTATTAGAGGGAATTACCACAAAATTGATTACATTTATGACTATAGTCAAGATGTGCTTAGCAAATTGAAAATAATCATTTCAGCGAAATGGAAAGTATTACACCTCTGAAATCCTGGCGTATAAAATTATTTCTGAAAAGCTTTCACTAAAATATTCTTTAACTAGTCATACCAAGAAATAGTTTGTTACCGATTGACAAACAAAAAAATTAAGTACACATGTTGATATTAACTGTCACTGATATTAACTGTATATTATGTTGTCACTTTCACATGTAACTTTTTAATAAAGTTAGTGAAGAAGTTTTTTATTTAATATATATATATATATATATATATATATATATATATATATACAGGGTGATTCATAAAAGATGGGCAGAACTTTAAGGGGTTATAGTACACTTAAAGACAAATAATATTAAATAGGAGACTAAGGGTCCCAGACGTATTCCCAAGGAGATAGGGGGCATTAAAGTTTAGGGTCCGAAATTTCAAATGATTATAAAACATGGAAAAATTGGTCGATTCGTTTGCGGTTTTTGCAAAAAATTTTCTTTATGCCAGTATTTTCTTGAAATAAAATTTTAAAGTCCAATTTCAAAAAATCCCGATAGGGGGCGCTTTAGACTTTGGAGTAACAAACAACTATTTTTTAACGTTATTTTTTGTATTTCTTTAAATGATTTCGAAAGCTTAGACTTAAACTTAAATTTTGATCTAAAAATCTGAGTCCTAACGAGTAGTTAAGTAGCGTAAACTGAAATTTGAAATTTGAAACCCTTCTCCCCCCAGAACAAAAATCAGTTATTCCCGATCTTTGTGTCGTAGATTAGGCTCTAACTACTGCCGCGTTTTGCTAAAATTATTCTTTATGTCAGTATTTTCTTGAAAATAAATTTTAAAGAAAATTTTCAAAAAATTCCGATAGAGGGCGCTTTAGACTTTGGAGTAACGAACAACTATTTTATACCGTTATTTTTTGTGTTTCATTAAATGCTTTCTAAAGCTTAGACTTAGACTTAAATTTTCAGCTCAAAATCTGAATCGCTGAGCGTGGTTCAGTAGCGAGGGGAGGGGGTTCAAATTTCAACTTCTGAACATAGTTCAGTTTGCACTACTTAACCATGCCCAACGATTCTGTGCTGTGATACGAGGCAAAAATACAACTTTCGTCAAGGACTGCATAGTCGGAATTCACTCATAAAGGCACTGGCACAGTTGGAAACGTCGCTCATGCAAACGTTAAAGCTCCATTCCTGACGCTAGTCACCGGGTGAAGAAGGAAACAGAAAGTATGCAAATGTCAAATGGGGAAGAAGAAGAACACGTATGCAAAATTTCGACACGATTCAGGCATAAAAACCACTGAACGGTGAGTCAAGTGTAAGTCGCTGTAGTAATGAATCGGAAGATGGTGCCCTTCACGAATAAGGAAAAGGCTGAGATGCATTTAATTTACGGAGCGGCAGATGGAAATGGTGCAGAGGCACAACGAATGTACGGAGAGCGATTTCCTAACAGGCGGTTGCCTAACCGCAAAACTTTCGAGCGCTTGCACAGACAGTTGTGTGAGACGGGATCATTTCTCGCTTCCCGGTCGAATGCAGGTCGTGCAAAAAAGGACGAATCAGTAGTTGTTGCAGAAGCCATTCTGGATGTAGTAGCGGCGCAGCCAAGTACAAGTACACGAACAGTGGCTAGCCAGGTGGATACCTCACAGTCCACGACTTGGAGGGTACTGAAGGATGAACATTTGCTCCCGTTTCATGTGCAACGAGTCCAGAAACTGTCTCCAGGGGATTATCCAAATCGTATTGAATTCGCCCGCTGGTTTCTGAAGCAGAACGCGCTAAATCCACATTTTGGACGAACTGTGCTTTTCACCGATGAATGTACCTTCACACGTGAAGGTACATTTAACACACACAATGCACATGTATGGGCGGATGTCAATCCACATGCTACGTATCCACATGCTCATCAGAGACTCTTTTCCATCAATGTTTGGGCAGGAATCCTCGGAGACCACCTAATCGGACCGTACCTTCTTCCTGAACGCCTCAACGGTAAAACATACCTCACATTTCTGCAACATGTGCTGCCAGACCTGTTAAACGTTGTTCCTCCACGCATCCGGCGGGTCATGTGGTTCCAGCACCATGGAGCGCCAGCCCATTACGTACGAGACGTCCGCAACTATCTGGACATCACATTTCCGAACAGATGGATTGGTCGAGGTGGTCCTGTTGCTTGGCCTGCTCGCTCGCCAGATCTTTCACCCCTCGATTTCTTTTTTTGGGGACGATTGAAGGCTCTTATGTATGAGACACCCATTGAATCCCCCGAGGAACTGGTCGCCAGACTTTCCGCCGCTGTAGGGGAAGTGCTCGAAAAGCCTGATGTTTTCGCGAATGTTCGCCGTTCCATTCGTCGCCGTTGTTCTGCGTGCATAACCTCTGGTGGTCACAATTTTGAACATTTATTGTGATTACATGTTAATAAATATGCTTTGGTAACATAATCCTAATTTGTGTCTTTTTACCTCGTATCACAGCACACAATGTGTGGACATGGTAAACTGAACTGTGCTCAGGAGTAGAAATTTCAAACCCCTCTCCCCAGAAACTTAACCACGTCTAACGATTCAGATTTTGGGCTGAAAATTTAAGTCTAAGCTTTAGAAAGCATTTAATGAGACACAAAAAATAACGGTATAAAATAGTTGTTCGTTACTCCAAAGTCTAAAGCGCCCTCTATCGGAATTTTTTGAAAATTTTCTTTAAAATTTATTTTCAAGAAAATACTGACATAAAGAATAATTTTAGCAAAACGCGGCAGTAGTTAGAGCGTAATCTACGACACAAAGATCGGGAATAACTGATTTTTGTTCTGGGGGGAGAAGGGTTTCAAATTTCAAATTTCAGTTTACGCTACTTAACTACTCGTTAGGACTCAGATTTTTAGATCAAAATTTAAGTTTAAGTCTAAGCTTTCGAAATCATTTAAAGAAATACAAAAAATAACGTTAAAAAATAGTTGTTTGTTACTCCAAAGTCTAAAGCGCCCCCTATCGGCATTTTTTGAAATTGAACTTTAAAATTTTATTTCAAGAAAATACTGGCATAAAGAAAATTTTTTGCAAAAACCGCAAACGAATCGACCAATTTTTCCATGTTTTATAATCATTTGAAATTTCGGACCCTAAACTTTAATGCCCCCTATCTCCTTGGGAATACGTCTGGGACCCTTAGTCTCCTATTTAATATTATTTGTCTTTAAGTGTACTATAACCCCTTAAAGTTCTGCCCATCTTTTATGAATCACCCTGTATATATATATATATATATATATATATATATTGGACAGTTTATTAAAAATGAAATGTAGTCGCTACTTATAGAGAGAAGAATGTTTGTTCGCGGATGTAATGGTGTTTTATGAGGGTAAAAAATCCCATTCTTTTCTTGAAATGCAATCATGTTTATATTGAAATAGTTGATATTTATACCTAATAAAATGGTAAGGTTTTTTATTTGAAATATTTAACACCAGATATAGCAAGGTTTGACATATAACTATCTATCTCTACCATGTCTTTTAAATGACAGGTAGAGAGAGTACAGAGTAGAGATAGTAATTGAATCTATGAATATTGTAATTTAATCAATTAATAACAGCTGAACAGCAAAAGGGAACGTAGTAAACAAAAAAAATATATTTACTCTTCTAAGCTTATTTGCACAGTATTAAAAACAAAAGTAAAATCAACTTAAGTATAAATATCTACTGCAATTTGTACCGAGTGCTGTTTACAGAGAATATTTTTGAAAATATAGTTTTTTACAACTAACCTGGTTTTTTGTATATAAGCTGATTTGTCAAAATTTCTACTATAATTTCCAAATCTGTCTACCACATGTCACTTTATTAGCTCGAATTTTTATGATCTGAAATAAATTATTAAGAGATTTATTCAATTACAGCCATCATCAAATTTAGATTTTTATATTTTTTGAAAAATAACACTAGTAGTTGAAAAGAAGAAGGGTTTTCCATATTTTCCCGAGTTTGATAAATTTTATATTAAATTTTACAAAATATTTACAGATCTTTAAATTGTTCTCGAGTGAAAGATGCAAACGAAACATATAACAAAAATTTAAGGAAGTCGAAGATAATTCCATTTTTTACGTATAACATTGCTTAGAATAACATTTGATTCCGCCTATTTTTCTCCGAATATATTTTCGTTAAAAATATCTCCTATTATTTTACGAAAACTAATGAAAATGCATATTGTAAAAGTGCGCTTTACATGTTCAAGCTGATAATCGAAATCCATAAACTCAATGTTATTTACCCTAATGTGAAACTATCACAAAGAGTACATCAGCAAACAAGGAACATAAGATGATCCAGAACGAAAATTCGGAAATTATCTGCAGTTGAGAAATCCTTTAAGGACCGAACGATAAAGTAGTAGAATAACACGTTTCAGTCTTTAACAAAGAAAACAGTATTTCTGAAAAAAAACACATAAGAGAAGACCATCTAATGTAATGATTGTAAATGATTTGTTCAAAAACACAGATACACCGGAATTTATTCACCGGTCATTCTTATTAGAAACAAATCAATGTCATTAGACTCGAAATATTTTCTTCTTTTAGAATATGAATGTATTTTTAAACTTAGAGCTTATATTAAACATATTAAAAAATAAACTAATGGTAACACCCACTTTTTTCATCGAATTTAAGTATCTTGGATAAAAGCAACAGGAAGAAAGGCATAGTTTATATTTATAAAAGAAAATGTATCAGGGGTTTATACATAAATTTAAAACGGTTTTCGCAAGACAAACGTCGAAAGAAGTTTCATTAATTACCAAAATGAAATGTGGAGGAAATCAAATTAAACAATTTAAAAAAATCTTACATTTTATATAAATGTTGTGGTTGTTGTATACAATTTTCTTAAAAGTTAGTTGTACAATATCATTGGATCGGGAAGCTGTCAAATGCAGATACATACTGAGACAAAGTACTACAGATAATCAATATTTCATATCAGAAATAATTTTTTGTTTAATTAATGGAATGGGAAAATATTCACAGGCAAAGTTAATTTAAATATTTCGAAAGTAACAAAATATTCAGATGTAAAATAAAAGATACATAATTATAGTACATGGAAAATATTATATCCATATACATATTTGTATTGTTCCCTAATACATTTCAGATATTACTTCTTCATTCTTTAATCTGAAACAATAAAACAAACGAATTTATTGACACACATATAATAAATCATACATAAAAGGAAATATATTCTGTTTAAAATTTGATATTTTAGATGATAGGTAATTTTGGATTTACATGTCTGGGCGTAAATCTAGTCACTTAATTTCAATTTAATTTTTAATAACACCGATTTACAGAATAAGAAATTTAATGTCCAAAAAAGTTAATAATCTACAGACGTTTGAATATTTTTAATGTAAAATTGCTAAATTATGGTATGTGAAATTTTAAAATCAAATTTCATAACATAAAGCCTGAAAAAATTTAATACCCCGAAACTTGCTTTTAATACAGAAACTACAGTATATAAACTTTCATCCATTTCCGGTATTGTACTTATTACTTTTATATCTGTACAATATTATCGCGTAATCTCCATGTCGTGTATTAAATTTGTGAAAAAAAGTGGAAATGTTTTTTGTTTCTGATATACTGCATCCCTCTGCTTTCCCTGTATGCCGAGCTTGTTTCAGGCTTAAAAGTTTAGAAAAAAGTACATTATAATTGCGTAAGTACGGTATCTTAAAATGTTCGTATGTGCTGATAATTTACATTGCCTGTCACTCGTTTTAATAATATGATGTAATACATATTTAGTAAAAATAGCTTGTCACACTTAAAACTAATCGTCCGTGAATCAGAAGAAAATAATTTCAATTGCTTTTACAAAAACGATTTGATCTTAAACGATTCAAGATTAGCGCAGAAATGTTTAAGCAGTTCTTTTTTCCTCATTGCAAGCTTAATGAGACTACGAGGAGAAAATATTACTTCTAATTGATAGCTTTGTGTGATAATTGGCTCAAAGAACTAAATGTCACAATATTTGATGCTCTTCAACATTTATTCTTTGCTAGCCAGATGAAGAAATATGTTCGAAAAATGTGTTACGAAAGAATATTCTCTTCAAGAATGTTAACTAAATAAGCCTCTTTACGTTGCTACAAAAAATGTTTCACTTTCCACAGAAACAAAACAAACAATCTGCAATTGTTTGTGAGGACAAAATGCCACAACTGTATAGTAGTAAAAAACCTGTGCTTTAAGGCACAATAATATCTAGTTAATAATAATAACGTACTTGCTCCTAATGCACCTATCATGACCTATAATAAAAAAGTGTTTGTATGCATATACACTGTAGGATATCGTTACATTGGAGACGATCGTCTGTAAGAATTCTTTCAAAACTTTGGTATAACTTTCCAAACAAATTTCCATGATGAGTTATTGGCTGTTGGTATATTACCTGTACCAGACAAACGCTCTCCGCTATTGTGCTAATAGAAATTGAAGGACGAGTTTTTCAATCTGTGTTTATTGTAATACAGAATGCTAAATATAATGGAACACTTTTGGAGATGAACGTCTTGCATAACGCTGAAGTGGTATTTTATATTTCTAATAAGATAAATAATATGAGCCACACAAAAGATATCCATTTGTAAATGAATACGTCACAAGAGAAAGTGTTCCAGTAGAAAAGTTGAAGTTAACCCATACACATTGCTTGCAGATGAAGATAAAGACTTAACATTCAAGCAAAATAATGAACTTAATTCTCTGTTAGCTTTCAGCCAAGCGAAGAAGCAACTCCATATGTAGACAGTTGTATCAATACCGGGGACAGTGCCATTGTGTCCGTGACACGTTACAGGATGTCACTTGTTTGGAAAGGAATTTTAGAGAAAATGATAGAGAATACAATTGCTTAAGGAATCATAGAAGAATGTGAGTCGCCATATGCCTCACAAGCAGTTCTTGTACCAAGTCCGACGGCAGTATGAGAACGTTTGTATAATATTGTAAAATCAATGTCATCACTGTTCCAGGTACATACCCATGATCTACAATGGACATGGACAGTATATTTTATGAAGTCAATCACACTTCTTATATAACCACTTTGGACCTACGATCTGGCTATAACCAAGTCTTTCTATTATATTAAGACAAAATTGCTTTTTTCTGCCCGTTATGAACATTCCGCTACAGGAAAATGTCGTTTAGAATAAAAAATATTCTCCTGTGGATTTTCCAAAAATGATTGAAAATTTATAAATCGCTTGAAAATTGTTCTGCTTTAACTTAAATACATGAAGTTATTTTTCTATCGGATGCATTTGTGAACCACATTTCAAACTTGATGTCAGTGTTTGAAAAACTCATACAAATCAAGTTAAATGCAAAAGGTGAAAATATCATTTTGGCTGTGCCTTAGAAAATTATCTGGTACATTGGATAATTCCAAATGGTCTACAAGTTTATTCTGATAAAGTGTCTGGAATTCACAGGTTTGCACCTCCTAAAAATCTTAGAGGAGTCCAATCTATCCTTCAGACCTGTGCTTGATATCGAAGCTCACTCCAGACTTTGCAGACATTTCAAGACATCTTAGTAATCATTAAGAAGAAAGAGGTCTATGAATAGGGAAGGTATGAATAAACAGATTTCCGCACATTCAAAGATATTTTATAGCACCTGCTGCATGTCTCCGTCATAAATTGTTTTGTATCATCTATCTGACGGCATGTCTCCGTCAGATAGATGATACGAAACAATTTACTCTACGCACTGATACTAGCAGATACGCTCTTTGAGCTGTACTTTTGCAGAATTATGATCATGTAAACGAATATACCATCGAGTATGCCAGGCACCTTCTCTCAAATGCCGTGAAAATTACTCTATTATTACAGCTAAATTACTATAGCTAAATGTGAATTTTTAGCTGTAGTCAGGATTTTAGGAAAATTTCGTAGTTTAGTAGAAAGAAAAATGTTAACTACTGACTCCAATCTCTAAAGCTGCTTCTACGCTTCAAATCGACATCAGAAAGATTAGTCCGATGAGCTCTACCACTTCAGCATTTGAACTTGAAAATAGAATATATAACTGGAAAGTCAAATGTTCCGGCTGACAAGCTCGCACGTCCCGTCTGCAAACAATACTCTGCATCTTGCACCTTCTGTAAGACTTGCAACTGTGAGAGAATCGATATGCCCACGAGATAAAAGATATAAGAGATGTTCAATTGAAAGATAAAAATCTTTAAAAAATCATTTACTGTTTCACAGCTACACAGAAAAATGAAGAGTTTACGAACTGGACCAAAAGAGGCTATCTTCTGAATCAAGGTATACTTTACAGATATGCCCTTGTTTCAGATTTTGAAGAAGGTGATCCCGCCCATGAAAGACAGAGCATTTTTAAACTGCATCATGATGTTCCTACAAAAAGGCACTATACTGAAGAAGAGAATTTTCATGGTATTTTCAAAAGATATTGCTGTGCTGGTATATGATGTTACATCTCCAAATAACTAAAGAAATGTTTAGAGTGTTCTTGATACAATGCGAACAACCAGATAACGGCAGGTCTGTTTCAAACACTTGTTTTCCGCTTCACTATATAAGTACTCATAGTATCGATTTAGTTATTACTAAGTAAATAGGGACACATATGGAATTTTATTGAGAAAGAATGTGCCACAGCATGTGTGGCATTGATTACTTTAGCTTCAGCCTCTGCAAATCATTGTTCCAATGCCTATATTGCAGAAGATTTCTTCATACATGGAATTCCAAGAAAATTAATCAATGACAACTGCCCTCAGTTTGTAAAGGTATTATGGACCAACAAGTATTATGTACCCTTGACATATACACCGAATTCGGACTCTTGTATATCACTGCTAGGCTAATCCAGTTGAGTGAAAATATCGAGACTTCCAGACTCACTTAGCTATCCCAGTGGGCGACGCTCACGACATATGGATAATGATAGGTGATATTTAGTGGTAAATTTCCAAGTATCGTTTTTCTCAAACTACAGCCACATGGAACACTATTCGTTAAACAACGGCATATCTTCAATTCGGACGGGAATTACGAACAATACACGATGTTAAGTACGATTTAAAAGCACTGTTAGTCAATTTGATCCTCGAAATAACTCCTTATCTTAAACGCCTAGCTAAAATTTCGAAAATAGTAAAAGAAAAAGTAGAAAGAAATCATCAACGAAAGCATCACTACAACAAGAACTGTCAAGAATAATATTTCACTCCTGGTGAAAAGGTATAATTTACGTTGTTTACCATTAGCATAGAGATAAGAAAAACATAATTGATCGTTCCTAAAAGAGATGAAGCCTACTTAATTTTCATTTGAAGATATCCAATCATTTATGAGGCTGTGAACAAGGACAGTCGTAATAAGTCCAATGGAAATTATCAAATGTCATCCTAGAAACTTTTTCAAAAAATGTAAAGCAGTCCTATGGCACCCCTAAGAAAGAGAGAAAGACCTAAAAAACATGATGCTGCTCCCTTCTCGGAACGAATTATCGAATATAGATGGGGAAGGGGTAGAAATCTAAATAGATATACATATATAATTTAGCTCTTCCAGACGGTTATACTGTCTCTCTCTCTGTGCTGTCTGCTCTTTCTCTAAGATAACCATATTGTTTCACGGTGTAATTATTATCTCGCTCTGTTATGTCAGAGCAGTTTGGATTTCAAAATGTGAGCATGTAGTGAAATTATTATATAATGTATATTATATGTATCGTGTACTGTGATGTGTGTATAGTGTTGTAGTTCCATTAATAAAAATGTTAAATTCGTGGCCTTCGTTCTATCTGTGTGGACTGATATTTCGTTTTCTGCAGAAAGCAGATAGGCTTTTATTTTGATTGCATGAATTTGATGATGCCGGTGTTATATTTTTATATCTTTATAAAGAATTTTCTGTATGAATGTTTTCCCTGTATTTTCTTTTATTTAATCATCCTTTTAAAGCATGAATATTAACAACACAAGAAAATAGATGTTTAGGAAATGACATACATGCATTTTTGTATAAAAAATGTGATTTTTAGAAATTATCGGAATTCAATGGTTTTGTAAATCCATTATTGTTTATCAGGGAAAATTTTTGATAAGAATGAATAATGAGTCATAAATGACAAATGTTTTTATTTCTTTATCTTTCTGTAATTTTTTAACTTGCACATGTACGAAAAATATAGATAGTTATGAATTCCATATTTAGCTTTTTTAATATTTTCAATATTTAGCTTTTTTACTGCCAAATATTCTATAATTTTCAATAGTTTTAATAGCATATTTTAAAAAATGTTTTAAGGTCAGTATTATTTCCAGTTCAAATTGAACGCTTTATTTATGAAAAGTATGATTCAAAAGCTGTTTACACCAGAATCTGCTGAGAATGTTTATTAAGCAATTTGGGATAAATACTTCTTCTATAGATGTTGCTTAAGAGTCGTAAATCACATTAAGGGGTTACACCTAGTCGTGCGGAAGAAAAAAAAATACGTTTTCATAAACTTCTTTCATTAAGCAATTAATTTTATTCTATGATTTCATTTTTATTTTATAATATAACACTTATAGATAGGTTTGATATATTTTATTTTTTAATGGGCTTTTTTTGTGCCGTTTGGTGCTTTTTGTTGAAGTTTGTAGGCAATATTTGGGTTAATTGAAGGTTAAAATATTTAGCAGTTTTATAATTACACTGATAAATTAATTATTAGGTTTGCTCTAGTGACTGGACGAGGGAATTAATAAAACATTGATTTTTATTTCAAAATAAAAGCTGTCTAAAAATAAAAAATAAATAAATTTTTATCTTTAAAAAACAACTATATTTTTACGTTTCAAAAATGAATAAAAAAAACCTTCGTCCAAGCGCTGGGTAATTATATGAGAAAAAAGCTTACGAAATTAGAAGTGCGTGGATTCAGATGTTTAAGAGTAATCAGAGTCACCAATTTCAAAAATACACCCTTAAGAAACGGAAGATTAAATTTTGGTGTAGCAATTACAGTACGATATTTATTATTATGTTTTATTTACGTAGATTTACCGATTCCAGCACAATAAAGCAGTCCCTCTTCAGTTGATAAAATCTTTAAAAGAAAAAAATAGACTTTTTAAAGTTTTGATTATATTTTTACTACAGATATACTTAGATTTGTGCTATTGATATTTATAATTGCTCTTACAATTTATCTCTAATTAAGGCTATAAAATAATTTGGAAAATGAAATATTTGTATTATGTGTATTATCTGTAGGTATTTGTATTATATTATGATGTATAAAACTGAACTTTTTTGCGAAAAAAAGTGCACCACGTGTTTGTTCTTGCAGAATAACCTAACCGCACCCTCTGAAAATTTAAATTAAAATATTCTGAGCAAAATATTTAAAACCTTACTTGGTGTTAAAAGAAAGCATGTCTGACTGAAGTTTCAATAACGGCATTCTCAATGGTTTTGAAGAATCTTTGTTAATCTTTTCACATGAAAAAGATTCGTAATGTAGATCTATATCCATCAAAATCTATGTACATAAGATTGTTTATGTTTATGCATTGAGCACAAATATAAATACCGAAAATATAAATTAATGTATCTGCGTGTGTTTGTTAAAGAATGAAATGCGCCCATGATATAATAAAAAGATTGGTGACCCCTGACTAATAACGGAAAAAATTCGAAAGATATCCAAGACATGGGAGAAGTATATTGTAACCCAATAAAACCACCACTGGTTGATACAAGGTATGATAGAGTGAATATTTTTTATCGCCAATAAAAAGAGACATTTTTTGCAAAAGAATATGTTACATAACACTATTTCTGACACATTTGAAAAGTTCAGCTTTCGTTTCAAAGCGAAAGGTATGATAAAGTACAATGTTTTTTTTACTTTACTACTTTTTTTTAATTTAATTACTGAGTTACTTATATATATACTTATAAATACAGTATATTTCTTTAAATAATAGACATAAAGTGACGTGAAACAAGATTTAGTTCGTAATATTATATTAAAAAATTGGAACCATTCATTTGAAAATAAATTTATTTAGTTATTTTGCAAAGAAATACAAACAGTTTGGTGGATGTTTGCTGTTGTCGAGAACTGATATAGTTTAATCATGCTCCACTACGATTCAGATCAAGATTTCGGTCATTATTCATCAATGGTTAATTTCAGCGAACTGACTAAATTCGATAAGCCGACCAAAAGGATAAACTAAGATATCAGGATTCATTCCAGCTGAATGAAGATGCATTTCACTTCAAGGTTCATAAGTGATATGATTTTGTTACAGATATTAATATAGATGAAGCAATCGTAACGTGCAGTAACTTAGTTTAAAATAAAATCAGACCCATATAGTAATTGTCTGAGTGAACACGAAGACTCATACACAGCGCAGTATTACTTTGCCCCATATATAGCTACGATGGATATTAGAACCTTTCGTCAAGCATAGCTCAAAAAATATTTAACGGATTTCGTTCAAATTTTTACAGCAGGTACCTATAAATGTGACAACGACGTCTATCTATTACCAAGAATAAATGTCAAACCGTTTGGAAATTATATTAAAAAATAAATAAAAAAGTACAATTAAAGTACATACGTCACGAAAATTTAGTACATGCGTCATTTTCACCGGCGAAGATTTTCGTAAATAATAAGATTTTAAAAGTTCATTGAGTAACATGGAGCAAAAAAATATGCAAGCACAGTGCAATACAATATCAGTATAATAAAACATATTTCCATTTAATAAAAATGGAAAATTAATCTGGAATTTTTTCTGTTTGAAAGAAAAAAACCCGCAATAACTTAGTATTAGAGATTTGGCGCAAATCTCACCATTAGCCTAGATTTTTTAATTCGCGTGTGTAAATCAGAATCATTTCTTTGATGTTTAAATAAAGGTTTTTTGTGGCATTATTTCTTCTTATTTTCTTTTCCTTTTTAGTATTTTAAATGGAATTAGTGAAAGACATGTATTTAAGATTAAACGAGTAAAAGACATATATTTTCAAAGTATGTATTTCAAGTGAAATGAGTGAAATGTTTATAGTTAAATGAAATTAATGAAATATTAAGAATATAATAAAATATAACACCTTGTAATAGTATATTACTTTTAAATGCTAAAGGTGTAAAATTAACAACTATAATATAAATTAAACAACTAATAAAAGTTATTTTAATTTATATTATGGTTGTTAATTTTACACCTTTAGCATTTAAAAGAAATATTAAGATGTTATGAAAACAATATTTGGCGATTTATCAACTGCGCCAAGTTAACATGAAAGTACCAATACACATGTGAAATGAAAACAAGGCACAGATGTCCTATACACACCACGTTGGCGTGATTTTTTCCCCGCCAATTTAGCGAAAATTTTATTTTTGAATATTAGTTACAAATTAGCGTGCAATAATAGCACGTGAGTTTTTATTTCAATATAAAAATAAAATAACGTAATAAATGAAATAACTTCTATTATTTTAAAAAAGGAAATAAAAATAAATCAATAATAGTTTGATATAAATAAATATTGGTATACATATAAAAATAATCTATAGAATTAAAATAAAAAATAAAAGTAAATAAACATAACAAACAGTTTTCGCCAAATTGGCGAGGAAAAAAATCGCGCCAACGTGGTGAGTATATGATATCTGTGCCGGGATTTTTACCCTTTTATCTGTGCTTTTCGAAAAATATAAAAAAATAAAAAAATACTTATGTCAGGCGTATAATGTTTTATATTTATATTTTTATATGGAACATTTCTCCATTTTAAGATTTTAAATGCTATTTATATCAGATATTTCTTACCTGAGATTCCCACAAGTTATTTTCGGTAATTTTTTAGTTCGCTTATTAATTGTTTACAATTTGCCCCCCTGACAATAACAATTATTTATCACAAAAATGTCTCTTAGTTTTGTTAAATATGTTTGTTATGTATTTTCATTACTTGTTAAAATATCAAAAATGGCAATAAAATTTTATTTTAGCATCGTACTTAACTTTTTAAGATGGCGCAAAAACATGGTTTAATAAACGTATATTTGTAAATATTTGAAAAACATGTTTTTCCACTCTCTAGAAAAATTTGATAAGATGCTAAAACTGCCTTTTAGCACCATTTTTAATTTTTTCCCCAATGGCGCCAACCAGCACATGATACGGAACTTTTCCTCATTCAGATACACAGAAGACAAGGCTGGTCTCAAACAAGAGTAATGCTAGCAACAATATTTTTTTTAACTCTATAAGAGTTACAAATAATAATGACATTAAATTCTCCGATTAGCTTTGGGCCCGATTAGGGATGTTTCTCCAAGAAAAAAACTATAGTAGAAGTCTTTTACATTTGTTTCGAATGAAGCTCTGTCACCAAAGTATTAATTAATAATACACACAACATTAATATTAACATGGGGGCAAAAGTTTGAATTTAAGTGTAAATATTTGGAGCCTTCCCCCCTCCCCCCCTAAAAAAAGTTACAGAAATTAATTTAAAATGGTGTTAAGCCATGCTTTCTGACATAAGAAATTGGCTGCAAACCCGATTACGAAACTTTCACTTAACTTAATAACATGTATCTAATAGCCCTGAGGGTACCTTCCCTTCCCAGTTATACGGAGCTTGGGGCTTTTTTAAAAAGCTTGACGCAGTTCCAGTTTAAGAAGTTGAGATTTACTGCCAAATGACATAAACTACTATGAAAATAAACCTGATGAATTATTATGCTGGTTTATGTATGTATTTAAAAAGTTGCATCTGATTACTCTTATTAGATAAATTACTCCTGTTTGCATTTAATAACAGATGAACGACTTCTGTATACTAAATTGTTTAAATATTGGGAAGAGGTGGCGAGAGCTAGAGAGACGTGTAAACAAACGGGTAGACAGACAGATAGAAAGACGGATAGTGACATAGATAAGCTAACGGGTAGCGAAACGAATAGACAGACGGATAACGAAACAGGTAAGAAAGAGGGTTGACAGAGGGGTAGCGAGATGGGTAGGGAGACGTGTAGCGAGTCGAGTAGTGAGACCGGTAGACAGGATGCAGAGGGAAAGGTTGCGAGACGGGTAGCGTGGTGGATAGAGAGATGAGTATAGAGATGAGTACAGAGACGAGTTGACAAACGTGTCGGGAGACGGGTAGTGAAACGGAAAGCGAGGCAGTTAGAGAGACGGATAGACAGATGGGTAGCGAGACGGTTAAAGAGTAGGGTAGAAAGACAGACGGATAGTGAGATGGGTATACAGACGAGTAGAGAGACAGTAGACAGATGGGTACGGAGAGAGGCACGGTATAGAGACACGGCTAGACATACGGGTAGTTAGACGGGTAGACAGACGGCTAGAGAAACAGATAGGCGGTAGCGAGACCAGTAAAGAAATATACAGACATGTAGAGAGATGTGTAGAGAGAGAGTCAATCGGGTAGAGAGATGGGTAGAAGCACGGATAGGGAAACGAACAGATTGTAGAGAGAGACAGACAGCCAGGCAGAAGAAAAGTCTGGGGTTTGATGTAGTAAAGGCGCAGGGGGAAGAAGTATTATCTTTGAAATATTTTTTTTTAATTTCGCCGATATGGAGATTTAATGTAAAATTTACCTTTACAGAAGTCATCGAAAGATTTTTATGTACTTTAGTAGGAATTTAGGCTACGATTTGGTAATCAGGTTTGTAGCAAAGCATGTTATCAATGTGGTTTGAAGTTACGAGTTTCTATAAATAGTTATTCAAATAAACAAGGAGGAATATTTTTTAATTCAAATGTAAATATTTGCTACAAAGAAAATGTTGCATCAATGAAATTAAATTTGCGTTAAACTACGCTTGCTAAAATACGCTCTTTGCTGCAAATCCGATTACGAATTTTTAAAAAACTGGGCGTTTTAAAAGATCCGGCTTTTTGCCAAATGTTATAGAAAAATATATATGAAAACATAACAGTATATATGAATTTATATATGATATTTTGTAATTCTATCATTTAATTTGCTCTTTTTCATATTTTGCATCTTCTTTATATCGTAATTGTTAACCCCATGTTCTCAGCAATACCACTCAGACTAATCCCTTTGAGGGAAGTCCTAGTAATTTATACGCAATAAAAAACTTATTTGTATGTTTAGTCAGAATTACGATCGATCAATACTTTTATATGTGTTTAATTATAAATGTATGGTTTTTAAATTATAAGCTGTAGTCTAAAATTTTAAATAATGTGTTTTAAATAAAAACTATTTTTATTATTTCATGGCATTAACAATTTCCGCTTGATTTATTGTGCTTATTTCAATTAAGTTTTCTGTGCAAGAAGTTTTTTATGTAAACAAATTATGTCATATATGTATTTTTATATAAAGAGGCACTAGTAAATTATAGATATTTTTTATAAAGCAAGATTGATATCAAATTAAAAAATATATATATAAAAAACTAGCTACGTGTTGATCAAATTGGTCGCATTGAAATTGCGTAAATTTTTTCGATTGTTTCTTTGAAGATCTCTAATTTATTTGTACCATTTTGAAAAATATATATATAATAACTTTATTAAATCAAAAATTTCAAATTCGAAATAAAATAATGTACGTTACAAATTTCCTTAGTGAAAATACGTGCGTCAGATAACTTCATTTTTCAAACGCCTTTCGTTTATTAAAGATGTGGCTTTAATATTTTGAATCACACAATAGCCGAAATCATCCAAACGCTCTGAAACACGTAATAGCCCTGAATAGCTGAAATCATTTTCCTTCCCCTAAGTGCGTTGGTGTTCTGTCAAGGGGATGGTCACTCTCATTGACGGTTGGGGTAATGTGTGGGATTTTCTGGACAGTACAGAAAGAGAAACAAGGATATTTTTCAGTAACTGGAGCAATGTTCACAATGATAAACAGAGGGAAGTAACACCTTTCTAAATTTAAATAAATGGAGGAAACAGTAGGGTCATTTCCATAACTTACCTAGAAAGAAAAGCGGGGAGGAAAAATAAAAGTGTATTTTGGGCTATTTTGTTGGGATTCTAAGGACATTCAGTTTTTTAAGCTTGGGATTTAAAGAGTTAATGCAGTTGCTAATGGAAAAGGACGTAATTTTGAGGACCATATACAAACGCATTACATATGTTTTCATTTCTCTTATTTTATTAACAAAATATTTTTTAGATTTCTTTAATAAACCGAGTTATGAAGTTTGAGTATATTTAAAAAACAGTTATTTCAGACACAAAAATTAATGCAATAAACCCAACATGAATAGAAAATGAGTAGAATAAAATGTGACTTTATTTCTGTGAATTTCTTGAAAAATATAATATGGAAGCCCTGAATGTATCCAGTAATAATAACAATGCATAAAACGCATGAAGACAAATTTCATGTAGCAGATAAAAAAATATATCATGGATATTCCGGCAGTAAATTAATAGTAATAAGCATATCTGTTGAATTGTTATCCTATAATTATTTTCTTATTTTGATACTGAAGCAAATACATGTTTAAAGTAATTATTGACAATTTTAATTAAATAAGTAAAATCTCATATTAGAATAATTTATTAAAAATATTTCTCGTGAATACCGAATGAATTGCAGCAATAAATTAACTATGAAATTTATGTTCAAACAAGACAACAAGTACTAAACGTAAAATGACTGTTCAGTAAAATCTATTTTGATTTAAATTATTGCTGCGTTTAATAAAAATAAAATGTTCAATTTCGGTTAATTAAAAAAATAAAAAACGATAAAGTTATACATTATTACAATTTTAGTATCTAACTATCATCACGTCACGTAGACACATAAATGAATAAATAACGCAAATAATAAATATAGTTCTAAAAATTATCAGTTAAAGTATTGTTTGTGTTTTGCATTAAAGGAGAAAATTAAAATTTAGAATGCAATTTAATTTCAAAGCACTTAAGCATAAATAACCTTTTTTCTTTTTCAAATTAAATGTAATTTTGAAGACGTTAATTAAATTGGATTTTTCATGCATTCAAATATTTTAAAAATGAGTTGCTTTCTTACAATATGTCATATAAAACAGAAAGTCAAAATCAGTTTAAGAGATATCTAAACCATATATATAAAACGTATACTCGATATAATTCCTTTCTTACTCCAAGGAATTGCTTATATATGATTTGGGACTTTAAATAGTGTATTTGAGTGCAAATAGTTTTTAATACGTTTGTTTGCCTTACCTATATCGCAGGGTTGTCAGTTTGGGCTCCGTTTGTAATCAGAAATTCTGAGTAATAAATTTTGAGTTATTTAATGTCAGACATTTCAAGATTATATAAAGTAAAAATTCCTCTTTTGGAATTTCTGGTATGAATTAGTAATTTCTGAATTAAAGATGAAGTCAAACTGTCAGGCCTGCTCCAAGCAGTAAAATACATTTTCGAAAATTAACATTTCCCACCGAGACTATCAGGTGTTTGAAATTATTAAGTTCAATATCATATTAATTTTAATATATATGGCAAAGGGATATTTAGTTTAAAATTATTTTGATTTGTTTTTAAGACAACATGCGATACTTTACATCTGCAGGTACTCCACAAATACGTACAAATGATGTTATACTAATTTAAAATGCAATGTTACCAGACGTAATATATGATACTTATTTGTTTACATTCGTTGTGAATTAAAAAATGATTTCATATATTATTAAAAATTCATACTAATGTATTTTCTAAAACATAATAATACTCAAACTGTGATATAATTGATGGCGAATAAAGGAATTATTCGATGTTAGTGAAAACAAGCGTATGCACTATCAATCAAAAACCATCTATGTTTTATTAAAATACACTAAACAACACTGCAACACCATTAAAATACACTGCAAACGTTTTTCCTCACAGATCACATTGTAACGGCATTCTTTTGAGTAACCCTGCAAAAAACTATAAATGCTACAAACTTAATTTTCAATACGTAACATGCCATGGTATACAAAAATATATTTAAAAATACAAAACATTATATATGATTAGGTTTGTTTGAGATGATTCTTACGTAGTCTTTCGTGTGAGGAATCCATTAAGTCAAGTGTGTACGTCTAATCATTCTCGAGATAATTTTGATCCTTTAATGAAATATGCGAATGACAAAAGCAGTACAAACTTCACAATTGCAGTTAAAATAATTATAGCTGTTTCTTGAATTTTCTTGCAGATGAGAAAAATTTCCAAGCCATGTTGGAGGCTAATCGAGCTTTTGTTAAAAGCTTCGAAAATGAATTTTTTCCTCGCGATTTTAAAATGCGAATATTGTATACCTTAATTCTTCATATAGTAATGCAATATTTGAACGGGTTAATTGTGTTTTCTTGTCCTATATGTAGGAGGTAAATACATTCAAAGATTTAAAATTTTATCTTCAAAATAATTACGCGAAGAGGAACAAAATTCGGCTAAAATGGACCAATATTTTCAAAAGTATAAAATATTTATATAATTTATAAAGTCCACATTTATTCATCTCTGTACTGAAGCAAAGCTTTATTCTTCAACTATCAAAAAAACAGAAAAGCACTAGAAACGACACTTTAAAAAATGTACTTTTGGGTATTTTTGCCGCCTCTGCCCCTCTGTGCAACGTTGGTGATTTAATGGTAACAATCGTAGAGGAGACATCCGTTACTAGAGATGGAATGTTGATAGCGAGTTATATTAGTCGAGTCAACTTAAAATTATGATGTTAACTTGTATTGTACATGAAGTAAACTTAAAATACTGACCGTATAACTGTTATGCGGCAATCCCAAGTAAGGTGTGATGATAAATGTAAAACTTTTAACTGCCTTGGTCTGATAAAGTTTAATAAAACGCAATTTATTATGAAATAAACATTCTTTCATTCGTTAGGAAAAATTATTACTGATGCTACTGTACTTTTCGTCATTACAGTTTTTTTGGCGTTTTGAATGTAAATAAGTACTTTCTTTTTTACTTAATTTTATCTATAATAGAAAAAAGTACTGTAATCGAATTTTTTTTCAACTTTCCGATTTCGACGAATTTACACGTTTTAGAATCAGTGATTCCTAAAAACAAGTTTTTACAAAATGTCTGTCTGTCCGTCTGTCTGACCTCATTGTATCATCGAAAAGTGCATGAAGTTATGCAGATAACTGAACCAATTTTTTTTTTCTGTGTATTTGGCTATGCCCAGCAGGTTCCACTTGAATTTGGGGATATTTCGACAAAAGAGGGCTCTGCCCTAGTGATTTTGTTCCATTTTCATTATTTTAGCATCGAAAAGTGTATGAAGTTATGCTGATAACTGAACCAAATTTTTTGTATATTATTTTGACCTCTTCAGGTCCTAGTTGAATTTAGGGATAATTTGCGGAAGTGGGCGCTGTGTAAAAAATTACAATTAAAAAAAAATACAAACGAATTAGAAATTCTAAAAGTTTATTTTCCGTTAAATGTTTGGCCTTGATCCAAGGATTCCGGATAATTTTTTATTTTGACTCCATTTTAAAAAAATGGCTGAGATATAGCATTTTGAAACAAGCCAGCAGGGTTCCTGCATAAAAGGATCCAATGTATGAGTTTTAGTGAACTTTGTCACAAATTTTCTTTCATTGTTCTAACCATTGTACCAACTGTTTTATGCTTAACACTATATATTTATATTCGCCAACGTGAAATTCGGTCCAAGCTTGGCGACACTTGGCGAAATATTGCCAAAATGGGTGATAGAAATAGGTTGTTATAAATGAAGCGAACTGGGCGGACGTTTTTTGCGATAGTCTTGTTCAAACTCAATATTGACGAGAATTGGGAATGAATCTTCTTTAATGGATTTCCACGCATTTTAGTTTCGTGTTTTCCAGTAAAATTAGCTAAAATTCTAAAATCAAGGAATAGGGTGGCTATGTGTTCCTACCGGTATAGGCCAGAAGGACTTTTCGTAAGTTAGTATACATCGGCTGATCGCAGCCAGGTAAGTCGACGATTTGCAAGCAGCTGACGTACAACAGAATGACGAAAAATTTTGATTTTGATGGCGATGTGATAGCGAATTTTGAAGTATTATCATGAATGAGATAGACGAAAGTTTTAGGACTGGCACATCCGACTAGTTAAATAATGAAATTTATATATCAAATTACTTATGAATTAAACATGAATTATTTACTGTAGAGTATAGGAAGGTAGTCACAATATTAGATATTTTTAGATAGCGCGTACGCAAAATGAATATTTGGGAAGTTTATATCTCAAAGAAAGATTGTAAAAGATTAGTATTAATCTATAGATTAATCTCATGTTACAACATTAGATGGCACCGCTAAATAGGCACATTTGTAAACTCTTGCATGAGAGTCAGGAATACGATATGCAGTGTAAGAATGAATGTTTTTTGCAGCGGGTTTGTTTTACCGCTCTTGTAAATGATATGTGTAAGAAATCTATATAGTTAAATATAGATGTCTCCTTGCTATAGTACAGTGTATTAAATAATTACATTAGGGAACAATAGCTTATTTTATAGGAATGACATCGTATAAAATTAAAAAAAAATAATATTCTTTCTTTTCAATAAGTATCATGATAAAAATTTTGAAAAGCAACATATATTCAACATCTTGAAATAAATACATTTAAAATGTTTTGGTTGCAGTTTTTCCTGAATATTTAACCATATTTGATTTTTTTTAATATTTTATTCACTCAATGCGTTAGAACTGTATGAACTTTTAAAATTCATTTATGCAAATGAGATTCAGAAAGGCATTGTAAGTTCGTGTTGGAAGTTTGCATCCGTTGTTATGCATAATTTTTTAATTTACATTTACGTTGTAAAGGGTTTTCTTATTTCTAAATTAAAAATTAAACATTAGGGTGAATTCGCGGATTATTTTCATTACACTTGTGTGATTTTTATTGCTTTAAGAAAATATATTTTGAATGTAATTAATAGTATATAGATGAGATATCTTTTATTAAAATTTTAAAGTTTGTAAAAATTACTTTTCGCATCTCATTTGATGTAAGATAGTAATCTACAAAAACAACTTTTCAAAAGTAAAAAAAGGCCAAGCGTAAAAAAAAAAAAAAAAAAAAAAAAAAAAAAAAAAAAAAATGTGGCTAAAAAATGGTGTGATATCAAATTTCCAAGCTATTATATTGCTTATTTAACTTTTTTCCATTAAATAAGTTATCATATATATAAGTCGAGTGCCTACGTATATGTTAATAGAAATCGTTTTCTCCTGTACTAAATACATCCTAACGAGTTTCTGAAAATTCATTTTTTTCAAATTATGCATGATGGGCTTGGCGGCCATCTTTGCATATTATTCACAAAATTCCAACCACCCAAATCCGTAGTTAAAATCCGAAGTTCAAAATTGTTATTTAAGCAAATATTTAAGAGTTTCATTTATAGACTGGTATGCTCTGAAAATTGTGTCTTAAGATAATGATGACTTATCTTAAAGATTCATCTTATGATTTATTTTTTAGAGTAATTAATAATTTCAAACTAGTAAAAATCAATTTATCAAAATATCAGTCTTATCTAATTTATCTGTCCGTAGTTAGAATCTGAAGTTCGAAATTTTTATAAGCATATTACATTGCAAACATATTACGCTTTTATTTTAGAAATTTGGGTGCTTAGAAATATGGAAAGATGGCCGCCAAGCCCATCATGCATAATTTGTAAAAAATTGAATTTTCAGAAACTCGTTAGGATGTATTTAGTACAGGAGAAAACGATTTCTATTAACATATACGTAGGCACTCGACTTATATATATGATAACTTATTTAATGGAAAAAAGTTAAATAAGCAATATAATAGCTTGGAAATTTGATATCACACAATTTTTTAGCCACAACTTTTTTTTTTTTTTTTTTTTTTTTTTTTTTTTTTTTTTTTTTTTTACGCTTGGCCTTTTTTTACTTTTGAAAAGTTGTTTTTGTAGATATCATTTCTTTTTTTTAAATATATTGAACATAATTTAAATAATCTAAACATGAGAAATAATTTAAAATTACATTTTACTTTCAGTCATTGTTTAAAGGGTTAACTAGAAATAGCAGTAGATTTTTCAATTAAATTAATTACACTCTTAAAAACAACATACTAAATGTGGCTTGTTATAATACTTGTTATCCTCCGTTAAAAAAATATCACTGACTAATCCATTAAATGAATAAAAATGGAATACGTACATAGCGTGTCAGCGCTGCATTTGAAATCAAACGTGATATCACGCTCTTTTATTATTAGCACTAGCTGGCTTCGCCCGCTAGCGGGCCTCTAATTTACACCGGGGCCTCAATCCTTTTAAAACCTCGAATAAGATAAACCACGAACCTCCGACCTGGTTCCACGCTGCTTTCGGCACCGGATAATCCCTTAATTTGCACATCGAATTGTATAAACATCTAAACAAACGAACTTCCGACACGGGTCAAAGGCTGCCTTCGGCACCGTATAGCAGTCGTGCTGCGCACGCTCAAGTTCTATCTTCCACCACCAGGTAGCGCAATCTGTTCTGTACAAACCTCGAGCACTGAAATCGTTAAGGCTATAGATGTCGAGTCGAATGAGCTATACCCCGTCGTGATCCGACCCATAGAACCAGAGATAGGAAAGTGCCCTTTGGTGGTGAAAAAACAAACTAAAATCGGAAAGCTCTATAGATGTCGAGTCGAATGAGCCATACACCGTCGTGATCCGACCCATAGAAACAGAGATAGCAAAGCGCCCACTAGTGGTGAAAGCTAATCGCGTTTGGGGGGGCAAAGTGGGGGATGAACACCGGAGATGCGTAATAAGATTAGGCGGTCACAGACTTTTCCAACAATGTATCACATGAGGGATATGTGCAAAATTCAGAACCCCCCCCCCCACCTGCATAATTTGATTAAGCGTTCACAGGCTTTTCCAACGATATATCACATGAGAGGTGCCGGCAAAATTTATAAAAGTGCCCCCTTTGGGGGGGGGGTGAAAGTGGGAGGATGGACCCCGAAGATACATAATATGAATAAACGGTCACAGGCCTTTTGAACAATATATCACATGAGTAGTGTCGGGGGGGGGGCGAAAAATGTGGGGGTTTCACCTGTGGTGCATAACATGAATAAGTGGTCACAGTCCTTTGTAACGATATGTGACATGACGTATATTGTTAAATTTTAGAAAAGTGTCACCCCTCCCTTGTGTAGGCAAAACGCGCTCCGCCCCTCCCTATAATTTTTGACGCAGCTTTATTTTTTAAATTTATGTTATGTGTTATAAAATATCGTAAAGTTTCAAACAGATAGCCTTATTATACTCCCTAATTTTGTTCACGCTCCTCCCCATCCTCTCCCCGAACTGTGACGCGCCATTCTTGTTTATAAATTTTTTATCATGTGTTATAAACTATCTTAAAGTTTAAAACAGATCGCATTGGAATTTAATATATTTGCTGAAATTACTATTATATGTAGAATAATATAGAAATAAACCCTCCTTTAGATTGTAATTGAGATATATGAACAATTTTTAGAATTTATGAAAGCTGATTTTTATTTATTTATCTATTTATTTATTTTTTGTTTATTTATTTATTTATTTATTTTTTTTTTTTTGCATTGCCCTGTGCATGTTTGGAATTTCTTAGCAATTTCTTAGATTTACATTATTTTATTCAATTAAACATTGTACTGTTACAATAAATTTAAATGGAAACTTCACTTCTAAAACAAAAATAATTTAACAACTGGATTTCATTAATTTATAGGAAAATGGCGTGAAAGGTATTCCTGCGAACGGAATGCCTGTTCTTTACCGTGTTATTTTTTTTTATTTTTTTTTTTAATTTTTTTTTTTTTTTTTAGAAATAAATGAATCACAAAATTTTGTTTACGTTTGGAAAGAAATTTTAAATGCCGATAACTCTTAATGTATACATTTTAGAAGGTACATCTTCCCTCAAAAACTAATTTATATTTAAAGATCTTTCGAAAACGTATATTATATATTTAAAATATTTTTTAAAGCATAAACACTACGTCTGATTACTTTATTTTACAATATTTTAAGAACACGCATTTTATCAGACAATTAAATGCACTAAACAAACACGAGTGAAAAATTGACCTGGGCCAGGACTCGAACCTGGGACCTTACGCATACCGTGCCGACGCTCTGCGACTGAGCCACCCAGATCGATACGCTTGACGGGAATTTCTCATACTTATTCTCGTTGGAAACAGTCATCTGCCACAGTTTGCAGTCATATTTAATTGTTTGATAAAATGTGTGTTCTTATAATTATAAAGTTTTATTTTTTTTAAATATCTTGAGAAGAAAATGGCTGACTTGCAGATGAAATTTGATGTTGTTATAACTTGTAACTGATTTGTGCTATTATAATACAGACTAGCCGCCACTGGCGACCAGTTTGGTCTCGCTTAAATGTATGTTAAGCACTGTAACACGTTACTTTTATTCATAATTTATTTTTTCCGTAGTCATTCGCCAAACCGGAAGATTCTAATAAACAAATCAGAAACTTTTGCGATCATGGTAGCATTTCGCATATTTTTTGTTGTTATGTATTTCGTCTTTCTTGACAAAAACCACTTAACCAACTTAAGCGTTTATGCTTCATATCCGTTTGCTTATCAGTCGCAATATCTTTGCTAATGAGGAGATTCTTAAACATATTAAGTAGTTTTCCGTAATTGGATCCATTGCCAAATTGCGTATTTTAGTTAATACGATTTGGTGCATTGAAGTCTATTTTGTGAAAGTCTTTATTAATATCCACATTTAAACTGAACCATATTGTTGCCAATATTCTTTTGTTTGTTTGTTTGTTTCTCGCTAACTTTGGCTGTAGACTTGATTACGGAAGATTAGAAAATCTATCATTATTCTCATTTAAAACGTCTTGAATAATGTGACATAATCGGGGTGCATATTATAACACGTAATTTTCGAGTATGGTTTGGTGAAACATTGAACTTTTGGAAGCCAGTTTTGATAATCACATTCCTTTTAAACCATATTTGCTATCAGCACTTTTGACCCGTGGCGTAGAATCTGATTAAAATTCACGAACTTCCTTCTAGATGCCGGTCTCTGTTCGACTCTGTTTTTCTCTGCTCTCCTATTTTGATATAGTTCAGGAGTTTTCATAACTGCATAATTCCCTTACTTTGGCATTTCTGCTTAATGTCTACTGACTATTAAGATCCGTAACTTGTAAATACGCCACGCCAACATTACCGCCTATAATTCTAATTACAGCAACCCGTTTTTTCTCTCTATATTGCAACTCTATAGTTAATATAGTGCCTCGGTGCGTCTACGACAGCTGTTCCATCAGAACATTTGATTTTAAAATCAAAATATCGTTTCTAATTTGCACACGCGAAAAATAAAAGCTGGTATTGGCGATTTTAAATATGCTATTGGCGAGATTTGCGCCCAAATAACACAAAACTACTTAATGATGTTATGTATTTTGTAAATGTATATTAAATTACTGTTTTGAAAGCGATTGGTCATTAATAATGGTAAATATGATTGTTGATTAACAATCCTTTTCAGTGGTCTCTCTTCCTTGCACGTATAATACATAAATACCAAATTAACTGACAATTTGTTTCGAAATTTGATTCATTAAATATCATTACAGGAGTTGTATTTGTTTACATTCAGCTTACATCAAGAAAAGATAAAGAATGAAGTTGAGTTGTATAGCACATAATTATGGTAAACTTTGATTGTGTCACTGGTACGAATTATTTTTTTGAAACCAGGCAGCGCTCCAAAAATTTTTTCACGGAAAACTTACTTTACGAACGATTATCTCCATGGTTTAATGATTTAATGTTTTAAACCTTCACGACGAATGAATTTTTTTTTTTTTTTTTTTTTTTTTATTGTTTACTTTCATGGATAGAGAATTTGAACTGCGAGGCTAATTTCAACTGAAGTTATTGAAGAATATATACATAATTGAACGTAAGTCATCTCTCAAATATTATTTTATTTTGAACGATCTTTCTAAAAATGTAACATTTATTAAGTTTTATTCGAAAAAATAATTTTGAATAAAAATGGCCGCCTGGCATATGAAAAAGTGAAGCGGGCATTCCGGAATTGTTGATGACAGTCACATGACTTACGGTTTTATTATAGAGACTAGCCGCCACTGGCGACCAGTTTGGTCTCCCTTAAATGTATGTTAAGCATTGTAACAAATTATTTTTATTCATAATTTATTTTTTTCCTTAATCCCTCGCATAACTGGAAAAATCTAATTGACAAATCAAGAACTTTTGCGATCGCGGTAGCATTTCGCATATTTTTTGTTGTTATGTATTTCATCTTTCTTGACAAAAACCGCTTAACCCACTTAAGAATTTATGCTTCATGTCCGTTTGCTTATCACTTGCAATATGTTCGCTAATGCGGAGATTCTTAAACATATTTGGCGCAAAACAAAAATCGCGCCAACCCCGGTGCGTCCGTGACAGCTGTTTCAATTTAAAATACATGACGTTCACATTTTTTATTTAAAATAGAAAAATAATAATTATCATAAATCAAAACATTTGATTTCAAATTAAAGTATCGTTTCTAATTTGCACGCGCAAAAAATAAAAGCTGACAATTCTTTTCGAAATTTGATCCATTAAATATTATTACATGAGTTCAACTTACGTCAAAAAAAGATCCGGAAGTTGAGTTGTATGGAACAGAATTAAGGTAAACTTTTGACTGTCTCACTGGTGCGGATTATTTTTTTTACGCCAGGCAGCGATCCAAAAATTCATGGTTTAATATTTTAAACATTCACAACGAATGAATCTTTTTTCTTTGTTTACTTTCATAGATAGAGAATTTTAACTGCGAACCTAATTTAAACTGAAGTTATTGCAGAATGTATACATAATTGAACGTAAGTCATCTCTCAAATATTAATTTATTTTGAACGATCTTTCTAAAAATGTAACTTTTATGCAGTTTTATTTGCAAAAATAATTTTGAATAAAAATGGCCGCCTGGCATATGAAAAAGTGAAACGGACATCGCGGAACTGTTGATGACAGTCACATGACTTACGGTTTTATTATATAGATGGTACATGGTCGTTGGCGGGTTTTGTATCTGTTTTGGCATAATTTTTTAATCGCCAAGTTAATTAACAGTTTTTTGCTAATTAAGGATAGAAAATAATATTTTTTTACACTGAATTTTATAAAAGCACATAGATTACGTAATTACTTGTCCAAAAAAGCAATTCTTTTTTTATTCTGCCGAATATTAAGGTCTGTAGGTTGTTTGAAAAAAAAAGTTTGACGAAGAAAAAAGTGATCATTTTTAGTAACTCGACGTTTTTTTGAAAAATCTATATCTCTGTTTATAAATCACTTATGAAGATGAGTTCTAGTTTTCGTTTTTTATTTCTGCGACGCTTGGTTTATTATATATCTGATATTTTAATCTGGCATGTTTTGTCGATTTAACATTGCGAAGTTGATTCCTGTAAATAAGCAGTAGCGGTCTAGTTCAGTTCTTGGCGTTGTTTGTGTGGCGTTTTTTTTTTTTTTTAAAGCTTGGCTTGGCAGAGCGACCGCCCTGCTTGATCAACTATTTTATTCTAGTCCAATACATTTAAAATATATCAAGAAAAGTAAAAAAATTGTTTCGAGTAAATCAAATGTTGTCCGACTTTTCGCTATACTTCTCTTACGATTGGGAGTACTGCTTTCTTCCGTTGTATGTTTTAATTTTATATTGTTTTAATATTTATATAAATTTTTGAACTTACATTCTGCTTTTTTTCCATAATTTAATCATTTATTTGTAACCTTATCTTTGTAGGTTATGTGAGGTATGACCACTAGAAAGTTCAAAAGTATGTTTATGAGAATCAATAAACATATTCAAGATATTAGCAAAAATAGAACCGCCACTGCCCTACCTAGATTATTCCAAATAAGTGATATAGAGATATTTTTCCATTCAGCAAGAATCATTCTGCGGGCTGCCAATTTAAAAAGTTGTGTAATATTATAGTCTCTAGAAATTTTATCGCATGCAAACAACTGTTTCAATGATGTATTACCATACCAAATACTAAGCATTTAGTACTAACTGCTCCAAGTAACGGGAAAGTATGGTCTCTCGATAGTGTCGTGATTTGTATTTCCCCCTCACCAACAATGGGTGTAATGGGCGTATATCCATAATGAGTTCTCCTGTCCCTTTGAGATCTAGTCTTGAACAACATCTGTTCTTTAGTCTCCGCTTATCGAAGGTCCTTGATAATGGATTTGTTTAGAGCCGAAAGCGCTGGGAGAGTTATGTATTACAAAGATCTTGTGTTTTAAAGTTTTTAAGACATTTATACATTTGTTTTTTATCTTACGTCTATTTTAGTAACATGTAAATTAAAACCATTTTTCATGAAGCAAAATGTTTTTCTTATGGTGAATATACAAAGACGAATCTTTCGTTCCGAATTTCCTTTTATTATTAAAGTTATTTCGTTGTATGGAAGACGGTTGGTTTTGGAGATGAGAGGATATACTAATGCATCCTCTACGCAAGGGGTAGAAGAGGTAAAAATTACAATTCTCTTTCCCAGTTAAAGTAAGGTCCAAAAGTAATTCTAACCAACATGGATAAGTAACAATTTCATATTTTGAAAAAACGTAGGCTTTGAAAAAGGAAATTATCCACAACTTGAAATATTTATTCTACTCATTACTATTTTGATTCAAAATTCTATGTTTCCAAAATCATTTATTTTTCCCCCGTAAACTGTTCGGTTTTGCTGCGAAAATAAAACCGAAATAAAATTTCAATACTGAACACAACAAATATTAAAGGGTACTCACACTTAACATACCAGAGAATTTTGAATTATTTTATATAAAAGAATTACAGTGTTTCTGCATGAATAGAACATTTCCAACATGTTATTTAATGTACTTTTTAAAGCTCTGCTATTTCTAATTAGGATATTAGAAGTAATACTCCAGGATAACTTCGTACAAATTGAGAAAGAAATCCTAAAGGTTTAATGTACGTTCAATATATTTTCATTTAAAGATATTTTCAATAAACAAAAGTATCATAGTTTTGCAAAATATAATTTTATAATTTTTTTTTCTCATTGTAATTCAATGTAACTTTTCGATATTATCTTGTTTCAATTATCATTACTGTGTGTGCCTTGCATGTAATCAGTATAACCATGATACAAAACAAGCATTCACTCCACTGTTCTGTACTAAATGAGGGTTTGAAGCTTATAGGAGAAATAAATTCTATAGTCCCTAACACTATTTCGGAAAAATTATATTCATTGTGCATTTCTTGTGTATGAAATAAATTTATGCCGAAGATTAATGACTGAGGACAGTAATACGACCGATAATATTTATCCCCCGTGCTTCTAACTCTGACTAAACTCAATATAAAACAGTTTGTGTTTCCTAAATATTACAAACCTTAGAATAGGACTATAGGGAGTTTCAGAATTAATATCATGAAAATTTTTCATTTGTTTTGTTAATCAGCACTATGTTTTTACATTAAAATTGTTATGGAATCGAACTCGGGCTTCCCGGTTTACAGAGCACAGGTGAAAACCATTTTGCTCTAACTCTACTATAGATTTTTTGTATTTATTGTATTTTTTTTAGATTGTCCATTAGCAACACCGAAACGCATTCTTATATTAAAAATATTATAATGTGTTCAAATAATGTTTTGCAAATTATTAAAAGTGATACTTTCGTATTTGCCGCATGCTAGGAGTTGATAGGCGAAGAAATTACCAAATGTCTCGCTACTTACTGCGGCGTTTTTTATTTTAATATCTTCATCTGTTTCAGCTCATAGTTCGATTACATGTCTGATAAAATCGTGTTTCATTTATACGATATTAATTTTCGTTTATTTATTTATTGATGAAGTTGTAATTTCGTTCTGAAATATTAGCCGGAAACAAATGCTGTACTATTTATATTGTTTTAAGTGGAAACGGATTAATCTTCTCTAATTGAGCTGCACTCGATAGAGAAAAGATAAAAAAGTAATTTATTGTAGAAACTATGACAAAAAGATTATTTCAGATATTTGAATGTGTACATTTCTCAGTTTTATAAAAATGCAAGTATTCGTTACAATGGATGTGAGTTATCAAATTTATATATATATATATATATATATATTTCATGTATGTTGAAGCATAATTTCCAAACGCTATTTACTTGATAATTTTTGTCTGAAATCTATCGCTTTCGCAGTCGTGTAATTATAAAGATCAGTGAAACAAAAGCTATTGACTTTTTGATTACTTGCTTGTCATTTAAAATTCTACATACCAGAAATATAAACCTAATCTCATATTTTTTTTATTTTTTTATTTTTATTTATTTATATATTTATTTATTTTTTTTGTAGAGTAGACTATATTCCTTTTTGAAACTGGGCTTCATATATGTAAAATTTCAATACTAAGAAGTTGCCACTATGCATAATATGACGTCCTCTTAAGCTCCAAATTTACACAGGCTGAATCTCATGACACTTAAGAATGCTGAAAGTAAGTTATATTCACTTTTCAAAAATAAATCTATAATGTAAAAATTCTTTTAACATTTTCTAGGGCAATGGGAAGTATTTATCTTACTTAATGTGCATACCATATGCTAAATTTGTACCATACTTTTTCAATAAAATTTTGCCTTTATACTACACTGTACATAACGAAAATGACTTAATTGTTTTGATATGAATTTGATCTTAATTTCTAGTGACATTTAAACATTTTAACATTCTTCAACGGATCTAATTTTCCTTGAAAATTGTTATAATATCTTATCAAAAAATCATAAATAATATGAAATTCAATGAAAGCTTCAATAAGTTGGTCATGCATGTTATATATTTTTCCTTTGGAAACACTTCATTTTATAATAAGCAGAATAATTGAAAATTCAGGTAACAATCTTGAATGGATGATAAGCATATCTAGATTAGTACAAAGCAACATAAAATGCTTTGTCGTAACTTAAAATTGTAGTACTTTACTTGAGAGATCATTCTGTTTGATGAAAGATACCTGTTTTCATCACAATACCGAGCAAATTATTTCTATATTTCTATATATATATATATATATATATATATATATATATAATATATATTGGTATTCTCAGAATGCTAATATGAATAAACCTTATATATATAAACAAAACAAAAGCAATGTATGATCCCTTTATTTTATTATTAAATGTTTCACGATGTAGCAGAGGATGTTAAATCTATCATCGTTGGATTTCACACTTGCTACTCTAATCGAAATTACCTTACAAATTTATTATACATTGAGCAAGGAACATTTGAAAAGAAGCCTTTTCAAATTCGTGTGCTTATTGCTTAATATAAAACTTTATTGCTTCTAAATAAAAGTAATTTCCAACGATTTACGTTTTTATTTTTGCTATTTTATTTTTAGTGCAAGCTATTTTTTGCTTAACATTGAATGAATAAACGTTTAACAATTATTTACTGTCATTTTAATGGAAACATACCTGTACTATGATCTGAAAGCGCCATCTGGAATTTAGAGGTTTAATTGTTTGAAAACTGAACATTTCAGACCAAACTTCATTTTTTAGAATGTTTTTGGTCAGCATCATACCAGTGCTACGTACTACTGTTAAATGTATTTGTAATATTAAATTTATTAGCACCTGTTGTTTTTACTTCGTCGCAGAAAAGTAAACAACAACTTTATTTTACATAATTGTGATATATAATCAATTATTCTATAGAGATTGTTAGATAGGCTTCAAAGATTGCAGTTACGTACAATTTAAAAAGGACATTTTTCAAAACTGAGCAAAAAATACTCAAATCTGGGTATGTCGCATTGTAGTTAAAATGGCTCCGAATCAAAATGACTCAAGTTTGAAACATGTATATACTCATTTCTGAAAACATGCACACACTCAAGAATAAAACATCGTGCGCTCATTTTTGAGTATTTCGATGTTTCAAAAATGAGTTTAAACTGATTCTAATCATCTTTGAGTCTGTACACGTTTCAAAAAATTTAGTACGAACTCACCTCTACACTGTAAAAAATGACCAATGTTTCTTATTTTATGAAAATATGCTATAACCACGAACGAAAATATAATATAATCTTCTGAGTTATCCGAAATTTCAAATATCATGTTACATTGTCTTTTGAATCCCCAGAAACGAATACATTTTCAAAATTTAAAGAATAATTTATGAAAATAAATTATTTTTAGCTGCCTTAATTTTTCAGAAACGTTTCCGAAGGGTTTTTATAGTGTATTAATTAGTGTTCTCAGCCTGGAATACCTGTTTTCCGAATGCTATAAATTCTGAAGTAAACATTTTCATGCTAAAAAAATGTTTAACAGACAAACATGCAAAAGTAACAGCGTTAACAATAACATTAAAATTAAGATTATTTATTTACTCTTTTATGTATAAATTAACTTATGCGGCTGAAAATGTGTATTTGAGAATGGATAACATTCGAAAAACAGGTATTCCAGGCTGAGGATACTAATTAATACACTATAAAAACCCTTCGGAAACGTTTCTGAAAAATTCGGGCAGCTAAAAATAATTTGTTTTTATAAATTATTCTTTAAATTTTGAAAATGTGTTCGTTTCTGGGGATTCAAAAGACAATGTAACATGCTGTTTGAAATTTCGGATAACACAGAAGATTATATTATATTTTCGTTCGTGGTTATAGCATATTTTCATAAAATAAGAAACATTGGTCATTTTTTACATTGTATGTACTCCGTTTTGAGTATGTCCATGTTTTTTATTCTTAGTATTTCTGGTATTTCAGAACTGAAACCATTGGGCCGTCATATTTGAAACAAAAAGTGTCATAACAAAATGAAAACATCGATTTACTCAGATTTGAAGGTGTCATTTTTCTCAGTGTAGATACCTGGTATAAAGTGATACTCATTTGCACTTTTTGAAATTTTCCCTCATAGATCACAAAATATAAGAGATGTAGGAAAGGCATAAGGATAATGTGCCTTTAGGTTCATTTAGTTTAAATTCAAAAATAATTAATCAGAATTCACATTCCCTCAAATTGTGATAATCAAATGATTTACATTCAAATTATTTTAATAATAGGATGATTTATATTCGAGTTATTTTGATAATCCGATGATTTATATTTCAATTATTTTGATAAACGGATGATATACATTTCAGTCATTTTGATAACCGAAAGGTTTTAAATAATCGATTATTGGCACTCTGTTTGAAGACGAAAGTTCTGAAGTGGAAAATATTTCCTTTTATACTTTTCTTAACCATTTTTTTTTAAATTTTAATAATATCAAAGCTGAATTGGAATAATATATTTAAAAAGTTTTATCAAAAGTTAAGAGTGTTAAACAAATATTATATCAAATAAATATTTAAAATGCTTACGTGGGTGTGAGATTTTAAATTAAAATCTATCTTTAATGTTTACTAACTTGTAACTTTATAAATGTGGCTGGCTCAATAATCAGTAATTCAGATTAATAGGTGATTCAATTAAACGTTGATACATATAAATGAATAATTTTATTAACAATTAGCTTGTTTATTAGCAGAAGCTATTAATTGGAGACGTTTTTGCGGAGGTAACACTACCAACGCTATCCGATTCCTTAAAAAAAATAAAGAGAAAAAAAGGAAATAGCAAAGATTCTTATTCAGCCTAAACTTAATAAATGTACCCATGCATTGAGGAATATCTTACAGCCGAAGTGTGCAATAATTGTTGATAACAATGATTTATCAAAGAAAGAAAATAACAGTTATTCTGTTGATAAAAAATATAAATAATAATTTTGCTGTAACTTAAAAAATACAGTGCTTCCAACAATACATCTTAATACTGAACCGCTGGAAATTTTTTAAGAGAAAGTTACTTTTCTGTACATTGTTACAAGCATTAAAATATCTGCATAATGTGATAAAAATTTATATTTTATGTAATCATATTTTACCGAAGAATATATAAATAATTATTTGAATTGGCGAAATGCTTCATATACATTCGAAAATTTCATAGAAATGCATTAGAATGATAAATCATTAAAAGTATTGCTTATAAAAAGATGAACACTAATTTTCTGTGCTACACGATTTGTGCCAAATGTATCATAAACATTTATTGTAAATAGAGCTCTGCTAGTAGGAAAACCACACTATTCTAAGATTAACCGATTTAAATTAACCAATTAATTGATAGGACAAATATAAGATGATTGGTACTGTATGTGTCATAGACATGCCCTGTAAAACACTTCAGGCATGTTTCTGGAAAATAATGAACAGTTTTAAAAAAATTACTAGGAATAGTACGGTAAAGCCAGGAGAGATGGCACGGTCGGAGAGATTGCGCACATAGATGTTCGGGAGGAAGTAGTAGAGTGAGCGTGCAGCTAATCCAGGTAGTTGTACAACAGCAGTAGTGGAGTGTCTACTTGAAAGTGCACGTTGATTGTTTTGAGCGTCTAAGATAAATCATTGCTATTTTGTTTTGTTTTCTTAAAGTAAGTGCTTGAATTTTCATAGCTATTTATCAGAATTTCTATACAATTTCAGTAGTTCAAAATATTTTAAACTTAAACGATTTCTGATAAGCTACTAATCTAGACTAATAATGTGAACATCAACGGTTCGTTTTAGTAGCGGCCATATTTAAATAAAAGGCCGCGCAATCTCTCCTACCGAAATTGGAGAGTTTGCGCATCTTCTACTTAGGAGAGATGACGCATTGTTTCTATTAGTTTCCATGCTAGGAGAGATTACGCAGCTTATTGGTAAATTTGCATAAAAAAATTAAAAATTAAAATCGACTAATTTTAAGTTAAACGTGTTTTCAAGTAACTTAATGTTATTTTGTAATCGTATTTGTATTTGCTTTTTATTATTCTTTAATTTTTCCCCCTTTAATTAAATCTTTTAAAATCGTTTTTAAAATTATTTCCTTTTTCTGATCTTTAATCATTAAGTTTAAATATTCACTCTTAATACAATAATATTTGTTCACAAAAACCTTACAACAATGTCATTTAAGTATAATTATTATTGTTAACAGGTTAATTGTACTTATTATTAGAAACAATCTCTCCTACCCATGTGCGCAATCACACCAACCCTGTAAGGACAGATTGCGCTAAATAACTTTCTTGGTTTTATTACAACTGTTCTATTAAATTTCAACATAACAGCAAAATAGCAATGGAAATGCATAGAAAACAAATGGAGTAAAATTTATTCAGGGATAGTTTAGCAAAAAATTAATATTTAGAATTTTTATTGTTATTCTTTTGAATTGTGCGCAGACTCCCCTAGCTATACCTTACTTAAAAATTCTGCATTTAGTAGGACGGCTGATTTATACATTGTTGATGTCAACTTTGATAAGGAATGTTTTAGAGTAGACAATTTCAGGATATTGCTTTTATGGAACTAGCTGCACATTATTTTTGATGAACGTTCTAAGTTTATTTCACAGTGTCGTCTATAGAATTAACGAAGGAATTATTAAAATAATCTCATTTATTGGAAGATTTTTTTTTTCTTTTCTGAAATTATAATTTACAATGTCCTGAATTACATAAACTTTGCATTAAAAATTAACTTAAATTAAAAAACAATTATGTAAACATGCATATGTATACATTAATGCGCAAAAATATTCATTTACAAGTGTTACAAGTTGCAAGTATTTAAACATAACATATTCTTAGGTCAAAATTAGAAAAAAAATAAGTACTTTTTTTTTTTTACAGAATGAATTGAATTACTGTATAAAAATATTGTGTATAGTAAACTACACGATTTTACTGAATGGTGTATGCAAAATTTTATGTAAAATAATACTTAAAATTACATTAAATTGACGTTTCGGTCAACTTCTATGACCATCTTCAGAATAATATCTGTTACAATTACATTTATAGACGCAGATATTATTCTGAAGATGGTCATAGAAGTTGACCGAAACGTCAATTTAATGTAATTTTAAGTATTATTTTACATAAAATTTTTCATACACCATTCAGTAAAATCGTGTAGTTTACTATACACAATATTTTTATACAATAATGTTTTGATGGTGTAACGGTTCAGCTCAATCATTGAATTGAATTACATAAAATTTATATTTTAAACTGTCGCTGGTAAGGTTCGAATTAACACATTATTATCTAGTCACAAGTTCATATTTTGAAATCAACTTCGTTGACAAAAGGTTTGTCCTGAATCATAGTTCCACTTATGTTATGTGCATTGCATAAAATTTTTATCAGAAAGATTCTATATCATACATTTGGGAAAAAATTGAAAGGCTGTTTGACGAAATGTGTATTTCGTATTAAATATATAAGTTGTAATCGCAAATGCATAAATTAGAAAAAAACGTTTTTAGAAACAAATCTACCAAACACATTAACAAAATACGGCACTTCTACATTTTCAAAATCGAGATTTCATAATAAATTGTCGTTCAATAAAGTGGTAATATAAGTTTATTCCGTTTTCTAGTGCTAAATATGTAGGAAATATTTTTTAAGAATCAAAAAAGTACTTCAATTAAGAAATAATAATTAAATTAAATTAAAATAAATTAAAATAAAATAAAAAAAGCGTCGGAAGAGTTACGCTACTACTTGGTTTTTCAATGCTTCAATTTTTTCTTCCTTTTGTTATACAAGTGTCCTGTAAGTATATTTTCACAATATGACTAGAGAAAATGCAACTCAACCAAATATTTGTAAGAGATAAAAAAATGACGAGTTTTTCAGCATGTTTTCAGATTTTAAAGAGTTAAAAGACAGGGTTTTCTATCTTTTCTAAGATATTTTGATTATTAGGTAGCTTTCAATACAAAAAAGTATAAAGCTACCTATTGCAGCCGTTCAGAGGAAAGCAGTTCCGGAAAATTTCGATATATTTTCACCAATCACGACCCCCAGAACCACCCTCCGTTCAAATGTTGATTTATATATATATATATATATATATATATATATATATATATATATATCTGACCTATGTCATACGATAACGCTCGTATTTATAAATCAATTTTGATTAAACTAATTGTGTGTATTAAGCTCACCAAAGTCTCGACCGAGTTCGTTGGCCAGCTTGGTCCGCCATTTTGTTTCAAGATGGCGGCCACTTAAAAATTTAAAACTAAAATAAATATGCAAAAAAGTTAAAAATTCAAATTTATTTTTTAATTAAGTGTTAGGCCTTGATACAAGGATTCCAGAGCATTTTTTGGTTTACCTCTATCTTAAAAATGGCTGAGATAGAGCAGTTTGAAATTCTAGGGTGGCTGACATTTTGAAACAAGACAGCACATTACAAAAATTTTCATTGTTGTAATAATTTTTCCAATCATACGCATAAAACTATATATTCATATCCGTTAGCGCCAAATTCTTTTCAAACTTGGCAACATTTGGCGAAATATCGCCAAATTTGGCGACCAAAATAAGTCTTCATAAATGAAGTCAATTTGGGCTATTGCTCAATAATTTGGCGAATTTCTTATTCAAATTCAGTATTAACGAACATTCTCTTTGCATTTTAACTTGCTGTTTTCGTGTAACATTAGCTAAAACTTTAAAACGAAGATATAGGAAAGCTACCTTTTCCACCCAGTACAGGCCGGAAGGACTTTTTTTAATATAAACTAGGATGTACATTCGATGCTTCTCTGATTCATTTTTCTTGAAGACTGTATAAATTTGCTATACAAAATCCTAAACATAAGATTATTCAGCAAAATTTAATATTTTTAAATTATATATATTTCATTATATTTTAATATGAATCATTTGTAGTTTCATCTTACCTTTTTTATATGTTAATATGTGACTAATAAAGCAAAAAATATGAAAAACTACGACGACGCAAATCATCAAATTGACATAACTGAATTACATTGAAATTTGCTAAACAACTCAATGTTTTTGATCGTGTATAACAGGTTTTAAGTCATTAGTCATCAGCCCTCATTTAAACAGTCTACAAACAAAACTCAATCAGAGAGGCTGTAAACATACACATTCGCTTATAATAAAACGATCAAAGATCTCAGAACAAGAAAACAAATTACCCTATCGGATGACAAATTCGCTGATTATTTACTCACACCGTTTCTGAAATTTTATTTTAATCTAATTATTATGATTTAGGTTAAAGATTATGCAACCATGCAGTTTTATAAATACAGAGTGATTATAAAACAACTATCCCGATATATGAGCCCATAACTGTCATACCGTTCACAGAAACTGAATGAAATTCTGGCCTAAAGTATTTTGAGGTATGCGCTCAAGAATAATGTGAAAAACAACAATTAAATTCTAACAGTTACGTTTACAGTGACAAAATTTCGAAAATTTCAAAGGGCAACACCTAGTTTTTTTATTGGAATGTGATCATCATAGTGAAAAACCATATAAAGCGTTGGAACGGTACCTGTAGTACAAAAATCGCCGGCGCTAGACAGACTAAGAAGAATAGTGAAAACAACCAATAAGGACAGAGAAGCAACAGAAAACAAAACATTTTATTGTGTTTCATACATTTTCCATTTCAGACACGACGACACTTTACTTGCGGCAGATGATGGATAGCACTGAATAATAAAATGTTTTACTTTCTGTTGCTTCTCTGTCCTTTGTTGGTTGTTTTCACTTTTCTTCTTAGTCTGTCTAGCGCCGGCAATTTTCGTGCTACAGGTACCATTCCAACGATTTTGATGGTTTTTCACTGTGAAGATCACATTCCAATAAAAAAAGTAGCTGTTGCCATTTGAAATTTTTGAAATTTTGTCACTGTAACCGTAACTGTTAGAATTTAACTGTTGTGTTTCATATGATTCTTGAGCACATACCTCAAAATACTTTAAACCAAATTTTCATTCAGTTTCTCAGAACGGTATGATAGTTAGAGACTCATATATCGGGATAGTTTTTTTTATAATCACCCTGTATATCCTACAATTTAATTTAAAAAGAAACATTCTGTGAATAGTGCGACCTCATATTTTTTAAGACATTTGACTTTTAAGTATTGTAAAAACTACCATTAAAATATTTCTGTTTCCTTTTTATTTTAATATTTTTCAAGTAGGTTGGAAACCACATCGGTTTTTCTATGATGGACTTCGGTTTGTCTGGACATTTGTCAGTTTGCCTGTCAGTCCATGTTCGGACTCCAGTAAATATACGTGTATTGCATAGTAATAGATGTATGTTATTCAGTTTTACTATTGTATGTTCGCTAATGAAAATTAAGTGTGTAGCACCTGTGTGTATATACACAAGAGATTTCTTAAATTATGCAAATTCGATTACATACCACAGTTATACGAAAGATTAAGATATACATTAAAGAAATTTGATATCAGTTTGGTTGCAAAACACCCGCAAAAATTTAAAGTTTTAGTTCATAATAAAATTGATCCCATACCCAATAACGACATCGCAGGAATATACTCTATCCCATTTAGTACAGAAACACAAACTGATTTATCCTATATAGGGATGACCACCCGGAAACTTAAAGAAAGATTAAAAGAGCACATTTCTGACATTAAGTTTAACCGTCCATCCACGGTTTTATCGAGATTAAATCAGCGACAGATTATAAATATTGATTTTCAAAACGCAAAAATTATAGTTCCTGCAAATAACGAGTTTACAGCTAAAATCAGAGAGTCTTTGGAGATTTTATGTAAAATAAATCGAGTCTGTAATGATTGCTTATCTTATAATGTACATAAAATCTGGTTTAATATTTTGAAATTATCAAGAACCCCAGCGCTGGAACTAATGGATTTTCCTGATACACCTCTACAGAATAATAGACTGGCCCCATTAAAACTCCGTTACATATTAGCACCGTGAAAGCGAGAAGCGACATTCGTACAATCAGCTCAGTCAACAGTTCCTCACTGTAGAAGATCGCGTTAGTGATCGAAAGTCTCGGGATGTAAATGTTTGTATTTTAACGTTTTTAACATCTTTTGTCACCTTTTAAGCATGTTTTAATGTATATTTTATTGAGTTTAAAATATTTTGTACTACTGACATTGTATAGAAATTCTGATGAATAGCTATGAAAATTCAAGCACTTACTTTGGTAAAACAAAACAAAATAGCATTGCTTTATCTTAGACGCCCATAACAATCCATGTACACTTTCAAGTAGACGCTCCACTACTGCTGTTATACAACTACCTGGAGTCGCTGCGCGCTCACTCTACCTCTTTCCCCCCAACCTCTATGTGCGCAATCTCTCCGATTGCGCCATCTCTCATGGCTTTACCTTACATAACGTTTCAATATTATGTAGTATATAGGGCTACATAAAATACTTCATGTACTTTTCAGACTGTTGATAGTAATTGATAAATGAGATTTCGCATGAAATTAGTGATTTCATGTTTCATTTTATTAAACTCAGATAGTTAAAAAATATTTGCTGCTGTATGTATTGAGCAGAATGACACCATTATGTTAAAATGCATCTCTTAAACCATCATGATAAAACAAAATAAAAATAAACATTGATACGAAATATTGTTCTTTTTTAGCATCTGTCTAGCATCAATATTATATTAACTTACTAAGATACCGTCTATATTAAAGTTTACACAGACAAAAATGACTTATCGTATGTAGTTAATAAAACGATGAAAAATTCAGTTAGTTTAAGTAGATTTTTTTAAATTGATTTCTAAATTTCTAAATTTCTAAATTTAATAATTTGTTTTTTTACTCACAATACCTAAAATAATGAGATTTAATTATTTCTTACTCTTTAAATAGCGAAATTAAAAAATATATATATTCCGAATCATATTTAGCAGACATTAGAATTATGAAATAATTATCTGATTTACTCATAAAGCTAGTCAAAGCATATCTATTTCTGGTACATTAAGTTTGTGTTCTATATATCTATATCCAATGCATATTCATCATGTGGAGACAAAGACGATATCTATAAAAATTTGCAACAGAAGGCATCTATTCATACTTTTCAGAATATTAACAGTCAGCTGATTTAGAAAGCTAATTTCGACATTATTATGAAAAATGAATTACGAGATAAACGGTTCAGTACTGCTAATTTCTACTTTATTGTGAAAAATGAATAACCCGATAATATATTTCATACGGGTTAAAATTAGAAAACTCAATATAGAACAGAAGTTTAACTTTCCATGGATTTATCATATTTGAATATACTATTGATGAGACCAAAGATAATATATTTTTTAAACACACAACATATATTTTTTCATTACAGATAGTTTATGTTATTTATAAATGAATTATACTTAATATACTTTTAACTGTTAAATCAACATGCAATAGCTAATTTGAACTATTTATGGCACGGTAGATAACAACAGTTATAACGTTTGATAGAAATGAAATAAAATAAAGCTAAATGACCCATTTATCATGATTAAATTCTGAATTATTTATGGATTTTGACCACGCGTCAAAGTATTATTTAATTAGAATTTCCAATTTGTTATTGTTTTTAATTCATATTATTTTAATTTAATTTTCCTTCATTTTACTATATGTACACGCATGTTGACCATAGTATGTTTCAGTCATATATTGATATTTTTAACTTGGTATTGTATATGTTTTCAAAACTTTTTACGGTATAGAAATTTTAAATGTTCTATAAAAAGATATACTAATCAATTTGTTATTTAAAAAACTGTTCCTTCTTTATTTCTGAACTATTTAAAGTTCTGTTGTTACCGTCTTTTGTAATTTCGCGTTTGTAGTCTACACTATCCACAATTGTTACAGAATCATTAAGCATGGGTGTCCTTCTGTATTTTTGAGTGTCCACGAAAATTTCATATGTTTTTCATAGAATTCATCGCTTTCATCATGAGAATAAATCCCGTTAGAGATTTGAAAGATAAGAAGTGAAACAAAACTATTTCATTCTGTAGGGAGATGTGGATAGATCTGCATTTCTACATGTTTCCTTGTTACAATTCGAATATGAATTAACATAATTCAAAGGAAGATAAAAGGGAAATTTTCAAATTGTTGTAAATCATGATAAGCATTTCTCACATGTCTTAAATATACGCTCTGCCGCAATATTTATTATAATATTTAAAAATGAGATAAATATTAAAATTTAACACATATAATACATTGAGAAATTTCAATAGTATAAACTATCAACACTTCACATACTTAAATTACAAAGATGAATTCACGAAATTATTTGGAATTTTTTAAAGAAATTTGTGCAATTTTTTAAATTTTATTTAAACAACGTTATTAGATCATTTTACCGTTAAACAGGAAAAAGTGACTGAAAAAATTCTTATTTCTGTATCTAATGAGTGGATATATTAAATCTGTTTTACTAAAGTATATCACCCAACTTAATTTTAAAATTATTTATCCTTCCGTGAAAGAATAGTCATCTTGATTTTTTTTGTAAGTTCCATGTATAGAACACATAAAAATACATGTATTGATAGAGCAAATACAAATATATGTTCCTTATTATTAAAAAAATCCTCTCCGAACTTCCGCCTTTTAGATAATTTAGGAAATAATTTCAAATAAGATCCATAAACAAATAGCGAAGATGCTTTTAGAAATATCAGCATCAAATGCATACAACTAATGCATGTTCTCCAGAAAGTTTCTTAGGCAACACACTACTTTCATGAGGAATCCGGAATGAGAAGATCTCAGAAGCGCAATATATTAGTAAAGAGTAAATTGCTAAGAAATAAAATTCTATTACCATTCCATTCTCCTAGAGATCTTAATATAGATATTATTATTTGGGTCTTGTATTTATTTTATTAGCTGATAAACGTGTCAAACTGGTATATATATATATATATATATATATATATATATATATATATATATATATATATATATATATATATATATATATATATATATATATATATATATATATATATATATATATATATATATATATATATATATATATATATATATTTATATTTATATATATCAGTTTATATATCAATCAGTTTTAATATAATCAGTTATATTAAAAATTTAGCTACATCTGATTAAGATGATTTGATGAATAAACTAAGAAGTTTTTTTTATTTATTTATAGGGTAAATCTGAAAATAAAATCTCAGAAAATTTAAATTTTTGAATTGAAACGCCTTCAAATATTGAAAATCTGTAGCATGTTGCACCAGTTTTATAAAAGTCTTCACTTACTGAATTTTACTTTCAGCTGTATCAACGGCTGTATGTATATATTATCGACAGTATCTATCATAAACGGTATAATTTATTTGGTTAAAATCATTGTGTTCCATGACTCAATTTTAATATAATAACAGAATGTGGGTTCAATTTTAAAATAACTTTTAAGATTTTCGTATCCCAATAATATAGGATTACAATGTCTAGAAATACATGGACCAAATCTATTAAATTACGCTACGTTTATTTTTTTATTTACATAATTTTAGTTCTAACTATATCAACAGCTGTTATGCATTATCGACAAGGTCTTGTAGAAACTAAATGATATAGGTCATTGGAAAGTTAAATTGATTCATTGTATACCGCTAGATAATGTCAATGTAACAACTAAAAGATCAATCAGTTTTTGAATAATTTTTGAGTTTTCATAACAAATTAATTTAATTAATATAATTAAATTAATAATTATATAAATAATTTATTTTTCATAATTAATTTAATTATTATAATTAATATACTTTCTGAAAATAAAATATATGAAAATCACAGTTCTTGTCTAGAAACGCATAAAAATATTCCAAATCCCTTAAATTTGTCTTTTGTTTTACAAAAATTTTTCATTGGCAGAATTTTAGTTCCAACTTTATCAGCGGCTGTATGCATTATCGACAAGGTCTTTCATAAAAGGAATAATATACATTTCAAAGTTAAAATCGATTCACGGTGTTTCATTACAATATAACAACTGAAATATCTTTCAATTTCTTAATAATTTATAAGCTTTTCGTTAGCCAATATCAGAAAGATAATGTTACTTTCGTTTTTACTATCAGGTTGAATGGCAACCCGTCTTTGTTTCTCCTTATTAGCTATATTTTGAAACATTCTGTAAATGGTTCTATCGGCTCAGATTTCGTATAATTTACAATATCATTAAATTTTATATTGAGAAATCGACGCCTATGGGAACGAAGATAATCCTTAAAAATTCCTAGTTAATAATTAAGAATATCGGTTTATATGAATTTTATGAGGATGATTACTAAATATTAATTATTCAATTATTTAAAATTATTTTTTAAGCCATTGAAACTGTTAAGAAATGTATATTATTGAAAAAACTGTAATTCAATCAACCTGGACATTATTTAACTGATATTTAAAATTTAAAAAAATACATTATTCTTATAGAAGTAGTAAAATTAGTGTGATTATCTTTAATCTGTAAGAAATATATTTTTAAATATATTAAAAGCTGTTTCTTTTTTTATGTTCTTAGCGGTAATATACATTGTAATGGTTGTTGCAATGAAGAGTGGGAATACAAAATATATTTTTATTACTTCCTGAATAGCAATTTGATTTTTTTCTTCTTTCTCCTTTTTGAAAAGAAGAAATTATAATAATTTTAATTAAAAAAATTATTTTTACATTTCTTACTGATTAAAAAATTTTCACTTATTTCCATTTTTAAAAATAATAAATTTAGATATCTCCCAGTTAATACTAAAGCAATTGAGTATATTTTTCGGTAAAATTGTTCTGTAATAATGTTAAGAATTACATTGCTGGAAATACAAATAATGTTTCTAAAATCTCCATTAATTTTAATACGATGCCGATTTTTAATTTTCTTTTTTCTTTAAGGTAAAGCTAGGAGAGTCTGCGCACAATTCAAAAGAATAACAATACAAAATCCAAATATTAATTTTTTGCTAAACTATCCATGAATAATTTTTACTTCATTTGTTTTTTATGCATTTCAATTGCTCTTTTGCTGTTATGGTGCAATTTAATATAACAGTTGCAATAGAAAAAAGAAAGAAAGTTATTTTGCGCAATCTGTCCTTACAGGGTTGGTGTGATTGCGCACCTGGGTAGGAGAGATTGTTATTAATAATAACTACAATTAAATTGTTAACAATAATAATTACACTTAAATGACATTGTAGTAAGGTTTTTTGTGAACAAATATTATTGTATTACAAGTCACTATTTCAACGTAATGATTAAAGAAACAGAAAACGGAAATAATTTTAAAAACGATAAAAAAATTTAATTAAAGGAAAAAAAATAAAGAATCAGAAAAAGCAAGTCCAGATAAGATTACAAAATAACATTAAGTTATTTGATAACGCGTTTAAATTAAATTAGTCTATTTTCATTTTTCACTTTTTATGCAAATTTACCAATAAGCTGCGTAATCTCTCCTAGCATGGAAACTAATGGGAACAATGCGCCATCTCGCCTAAGTAGCAGATGCGCAAACTGTCCAATTTCGGTAGGAAAGATTGCACGGCCTTTTATTTAATTATAGCCGTTACTAAAACGAACCGTTGATGTTCACAATTGTTAGTCTAGATTAGTAGCTTATGAGAAAACGTTTAAGTTTAAAATATTTTGTACTATTGTTTTTGTATAGAAATTCTGATGAATAGCTATGAAAATTCAAGTACTTACTGTGAGAAAATAAAACAAAGTAGCAATGCTTTATCTTAGACGCTCAAAACAATCAACGTACACTCTCAAGTAGACTCTCCACTACTGCTGTTGTATAACTACCTGGATTCGCTGCACGCTCACTCTATTCCTTCCCCCCGATAATCTATGTGTGCAATTTTACCTACCGCGTCATCTCTCCTGGCCTTACCTTATGCATAGAAATGAATTAGTACAGGCATTAAAAAAATAATATAATAAATTTAAGTAAAATATTTGAATGAATAACCGTGAAAAAATAATTTTTAAATCTAAAGTATTAATTGTGACAGCAATAAAAGCAAAAATTCTAACTTGTTACACAGACCAAAAAACATCTTAATCTTCAAAACTTTCGCTTCAGTTTTACACAATTTCTTCATTTACAGAAGTTTAGTTTCAGCTATATACATTATGGAAAAGGTCTTTCATAAATAAAACGATATATTCATTTCAAAGTTAAAATCGATTTCCTGTGTTACATTACAAAGTCTTAATATGACAACTGAAAGAGCGTTCAGTTTCTGAATAATTTATAAGCTTTTAGTAACCTAAAATCAGAGAGATAAGGTTTTCTTCGCTCCTATTATCAGGTTTAGAGGCAATCCGTCATTGTTTTCCTTACATTACTGGTCGTTTGTAACGTTACGCAAATGATGGAATCGATATATTTCCATATGTGAAACTATGCGTTTAACTTATTATTAAAATTTAAGCTTCCTTCTAAATCGATGAAAATTGAGACAATGATTTAAAATATATATCTTTACAATTCAGAATATCGATTGGAAAGTAGTTTCTTTAGAGGACTATAAATTATTAAAGATTCTTTAATTAAAAGTATTTCCTAAAGCCGTGATCAATGTAAAAAAAAAAGAAACGGTTTTATTTATTTAAGTGAAATTCATTGGATCTGTATGGCATAGCATTTGTCTTTAAAATTTAAATAAACGGATTACCAATATCGCATTTATATGTTTTTTTCAATTCATTAAAGTTTCAAATAATTATTGTTTTTACAACTGATTTTTTAAATTACTGTTATGAACATACAAAATAAAGATGTATATTTGATTGCGTTTGATTTGTTCAAATGAGATAAATTTATATAAACGTTTTTAAAATGTCACTAGTTGGAGTACATTTAAGGGAAAAATTGTTTCAAGACCATACCCGTTCATATTATTATTTTTTTTAATTTATATGCGCTTGTTTCGACATGTATTTTACTTTTCTATATGAATTTCAAGAGCTGTTGTTGCAACTGAATATCGTCAGACGGTCATTTTAATAAAATGACAAATAGACACAATTTTGCTACATATATATATTAATACAAATAACAAAATATGAACCAGTTACTTCTCCATTGATTGTAAAAAAGGCTAAAATCTCTGTAATACATTATTAATACATTAAATTTTTAATTCAACTTGGATAGTTATAACCTAGATGTTGCTTTAATTACAGGATAAAAATTACTAAGATAAAATTCGTATTACTTTTTCTTTATTATAATACTTCTCACATAAATGAATCATATTTACATATCAAAACTGTATTAATATAATGGTTTATTTCAATATACAGAGAAATCTCATTTTGTTTTTAAATATTTATTACTTATTAATTTTTAATGCAAGAAAGCAGATGTTTTTATTAATCAATAATTTCTATAAGAATCATATGCTGCAATATTCAATGCAGTATTATTTTATGCAAAAGTTAGGCACGTTACGCTGTTTTTAGATGTTATGGGTATTTTTGGCACAGGCACAAAAAAAGTTTCGTCAAATCTGTACATTGGTTTTCCTGAAAACTGAAATTTAAAAAATTAGCATTTTATGTAAAAAATAATTTATAAAGTTTTTACTTAAAGAGTTACTTATTATATATATATATATATATATATATATATATATATATATATATATATATATATATATAATTATAATATCTATGAATTTCAAAAACATATCAAGTTCTAATATCATTCTACTAAAATCTACTAAGAGATAATTAATGATATTGTGTAATCAGAGTACCACATAGCTAATAATTAACTTGTGCAATCATAAAATTACCATAGCATGTGCTTCAATGGTAATTAGCCAAATTTACTCATACCTGAAGAACATTTAAAAAGAAAGAGAGAGAAAGGGGAAAAAATTATAAATTGGAGTTGCTATTATGTAAACACAAATGGATTAATAAATTAATTATGAACATTATTCAGTGGAAAAACTGGACCACAAGAGAACCAATCAAGAATTGGATATGAAAAAACATATGTGGATGTACTCGTCAGCTTGGCTGCACCCACATGTGTTTTAAAAATAATTCAGTATTTCATAATTCTACTGGCATGATGCTAAGTACAGTAGAATCAGCCAAGTATACTGAATTATTACCAGACAACAATTGGAAAAATTTAAAATTGGAAATATGTAAAATGTAAATAAAAAACCATTAAGAAATATATAATATATCACTTACAACGATTATCCTAAAATCTTTATAAATCACCACACTATATAACCACCAGATATCATTTTTGAAAAAATATTGGAATTTTGAACCCTTAAATTGTAGAAAAAATGTTTTACTCACAAGAATGATACAGTATCCTCAAAATATAGCAACTTCTTCATAATGATCAATTCCACATGACACGTATCAAACATGTTGACATTCGAGTCGAGTTGAGAGAAATGATTTGAAAGACAAGTTGAGAGCTCATTTTTTTAAAAACACAACTCGATCAATGACACCCCAACACAATATAATTCAAAAACACACAAAACTATTCTGTTGATAATACTCTTATAACAAAATTATATCCGTGAATATATAATTACTCCATCTAATTTTAATTCCTGAAAGTAAAATTAATATACAAGCAATAGCTCCCTCTATAGTTAAATTCAAAATAATATCTATAATATCATCAACTAACTAAAACGTAAAGTGTCGCCATCTATTGGTATTATAATTATTCATAATTAATATTTAGTTACATATCCATATTATTATTAACATAATCACTTCATTAAATTTAATCAATATATAAATTTTAATAAACAATACTTCCTTGTTGTTTTAATATTAAATTCGAATAAAATCCTACAATATGAATAAATATACACAGAATTTATTCATCCTGCACAGCATTTCAGATATTCTTAACAAAAGTATATTTTGTAAAAGAGATATTATTTTAAAACAAAGTGCTTTGCTGCCAGCTGTGTTAAACCACTGATATATATTATAAACTTATAATTAAATTATTAATTTTTTATTGTTACTTCTACTTAAATATATTTTAGACTTGTTATTAAATAATTAATGTATTGTTTATACTTATACTTAATTATATTTTAGATTTCAGAGATTAATTTAATACCAAATTAAATAATTATTATTATCACTACTGTGCTTCAATCAAATTTATGCTATGCAGTAATTAAAATTACTTATTAAATTTAATTTCATAGATAAAAATAAAAAACTATATATATATTTATACACTTTGCAAATAGATATGTTTGTGAGTTATAATAACCAATGTTATCCATGTATAATTTTAAATGTATGAAAACTGCTCATCAATGACACCCTAAACATATGTGATCGGCAACGCACAATCACATACTATACAGAGTGTATATAATGTTCAATCAAATTTTAAATTTCCTAATATGTTATAATTGTATTAATGTATGTTATAATTGTAATATTATATCTAGTGTTATATGTTATCGCACATTCAAACAAAAATTTATTACATACAGTGTTAATAATTTAATGATATAATTATATATATAAAGTAGTAGATATTATTAAGATTTTTTATTAATATAAATTTAGTTTTTTTATATTGCTTACAACTAGAAGAGTGTATATGATGTCGAATAAGTTCATACGCATATCAAAATTCAGAAAAATAACAAATTGTCTTACATATATATATAGTAAAATTATTTTAGGTTGATTAAACAATAATTCAGAAAACAAAATCCATTAAACCAGAAGTAGAACTGTATGTATGAAATACGTTACTAATAACTTGGGCAATACGAACGGAGTTCAAACGTTTTTAAATGCAAACCCTCCTCCTCAACCATACGTAAAAAAATAGAAGCATTACGCTAACTATAAAATAAAATATTTTATGTAAAATAAATAATGCAACAATAATAGGATATATATATATTTTAAATATACGAACCCTAACATCACAAAACCTATCATAACTGAATTTTCCTACACATAAAAGACAAAATAAGTGATTGGACCATCTGGTGAATATTAATAAAATTAAAAACATTGATGGAATAAATTTTAAAACAAAACTAATTAAAATATAATTTATGTAAAAAATAAATAAATAAATAAAATAAAAAATATAACCAAGTTGGAAATTGTACGTTAAACGTGACAAATGAGATGTGTTGTTACTATAACTAAATTTACCGTGTAAAAAACATCTACGTTATTATTTTAGTGAAATAAATTATATCGTCTGTTAAAAGCGAAATAGGCATGCCTTTCTTTCTCTTATTACGTATGCCATGTTTACAGATTCGAATTTTTTTCAACACCAGATAGAGCTGCAATAATCACCATGGAGATCTTGCTTTGCGAATGATTACATCCATGATTTAATATTTCTATGATTCACGATGAACTGATCTCTTGTGTTTATTTACTTTAACGGATATTGGGTAGTTTTTGCGTTGTTGTATGCAGACAGACGGATGGACCAGACGATGACTAAAGGTGATACGTATTTATATTTTTAAGAATGCACAACAAAAAAACGCATTACTGCTATTGTTACACAGGGTTTAAGATTGCTGTTGGCAAAACAGACACCTGGCAAATGCATTTGATTTCTTTAAATGTTTCATAACTTATTTATTTTTAATTTTATAATTAAATTAATTTATGTTAATTTTATAACGAAACGATTATATAACGAACAACTTATTTATAAAACAAATATGCGTATAGGAATGTTGCAAGCAGACTGTTACTTAAGCATAGATCGAATACATTGTGCGAATTTTAATTCATAAACCAAAAGCAATTACAACGTTGTAACGCACAAATAAGAAAATTGGCATAAAAAACCGCATACGGCCATTTCAAGGATGCATTAATCCCCTCCCTTAGTGCGAAAAAAAAAAAAAAAAAAAAAAAGATAAAAATGAGTTTAAAGAACCCCTCGGTTATAGCCCCGAGTACTGGCTTGAATGAAAATGCTGAAGCAAGAGTTTATATATACCAGACAAATGACGTAGTTATACCGGAAATAACTGAAAAAAAGAGTCACTGTGCAGGATCCCTCCACACGTGCGAGAGAAAAGGGGTGCTAGTCATATCATTCACCAAGGATGAACTATGTTTGTGAATAAAGTAAGATTCGTAAAAGTCGAGATCTATAACTGAATTACATTTTTGAATAATTTTAGCTTCTGAATAATTAAACCTATGGTTGGAATCCCAACAATGTTTAGCTATTGTAGATTTCTCACACTCCTTCTTTTTAACATAATTTTGGTGTTATTTCAGCCTAATTCGAAGAGCACGCTTCGTCTGCCCAATGTAAGAGAGGCCGCTTTCACAAACAATTCTGTAAATGCCCCAGGTATTATGTTCTTCAATTGGATCTTTAAGGCTGGAGAAATAAACTTTATTGGTTGAAAAGAAAACAACTTTGAAACTAAACCTATTTAGAATACGAGAAATTTGTGTACTTATTTTATGAAAATAAGGTAAGATAATAACATTTTTAAATTCTTTATTAACTGGAACAGAATCAGTGTTTGTCGGAGGTTTAGATAAAATACGGTTAATTATATTCATGTTAAATCCACGATCTATAGCGACTGCTTTAATATAGCTAATTTCATTATTAAACAACTCAGAATTTGAACAAATTTTACGTGCACGCAAAACAAGTGTATTGAAAGCTGCTAATTTATGATGTGGGGGATAATTGGATCTATAATGAGGGGGTAAACTTACTGCAAAAGGTTTACGGTAAACTGTTGTCAAAAATTCACAATCATTACGAATTACTACGACATCTAGAAAAGCTATATGTTGTTGAGCTTCAACTTCGAAAGTAAACTGGATACATGGATCAATTGAATTAAATATATCAAGTACAGCATTAATATTGTATTTAGATAAATCAAGTAAAGCAAAGAAATCATCTACGTAACGTGTATAAAATGGGAATGGAATTAATTAAAATAATTTAACTTCAAAATAATGCATATATAAATCACTTAAGACTGGGCTTAAAGGGTTACCCATAGCTAAACCTTCCGACATTTTATAAAACTTACCCTGAAAAACAAAAGTATTTTGCGACAAACAAATGTTGGTTAAAGCAATCAAGTTATCAATTTCATATTGAAAAAAGTGAAACTCATTCAATCTATTTCTTAAACAATCTAAAGCACCTTGTACTGGAACATTTGTAAAAAGAGATTTAACATCAAAAGAAACCATACTATAAACTGTTGGATTAATGGTACGAATTTTATTTGCAAATTGAATCGAGTTTTTAGACGTATAAATATTGTTAACCATGAGGGGGGAAAATCTGGAAACCAAAAATTTAGCTAGCTTGTATGACGCAGTACCGATATTGGAAACAATAGGGCGAAATGGAATATCAGGTTTGTGAAATTGTGTGACTGTTACTTATACGAAAAAAACTTTGTGCCATAGTTTCTAAGATAACAACACTTCCAAGACAAACCGTCGACGAAACGAATATATAATAGACGACTTATTTATTTATAAAACAAATATGCTTATAGAAATGTTGCAAGCAGACTGTTACTTATCAAGCAGGGCGGTCGCTCTGCCAAGCCAAGCTTAAAAAAAAAACGCCACACAAACAACGCCAAGAACTGGAATAAAGACCGCTAATGCTTGTATACAGAAAGCAACTTCGCAATGTTAAATCGACAAAACATGCCAAATTAAAATATCAGATATCAAACAAACCAAGCGTCGTAGAAAAAAAAACGAAAACTAGAAGAATCTAAGGAAGAATTTCTTCAATTTAAGACCAAACTCATCTTCATAAGTGATTTATAAACAGAGATATAGCTTTAAAAAAAAAACGTCGAGTTACTTAAAATGATCACTTTTTTCTCCGTCAAACTTTTTTTTTTTTCAAACAACCTACAGACCTTAATATTCGGCAGAATAAAAAAAGGATTGCATTTTTGGACAAGTAATTACGTAATCTATGTGCTTTTATAAAATTCAGTGTAAAAAAGAATTATTTTCTATTCTTAATTAGCAAAAAACTGTTAATTAACTTGGCGATTAAAAAATTATGCCAAAACAGAGATAAAACTCGCCAACGACCATGTACCATCTGTATTAAAATAGCACAAATCAGTTACAGGTTATAATATAACCACATCAAATTTCATCTGCAAGTCAGTCATTTTCTTCTGAAGATATTTTTTTTTAAATAAAACTTCATAATTATAAGAACACATATTTTATCAGACAATTAAATATGACTGCAAACTGTGCCTGATGACTGTTTACAACATGAATAAGTATGAGAAATTGCCGCTCAAAGATGTCGGTCTGGGTGGTTCAGTCGCAGCGCGTCAGCACGGCATGCACAAGGTCCCATGTTCGAGTCCTGTCCCAGGTCAACTTTTCACTCATGTTTCTTTAGTATATTTAATTGTCTGATAAAATGCGTGTTCTTATAATATTGTAAAATAATGTAATTAGACGTAGTGTTTACGCTTTAAAAAATAATTTAAATATATAATTTGAGTTTTTAGAAAGATTTTTAAAAATAAATTAGTTTTTGAGGGAAGATGTACCTTCTAAAATGTATACATTAAGACTTATCGGCATTTAAAATTTCTTTCCAAACGGAAACAAAAGTTTTGAAATGAATTAAATGAGATTTATTTATTTCTTAAAAAAAAAAATAAATAATAAAAAAAAAACACGGTAAAGGACAGGCATTTTGTTCGCAGGAATACCTTTCACGTCATTTTCCTATAAATTAAGGAAATCCAGTTGTTAAATTATTTTTGTTTTAGAAGCGAAGATTCCATTTAAATTTATTGTAACAGTACAATGTTTATTTAAATAAAATATTGTAAATCTAAGAAATTGCTAAGAAATTCTAAGCATGCACAGGGCAACGCAAAAAATAAATAAATAAATAAACACAAAATAAATAATTAGATAAATAAATAAATAAAAATCAGCTTTCAGAAATTCTAAAAATTGTTCGTATATCAAGCAGGGCGGTCGCTCTGCCAAGCAAAGCTTAAAAAAAAACGCCACACAAACAACGCCAAGAACTGAACTAGACCGCTAGTGCTTACTTCCAGAAATCAACTTCGCAATGTTAACTCGACAAAACATGCCAGATTAAAATATCAGATATCGAATAAACCAAGCATCGCAAGAAAAAAAACGAAAACTAGCAGAATCTAATGAAGAATTTCTTCAATTTAAGACCAAACTCATCTTCATAAGTAATTTATAAACAGAGATATAGTGTGTTTAAAAAAACGTCGAGTTACTTAAAATGATCACTTTTTTCTTCGTCAAACTTTTTTTTTCAAACAACCTACAGACCTTAATATTCGGCAGAATAAAAAAAGGATTGCATTTTTGGACAAGTAATTACGTAATCTATGTGCTTTTATAAAATCCAGTGTAAAAAAATATTATTTTCTATCCTTAATTAGCAAAAAACTGTTAATTAACTTGACGATTAAAAAATTATGCCAAAACAGAGATAAAACTTGCCAACGACCATGTACCATCTGTATTATAATAGCACAAATCAGTTACAAGTTATAACAACATCAAATTTCATCTGCAAGTCAGCCATTTTCTTCTGAAGATATTTTTTTTAAAAATAAAACTTCATAATTATAAGAACACACATTTTATCAAACAATTAAATATGACTGCAAACTGTGGCAGATGACTGTTTCCAACAAGAATAAGTATGAGAAATTCCCGCCAAGCGTATTGATCTGGGTGGCTCAGTCACAGACCGTCGGCACGATATGCGTAAGTTCCCAGATTCGAGTCCTGACCCAGGTCAATTTTTCACTCGTGTTTGTTTAGTGCATTTAATTGTCTGATAAAATGCGTGTTCTTTTAATATTGTAAAATAAAGTAATCAGACGTAGTGTTTATGCTTTAAAAAATATTTTAAATATCAAGCAGGATGGTCGCTCTACCAAGCCAAGCTTTAAAAAAAAAGCGCCACACAAACAACGCCAAAAACTGGAATAAAGACCGCTAATGCTTACTTACAGAAAGCCACTTCGCAATGTTAAATCGACAAAACTTGCCAGATTAAAATATCAGATATCAAATAAACCAAGCGTCGCAGAAATAAAAAACGAAAACTAGAAGAATCTAAGGAATAATTTCTTCAATTTAAGACCAAACTCATCTTCATAAGTGATTTACAAACAGAGTTATAGCTTTTTTAAAAAAACATCGAGTTACTTAAAATGATCACTTTTTTCTTCGACAAACTTTTTTTTCCAAACAACCTACAGGCCTTAATATTCGGCAGAATAACAAAAGGCTTGCATTTTTGGACAAGTAATTACGTAATCTATGAGCTTTTGTAAAATTGAGTGTAAAAAAAATATTTTCTATCCTTAATTAGCAAAAAACTGTAAATTAACTTGGCGATTAAAAAATTATGCCAAAACAGAGATAAAACCCGCCAACGACCATGTACCATCTGTATTATAATAGCACAAATCAGTTACAGGTTATAACCACATCAGATTTCATCTGCAAGTCAGCCATTTTCTTTTGAAGATATTTAAAAAAAAAACTTCATAATTATAAGAACACACATTTTATCAGACAATTAAATATGACTGCAAATTGTAGCAGATGACTGTTTCCAACATGAATAAGTATGAGAAATTGCCGCGCAAGGATATCGGTCTGGGTGGCTCTGTCGCAGCGCGTCAGCACGGCATGCACAAGGTCCCAGGTTCGAGTCCAGCCCACGGTTAACTTTTTACTCATGTTTGTTTAGTGTATTTAACTGTCTGATAAAATGCGTGTTCTTATAATATTGTAAAATAAAGTAATCAGACGTAGTGTTTATGCTTTAAAAAATAATTTAAATATATAATTTGCTTTTTTAGAAAGATTTTTAAAAATAAATTAGTTTTTGAGGGAAGATGTACCTTCTAAAATGTATACATTAAGACTTATCGGTATTTAAAATTTCTTTCCAAACGTAAATAAAAGTTTTTAAATGAATTAAATGTGATTCATTTATTTCTAAAAAAAAAAAAAAAAAAAAAAAAAAAAAAAAAAAAAAAAAAAAACGGTAAAGGACAGGCATTTTGTTCGCAGGAATACCTTTCACGTCATTTTCCTATAAATTAATGAAATCCAGTTGTTAAATTATTTTTGTTTTAGAAGTGAAGTTTCCATTTAAATTTATTGTAACAGTACAATGTTTAATTGAATAAAATTATGTAAATCTAAGAAATTGCTAAGAAATTCCAAACATGCACAGGGCAACGCAAAAATAAATAAATAAATAAATAAACAAAAAATAAATAAATAGATAAATAAATAAATAAAAATCAGCTTTCAGAAATTCTAAAAATTGTTCGTATATCTTAATTACAAACTAAAGGAGGGTTTATTTCCATATTATTCTATATATAATAGTAATTTCAGCAAATATATTAAATTCCAATGCGATCTGATTTAAACTTTAAGATAGTTTATAAAACATGATAAAAAAAATTATAAAAAAGAGTCGCGCGTCACATTTCGGGGAGGAGACGGGGAGGGGCGTGAACAAAATTAGGAAGTATAATAAGGCTATCTGTTTGAAACTTTACGATATTTTATAACACATAACATAAATTTTAAATATAAAGCCGCGTCAAAAATTATAGGGAGGGGTGGAGCGTGTTTTGCCTACACAAGGGGGGGGGAGGGCACTTTTCTAAATTTTAACGATATCCGTCATGTCACATATCTTTACAAAGGGCTGTGACCACTTATTCCTGTTATGCATCACATGTGTCACCCCCACATTCTGCGCCCCCCCCGACACCCCCGCATGTGATATATCGTTGGAAAGGTCTGTGAACACTTAATCATACTATGCAGGGAGGGCGGGATTTCTAAATTTTGCACATACCCCTCATGTGATACATCGTTGGACCGCTTAATCCTATTATGCATCTCCGGTGTTCCTCCCCCCACTTTGCCCCTAAACGTGATTAGCTTTCACCATCAGGGGGCGCTTTCCTATCTCTGTTTCTATGGGTCGGATCACGACGTGGTATGGCTCATTCGACTCGACATCGATAGAGCTTTCTGATTTTAGTTCGTTTTTTTACCACCAGGGGGAACTTTCCTATCTCTGCTTCTATGGGCTGGATCACGACGGGGTATAGCTCATTCGACTCGACATCTACAGCCTTAACGATTTCAGTGCCCGAGGTTCATATATAACAGATTGCGCTACCTGGTGGTGAAAGATGGAACTTGAGCGTTCGCAGCACGACTGCTATACGGTGCCGAAGGCAGTGGGGACCCGTGTTGGAGGTTCGTTTGGTTAGAGGTTTATACTATTCGATGTGCAAATTAAGGGATTATCCGGTGAGAAGGCAGCGGGGAACCTGGTCGGAGGTTCGTTTGGTTCGAGGTTTATCTTATTCGAGGATTTACAAGATTCGTGGCCCCGATGTTAATTAAGGGCCCGCTTGTGGGCGAAGCCAGCTAGTGCTAATAATAAAAGAGCGTGATATCACGTTTCATATCAAATGCAGCACTGACACGCTATGTACGTATTCCATTTTTATTCATTTCATGGATAAGTCAGTGATATTTTTTAACGGAGAATAACAAGTATTATAACAAGCCACATTTAGTATGTTGTTTTTAAGAGTGTATTTAGTATAATTGAAAAATCTACTGGTATTTTTAGTTAACCCTTTAAACAATGACTGAAAGTAAAATGTAATTTTAAATTATTTCTCATGTTTAGATTATTTAAATTATGTTTAATCTATATAAAAAAAAAGAAATGATATCTACAAAAACAACTTTTCAAAAGTAGAAAAGCCAAGCGTAAAAAAAAAAAAAAAAAAAAAAAAAAAGTTGTGGCTAAAAAATGGTGTGATATCAAATTTTCAAACTATTATATTACTTATTTAATATTTTTCCATTAAATAAGTTATCATATATATAAGTGGAGTGCCTACGTATATGTTAATAGAAATCGTTTTCTCCTGTACTAAATACATCCTATAGAGTTTCTGAAAATGCAATTTTTTTCAAATTATGCATGATGGGCTTGGCGGCTATCTTTGCATATTATTCACAAAATTCTAAACACTCAAATCCGTAGTTAAAATCCGAAGTTCAAAATTGTTATTTAAGCAAATGTTTTAAGCGTTTCATTTATATACTTGTATGCTCGGAAAATTGTGTCTTAAGATAATGATGACTTATCTTAAAGATTCATCTTATGATTTATTTTTTAGAGTAATTAATAATTTCAAACTAGTAAAAATCAATTTCTCAAAATATCAGTCTTATCTAATTTATCTGTCCGTAGTTAAAATCTGATGTTCGAAATTGCTATAAACATATTGCAGTGCAAACATATTACGCTTTTACTTTAGAAATATGGATGCTTAGAAATATGGAAAGATGGCCGCCAAGCCCATCATGCATAATTTGAAAAAAATTGCATTTTCAGAAACTCGTTAGTACATGTATTTAGTATAGGAGAAAACGATTTCTATTAACATATACGTAGGCACTCCACTTATATATATGATAACTTATTTAATGGGAAAATGTTAAATAAGTAATATAACAGCTTGGAAATTTGATATCACACCATTTTTTTTTTTACGCTTGGCTTTTCTACTTTTGAAAAGTTGTTTTTGTAGATATGTAAAATACTTTGTATCATATTTTCTAAGATCAAAACACTTCCATGACAAGCCGTTTAGTTTATAGCTCCCAAACAAACACTTCTACATAATAATGCATTTAATGTCTTTTTAAGTTGAATGCTAAATACCACATTTTTAAAGGCATACAATATGTTATATAGGTTAGTTATGTGACACCTATTTTTAATTATTTTAACTTATTTAAATATTTTTATTTTAGGAATTATTTAGATTTTAGAAATTTGTGTTTTTATATACATCATGAAATATTTTTTATCTATGAATATATAAAGTATGTAAATAGTAGAATTATTTTTCAGAAAAGGAAATTCCTTTCAAGAATTCACATGTTTCATTCCATTTGATCGACATCATAACCGCACATTTCTTACTCATAAAAGTTAAAATGCTAGTTGTATTGGTTAAATTGATAACATTGATTAAAAAGAATATTTAATTTATTAATTATTAGTCTATAATAGTAGAGCATTACAATACATAGACATATGGCAGGAAAAACGAAAGCGCAGACTTCGAATTCACTTACTACTAGATCTTGCCTGTTGCACAAAGTTTAGTCAGTAACAATTGGAATAATCACACTCTAAAAACGATTTTTTCTAAACTGAGAAAAAATACTCAAATCTGAGTATGTCGCATAGTCAAAATGGCTCCGAATCAGAATTACTCAAGTTTGAAACATTTATATATTCATTTCTGAAAAAGAATAAAACACCATGTGCTCATATTTGAGTATGTCCATGTTTCAAAAATGAGTTTGAACTGATTCTAATAATTTTTGAGTATGTCCATGTTTCAAAAAAGAGTATGAACTGACCTCTATGTGCTCGGTTTTGAGTACGTACATGTTTCAATATTCTGAGTATTTCTGGTATTTCAGAATTGAAAGCATTGGGTCATAATGTTTGAAAAACAAAAAGTTTTACAATAAAATGAAACCCTCGATTTATTCGGATTTGAAAGTCTCATTTTTCTCAGTGCATTGGAATATGTCCCTTGTCTAAATCAAAGTATTTTTTCTTTCAATACATTATAACATTAAAAAAGTAGTGTCAAAAAAACCTTTGACTGTTTTTGTTTATATATTAATTAAACTATAAGAAATTGAGTTTTTATATGCAACATTGTACATTTTGTCTCTTGTTATTATAGGCATAACGAATTATAGTTATTTCATAAAATGTCTCTATATATGTTAATTCACAATGTTACAGCAATGTTTCTTTACACTTGGAAGTTCATAATTTTCATAACTAATTACTCATTTGTTGTATAAAGGCTCCTGTGATTAAAGTTAAAACGTCAGTTTTAAGGTTTTCTGCATCTTAATGAATTCAAATTGAGTAATTTGGTTTGAATAATTTATGCCCAAATTATGGAAAAATTTTATCTGTTATAATGGATGAATAGTTAGAAATATTATTGATTTTGCAAGTTAGTCAAATCTTGCTTATTTAACACCTTTGAATACTTTCAAAACTTATTTTAATAGCTTGATATTCAGTTTGCATATGAAATATGAAATACATGAATCGGTTTACATAACAAATCATGTAAATATTTCATTATCCCAATATTATAATTATTTTTCAACATTTATTTTTATCTTTTCTTTTTTATAGAGAAATGTGTGTAAATACGTATCGCTCGCATTCTTTGTGGTTAACAATCTAATATTTAATCACGGAGAAAAATGACACTTTCATATCTGAGTAAATCAATGTTTTCGGTTTGTTATGAAACTTTTTATTTTAAGCATGACGACCTGATGCTTTCAATTCTGAAATACCAGAAATACTCAGAATAATGAAACATGGACATACTGAAAACTAAGCATATAAAGGTCAGCCAATACTCATTTTTGAAACATGAACATACTCAAAAATGAGAACATGATGTTTTATTCTTGAATGTGTGCATGTTTTCCGAAATGAGTATATACATGATTCAAAGTTGAGTCATTGTGATTCGGAGCCATTTTGACTATACGACATACTCAGATTTGAGTATGTTTTGCTCAGTTTTGAAAATGTCGTTTTTAGAGTGATTTTTTAAAGAAATCAGTACTACTTTCATGCATTCGTAAATGTAACAAAAATTAACAAAATCTATCACAAACATATGTTTATAAAAATTAGCTACCGTACATAAGCCGAGAAATTTTGGAATTTTATTTGGCTACAAATTAGGTGGGAGTCAGAGTTCCGCTTATACACGAATCAAAGGAAATTTTCAAAATTGATATTCTAAAATAAAAAAATAATAATAATAAATTTAAATAACATAAAAAGGCTTTTATAAGTAAAATTTAATATCCTTTTATTTCCAGTGAAAAAGTCACCAATCATCATTCACTATCCAAATTCATTATCTGAATTTTCAAACAACTCCTTAAAATCAATCCCTTTCATACGAATATCACGATGAATGTCCTCAGATCAACGTCTACTTCATCATCATCCTTCTTTCCATCTTTAAAATTGGTATCCTCTTCAGTTCAAAACATCTGTGTAAATAACTGTGTAAATAACTTAATATTCAGGATTTTGAAATTATAATATCATCGTATTTAAGGAATAATATGAGGACGTGAGTTTCAAAATTCGCATTAACCAAAATTTAAAAACCGTGTTTTCTCTATCAGTCAAGTCTATTGGTAAATCTTCAAAGAAAAAAACACTACAATCCGCAGAAAAACTAGTTTTAGCATGTATTTCTGGCGTACTGAAATCTTGGTTTACAATGAAAAGTAATAGAAGCAGTGAGAGGTTTTTCGCGATTTCCTCGAATTTGATTTTTTGGATAAGATGAGTATTGACACTCCCATCCTCACATATGCAAAAGAAGTTATGAAGTATTATCATTTTCTCGTTGCGCTTACTAAGCATAAAGTAAAAAAGACAATAGAAACACATTTTTTATTCAAAAGCGGCAAATAGTTATACTTAAAAAGAGAAAATTATTTTAAATCATAGAGTTAGTATAATTGTTGCCAGTTTGATATCCTTTTTTATATAGAACTTCAGAAAGAAGAACTTTTACTTTAAATAAACACGAAAGGTCTGTCATTAAATAAAGCATAAAATACAATCCCGGATTTCCTGTATGAATTCAGAATATCTCATTAAGAAAAGAGTTCAAACTGACAAGGCTTAATATGTTTCATTATTACAGTATATGTAAAACAATGTTTTAAATAATTATATATACCGGATCTGAAATTCGTTCAGTATTCTATATCTTAGGCCAAAAGTTGTTAGGTTATTTGCCATCGTCTCTGTTTACTATTTACTGTTATGTGTTAATAGGCAGTAAAATTTTACACTCCCATACGTATTAAAGCCCTTTTATGTAACTATTCTTAAAGATAAAGAAGAATGATTTATTTACAGGTTAAACGGCATTTAAAAAAATAATTATTTCTAAAAATTCTGAAATACTATTTTGTATATGTTTCCTTTACGTATTAACGTTGTAAAATGTTTTACTGTAAAATGAAACAGTTAAATATTTAATTTTTGTTAATTAAAAAAGTATAAGTAGATATTTAAACAAGTATATAATTTTTTTTAACTACTACATTGTTACTGTACATAGATATATGGCTTAACGTACTTGCACAACAATTTTTTCTTCTTCTGTCGTTTTAATTGAAAGCCACATTTACAAAACGTACTTTTATTGAATAAAAAGTAAAATATTCCCGTTTTATGTAAAATAAAAGTGACAGTCCTAATTAAATAAGAAGATATGTTTTCAAAAAAAAGTTCTATTTCATCAAATGTAATTAGAAAAAATTTTATTTTTTTTTTCAAATACTGCACAATAATATCGAGATACAGAAAATATGACTTTCTTTTTTAATTTAATTTAAAGAGGATAGCGCACATATTTAAAATTTTAAATTTAAACAAAATAGATTATTTGATTTCTTTCATGTATGTGCTTTATAGAAAGCAGTCTTCTATGCATATTCCTTTAAGAATGTAATGTAATCTTTTATTTCGTATTATTAATTATAATTTTTAAATCTTATCGTTAACAAAATGTTTTAGATAATTAGTTACATAGCAGCTAGTCATAGAATTTAGAGCATGTATTGTATTTAATGCTTATGCATGCATAATGAAATTTAATAATTCTTTAGGTATTTCTTTTCTTGCATAATTAAAATACTTTTTTATATACATTTTACAAACTTATGACAAAATTTACTCATGTAACTCATTGTTAAGCATTGCTTGTTATTTAGTGAGCTTTTCAGCAGAGTAATATTATCAAAAAAATTCTAATTTATATTTATATAAAAAAAGGCATAATATTTTCTGATATTTTTTATAATACATATCACTACAACGAACTTTCAGTGACTCATGTTTATCAATAATGCATTTTATATGTTGTTCTTTGTAAATTATATTGTCCAAAGTTAAAAACACAGTGCATACGACAGATGTATCGAAGGAGAGATGTTTTGTTTGAATGAAATATTTTATATAGATGCACAATATTATGATGTAGCCTACAGTAACTTAATGTTATGAACAAGAGCACATCTTTTCTTACTGCAAAAGTTGTCCCAAAACGACCAAAACGTGACATTTGATACTTCCTGAATGACTAAGCTAGTACGTCAGAGTGAGTCATTATAGTGTAAATGCGGTTTTTTTTACAATAGTGTCCTTTCTATCGAAGGTGATTATTTTAAATCCTAGAGATAGTTAAAGTTAAAGGAAAAATGTAATTTAAAAAGTTGTAATTCGCAAGCATCAAAGTCGGAAAGAGTTTTTTAATTTTAATTAATTTGGTTCGATAAGTATTTATGAATATCTAACTATATTGATCATATTAATGTTTAATCAAATCTATATTATCTTAGTTTCATGTGTAGTGTCTTACATATTGTTCTTTTTCCTTTTTTTTTAAAACTTTATTCATATCAATAGAACGTTTGTATATTCTTAAAATGTGCAATCACATATAATATTTTACTTAACTAATTTTACAAATCCTACAGCAATTTCTCTCAAATTAAAAAAATTAATTAAAAAATGGTACTTTTCCTTAACATGATAGACAAAATTACCTTAGAGAGAGAAGGAAATTTGACAACATATTTTCTGACACCCTACTAACTGTTTCATATACACAAGCAATTTGTTCTATATTTGTACAATTTATTTAATTTAAATAAGCCATTTATCTACTTTTATATGCAAACACAAGTAAATTGTATATAAAAACTATAATACAATTATTTATATATATTAATTATCGGTTCTATATATTATCGACATTTAATACATATATTAATTGTCGATTATTTATGTGATATAATGTTTATAAATAACAAAAGTTTTATAGTATATATAGAGGTTTTATTGATTTATATATATTATTATAGTTTCATAGTTTTTTAATACAATTTACTTCAGTTTGTATATAAGAATTGATAAATTGGCTCATTTATATTAAATAAATTGTATAAATATTGAAAATATTTCTTGTGTATGTGAAACAGTGAATAGGTTACCAGAAATGTATCTCTCTCTCTCTCTGTATATATATATAAATTCATAAAATATCATTAGGTATTTTTACATAGCTGTATATATTATTTGGCAACAGATATTTTCTGAAGCCCAAATTACGACATGCTTTTTAAAGAAAATGCATAATGAAAATATACCAGAAAAATATTAATAAATTGTACATTTCACATCTTAAAAATATTACTTTTTTAATGTCAGTTTTTTATTACGTGCTAGTTTAATGTATTTTTTTTATCTCGTTTGTGTGATAAATAAAGAATATTTTCACAATTCATTATTTGAAACTTATTACGAGAGTAACTTAAATTATTAATTGTTCACAGACGGAAGTATCCAACTGCACGGTTATGAAAAGGAGCGAGTTAAAACGTGATTTTGCATCCGTCATTCTGAAATATTAAATAAAATTTTGATGACAGCCCCCAGACAAGTAATTTATCATTCATAGTCTGCGCCCGAAGTATTTCAGTTCGATCTTCGAAGGAATCTCTGCAATGAGTAATGTTTGTGCCTATCTGAAATAATTCATTAAGTTTGTGTTTTGTATGTAATTATTTTACTTGCGTATGAGGTATATTTTAGATAATTATCTCCGTAGCTCCTTTTATACATAAACATAAGTAAATTATATATAAAAACTATAATATATTATATATATATATATATATATATATATATATATATATATTAATTATCGGTTCTATGTATTACCGACAATTAATATATGTATTATGTTGCTGTCAATATGATTAATCCGGTTATTCTTAATGATAACCGGCTGTTAATAACTGGATTAATCATATTGACCGTAACATATATATTAATTATCGGTTCTATATATTAGCGACAATTAATATATATACAGGGTGATCAGAAAAAGAGTATACATTTGAAAAATTAATAATTCAGGGAATAATGTAGGTAGAGGGGTAAAAATTGACACACATGCTTGGAATGACATGGGGTTTTATTATATCCACAAAAAAGTTCATAAAATGGCCGACAGATGGCGCTTCGTGTGATAAGAAAAGCAATAATTAGCATAACAAATTATGACAAAGCAAAGAGGATGTTCTTCAGAACGAATGCTCAACATGTCCACCGTCATCCCGCAACAATAGCTGTAGCCGAGGGACAATGTTGTGCACAGCACTGTGCAGCATATCTGTAGTTATGGAGAGAAATTGGCGTTGGATGTTGTCTTTTAGCATGCCTATTGATGTCGGTCGATCGCGGCAGATTCCCCATTTTGATAGTAGAGCTTTACTAACATTGCCTATTCTGGTAACGTCAACATGCTGCGATTGCTGGTGCATCTGATTCTCTCTCTCATTACAGCTCCTTTTATACACGATTCTCAGGCAGAGTCACTGACGTTTTGCTGTTCAGTGCCATCTGTCGGCCTTTTTTTATTTTAACCTTTTTTTTGTGTAGTTACAATAAAACCCCATGTCATTCCAAGCATGTGTGTCAATGTTTACCTCTGTACCTACATTATTCCGTGAATTATTAATTTTTCAAATGTATACTCATTTTCTAATCACCCTGTATATATATATATATATATATATATATATAGTAAAGATTTCATCCCGAAAATATTGCTAACGGAAAGAGGAACAGCTGATATAGTTAAGTTTGTGTTTTTATTTTATTTGAACATGAGTTCTATTTTAAATGATTATCTACGTGGTTTAGAGTAATTAAAAATAGAAAATATTTCAAAAACATAAAAAAAAAATATTTTTATAAATTCTTTATTTAATCTGTGCTATACAATTCCAATAGGAAAGTTTTTCATTCTGGAAATCTAGCTAACGGAGAGAGGTACAGATGTTCAGGTCTGAAAAAATTAATTAAGTTTGTGTTTTGTAATTAGCTATTATTTTTTATTATGAGTTATATTTTAAATTATGATCTCCGTGGTTTAGAGTAATTAACATTTGAAAATTATTCAAAAATATAGAAACTTTTCTGTTTATAAATTCTCCATGAAACGCGTAGTATACAGGGGAATAGGAAAGTTTCCTCATCCTAAAACTTTTGCTAACGGAGAGGGTACAGATATGCAAGTCCTATAATGATATAGTAAATTGACTACGCCCGATATAGTGCAACCACAGCAGCAAAAATATAAGCCGAAATTTGGAAGTTTTCTCTTTTATCTCGAAAAATGTGTCACATTGCGATTTAGTATGACATTATGTCATACATGTAAAAAAAACTTTATTGTAACTGTATTAGTTATTTTATATCCAATCATCGGCAAAAATACGCCATTAATAGCACATAAAAGTGTGGCATTTTAAGGCAGATGCAGATATACTAATGAAAATAAGACATGAAAAAAGTAGCAATCTATTTTAACAAGAAAAGCAAAGTATGCGCAACACGTCACCAAATCGGCAGTAATGCATATGTATGCACGAAAACAATAAGTAACATTTTCCTCCTTTTATAAATGTGATACGCAAGGTTTTCGTTACCGCCCGCCATTGCACCAAATCACGACAAAAGTCTTCAATTGGCGAGTAAACGAAAGAATAAACTCGCCAAGTTGCAGTGCTCAATTTTTGTTCTTTATTTTGTTAGTGTGTGTGTGTGTCAGTACAGAACACTCTTATTCGCATTACTTGAATCTCGTTGTAGTATCATGAATTTAGGAAATACTACAGACTTCATTCGAAGAAACGACTTACAACAACTTTACCCTACAACATACAACATGCAATATAGCCACTACATTGGTGAGTTCAGCGTGGTGAACGCAATAAACACTAAATTGAGAAATCGAATGTATGTAAGATATGTTAATAATGTAATTTCAGTATATGTATACGTTATATACAACATTACAATTTTGAAACTGTCTTTGAAGTATGGGCATCAAAGAAAAGCCGATGAAATGTAGAAAAAAAAAGTTTTTTTGAATGTGACATCTATTTTATTGATTATATTTTGAATTTTTCAAAATTTTTTGAATGTAATACCTTAAAATCCTGAGTTAAATTTTGTGAAAAAGTTTTATTTCGTAACATTTTAATAAGTTAAAATGGGTTCGGATATTTGTTTGTTTTCTGACTGTGCAAGACATTTAGAATGTTTTTTATATTTAAAAGTTTGTGTCACGGATAATTGCATTTAGATAAATAACTGATCTATAAGTAGTTGAAAAAAATTAGGTTATTTTATAACATATTGAAAAATATAGGTATATTAAGGAGTTAAAGTTCGATTTTTCAGTGTCTCAAGATGAATCTGTTTTGTAATTTTTTTTTTCATTTGCCTACAGTTTTTATTTCTGATTAGCCAAATTACTAAGGTTGTCAAAAGTCAGCGAGAACCCTCTGGCACGTATATAATTGAAATCGACTGGCACCAGATGGCTGCCGTTTTATAATGTTCATATAAAAATAGTTTTTAAACCCAAACTTTGAAAGTATATTCGGCTTTATTTTTATAGGAAATAAAACACACCGTTCGATTGCTTCGACCTTTCAACGAGCAAGGATAAAATGAAAAATTTCCGTTTATTCAGGAAAATCTTACAATTTTCTATCAAAATCGAAAAATTCCATTAAAAGGCAGAAATTTCACATTCAATCACCAATATATATATGTATATATACATACGAATTTTTTACAGTGTCGTCAGGGCTCTGGATGCTAGACAATAGTTGGCAGTTTGAATCCCGACTCACGCATTGATGTGCTTGTAGTAGCACGGATTACCCTTTTAACGGAGGTCCCAATCTCTTCCTCCTGTGCAAAATATGTCCGTAGAGCCCCCAACAAACTAATCCAAAACAGTCATTATGAGTGGGGGACGACTTTATTAGAGATGTTGATTGTGTTGATTTGTATAAAAGTGTATTCAGAAGATCTTGAAATAATTAGATAAAGGTTGTAATTTTCCAATTGAGGGGATTAGAATGACAGTACATTAAGTCAACGTTTTTGAATAATTTATGGACTTTCGTAACCAATTAATTAAATTAATATAATTAATTTAATAATTATAATTGATTTAATTATTATAATTAATTTCATTTCTGACAATAAAATATATGAAAATCAAACTTGTTGTCTAGAAATGCATAAAAAATATTCCAAATCTCTAAAATTGGGCTTTAGTTTTACAAAAATTCTTCATTAACAGAATTTTAATTCCACGTTTATCAGCAGCTGTACGCATTATCGACAAGGTTTTTCATAAAAGGAATGATATATACATTTCAAAGTTAAAATCAATTCAGGGTATTTAATTACAATATACCAACTGAAATGTCTTTCAATTTGTTAATAATTTATGAGCTTTTCCTAACCCTAAATCAGAGAAATAAGATTTCTTCGTTCTTACTGTCAGGCTAAATGACAATCCATCTTTGTTTTCTCCATATTAGCTACATTTTGTAACATTCTGTAAATGGTTGTATCGGCTCATATTTTGTATGCGAAACAGTACTTTCCCATTATGATTAAATTTAATATTGAGAAATCGACGGCTAACTTAATAATTAAGAATATCGGTTCGTATGCCTTTATGAGGATGAGTACGAAATGAGGGAGTTAGAAAATGACAGTGGAGTAAGTCAAGAATTTGAAAATTTTAGATAACCATATTTTTCTGAATGTATATTAATTTCTGTTCAATGTGCCAGCCAAATAAGTCATAGTTCACTTAATGGCTTTAGAATATTTTTGATTGTTTCAATATTACAAATAATTAAAAAGTAATCAAACAATATTTGAAAGCTATGTTTGAACATTTATGCGCTAGGTATCATACATTCACTAAAAATTGTTTTGTTTCACAACTATGGTTAGAATGTTTACTATTAATAGACTCTATCTGCAGCACAAGATTTCAAGACTTTTATTTTCACTCAAGACACCCAAAAGGTTGCACAATTCTGATTTAGTTATTTAAGCAGACAACTCAGCAGTTAATTCTTCTCTTATTTTATTTATGTTGCAGCAAAAAGAAATGCAACATTTTAAGGAAATTTTAAGGAAACCTTCTGAACTGCAAAATTCCTTTATGTATGAAACATTGAATTAAATACATTGATAATGTATTAATAATGTGTGAAATTATTTGAATATATTTTTTAAAGTTAAATTAAAAGTTAAAAAGAAACTATATTAATGTTTAAATTACAGCTTGAAATGTATGTGAGCAAAGTTGTTGCTTAAACAGTATACATATAATTGTTGATAGTAAGTATATAGATGTATAAGAAATTGATTTATGTTTCTTTTTTTAATAGCACAGCTTGTGCTGATATATTTAATTAAAATATTATTTCCGAAAAAAAAAATCATACCATGTATCAAAATCACGTTAATAAACAATACGATTTAGTGACAAAATTTCTTGGAAAATAATATAATCAAATAATAAATAGTAAATTCTTTCACATTTATTATTTCTTCTGAAAAAAGAAAGTTTTGCAAAAAAAATTACAAATGGAAATTAAGCATGTTCATATTTTGTCTATATACATTTTTTTCCATTACACTGTATATGAAAAAAATATTACTAGATAATAAAGTTCTAATTCTGAAATGAAAAAAAAAACATAAAACAATATCAATTTACTTCTTTCTTCCATATATTTTTTCCTATTGCATATGAAAACCTTTATAAAGGCCATTAGGTCTCGGGAAGATATTATTTAAGATTATTATTCTCATTTTTAGGAAAATATGATATAGTTAAAGTAATGGCGCAGTTTAAATAATGAAAGTAATTACGGATCAAATACGTCTCGCTTCAGTTGCGAAAATCCTGTTTTCTTTATTAAAAATAAATTATTCAAAAATGCTTCATAAATATTATTTGACATTTCAGATGATGATGATTCCCAAGAATAAATAGGCATTCCAAAAATTATAGAACTGTGATAAGTCATCACACTGTGTTAATAAATAAGCATTTGTAAAATATGAAATACAAGCATTTAAAAAAAAAATCCTTAACTGAACTTGCAGCATCAACTTGAAATAGAAACAGAATAATTCTAAATGCTTTTAGTTAGTATTGTATTTCTTTTGGCTAACTTTCAATTTCGAAGTAACATATAAAGTTTGGCCCATTTTTAAATAATTAATTACTCTGCAACTAATCATAGAGACATCGTGAGAATTTATACTTAGTCTAACTAAAAGATATAAAGAAACATTTATTAATTTTGCTTTAGTGTGTTCATTTGAAAAATAAAATTGGATGGGTTGTTTTTAGATTGATCTATAGGAAAAAAAAAATTAAATAATAATAGTAGTATTAGTAGAGTGGTTTTTGGGTATTTATTGCTAATCTATTGAAATATTTTTTATCTTTATTTTTTTGTAGAAAACTAATTATTTTTTTAATTATTTCTTTGGCATTTTGCTACAGTCCATCTTTTCAATTCTGTTTTTTAATATAAATCCTTTAGTAAATAAAACACATATTATGATGGTATACTTACTTTGTAAAGAAGAAAAATGTTCAAAAAATGTCTACAAACTAAAATGTTCTGTGAAAGAAATGACAATATAAATATACGTGTACTAAAAAAATAATCAAAAACAAATACACAAAAACTAAACATATTTTTTTATTACAAATACATTACTAAATACATTACCTCAGATATATTTTTTCTTTTTTTACTTATATACTTAAAAAATCTATTTTATTGTAATGAAGGTGTTATATATGTTTATTTCAAATTTACCAAACACATAAATGATTTATTAATACAAACGTATATTCATTCGCATTATTAATATTATCGCATATTATAACATATAAAGCATATAATATTTATTAACGTATATTCATTGGCATTATAAATTTATATATATACAAATATAAATCACAATCTGGCCTGTGTTCCTTAATTGTCGATAGTTCGTTTTTTCGTGATACAGTCATCCTTAATTTAAATGTTTTTGAGTACTATTCTTGCCTGACAATATCGGCATCAAATCCTCAGCATCGATTCTCGTTCAATTTGAAAAGTAATTTAAAAAAATCATCTAACACACATACATATATATATATATATATATATGTCGTGTCATTTCAGCATGAGGAATACAATTATTAAGACATTTATTTACCTTTAAATTTACATAACCTAATTCTATTTTAGGTTTTAAATTCACCGATGTAAAAGCACGGAATTAAAAAAGATACTTTTGTAAATCGTGAATGATGTTATTATCTTAATTTCCTTGCATGAACTTTGTCACTTGTATTTTCTTGCACTTTCAAATATATATAATGTAATGTTAAACTCAGAATATCATTAAACATTTTAAGTAGAATATAAAAATAACAAGATATTGAGAAAATGTACAAAGGTGATACTAACAGGTTTTCAAAAATAATTGGGCTTATGGTTATTTATTTATTAATTTATTAGAAAGATAAAAATTTCGTTGTTGCATATCTATTGTACAGGGTGATTATAAAGTGTTCCAGTAGTGTAAAGATGGTAATAGTAGCAATCAAGACGAGTGCTTTGTGTATAAAATCAGTGTCACAATCAATTTATTTAGTCAGACATACAAAAGCCCCACTCCAACTCTAACCTACATTCTCAATCGTAAAATTAAAAATACATTATAAAAATGGATATGTTTCTTTATCAAACAAAAAAGTTTATTAAAATATAATATAACCTTATGCAAATTACCCACGATTACGAAAAGTGTTCATTTATCATTTATCATCAGAAAACTCAGAAACCAACATAATTCCGAGAGTTAAAGAATAATTTCTGAAACAAATGTTTCTCTTGCTAACCGATTTTCTCGCAAACATTTCTACGTAGGTTTAACAGTAGTTTTAAATAATGCTGACACACGTATCGTCACATTTAACATTGCGACTTCACAACGATGATGGTGACCATCAATAAGGCTCCTACAATCCTTGGCCAGTGAAGAGAATTTGGCAACATATTTTCTGCCAACCTTTTCTCAGTTTCATATACACAAGCAATTTTTCCATATATTTATACAATTTATTTAATATAAAGAATGGACAGATTTTTACATATACAAGCAAAAGTAAATTGTATATAAAATATTATATATGTAAATAAAAAGTTTATATATATATATAAACTAGAATAAAAGTTCATCAGATTTGTTCTCATGACTGTTTCATTTGGCAAAAAAAAAATCACTTTTTGAAAGGCGGAATTGCGCCAAACATTTTTAAAAACGGCATAACCAAGCAAAGTGTTAATTCCTCGCACGGGTCCACTGTTTGCATCTTATTTCAAGAATGGATTTGCATTTTCAGAATTGCCACGAAAACATACTTCATTATTTATGAATGTCATTCCCAACACAAAACGTAGGGACCGCCCACTAAATACACAATAAACAATATTCCTTTGAATAAATTACTTTTTAAAAAGTCACACCATAGATACACAGTTTCGGGACAGCTAGATATTTTATGGATGACAAAATGTTGTCCAAATGTTCTCCTGTATGCACAGTTGTATAAAACAAATCTATAATACCATTTAAGCAGTAAACTTTATATCCATATGAATGTTACATATAAGATTAATTTATTTCATGTGTTAAAACAAAATATACTTTCAACATTATTTCTTAACCTGCAGTTTATTTCGTTAAGAAATAAGTAACTCTGTATATAACAAACAAACAGCTTAGAAGCTCTTAAGTAGCTCTTAAGTAGATCTTCAGTAACTCGAACAAATGGCCGATATTCTCAAGAGAATGTAGCACGAACATAATTACTTTCAAGAAGTTTTTCAAATAAGAAGCATTAGATGAAAAATATTATTTTCAGACAAAATACGAAGAACATATCTCTGTGCAATTTTTGCATAGTTTAACATTTATATCAATTATTCAAATTCGATTCGTTATCTATAAAAATGCGTGCATACTTTTTAATAAACAGATATTGACCTAATATTGCACTGACATTTTATTTTTATTTTCTTAGATGTAAAAAATATTTACAATGTAATACTCCTTATGGCAGCATTCCATTAAAGTTAAATCTGATTACCTCCTAATTATGTGCTCAATTAATTTAGGGTTTACATGTAAAAGTAATTGAAGTATATACAAAAAAATCAAACAATTCGCGCCAGAAAGGGTAATTAAACGAGAAAAAATTATGAGAGATAGCAAATAGCAGAGTCAGTAAAAGTTAAACTTTTCATAATAATTACTCTCAAAACTCATTAAGACAACGAATATGAATATTTTAAACAACTCTGCTAGTCTGTTTATAAGTTAAAATATTTAAAAGTGTTACCTTTTAATAACGAAGCATAGTTATTTTCTGGAGCATTATTTCTGAAATATTTACATTATAAGTCATTACAATATTATTTGTCTACTGGAATTAACAGAACCTTGGAGTTTTCAATTTCAAGAATAAGTCATTAAGAACTTCGTGAAACCTAGTATACACTGATAAGGTTTTCTTCTCCTTTTCAAATTTAGTATAATCTGACTTTGTTTTCACATTGATTCTGAACTTTTGAAATTTATGGTAAATGTAATTAATGAAGATTAATGTATATAAAATTTTACTTTTAATTTGCGATTATGTAAAATATTGAAATGAGAATCATCTGAAAATATTAATATTCTTTTTTAAGTGTTTCATTATATTTGAAGTATTGCATTATACTTAAATATATAATAATTATTGGATCAACTATCGTAAAGAGAATATCACGAATGAATGTTTTATCTTTAACGCTAGAACGGCGGTATGGCTCATTTTGACCCCTGAGAACTTTTGTCCGTTGATTACTTTTCTTTGGTTCGAAGAAATTTTTTGAAATGTTTTGACTTTTCCTAAATAGATACCAAGTATGTAAAAAAAAATCAGCATTCTAGATGTGTAAGTTTTTGAAATATTGGACAATATTGAATATATATATATATATATATATATATATATATATATATATATATATGAAATATTGATTACAAAAATATTAATTTATAAATTGTGTTTTATTTTAGTTAGCATTAGTTTTCATTTGTGAAACCAATCAATTTTTATATCAAATCATATATATTATTTCACCTGTCAACATCATTTTTTCTAAGAAAATATGAAACACAGAACAACGAATGAGATACCATATGAAAGGTTTTTGAACCGGCTTCTGACATAGTACACTTACATTTTTTAAAACATGTTTTTCGATTAAAAATTGCTGTTAATTAAAAATTAAATCAACATTGATTTCATAAATGAAATGTTTTCTGAAATCAGTGTTGCCGCAGAAATAAAATACTGCATTATCATATGACGTCATCTCTAATGCAATTAAAATATGATTGTCAATTTATTTCTTGCGCGTGCTTTTTGAAAAAATATAGAGCTTTTAATCGGGTTTTTAATTTAATTTTTACGCGTGCGTCACCTATTGTTTATTTGTTTTCTTTGTTTAATCATTGCTGTTTATATGCGTACTGTATCGGAATCGGAGCACCAGTAGATTACGTAATTTAAGGATTAACTTCCAAATATACATTTCATTAGGATTTACAAAAATTGTAAATATTTATTTTTTAATTTTTCATTAAGCTGTTAATATGCCAGCGAAGTCTGATGTCACTTAAATGGCTGCTGGACCACAAAGTTTGAACGCCCCATGTTTAAGTTCCCATAGTCTTTCAAAAAAGTGGTGTACCAAATATTGATTTACGTATTTAAGACATTTCTTTAACAGTTTTGCAAAATCTGAGGAAATGCTTTCGGCACAGATGTCATATACGCACCGCATTGGCGCGATTTTTCCCCTGCTAATTTGGCGAAAACTTTGTTTATTTACTTTTGTTTGTTTACTTTGTTTAGTTACTTTTTAAAAGTTGTTTATTTACTTTATTTCGTATTTTAATTATATAAATTATTGTTATTATGTATATTTACATTTATTTATATCAAACTATCATTTATTTATTTGTATTTCCCTTTTTTAAAATAATAGAAGCTATTTTATTTATTACATTATTTTACTTTTATATTGAAATAAAATATCACATGCTATTATTGTATGCTATTTGTAACTAATATTCAAAAACAAAATTTTCGCCAAATTGGCGGGGGGGGGGGGAATCGTGCCAATGTGGTGAGTATATGGCATCTGTGCCATGCTGGCATATAAATACCCCAAACATCTGATTCAGTGTTTAAATTTTTTTTATAATTCGTTTTTTTTTTCAGTATAGGGTTCTTGGCAACCTAGAGAAATAACCTTGGCGAGATAAGAAAATTTGGCAAAACATTTTCTGGCAATTTATTCGCACAAGCAATCATTATATATATAATTTCATTTGTCAACATCCTTTTTTCTATGCACATACAAAACATACAACGATGAATGAGGTATTCGAAAAGTTTTTGAACAAGTTTCTGAGAAAGTACAACTGCATTTCGTTAAAACGTGGTGATTGAATAAAAAAATCAGTTAATTAAAAATTAGGGCTAAAACGTACCAGGAAATAATCTTAAAGATTGCAGTGCGAAAGCTTCGCAGGTGTCCTTCTGGTTAATCAGTTATTTGAGTCGTTGTAGTATGATCCAATTGATCGCCCTGTAGGCGTTACATTTACAGTACTTCTAAAATTCAATAAATTATCAAGTAATATTAAATATAAATTAAATATAAATGATGAAATACACTTAAATTACATATTTTTCCGATGTATGACATTTAAAATTGTTTTATCGTTGTTATTTCAGTAGTTTCATCGAGGGGTCAAGATGACCCCTTCCCGCCATTCCACTATGTAAGATTTTTCCATCGTTTTAGTGCTAAAAATATTTAGAGACAAGATATAAATATTCTAACAAAGGATGTGGATTTTCACTTTGATACACAGCGTACTACCATCAGAGCAAAAAATGTCCAGGCCGGGGATTAAACCCGGATACCTTGGTATGCCCCACGAAGTGATTTACCATTTAAACCACCACGACGATATCCAGTCTGGCACATTTCACTCTTTTACGTTGGCAAGGCTGCAACTTCGCAGTACAAAATGGAAAGTCATACATGAGCATACAGCTTCAGTGGCATACATAAGACGAACAAGTTCCCAGCATCGGAGAATATATTTATATCTAATTAAATTTTCGGCAGGGCTGAAAATACTTCGGAAACTAATACTAACAAGGGATGTGAATTTTCACTTTGCTACACAGCGTACAATCAATACGGCAAAAAATGTCTAGGCCGTAAATCGAACACAGTGGTAATGGTAAAGCAATTGGTGCGATATACCAAGGTATCCGGTGTAACAATTTCAGTAAATCTCACAGTCTGCTAATTAGGCAGAGTAATCAAAGATAGAAGTTCCCAAGAGTTGGAAAACTTTTCTCACGCTTAGCTGTGGGGTGACAAGAATGCCGGTTACTACAATAGGAAAAGATGAGCTTCGATCAATCTTGTGAAACTGAAATTGCTAGACAGCAAATATTTCTCTGATCTGACCGTCTATATGTGGGGTCTCAGATCGTGGGAATTTCCTGCGTGAACATTTAAAAGTTCAGTAAGACCTCCCTAAAAAGGCTTTATCCAATGACGTAAACTAAAACTTTTTTGATTGGTGATCGGAAAATCTTTTGTTCGAGAAAACGGACCGGAGAAGAGGATCGAGGGGAAATTAGTTAGAGTTTCGGCAGGAGAACGAGTGTTGGTGGAAAACACTCATCTCAGGACGGTTTCCCTTCTTAGTAGGGAAGGACAGGTTTGCTGACAGATTTTTGAATGAGAGAGTGCGATCTCTCTGAAGTCAAGGCAACAGCCTTGGATTTGACCTTTCGGGGAGAGTGAAAAGTAGCACTAGTTAAGACTTTAAGATTCTAAAACTACTGTAAAAGACTGGACTATTTGGTGATTTGCTATAAATTACAAGTCGAGCGAACTCAGCTAAAAAAAATTGTTGTAAATAATTTTTACCTCTAGAAATTTCAAGAACGCTTTTTAAATAAATTTTGTTCTGAAATATTTAATGAAGGTGATCCATTGTGAAACGGCTCCACGCTACCCCATTTCAAAAACACACAACATCGTGGATTCTTTACAGCTGGTGGCAAGCGAGTCGGATATTTCGACAAAAATTTATTAGCATTAGTGAAGAGAGTCCAGACAGTAGCAGTGACGCCCGCCCGCATCTAAGCGCGCAAGATCTGACGCCAGTTCAGGAGAGGAAAGCAGAGACCGAAGCAAGCCTTGCAGTGTCACGACAGACAGCAGTTCCGTCCTGGAAGCAAGCCCGTGTTTACAGAGAACAAGCCCGAAGCAAGCCCTTGCATTGTCACGACAGACCGCAGTTCCGTCCTGGAAGCAAGCCCGTGTTTACAGAGAATAAGTCCGAAGCAAGCCCTTTCTAGGAAACATCAGGAGCCGACAAACCGAGATAACCTGTGAAATCGACGACGTCTAGGCCAGACCCGAAACCGGCGACAGATATTGCAGACAAAGACTGTAGAAAAGGTAAGCTCAATTCATTTTTGAGTGGCTCTCATTTTGTTTATATATTCTTTAGTGAGGAAAATTCATTTCTGAGAAATTTTTTATGTGAATATTGATATATGACAAATTATGATAAATTTTTAAATCTAATAACTTTGAACATATTTGGAAAAATATATGTATATTTGTTATCAGCATAAAATTTGATAGTGTGAATTTTCTTTTGGCAGTAAAATAATATAAGGATTGTCAGGCTAAATGTGTATATATATAATTTTTTTTTCCCGAAAAAAAAAAGAGATAAAAATTTTGATTTTTCAAATAAGTCGATTGTCTATTCATGATTGAAAGATTTCAAAGGTGTACTTTTTTATATTATTAGTGAAACAATAGATGTTGTTGATAATCAAATATTTTGAATATGTGATGTTAGGAAAATTTTTTAGCAGTTGCAAAAAGTGGTCATTTTGTTACCTGCGGGGTCAGAAATATCAAGTATTGGTTGAATTATGTGCACAGAATTTCAAATTTCTAAATTTGTTTTAAATGTGTATGATCGACACCAAAACGTGTCAGTGTATTGAAAATTTTACAATATTGAAAGTCTATTTTTATATGTATACTATTTTTATTATTCCTCAAATTGAATTGTATTTAAAATTGTTAGTATTATGTGGGTAGTTGCAGAAAAATTTCCATAAAGTGTTAGAATCCCTATTGCATAAGTTAGCGAGCGAAACTATCATTTTCATCTTTATTATTGTATTTACATAAAATTTTAAAATGCAAGAAGTAACTGATCTGAAACAGTGCAGGAAAATTGATTTGCAGAATTTAGCGGAAGAATTGGGAGTGGAAATAGGGAAAAATGACAGGATACCGGTAATTATCCAAAAAATCGAAGCTGCCGATGATTACGATAAAGATTTTGCATTCACGCAAGCTGCGTATATCATAAAAGATCGAGAAGAGAAGATAGCCGCGGATAAAGAAAGGGAAAAAGAGAATAAAGAAAGGGAAAAGGCTGAAATACAAAGGGAATATGAGGAAAAACAAAGGGAATATGAGAGGGAGAAAGAAGAAAGAGAAAGAGAGGAAAAACAAAAAGAACGCGAATTTACGTTAGAACAACTTAGATTGACGCAAGATGCAAATAGACGTAGTTCAACTAACAGTACCGGGTCGGAACGCCCACCTAAATTGCCGCTTCGAACAATCATGCATCGATTTGATCCAGAACGCTCGGATATAACTTTGTTTTTAAATTTGTTCGAAAGACAGGCGACCAAAGCGGAAATAGAGACAGGTGACTTAGTGACGCATTTATTAGCTTTAGTGCCGGTAGAAATTGCAGAGTTAATTTTAAGGGAACCGCAAGATCAGACGGATAACTTTGAATACGTCAAAAAGTTTTTGCTTGAACGATTCCGTATGAGTCCCGAATCGTATCGTCAAAAATTAATGAAACATCCACGCAATCCAGATGCTCCATGGAAGGATATTATTTTCGAGATCAACAGTTATTTAGAGGGTTGGTTGAATGGTTTAGGTGTTACGGATTTCAGTAGTCTGAAAAATTTATTGATAACTGACCAGATCAAGCTCCGTGCTTCTAGTGAAATGAAAGAGCATTTCATTGATTCGTGGGCAAACTACAAAGACCCGTTAGTTTTGGCAAAATGTCTGGACGAATACGAAGCAGTGAAAGGGATTTCAGATAAAAAAGAGAATGCGAGATCTTTTTATGATAGGAAATCTGAAGAAACGAAACTCGAGGGAAATTCTGGAGAAGAAAAAAATTCCGACAAAAAAATAAATTGGCGAGACAAGGAAATTAAAGACAGGGAACGTATCTTTGAACGAAAGAGGCGTTGCCATACGTGTGGAAGCGAATTTCACCTAATGGCACGTTGTCCGAAAAGACAAAGGGATATTACGGAAGTAAAATCTTTCGAGAGCATAAATCACTTAGGCGATATAAGCGAAGACAAAAGCTTGTTCCGACCTTTTTTGAGTGAAAACAAAATAAATGGGAAGAATGCGTGTGTACTTAGAGATTCAGGTAGCTCGTATTGTGTTTGCCCATGGAATTTGGTAAATAAGAGCAAATTAGGCAATGAATATGTTTGGCTTAAACAGACATTTGATAAATATCCAAAACGATTTAGAGTGGCACGTATAAAAATGGAAATAAAAGGTCTCGGATATGTAAATACGAAAGCGGCAATCCTGCCTAGACACTTTAAAATTAAACACTATATCTTAGGTAATAAGACGCAGGCTTTAATAAATGAAAAGATAAAGCGAAAGCAAAAATCGCAAACTAATTCCAGTTTTGAGAACCCGGGGATTGAGATAAACCCTTTAACAGATCCACAAGGGCAGGAAGAAATTCTTTCGTCATTCCCCCCCGAAATGAAGAACCACCGTTCTCAGTGTATTGGGGAAAAAGAAACCCTTTTGAAAAGGTCAAGGAAAGTAGATGAGTTGGTTTTCGACCGGCAGGGTAATTCGAAAAATAAACGCGAAAATATGGAAGTGAGTGTTGACAGGAAGGGTTATCATTCGAAAGTTAATCTGGAGGAAGTGAGCGGATTCACAAAGAGTTTTCTAAAATCCTTCGAAATTCTGTTGAAAGAGAGTAGGGACAGTGGAAATTCACGCCTTTGTGACACTCTTGTTAAAGAAATTGAACGGTTGTGTAAAACGTATTGTTCGGCAAACACAAGTAAAGAAATTCAGTAGTAAGTTTTTGAGTAAAATCCAATCTGTTGTACATATTTGATTATTTTTAGTTTTATTTGTTATTTTGGCATGTGTAGTGAAAAAAAAAAAAAAAAAAGTCTCTTTCAAAAAAAAAAAAGTCTCTAAAGCTAGATGTTCAAGCAATGGTAAGCAGTATATAAGAAATTAGGTCACTGATGTATATAGTGAGGTTAAATTGAAATGTTATTTGAGCCACTCAAATATGTTGAGCTAATCCTTTTTTTGCAGATTTTCCGCGTTTTAACCCGGAAAATGTTTTGATGGTGGGGGTGTTGTAACAATTTCAGTAAATCTCTCACAGTCTGCTAATTAGGCAGAGTAATCAAAGATAGAAGTTCCCAAGAGTTGGAAAACTTTTCTCACGCTTAGCTGTGGGGTGACAAGAATGCCGGTTACTACAATAGGAAAAGATGAGCTTCGATCAATCTTGTGAAACTGAAATTGCTAGACAGCAAATATTTCTCTGATCTGACCGTCTATATGTGGGGTCTCAGATCGTGGGAATTTCCTGCGTGAACATTTAAAAGTTCAGTAAGACCTCCCTAAAAAGGCTTTATCCAATGACGTAAACTAAAACTTTTTTGATTGGTGATCGGAAAATCTTTTGTTCGAGAAAACGGACCGGAGAAGAGGATCGAGGGGAAATTAGTTAGAGTTTCGGCAGGAGAACGAGTGTTGGTGGAAAACACTCATCTCAGGACGGTTTCCCTTCTTAGTAGGGAAGGACAGGTTTGCTGACAGATTTTTGAATGAGAGAGTGCGATCTCTCTGAAGTCAAGGCAACAGCCTTGGATTTGACCTTTCGGGGAGAGTGAAAAGTAGCACTAGTTAAGACTTTAAGATTCTAAAACTACTGTAAAAGACTGGACTATTTGGTGATTTGCTATAAATTACAAGTCGAGCGAACTCAGCTAAAAAAAATTGTTGTAAATAATTTTTACCTCTAGAAATTTCAAGAACGCTTTTTAAATAAATTTTGTTCTGAAATATTTAATGAAGGTGATCCATTGTGAAACGGCTCCACGCTACCCCATTTCAAAAACACACAACATCGTGGATTCTTTACACCGGGTTCGACACCCCGGCCTGGACATTTTTTGCTCTATTGGTTGTACGCTCTGTAGCAAAGTGAATATTCACATCTTTTGTTAGTTTTAATTTACGGCATAGTTTCAGCCCTGCTGAAAATTTAATTACATATAAATATAAATATTCTTTAGTCAAATTGATAATAAAGAGTATGTATAATTTTTATGATAATTACTTGCGATAATTTTGTCCAACAGATTATTTTCAGATAAGGAAAAAATGCTTCAAACATGATCATAAAAAACTAATAATTATATTACAATTTCTTTCATTTATTAACCCATAATTGTTTTAGCGTGTGTATCAAGAAATACTCAGAATAGTTTGAAAACACTGAATTCGGATAATTTATAAGATTCTAATGTCTATAAGTTGCATTTAAAAAAAAGTATTTTATGTGTAAATAAGAAGCTTAAATTTTTACTGAAGTATTGTTTATCAAACATTTCCATTTTTAAGTATTCCAATTTCTTCCTATATTCAAAACTTAACACTGGATTTTACAATTTCAGAATAAATCATTAGGCATTTCCCGTAAAGAAAAACACTGATATGTATTCCGCGCCTCATTTTCAGTGTTAATATAATCCGTCTTTGTTTACTCATGAAAACACAACTTGTAAAATTTCCAATGCAAATAAGGAAGAATAACACTTAATATGTGAACTTTTGCCTTTAACTCGCAATTAGGTAAAAGCTTAGTATTTAGAATCCTATGAAAATATGAATAATCTTTCAAATCTGAAATATTTTACGACATTTATGTACAGCGAAATTACGACATCAGATGTCATAAAGCAGAATAACTTGAATGAATGAATGTTGTACCAATAAAAGTATTAAGGCGCTAGATGTACATATTCTTTGGTTTTACTACAAATACAAGATTGATATTTAAATAATTACGATGATTACTCGAAATTTAACTAATATTGCACGAAATTTTTATTTTTATTTTCTTAGATATGTAAAAAATATTTACAATATAATTCACCCTTATGGCAGCATTCCATTAAAGTTAAAACTGATTACCTCTTAATAATGTGTTCAATTAATTTAGTGTTTACATATAAAAGTAATTAAAATATGTAGAAACAAATCAAAAAATACGTGCCAGAAAGGTTAATTAAACAAGAAAAATTGATGAGAGATAGCAAATAGCAGAGTCAGCTGTCATAATCATAACAATAATCTGTTGAGTTGGTTCAACAGATTATTGTTAGCTTAAATATAAACAAATTAAGCGTGATCATAAAACTCAGCAAAAACAGATTCTCCCATTTAATTACGAAATTGATGTTTTAGTGTATTTGTTCTAAAAATAATTCTCATACCTGCTTCAATCTACTTCAATTAAAAGACTCACATGTTTATTTTTTACATGTTAAAAATTTTTTTAGATAATAATGAAGACAAAATACTTACTGAAGCAAAAGACAATATTACATTACATATAATTATTTCATAATTATTCGATCAGATATCATAAAACAGAATAGGAGGAATCAATATATATATTTGTAAATAAATTAATGTTAGATATAAAAGTATTTAGTCTTAATGCTAAAAAACAATATGTGTATAAACGATTTTGTTAAATACTTCACATTTTAGCAATAGGTTAGTAAAAATATTATCAGAACAGATGTGTTAGGAAATAGTAATAGACAAAATATTAAGCACAATAGCTGGATGTGCCAATCTTTCGCCTGCGATTTTAGAGTGAATCGTTAACTCTGAACTTGTTAATCCGCAGAAATTACGAGATATGTAAGTGGGGGGTTAATATACTATGGAGACGTTTGTATATTTTATATATCTATTCAGCTCATAAAGAAATGATTTTATTACAGAATTCTTTTTGATATATTTAATGTTTAGTCACTGCTTTGTATTAATAAATTAAATCTGTTTATTGAATGTGAAATTTTATGTTCCTCAAATACTTTGATATTCCTAAGAATGAGCATCTTTCTTACTAATTTCAATGATATAAAATTATATTATTCATAAAGCAATTTTTCGCATATTTTCATGTTATAAATATCATTTTAACTATACTCGTTTTGAACAATTTTTTAAATTCAGTTTTTTATACATTTTGTGATTATTATTATGATTTAGGAAAGGAAAATTGTGGTAAAATTTGGAAGACTAACATTTTCTTTTTGGATTATTTTAAGCACATTTTAAACCTACTTCATCTACAATTTTGAATTTTTTGAAACATTCTTCTTGCACGCTTTCTTACAAGCATGTTTTCCTATAACATTATGAATCATAAAATGTTAAACGTTAATTATTATTCGAAAACACCTAAGCGTTAATTAATTTATGAAAACAAATAAAATGTCATGAAATGCATAAAAAAATACACTTAAGAATACAGTAAAAATGCTAAAAATATACACTTTATTATTTTAACAAAATTGCAGTGAGCGGTAAAGAAATCATATGAGATCAATTTTCCAATTGAGTGAAAAATTTTAACTCATGTGATTTCTTTACCTATCACTATGATTGTACCAAATTAATGATAAAATGTAATTACGCATCCAACGTTTATTGGAGTTCCTTTACTTGCGGTTCATTCTGTTGAGCTGTTCAGATAACAGGCAAGATGTTTTTGCCAAAACCCAAGTAACACGAAATAGTTGGATCAACATTGGCTAATTGGCATTCCACGTTGGTCCACAGTAAATATCCGCCTTACCGTACTATTAGTCGACGAACTACTTATCATCAAATGCCCAACAGTGCTCCAACTTTTTGTTGTGTAAATTCTTGCTCAGATAAACTAAAATTAGAGGAATATTTACATCTACCATTTACCAAACATTTGCAAACCGTACTATTCAAATCCTACCATTAACGGTTTCCGCAAATTGCAAACGATGGGCCAACAAACAGTGTCACTTGTAAATATTTTCTGAGTAAATTGTGTTCGCCAAATTTATCTAGGATAGCTTAGTTGGTGGAACGTAGCAGCATAATATCCCGGCATGGATACTTTTTCTTTCAGTTTAAAAATCATAAAGTAATCATCAGTATGTCTTACTGTGGTCCAACATGGAATGACAATTACCAATGTTGGCCCAATTATTTTGTGCTACTTGGGTTTTAGCAAAGAAATATTGCTTTTTATCTGAACAGCACAACAGATGAAACACAAATAAAGAAACTCTAATAAACATTGGGTGCGTAATTACATTTTATTATTTTAATACATAGTAAAAGAGCCATATGAGTTGTGAATTTTCACTGAATTGGAAAAATTACATATCATATGATTTTTTTTCCGAACACTATAAGTGTGTTAAGTTAAATTAATAATGTGTATTTGTTTAACATTATTATTAAAAGAAAAAACTATTTATGTTACTGAAGATCCGATCCCCAATTTTATAAAATGTGCCTTAAGGATCATCCAAAAACATAATCTGTCAAAGGAAAAGTACATAAGGAATTTTTGGCATTTTCATCATACTATCATAATATACTGAAAATTTCTAAATCAGAAAAAAATAATTTAAAGATTTCGATTCTGAAATTAAAAATTAGAAGATAAATCAAAATACACATGTTAAACAAAGACTGTTAAATACGAGTCCGAAAAGTACGATTGTGTTGACTATAAAACGAATAAAAAAAATCAAGCAGAAAAGTTGATAGAAAATATCTGTGTAGTACACAAAAACGTACCAACATATACAGAAATGTTTATATCTGTTGATGTTTGTAGCACGTACAGATATTTCTGGTACATACAGAAATTGTATTTCTACTTTAGTTGCCACAATTTTTTTGGAATTTCTACAGTGTCTAAAAGAAAGTGGTAAGTACGTGGAAGACACAGTAAGAGACACCTAATATTCTAATTTTTACTTCATAACACATTCGGCAATAAAATATGTATATCAAGTACTAATTATATAACAGAAAATGACTAGTTTTAAAAATATTATTAAATTGAATGTTATAGCATAATATACAGACAATGCACAAAAATATAACTTTTTCAGGGTGTTGAAAAAACCCATAAAGGCTTACCTAAGAAATTAAAACGAAGTTTAATTAATAAATCAGGGTATATTTCATTTAAAAATATGAACAAAATGCGTGTACTCGTATTTACACATTATTAAATTTTAAAGGCGTAGTTTCCATTTTTGAGACATGAAACACGCTTGTAGATACGTTGAAAATATATCTGCTTCCTCTGATAACACGAAGAAAATAAAACGTTTTTGGAAAGTTACTTTTGCAGTCTTTCAAATAAAACATTACAAATAATTCATGATATTTGTCCAAACTAATTATTTAAATGTAGTGGAATACCTTAAAATAATTAATTAAGTAACATTTAAAAAATATTTTCTGTATGCAACTTTAAAACACATAACATTTGCTTTCAGCCACAAAATTAAGATATATAATAACTATAATGAAAACATTCAAAATTGAAACTAAAAAAATATATATTTTTTTTTTACGATAATTTAAAACAAGCTTAAAATTCGAATATAAACAATTAAAAAACATATTTTTTTCACTCCTTTTCGCCCAAAAATTTATTGTTTTAATATTTTAGTATTGATTTAATTGTCTTTTTCGTTCTTCAGAACAATGATTCCTAAATATTTTCACTGCGCGATCCTTTTTGAAATGTTTTAGGCATACTTTAGAAAATAGTAGTACATAAGCAATGGTACGAAACAAAAGAATATCTCTATTCTAAAAAAAATTGCTAACATTGAATGGTTAAATGCTTCGTGATTGACGAATGACATGAGTCTAACTCGACAGTACTAAAAATTCATTGTGGTGTAGTTGGTAGGCAATTGAAGAAAATATGCTAAATGTAAAAAAACTATTACAGTTTTCAATTAAAAACGAGTTTAGCTATATTGTGAACACCGCGTAGTATATGGGCTATATTTAACCCAGGTAGCTCGGCTTATATTAAAACAAAGACTTATATTAAATATTTAACATTTAAAAATATATTAAAATATTTAACATTTTTAAATTTTATGTGATAAATTGTAATAAGGTTAATATGAAAGTATAGTAAAAGCGTAGGAATAAGTGTATATAAATTTAAAAAGAAACAAATAAACATATATAAAAATTAGGAATTTGCATGCTTTTAAAACCTTTTGCATTCAATCCGTACAATAGGCAGTTAACCTTTTAAATAATACATATGTAGAAAGGTGTTACGTAAAAAGTTAATTTACTGAATTAATTGAAGACCTAGACTTCAAAATAACAAAAGCAAGAACTTTAATACCATTCTAGGACATCAATTCCACAATGCTTCGTTGGTTATTTCTTCAAAATATCTTTCACTTCTCACATAAAACAACATAAAACATACAATATTCTTATTGTCACATAGTCCAATTAGGCCTAGCAGTTCCTTAATTGACTCTTCCACACTTCGACGCGTCTTCGATGATAAAAATTATAAAACTGGCTCTTTGCCAAATCTTGCGATGATAGTAATAGTACTAAAGCGTCAGTTAACTTGACGATCATGATGTCATAAAGCAATTGAAGTATTAAAACTGAAATCCTACAAATATATATATTATTTGCTTAAAATTTCATAAATGAATTATATAAATTGTACAATCGTGTTTTTAAATAAATGTACCTAATGTTTAAAAAATATGTTCCAATATTGTGAAGCTATGTTGATACTCACGGAAAACAATGAATATTTTAAAAAACTATAATGCACTAATCAAACTACCACATCCATATTTATAATATAGGATGAATCCATCAGGGTTGATTAATAAAGATTATTTTCGACTTCTAGAGCTATTCTACTATGATAACCGTCAAATTACGCTCAAATATTCTCCGTTGTTTACAATTGAATAAAATTGTGTATACACTTTTAAAACACAAATTTATCTACGTTGCATCGTTGTCTCGTGAGGCTGTTCTAAGTGTAGAAAATCAGGTTTCGATAGTAATTGATGACCCACTGCTATTAGCGAATTAACGATGATATAGAAGTTAATAATGAGTCTAAAAAATGTATAACTGCTACGAAACGAGATGCAAAACCGTAAGCACAAGATTATATTGAATAATGTATAATATTAACTGAAAAACTACTGAAGGTTGATTAACGACTAGTGTCGTCACACTACTCATTTTAGTTTAACTTGGGGTTGAATAACATAGATATTCCCTGAAATGCTTGTTAAATAAATACATGATTATAAAAATATATTGTTATAAAATTAATTTTAAGATTTGAATATTTAATAATCATTATCCCTTTAAATAAACTGCACTTCAACTGATATTCTTAATTATGAAGAGTTATATATTAATCTATTATCTTTCGTTCCGCAGTTTTGGAATTCTTAGTATTAATAATAAACGCAAGATAAGTACATAGTTGCACATGCGATATTTAAATAAATTTCACCATTTGAATTTATATGGCAAACGACAGATGATCGGAAGACGGCAATGATGGATTACTATTAAACCTGATAGTAGGAGCAATGAATTCCTCACATTTCTCATTTTAGGCTACAAGAAAGTTAATCAATTACTCCCAAACTCAAAGCTCTTTCAGCTGTTATATTATCATTATTTAATGAAATATACTGGGTCGATTTTAACAACTTTGAAAAGAATGTATTCAGTATATAAATGTTGATAGTTCATACTAAGGTTCACACAGCTGGAATAACAAAGCAAGAAAATAAATGTTTTTTGAAACAAAGATTTATATTTCAAACTAATATGTTCGTTTCCGTAGACATAAATTCACAAGAGTAAATTTAACGAAAGTGCAAAGTATAAATCGATTCTAGCATCTGGGTGATGTAACAAATGACAGACAATCAGGAGAAAACAATGACGGATTGCTTCTAAACCTGATTGTGAAAACGAAGGAAACCTTATCTTTCTTTGGGCTACAAGATACTTAATAAAATATTTTGAAATTGAATGCCCTTTCAAATGTATGTTGAAATATTTTCTTTGTTTTTACAGTTTTAGAATTCACAAACCTAAATTCAAACATAATTTAAAGACAAAGTTCCACATGCAAAATATCAATCGGTTTCACAACATGTAACAAAAGACAAATAATCAGGAGGAAACAATGAGGGATTGTTTTAAATCTGATGGTGAGATCAAAACAAATATATATATATTTTAGATTTTGTGCTACGATAGGCTTCATAAATTCTTCTGAGATTGAAATATATTTTAGCTCTTATATAAAAATCACGTAATGGTACACATTGGAGAAATTGTACTTTTTTTTTAAAATGTACCATTCACTGTGTGAATGGAGTTTTCGATAATTCATACTGCTGCGTATAATAATGTAATTTAAACCCTATAAATGAAGTATTTAAAACAAATATTTATACTTTGAAATATATTCTTCATTTCTATTGTCTTATGTTGATCATGTGTTGATCATTAACTTATGTTAAAATTTAAATTAGCGTAATTTAAAATTTACAAGCTTAAATTTCAACATAATTTAAAGACATAGTTCCAGACGAAATTATAAAAATATCCCACCATTTGGGTAATGTAACAAAATACAGATAATTAGGGAAAACCAAAGATGGGTTGCTTTTAAACCTGATCTTGAAGACAAACCTTATCGCTAATATTCCGGTTACGAAAAGCTTAATAAATTATTTTGAAATCGAAAGTAGATATTATATATAAATACAATGTAATGGAACAAAAGGAATCCATATATAACTCTTTAAATATACAAAGATCTATATTTTAATACATTATCTTCGTTTTCATAATCTTAGAATTCAAATTCTTAAATTTAAGCACAAGTTAATGACATAGTTCCACTTGCGAAAAATGAATCAATTCCACCATTTGGGTTGTGTAACAAAAGACAGATAATCAGGAGAAAACAAAGACTGGTTGCTTTTAAATCTGAGAGAGAATAGAAATCCTTATCTATGTCATTCTGGGTAATGAGGAGCTTAATAAATTATTCAGAAATTGAACACTTACATAAACGCCATGTAATTTAAAATATTTATATAATTTTAACTTAAAACAAGAACGAAAAATCATGCGTCAAGCACAGATTATGTATGACTTTCCAACGAAAATAAGTTTACAAATCATTACCGTTTAATAAGCTGAAAGATAATATCTAAGTAAACAATTTGAAAAAAAACGCATAACATATTTAAAAATATAATTTCAGGAATTACTAACAATATTCGGAAAATATCCGATTACTTTTATGCAGCCCTGTATATGATCTATGGAATTGTATATATACTACATAGAACGCTAAATTTTAGTTCAGTTAGGAAGCGCGTAGCACAGTTTAGAATTCTCCTTCTGGAACTTCTGCCAATAAACGGAAATGTATTCACGAACTTTTGTGCTGCCCTGCATATGATCTACGGAATTTATACTCACCATCTAATAGACAAAAAACGAGTTACATTTAAAATCGCGTTCAGCAACTAAAAACTCACTTCAAAGAATTATTATTAACAGACAGTAGCGAATTCTTTTGTGCGTCCTTGTAAATGAATGATGACTGCTATACAAAATATTCAATATTCTATAGTAGACCTCTTGTAATGCTCTTTAGTGATATATATATAAATTTCAATTAGTTTGAAATAGTAAAACATTATTAAAATAAACCGCACACTATCTTTCTCCATAAACGTAATGTAACGGAACTCTTTGACTGTTTCTGTAAAGTAACAATAAGTGCTATACACACCCTATTCCATAGTACGCCTTTTGTAATGCATCTTAGTGATATATATAAATTACAATGTGTTTGAAATTGTGCAACATCATTAAAATAAACCGCAAATACTTTTCCCTATGGACCGTAATGTCACGGAATTCTTTTGGGTGCCTCTGTAAAAATACTATAACTGTTACACACACTTCATTTTCAATACCGAACATGTCAGTCTGCACGTATTTACGCGAGTTATAGCACGGGTGGACAGACAGACAGACAAACCGAATTCATGAACACTTTTCAACTATGTTGGAAAGTTAAAAAAAAATGTATAATTTAGTATAAATGAACTTATTTATAATTTGTTTTGAGGATTATATACATAGCATTCTGTAAGTGAAGAATTTGTCAAATAAAGAAATATATTTTTAAATAATATCTTCGTTTCCATAGTTATAGAATTCAAAATTTTAAATTTAAACATGAAATAAAGACACAGTTTCACATGGGAAATATCACTAGTTTCCACTATTTGGGTAATGTAACAAAATACATAAAAAGGACAAAAGTCGAACGGATTGGTTATAAGACTGACGACGACAGCAAAGAAAATATTCAATTTCTGGGGTACGCAGAGGTTTTTAATTTATTCTAAAAGTGGAAGGCCATATAATTGTTACATAAAATCAAACGTAAGAATTCATTTAATATATTTTAACTTTTAAAAAGATTGTGTCAATATAACAAAGGATATGAAGTATCACTCACTAGTAAATTTACTATAAATTGGTAAATAATTAGGTAAAATTTAATCAAAAGGAGATAAAGGGAATCGTGTAAATTAATTTTTTTAAATTGATGTATTTACTGATTTTATCTACTGATCAAAAAACATCATTTGTATAATATACACATTGTAATTAGTTTTATTTAATTTGTACTTCAATTTTTGTTCATAAAGAACAGACAGGCGTATTTCTTTTAATTCATCATTTAGTGTAAACCAATTTTTTTATTTGTATTTGTTATTTAAGAATTCGAAATTACTACATGAACTACCACTTAGATCTCCTTAATAAAAAGTAATTAGATTAGATTGTGTCATTCAGTATAAATTAACTTATTGATAATTCATACTGAGGTTTATAATAAATGGGGCCCTGTAAACAAAAAGCATTTTTTTAAAGGATTTTTATTTTGAAATATCATCTTCGTTTACAAAGTGTTACGAAACATAAACTTAAAATTAAACAAAAAGTATCGACATATTTTCACATTCAAAATAACAATCAATGCTACTATATGGGTAATGTACCAAACAACAGATAATCAAGAGAAAACGATGAGGAATTGTTTCTAAATAAAATAGTGAGAGCAAAGTAAAACTTATCTGTATGATTTTAAGCTACGAAAGGTGCAGATGCTTTATTCTGAAACTGAATGTTCAATAATCTTTTATATAAACAATACGTAATTGAACACATTGACGCGTATTTGACTTTAAAAAGATATGTATCAATGATTATGTGAAATAAATTGTCGATAATTCATACAGCCGTTTATATAACCAAACTTGAAATTATGTAAAGGAAGAATTAAAATAAATACGTGTGTATGTTCTATGTGCACAGTAATTGAAATGTAAATTAAATAAAAAAAATACAATGTGCATATTATACAAATGATATACTTTGATCATTAGATAAAATTAGCGAAAACGTCGATTTTAATAATTAAAATGAACATAAATGATTTCTTTACCTCCTTTTTCTTTAATTTCATCTAATTATGTTCACAAATTCATTTCCACGAAAATTAAATCAAATAATTTATTTTATATGCATTACATACATAAAATAAAATAAATTACATTTTGAATAAGATTGACAGTGTAACATTTATTTTATATTTGAAAAAAAAAAGAAAAACAAAACTGTATTTTTTTAAATAAATATAAATGGATATTTGAAATTCAGGAACACTTTAAAAAATTACTATTCTACACTGATTTATTTTTCTCAATTTATCCCGCATGAAATCTATTATCTTTTCAGCAATTTTTCATAATAATGTCGAAATTAGCTTTCTGAATCAGCTGACTGTTAATATTCTGAAAAGTTTGAATAGATGCTTTCTGTTCCAAATTTATATAGATATCGTCTTTGTCTCCATATAATGAATATGCATCGGATTTGGATATAAGTATAGCGGAGACAAGTAGTGTGCCAGGAATAGATATGCTTTGAATAACTTTAGGAGTAAACGAGATTGTTACGTTGCAAATCGAATACCATTAAATGTCATCTCGGATATTAAAAAAATAATTTGTTGTTTAATGGATAAGAAGTACAGAAAGATCATGTTTAAGAGGTGCAAATTAAAAAAAAAATCATTTATAATATTTTAGAATATTTAGAGAAATTAAGAAATATGATGTAAAATGCTAATATGGTATTAACATTATTCTGGTTAATAATACTAATAATTTAATTTTCTTATAAACTTCATTCAATAGACATATTTTAAATAAATAAAACTAAATAAAATAAAACCGCTAAAACGGAATCGGAAGAGATCATCGAAAATCTTATTTTGAGACAGATTTCTATCCCAGCATTTATACAGTTTCTTTTCATTATAGTTCTTAATGTAGAATCTGTTAATTATACCAATATTATAGTAAGGGAATATATCCCAATATATCCCCTTACATTATGAGCAAAAATTATCAGTTTACCTTTGTTGAAATTGGCTTGATTCTTTTCTCAAGACGAACACGCAGCTATACTGTTTCTTCGTTATCCATTTCAAATCCTTGAACTTCTGCGAGGATTTTTCCAATATGTAAAAATGTACAAAGTTTGGATGTTAAATATGATTTTGATAAAACAATTTTATAAGCAAAGGGCGATGTTGTAAACTTACGATCACTTTCCGTGTAAGTGGAATGCAAATTAAAACAAATTCATTACGTGTTTTTAAAAACTATAGATCGTTAAATACACTGGCGAGAAAAATTAAAGGAACAACTATAAAAAACTCTTTAAAAAATTGTACTGTTACAATATTTTAGAGAAACACAGGAAAAATCAATAAGGTATACGGTCACTCCTGACCGAAATTCAACTTTTACAGCGATTTTCCATACTGTGGATTAGATTAACCAGAAGTGCTTAAGACGTAACAAATAGGCTAGACAATTCACCTTGTAGCACCTTGGTGATAACCACATGCGCTATACCAGGTCGTGCCCAGTCGTCAGTATTGTTTCTTACACTACGAAAATCCCTACACCATCGGAATACCGATCTGCCTGACACACACTTCGTTCCATACACATTTTGCATTCGACGATAGATTTCACTAGCACTCACATTTCCCGCTGTTAAAAATTACACTCCCACACGTTGACACCGTTTGGAGACATCCATGATGCGAACGATGTCTTTTAACCTGCTCCCACGCTATCACACACGCATCTAGCGGGATCTGACGATATCGTAAGCATTACCCTACGACGTGGCAAAGGAAGAAAATCAAAGTTCAAAGGTAATGTACACTTTGTAATAACCAGTGGCGGATTAACATGTTTTTATGCTCTAGGCCGAAATACTTTTCTGCGTCCTGCCCCTTCGCCTTCATAAAACTGTAAGTTAATTTTCTCTGATAAATTTAAGAATTTTGTAATCTATTTAATTTTTAAGAAAATATTCTTCCATTTAAATTTTTGCTATACATTTTAATATTATGATGATTGTAGATGGGGATTGAACGGGCTTTTTTTTACACTTGAAATCTGAGAGAATACATTTGTGATTACATTTTCACAATTTCTGGAATTATTTTTCTCAGGTACTGCCCTACCGGCAATCCAAGAAATCGAAGATGTGGACAGTCTTCAAAAGCTTACCAATGCTCCTCAATGCCTTTTCAAACATTTTTGTGTACCACATAACATTTTTGTGTGAAACATTTTTGCTACCCCTAAAAATCCAATATCACAATAAATTTAGCAAAAATGTCTTTCTGGTTTGTTGTAAAACCGGCCAACTCCAAAGTAAGTTGCAAACGACTTAAATAACCCCCTCATTTCATGTGCCCTTACCACCTTATTTCGTGTTTTCAAATATACTGTCAACTGTCCTAATGATTATAAAACTAAAGAGTTTTGGTTCCAATCTTATTTTTGCTAAGTGTGGCAAAAAATCAGCTAGGTAGATCAGTGTTTTTGTAATTAGGGCCATTTGCATTGCTATAGGAAGATTTTTCTAATTGCGATGATTTACAATTTTATGTATCTATGCCCGTATATTCAGTAAACATGCGTACACAATAACTTAATTGTTTTAAAAGTGGCTAGTAAATCAGTGGTTATTCGTTAAATAAAAAGTGGTCCTAGGTACAAATGTCCCCTTTGCAATATAAAATATTTTGAAAACTGGAAGTTTTGCTACCGCGGTAGTTTTGAAACTATTTCTAACCGCGTTATAATTCCGATTATTTTATATTCAACTGAATTTTATTTCAAACATTTCATCGTGTAATATAAGGTTTTTCTTAGAAGAACAGATTTCCAGTGTGAAGTGAATAATATAAGTGTTTAAATATTTTATCAAAGAAATGACAAAAAATTTCATTTTACCCAACAATTTAAATAAAATTTTTTTATCGATAATCCCATTTTCTTTTTAAAGAAAATTTCAAATTCTGTCTTCGACGAAACTTGATTTTAGTGGCCTTCGAGATTTAATTTTGTAACAATAGTTTGAAGATATTTCGGTCGTTTTTCATCGTATGAGTTATAAATTATCAAGACTTGTTGAAAATATTGGATTTCAAAGTGAAATCTGTGAAAACAAATAATTTCTTAAAATGCTTTAAAAACCAGATGATGATATATATTTGCCAAAGGAGAAATAAGACATACTTTCTCTTCGAAAATATACTATACAAAGTTCAATGTTGAATTGAATATTTATGTTTGGTAATGTATTATTATATTTCAGATAAAATGCAGCGTGAGAGTTAATCGCTTTTTTATTTTCTATTTTAAAATAATGAATTTAATGTTTTAATTAGCTAAGTATTAATTTCAGTAGAAAATGTCAAAGATATTATGATGAGTGCGATAGATTCTGATATAGATTAGGAATGTAGATTATGAAACACTTTCCAATAATTTCAAGGTACTAAAACATATTTTAGCTGTTTAAAAAGTTGAAAGAAGATGCCTAAGTAAACAACTTAGAAAATGCATAACACATTTGAGAAATAGATTTCAGCAATTACCATGAATAGTCGGAAAAGTAGTCAAATTCGTCTGTCTAACCCTGTACATAATCTATAGATCTGCATATAAACGACATAGTGTGCTGAAATTTGACTTAGTTACAAAACGTATAAAGCAGTCTAAAATCAACTTTCAGAAATTTGCAGCAATAGACGGAAAAGATTTCGAATAATTTTGTACAGTCCTCTATATTCTCTAATCTTTTTTATACATATGCATCCTCATATAAAACTAAAATATAATCAAGGATAAAGACGATAACACAACTGAAAACTTATGTTCAGAAATTACAATTCATAGACGACGTTGTATTCAGCTGTTTGCAGAGACCTGGATATGAATTTATTTATATTCTGCAAGCATCTCTTTGTCCACTATATATAGACAGTCGGAAACGTAAGGTAAACCTAGGAGAGACTGCAATAACAATAAAAAATCTAACTATTAATTTTTTGCAAAACTATCCATGAATAATTTATACTTCATTTGTTTTTTATGCATTTCCGTTGCTATTTTGTTGTTAGGTTGTAATTTAGAAGAACAGTTGTAATAAAACCAAGAAAGTTATTTTGCGCAATCTGTCCTTACAGGGTTGGTGTGATTGCGCACATGGGTAGGAGAGATCGTTAGTAATAATATACAATTAAATTGTTAACAATAATAATTACACTTAAATGACATTGTTGTAAGGTTTTTGCGAACAAATATTATTGTATTTGGAGTGAATATTTCAACCTGATGATTAAAGAGTCAGGAAAAGGAAATAATTTTAAAAACGAATAAAAAATTTTAATTAAAGGGGATAAAAAATAAAGAATCAGAAAAAGCAACTCCAGATAAGATTACAAAATAACATTAAGATACTTGAAAACACATTTAACTTAAAACTAGTCCATTTTCATTTTTTATTTTTTTATATGCAAATTTACCAATAAGCTGCGTAATCTCTCCGAGCATGGAAACTAATGGGAACAATGCGCCATATCTCCTAAGTAGCAGATGTGCAAATTCTCCAATTTCAGTATGCGAGATTGCGCGTCCTTTTATTTAAACATGGCCGCTACTAAAACGAACCGTTGATGTTCACATTGTTAGTCTAGATCAGTAGCTTATGAGAATTCGTTCAAGTTTAAAATATTTTGTACTACTGACATTGTATAGAAATTCTTATGAATAGCTATGAAAATTCAAGCACTCACTTTGGGAAAACAAAACAAAATAGCAATGCTTTACCTTAGACGCTCCAAACAATCAACGTGCACTTTCAAGTAAACACTCCACTACTGCTGTTGTACAGCTACCTGAAGTCGCTGCGCGCTCACTCTACTCCTTCCCCCCAACCTCTATGTGCGCAATCTCTCCGACAGCGCCATCTCTTCTGGCGTTACCTTATAAACACCGTTAAGCAATTCAAGGTAATACACAATAATGGTTACAAAATATTTTGTGTAGCCCTGTATATTATACATAGAATTTATACACACCCGGTCGTATGCATTAATTTAGTTAAATTTAAAACGCTTTCCACTAATTAAAACGCGTTCCATCATTTATCGCTCGGAGAAAGTACTGCAGCCGAAATATTCTGTTTTTCCCTGTAAATGAATGATACATGTTACTCATGTCATGTTCTACAGAAACCATCTTGTAATGCACCTCAATAATGTATATAAATGTTATTATTTTTTAAATAGCATAACTCCATTAAAATATGCTTAAAAAAATTTCCCCCGTAGACTATTATGTAGCTTAATTCATTTGGTGATACAAATTGTGATTGTTTCATTCGTCATGCCAAAGTCTAACAGAAGATGAAATTCCGTGCACTAGTTCTTGATATTTAACTACAGCGGAAATCGCGAAAAATGCAGCATAGCAGACACACAGACTTACGGACGGATATTTCTTTTTAAATTATCAAATCGTGTTTATGAACATGAAAACGAAGAAATCCATATAACACCGGAATTCAAAATTTTTCAGGAATACAATACTTTCTTGTTTTAACGGTAGAAGAAATTACAAATGCATACGTAACCAAAAAAGTGTATTTAAAATGTAGAAATAACTGACGCCATCTGGAATCAATTGCATGCTTATCTTAAGTTTATGATGCATTTTAAGGTGCCTATTTTTTTCTAAGCATGTTCGTTTATCGGAACAGTAGCTCGCAATCTGATTGGTTCTTGCTCTGTTAGTTTCCAACAAGTTGTCCTACCAATTTCGGAGACTTTGCACTGATTTGGAGGAAATACGTTACACAAAAATAAATAAAAAATACGCTTTTACAACAGAACGGGTAATCTGTTGAACTCAACCTTCGTGGCTCGGCTCTCGTTCTCTAAAGCAATTAAAAAAATAAACAATATTCGTGAATGTTGTATCCACTAATGCATGTATGAGCGCTTCACGCCCATGGAAACAAAAGAAAAATAACTGGAAGCAGCAAATTCACTGTTCAGCAATCTGTAAAATGCACGAAACTCGTTAAAGCAGCGGTTACTAACGCATGTATGAGCTCTGCGCGCCCATGTAAATAAGAGTACAACTCACTGGATGCAGCAATAACGTCGTGTAGCAATCTTAAAAGTCTATGAAATTCGTTAAATCAGCTATCATTGAAAAGCGTGCTTGGACGATTTTGTACTTAAAAAAAATCAATAGCAAGAAAAATTATATGTGGATTCCGTTAAACAGTTGTATTGAAATGTTTAAAATAGGAAATTTGTTGAAACAACTATCACTATAACGAATATTTAAAAAAATCACATTATATAAATTGTTAATATTATTTCGAATTACTTTTTACAATATAATTAAATATAGAAAAATACAAAATTTCCCTTTTTGCTTGGAAATTTATTTTTATAACCTAATTAAATATTGAATATTTGACATTTTTCCAGCTTTCCGCTTTTTGTATTCACACAAGTCCCCAGATTTGGAGGCAAACGATATACAACCGGCCGACTACGTATTCATACCGAAGAAGCTTAAAATAAAATTTAAATAAAGACACCAGAAGTATTTCTCTTCAAGCATGACTAGACTATCGCTTAGATACGGTATAATACTGCCAAGGGCAACAACTAATCAGATTACGAGCGACGGTTCCGATCGCAGTCATGCATGGGAAAAAATTACGCTTTTTAGGTAGCTTTGCGTTTTTAGCATCATCAATGTGCATTTCTTGGAACTATTTTTGTATTTGATTAAACAGAACTTTCAATCATTATATTTTCCCACCAAAGTGCACTTTTGCTCGCCAAATTCTTGATTTAATTGAGTTTTAAAATGCGTCATGTGCCTTTGGCCCACCTTACATTTTTTTTAAATAACATATAAGTTTCACAAGATATGACTTGTGTTAAATTTCCCATAACTGTAAATATTTTGTACAATTTGCGTGATGTATTATTTTGAAGTTATTTTAATTTTAATACAGTTTTTTTATCGTATAACTCGCATATCTATATAATTATTCACTTAACAACTCACGTGTGTGTCATTTTTGTTTCATTTTAAAAAAGGTCTTTCTATACAAAAAAAGTCATTATAAATTTCTTATAGAAAAAGACAAAAAATACCTCTAGTCCTACTAAAAGTACCACTCACAACCTCAAAGTAATTTCTAGTTTGTTTAAAAATCTTATATTTAAAAAATGTTGCATTTGTAATTATAAAACGTAAATATTTTCTGAAGCATTATACATCGAATATTTGCATTTCAAATCATTCTAGTGCCTTTTGTCTTGTATTTAAAACAGAACTCTGGATTTTCAATTTCAGAACAATTCATTATAAACTTCGCAACATAAGATCACTCACATTTTTCTTCCACTCCTCTTCAGATACAATATAATCCGTCATTGTTTTCTCATGAAACTCAACTTTCGAATTTTTAAGCTCAAGATGATGATAATGAAGATTAATCTTCATTATACGTATCAAGTTTTGTTTTTAATTTGTGATTAGAGAAATAATTATAATTTATAATCCCATGGAAATATGGATTGTCTTTCAAGTATGCAGTATTGCATGATATTTATATATTTATCTTAATTATTGGATCGGATCATAAAGGAGAATGATATGGAATTCATATTGTATATATAAAAGTAAGAGAAATAAATATAATTTTCCTATTACTTTTAATTAAAATAAATCCATGATAATTACCTGAAAAAGATTGAATCGTCATATTATTATTACTATTATTAATATTATTAATGGTGAAAAAAATATATGATTTATCACAAAACAAATAACCAAATCATTTTATTGGGGTGACCTTGGAGGAATGGAAAGTATTACAGCTCAATTTTGAGTAATTGTTGTGGAGTTAAAATTTATGATTTATAACAAGAACAGAAGAGCAATTTTAAGATTTTGCTTAAACTTGCAGAGACATTTAAAGTACCGTAATACGCAGTTACTCCGCACCTTCTTATTACAATTTATTAATCAGAGTTCTGTTAGGCACAATATATTTCAAAATGTCTTTTCAAAACAATGTTTAACATTAAATAAAAACTTTTATTAAAATAAAAATATCATGACAATTATATTTTTATTGTTTATTAATATTCTAATAATGGTGCAAAGTAAACCATACTTTCGGGTAACTTTGAACAACCCAATATAATAATTATTAGTGACACAACATTTTGTAGAACTTTAACACAGAATGAAATTTACTGTGCTATATTATTGATAAAGAGAAATTTGTCAGAAAGTGTACTATATTCGGAATTAAAGAGAGAAAATAAACAAAAATTACAAAAAGGTATCCATTGTATTTAATTTGTGTACACAGCAACTAACAGAAATAAAATTTGCCAAAGATTTTCGTGATGTTAGACTTTACGTTGCATAAATCTTACTTCCGAGAATATATTAAAACTAATTTAGTAACTTGTGGCTGAACATCTGTTTAATACTAAATTTTCTTTACTTTTTGTGACATGCAAAATTATTATAGTTTTGATTAGCCATTGCCTTTAAACTACTGTTAATCATATAATGATAAATCGTCAGTTAATTAACATTTTACAGGCATGATTTAGGTAATAGTCAGAGTCTTAAAAAAAAGACCCTTAAATTGCATTTAATCTTTGTTAAATAGCAAAGTATAACTTTTTCTAAAGACCTTTTTCAGCCAAAAACTAAGCAGCAAAGGTGCATTATAGTTAAATATTTATTGACATAATACATTTTTTCCCTTAGAAATGTTTCAGCAAAAAAAAAAAAAAAGTAACAAATATGCGTTTAACAATCAGTATCGAAAAGGACAAATGCATCTGTGACTCACATACATCAGTTTACAGTTAGTTCCACATATCGAGCATAATCATACCTGTTTGAAAATATTTATTAGAATAGCTTATATCAAGCGTTTACTCTTGGTGCAAAATTATAATCTTTACACATAATGATAATTTGTTTTCATAAAGGAACACTAAACCACAGTTAACCGAAGATCGTTGACCCAGATATAGAGTTGACATATCAATCCAGGAATGGGAAAACAAAACTCTGTTTCTGTAGTAGTATAAAATCAGTTTTACAGAAGGTTCAGGACAAACTTCTATATTCTAACAGAGAGCAATTTTACAGCAATTTATGATTAAAACATTAAATACAGTCTTTTTGTGAATAACATCTCTACGGGTTATGGATATTTGTTAGTGAAAGTAATATGTTTACTATAAATTTAAATATTTTCACGTCTTTAATATAATTATCTTAAAAAAATTTAATCGCATATGTCATTTTTGAAAATTTAATTGTGATTGAAAATGTCCTCAAATATTGATACAAACACCAATTAAAATAATTATATATTTATTTTTTTTAACTTGGCAAGTTCTTTTAATATCATCCACATTTATAACACATGCAAATTTAATTTTCTTGGCACTTTGCACATTATTCCAGTTTTAGTTTCCTATTCTTATCTTTTTGATTATTTCGCAAGACTGCATTTCAACAATTCGAAAAATATTTAACTACTCTCTGCTCCTGAAATATTTTTCCTTCAAGTCCTCATCTCTGTGAAATCTTCTATGAAATTTTTAGTTTGATTTAGGTAGAATGATTAGTGGTTTATGGAATGATTAGTGCTCGACCGAAACAATTTTTTGTAAACATCTTCGGAGTTTAGGCCAGAAACAAAAACCGAAAAATGAAATAAACTTTAAAACAAGAACGAAAAATCACGCGGCAAGCATAGATTATGAAACACTTTCCAACACAGCAAGAAAACTGTAACGAAACTTCACTGTTAAATAAGGTGAAAGAAGATATGTAAGTAAACAGTTTAGAAAACATATAACATACTGAAAAATACAGTTTTCGAAATTAACTTCCAGTGTCAAAAAAGTAGTCGAATTCTTTTTGCAGCCCTGTATATGATCAACAGATGTGGTTATATAGCATGATAAAATATAGTTCTGTTAGAATATTCACATTTAGCTATTTTCGCCAATCGATCGAAAAGCACCCGAAATCCTTTGTACAGCCCTGTATATTATATGAAGACTTTTGTACACACCACCTAATAAGCTAAAAGGCAACTTAAAACTCACTTGCAGCAATTACCAACCGTAAACGACAATGTATCTTTTTTTGCGTAGCCCTGTATATGAATTTATTTACATTCCACAAACTTGTATTAGTCTACTAAATATAGTTCAGCAGGAAAATGATTCAACACAATTAAAAACTACCCTTAAGCAATTCATTCTCATAGTCTGTAATACTTCCCTTGTGTAGCCCTGTATAGGATCAACCAAATTTATAAACACACACGTACTTTGAAAAAAAAACTTAAAACGCAAACCAAAGTTGAAAACGCACTTATCACACATAGACTGTAAATATCAGACATGTACTGTAACCAATATCTTTTGTGTGTCCCTGTAAATAAACGCAATGCACACAAGAGAACAATTTATAGTGCACCTCAGTAATGTATATAATTTTCATTATGCTTGAAATAGTGAAATATCACTAAATTACAATGCAAACGACGTTTCTCCTTAGAACGATGTGTAACGGAATTCTTTTGTTTGACCCTGTAAATGAATAATTAATGCTTTGCACCTCATATTCTACAAAAAGCATGTTTTAATGCGCTTCATAATTATATATCAATTTCATTATATTTTAAATGACGTAGCGTCATTAAAGTGCACTTGAAAGGATTATTCCCCATTGGTTGTAATGTAACGGAATACTTTTGACTGTCCCTGTAAAAAAACTATATGTGCTACACACTTCAGTTGAAATAGGGAACATGCTATAGATAACGACAATAACATATAAAAATTTCAGAGCAATCCGAGGATATTTACGGGAGTTATAGCACGGACAGATGGACAGACGGCCACCCTGCAGACAAACCGAAGTCAGAAACACTTTTCAACTAGGTTGGAAAGTGTTAAAAACTATAAAACATATGAAAAAGTATTAAAAAGTTTATTGTATGTATTTAGAAAAATACATGTTTAACGAGCACACTTGCACGTATATATGTGTGCATGCGTAATTATTAAAAATAAACTAATAATATACTCATTCTATCCTTCGTTATTTTATAATTAATAATCATAGGAATTTAAGAATAAGTTGAAGTATAATGATGCACATTCGTTTTAATATACAGAGATTTTCAGATTTTGTATTACAGATTACATTTACATGACATAAATATAAATACTTAAAAATTATACTTAAAATAATAGTAACTAATTCGTTTACAGAAAAAAAGAATCATTAAGAAACATTTTGCAATGATAACTATTATTAATTTAGCAAAAAAGTTAATTTTACGTACATATTTAAATATAGTTAAGTGTTATTATTAGTTATTAACAAATAAATTTATATACAATATTTTTATATGTGAAGATATTAATAATAACATTTTTAGATATACGACATATTTATGTAACATTTATACATATTCGTATAACAATTTTGTATTACTAAGATTTGAATTACGACAAATTATTAAAATACAGCTTTTAAATATGTAAGTATTAAAAAGTTTATTGTATGTATTTAGTAAAATACATGTTTAACGGGCACACGTGCACGTATATATGTGTGCATGCGTAATTATTAAAAATAAACTAATAATATACTCATTCTATCCTTCGTTATTTTATAATTAATAATCATAGGAATTTAAGAATAAGTTGAAGTATAATGATGCACATTAACGCAAGTATAATGATGAACATAACTAAATAACCGGATCATCATATAAAGAAAAAGAAAAGGCTTTTTTATGACATTGTTTTAGTATACTGTATAAAAATATATAAATTACTATTTTCACAAATGTAAACAAACCTATTTATTTCGTAGACCTAAATTTGAAAGATATTTTCTCCCTATCAATCTAAATTTTATTATCCGATGTTTGTATAGCTACATATCTACTAATTAAATGAATCATCATATAAAGAAAAAGAAAAGGAAAATATTTTTGTAATATTTTTTTTTCCATGCAGAGAAAATTCTAAAATATGTCTATGCTTAGTTTAATTAATTTCAATTTTTTTATTTGAAGTACCAGTTTTCTGTAAGGAGTATCACGTTTTCGTGGTAACTATTATTATTGTTTTTGAAAATTACATCTATCATTACCCTCACGTCAAGTGGTATAATGGGTCAGTTGGTACATTTTCTACAATTTGCTCTTTTCGTCTGTTACATCTCCTGGTTGATCTAGGGATAACTGGCATATATCAACATCGGGAAAATCTTACTCCGAATGTGTTTCTGAATACGCTACTACTTCTTCTACAGTTAAACAATTCTTCGACATGCTGTAAAAACACAATAACATAATATATATTCTCTAAATATATATATTCTACTAAATAAGATATGTAATGTATTCTATTTTAAAATATCTATTCTGCTTTAGCTTATAAGAATGGTACAAATTATTCTAATTGCAAGTCAATGAAACACGGAAGATCCATTCAAATAAAGGAAAAGAAGAAGCATTTTGTAAATTATTTTTCTGCTTGTTTGCGCCCCTCCATTCAATTTACAATTTATTTATTAATACAATAAATTCGTCCGGGTAAATGCTTTAACAATGTCTGATCTTGATCTTTGACGTTGATGATCCCACTGTCGAATCAGTCAGTTGATTATATAATGGGTATTCATTGTGAAAATCGCTAAAGCGAAAATGTTCCAAAATCGGAACATGTGTTTATCAAACTGCACCAAACGTTTATATTTCATTTTAGTAAGTTTTGAGTAGCGTTTCATTACAACTAGTAGTTCTCTTCCTATGACCAGCTATTTGATTACATAATAGGTATTCCATTGTGGAAATCACTAAAGCGCCAATGCTACAACATCGGAACATGTGTTTTTCAAACTGAATCAATCATTTAAATTTCATTTGAATCAGTTTCGAGTAGCATTTAATTACAAGTAGTGATTCTCTTCCTATGACCAGTCATTTGATTATATAATGGGTATTTCATTGTGGAAAACGTAAAAGCGCCAATGCTCTAAAATCGGAACATGTGTTTTTCAAACTGCACCAAACATTTATATTTCATTTTAGTAAGTTTTGCGTAGTGTTTCATTACAACTAGTAGTTCTCTTCCTATGACTATCAAAATAACTCTAAATTTTATGCATAATATATGTATTGTGGAATTTTATTTAAAATAGTGGAGATTATCCTCATTTTCTAAAAATCATAAAAATAAAATAATAATTTTTATGATTAAATTTTAATGAAAACTACATTTCAAAATCTTAGTTATCATTAAACAAACAAAACGTAATAATTCAAAAACTATTTTCCGTTGCAATATTTAGATGAATCTTCTGTTCTAATTTTGGAACATTGGCGTGAATAACCGTACCAAGTGAATGCTACAAGTAAGTTATAAAAAAATCTCAGATAAAATTAAATTAAGAAAATTTAAGATGAAAAGTGCCATAACGACTTCTAGTTATCCATATATTTATCTGTACACAATATATAGTGTATAGGAAATCAAACTATTATTATTTTTAAAGATATCATTATTTTTTGCACCATCTAAATGTATTAATCTATTATTTAAATGTCTAAAGACACGTTGTCTAAAGTAAAACCTGTCAAACTAATGAAACCAGCCTATAATAGAATCCTGCTTAAACAGAAAATTATTATGGTTCCTCATAAAAATAATTTAATACAATTTCAAGAATCAGTATAACTGCTAGGAGGGAATCCTGTTAAAAATAAGATTTTCTATGATCTCTTACAATTCCGTTATAGCAGGTTTTACTTCATGTAGTTTTATTCAGTTAAAAAAAGTCTGCTGAATGAATTTTTATAAGGAAATGAAATTATCAGTATATAATAAACCATAATAAAGTTTTCAATACTATATTAACTTTCTCACCCTGATTCTAAATTTTTCAACAAATATTGTTAAAATACATGGTGTTTAAAAAAAAAATCCAATTTAAAATAAAACGTCACTATTCAGTTTTGAATCCGTTTTGATCGAGTACTGTATATGTAGACAGAGGGAAATCTCGAGTTTCACGCAGTTGCTGACTCGTAGCGCTAACATCATTCCTTCTTCCGCCACTTTAGGGTTTTGTCTGGCCTCCAACATTGATGAACCTCTCAGTGTACAATTTTTTCTTGTGGGGGTTTATAAAAAACTACGTTTATGTGCCTCCCCTACATTAGCCGAACTGAAAATACTCACAACAGCAGCCTTGGAAGCAGTAAATATCGACAAGCTCGCAAAAGTTGCGGATGAATTTGACTATCGTATAGACATATGCCGTACATTCAAAGGACACACTAATTTGTTTCATATTGAAAATCTTTAATTTGTTTTGTAAAAAAACTTTTTGATTAGCCATGTAATATAAAAATAAACTTAAATGTCCATGTTATTTTTTTTTCATAATATACGCATTTGAAATTGGTAGATTCCTTTTGAAACCCCCTGTAGAATAAATAATTTTTTTGCAACATTTAAAATATTGAACTTTCTGTAATTCGTATCCTTTAAATAGCAAATTATTTTTTAAATATCCGATATAGCTTTTAAAGAAATTTGCGTTACAATGTAACTATCTCATTTACTCATAAAGCTATTCAAATTATATCTTATCTTGGCACGTTACTTCTATGTGCTATATCCACATCCGATGTATATTCATCATATGGAGACAACGACGTTATCTATATAAATTTGAAACCAAAAGCATCTATTCAGAATTTTCAAACTATTAACAGTCAGCTGATTTACAAAGCTAATTTCGACATTATTATGAAAAATTACTAAAACGATAATGGATTGCATATGGGATAAAATGAGAAAAATCAATTTGTATTATAGAAAGCAATTGCTCTAAGTATTCCTGAATTTCTAATCTCCATTTATATTCATGTGGAAAATTACAATGTTTTTCTTTCCACGCAAATATATGTGCTGGGTACATAGTCAGACTTATTCAAAATATAGTTAATTTCATTTTATGTATGTAATGAATATAAAATAGATTATTTAATCTATTTTTCGTGAAAAAAATTTGGTAAATAATTAGATAAAAATGAAATAAAAGAAGATAAATTAAATAATTTAAGTTCATTTTATTATTAAAATAGCTGTTATTATTAATTTTATCTACACATCAAAGAATATCATTTATATACTGTACCCTTTGTAATTATTTCTATTTAATTTTTATTTAAATTCTTGTTCACATATAACATACACGCGTATATCTTTTCATTATTCATTTACATAATTTAAATTTTGGTTATATATGCGGCTGTATAAATTAGTCAAAATTTCTTTCACATTCTGATTTAAAAGATAGCATTTTCGATACGATGTTTAATGAGACTATAATTAATATGTTGGGTAATTATCAAGATATTAAAATTCTGAGACTCAGGTGCACATGCCCAGATTTTTTACAATCCACACCTAAATTTTGCGGTTTCTAGGTGGGCAAGATTTTGCTAACCATCGCCAACAGACACACACACATATACAGAGCGAGATACTGATTTTATCTACACATCAAATAATATCATTTATATTTCTTCATAATTTCAATTTTGGTTACATAAACGGCTGTATGAATTAAGGAAAATTATTTCACAAACTGATTGATATATTTTTTAAACGTTAAATACGCTCCAATGTATTCCATTAATGTTGTTTAAATAAAAGATGAAAGACCTTTCATTTTTAGAATACATTATTAAACCTTTCTTAGCCCAAAATCAAATAGATATGGTTTAGTTTGCTCTCATTATCAGATTTAAAAGCAATCAACACATCGTTTTCTCCTATTTATCTGTTTTTGGTAGCTAACCTATATAGTAATAATAAAGAATTGATTGTTATTTCGCATGTGAAAATATGTATTTAACTTTTGTTTAATTTTAAGCTAATGTAACATATACCTATTTATACAAAATAGAGATAATGATCATTTTTATTATAGCAACTGCTTTCTTTATACCTGCGATCTCATGTTTTTTGTTAATAAAGTTCATTTTGTAAGTTTGGAAAAATAATTTATTTATCTATATTGATCTAGAAAATGTCGCCACCTGTGCGTACGAAACACGTAGATCTGTTTTTTAAAAGGTATTTATAAGCTTTTAAGTGCACTGGTATCTGGCTTTTAGAATATATATTTTTACTTTATTATAAATATTTGTTTAAAAACCGTTTTCATTTACAGGTTTCCATGTATTTTAACCTCAGTATGAATTTTGAATAAGTTCATTTATACTGAATGATACAATCTTTTTAAAATATTCAATTCGGTATTCACTATTTGTTTTTACGTAATAATAGCTGAAATACCTTTAAGTTTTAGAATAAATTATTAAAGTTAAGTTTCTAGTTGCCCAGATTCAGGAGATTTTCTTTGCTGTTGTCGTCAGGTTTACAACCAATCCGATAGACTTTTCTCCTTCTTATGTATTTTGTTAAAATACCGAAACAGTAGAATCTAATGAATTTCGCAAGTGAAACTTTATTTCATGTTTAAATTTAAGATTGTGAATTCTATGACTATGGGAACGAAGATAATATTTCAAAATAGAAATGATTGTTTAAAAAATTCTCCATTAACAAGGTTCCATTTACATAAACTTCAATATCAATTATCAATAAATTCATTTATACTGAATTATGTAATGTTTTGAAAAGTCAAAATCAATTCAATGTAGCAAATTACACGATGTTTATGTAAGAATTGAAATACTTTTCAATTTCTGAATAATTTATTAAGCCCTTCGAAACCAAGAATTTGAAACTAAAGGATTTATTCTCTCTCAACATCGGGTTTAAAAGCAATAAGTCTTTATTTTCTCAAAATTATCTGTATTTTGTTACATAACCCAAATGGCGGAATGGATTCGTTTTTCGAACGTGGAACTATGTCCTTAACTCAGGCTTAAGTTTAAGAATAAGGATTCTAAAATTATTGAAATGAAGATAATATTTTAAAATGTAAATCTTTGTTTAAAAATTTCTTCATTTATAGGTTTGAGGTTCCAGTCATGTAAAACTGAGTGTGAATTATCGACAAGTTAAGTGTCGTAATGAATGATACATTCTTTTCATTGTTATAATCTATGCATTATTATTTCGTTACATGGTGTTTATATAATGAAAGAATAAAAATGTTTCAAAAACATGTTCTCGATTAGCATTAAAGATATTTTTTTTAGAAATGAAAGAATAATTCGATAACATTTATACCATGTTTTTTTTTGTTATTATTTACAATGATAAATTAATGTAAAGATGTTTTTTATTAAAAATAGTATGAATAAGTGAATTAAAATATTTAACTGAATGATTAAGAAAATGTTATTTTAAAATTTAGAGGAATAATTTTCACAATAAGACATTAGAAAATTTACCATAATGCTAAAACATAACAAACTTGATTTTCTAAAGTTTTACTGATATGTGACTGTTATACAGATACCACATATCTTAATTTTTTTAAACCTTTTAAAAGTGGTTTTATTTATATGAAAATTCTTCAAATACACCATTTATTTTCAACTATATCAATGGCTGCATGCATTATCGACAGGGTATTTCATAAATGCGATGATATATATATTTTTAAAATTAATATCAACTATTGTGTTCCATTGCATTGCATTTATATATAAGCTGAAATGACTTTCAATTTCAGAATAATTTATTAAGCTCTTCAAAACCCAGATAAAGAGATTAGTCTTCACCATCAAATTTAAAAGCGATTCGTCATTGATTCCTCCTAATTATCTATCTTTTGTTACATTATCCAACTGGTGGAATCGATTCATATTTTACATGTGGAACTATCTTTAAATTATTTAAATTATGTTGGAATTTAAGTTTGTAAATTTTAGAATTTAAATTTCAGCATAAGTTAATGATCAACAAATAATTAGCATATGACAATAAAAATGAAGAAATTATTTCAATAGTTTTTTTTCCTGATTATCTTTTTTATCACATTACAGTAGATTTTTATGTCACCTAATGAGTGAGTTCAAAACATTTTATATATTCTATGGTAGCTTCAACTTATGTAAATTAAATTAAATAGGGGGTGCTGGCAAAAAAATTGTCAATAATAAAATAAATATTATTTAAATAAATAAATAAGAATAAAGAGGGATTATACCTCTAATATGGGCCCCAGTATGTTCTTTCCAAATTTCCTGAGAGAATAATATGCTTAAGGGAATTTAGATTTCTATTTAGTGCTTTTGAATATATTCTGATATAAAGAGAGTTAAAGTTCGGAATGTGTGAATTAAAATGTTCTGAGCATAGCTATAAATAACAAACACTTAAATACTCTTCACTTAAAAATGTGAGGAAATTGAAATATTTTTAAACAACTTTCTGAAGTTAAACATAAGTAATTTTTTTTAATTCTTTGCTTAGATTGAGAATCTATCACTACTAACACAGCTTCCCTGATTTGTTAGGTAATGATCCTCCGGAAAGGCCCTGGTCAACGAAAAGAACAAACAGATTTTTTCCTCAAATACCTAATATTTAAAATTGATTTCTCAAGCAAAAAAGTTATTTTATAATTAAAAATGGAACGTTTTATCACGAATCGCAATATATATGGGGCATACATCTCCCTATGCAGGTGAGGCATGTATAATTTCAATCCGTGATAGATGTCCCATCCAGTAGCTCAGGAAGTAGAAACAAATATGGCTGCAACCCTTAATTAACACCTTACTCGATACCTGTTTCAACAACATTCACTAAATATTTCAAGATAAATTTCTACCAAATACATTATATGAGATGTAATCTTCCAAATTGGGCGAAAAATTAACTGAGCTCAGTTTGTAGAGCATTGGCAGCCTCCGCCAAGGGATCCCGTGTTCGAATCCTAGCCAGGACATTTTCGCCTAGGTGGGAAGATTACATCTCATGTGATTTCTTTACCAATTAGAATAATTGTATCAAAATTAATCTAGTGTAATCACGTTTTCAGCGTTTACTGGAAGTCCCATTACCAGTAATTTATTCTGTTGTGCTGATTTAGATATCAGACCAGATGCTATGATCATTAAAATTAACTGGGTGATTTGGTAACACGTTACTCGATACCTGTTTCAATAACATTCACTAAATATTTCATAATAAATTTCTAGCAAGTAAATTATATGAGATGTAATCTTTCCAACTAAGCGAAAAAGCAACTGGGTTCAGTTGGTATAGGCGTATTCGTGCAGCCATATTCGTTCGGGATGGCTCAGTTGGTAGAGTATTGGCAGCTTCAGCCAAGGTATCCCGGAATCGAATCCTAGTATTTTTGCTTCATTATTAACTAAAGAATTTTTTGAGTATGTAGGATTAACTTGTAAACATGGCAATCCATTAAATGGCCTTGATTCAAGCAGATTTGAGAAGTATTTTTTTAATAAAATAGACTAACAAAAGAATTGCGTAATTATAATTGATGAATCTGTTTTTGCTTTGTTTTATGATAACGTTTAATTTGTTTATATTTAAGCTAACAATAACGTGTTGAACCAAACTGTTTTAAGTATTTATAATAAATGTTTAAATATCAATCTTGTATTAGCAGTAAGGCCCAAGAATATTTACATCTAGCGCCTTAATATCATGGTAGACTATTCATTCATGTTATACTGCTTTACATTACAACATCTGATGCGGTAATTTGGATGGATTGAAATGTCGTAAAATCTGAAAAATTATTCATATTTTCATAAGATTCTAAATCCCAGCCTTTTATCTAATCACAAATTATAAGTAAATCTTCCCATATTCAGGGTTATTCTTTTTTATTTACGTTGAAAATTTCAAAAGTTGAGTTTTCACGTGTAAACAAAGACGGATAATACTAACACTGAAAATGAGGTGGTGAATCCTTATCAGTTTCCTTATCTATTTATGCCTAATGATTTATTCTGAAATTTTAAATTCTAGCGTTCTGTTTCGAATTTTGGAAGACACTGGAATGTTTGGAAATGCGAATGTTTGATAAATAATGCTTCAGTAAACATTTACTCCTCTTAGTTACAGATGAAATATTTTTTTATGTAAATTATAATCATGAGAATCTCATAAATTATCAGTATTCAGAGTTTTCAAACTGTTCTGAGAAGTATTTCTTGATACATACCATAAAACAATTATGGGTAAATCTAATACAAGAAACTGTTATTTAATTATATGCTAATTAAATTTTCCACCAGTTATTTAATTATTAGCATTTTATGAACATACTTGATGTATTTTTTTTCTTATCTGAAAATGATATGTTGGACAAATTTATGTCAAGGTAATTATTAAATAATAAATTATACGTATATTCTTTATTATGAACTTGACCAAAGTATATTTATATCTTCTCAATATTTTTAAAGATTAAATATTCATTCATGCTATACTGTTTACAACTGATCCAATAATTATATTCTATTTAAGTGTAATGCAATATTTAGAATATCCTGAAACACTTTTTAAAAAATAATATTTTCATATAGGTCTCAATTCCACGCTATTACCGATTGCAAATTAAAAGTAAAACTTTATATACTGAAGAATAATCTTCATTAATTATGATGATGCTTTTAAACGTTGAGAATAATGAGAAAACAATGTCAGATTATTCTAAATTTGAAAAGGAGAGGAAGAAAACCTTATCAGTGTATATTCGGCTTAACGAAGTTCTTAATGACTTATTCTTGAAATTCTAAACTCTAGGGTTGTGTTAATTCCAGAAGACAAAGGATATTGTAATGACTTAAAATGTAAATATTTGAGGAATAATGCTCGAGAAAAAAATACGGTTCATTATTATTAGGTAGCAGTTTTAGGTATTGTAACTTATAAGAAGACTAGCAGAGTCGTTTAAAATATTCATATTCGTTGTTTTAATGAGTTCTGAGAGTAATTTGTATGAAACGTTAACTTTTTACTGACTCTGCCATTTTCCATTTCTCAAAATTTTGTCTTGTTTAATTACTATTTCTAGCAGGAATTTTTTTTATTTGTTTTGATATATTTTAATTACGTTTAAATAGAAACACTTAATTAATTGAACGCAATTAGGAGGTAATTAGGCTTAACTTTAATACGATACTTCTAAAAGGAAGCATTACATTTTAAATATATTTAATATCTAAGAAAATAAAAACACAACGTTTGTGCAATATTGTGTCCATATTTGTTTATTAAAAAGTAGGCACGCAATCATAAAGGCAACGAATCGAAATTAAATAATTTGTATAAATATGCAACCAACAAAGAAATGCACTGAGATATGTTATTTTTATTTCGTTTCTGAGAATAATACTTCGCATCTAATGCTTCTTGTTTGAAAAGCTTCTTGAAAGTAATAATGTTCGTGCTACAGTCTCTTGAGAATATATCGGCCAGTTGTTCGAGTTACTGAAGATCTACTTAAGAGCTTCTAAGCTTTTTGTTTGTTATATACAGTATTACGTATTTCTTGACGAAATAAATTGCAAGATAAGAACGGATGCTTAAAGTATATTTTGATTTAACAAATAAAATTCATCTTAAATATATAACTTTCATATGGATATAAATTTTGCTCCATAAATGACACTAGCGATTTGTATTCTAAACATATGCATACAAATTAGGACAAAATTGTTGTCGTCCATATAAAATCTAGATAAGATAAAACTTTGCTGCTGTGTTGTGATATTTTCAAAATAAATTTATTTAAAAGAACAGTGCTGTTTATTAAGTCTACGGTCCTTTTGCGTTGGAAATGATATTAAAAAAGTAATGAAGTATTCACACATGTAAATTTTCAAAATGCAAATTTATTCTTGAAATGAGATACGGTTGATATAATTTTTTGCATGATAGAGGGCATATTAATTTTCGATTTCAGTACAACCTAAAACATTCTATTGAAGTTTGGTCAATAGAGAACATAGTAAAAAAAAAAGTCGAATTGTTCTTTGCAGCCGTGTATATAATCAATAGATTTTCATGTACACTATATAGCATGATATAATTTAGTTCAGATAAAATATTCATTCTTAGCAATTTTCGCCAATAGACCGAAATACACTCGAATTCTTTTTTACAGCCCTGTATATTATCTAAATATTTTTGTAAACAATACATATTAAGCTAAAATTTAATTCATATAAAAAAATTCACAACACAACTAAAACGCACTTCCAGCAATTACTTGCCCTAAAAGGCAATGTATCTTGTTTTTTGCGTAGTGCTGTATATTAATTTATTTATATTCCAGATATTTCTCTTCAATAACCGTACTTTAATCGTACTACTAACCGTACTATAATCAGTAAACTTCAATAACATATAGAAACTTCATTCCAATCTGAGTATATTTCCGGGAGTTAGATTATGGACAGACGAACAGACAAACCGAAGTCATAAACAATTTTCAACTATGTTGGAAAGTGTTAAAAATAGTCTATCCATATTATTGAAGATCATATCCCTATTTTTTTAAATGTACCTTAAGGATCATCCAAAAAATAGCGAGCCCATACATTGAAGATTTAGCCTTTTGAACATATTGTTATATTCAAGAAACATAATCCGAGAAAAAAGATTTTAGTTGCAACTCTGAATAATTCAATGGAAAAATTTTTTTTTTTTACATATTTAAATATTCGGCTCTTTACGTAAGTTCGACAGAATATAGGTATGTATGTGTGAATACATTTTAACCAAAACAAATAATAACTGAATAATTATATCATGGTCATTTTTTGCAAAATAAGAGGTATCATTTCCCCCTAATTTAAGCTGTCCTTCTAATAGTTGACTATTCAATTATAAAAAAATGCAAATTGCGGTTTAAAATATTTTAATACAAATGCTAATAATTACGGAAAACTTTTCCTTTTCACTTTCTAATTGCAATATCATTTATATTTTCATTAATATGCGTGCAATGCTCACAGAAATGCATAAGCACATTGTTCAGAGATGATATTGCAAGGCAGGTTTTTAACTCTCCCTCACAACCACAAGTTCATTTCAAGCATTTCATGAAACTGTGATATCGCAATTATATTTTTCAGTTTGTTGTTGATCGTCTAAATGCACCCCTGATTAATTCTTCATTTAAACATATCAGATCAAACATGTTCTTTGCATCACCGAAATTCAAGATCAATTCATTAACTATTTCTCGATTTTCTTGAGATTGTGTACAAAAGGTCTAAATTAGAAAGTGTCTGTATATACATATATACGCATGACCGAAATTCAAAATCAATTAGTCAGCTATTTATCAATATATTCTACAAAACGTCTAAACTAGTAAGTGTCCGGATAATGTGTAAATATATATGTATATACATGAAAGAATGCAAGAAATGGCAAATAACAAAGTTCATACAAGACAGTTAAGATAACAATATAATTCTTGATTTAAAGAAAATCATTTTTATTAAATTCTGTGCTTTTACATGGGTTAATTTCAAACAAATAACAGTGTCAGTTTATTTAAATGTAAGATAAATGTCTAATCCTACATATTAAGTTACTGTAAGCCGAAATTAATCAATGCATATACGTATATCTCCAAGCAGTTGTGATGGTGAAAGAATAGTCACAGAAATTTGTTTTTATCTACCATTAATAAGGAGAATGTTTGATGTGTAACATTACTTCATTGAAAATTCTTATTCTAACAAACAGATTATCTAAGAATCTCTGCGTAAAATGTATTTAAAGTATTAAAAATTACTTAAGGTATTTATAGAAAGAAGTTGTAGAATTCGTTTACGAATATTATTTAAAAAAAATTTTTAACTAGGAAACTTCCAGATTTTATTTTAAAAATCTACCATGAATGATTTTGTAAAACTTAAAAAAAAAAAAAATTGTGTTACGTAAATTTTTGTTTGTCATTAATATTCAAATTGCATGAGAATCAATGTTGATGATTTGCAAGTCTGTATGAAAATATGCTTAGATTTTGAGTGTGACTTTAAAAGAAATGAAATTAAAGATAATTTTGTCACGAAGAAACAATCTACCGAAAACAACAGACCGACTTACTACAATGAGGCTTATATTTTCGTAAAGAGACTTTTCTCCATGTCAGTAATAATGCCAATGAATATGCGTGTATATTCTTAAATCACTTATTTGTCTGGTAAATGGGAAAAAAACTTATAAGACACTTTAATACAATAAAATAAATTTTTAAGATATATCAGAAAAAATATAAAACCTTTATGTAGATGTAATATATTTAGTTACATTTTTGTAACAAAACAGAAGTATGTCCGTTTTCATGTATTTATTTTATTTTTTGAAGTTCAGCATATTTATATTGTCATTTTCTTTTACAAACTCTTTATCTGTTTTAACTGTTTTTAACACTTTCCAGCCTAGTTGAAAAGTGTTTATGACTTCTGTTTTTCTGGCCGTCTCGCCGTAAGTCCGTGCTCTAACTCGGGTAAATATGCTCGCGTAAATATGTTATTATCGTTTACTATAGTATGATCCCTATTCAAAATGTGTGTAGCACATTTTTTTTTACAGGGCCAATCAAAGGTATTTCGTTACATTACCTTTACAATGGGAAAAATCCGTTTGAAGTGCATTTAAGTGATGCTACGCTATTTGAAACATCGTTAAATGTGTATACACTTATGAAGCATACTAAAGCATGCTCTTTGTAGAATATAGGGTGCAAACCATGTATTATTCATTTACAGGGTCACAAAAACATATTCCATTGCACATTGTTCTACAGGGGGCAATCGTTTGCAGTGTAATTTAATGATGTTTCACTATTTCAAACATAATGAAATTTATATTCTGAAATTTTACTATAAATTGCTCACTTAAAAGTATGATGTGCATTGCGTTCATCGTTCATTTACACGGACACACAAAATTTATCGGTTACAGTATACGTGCAATAATTACAGTCTATGTGTGATAAGTGCGTTTTCAACATTGGTTTGCGTTTTTGAGTGTAATTTTTGCATGGTAAGTAATGTGTATAAATTCGGTGATCATATACAGGGAATTTGTAACTATTACAGACTATGGGATTGAATTGCTTAGGGTAGTTTTTAATTGTGTTACGCATTTTCCTGCTGAATTATAGTTAGTAGACTTATATAAGTTTGTGCAATATATGTATATTCATGTACTGGGCTACGCAAAAAACAACGTACATTGTCGTTTATGGTTGGTAATTGCTGAAAGTTTGTTTTGAGTTGCCGTATGCGTTTTTTACCTGAATTAAATTTTAGCTTAATATGGGGTGTGTACAAAAGTCATTAGATAACATACAGGGTTGTACAAAAACGTTCGAGTGCATTTCCATCGATTGGTGAAAATTGTTAAATGCCAGTTTTCTAAATGAACTAAATTTTATCATGCTATGTGGTATAATATCCAAATCTATAGAACATATACAGGGTTGCACAAAGTAATTCGACTAGATTTTTGAGTATGGAAGGTAATTACTAAAGATGGACTTTTAAATGTGTTATATGTTTCCTATACTGTTTACTTACATATCTTCTTTCACCTTATTTAACGGTGAAGTTTCGTTACAGTTTTCTGGATGTGCTGGGAAGTGTTTCATAATCTATGTCTGATGCTTAATTTCTCGTTCTTATTTGAATATTATTTGTCATTACAAAGTAAGCATAACATTGTAATATAAGTTTTATTTATTAAAAGATTTATATAAAAAACAGAGTAGCAAATACAGATTATAGCACAATGCCAGGGAAATAATGAAAAAAAAAATATTATTCTGTTACGAATAATTAAAAATAAAAACAAAATTGTGGTACCAATAGACGGCTACTATTCTTTTTCTTGAGAATTGATGGTCAGAAAATAACTTATGACTTCATATTTAACATATTAATACACAAAATTGAAAATATTAAAATATTCTTTTGTATGTTTTATTTATACTACATATAGGTTATCATGAAGTTTCTAAGATTAGCTACATAGTAATTAATTACATATTTCAAAATGGGCCAAATATTAGGTGTTACTTCCAAATTAAAAGTCAGTCAAAAGGAAAAAAAATATTATCTTAAAGCATTTTCAAGTATTCTACAACTGTGTCTCGTTTATAATATCAGTTCAGTTAAAGAAAATTCATAAAACTTGCTTATATTTCATATTTTACAAATAAATTGTCATTGACAAAGATGTTGATTAACGTATATGTATTAACGTGTGATGATTTATCATGTCCCTATGATTTTAGGAATGTCTATTTATTCTTAGGAATCATCATTATTTGAAATTTTAAAAACTATGTATGAAGCACTTTTGAATAATTTATTTTTAATAAAGGAAACAGGCTTTTAGCAACGGAAGCGAGACTTATTTGTTCTGGAATTACTTTCATTATTTAAACTCCACCATTAGTTTAACTACGCCATATTTTCCAAAAATGATAATAATAATCTTAAATAATGGTTTCCGAAGACATAATGGTCCTCGTAAAGACTTTCGTTTTCAATATGAAAGAATCTACGGAAGAAAGCGGTAAAACTATATTGTTTTATGTTTTTCATTTCAGAATTAGAACTTTATTATCTAGTATTTTTTTTTCGTTTCATATACAGTGTAAAAGAAAATATAGACAAAATATGAACTTAGAAATTTTTAATTTGTATTTTTTATAGATTTTTGTCTTTTTCAGAAGAAATAATAAGTGTGAAACAATTCTATAATTTCTCATTTGATTATATTATTTTCCAAGATAATTCTGCACCACGTTGTATTCCTTATTAACGTGAATTTGATGCATGGCATGAATTTTTATTTGAAAATAATATTATTAAATATCTAAAAATATATAATTAAATATATCAGCAAAAGCATTTATAATTAAAAAAGGAAAAATTCTGAATATCTTATATAATCTTATGCTTACTGTCAACTATTATATATACACTAGTCATGCAACAATTTTTCTCTCATACGTTGTATGTTGTAATTTAATCTTTAATATACTGTTTTTAATTTTATATTTATATTTTTGAAAGATATATAAATAGTTTCACACATTATTATTATGTCAATGATTTTACTCCAATATTACATACATAAAGAAATTTTGTAGTTCAGAGGTTTTTCGTTAAAAGTTACATTTCTTTTATTTTTGTTTCAACATAATTAATATAATAGAAGGTCTATCTACAGAGTTGTCTGCTTAAATATTTAAATCAGAGACCTCCAATCTTAAAAACTTATGAGTTCCTTGACCCTCATTTGAATGACAAATAAATGTCTCGTGCGATTACAAATGTGTCGATTACAGACTGTACTAACGGTAAGTGCAGAGTGTTTAAAAAATGACCGGTATATTTGAAAAATCAATAAAAACTAAACGGGCAGCGATAGAAATACACCGTTTGATGCAATATGCTTGGGACAACAGTAAATTTTCAGGCAGACAAACTTTCGAAATTAGTTACAATTTTCAACAACAGATGGCGTTGTAGTATGGAAAAATCTAAACCACGATATTTTCCACATATCCACCATACGCAGCAATAATATGGCGTAGTCTCTGAACGAAATTACCAGAAACCTTTGTAATCGTGTCAGGTGGGATGGCTTCACATGCAGAAGAGATGTACTGCTTCGGTTGTTCAATTACCTGGTCTTTCAAGTGTTCCCACAGAATGGAGTCACAGGTTTACAAAGTTTCTGGTAATTTCGTTCAGAGACTACTCCATATTATCGCTGCGCATGGTGGATATGTGGAAAATATCGTGGTTTAAATTTTTCAGACTGCAGCGCCATCTCTTGTTGAAAATTGTAATTAATTTTGAAAGTTTGTCTGCCTGAAAATTTACCTCATTTTTGAAACACCCTGTATATTTACAATAGTTATGAAACAAAAATGTTATAGTGAATATGTGATATTCAGAGTATAAATATACGAAAAATATATATGAAATATTGTTTGATTACTTTTTTATTACTTTTAAAATTGTTGAAGGAATCAAAAAGATTTTACTGCTGAAGTATTAGATATTAAGTATTAGATAGAAAAGTATCCATGTAAATTAATATGCATTGTGTACAAATTATTGCCTATTTCGTTTTTAATGCAAAAATGCCGCCAAATCACACATATTTTATAGTATATGGATATCCAGCGCTTTCATATATATGTGTACTACTAATTCACAGCTATCCGTTTTATTTATAATGATATTATTAACTGCAGATAACGAGCATCCAATAATCTTTCCAGTTCCACACATGCACTTTAAAAGCAGTTCAGCAACAACAACCTTTATCTAATTATTTTACCGTTTATTGAATACGCCTTTATCCAAATCAACATCTGTAATAAACTCGTCCTCACTAATAATGACTGTTTGGAACTGGTTTGTTGGGGGCCCAACGGTCATATTTTGAACAAGAGGTTTAAACAGATCGGGACCTCCTTTTAAAAGTTTCATCCAACCCACTACAAACACCCATGCCTTTTTCAAGATTCAAACCTGGCACCTTTTGTCTAGTAGTCTAAATACAAGACAATCAGGTGGGCAAGCCACAATTATGATTTAAATCTAAATGATTCCTCTGACGAATAAAATTTTTCAATACTTATAAAAGTTGTTAATATTGACATAAAAATGCGTTAAAAAAGACATTGGTGAATTTGTCGGAATTTAATTTTACAAATCTCTAAAGCTACTACATCTTTCACAAAATTAAATTTTAATCTAAATTTTATTTTAAGAACCTCATTTCAATTCAAAATGGCTAGTAAAATCAAAAAAATTCTCTAGAAAATTATGAAGCATAAAGTACTGAAGTTTCAATACTTGGTACCAAAACAAATTTTTAAAATACACCTATATTTATTTTTTGGATCATGTTTGAATAAAGCAAAATCATTATCGATAATAAAAGTCCTTATATTGCTAATAAATTAGTATTATTTAAAATATATATATTATTTATTGATTATATTTTATTGATTTTTTTTTTTTAATTTCAAGCTAGATTTTCTATCTTATACTCAAATTACTTTATTCTATAAACCTAAGTATCAGATTTTGGATGCAAATATTAGATCTGAAGAAAAAATTATAATAATTGGATGTATCTAAAAAAATCGCATACATTTAAGTTAAGATTTTTTTAAACAAAAATTTAAAAAATATATAGAAAATCGATATTTAGATACTCATAGAATCTAAAACTAAATTTAACAAAATGCAGAAAATTTGATCAATGTTCGTGGGGAGGGGGGTCGATTAAATATGATGAATATTAAAAAATACGAACTGAGCAAAATTAGTTTAAACATTTCATTTACAAAAAAGTGATCTTATAAAGAGATACTCAAAATGAACCATACCTCAATTACTATTTTTTCTTTCGTAAAAAAAAAGACACAATGTCCTAGTGACATTAAGGTTCATTTTAGGACAAAAATCTAAAATTTGACATTTGGTCTTTTTTTTGTGAAAATGAGAAGTACCGAGTCCTATTAACCCCCCCCCCCCCCCCCCCCCCCGATTTTTATTCTAGTCTTCCGCTCACAACCTTTCGTTATAGACGCATTACATACATTTCACAGAATGATAGTTTATACATTCTCAGTACTTCTTATAAATATTTCCTTATTTTATCACGTGACATACATAGCAGAAAACTGTTCTGATATGGACGCATGGAAATTAAAACAATGTTTCATTTGGGCAGATTAGTTTAACAGAAAAATAATACCGTCATCACCTGGTATTTTTTAAATAAGTTTACGGAATCCATAAACTTATAAAACTACATTAATATTTCATAGGTTAAAAGAATTTTAAATATTTATAAGGGGAAATATATTTTGTTGAGCTGTGTCGCAAGTTGCCGAGTGCCATGGGTTGGATAGACCTGCTTTAACCGCTTGAAGGGCACCGGTATATTATATATACCACTTAATTTTAATCCCAAAATGCGACAATGGCACCAGAATTTTATAATTAAATTTTGAATTTAAAAGGATACATGAGGAAAAACTTTTACTTATTTTAAAATAAATTCGTTCGTGAATCCTTGTGTCAATCAATCATTTCAATAGTTTAGCTACAAAAGTACTTTGCCCCTGAAGGGGTTAAATGTTTTTTTTTTCTCAAATGGAAAATTTTTAACCCTTATTAATCGCTCTGAAATATTTATAAGGTATCACACATTTTGCAGAAATGAGTCACAGGTTTCCGAGCACCATAGGTTGGATAGTCCTGTTCTAAATGTCTTTTTTTAATCTAAAATTGAGATTTTCAGCCATTACTAATCGCCCTTAAATATTTATAAGGGGTCACATACTTTGCGGAACTGTGCTAAAATTTACCCGAGCACCATGGTTTGGATAGTCCTGCTCTAAATGGTTGTTTCTCTGAAATGGAAAATTTTAACTCTTACTAATCGCTCTTAAATACTATTTATAAGAGGGCACATATTTTACAGAGCTTTTTCGAACGAGCAATCTTTTACAAGTAAAAAAAAATCTAATGGGAGAAGAGAAGACTGGAAAATGAAGATAACAGGGTTTTATTCCATAGATCAAACGGGAAACAAAATGATTTTTTTTTTTGTGTTTTGTCTCTTTCGATCTTTATTACGAGTGATATCAATAGAATCATATTGGAAACACTTTAAACTGCTAATCTTAACCTACAGAATTGTATAACCTGAATCTATAACCTGATAGTATTGTATAAACCTTTGAAATGAAGAAACTTATATCAAAGAACTGTCTGTATATATCACATTTTTCATTAAGTGTTGCGAAGTTTGAATTACATCATAGAATTCTAACAATTTCAGAGAAATAAAATTTCATAAATCATTGTAATTACTCCTTTAAGGTATCATGTGGACAAATACTTTTATGAGAGACGGAAAATCCTCATAAATTCGAATTTAGGAGGCGTTTTGACCTTTACAAAACAGAATCGAAAAGTTACAAAATGAGCTTCATCTATTATTTATTAAAGATAAGTTAGTGTTAGTTGACAGTAAATCGGTTTCAAAAGAATAGTAACGTTTTCAATGGCAATGTGTTAATAAAATTAATTTTATACATTTGAATCAGTCTTAGTTCCCTTACTTCTGTTCTTCATTTGAATTATATTTATAATTTATCCTAAATAAATCATCTCCAAAATACTTTTTAAGGGAAACCACGGTAAAATTCTGTGTTTTGTGATAGATGTTAAAATGTGGCCCCATATTAGCCATGCTCATCAAAGAAACACTTTGTTTCTATAAAGCGCTTCAAAAATATTTTTCCAAGAGAAAACACACTCGAATTCTTATTTTCGAATTAGAATATCTAAACATTTAGCCTATTTTTCTTCTAGAAAGCATATTTTCCTTCTTTTTTTGAAAAATAGTACGGTATCTTGAAATGATTTCTAATTACCTAAACTATTTTAAAAGATGACGTCTTCAACTTAGTATCATTATCCATATCTATAGATTTATATGACACACAATTCATGCTATCGTGTATTACGAAAGTTAGCAAATCTCATAAATGTAAGTAAAGTTATGTAGGTAAAGTTTTTTTTTTATATTTAAATGAAACATCCATTTAATTTGTCTCAAAAGAGCGGTAGCATCAATAACACAGCGCCTTGTCCTCAAACGCAATTAAATATTCTTAAATAAACTATTTTACTTTATTTTTTTTTCTCCCAAAAATGTAAATTAATTTATCTTGAACTTATACTTCAATTTCAAGCAATTAAAAATTTACTTTGTTTTGATATTAAAATTTAAATTGTAAAATGTATAAAAAATTCATTTTTTGTTGAAAAATGCCAATTAAAAAAAAATAATTGCTTGAAATTGAAGTACACGTTCAAGATATATCAATTTTACATCATTATCAGTTTTGTTTGTTATTTTTGAAGCAATATTTTATCTACAACGTTGCGCCGAGTAGATATCAGGTGAATTTTTTTTTTTTTTTTTACATATTTTTAATTTTAAACTTAAAAAAAAATTAAATATGAATTGTACAACATTGAAATAATTCTGTTAAATCAAGCAGATATTGACCTATTAGTGGTAAAAATTTCATTTTATTGTGTGTTATATGAAATCAGAAAAAAAAATTGACATGATGCAAACTTGCATCTTCGGAGGAAAAGTAAAACTCCTGAGACCCCTAATCCTCTTTTTAAAACAATTTTTCTGAGGCTATTAGGGTAGAAACATTTAAAAGACTGTACAATAAATTTTTAAAATATAAATTGTTATAAATATGGAATATTCAAATTCCAATTTTAATTGGGTGAAATAAGCAGAAACATTTCATAAATCATTATTAGTGTAAAATAATACGGGATGAGAACATTTACTACATCGATGCGCGTTAAGAACAATTTTTAGAAGTTTTGAAAATTACAGAGGTGAAATAGGTGTCTGTTTCTAAAATTATTCTTTTCCTAAGATGTTTCAGAAAAATTAATCCTACAAAATTTAAATAGGCTACATTGAAGATGTAGATTATTCCTAGACATGCCTTTTTAATTACAGAATTTAAAACGGAAATGTAAATTAAGATGGGTTTATTCTTAAAAAGAGAGTTCGTAAAAATCTCAACAAGATTTGAGCAAACTTTTTTTTTGGAAAGCTTGTTTTTGGAAAATACGCATACACCAACAAATGTCATAAATGTCCGATCAAAGCTCCGGCACCCCATGAACGATTATCCTTTTGTGAACACGATTGTGCCCCAAATATTAGTCGGATATACACCAGAAATTGAGCTAGAGGTCGATAATGCCAAAATCTCGCCGGGGATCGAAAATCAAAAATTTTCGTCCTAAAGACTCGAAATGTTGCCCTAAAAATTTTCGATGTCCCCCATACAGATAACATGGCGATTATTTGAATTATTAATTAAAACATTAGCTCCAATGTTGTAACCTTTTAATGTTAACCTCATTATTGTCCGCATAGTTATGATGGATTTGGATAGTTTTGATTTCGAAATCATGCATGCATTTAGCAATTAGCGCATAAAAAGTATTTAAGCATAACGTGTTTAAAAGTTTGGAGAGTGAAATCATGCCCATACCTCAAAATATTGATTGTACAGCTACAAGTAAACATCGAACGGAGATTCACGCTATACACTGGTTAAAGCAATCTCATTTTGCACCTATACTTTGCGTCTCTCTGTCATCTATTGATAATTACAGGAAATACAATGGGGTACGGCATCTATTCCGGATGCGCCGGCTCACCCGGAGTTACACTATATAAACGCATAATATGCAAAACTTTATGTTACAGAATTCTGGACAATGTAGACGTCCTAAGCGTGATGTTTCGTTGAATTTTGTGCACATAAACTGGCGATATCAGTATTAAAAAATCGAACAAATCATCGATTTGTAGCATTCCATTTTGAGTAATTTTGTCCGAAAACTAACACACTGTAAAAAATGACCAATGTTCCTTATTTAATGAAAATGTACTATAACCACGAACGAAAATATAATATAATCTTCTGAGTTATCCAAAATACCGAATAGCGTGTTCCAATGTCTTTTGAATCCCCAGAAACCAATACATTTCCAAAATTTAAAGAATTATTTATAAAACCAAATTATTTTCAGCTGTCCGTATTTTTCAGAAACGTTTCCGAAGGGTTTTTATAATATATTAATTAGTGTACTCAGGCGGGAATACCTGTTTTTCGAATGCTAGCAATTCTCAAGTAAACATTTTCATGCTCAAAAAATGTTTAACAGACAAACATGCAAAATTAACAGCGTTAACAATAACATTAAAATTAAGATTATTTTTTTACTCTTTCATGTATAAATTAACTTATGCGGCGGAAAACGTGTACTTGAGAATGGATGACATTCGAAAAAGAGGTATTCAAGGCTGAGGACACTAATTAATTTCTATCTCTATAAAACAATAGATGTCTGTCTGCCTGCCCGCGGATTTCACCGTAATTATAGCACCTAGGACTCTAAAATTTTTGTCATGTGTAGATGTTGTCACCGGACAGAATACCTAGCGGCCGGATTTTTAAATTTTAATTTAGATTTTTTTAAAAATTAAAACGTGTATATGGAATTTTGGGTTCGAGGTTATTTCAAGAAGCGACAGCAAACGTGCATATGACATTCTGGTTTGAGGCTATTTACTACTCTCCGCCAATGAGAGCAGGCGAAAGGTCTGTCAATAGCCACAACATTCACTGCTCGGAGCTTTTAGCTTGGCTAACAGGGGCAAACAGCAGTTTTTACTGTTGAGCTTTAGTTTTCTATTTTTAAACATTTTTCTATTGTAAAATATATTGTTTACTAATTAAAATTCCCGTAAGTTAGTTTCTTTAGTTTCTGTTCCTTTTTATATATTTATTTTAAATTTCCGTAAGTTAGTTTATTTACTTTCTGTTAAGTGAAGTGTAAGATGAAATAGGCCTATACCCAGTGACAGAACTATCTTCGTGTGTCTGCAACGCTAATAATATATCAAAAATAGTTTGAAATATGCAATATATATCATATTAAGTTCCCGTTAGTTAGTTCTGTCAGTAGGGTTTAGGCCTATTTCATCTTGCACTTCACTGAACAGAAAGTATATCTTCATGTATCTGCAATGCTTATAATATTTAAAAAATGGTCTGAAATACGCAATATATATTGCTTATATGTATTGCGTAATATATTACGCAATATATATAAAATTTTTGAGTATTTATAAATTGTTATTTACAATCTTTCTTCCTATTACTGTTTTTGACTGTATTTTTAGTTAGTTTGTTTCATTTTTTAACATTTTTAGTCGCACAAGAATCAAATGATTTTTTTGAACTTTACTCTCTATCAAATGAAAATATTCAGTAAATAATTTGGGTTCTTGGGCGGTTAGGAATCCATTGTGATTTATTTTGTACCTCATACTTACAAATTAAATATTTTTGATGGAAACAAACATCTTACATTAAATTTTTGAGTACTTATTTATTGTTTATATTTTTTTTCCTGTAATTGTTTTGGACTACATTTTTAGTTCCCAAGAATGGTGAATTCATAACATGCGATAAATTATTAAAATGTATGTTCTCATTAAGATTTGTTATTGAACTCCATTTAAGAACCATTTTTAACTCCATTTAAGAAGTTTCATTTAAATTACTTTTTTAGTCGCCCAGGAATCTAATGTTTTTCTTGAATTTTTCTTTCTATAAAATGAAAACATACAGTGTAATTATTAAATTGTTTTGATGAACTGATTATAAATTCCAAGTCCGTGAAATATTTATGATGTGCATTTTGTGACATGAGTTTCATAAGAATCACTCACATATAGGACAAAATTAGCACTCACCAATCTGCGAGTAATACTGAAAATTTGTCGATTGACTGTTTTGCTACCACTGGCCATCTTAATAGTCACACTCGCCAATTGCGATGATTGATTGAAAAAAGATTTTTTTTCCTTGCTGTCGTTTGATGATTTTCAAAACCATTTGGTACATTTCACAATTACCCCCCCCCCCCAAAAAAAAAAAAATAAATAAATAAATAAATAATTTGACGAATTGTGATTTTATTTTAAAGCTATTTGCCGATATTTGCATTTTTTTCCCCCGAGACCATTTGATGAATTTTGAGATTTTTCAACTATTGATTGATGAATTTTGTGATTTTACCGCTATCAATTGATGAATTTTGCTATTTTTGCACTTTCAATTGCTGAATTTTGTGATTTTTCCGCTATCATTTGATGGATTTTGTTATTTTTCTGCTATTGGTTGATAATTTTCGTGATTTATCGACTCTCGATTAACGAATTTCAAGATTTTTTCCCCATGAACGTTCAACAAATCGCACATTGTCTTTCCGCTGACGTTCGAATTGTGCACTTCATTTCCACTGTCGTTCGACGAATTTTGCAATTCTGTTCTGCAATTATTGCACGAATTTCACAATTTTTCTCCCGTGATCATTTAACGAATTTTGAGATTATTTTTCTGAGACTATAGGTATGACGGATTTCTCGATTTTTTTATTTTTATTTTTTTTTTTTCACGACAGTTTGACAAAATTATTTTTTTCCCTGCAATTATTTTGCGAAATTTGCTATATTTTTCGAGATTGACAAATTCTGCTATTTATTTCCACGATTCCTTGACAAAATTGGTTTTCTTTTTTTGCAGTCATTTCATGAATTTCATGAATTTTCCTCAACTGACAAATTTTGCGATTTATTAACCGAGACAATTTTCTGATTTATTTTCTGTGACCGTTTGAGATTTGACGAATGTCACATTTTTTTCCCGACACTATTTTATTAATTCCGCTATTTATTCATCAATCGCTTCACAATTTTTGCAATATTTTACATTATATCGTTTTGACAACAGTTGCATTAGTTTTATTTTTAAAGTTACTCTTTTAGTTTCAGGAAATTCTTACAACACCTGTCAAACTTTTCATATGGCAACACCACGCAAGAAAAAATGTCTACAAAACATAAATAAAGAAAGAAGAAACAGTAGAGCCAATGAATCCCAAGAACAACGTTAGGCAAGACTTGCTGCAGATGCTGTTAGGAGAGCCAGCCAATCTGAAGACCAACGTAAAGCAAGACTTGCTGCAGATACTGTTAGGACAGCCAGCCAATCTAAAAAACTATGTGAAGCAAGACTTGCTACTGATACTGTTAGGAGATCAACAGCCAGGGGCAGAGAATGTGAAGAAAGCCACCGGCGAAGAATACTTGGTGATTGGGTCGATAAAGCAAATTTGGCATTTGCATATGATGAGACAATTCACTACAATGAAGATCCACAGGAACAATACCTGTTGTTAATGCAGGCAAATTTTTTTAAAACACCTAAAAGAAAGGCTTTTGTTTTATGGCTAAAACATAAAATAAATATTTGCTTCTAAACGCAATTGCCTTTCTTTTAGCCAGTCCTAAGCCTGGATAAAAGCTTGAAGGAAAAAATAATGCCATTTGGCTTTTCATAAAAAAACTCTGAGGAATTCCAGGTTTGCTTACAGTAACATATGGGATTCTACATGGCACGCCCAGTGTATCCTGTGTCTATGGCAGTGGGGCCTCTAACATTACTTTCGTTTAAAATTAAAAAAATCATTTAACTCTGATTTCAGGTACGTTTAAGGTTGTTGACACGGGCAACGCCGGGCGGGTAAGCTAGTACACTATAAAAGCCCTTCGGAAACATTTCTGAAACATACTGGTAGCTAAAAATAATTTGTTTTTGTGAATTATTCTTTAAATTTTGGAAATGTTTGGGTTTCTGGGGATTCAAAAGACAATGTAACATACTATTTGAAATTTCGGATAACTCAGAAGATTATATTATATTTTCGTTCGTGGTTATAGTATATTTTCATAAAATAAGAACATTGGTCATTTTTTACAGTGCAGTAGCATGAGTATAGAACTTCATAAGAAATTTCATTCTAATCTACACAGTTGCTCTTTAGTTAGAGCGCTCATGTCGCATACATACAGACAAACACATATATTCACGGACATACACTTTCATAAACAGTCAAATCGTGTTCAGGACATTTCAAAACGTAAAAATCCGTCTAAAACCGGAAGTCAATTTTTTTCACGAATCCAATACTTTTTTTAGATAGCAGAAAGTAAGAATAAAGTGTAATCATGCATCCAAAATTTATTGTGTTTGCCTTCTGTAAAACATTTGGTGAACGTTACTCCATAAACCTGGAGGCAGCATTGCTGCCTCCAGTCTTACGGTGGTATTTAACTGAACTAACTGGTGTAACATTACACATGTTACACCAGTTATATCAGTTAAATAACAGCGTAAGACTGGAGGCAGCAAAACTGCCTCCAGTTTTATGGAGTAACGTTACACAAATGTTTTACAGTGTGCGGTTCAATCTGTACGAGCTGATTGAATTGTGTCCGAAAATTTGGTAGAACACTGTCAGTGTAGGCCAACGTCCTGGGTTCAAAACCGGTCTGGGCACTTTTTGATGCAGTTCTAAAAGTCAGAAATTCATATGGATAAGTAAATATGCATTTTTGCTGTATTCTTTACATGTGTCATAATATTTTATATGTTTTCAAAGCCGCTTTACAGTTTTCCAATACTAAATAACTTTTAATGTTTTATAGTTGTTAACCTTATAGAACACACTTGTAAGAGAAACATGCAAAAAATTTTCAAAATTTTCAAAATTGTAGGGGAAGTAGAAATTTAAAAATTACTTAAAATTGAAAAAAAAAACTTAGTCTTTTCAAATTTGAACAGAAAAAATAATGTTTGTCTTGATTAAATCATTTTCTTTCATAAAATAGTTTAATAGTATCACAAAAACGTATAAATATCTGAAATTTAAAAAGTCAAAACTGAGTCCTGTTAAAATCATATTTATTGCCTAAAAACTTAGTTATTCCGAATAAGTATATTATGTATAATATAATTTTACATCATTGAAATGTTAAGATAGGTGTTCATTCTTAGGAATATCAAAGCATTAGAAGAGTAGAAAATGTCACATTCAATAATCAGATTTAACTTATTAAGACGAAGGTCGTCACTAAACGTTAAATTCATCAAACAGGATCCTGCAATAAACATTATTTCTTTACGGATATATTTAAAATATGAACTTTTTATATAACCTTCTATGTTAAGCTCCCGCAATTTCCGCTGGCTATTAAGTTTGGCTTTGACGATTCACACTAAACTCGCGGGCTGAAAATTACCACAGCAAACTATTGGGCTTAATATTTTGTCTATTACTATATCCTATTACAGTCGTCATGATAGGTTTATACTAATCTGTTGTTAAACTTTTACCTTTTACTAATCTTAAATATTAGCAAAAAATAATATGTTCAAAAAATTATCTCAAGTAATTAATAAAATTGTTTATACATATATAATGGGTTTTAGGAGTAAGACCAAATATATTTTATATCTATTCTTTATTTATTTCTAATATATATATTTATTCAAGCTATTCTGCTTTATGATATCTGATCCAATAATTGTGATAGATTTAAATGTATTTCAATATTTTCACATTAGTAAGTATTTTTGCTTCATAATTAACTGAAGAATTTTTTTTGGAACCTGTAGTATTAACTTATAAACATGTCAGTCTTTTAAATGACATGGATTCAAGCAGATTTAAGAAGTATTCTAATAAATACACTAACAAACAAATTGCGTAATTATAATGGGTGCATATGTTTTGGCTTTGTTTTATGATAACGCTTAATTTGTTTATATTTAAGCTAACAATAGTGTGTTGAACCAACTATTTCAAGTAATTACCATAATTTTATAAATATCAATCTTGTATTAGCTTAAAGCCCAAAAAATATTTATATCTAGTGCCTTAATATTTTTATTGGTAAAATATTCAATCATGTTATTCTGCTTTATATTACAACATCTGATGCAGTAATTTCGATGAATTAAATGTTGAAAAAATATGAAAGAATATTCCTATTTTCATAGGATTCAATATCCGAAGCTTTTATCTAATCACAATTTAAAAGCAAAACTTCCCATACTCATGGTTATTCTTCATTATTTACGTTGAAAATCTCAAAAGTTATATTTTCACGAGTAAACAAAGACAGATTATACTAACACTGAAAATGATGCGGTGAATCCTTATTAGTATACTTCTTTAGGGAAAATACCTAATTCTGATTTCTGAATTAATGATTTATTCTGAAATTATAAATTATAGCGGTATGTTTTGAAATTTGGAAGACACTTGGATGTTTTTAAGTGCGAATGTATAATAAATAATGCTTCAGTTAACATTCCCGCTTCTTAGTTAATATGAATTATTTTTTAATGTAAATTAAATTCATGGGAATCTTATAAATTATCCATATTCAGTGTTTTCAAACTGTTCGGAGAAGTATTTTTTGATACATATTCTAAAACAATTATGTAACCCATATCTGTTTTCGTGTATGTATGAAGAAGTATTTCTCAGAACAGTTTGAAAACACTGAATATAGATATTTTATAAGATTATGATTCTAATGAAAGAAATTGTTATTTCATTTTATGCTAATTAAATTTTCCAGCAGTTATTTAATTATTAGTATTTAAGGACCATACTTAATGTACTTTTTCCTTATCTGAAAATAATCTGTTGGATAAAATTATCTCAAGGTAATTATCATAATAAATTATACGTATACTCTTTATTATGAATTTGACCAAAGAATATTAATATATTCTTAAAATTTTTAAAGATAAAATAATAACTTTCTCACCACCGTGAACTGATATATATTTTTACTATGCTGTAGGTTTCACTACAATAGAAGAAATATATAAATCAATATAACTCTACAGAAATAATGCAGTTTTAAAACGTAGAGTAATGATTAATTCTCTCAAGGATTGTCCTCATATAAGTAATTAAGTTTTTTACATAATATTATGAAAATTCCTCTTTTTATAGCAATTAGAAAAATTAAACAGAAAACAACATTACAAATTTGTTCTTTTGCTCGGCGGTCAGAAGGTTAATTCAAGAAATTCCCTTTAGGATACCTGATCATAATAATTATATTAGATTTAAGTGTAATGCAATATTTGGAATATAATGGAACACTTCAAAAAGAAAATTTATATTTTCATATGATTCTCAATTCCAAGCTATTACCTGATCGCAAATTAAAAGCAAAATTTTATATACTGAAGATTAATCTTCAGTATACTATGTATACTTCAGTAATGTTTGTATCAGTAATGTATACTTCAGTAATGTTTGTATACTTCAGTATACAAACATTAATTATGCTGACGTTTTCATTACTTATGCTTAACGTTTAGAATGAATGAGAAAACAATGGCAGATTATACTAAATTTGAAAAGGAGGGGAAGAAATCCTTATCAGTGTATATTCGGCTTAACGAAGTTCTTAATGACTTATTCTCGAAATTCTAAACTCTAGGGTTGTGTTGATTCCCGAAGACAAAGGATATTGTAATGACTTAAAATGTAAATATTTGAGGAATAATGCTCCAGAAAAAAGTACGTTTCACTATTAAAATGTACCACATTTAAATATTGTAACTTATAAACAGAATAAAGGAGTCGTTTAAATATTCATATTCGCTGTTTTAATGAGTTCTGAGAGTAATTTGTATGAAAAGTTAAATTTTTAGTTACTCCGTCATTTTCCATTTCTCATAACTTTTTCTCGTTTAATTACCTTTTCAGGCAGGGACTGTTTGATTTGTTTTTATATTTTTTTATCACTTTTAAATAGAAACACTTAATTAATTTAACTTAATTAGGAGGTAATTAGATTTATCTTTAATGGAATACTTCCAAAAGGAAGCAATACGCTGTAAATATTTTTAATATCTAAGAAAAGGAAAACCCAATGTTCGTGCAATATTGTGTCAATATTTGCTCATTAAAAAGTAAGTACACAATCATATATGTAAGGAATCGAAATTAAATTATCCATATAAATATTCAACAATCAAAGAAATGCACTGAGACATTTTCTTTTTATTTCGTTTCTGAGAATAATATTTCGCATCTAATGCTTCTTATTTGAAAAAGCTTCTTGAAAGTAATAATGTTCGTGCAACAGTCTCTTGAGAATTTCGGCCAGTTATTCGAGTTACTGAAGATCTACTTAAGAGCTTCTAAGCTTTTTGTTTGTTATATACAGTTGTACTTATTTCTTGACGAAATAAATTGCAAGATAAGAAAGGATACTCAAAGTATATTTTGATTTAACAAATGAAATTCATCTTAAATATATAACGTTCATATGGATATAAATTTTGCTCCATAAATGACACTATCGATTTGTCTTTTAAACAACTTCTTACACCTTTCGACAAAATTTTTGTCGTCCATATAAAAACTAGATATGATAAAACTTTGCTGCTGTGTTGTGATTTTTTTAAAAGAAATATATTTAAAAAACATTGTTGTCCATTTAGTGGACGGTCCTTTTGTGTTGCAATGATATTTAAAAAAAAAATGAAGTATTGATACATTGCAATTTTGACAATGCAAAATTATTATTGAAAAGAGATATGGTTGAAATACTTTTTTGCATGATGGAGGGAACATTAATTTTCTATTCAAATACAACCTAAAACATTCTATTGAACTTTGATCAATAGAGACCATAGTGAAAAAAAATTAGAATTGTTTTTTGCAGCTCTGATCAATATATGATCAATAGATTTTTATATATACTTCATAGCATTCTATAATTTATTTCAGTTAGAAAATTCACTCTTAGGAATTTTCGCCAATAGACGGAAATAAAATCGATTTTTTTTTTTTACAGCTCCGTATATTATCTAAATATTTTTGTAAACATATACATATTAAGTTAAAATTTAATTCATGTAAAAAAAATGTAAACGACAACATAAACGCACTTTCAGCAATTATCTATCCTAAGCGGCAATATATCTTGTTCTTTGCGTAGTCCTGTATATCAATTTATTTATATTCCAGAAATTTCTCTTAGTATACTAAATATTGTAAAACGGGAAAAAGCATAACACAATTGAAAACTACTCAAGCAATTCATTAACATATTCAGTAATTCTGACGAATTCGTCTGTGTAGTTTTGTATATAACTACCAGATTTTTACACACAACGTAATATGAAAAAATTAGTTTTTTAAAAAAGCAAACAAAAGTTGTAAATGCACTTACAGGAATTATCATTCATGCACAGTGCTGTAACCGGATTATTTTGTGTGACCCTATAAATTAACCATAAATGCTTTGCACTTCGTATTCTACAGAAAGTATGTTTTAGCGCATTTCATAAATGTATATCTATTTCATTATGTTTCAAACAGTTTAAAATCTTTCAAATGCACCGCAAACTATTTTTTCCATAGACCTTAATGTAACGGAATACGTTTGACAGTCTGGCGATAAACGTAATGTACACAGTTCTTTTCAGTAAGAAAATAACAATAACGCTAATAATGCTCATTAATGCATAAAAATTTGATTAGGTTTCAGACAGTGTAACAACATAAAAATAATTTTCATTTATTAAAAGATTCATATAAAACACAGAGCAGCAAATACACACTATAGCACAATGCCAGGGAAATAATGAAAAAATGATAATTATTCTATTACAAATAATTGCAAATAAAAACAATGTGGTACCAATAGACGGCTACTATTATTATTTTAATTTTTGGGAGGAATTAATCGTCCGAAAATAACTTCCAATTTCATTTACCATATTAATACACAAAATTGAAAATAATAACATATTCCTCCGTATATTTTATTTATACATATAGTTATCAAGAAGTTTCTAAGATTAGCTACAGAGTAATTAATTACAAATTTCAAAATGGGCCAAACATTAGGTTTTCCTTCCAAATTAAGTGTCAGTCAAAAGAGGGAAAAAAATAGTGTCTTAAAGCATTTTGAAATATTCTACTAATGCGACATGTTGATAATATAAGTTAAAGAAAATTTATAAAAATTGCTTACATTTCATATTTTACAAATAAATTGTCATTAACACAATGAGATGATTTATCATGTCCCTATGATTTTAGGAATGTCTATTTATTCTTGGGAATCATCATCATCGCGAATGTCAAAAAATTTATTATGAAGCATTTTTGAATAATTTATTTTTAATAAAGGAAACAGGCTTTATGCAACGGAAGCGAGACTTATTTGTTCTGGAGTTACTTTCATTATTTAAACTCCGCCATTAGTTTAACTACGCCATATTTTCCGAAAAATGATAATAATAATCTTAAATAATGTCTTCGTAAGACCTAATGGTACTCGTAAAGACTTTCATATTCACTATTAAAAAAATCTACGGAAGAAATCAGTAAAACTATATTGTTTTATGTTTTACATTTCAGAATTAGAAATTTATTATCTAGTAATACTTTTTCGTTTCATATACATAGTAAAAGAAAAAGTATATAGACAAAATATGAACTTAGTAAAGTTTCATTTGTACTTTTTATAGATTTTTGTCATTTTGAGAAGAAATAATAAATGTGAAAGATTTCTATTACTTATCATTTGATTATATTATTTTCCAAGATAATTCGGAATTACATCGTATTGCTTATTTACCTGATTTTGATACATGTTAGAATTTTTTATTCGAAAATAATATTATTAGATATATAAGCATACATAATTAAATATATAAGCAAAAGTATTTATATTAAAATGAGAGAAAAATACTCAATATCTTATATAATCTTATGCTTACTAACAACAATTATATGTATACTAGTTATATAACAACATTCCTCACATACTTTGTTTCTTGTACGTTAATCTTTAATATACTGTTTTTAACACCTATGAGTTGGGTTTATGTATCTGTCTATATGTCTGCCGTTTGTCTACCGTATTTTTGTTTGTCTGTCTGTATTTCCGTGTTCTATCTTGCGTAAATATATTGAGATTGTCATGCAATTGATATATGTTAAGGTTTACTATGGTATGTTCGGTATTGAAAATGAAGTATTTAGCACTTATAGTTTTTATAGGGACACTCTAAAGAATACCGTTACATTACGGTCTATGGTTAAAAATCATTTGCGGTTTATTTTACACAGTTTCAAACATATTTAAATTGATATATATCAATGAGGTGCACTGCAAGAAGATTATTATAGATTATGATGCGCATAGCACTTATAGTTCCTATTCAGGGACACTCAAAAGAATTCAGTTACATTACGATCTATGGAGAAAAATCATTTGCGGTTTATTTTAATAATGTTTCACTATTTCAAACATATTGAAATCTATATATATATGACAGAAGTGAATTACAAGAGACTTGCTATTGAATGTTGTGAATATAGAATTCCTAGTTCATTTACAGTGACACACAAAATGAATCGGTACTGTCTGTTAACAATAATTGCTCGAAGTGCATTTTCAGTCTCTGAAGGCGTTTTTAAATTTAACTCATTTTTTGTCGATTACTCGTTGTTTGTAAATTCTATAGATCATACACAAGATAGCACAAAATTTCTCCAGGATATTTCTGTTTATTGACGGAAATTCAGGAAGAGGAATTATACACTGTGCTATGCGCCTCGTAACTGAAATAAAATATATCATTCTATCTAGTATATATACAAATCTATAGATAGTATACCGGACTGCACAAAACAATTCGAATATTTTTCCGATAATTTTTGGTGATTCCTGAAATTGTGTTTTGAAATATGTTATGCTTTTTCCGATTTTCTTAATGAGATATCATCTTTCACCTTATTAAACGGTAAATATTTGTAAAATTATTTTGGAAGTGTTGTTAATTGTTACAAAATCTATGCTTGGCGCATGATTTTTCGTTCTTGCTAATATTATATTTAGATTTTAAAAGATATATAAATAATTTCACACATTAGTATTATGTTATCAATGATTTTTCTCCAGTATTTCATACAAAGTTAAATTTTGTCGTTCAGAAGATTTCCTTAAATGTTACCTTTCTTTTCTTTTTGCTGCGACATAATAAAATAGCTTGAATATCTAAATCAGATATGTCCAAGCTTATGGTTTCTTTGGCCCTCATATGAATGAAAAATAAATGTTTCGGGCTTTCGCGCTGATTATAGACTGTACAAACAGTACGCATACTAACAATAGTTGTGAAACAAAAACATTACACTGAATGTGTGATGTCCAGAATATAAATATACAAAAAAATATGTATGAAATATTACTTGATTAATTTTTAATTACTTTTAAATTTATTGAAAGAATCAAAAAGATTTTATCGCTGAAATATAAGATATTAAGTGTTAGATAGAAAGGTATCCTTGTAAATTAACATGCATTGTATACAGATTGTTGCCCATTTCGTTTTTAATGCGAAAATGCCGCCAAATTGCATGTGTTGTATGCGATATGGATATACAACGTCTTCATATATATGTGTACTACTAATTTACAGCCATTCTTTTTAATTATAATGATATTTTTAGCTGTAGCTAACAAGCATTCAAGAGTTTTTCCTGTTTCATACATGCTCTTTAAGAGCAGTTCGACAACAACAACATTGATCTAATTATTTTAACATTCATTGAATACGCCTTTATCCAAATCAGCATCTATAATAAACTCGTCCTTGCTAATAAATCCATTTTTCGACTGGCTTGTTGGGGGCGCATATTTTGAACCGGAGGACTAAACAGATCGGAACACCCTTTTAAATAGTTTAATCCAACCCACTACAAACATTGATGCCTTTGTTGGGATTCGTAGCCTAACTGCAAGATAAACAGGTGGGCAAGCACCAACTATGATTTACATCTAAATAATTCCTCTGACGAATACGTTTTATCAATAAAAATTGTTAATATTCACAAAAATACCTTAAAAAACGTTGGGGAATTTTTCGGAATTTTCTTTTACAAAGCTTAAAAAATCTCCACTATATCCTTCACAAAAATAGATTTTAATCTTAATTTTACTTTAAGAATCTCAGTTCAATTCAAAATGCCTAGTAAAATCAAAACAGTTCTCTAGAAAATTCTGAAGCATAAGGTACTGAAGTTTGAATACTTGGTACCAAAAAATATTTTCTGAATACTTCTGAATTATTGGTACCAAAAAATATTTTCTGAAAACTTCTGAATTATTGGTACTAAAAACTATTTTCTAAATACACCTTTATTTAGTTTTCGGATCATGTTTCAATAACGTAATTTAATTTTCGATAATAAAAGGCCTTAATATTGTTAATAAATTAGTATTATTTAAATATATACGAAGGTAAGTCAAAAATTATCCGCAATTTTGACATAACTCTTCTTTCATTGTTTACATGGGTCTCTGTCCTCGTTTATTGTATTGTTATGCCGTTGCGGTCATACTATGGAAGTTTGATCGTAAATAACCCATTTGTCTTCCTTTTGTTGCATATAGATCATGGCAGCTCCATTAGAGGTTTGCACCAAAGATGATCAACGAGCAGTGATCCGGAAAGTGTATCAGGTGCCGCAATCCATGTAAGACTTTCGGCACAATAGGGGAACAGAGTCTTGCCGCAAAGAAGTATCCACGAATTGTTTGAAAATTCAAAAATGGTCGCACAAATGTTATGCATGAGGAAGGAGCCAGACGACCGTGTATGGTCACAAATGATGACAGCATTCAGCGTGCACGTGACATGGTTCTGTTAGACAGTCGAATGACTATTGATGAAGTCCACTCAAAGAAACATTAAGAGCCGTCGATTCAGCTCGGACCAAGAAATGAAGGACGCGGTGCATGCGTGCCTCGCTGCTCAGCCAAAAACCTTCGTTTCTAAGGGCATCAGGAAGAACCAAGTGCGTGGAAAATGAAGGTGACTATGTTGAAAAATGATGTTAACGTTAGTTTCCTATTTGTATTGCAATAAAATGTATAACTACATTGCAGACAATTTTTTACTTACCCTCGTATATATTATTTATTGATTATATTTTATTGTTTTTTTTTTTTTTTAATTTCAATCTACATTTTTATCTTATACTCAGGTTACTTTATTCTGTAAACATAAGTATGAGATTTTGAATACAAATATTAGGTCAGAAGAAAACAAAATTATAATAATTGGATGTATGTGGAATAAACTTAAAAAAATCGCCTATATTTAAGTTCAGATTTCTTTTTGAAAATCAAAAACATAAAACAATCGATACATAGATACTCATAGAATCTAAAACTGCATTAAAAAAATACAGAAAATTAGATCAATTATCGTGGGACCTTTTGCATTTTGATTACATATTGTGAATATGAGAAAATACGATTTGAGTAAAATGAGTTTAATCATTTCATTTCACGCGAAATGAACCATATCTCATTTACTATTTATTAATTTGTAAAAAACAAATAGGCACAATTTTCGAGAGATATTAAGGTTTATTTTAGGATAAAAATCTAAAATTTGACATTTTGTCATTTTTTTGTCAAATTGAGAAGTACTGAGTCCTTTTAATCATCCCGTTTTCATGATAGTCTTCCTCACACACCCTTTCGGATTAGACGCATTACATACATTCCACAGAATGGTAGTTTATACATTCTCGGTATTTCTTATAAATATTTCTTTAATTTATCACGTGCAATACATGAAAGAAAACTGTTCTCCTGTGGACGCACGGAAATTGGAAAAATTTTTCATTTGAACAAATTAGTTTCACAGAAAATGATACTGTCATAATCTGGTGTTATTATTTTTAATAAGTTTATAAAATCCATAAACTTATAAAACTATATTAATATTTGATAAATTAAAAAATATATATATTTATAAGGGGTCATATATTTTGTAGAGCTGGGCCGCAAGTTGTCAGAGCACGCACCATGGGTTGGATAGCTCTGCTTTAAATGGTTTTGTCTCTCTATGGGTTGCTATAAATGGTTTGCGTTAAATGGTTTGCTCTAAATAGTTTGCTTTAACCATTTAAAGCCTTGCATTAAATGTTTTTTTTCTCTCAAATGGAAAATTTTTAACCTTTACTAATCCCCCTAAAATATTTATAAGGTGTCTCGTACTATGCATAGCTGGGCCACAAGTTGCCCGAGCACCGTAGGTTAGATAGTACTACTTTAAATGTTTCTTTTCTCTCAAATGAAAATTTTAGCCCTTATTAATAGCCCTTAAATATTTATAAGGGATCACGTATTTTGCAGTGATGTGCCACAAGTTACTGGAGCTCCATATGTAGGACAGCTCTGCTCTAAAAGTTTTTTTTTCTCTCAAATAGAAATATGTTTGAACCTTACTACTAGCCCTATCAAAATTTTTTTTTTCGAATGTACATTCTTTTACACGTAAAAAATAATCTAATGAGAGAGGAGAAATCTGGAAAATGGAGATATCAGAGTTTTATTGCATAGAGCGATCTGGAATTTAAAATATTTTTTGTATCTTGTCTCTGTCGATCTTTATTACGAGTCATTATATTGAGAAAATTATATTGTAAACTGCAGCCTTATAAACTGCAAATATTAAACTATATAACTGCATTACCTAAAACTATAACCTGATATAATTGTATAAATATTTGAAATAAAAAAAAAGTTTATGCAAAAGTGAATCCATATTTGCTATGCTCATCTGAGAAACAGTTTGCTTCTATAAAGTGTTCACAAATATAAGAGAAAACAATCTCGAATTCTTTTTTTCGAATTAGACGATCTAAACAATTAGCGTATTTTTCTTCTAAAAAGCGTATTTTGCTTTTTCTTTGAAGGTTAGTTCGGTATCTTTAAATGATTTCTAACTACCTAAACTAGTTAAAGAGATGAAGTCTTCACATTAGTATCGCTATCCATATCTGTGATTTTATATGATACACAATTTATACTATCGTGTATTCGAAAGTTAGCAAATCTCACAAGATTGTAACTGTAGGAAAGGTTACTTATAATTAAATGAAACTTCCAATTAATTTGTCTCAAAAGAGGGGTAGAATCAATTAAATAGCGCCTTGTCCTCAAACACAATTAAATATTCTTAAATAAACTATTTTAGTTTTAATCTTTTTCGCGCAAAAATGTTTTGCTGAATGATATGAAGAAATTTTTCGAGATGTTTACGCTAAATTTTACAGTACACCTCTCGCCGCAATCGAAAAAAATGATTTTTTCGAATAAAATTTTAAGTTTTAATTACAAGTTCTCTTATAAATAAAGAAATTTTCGATGAACCGTAAATACTAGTCACTGCGTAACCAATCTTTCAAAATTGCTGTCCCAACATTCGTTAAAAATTTACATTATAACAAATATGTAATTCATACGGAATCGTAGAGGTATTTTTACGGCATTTTTTGTGTTACACTGTTAAAATTTTGCAGCAAACTGTCCAGTCATTTGACCGTTTTTGTAGAAAACGATTACATAACCGTAATTTAACTATATTCTGATCATAAAATGAGCAATAATACGGTCAGAATATAGTTAAATTACGATTATGTAACCATTTTCTACAAAAACGGCCAAATGACTGGACAGTTTGCTGCAAATTTTTAACAGTGTATATATTGTTATATTATGTTATCATAAATGTCTTCTTAAAATATGGTGAGTGCCTTTTAATTTATATATAATTATCGGAATATTTTTATGCATTTAACTGTAGCTCTTCAAAGACTAACCGACAACTATACAGAAAGTTTAATTTAGTATTTAAAAATTATATAAAAATTAATACATTACTGACTTTTTTCTTGAGTTGTTGCATTCACTTTTATTAGTTTATCTCTCGGCATACCCCTATTTTAAAAATAAATAAAAATGCAAAAATGTCTTACCCATATGTACATTTATAGAGATATATTTTAGATACAGTCTATTTATATACCGTCTTCATATGGCGTATAATTTTATAAAAGGGAATCTACGATCTATGTTCGTGCATACACTGGATTGAGAGAATAAATGTGGTAACGAATACAAATACGTACGAACGTATACATGAACCATATATTCCTCAATTTGTAAGTGTACAGATAAGTAAATTAGATGTTAATCTAACATATATTTCATAAAATATTCCTGTAAATTTTCTAGCTCTTTACGGTATACAGAAGTACTAACCAAAAGGGATTTAAGAATATTATTGAGTATTTTTGCTTTAAAAAGTTTATCTTGGTGACCATTAAAGTAATAAAATTAACACTCACTCCAATAATATGCTTTTAACAATATATATTTTGGTATGATTCTTATACCTATATTATTGTAGTTTGAACGACAAAGAATTTAATACTTTTACAAAGTGAAATTAAAACAAAGAAATACAGAATTAATTCAAGTATAAAAATTATTTTAAAAAAATCAAGATATAATATAAAATATATTAAGAAATATTTGCAAGAATACCATTTATTAGAATCATTATTAATTATAATTTAATGCATATTTCATAAGAGAAATCATTTTCAAAATACTCTTTTAAAAATATAATTAAAAAAATATAAAACAACATTAAACGCAGTTTGGATAAAAATACATGCATTAAAAAAATTTCATTTAAGTAAATGAGATTAAAATAGGGCTAAAATTAAATTTAAATTCATAGCCGCAAACTTCTTACATCATTAAATTCAAATTACTGCTTTATCAAAAGTGACTACTGAATAAATAATCCATTAACACCATTAAATTTAAGGAAGAAACATGTGAAATTTAGTTGTCTTTTTTTGTATCTGTATTTATGGAATTTCTTTAAAAAATGCTTGTTTCATTAGATGTGAAAACATATATAGAAACACACTAAATAGTTTTCTTCTAATTTTAATGTTTCAGAGAAGACATGTTTATGTATAGTTAAATTAATCATAAATATGTTTTTTACGCTTCAGGACTGAATTACACTGTATAATTTTGAGTTGTGTTTTAAATTAAAATGATGCGTTAAAAAATTAATTCATTATCATTTTTGTCATAGGCATAAATGTTCTCAATGTATATTTTTAATATATTTTAATCTTCTTAATTTATAACAATTTATAGAAGTTCAAAATTAATTATTGATTTCCTGGTACACGTACACACTGACACGAGATAGAGTCAAATTATGTGAATTCCATCAATGGCCCAAATAATTTATATTTTAGAAAATTTATCGATATTTTTAATATCCAAGTACGATTATAAGTTTTATACCATTATGGCATTAACTTATCACTTAATATTGTGAGAATCTACTGGAATTATAAGCTAAATATACGATATATGCTAGAGCGTGTAGAATGTAGATATCAGTAAGATAAAATTTAACAAAAAAAAAAAAAAAATCTTAGAGTCAAAAACTCAAGGTGTACCTTGTTTGAAACTTTAAATTTGATACATATTATACTTCTAATTTACACGAATACTCTTTATTCATCTCTTTTTAAAATCTAATTTTAAGACATTGAAATAATGTGGAAAACTGCAATCCAAATTTCTTCATGCTTGTGGAATATTTGCACAAGTAATAAAAAAATAGAATGCATGTTATAATGACCCTAGACATGAGTGGTATGAAACTTATTTAAAATATAATTTAAAGTGAATGAAAAGAAAGGGTTAATCATCCTTTTAAACATATTTGTCTGAAGCTATTAGACTAGAAACTTTTAAAAGAGTATACAAGTAATTTTTAAAAAGTAAATTGTTACAAATATTCAAATTCAAATTTTAATTAAGTGAAATAAGCAGAAACATTTCTTAAATCATGATTAGTGTAAAATAATACGGGATAAAAACATTTAGAACATTGACGTGCATTATGAACGAATTTTAGAAGTTTCGAAATTTAAAGAGGTGAAAAAGGTGACTGTTTCTAAAATTATACATTCCCTAAGATGTTTCCGAAAAGTTAGTACTACAAACTTTAAATAGGCTACTTTGAAATTTCTAGATGATTGCTAGCAAAACCTTTTTAATTACAGTTTTTTAAACGGAAATGTAAATTAAAATGAGTATTTTTTCTTAAAACGAGAGTTTTCAAAAGATCTGAACAAGATTTTAGCAAACGTTTTTGGAAAGCGAGATAATAAGCATACACCAACAAATGTCATAATTGTTGGAGCAAAGCTCTGGCTTCCCGTGTATAATTACAGGGGAAGCCAGTACGATAAATCAATACGATATCGCCCAAAATATTAGTCGGATTTACACCAAAATTGAGATGGAAGTCTATAATGCTAAAATCTCGCCGGGGACCGAAAATAATAAAAAATTGCTAACCCCATATATATCCCTATATATAACCCTAACAATTTTCGATTTTCACATACAGATAACAATTCCATTGTTTGAATTATTACTTAAAACATTAGCTCCATTGTTGTAACTTTTGCATTTTAACCTCATTGTTGTCTGCATAGTTAGATGAATTTGAAATGCATGTATGTATTCGCCACTGCCAACGGATTTAAACAAAAGAAAATCGAGAAAAATATAATGTCATGCAGGTATTAATTATATGTATGTGTACATGGTTCTCACAGGCTTTAGACTAATATTAGCAATTTAGGTAATCATTAATGATTTAAAATAAACTCATTTTTTTTCTTTAAATTCTCTAACAGCCAATGTTTGATTAGGTTCAAAATTTGTCGGCAAAGTCCGATTTTAGAAAAATTAGTCAATGTTTTGAAAGTGCTACTTTATTTCAAGCTGAATTAAATGTTTATATGATTTTCAAAAATTGTTTAAAGTAAATCTTTCTGTCTTCAACTTCCTTCAAAAAATTCTATTACAAATATCGGGATTTTAATCTCCATAACATTCCAGTCAATCTCCAGTCTGTCTTTTATGTACAGTTCATATATAATATAAGGCATATAGAAGTGTATGAAATACATTTACATACGCATCATTATGACGTCAGTATAAACAGGATACTTTTTGTCGCCAAATTTAGCGATATATCGTCAAATGTCGACATATCACTCTAGCTAATATTTTTCATTGAGTTAAAAGTTTAGTGTGAGCAGTCATATATTAATATTTTTTGACATATTATTTAATTGATATAACATACGAGTGTTAAATAAAGTTCTAATAGTTTTGCCACAGCACAATTAATCAAACTCACAAAACGGGGTGATTTAACTCTTTGCTTTCATTATTTTTAAAGTTTATTGTAAATTAGAATCTGTTTATTTGCATTTAATTCATACAATGCAGCATTAAAATTGGGATTAACAAGCATTTTATATAGGTACGGATTACATTGTTCTGTTATACATTACACTGGTACTGAAAAATATACTATCTAAGACCCAGGACTCCGGTGTCCTGGCTTACCACAGGCTGTTTGGTTTAATTTGATGATAACCATGGACCATTTTTAACTGAAAGATTTTTTCCCTATTACATCTCGTTCTAAATATTTAAAATAATAATAATAATTAAAAAAAACTCATTGAAAACATAATATATATATATATATATATTTAATATTGTCTGTTAGTTTTAGGAGACTCAATGCTCAGACATTTCGGCCAAACGGATGCTAGTAATTAAATAAAATAATGAATAATGTGATTGACAGCTGTGAAAAGGTAGATTCTACAAACACAAATTAACGCATCGCATAATATTTAATCACTAAATCACTTTAGAAAACAGAATCATTTCTATCTGAATAGGATATTTGTCTTGAAGATGTATGTGTAAAAATAATGAGTGAGGTATCTTATATTGAAATCTCACTGAGAAAAGTAAAACTTTCAAATCTGAGTAAATCGATGATTTCATTTTGTTAAGAAACTTTTTGTTTCAAATATGACGACCCAATTTTTTCAATTCTGAAATACACGAAATACTCAAAAAATTGAAACATGGACATACTCAAAAATGAGCACTTAGAGGTCAGTTCATATTAATTTTTGAAACATGGACACACTCAAAAATGATTAGGGTTAGTTCATAGTCATTTTTGAAACATGGACATTAGGGTGGAACGAAAATAATGGTTAATCATTTTTTTCACATAGAAATTTGCTATAGTCGGCAAAAGTTGCCTTTTGGGTTTAGAATGAAGAATATGAAATTTTGTTGCTGCACTAAAATAATTTCAGGTGCCGGAAAGGGTTTCAAAATTCACGTTTCTGTGAAAAGACGATGAAATTTGCATTTTTTTAAAGTTTATTTCCTTGATCATTAAACTAATATAACAGAATATTTAAAATCTGATACTTTTCCAGAAAACCTACACTTTCTATGTATTACTAATTGTTAGATGCCATCACAGAAAAAATGATTTTGTGGAATTTAGCAATTTTCATAATATTATTTTTTATTAATTTTACAGCAACATATTCTTATAGTACTACATTGAAATGAAAGAAATGCAATTTGTAACTATCGTAACTTAGTTAAACAAATCACACTTATTTAGAAAAACCTTAAAACAGTGAAACCCTTGATTAATGGACACTTATGGGACAAAAAAAACGGCTGAAAAAATGAGGTGACAGCAGGGGAGAGGTTGTCAGTTATAATGAGAGGTTAATTTTAGCTGGGAAATTTTAATTTGGCCACAAGAGAGGGTTCGCCGTATATAAAGGTGTCCATTAAGAGAGGTTTGACTGTATAATGATTTTAAAGGCAAAACGTTATTTTTAAGAAACATTATTTTTTTTCAATAGTTCATTGTAACCACACATGGTATATAATAATCACACTGACACATTAAGTTGTTCGTTTTTTTTTTTTAATTTTGGCATTATCTTTTGAAAATGTATTTTGGTTTTTATCAATGCATCTCTTGCAGAAGTGCTACAAACGGACAAGGATGACTCGGTAACTAATTTAACAATTCTTTCAACTGCTTGTGTGTGACATGGAGAAAAATTGAAGTCAATACGTTGACTTTCATGATAACATTCTTTTGCTTGCCTTAATTACTGCTTTATTTTGTCATCGGAAATATGTATCGTCATAGGAGATTCTGTTACTTTAACATTGAATCATATGAATATAATCCGATACATCAAAGTTCATACAGGAATTAAAAAAAATATGATGCCAACTTCATTTCCAGACCCTTCTTCTTCAATCCGTGATGCAAAATCTCTTACAGGACTTCTATCACCTGATAGCATACAAAGGAGGACATTTCTTTGACAGATTGGACCAATTACATTTTAAGAGTCTAATTGAGGTAACATAAATAACTGACAAGTTTTCTCAAGTGCTTAGATCCATAGATTCAAGATGGTTTCAAATTTATGTTAAAACAAACAGTTGCATATACTTTCAAAATCTACTCACTCAGTATTTGTAGATTTTGTGATGGATATTCTGTTCCCACATACCAGAGAAGTATTCTGTTTGCTAAGGTAATCCATTGTGAATGACACTTTTTCTTCTATCTTCATAGACAAATCAAAAAGGCAACTTCAAACGGAGATTGTGTTATACATTTCTAACAAATATGTTTGATCCATACTAAAATTATCCTTAATTATTAGCAATGGAATGTTATTTTAAATAGGTGATAATTCAATCACTGGAAGGAGTCACACTTTTCTATTTGTTTCATTATTTTCCCTCCAAATTCAATTCGATCTTTAGTTTTTACATCTGATGACGTACGGGCAGTTTATTTGCATTAAATAGTCAAATCAAGTACTGCAGTGGCTTTCATAATTCTTTTTACAATAAAGAAATCGAATCGCACCATTATTCAATCCAGTTTTCGGGGCAGTTCCATCATATCTAATTGTAGTAAGTTTCAGTATTGGATGTTGCCATTGAAAAATGTCATTATCCTGCCTTTTATAACTTTTCCATTGCCAGAAATCGGTATTACGTGTCCTAAAAACTTTTATCCAGGCTCTGCAACACATGATATATGTTTTTCGATAACAGTTATTTTGCAATACTTAGCTCCTTTCCTATCTTGCACAGTAGTCTTGTATTTTATAACATAAAAAACAATTATATTCTGTAACTAGTATTACATTTTCTTGTACATATCTTTTTCGGTTCTTTATTCTTTCTCGTCTATTTTTTATTCTGTCTATTGCTGTACTTCATTCTTCATCACTTAATCAATCAGACCTGTTAAAATTGTTTAAACATTAAACCTTAAAATTGTTTAAACAAAAAAAGTATTTATTATCATTTTAAATATTCTACTTAAAAAAAAAAAAACATATTTTTTAATAGGTTTTCTATAAATCTCAGAATATTCTCTTTTATATTAATTGCAAATGTCATTTCCTAGATTATTAATACATTTAAAGGAAATAATTAAACAATTTGTATCTCTAATAAACTGAAACAAACTATATAACAAAATATCAAAGCTATACAAATAGTTTATTCAAATGTTCAAATTTAAATTACAATTTAACACAGTTTCCGTAAGACACCACTCATAAGAGATTATGATAAAATTTTTTATACGTGCTCGTATGTATTATCATTTTAACTATATGATAGGATAAAAACCGTCTCCCCTGTACAATATATTTAATTTCAGTTTTTACAAATACTTTATTTCAAATGACGTCAACCATTTATTATCTCGAAATAATAGTTTTTATAGCGCTTTTTGAAATATAAGTTATAAAAATGTAAATGTTCATCTGTTTTCTAATATAAATAGTTGTTTTTCAAAATTATTTGCTTTTATACACAAACGGCGAAAGTCATTTCCTAGCTGATTAATATATTTATAGCAAATATAAGATAATATAAGAAAATATATTTTATGGGTATAACTAAAATGAACAAAATAAAAAAATGAAAGGAAAACAATTTTATCTAAAGTTTTCAAAGCACGCAACAAGAAAAATGCATTTGTAGCTTCATCATCACATTCCCTGAGGAAATTTCTCAATAGAAACCACTGAGTTTATACTTTGTATGAACCTAGTAATTCAAGAAAGATATTTTGCAAAAAAAAATAAACATGGAGAAATGATATTTGTTATATTCAGTGGAAAAAGAAACACGGCTTATATTTTATATGCATAAACTTTTGCTTTATAGAAACCCGCCGCCAGATTTGGAACATTATTATATTATTTGTTTAAAAATAATATTATTAAAAAAATGAATCATTTTTTTAATTAAAATGTCATTCAACTGCACTTGAATTTTCCAGAACAAATATTTTAAATACAGTAGACTTTCGTTATATCGCGCCTCTTCATATTCTTCCTTGAAATATGTAACATGTGTTTGTTTATCCCCGAAATATAAATTACTGTTAGGTAACTTAAAGTATGTGTCACTATAAAAAGTGTCGTTTTCTATCTTTAATTTTGTTAAGAGAAACCTAATAAATATTTCAGTTATACTTTGAAGACAATTGTAACTTGTATATTATTTTCAATTTTTTTAATACGTTTGGTTATATCATACTTTCGGATGTACCATTATTTTTTTTTTTTTTGTCTTCGGACATATTAGATATAACCAAGGGCTACTGTGTTTCTTTTATATATATACAATGGATACAGGATTGTCAAAAAGTTAAATTTATATCGTTAGACATGCATTTTACCATTATAATTTGGACTAGGCATTCTGGAATATTAATATGCAGACATGTACGATCAAATATAAAGGGCATAGAGATAGATTTTTATTTAAAAAGAAAAATTTAACCGCACGATTCATATTACTAGTTATAAAGGTAAAAACTTGACTAAATCGAAATAAATCGGCTATATGACGTTTATTTAGAAACTTGTATAAAAAATGCTGTCAGGGGAATTCCCCACATTAAAATTTCTCAAAATTATCTTTTGTACGTAATAACAGAGCACTGTATTTGGAAATATATGTTTCCTTTATCATGTATATCTGCTTTGTAAAGGTCTTCTAAAACTAAAAGGAAAGTAGAAAATTGAACAGTCGAAAATTAATAATTTTAAAACATCGAGTAACTTTACGTCAATATGTATGTATATATATCTATGTATGTATATATCGTATATACAGCTTGTCCACGTATAACCTGACCGACCTTTATTTTCGCAACCGTTGATCCTAGATGCATACTTCCAATTACAAAAATGATTTAAATAAAGTAAAGAATTATTTTTTAAAGCGATTTGGGTCAGGAAAAACATTTATTAAGAAATTACGAAATTTAAATTTTTATACGGTCCCCCGGTCCTATAAGTGATATTTAGTAAAAATTTACTATGACACTAACAAGTAAGATAAAAAAAGTCCCATTTATCTACGATTTAAACTGACCGATAGATAGCTGTTTAAAGTTGGTGTATATTTTTTTGTTGCGAAATAGGAGTCATTCACAAATGTAGTAGAAATATAAATAATCGTCAGATATACCAAAAAAATAGTTGAGAGCAAAATTAACATTGCAATCTAATATAAATGTGAAATTTATAATCATTCTGACATATTAATGCAAAATATACAATTTGTACTGAACTAATTGTAGGAAGTAAGAGGATAAAAATAACATAATTTTTGTTAAATAAAAGGATGAAAAACAACAGCCTCAATTACGATTTTAAAATGCTGTTAGATTACACTGTCTTTCAAATTTTGGGTTGTGCCATGTTTTTTAGATATTGAAAATTGATTATAATGTATTTTTTTAGCTCTGAATCCGAAAATGATCTTCATTTTAAATCATAACGTCAGGATTTTTCTCAAATCGAAAATCCCCCCTCCCCTCCCCTCCCAACCTCATCGGACCTCGGAGCTATTTAGTTGTAAAACACCCAGTATAAGCCAAAAAATTGAATAAATTATTGAACTAAATTAAATTAAACTGAATAAAAAAGTCTTACATCTATTTTATAGTATCAGATTTTTCGCTATTTTTTTACCTTGAAATTTACGATTTGCAAAAAATCTTGACATGATGGTTAAAAGTGAAGGTAATTTTTTTATTTAGCGTTAAAAAATACATAAAACGTAATTATAAAAGTTAAAAAACACAACCATCGCAGGTTCATGTTATCTAATCTAAAACTTTTTCTTAAACTTGTTGACGGTAATCTATCCGAATTTTTTCGTGTTATCCTCTAATATGAGAATTATTAAGATGGTAAGCGTCGAAAATCATAATAATATTACATTGTCATCGGATTTAAGTCAGTGTGTAAAATTTAACTTCGATCGGACATTTGAAAGTGAGTTAAAGTTCTAGTACAAATTTTAAACTAGAAAAACGATTCGTTGCAAGTTAAATAAAACCTTATGAAAATAATATAATTTTTGTTAAAATAAATCATAGCCTCAAATCCTTACAAAATAAAACATATGATAAAACACAATTATTTTAATTAATCTAAAATTTAACTAATAAAATTTAAGTCAATCGTAATAATTGTACGAATTTTTTCAAAGCGCAGATACCTTGAAATAAGTTTAAGTACTTTATATACGACCCCTGAAAGCACGGCCAAAATCATCTGTTTTGAGATGCAAAAAAAGTGGTATAAGTCATGCATTTCAAAGTTTCATAATTTGGTCAATTTTAGATGAGTAGGACTTTTTTTTATCTTCTTGTTAGTGTCACAGTAAATTTTTGTATATATATATCGTATGTATTTTCTAACATACATACATAATTACATATATGTATAATGTATATACACACATACACTACATGTGTATATACATAAATTGGATTTTTATTTTAATTCTTTTAGATATTCATGTACAAAAATATAACATATATATGCAGTTTTATTATGTCTCAAAAAAGGATTAAGTAATTTATTAATTATAACAAATTTGAACATGTAAATAGTGAAAGGCTTTTTGAGGTACATCGTAATAATTTGAAGCAGTATTTTTTAAAACATGTGGATCATTGTCTAGAGATATCTCTGAGCGAACCCAACTTTTAAGAATGTTCAAATAAGGGAAACTCTTAAGATCTCAAACCAATTAACGACAGCTAAAATAGAATGAAGATTGAAATTTAACATATATTTGTTTCAACTTTCAACCATAATAAGATTACTAAAGTTTGAAGCAATTGTATAAATCTTTAAGAATAAAATAAACTCTTTAAATATTGTCCTTCTCTTTGAAACACCAGTTTCTTTTTATTACTATATATTCTAAATTTAAATAACATATGCGATTAATATTACCAATAATTTCGACATAAATGTCACGTATTCATTTATAAATTTTTACAAAGCATAACTAAAAATAACCAGAACCTTATTCCTAGCAGATTACGAACTAAACGGTCATATACTCTTAATGCTTTTCATTTTACTCTAATTTGATATTCTGTAAAACATTATGAGACTGAATCGAAAGGAACCGAAGAAAAAAACATTTTTATCCATATTTCCCTCTTACCAGGTACATCATCTACTGTAATTTAATTGTTAGTGTATCGAAAATGTAACTCTTATAATCCACATTCCCACCACATGACGTGATGAATTAATCTCCGCAAAGTCAATATGTTGCATTTTGTGACAAATAATTAAAACAATGACAAATATTTTATCTTCCTCTTGAACCTATCCTGAAATTAATGCTTAGATGTTTATGAAGTAAAAATCTGTCTCAAGAAAAATTTTCTCGTCAGACACTCTTTTCTGGATTGGAACAGTTAGCATGTTTTTTCGTTGGAGCTATCTTAACCAAATTATATGTTATTGCTTTTGTATAGCATAGTATTTTTAAACCGTTTCACTAATAGAACGTGTTAAATAGTATTAAAAATATATATACAAGTATTCAAATTAGTAACCGTACAAATGAATAAAAAATGAATATGTAATTGAATAAAAATAACATTTTAAGAGACAAAATGATTTTTCTTCTAAAACGTATGGACTATAATTCTACTAAATTACTAGGACACTAACCAGCATAGCCTGTGGTAACATCGGAGGCCTTCGGATAATTTAAAGAAAAATAGAATATCCTTAAATATATGCAAAAATTTTGACATACATGCATAAATTTTTCACAATATTTACATTTGGAAGTAATTGGTAATAATACAGTGGATCGTTCTTAAAGCATTGCGTACATTAGGGTGAAACGTACATTAGTGTGAAACGTACATTAGGGAGAAACGTACATTAGGGTTTTTTCACGTAGAAATTTGCTATAGTTCGCAAAAGTTGCCTTTTGGGATTAGAATGAAGAATATAACATTTTGCTGTACTAAAATATTTTCAGGTGCCGCAAAGGCCTTCAAAATTGACGTTTCTAAAAAAAACGATAAAATTTGCATTAAAAAATTATGTTCTTGATCTTTAATATAATATACATATATTTTGTAAACAGAATATTCAAAATATGATACTTTTGCAGAAAACATACACATTCTATGTATTACTAATTTTTAGATGCCATTGCAAATAAAATGATTTTGTAGAATTTAGCGATTTTCACCATATTAATTTTTATGAATTTTACAGTAACATATTCTTATAGCACTACATTGAAATTAAAGAAATGCAATTTTTAATTATGGTACTTTAGTTAAACAGATCACACTTATTTAGGAAAAACAGTAAAAGATTAAAACCCCTGATTAACGGACATTTACTGGACCAAAAAAATGTCTGAATAAGTGAGTTGACTGCAGGAGAGGGGTTGCTAGTTACAACGAGAGGTTAATTTTAGATGGAAAATTTTAATGTGGCCACAAGAGAGGGGTGTCCGTTAAGAGAAGTTTGACTGTATAATGTTTCTAAAGGCAAAACGTTATTTTTAAGAAACATTATTTTTTTCAAAAGCCCATAGTAATCACACTGATACATGGGATTGTTTTTCTGTGTCAAATTTTGGCATTATCTTTTGAAAATGTGTTTTGGTTTTCATCAATGCATCACTTTCAGAAATACTACAAACGGACAAGGATGACTCGGTAACTTATTTAACAATCCTTTCAACTGCTTGTGTGTGACAAGAGAAAAAATTGAAGCCAACACGTTGACTTTCATGATCAGATATTTTTGCTTGCTTTATTTACTACTTTACTTTGTCATCAGAAATATGCATCGTCATAGGAGGTTCTATTACTTTAACATATGGTATTGAATCATATCAATATAATCCGTGACATCAAAGTTTATAAAAGAATTAAATTTTTCTGAGGCCAACTTCATTTCTAGCCCCTGCTTTTACAATTCGGCGTAATTCAAACGCTCTTACATGACTTCTATCACCTGATAGCATACAAAGGATGACATTTTCATATGTAGCAAAGTATGCCTTTCTTTGACTGATTGGATCAATTACATTTTTAAGAGTCTAATTGAGGTAATGTAAATAACTGATAAGTTTTCACAAGTGCTTCTATCCATAGATGCAAGATGGTTTCAACTTTATGTTAAACCAAACAGTTGCACATACTTTCAAAATGTACTTAGTCAGTATTCAGAGATTTTGCAATGGGTATTCTGTTTCCACATACAAGCGAAGCATTCTGTTTGCTCAGGTAGCCATCGCAAATGACAAAGTTATTCTGCTTTCTTCGTAGACAAATCAGAAGAAATTCCAACGGAGATTGTGTTACACTTTTCTAACAAACATTTTTGGTGCATACTAAAGTTATCCTTAATTTATAGCAATGGAATGTTATTCTCAATAGATGAAAACGCAATCACTGGAAGTTCATAACACTTTTCAAGTTGTTTCCTTATTTTACCTCCAAATTCATCGGAGCTTTGTTTTTCTACTAGGAATCAAAATAGATGACGTTTATTTTCATGAAATAGGTAAATCAAGCACTGCAGTGGCTTTCATAATTATTTTTCCATTAAAGCAATCGCTCCATTATTCGCTTCCAAAATCCCCATAAAAGTAACATTAAAAAAATAAGGAAGAATATTTAATGCATTTCGTTGCTTGTAGTAGCATTGGCAGTTTAGTTTCCTTTTAAATATTTTAAGAGTTTCTCTTTATGGCACTAAGCTGCGCTTAGTATTTATTACTTATTTATTCCGTATATAATGTTTCTTTTTCGTTTTTTTTCAAATAAATTGTTAATGTTAAAATCTTTTCTTAAGATAATGAATATTATGTGAAAGTGTTCTCCGTGCAATTATGCAGACGTTTTACAAAATTGTGATAGTAGATAAGAAAATGTTGCTCTTCTGTGAAATTATATATTGCCATAGAGTTTGTTTTCAAAGTCATTCGCATCTATAATTTCTTTAAAATTTTACACAGATGCACAGTGTTATTTGAAACGCCGCGAACTACTAAAAAAAATAAGGCGACTACTGAAAAAGCCAACTACTAAAAAAATTAAGCGACAAAGTTGATTATTGTTTTCTATCCACAAAAAAGTAGTCGCTCTTTTGAAAAAAAAACACCCAGATTATGGAAAGAAATCGTTGTTGAAGCGTAAAAGTTAGCGAACTTATAATTTTCTTTTTTCTTATAACTTTTTTTTTAATAATTTATTACAGCTGCTAAATACCATTATGTTTTTTGTTCTTTGCAACTTTTCAACAAATATCTTTTAGTAGCCGCAGTTTTTAGATTAGTAGCCGCACTTTTTACATTTTATCGATTGCATTTTATGTATTCCATTTTCTTTTCCCATTATATAGAATTACACATTTGTAATATCGTTAAATAAATTATATTTCTGTAGTATCAATAGATAAATAATTTCATACTTAGTAACAATTTACGGTATTATATTTTAATACCCATTTTTTACCAGTCAGTTACAATTATTTCATCATCATTAGTTATATGTTCATTGCATATTGTTAGCTAAATTGTTGTATGATATACATACTTTAATATTTACTCAATTGTAGCGGGTCTCCTTTAAGAATTTATCAACAAAAGCCCTTTAGATATATCCTTTCTCATTCTTGAAATATTTTTAATGATAAAATTTCAAGTAATTTGTATTTTTTTATCATTTGTATTATTTTGTAAAACATTTTGGATAACTTTTTCTCATGTATATGTAATATTATTTAAAGCATGTAAAATATATATTATGAAAACACGATATTATAAATTATTAAGTACGAACGTGATCCAGATGTTTAATTTATCTCTACTATTTTAATGTATCCAGCGCTTATATGCAGGTATTCATTAGTTATTCACAGAAGAAACGGCATGATAAATATCATGTTTGTAATTCAATCCTACCTGTAGCGTTATACAAATAAGTATAACATATGTAACAAGAGAGATAAAGTTAATCAATGATTACACCTGTAGAGAGATTTAATCAAGAATATGGCTGATGTAAACAAAACATTAACATTCCATGAACGCTATTTGAAATTATTTATATGTTTTTGTAATATAAGTGTTTGATAATTCATAGGCATAAATAGCAAACTCATCCCCAGAAGTTTAATTATCAAAAATACATTCAAGTGGAATATGCTAATATTGCTTATTATATCTGCATAATTAAAAGTAATTTCATGCAATTGTTTAACTCGTTTAATACATTTAAGTAAAATGTTTACTAAGCAGTTTTCTTTTGTAGATTTTGTGTAAATTCATGCATGAAAACTAAACAATAATTCCAATTATTTTCGTTACAAGAATATTTATTGGTATATATATTTTTGGATTTTCAGCTACATTGTCAATGTAGGAAACAGGTGTTCTTTTGAAACCGTATTTTGTAATTATTTTTTATTTAGAAAATAACACTTACGTGAAAGACAACGGGTAACTAGGGAACTGTCATCACGTACGATTATTTTTTTCTTAATTGAATACACCACAAAATCAACTAAGATACTAAGGATATCAGTAAATGAGTTTAGGAATATTTAAAAAATATGCACTTGTATGTTTGTAACATTATAAAGTCTCTCGGAACTCAAAAGATTATCTCAGATTTAAATTCAGTATATTTGTTTTCAGTTGGAAACGATTATTTACCGCCTCAAATGCCAAAATTTCAAAGGCCATAATATAAAGTTTTTGTATGTTTTTCAGTAAAATAAATAAATGTGTATGAAATGACTGTAGAACATGTAGGTATGCATTTTGTGGGCTGAAATATTCCACAAAGTCATCTTTCTTTGTACTTTTATTCTTCTAATAATATTTCATTATTAATAAGCATTCATAATTTTGTCCTGTAGTATTAAATAAATTTAATGGGTTTGAATTAAATACTTTCAACAATATGTAGGTTTTAACTACCAATTAAACATAGAGAAATAAACAAGCTATATCATTGTGAGTTCGGAAAATAAATACTTAATAAGCATCGATGCAACATTGTTGAACTTTTAAATAAATACTTAATAAGCATCGATGCAACATCGTTGAACTTTTAAATAAATTCAACTCAGATGTTCATAAATTATAGCACTAAATATAAACAAGTTCCTTCACATTTTAATGTTTACAAGATGGATTTGAAAATTTTATTCCATATTATATTTATTAAAAATCTACTTGGAAAGTAATTAGTCAGTATCATAACAAGATAGACGATAAATATGAACCCAATGTTTATTTAACAATTGTATTAACCGTTCTTTTATTTGTTATATAATTCCTAATTAATAATAGTGAATGACATCGGTATTCAATATTATTTAGAAAACATTGCATTTAGAGATGATGCTTTTTTTCTAAATGGAACATTAATGTAACATCAATTATAATCGTGTTGCTAAAGAAACTAAACTATCTCAAATGTAAAATTCAAATTTTTCTTCAAAATCAGAAATATTGTGAAATCGCGTACTTTCACATAAAATAAGCGCTCAACAACATAAATTGGTAAACCACTTCAGAAATCATGATGCTGCTCTCCATCCCACAATACATAAAATATCTGTTAAAAAATTACATATCTGGAAGACATATATGTATTAACCAATATACTGAATAGTAATGGTTAGAACATTCAAATAATGTTTTCAGAGCACATAATTTATTTTCTTTTTCAGATACAAATTAAAATAGGTATATATTTAAGGAGATGAATGCTTTGGCTTATGCGAATAAATTTATAAATATTGTCGAGGTATATAGTACAAATTAAATGGAGAATACTGCAAAATATATTAATATTTTCTGATCGATTTGCAATCACTTAAATCTTCGTATCTCAACGAAAAAACAAACGTGATGTTTTTTGGTCAGAACTTGCAAATTATCAGCAAACCCATTTTCAAAATAAATCAAAAGAGTATTGAAATCACCAAGAAAATCAAATATCTTGTTGTGGTACTTGACTCCAAATGTAAATGCGCGCCTTTGAGAATCGAGAAAATAAAAATTCCTGAACTTTGTATCAACTTTCAGAAAGTTCCAATTTTTTAACGGGGATGTAACATCATTTATATTAATACCAGACAACTCTGGGGTGCTAAAATAAATAAGATATGGTTTTGGGTTTGGTATTCAGATCCTAACTCCTATGGCATAATGCAATTAAAATCCGTACAAAGGATAGCTTTATTAAAAGTTATCAAATATATTGCGGCATCTCAGCATATGCTTTGTGTATCCTCATCAGTGTACCACCAATTAAAATTCTTCTAAATAAAAACCTTATAATCGATGATTTTATACTGGATGCAGGAAACACCTTACTAAAATATCAATAATATAATTTGCCACTTTACAACCAAATAAACAATTTGATTATGTATCCCGTTAGTCTAGACAAGGAATATGTTAAATTTGGAATACAAAATATACCTTCCGATAAAGGTCCTGCATCAGCTTTTACTGTTCGACAAAATAACATAGTTGTACATCATATGTCAGTGTGCCTATACCATCAAAATCAGTTAATCAGACTGAACTAAATGCAGTTTCACATGCAATAAATTGAGACTTCATTCGCAACAAGCTAATTCTGGGTTATATCCTCATTATCCACAACAGCTTCTCAAAATTTTTACTTAAAACCCAACACGAAATAGTCCACTCTGCAACTGTCAAACGGAACAAACATTCATTATTTTTATGTAAAGTCGCAAATGATGACAATTGTATTCAATATAAAACTTACACTAAAAAAAACTGTTAAAAAAGTTCTTTTTTTTTAAATCAACAAATTATGCAAAAGTAACAGAAAATTATAATATACTAAAAAATATATTTTTATATAAAAAATAAGAATTAAACTCAATTCCAAAGTTAATATATTTTTTATAAATGCCATCTTATCTGATATTGCAATTATAATTATACTTGAATATCCTTTTTAATAATCCTACATAATTGTATTCGTTCCGTATTTATAATGTAATTGTAATATAAAAAATTCTATCTTGGAACACAGCACAAATTTCTATAAACATACTATTGATCGTATGACGTATATGTACGTCATCTGATACGGAAATTAATGACCGTGCACAAGAGTATATTTACTCAAGAATTTAACTCCTTCGCGGCGAATTTTAATTCTACTTTTCTTATTTTTTAGCATCACTTTTCCGTAAAGAAATTTTTGTATTAACTAATTGTTTCAATTCTGTGATTAGATAAAGCGAAATTTTATTCGTGATAATACTAGTGTCCAAATTCAAGCATGTTGTGCAGACATGTCGCTCGATATTTTTACGTACAGCTCCTCACGAAGGGATTAAGATACACTGTAAAAAATGACCAATGTTTCTTATTTTATGAAAATATACTATAACCACGAACGAAAATATAATATAATCTTCTGAGTTATCCGAAATTCCGAATAGCGTGTTCCATTGTCTTTTGAATCTCCAGAAACCAATACATTTCCAAAATTTAAAGAATTATTTATAAAAACAAGGTATTTTTAGCTGCCTGTATTTTTCAGAAACGTTTCCGAAGGGTTTTTATAGTGTATTAATGAGTGTCCTCAGCCTGGAATACCTGTTTTTCGAATTCTATCCATTCTCAAGTAAACATTTTCATGCTCAAAAAAAATGTTTAACAGACAAACATGCAAAATTAACAGCGTTAACAATAACATTAAAATTAAGATTATTTCTTTACTCTTTCATGTATAAATTAACTTTTGCGGCTGAAAACGTGTCTTTGAGAATTGATGACATTCGAAAAACACGTAATCCAGGCTGAAGAAACTAATTAATACACTATAAAAACCCTTCGGAAACGTTTCTGAAAAACACGGGCTGCTAAAAATAATTTGGTTTTATAAATTAGTCTTTAAATTTTGGAAATGTATTAGTTTCTGGGGATTCAAAAGACAATGTAACATGCTATTTGAAATTTCGGATAACTCAGAAGATTATATTATATTTTCGTTCGTGGTTATAGTATATTTTCATAAAATAAGAAACATTGTTCATTTTTTACAGTGTAGTATCTGTCAACCAGTTGATTGACAATGTTTCGTTTTTGCTTTTTCAAATTGGGAAAAGCTAATTTCGAATATCTTATAATTTTATATAAACCTTGTATTCATTCAAAAAAATTTAGTTTTAACATATATTATGTGCCCAATCATTATAGTTCTTTATAATTCTTTAAGTTTAATATTAACATTCTGTAAGAAATTTCATTAATGTGCATTTTATAGGTAATGCACTGCACATTATAGGTAGAAATATGTACTATTTCGTATATTACAAATATTTTTTCAGTCAAATTTAACATTGAAATAAGTATTAAAAATTTTTACGCATTGTCTTATTCGTGTATTGCTTTATAATATTTGTTTTACACTTTGTAATATTATACAATTATAACTTAAAAAGATTTAAAGAAAATAGAAATTCGTGGTGTCCTCCCCCAGCGAGATTTCTGGGTTTACTCTGGATTTCTTTCTTTGCTGGAGGATAAAAGTTTTACTCTTTTTTGCGTTTAGTGCCTATAATTCTGGTTGGCTATCCACGAGTGGGTGATTCTGTAATTTTTGTAATTTCTATAAACGGCTTTGGTGATTTTTAACCTTTATAGAACAGCTGAAAACTTTTTAATTCGTCAAAATATGCATTGTATTTACAAATTTATTCAAGGCTCACGGGATTATGTCATATTGTACTCGTCGCTCTTTAGCAATGACAACCACTTTTCACCCAAAATTTATTTTAGAAGAATTTATATATTTTCTTAATTAAATATTTCATTTTCATTTTCTGATTTTTAATCACAGGACACCATTAACAAATATTAAAGCGTGCTCTTAAAAACTCATAACTAACATCGTGTGACTTATTTTTAGGAAAACTGCATGCACTAATAAGGTGAAAAAATGAATTATTAATAAGGGAGCATTTATATGAAAAATTTCTTTTATAACATGATTTTATACAGTAAAACTAAAAATTGCAGTCCGGTGTCATTTTAAATAACCCCTTGTTAATTGTATTCGTTTATTTTCAAATAATTTGAGTACAGTAAATTATTTTAATTTCTTTTAAGTATATTTCATTTTCATTTCCTGATTTTTAATCACAGGACACCATTAACAAATATTAAAGCGTGCTCTTAAAAACTCATAACTAACATCGTGTGACTTATTTTCAGAAAAACTGCATGCACTAATAAGGTGAAAAAAGAATTATTAATAAGAGAGCATTTATATGAAATATTTCTTTTATAACATGATTTTATACAGTAAAACTAAAAATTACAGTCCGTTATCATTTTAAATAACCCCTTGTTAATTGTATTCATGTTTTTTTTTCAAATAATTTGAGTACAGTACATTATTTTAATTTCTTTTAAGTATAAGCAATGGCAATGGTAAGATAGACAATCATAGATCCTTTACACAGCAAATAATTTATTGAAAAATAATCAAAGTATACTTTATTTCGGTGCCAGAAAAGATGAGACAAAATAATAACATTTTAAGTCCAGAGAATGCAAGTATTTCTTTCAAACATTTAAATATTATATAGTACAATAAAATTATGTATAAAATGTAATAGAACTAAATCTAAAAACATCTATTTAATAAGTAATGTCTAATACTTATTTAATGTAGTGCAACATTTTAAATTCATTAGTTAAAAATACATCAAAACAAAAGTTTACCTTAATGATATATCAAAATCGATTATAAAATAGTCAGTTAAACTTTAGAAGCATATTTTACAAATCGCAATTTATGTTTAAGATATTATGAAATTAAGTGTTCAGTTGACAGCGTATAGATAAACTTTAACAAGTCTTAGACTAATTCGGTTAATTTATAGTATCCAAATACAACTTTTTTTGTTCTTCATTAGTTTTTTGCGTTTGAAAGTAATTTATTTTAATGTAAAATACGCGTTCGGTAAAATTTATCTTATTTTCCCTGAAATATTATTTTTCGTCGAAAGGAAGAAAAGAAACAATGAAAAATGGCTCTATATGTTAAACACAGAAACATAACATTAAACATATAAATCAAGTGTAAATTGCATATTTTATAATTTAAAAAAAAGTACATATATTATATCTAATGCTATAGTGCTAATGATAAATGATGTTGAATTTTTCTTGTATCTGAGTTTCAGAAATAATATATTGTTGAAAAAAACAAGTACACTGAGAAATTGTAGTTCCTTACAAGCATATATTATTTTTTAATGAAAACATACATATTTAATAAGAACTGTTTAATATTAAAAAACGCGTTCATGGATTTCCAAATATAAAATAAAGCATTATAAATCTTGCAAATATAAAAATTTAAAATAATGGCTGAACAAAACACGGTGATTGTTTAATTTTTTTGTTTCCTTAAAGTAATGTTTTAAGGAATTTAGAAATAAATGTTTAAGTAGAATATATACGTTACATAGAACAATATTCATCATAATCTTAAAATTATTTGAAATATAATTTAATGTTTAATTTTTTTAATTGAAATAAATCATACATTTCATGTAATGCTTTTGTTTGATTTAAAAGAATCTTGTAAATTGAATCTTAGAATTATAGAATCTATCTTAAATATTAGAATTTGTAAATTTTCGTTTATGTAACTATAAATACGGTATCTTTATTTTCAGGCCCTTTACAGTCCTTTAAAAATTTTAGTTATAGTATTTGCAATACACCGAATATTTATTTTTAGATGATTTACAAATATATTTTACTATTAAACCACTGAAACAGCAATAATTATTTTAAAATAATAGAACAGTTTAACAAAAATTTTCATATAATGTTTTGGCTCATTGCAACTCTTCAACAAATATTCTTTAATAGCCGCAATTTTTACATTTTATTGTTTCCATTTTATCTATTCCATTTTCGTTTTACATATTTTTTCATGTTTTATTTTTTTCTTTACATTTTTACTATTTATTTCTAACAGATTGAACGGACGTACTATTTTGATTTTTATATATATATTCAAGTTAGGTGCAGAGTGTGTACAATTATTTGAAATTCCAAGGAGTATACCACCACTTTTTACGATTAGAAATCTATGCCTTATGTAACAGCAGAATTTGTTATTATTATCTGTGATAAAAAAAGGTGAGACTGTAAATATTTAAGCTGAACATACATGATACATCGAACAATATTTATAAAATTATTTGACAGATAATTTAATGTATCATATCATATATTCTAATACGAGCAAATCTTGTGTGTGGTTATACATATATATGCAAATTTTATCTTAAAAACGGCACTTTGACGAAATTTTGTATCTTACAGTTTTGGAGCACCAGAAAACCATTGGGCTAGGTCACGTGTTCGAGAAAATTCGATTAATGGGCCATTTTGGGTGACCATGGGTCAGAGTCCAGCTAATTCTATCTAAAAAACGGTTTAAACGATTTTGATTAAATTTTGTATCTTACCATTTTCGGGGACGAGACTATTGGGCTGGGTCACATGTTCGAGAACTTTCGATTAGTGGGTCATTTTTGGGTTAACCCGGGTCAAGTTAATTTTATCTAAAAAACGGCTCTAACGATTTTGATTAAATTTTGTATCCTACGAGTTTCGGGCACGACAAAATCATTGCAATAGGTCACATGTCCGAGAAAATTCAATTAGTGGGTCATTTTAGGGTCACTGTGGGTCAATCTAATTTTATCTAAAAAATGGCTCAGACTATTTACACTAAATTTTGCATGCTATGGTTTTCGGGCACGAGAAGACTGTTGGACTAGGTCACGTGTTCGAGAAAATTCGATTAGTGGGTCATTTTGGTCATGGGTCATTATGGGTCAAGCTATTTTATCTTAAAACTGTTCAGACTATTTAGACTAAATTTTGCCTCATGTGGTTTTTGGCCACGAAAAGACTGTTAGGCAAGGTCACATGCTTGAGAAAATTTTATTAGTGTGTCAGTTTGGTCATGCGTGAGGATATTTGAACTCAAAGCTAATTTTGACCAAGCATAGCTCGGTCTTCCCTGCTCGTTTAATCATTATTTTTTATTCGAATAAGTCATGTATTTCCTGTAATGTTTTTTTTTTATTTAAAATAATCTTGTATAATTTAAGTAGTAAATTTTTCTTTATGTAACCATAAACACGGTATCTTTATTTTCAGGCTTTTTCCATTCCTTTAAATGTTTTAGTTATATTTTCAATACACTGAATATTTACTTTTAGATGATTTCCAAAAATACGCTACTATTAAACCACTGAAACAGCTAAATATTTTTAAAAATAATAGAAGAGTTTCACAAAAAATTTTCATATAAAATTCCGTATATGAACATTAAATGCCGGTTTATTAATTTTTTGTACAATTAAATGATAATGTAAGCTACAAATGCATGAAACTCTATTTTCACAGGAATATATATTTTTTTTAATTACATATTTTAAGCAGAATTAAAAATAAGAGGACCTTGTGATGCAGAATGTGCCGGTGCTACAAAATGACCTATATTTTACCCCACCCAGTGTGGAATACTGTTATTCAAACCGGACATGGTACCATCTTACCATTTTTTTCCGAACACTCATCTTTGCCGGATTTAATCATTATAAAAATACTAGAACCTGCAAAAAAGGTTGCTGTTGCGTTTACCGCTGCTTCCATGGTCTTTGATTTATTTGTAATCGTTTTGATTTGCGCCTTGCGCAGACGACAGTTTTTGTTTTTGTTGACAAACGATTTGTTAGAATTCTATAAGAACCTGAATGTTACTATGATATGTTAATATATTTATGATTGATACATTTTCTTGAATACACTCAAGCAAATTAATCCAAGAATAACAACAAGGGAGGTAAGATTGATTACAAATTTCTTACATAGTATTGCTGATATATTTTTAAAGGAATGAATACTGATATTAAAATGTCAGTATATTGATATTGAAAATAAAATTTACATTAAGTTCAAAATTCAATAGTTGCTATATGAAAGGATTGGTTTTGTTAATCTGCGAGATTCGCCAATGCACCCACTTCGAAAACAAATAACTTAAGATGTACCTTGTGATGCTCCTCTTCTATTACGTCGAACGAAAAAATGCAAAATATATTTTGGAACTAATACAAATAGTAAATTATTTCAAAATGTATGTTTTTCGTTTCGCTAATTCTTTTATTATACACACTTTTTTATCAATGACTTTAAAAGTAGGAAATATTTTTTTTTCTATTAAAAATAAATGCTAGATTAAATCAGCAGTCATTAAAGAGTAAGGCGCTGATAAAAATGCTCTAAGATTGGAATTTTAATCACATTCATAATATACCTATAATATAAAGCGAAAACATGTCCGTCATCAACGCATGACGCCATTTCGACGGTGGCAACAGCCTCAGTAAAAAAAATTGTTTTCCATGGAAACGCTTTAATTTATTTATAAATATTACACAATTTTAGATTTTACTCAGTCGGATAGGGGAAAAAATGTACTTTCAAATTCAGTTTGTTTGAAAACTGTATCTCACTTTTTTAAAAATTGTTTTTAAAAAGAATTTCAAGCATGATATTTTCTATCGCATGTTGCCGAGGCTACCCAAAAAGACAGGCTACCGCGGTGCATTCCACTTATCTTTTTTTACAGACCTCTAGAGTGACGCAATGCTCTTTTCGTACACCTGCATTGGTGGATTCGAGCATCACGTGACTACAGCAGTCTGTAAAAAAAGGTACGCGTACAGCACCGTGGTAGGCTTTCTTTTTCGTTAGCCTCGGCATGCTGCTTGATGACGTAAGATTAAAACAATATAAATTGCTCTTAATTGCTACAAACGGCTCTTAAAACAATATAAATTGTTTCTAATTTCTCTCCAGCTAATATGCCATAATGAAATTTAAACATCATCAATAAATAAATAAATAAAATAGAAAAAAAATAAGAGCTATATAATCGAAGTGCGTATTTTACATTGCACTGCGTAGTGATACATAAATGAATCAGTTAAAATTTAACCTTTGATAATTGTATCAGTGTTCAGCTACTGGTTCATCTATTACAAGCTAGTGTTCAACTACTGGCTAACACTATATTTGAATGTATGTATATATAATATGTTTGCTTTATGTAATCACTAATTTATATGATTTGATAAGGCGAAGAAATAAAATTCGAAATTTGTCGTATAAAAACCCAAATTTCAGTATAAATAATACATTTCAAAATAAAAATTCGTGCAGTGTAATGTTAAACGCTGAAAAAAACATAATAAAATAGGCTGCGGTAGAAGATAGCGTATTTTTTCTTCTCTTTCTCTCTCTATATATATATCCTCGGCCATTAACCCCTGATATGTGTTTAACACAAAAACATAACTTTTAAAAGATTTCAAAATTTTATTTAAAAACATAATTGTAATTTTTCATATAAAAATAATTTTGTTGTTGTTAGCCTGTAATCTAAAAGAATATATTAAATTAAAAAAATCTATTATACTTTTAAATTAAAACTGGTTTTCAACTATGTTTTGTATACCTCTCTGTATGTTCTGTAACGTGGTGTATCGGTTTTGTACCATGGTTTTTAATTTTAATGAATATTTATGTATTTTTTCTTGTGTTTTTCATCGTGGCTTAATTGTTTACAGTGCCTCCCGCTTTCATAATTTTTTTTGAAATCCAGATTTTTGACATGAAGATTATTTTTTTTATTATAAATACTTTATAAGAGCGTATATTTTTAAAAATTATTAATCTTATTTTATGTTGTACATTTTAATGTTTTATATATCTCATAATTCATTGATAAAAACTTTTATCGAAATCAATATTTCATTGAATAATTTCATCATGTATTTCTTTAAAAAGTGAAAGTCATGGATGTATTTTATTGTGTAAATACACGCATTCATTTCTAAGTCACCCACAATTTTAAAAGTTTGTTTTTATTTTTGAAGTAAAATTGATGGATGCATTATATTGTTGAAATGAATACATCTATAGTTGCGTCATTGTCTTTGCTCTGTTTTAATCTTTTTACGTTTTTGAATTGAATTATTAGGATTTAATTTATTTAAAACTAATGGAATATTCTATTATTAATTGTGAAAAAATAATACTATATTGTATTGTCATTCGGTACGCACGATTGTACATAAACTCAGAACTCTAAGCACATTGGGAAAACTGTTAAAAAACAATTACACAATCCCATCTTTATGTACATGTACTCAATTCAGTTAAATAAAAGCGTATTAAATGATACTAAACAAAGAATAGTTGAAATAATATTTTAACAAAACAAAAACTCTGCAAAATATTTTTGATTAATTTCCAATGGGATTGTGTTTATATGGGTATATAGATAAGAAAGCCCATAAACATAAAAAAAATATTTCAGTTATATAAAAATAAAAATCCATATTTTGAAAATTATATTTCAACCGAGTTCATAATTTTTTCTTTTAAATATACTTAAAATTATATTTTGAACTTTAACCTTTAAACGATATTTTAGAGAAATTTAATAAAATTACTATCAGAGGATAATAAGAATGCATCTACAGATTTTAAATTAATATTCACTGTATTTCTCGTGACTTTTCTTTTATTAAATTAACGACAGAAATTTCAATATTTCAATTTCAATATTCCATCTCTTCCATTAAAAATAAATCTTATGAATATTACTTTCTTAATTAACTTTAGAGGAAAGAAATAAAGAACGTGACATTCGAGTTAATAATTTTCAAAATTTAATTCTCAAAAAGAATATTGAAATGTACCTTTTTATTATTGTACAAGTTATTATACATTTAGTATAGATAAATATGTGAGCTTTTTAAAGATAATCAAGTACTTTAATATTCTGGAAACAAATGAGGGTATTTTTCTACCATAAGAATAGGATTCAAAATTAAGTTTAAAGGTTTTAAAAAGTGATATTTTCATAGATATCCATTTGATAAAAAATATATAATTAAGTGTTTCTTTTAAAAGGATGTTTTTATAAATGGGTTTTTGGGATGATAAAACTAATTACAATTGTTTTTAGATGATCTTTACACAGGAACATTTTAACATTCGTTAATATTTTATTTGGTATAAATAAAGGTAGGAACTTAATTAAAATTATAAAGTACTTTTAATATTAGTGAAACAAATTTAAAATTATTTATTTAAAATGCTTAAAAGTGGCCTTTTAATACAGATCCAATCGTTAAAAAGTAGATAACAGAAGTTTAAATTTTAAAATATGTTTTTACAAATAAATTTTATAGCATTTAAAATTATTTTCAATATTATTACAAGATCTTTAGAAAAAGCCAGTTTAATATTCAATAGTATTAATTTTTAATAGATTAATTTATTATAGTTAAACCATAATCAAGTGTTTTTAATATTAACCCTCTAAGCGTTTTGCCCGTATTTTTCCGTTTCCCAAAATCAACTTAAATCGGCTCTAGATACAAATATATTTTTTTAAATTTTATTTTAAGATATATGTAAAATAAAGAGATATGAAACATAATTTTAGAAACAAACGGGGAAAGAAAATTTAAATTATTTTAAGTTTTACAAATATTTTTATGAAAATGCAGGAAAGCCCTCAAGACGCTCAGAGGGTTAAACCAAAAATGCTTGTCTTTTTCTACCAAAGCAATGATATTATAAATTATATTATAATTTTTAAGAAGAGTCCCATTTCACAGATAACCATTTAATTAAAAACATTGATAAATTGATTTTGTGGGAGTTAAAAATATTTGTAACTGTTTTTACATGATCTTTACAAAGAAGCATTTTAATATTCATTAGTATTCATTGGGTGCAGAAAAAAGTAGAAAATGGTTTAAGCATATGATATAAAGTACTTTTAATATTCGGGAAAAATTGCTCATTTTTTTTCTAAACAAGAAATCGCATTTAAAATTATAAATTTATCTTTTTAAAAAGTGGCCTTTTAATCCACTCGATTAAAAAAAATTAAAGAAAAGTTTGCATTTAAAAATATGTTTTTATCAATTGACTTTCTTTCAGTTAAAAGTATTTGTAAATGTTGTTACTCGATCTTTAGAAGAGGCAGTTTAACATCCATTAATATGAATTTATTATACAGAAAATAATTTATTATAGATAAACAATAGTCAAACATTTTTAATATTATGGTAAAAATTGCTGGTCGTTTATTACTAAAGCAATGCGATTTTAAAATATGTTATAGGTTTTAAGAAATAGCCCATTGCACAAACAGCTATTTGATATAAAAAAACAGATAACAAAAGTTTACATTTAAAAGAATGCTTTATAGATAGCTTTTCTGGCAGTTAAAAGTATTTTTGCATGCTAATAGACATTCTTTTAAGAGAAGCGTATTAATATTCAGTAACTTTCATTTGGTACAGGTAGAGATAAGAGTTTCTTTAACATATTAAAGATCTTTTTATATTCGGGAAACAAACGTCAGTTTTTTTTTCTCTAAAGTACATTGAGGTTTAAATATTTTAGAACATTTAAAAATGGTCTTCTATATATGAAGGGTGTAGATGCAAAATTCACACTCTCCACTTAACCTAGTTTTTAGAAAAATGCAAAAAAACTGATAATTATTAACAAACATGATATATTTGCACATTTTTTGTGATATATGTGTTGCCCTAACAACTACTTGCACATGGTCCTAAATCAGTAATAATTTTGGAAAAGCTAGAATTTAAATTTAAATATGGAAAATGTGAGTATTGCAGCATACTTTTATGGTTAAAATTAGTTATAAACCAAAATATTTATAAATTTAAAACAACAAGAACCAGAAAAAAATCTGAACGTTAGTTTTTATTATGTTATTTAGGAAGGTAATAATCAACAAAAAGCAAAAAGCAAAAAACATTTATTAAAACAAAATTGTGCAAAAATGTTACTATTACACAAGGTTCAACGTCTTCACTGTCATTAAACTAGTGGAATTTTTTTTAATACTATGATCCCATATACACTGTGATAAAGTATTTGCTTTTATTAAATAGCCGTTTCATAAAAAAATAGTAAATAATTGTATTTCAAGGAATATTTATAAAGTTGATTTTATGGCAGTTAAATGTATTTGCAAATGTTATTACATACTCTTTAGAGAGAGGTGTTTTAATATCCATTACTAAGCACTTAATATAGATAATGGTTGGAACTTTTTCAGATAATCAAGTACTTTGAATATTCAAGAAACGAATTCGGGATTTTCTACAATACAGCAATGCATTTATAAAATTTTATTTTGTGTTTTAAACTGCTGGCGTTTTATAGATACTCATTTCATTAAGAAAAAATTAATAATGGCTTAGATTTAAATAATTTATTTTATAAATTTATTTTTTCGAAGTTACAAATATTTTTAAATATCATTACACAGACAATAAATAGAGGCATATTTAAAATAAATATAAATAAAACGATCTAATTTGTAAATATATGATTAACAATATATCATTATCTAATAGAATAATTCTTTTAAAGAGCCATATTTTGTAAATGTAAAACAAAAAGATCTTATGAGGAATGATTAAAGCTAGGATGATTTTACGTCATTCACTATATGAATCAATTCTTATTTTCTGCAGTATTTCGCACTTGAAAATTATTAACGACAGTAATGAAGTCTAAACCACTCAGGTAAATATAATTAAAATAATTAACGTATTGTTTCGTAGAATGTGGACGCCCCGCCCTTGTGACAATCGAATTCCTGATTTAATCCCCGAAGTAACATAAGCACTGATTAACCTTTCTTGTTTTGTGTCAGAAGTAAAACTTGTTATCCAAATAGAGATTCATGATATACATGCAATACAATGTTAGGTGTTTCTCTTTTGAAAATTTAATGAACTTAGAAGTAGAGACATGGCACATGAAAGTGATGTCAGCCCCAACATTTCGCTATTAAGTAATTCATTTAAAACGTAAGCTGTTATATATATATATATATATAGTAGGTATATTTATTGCTTACACGTCAATTTTATCAGAGAAATATCTAATTAATTTTTTAAAAGATCACATAAGTTAATTTTACAGATTCATTGAAACATGTTTAATCACAGAAATGTTATTAAATGGAAAGTTATGTTGTGTATACTTATTTTAATTTATTAAATTAAACTTATGTTACAGGTTGTCAGATTGGGCTACTTCAATTCCAGTTATGCTGTTAAATTTAACTAATTAAAGGTTGCAGTATTAGGGGTTATTATATATTAGACCTGATAGCTTTTGACGCATTTCTGATACGGTTTAAATTATTAATTTTTAAATTCACTTTTACCATAATTTTTTTTATGTTTTTGAAACTACTTTATTAATTTTCTAGCATTATTTTCTTGATTTGCTATACCCTAATAATTTACAGACTTCGATGAACTATCATTTAAAATGATGCATCGCTTTTTTAGCTCACTGACTATCAAAGCTTGAGAGCTAATGTGCCTGCCCGTTCTGTATGCACGTTTGTATGTATGTATGTACGTAACGCCATAACTATTGATAGAAGTAACCGTTTTGCTTCAAATTTTGTTTATACGTTCATTGTGATAAGGCGCTTCCCTGATTAGCTTTGGGGGTTAATTGGTTAAGTACAAATCGGAGGGAAAGGTGGAGCTAACCCCCCTTAATTTAGATAAATGGGTTTTTCATGCAGAATTATCAGATTTTTTTTTCAAATTCTGTGTATAGGTTCATTGGGATAAGGCGATTCCCTAATTAGTTTTGAGGGTTCATTCGTTAAGTATAAAGACGGAAAGGGGGATAATCCCCCCCCTTACTTTAGATAAATGGGTTTTTCATGCAAAACTATTTGATTTGCTTCAAATTTTGTATATATGTTCATTGTAATAAGGGGCTTCTCTGATTAGTTTTGGGGTTTCATTGGTTAACTATGGGTTATGGGGGGGGGGGTAACGGAGGGATGTTCCCCCTTAATATATTGTCGATTTCTTTATTTTTCGAGGGGCTCATTTCAAATTCTTTGAAATAAGGGTATAATATACAATTAGTGTGAATAGCCTGTGAGCTCAATGCCCTCAGTTTAACTGGGCAGTTTTCTTTATTATTATTATCATTATTTAATGCCATAGAGTTTATATAGAGACGTCCCTAATACTTTATTTTACACAGATTTTTGCTTGAATTTTCAGCTGGAAAATTTATATGCATCAATACAATGGTGTAATAGTAGAAATGTATATTCATTCTACTATTCCACCAAATTTTTGATTGAATTCTTAATTTATATATTTTTTTATGTATTTAAATGTATTTTATGTATTTTTTTACGATTTAACACACTTAATGTTTTAAGATATATGTTCGAGTAATACTCAATATTTTTCACTTTAACCCATATACTAGATATGTCTGGTCATTTCTACATTCTTACAGTACATTCTTGGCCATTCTTACAGTAAAATAGTTTCCTTTTACTATATTGGTAAATAGTTTTTGATGAGTATTGACAATAATTAAAAATTATATAATGACTGTGTAAGTTGTGTTATATCGGATTATTGAATTATTTCAAAATTATACTGGTACTAAGTTAATAAAAAAAACACAAATACAACTAAAATTTTATGCTGACAGAAACAAGAGAAAAATTGAAAACATTCTTACAGCATCTGCTACAGCTTTTTTAGATCAAGTTGATGTTGGCCATTTACAATCCATTGCAAGAAACAAAGTAATTGATGTCAGAATACGTTATTTCGTTTTATCTCATAGCAATTAATATTTTATAATCAATTAACGTGCTATTTCAGGAAGGAAATTAAAAACACTATCTAGGAACCATATCACTTCTTTTCAGAAAAGCATTTGTAGACATTCATGAAAAAAATCTTTCAAGATTTATTTTACCCAAACCCAATCAGATATCCGTTACTGAATACATACATGCATGCATACACACACGTACACACACATTTATATTCGGGAGATGGTTGATGAATGGGACATTTTCACAAAAATATATATTTTAAATGTTTTATATAAGTTATTATATATCACATGTCAAACTTTAAGTGTTTGACTTCATCTTATGCACAATGTTTGTTCAAGATTATTATTATACAGATATATAAATTAAATTTAAAAAAAACGTTCTTCTATGTCCCAATCATCCCCACAGCAGGGATGAATGGGACACAAACATTTTCCTCCCCGTATTCAATGTTAAGGACTAAAAGCTGAACAAAAATGCCGCCTTGGCAAAAGCTGAGAGATTATAAATTGAAATATGATCTCCAGGATTATTTGTTAGTCAATGATATTGGACTCATCTCAGCTTTGCCTTAAAACGCCCATAAACGGTGGACTGAAGACGATGTCTACAAAGAGGATGAAATGTTAAAAGAATAATTACCATAAAGTATTAATTTATCAACATATATAATATTATTTAGTTAATAAAAAAATTTCAGTATCCTCTAGGGACGAATGAAGCAGTCTCATTCATCCCCATTTGAAATGTGCCAATCATCTCCATGATGCATATATTCAATTGTCAGCTATTTTGTCTCAGAAATTATTTTGTCACAATGGTTAATATGCATTCATTTTAATTACCAATATTGAGCCTTTAAATAAAAAACTACAACACATCTTAAATGTTTATATTGCATAAGATATTTAAGTAACTTCAAATGAAAAAAAATTACTCTTAAGCAGAGTTTTCAGGAAATGCAAATTTGAAAAAAACTGAAAACAGCCATGTGCTATTGCTTTTGGTTCTGAAACACACTATGGTATTGAAATCTATGAGGATAGAAAGCAACTAAAAAAAAAGTTTATTGCCTGAAATATTGAGAGCGTCCCATTCATCCCTTGTCCCATTCATCTCCCATCTCCGCTACATATATAAATATCCGCAACAATCCCGTATATCCGTATAGTATTTTAAAAAAATAAATGTTGTTAAAGACTTTTAAGTTATTTATTATTTTGGCTGTTGAACGTTTTGAATGTAATGAAAATCTGAATAAAAAAGAATTGATTTTTGTTAATACCATTCATTAAGCAAGATTTAGTGGATACTTTGTATCAATATGCTTTCATAGGCAAACACATTTCGTAATCCAGCAGATTTTTAGTTTTATCAGCAATAATTCTGAAATACAAGTTACTGAGTTAACGCAGGTGACTGTTAAGTATTATTTTAACTTCCACTATATTCAAACAAAGATTATTATGGTATATAAGCAACTGAATGTTACTGTGCTTAATGTACAGTGGACCAACAAAATAATCTTTTTATTTAGCAATGATTCTTTTTTAATTACACCTAATATTTATAGTGTTATTAGATATCAGTATGCAAATTTACATTAAAAGATTTTTAAAGATTCTAGAGATAATCAAAGTTTATATATTTTAAATAATGAATAATTAGCATTATTCTAAGTTCCGTAATTTCCGGCGTATAATTCTTCGGATCAAACAACCATGTTTCGACCCAGAAATTTTATTTTATAAAATATAACTTCCTAGATCGCTGTAAATATTTGACTTCAATTATTAAATTAAATTTCTGGATCTAAACATGATTGTTTGATCCGCGAATTATAGGCCGAAAATTACGGTTATCCATGCACATTGTTTTTGACACACAACTTAAACATCCTTCCACAATAGGCATTTTATACATTAAAAGAGATTCAAAACTTTTTAATTTATTTTATAATTAATGCTTTAAAAATAAACTAAATTCAAATTATATAAATTTTAATTAAAAATTATCAAACTCTTTATTTTATATAATTAAATATTCCTTTAAATAACATATTTTTTATTAATTTATGTTTATATATATATATATATATTAGGGCGTATCGAAAAAATCCAAATTTCTTAGATCTTTTTGTGGTAGTGCGGAAAAGTTTTGAACTGTCTTTATCAAAATGTGTCTGGAATCTTAAAACTGTGGGTTGATATCTTCTGTCGGCTCAGTGGGCCGGAAGTTCCGAAAATTGGACTAAAAATTATTAGAATACAAAATATAATAAATAATCACACATAACGGACATAATTTTTTTTAGAATTATAGGTTAATATCTTCTACCGCCTCATCGACACCAAATTTTGAAAAAAGGAGGCAAAAATTTAAAAAAATACACGTCACATTTTCCTCATTTTAATGCGAACAGAAACTTTATTTTACCTTTCGGACATACAAATGACAAAAGTATTACTAATTGTAAACATGTTTGGTTTAAAATTTTGACATGTGTTCCTGGATTCTGATTTCGCTCTAATAAATCTATCCCTGTTCTGCGGCCCATCTGTTTTCCGGAGGTTGTAGTGACTAGTTTCACAAACCGCTCAACCGCTTGTATGTGTGAAGGAAATTTAATAAAGTCCCAGAAATCAATTGGCATACTGTCCTGTATCATCTTCAGAAGTTCTTGAGAACTGATTTTTCTGAGAACTGGAAGCGATGTCACATAACAAGCTTACCAGTCAATGAGATCTGCATAGTATGTAGCTCCAAAGTTAACAGCAGGAATAACGAATTTGCGAACACAATTTCCGTATTGGCTAATTGCTCTTGCCTTGATAATTCGCCGAGTTGCAAGGGTTCTAATATGGCACCTCTCATCAGTTAACATGGCCAAAAGCAAGTTTTCTGGAGCCACAAAGTAAGCTTTGCGAGAAATAACTGGTTACATTACGTCACGATACTTCTTAGGCCAGTACCGAGATGAGCTGATGTAATGCCACAGATGTCTAGCATTTTTCTTATGGAATGATGAATCCTTATTCGGAACCATGGATGTGCGTAGACTCTTAGAATAAATACAACCAAATTTAGCAACTTATTTGATCGGTCTGATGTAGTTAAATATAACCTCAGTATTCGATTCGCATTTGTTAGCCATCGGGACAAATCCAAAGTTCCCGGTTCCCGGATAGCTAGATCTGAGCAACAAACACTAGAACTAATGGCGGTACAAATGTCTAATAAGTATTTGTGATCTGAACTGAGAGTGGTAGGATCAATGTCTGGCAACTCGCACTCAACACTGTCAAAAGTAACAATTGAAAGCTTTTCGCATCCTTTGAGGTTTCGTCCAATGTATCCGGTGTAAGATCTGGGACCACATGACTTGCCCTCTATAGACTCAAATAAGTGTCGGAATGACAACTCATTAAAATGAAGACTAGATCCACTTTGAAGTGTAACATATCCTAGGTACGTAGAGCCAGGTTACGATACAATACAGTAATGCGCTTCTACAATTGTTCTTTGGAACTGCTTGTCCTCGAGTGTTTTTGATGTTAAAGTTTTGTCATGTCGTCCATCAAAATAAAGGTCAGATAGAGTGGAAAAATTTTAATTTGATTTTGAGAACAGATTTTTTTTAATTCTCGATTTTTTCCTCAATATTTTATTTTTGTCTGTGACGAAGTTTTTACTTGATTCCGATATTAAACCCATATCTTACATAACACTCGATGCATCATGGCTCTGTTGGATACACCATACTTTTCACCTACAAGAACTTTGTTATCCAGTTTTAAACGCATTTGAACACGCCTTGTGGGCTTCAGAAGAGACGCTATGTAAGACGCGTGTTTGCTTCCTCCGTCTCCGTCTCCACCTCCATCAGATTTTATATTTCATTTTCCCTTTCATTCTTCACTGAATAGCTTGAAGCAGAAGCGGGACGCCTGTTTTGCAGATCGAATAGTATCCTGTTTCTTTCGTATTTGGCCTTTCTGGAGCCATTTTGTTTCTGGAACATCAACACTTCCAAACCGGTTGCGACTCTTAGATGCCTATGGCGCAGGCCTACTGCACTTAGCCAGACGAAAAATAGTGGTCACGTGATTTACTGGTCGATCCGATTTGTTTCTCGGCGTGAAAATAGAGGTGTTCCACTGTTTTGGTAGACCGCCAAACCCAGCCTGTCTGGGCAGTAAACATCAGTCAGTAAACATCGGCAGTAAACATCAGTAAACATCAGTAAACATCAGTAACCGGCAGTAAACATCAAAACTGTCATTGGGCAAGCAGTAAACAGTTACGCAGAAAAGTACCAAAATTGCATCAAAAATGACAAACTTCGATGCCGATGAGGCGGCAAAATATATCAACCTATAATTTTACAATTTTCTATGGTTGTTGTTGTTATAAAATAGTACTTTGTAAGCACCACACCAAACCGATGAACGAAATATGTTATTATTTATTAGTTTTTGTATTTTAATCGTTTTTAGTCTAATTTTCGAAACTTTTGCCCCTCTGAGGCGACAGAGGATATCAACCCATAGATTTAAGATACCACACACGTTTTAATGAAGTGATTTCGCAACTTTTCGCACCCCGCAAAAAGATCTAAGAAATTTGAATTTTTTTCGATATGCCCTAATACAGGTATATATACATAATTATAATATTATAATACCTTTGAAATTAAAACACACACACACACACACACACACACACGCACACACATATATATATACATAAGGAATATCTGCGATAAATTTAAATTATTTTGGAGAAAAGTAAATGCGCACGGAACATTTCAAAATCATGAAAACGATGAAAATCTTTAATCTGTAGAAAACTGGTTTTAACAAATAAATGAGTTATAAATGCTCAGTATCTATTTTAAACCAATTTATCTATGCGTAAAGGTTTTAATACTATTTATGATTCTTTGTTTGATTGTTACGCATTTATGATAAACAGGCCAATTTAAATTATTCACTAATATCTTATATGTAATATTTGATGTATCAACATTTTGACATTTAAAAAATACATTCAGAAATGCCAATTTTGTTTCTAGTACTCTAAAAATATATGTATTTTGTAAATTATAATAAAAAGGATTTTAATGAAATTAACTGAAAGTAGAAGATATGCTTTATAAAAAAAAGTTTTTTATATATTTTTTTAATTTCTATAACCATATTTCCTATTATTATTCAATATCTGGAATTATTTATAATAACATAATAACCTTTTCACCACACCTGGTATTTTTCAAGAGTCAAACTCTCAAAAAATGTAGTCCAAAGATGGTTTTAATGGGCTGTGTATTAAATAGCTGATGCCTGCGGCTGTAGGGAAATGCATATAATTCGCCTAAAATTTATCGTATTTTTTTTTTAAATCGCAGCTGTGGTCAAAACTATTGTTAGTATGCTAGCAGTAGAAAATTAATATTTTTTTTCTTTTTTAAATTTGAACGTTCACTGTACAACTTACATTATCCCCATACATTATCTCACATTAGCCTTCAGTGTTTGTTGATTTATAACTCAGACTACGTTAAGCATATTCTGAAGTTTAAAGCCTAAAAAGACTGGCTGTTTTTTACTGAATAAATGCCAATTAGAATCACTTACCAAAAACTTTTCTTAATTCTACAACAAAAGTTTGAAGTCCGACAGCAAAGTTTTTTTCATAAAAAAGTAAGGTTATGTAATATCCTTTTTGGGATATTTTGCCTTACATTTTGAGTGTATTCGTAACGTATATAAATAAAAAAGGACATGTTACTTATAAAATAATCACAAAGCCAATTTTATTACTATAAAATTGGTACTTTTTTGTACATCTCACTCATCCACGTTTTTGGGGGTGCCTGATATTTGCTATGATTGACTCCACATAATACATAACTCACACAATACAATTGACATATTGGCATGCGTTACTACTTAGAAAACATAAAAATAAATCTATCAAAGAAAACGTTTTTTACAAGATCGAAGGAATAAAGTTGTAGAATAGTTTTAAAAGCTGTAGTTTGACTGTATTCTAAAATAATATATAATTCACCCATTGTAATTAATTCACAAAAGTTTTTTTTTTGTTGTTGTTGTTGCTGGTGTTATTCGAAGATTTTTTAATCACATATAAAGCTTTCTTCAACTATCATCCTTTGTGCAAATAAAATGTTCTCTTAAATAAAGTACACAATTAGATTACAAAGTTAAACAACTCAATCATTCATCGAAAATTGTGTTTTAAAACAATTCCTAGAATTTCAAAGTTTTATAATTTAACGGTTTTGCATGACAAAACTTTAATAGCATATATAGAGAAAATAATATGATGTTATCATTTGAAAAGTAATGACAAAACTTTAGAGTAGCATACTTAGAGAAAACAAAATTGTATATTAAAGTGAATAGTCCTTCATCTGAACAGGATGGAACAACGAATGTACTAGAGCAAGATAAATAAAACAAAAGAAAGCAATATCGCACAGAGAAGCGTTGTTCAACAATGATAAGTTTCCCATCTTAATTAATGACATAAATTACAGAATACTAAGGAGAAATCCGCAAGTTTTATCCATATGCAGCAAACGGAATGCTCAGATAATATTTTTGAAGTATAACCTTAAAAGTATTTTTCAAAGCTACAGACTACAAATGAATATACACTGGTGTCCAAAATTAAAGTCACAAACACATATCTGGGGAAATAGAATTGATTTATCGAAACGAAATTAGTACATAAAAATATTACTATGGAAAAGCATATCATAACATACAAATGTGTAAAAGTGTTGAAATATTAGTTATGATACATGTTATGCCAAAAACAGTAAAACTTTGGTAGATTGTATCTTGGGAACACGGTCTAATATGGAGTGCGGTTACCGTGCACAACTATACATTCCGCATGCTGTTAATGAGAGTGTTCAGGAATTTTTGCAGCAATAAATCTCATACTTTTAATTTCGCGCTTTTTATCATCTGCAGGATCCAGGTAGGGTGGTGACGCCATCCAATGGCTACTTCTAGACCATCTGAAATCATTCAGAAATAGTAAACATGCGCAGGCACTCACATCTGTATTCAATATGCAAATTTTAACCTTTGTTTCTCAGTGATCGATTACTATTTTCCATCTGCCGCTTTGGTTGGAAATTTTTTCATCATGTGGAAATTTTATCGCGTGTGGTATAATATATACATGATAGGATTGTTATATCGAATTTATGATCCATGTATATTTTAATGCCTGTTCTTTTATTTTGAATATTACAAAACGTCTTTAGGTTGATGAATACGCAAAATATATGCTTTGAAATGCAAAAACATAATCTTGATAGCATTGACCGGAAACTAAGTGCCAATAGTTGTATGTTAAGGTACACTGTTAAACATTTGAAGCAAAATGTCCAGTCATTCGACCGTTTTTATAGAACACGTTTACATAACCGTAATTTACCTGTATTCTTACGATAATATGGGCAATAATATGGTCAGAATATATTTAAATTACGGTTATGTAACCGTCTGCTATAAAAACGGTCAAATGACTGGACAGTTTGCTACAAGTGTAGCATGCTTTTTGACATTAACTAACGGTAGCATTTTTTATGGGATAAATTGGACAACAAGGAAGAAATAATATGTAACGTATTTCCTTATACGGCGAACTTTTTTTCAATCGAATCATTTTCTGTTTCTAATGTTTTTTTTTTTCTAGAGTAATTTTTTTCTATTTTGTAATATTGTCGTTTTCTGATAATAAATTAAATCTGAACATTTCCATGCTAGTAATGGCAGTTCCGAGCCATCTTATTCATAGAATAAATAAACTAATTTGGAAACTAAATCTTTTAAAGAATTAACAAGAGCTTATTAATACAATAAACATTTTTCTTGAGTCAGTATGAATTATATTTCTTTAACAAAGAACTTTCATGACTGTGATTTAATTACAAATTTCTTTCGCATAAAAAGACATGTACGAGGATAAAATGTATTTTTTTGTTGTGTGAATTTACAGTTTTGTATTAAAACTACTAAACTTTTGTTTTTTATTTAAATGCGTTTAAGCTAATACGAATGCTGCACTTTTTATTATATTTTTTTATATTTAAAAATTTCCATAGACGATTTACAGAAAGAACTAAAAACATAGATAATTGATTTACTTATTAAATGCAGTTATTTTTAAAGCGTGCAATATAAGTTGAAATATATATATAAATTATTTACTGTATACGTTTTCTTGCCCATCGTTTTTCTTTAAAAATCCTCGCTAGTTAGTAATATGTAGACAATTTTCAAATAGTGTTCAGCATAGCTGCCAACTTCTACGCTTTTTTCCTAACACTAAACATTTATAGTAAATTTTACCTTATTAAATTGACGAAATCATGTGATTCAATAACACAAAAATTTCTGTTAATTTATAGTGGTAACAAAAAATCATAAAGTTGTCAGCTATGGATATGTGTCATTGAACTGCAACAGAAACAAATGTAAACAACCCATTTTTTCATTGATTCATTATTAACAGAATTTCTTAATATTTTTTTTAATATTATGTTCTTTACTGTAAATATTGAGTTTAAAAGATTTACCAGTCTAAAATATATAATAAAAGAAGAAAATAAATCTAGTCACATTTTAAAGGAAAGATAAAGTGAAATTCATCTCAAAATTAAATTTTCTTCACCATATTCTAACAAAATAAGTAAGAGAAAAGAAACATGATACTCCTCAGAGGTTGATTATATATATTGCAGAAGCAAACAAGCACAGTCTTTTTCAAATTTCACTATAAATACATGTTCTATCCAAACAAAATTCTTAAATTTATTCATGTAGTAAAAAAATGTAAAGAAAATGTAAAGTGTCGTTTACCTAGATTTATTTTGAGTAGAAGAAAATTGTTTATGCTTTTTTTTTATATATAAAAATAGTATTTGAATAATGCTACAAAGTGAAAATTGTTTTTCGCGATATATTTCAGTTATATTTGGTTTTAGAAATAAATAGTTTTCTGGTAAAATTGACGGATACAAAAAAAAATGCTGAAGAGAACTTCTTTAGATGAAGAGTGCGGTATTTGTATGCATTTGATAATCTTTAAGATATACATTCTTTTTAAAAAATATATGTTGTTTCTTTAGTCAGATTATTGATAATCACACCCTTACAGATAAAGCAATGTTTTTTGAGCTATTTGTTCTTCTTTAGATGAAGAGTGCGTTATTTGTATGCATTTGGTAATCTTTAAGATACAAATTCTTTTTTAAAATTATGTTGTTTCTTTGGTTATATTATTGATAATCACACTGTTACAGATAAAGCAATGTTTTTTGCCCTATTTGCTTTACTTTAGATGAAGAATGCGCTATTTGTATGCATTTGATAATCTTTAAGATTTAAATTGTTTTTTTTTTAATTATGTTTTTTCTTTGGTTATAGTATTAATAATAAAACTGTTACAGATAAAGCAATGTTTTTTGAGCTATTTGTTCTTCTTTAGATGAAGAGTTCATTATTTGTATGCATTTGATAATCTTTGAGATATAAATTCTTTTTAAAAATTTTGTTGTTTCTTTGGTTATATTATTGATAATCACACTGTTATAAAGCAATGTTTTTTGAGCTATTTGTTCTTTTTTATATGAAGAGTGCGTTATGTGTATGCATTTGATAATCTTTAAGATATAATTTGTTTTTAAATTTATGTGGTTTGTTTGGTTATATTATTGATAATCACACTGTTACAGATAAAGCAATGTTTTTTGAGCTATTTTGGAATTTTTCTAATACATGGTTAAAACGTTGTTTCTTGCAACATTCCAGGAATCCAAGAAAAATGCAGTTAATAACACACTTATATACGTGTATATGTTTCAAAACTTAAAATTTTAAGAGAAAAAACAAAATTATACATTTTTCTCACTAAAAAGGTTTATCTATATAAGAGAAAGAGCTGCAACGAATGAAAGGTAAAAAGCATTAGATGAAAAAAGTTATTAAAAGAAAAGAACCCTTTCTAATTCTTACAAAAAGAGACAGAAGCAAAACAACAAAACTGTTTTTAGAAAAAGCGTAGCTGAGTATAATAGCTGTGTGTGGCAATGGTATATATAAAGGCAATGTATAAAACGAAAAAATATATTTGGAAGCCGTTTCCTAAAATAAAAAATAAAAAAAATTAAGAAAACCTTGAAAGGATTATTTATATAGTTTTCACCCAACATTTGTTCAGGTAAATTTCTAATTTCTTTAATATTTAAAGAAAAAATATGTAAATAAGATTTTTGAAAATCTTTGTATGAATCTAGACGTGAAAAAAAATGCGCAATTCCCTCAAAATATATACTGGAAATATTTTGAAAAATAAATATAAATAATAGTTTTTATATTTAATTGTTTATATTACTTTACATCAAATATGTATTTCGAAACATGATTTTGTAATTTTTTATTTGAATTTCCCATTTACTTGCTTTAATTTTACAAACAATTATTGTAAGTCATGCATTAATATGTTAATTAAGAATGTTTTCAATTAAACAAAATACTTTAAAATCAAATATTTACAAAATATTGTCAGACTGAAAAACTTTTTAGGCTTCCACCCTTCAAAAAAAAAAAACTCATTTAATATAAATAAACAGTAAAGATAAATTTTTCACAAAATGTATAGAATATTAATTAAAAGGATAATAATATATAGGATATTAATAAACTGGTGAAGCATTTTCAAAAAATATTTGAAGCGAGAATTATTTCATATTCCTCATGCTGGCAACCGTTTTAAAATAAATACATCCGATCACCTAGAACAAAAATTGATACTATGAACATTAAAAAAAGTGTTTATTTTCAACAGATTATCATTATTTTCCCTATTTGTTCAAATTACTTTTTTATTTATGTACAGAAATTTGATAGATAGCAGAAATTTTGATTTTCTATAGTGTAAAGTCTTTTTAACAAAATAAAAAAATATATTCAATTGCGATATTAAAATATTCAGCTTAAACACTGAATTAAAAAAAATGAAGTTTTTCAAAATTATTGCTATTAACAGAAAGTTTTTAAGATTTTAAAATTTGAGTTAAAATATATATATATATTCTCAAGTTTTGGAAAAGTATTGCTAGTAAAATGGTATTGCATAAAGTCGAAAAGGCAATCATTAATATATTACAGAGTATACACAAAGTTACTAGACATTTTCGTAACAGAATACTTATTTATCATAAATCTTATTTATGAGATACTAGTTAAATGGCAAATTAGTAGTATTGTATCCTTAGATCATGGATTTACTTTTTACTTCAATGCTTGAATGCTAGTTTGGATTGATCTAGGATGCCACCACAATCTCCAGATCTTTCACCCCTAGATTTTAGTGTATGGTGTTTGAAGGTTTACGGCCTACCATTTCTAAAATACATCTGTGAATTTAAATCATGAATTAACAATGCACTTGTTTTGATGAACGTGAACATGTTTAAAAAGATATGGCAAGAACTGCTTCATGGATGGTATGTCTGGTATCTACATTATTTTACGTTATTTATGTTATTATAACCCAAACTAATATATGTCCATCCTACATAATGTATTCTATTATCATTAATAAAGCTGACACAAATTATAAAAAAGATAAATGCATATTTTGAAACAATAGAGGAACTACTTACTGAAAAGATAAACATGATTATTAATTCTTGAAGCGTGTGTTACAAAATATGTGAAAATAATTTTTGTGTTTAATATTTTAAGAAATCGTGATTAACAATCTTTTTGTCTAGCGTCTATAACGTGTGTGGAATTTCCTATTTTTTGAACTGGAAAATGCTTTCTTATGCAAAGATAAAATGCATTTTTATATTATGAATAAAGTATCTTTATATTTTCAATGGAATAACGATTCATAATGAAACACAGGATGTTGTTTAAGGGGACCGTAGACCTTTCTTTGATCAACAATCGACCCAAAAATTGAAATTTATTTTTGCGTGTATTAATATTCTTCAGTTTGCAATGAAGCATTTGAGAAAAAAGCGTTTGAATTATGTACACAATCCACTTTTTGGTGCCTTAGTAAACTTTATACCTGCTATTTTCAATACAGATTTTACACAACATTTGTTTAGATTTTTGAAATGCTCCATGAGTCTTAATTTTTGTTCAAACTTCATGAATCTGATAAGGAAGAATCCTGATACTGTTTACAAAGAAACTGTGCATTCATTTTACAATTAAACTTCGTTAAGATAATTAAATTTCATTTATAACTTATTAAAATGGTAAATTTTGATGAAAATCGGAATGACATTGAGAAAATATTTTCTCAAAAATTAACTATTCAAGAGACTACATAATTGATACACATATTTGTTTGTTTTTTCAAAGTAGTCTCTTTGCAACTTCATACGTTTAAGGCACACTCTTCTGTGCGAATTATTTAGTGCAGCTCAGTACGAAAGTGGCTCGAAAAGAAAATACAAGATTTTTGACAACATTTCATTTTATTTTTCCACTTGCAACACATTACATTTCAGAAGACACTTGAGAAACGTTCATTCTTTGGTGTTTTTGGCCGATGTTCAACATACGCGGCACGCATCGAGCGTGAAACATTTTTATACCCAAAACATCGTATAAAATGTAGTCGACACGGTCTATCGAGATGTTTGAAACGTCAGCCAGTTCGCGAATCTTCAATTGGCGATGCTTCAATACGGCATTGTGAATTTTTGAGACAATTTCTTCGGTCGAAGTGGTTTTTGGGCTCCTGATCGTTAATCGTTGTGAAGGGATTTCCTATTAAATTCAGCCCACTTTTTTATCATCGAATGCTCACTTGATGAGCCCACGAAATGCCCACTTTTTTATCTCGAATACGAAAGGCAAGAGTCCTTTAAGGTGGAATGTAACTCTTTTTATATGTCCGTGGGGATTAAATCTTTTTTAACTAAGTATTTTATGACAGCTCAAACTTCATTTTTTTTCCATTTTTAGAAAAGGTCAAAATATGTTTAATTTACTTTAATGCCAAGCAATAACCAATAAATTCACGCATCTGAAATTCGTCAGCATATCACCTAAAGGATCATACATTACAAACATCATTGACATTTGGTAATACTTGTTCCATCTCTGTGTTAGGCCGATAACTTGTCAAAATACCTTCGTATCTACTGTGTATATCCAGGGTCATAAAAACTTAACCAACTATGTTCTATAATGTCCATTTTTGATATAATTAATTCCATAACTTTTATAGTACAGTTTAGATTATTTCGAATATTTTCAGGTTAAAGGTCTTCTATACAGTCAATTTTAGATATAGCCTCTTTGAAACATCTATTTATGTACCAGTTCAAAGAAAAACACTATTATTGATGGTAATGTGGAAATTATAAATTTTTAACTCAACAAAGCATAATTAAACACAATTTTTCCTTTAAACGTAATTTTAATATAATATATGAAAATACCACACAAATGTACCTCCGTGAATCTCGTAATATTTCATTTGAAGGATTCAGTTAGTTGTTAATATATCTCTAGAAAATATCAGTATGCGAAAGGCGTAGAATATTTTAGAACTCTAATTTAAAAACTTGTCACTGTTGTGGTTCTTACAACCACTGGGCAAGTCATCACGTTACACTCTAGCAGTCAACATCTCTGTGTGAGTGTCGAAAGCGTGCAGCATCCGCGCTGACAGGGAACGCAGGGGAGGGGGTGCCAAAAATTGAAAAACGCCAATCGGCAGAGATAAAAAAATACGTAATAAAATATTTGAATCTGATTGGCGAGGGGCGGAGCTTAGAACAGGAAGTGAGCATAGGCAAAGAATGATATCGAAGCTTCTAGTAAAATCCAATACCGAAAGTGCAGAGGTAACAAAAAAGATTACTATCAACTTTAAAAAGCGAAATGTTATGAAAGAAAGAAAAGTTTACAGGGGAAGATTTAAAAAGGAAAGAATTAAAATAATTTTGAATGTGAATATTAAAACTAAATGAAAAAGGACTAATAAAATATTTCTTAAATTGAATTAAAATAATTTTGAATGTGAATATTAAAACTAAATGAAAAAGGACTAATAAAATATTTCTTAAATTGAATTAAAATATGGCAGTGGTTGTAAGAACCACAACAGTCACCTTTAACCCTTAATTGCATAGTAAATTTCCATCACTGTTTATTTAACTTTTAATAAATAAATCAACTTCTTCGCCACCACTATATTTATATAGAAATATTAATCCAGTAAATTTCCCCGTGAACTATGTTGCTGAACAAAGTGAAAAATCTATCTTAAAATTTCTGGTGTCTAGTATTTAATATATGTATAAAAAAACACAATTGCAAAAGAAAAACTCCTGCAAAGAAGGGTTAAAGGAGCTTCCACTTAAGATAAATGAAACAGACGTTCCAAGACTTTACGTTGATATAGTAATTTGAACTTCAAATTTGATCCATTTTCGGAATTAATCGTTGTATTTACGGAGTTATGGGGGCGATGAATAATGAACGATTTGTATTGCAATGATTTTTTTAAGAAAATGTTTTCAATGGAATAAAATGTTTCGCGTTTTGTTCCTGAAGTTCGGATGTTTCATTGTACAGCATTTATATATGATTCTATAGTTAATATTTTAAGTAAATGAAAACTGTCGCATTTATGAATAAATAAAAAATATAAGTAAAAAAAAACGAAATAATATATAACGAAATATAGATTTTTTAAAAATAAAATCTATAGAATACAAATTAATTTCATTTTATAAGCTTTATTTATGGAATATACAAACCTTTTTTGTAGCTTTCATATTCATGCATAAAAGGGTCATCTTACTTATAATAAAATCCAAATGCGAGAAAGTGTCTGTAACGGTACCGGGCTGTACCACTCTGCGATTCGACCGTAGTTAAACGCCATGTTAGGCTTACTGAAAAAGAAGTGCATAAAATGGTCATTGTGATATAATTTTGATGCTGTATTCAAAAAAAGGAATGCGCATTAGGGTGGAGCGAAATTTTTTTTTCTTCAAGTCAAAATTGGACGGAGTGGGAAATTTGCTCTATCAGATCCTCCGTCTGAATATAAAATATCTTTGAAAAATATTAATATTAAATATTGCCCCAAGGTCATTGAATATTGAGAAAAAAAACGTAAAAGCGCTCGCCTATGGATTTTTTTTCTTCTCCAAATCAAATTGGAGCGATGTGGGAAAGTTGCTCTATCATATCCTCCGTCTGAATATAAAATATCTTTGAAAAATATTAATATTAGATACTGCCCCAAGATCATTGAATATTGAGAAAAAAACGTAAAAGCGCTCGCCTATGGAATTTTTTTTCTTCTCCAAATCAAATTGGAGCGGTGTGGGAAAGTTGCTCTATCATATCCTCATTCTGAATATAAAATATCTTTGAAAAATATTAATATTAGATACTGCCCCAAGGTCATTGAATATTGAGAAAAAAACGTAAAAGCGCTCGCCTATGGAATTTTTTTTCTTCTCCAAATCAAATTGGAGCGGTGTGGGAAAGTTGCTCTATCATATCCTCATTCTGAATATAAAATATCTTTGAAAAATATTAATATTAGATACTGCCCCAAGGTCACTGAATATTGAGAAAAAAACGCAAAAGTTGTGCATTTTCCCATTTTTTTTGTCAAACATATAAAATGCACAAATATTATTAATGATAAATTAATTTTAAAGTATACTTCTTAAATTATTATTATTATACGCTTATAGTAAAACTATGTAATATTTATATCAAATCCAGTGCAAGTGTTAATGTTTTGAGTCTTGTAACTACAAGAAAACGAAAAAAATATCAGCAAGAGAAAGGAATTTTTTGCTTGATCAACTTACCAACCGAAATATGGCATCTATATGAAGACGACCAAGCAAAGCCTTGCTGTCATAACTAGAAAGTGAAAAAGGAAAGTTTTTGAAGATAACACAAAAGCTGAAATTATTCCATTAGCCATAGCCAGTACCAGTAACAGCCAAATGACTAAAAAATGCTCTCTATCTGAACTATACATAAAAAATGAGCTATGTACTAGGACATCGTCAAAGAATGGTACTGTTCACGTTCAGGATAAGGAATTTCGCCCACTAAAACTTTGGACAAATATGGTATTTCCGACAGAGCTGGAGCAGCGATTGTTTCTGCTACTCTCCAAGACATTGGCTTGATATCCGGGAGCAATTTATCAAGTGTTGTGGACAGAAGTAAAATTAGACGAGCACGGCAAAAATAAAGATCCATTTTAATTAATAAGTCCGTATATTTAGAAACCGATCAGTTTGATTTATATTTTGATGGCCGTAAGGAAAGGACAAAACTCTTATAATAGAAGACACACGGTGAGAAGTTGTATTAGAGGAACAGATAAGCTTAATAAAGGAACCAGGTTCTGAGTTCTTAAAACACCTTTCGTTTCGTCTGGAAAGGCTTTAATTTTAAGGGAAGAAATAAAAAAAAATGTAACTACAAAAATATTGATACCAGTAAGCTTCTTGCAATTGGCTGTGACGGAACTACAGTTAATACGGGTTACAAAGGAAGTGTCATACGATTTCTAGAAGAAAAACTAGAAGAAATAAAGACACTTCAATGGCTTATTTACCAAATACATGCCAATGAGCTCATTTTGCGCCATTTGTTCGAGCATCTTGATTGTACAACAAATTGGCCTCAAAGTTTTACAGGATGTATTGGCAAATCTCTAAAAGATTGTGAACTTCTTACTCTTGTACGTTATAAGAAAATAAGCTGTACTTTGCCAGAAATTACTAATAAAAAGGATTTAAGCACGGATCAATTCTATTTGCTTGAGATATGTGAAGCAATTTCTTCAGGGTTGTGTCCCTAAAAATTGTATAAAATAAATCCTTTTAAAATTGTGCATTTTAGGTGATTTACAGTGCCAAATAGAATTCTTAGGCTATACGTTTATCCAAGTGAAGCGTCTGAAAATTTGTTAATTATGACAAATTTTATACTAAAAGTTTTTCAACTATATGGTTTCAAATTAAAACTAAGCCTTCATGCATTTACGGAGCTAAGCATTTGCATCAAACAGTTATGTTATCACGATATTTACCAAAGGAAATACAAACAATAATAGATTCCGTAATTCAACGAAATGGTTATTTTTGTCACCGGAAAATATTTTGAAAATATTTAATTGTCCTGTTGGCTGACGATAGGGACTATGTAAGAGTGTTGGCACTACGCAGAATAATAAAATCTCGAAAGTCAAGAAATTGTTTAAGTACGTTCATGTTACCTGAGATCAATTTTGAAGCCAAAGACTACATCGATTTTATAAATTGGGCTGAAGTGACCGTGACGGAACCACCATTAATTAAATTCTGAGATCATAACATTCTTATAAAGTGTATCCTAAATAAAAAGGCAATAGATGAAGACATCTTACCTAAGATTAAACTATTCAATTGTCCCAATCAAGCCACTGAAAGACGTGGGAAACTTGTTACTGAAGCTTCTTCTGCTGTTTGTGTCCTTTGAGACGCGATGGCTTCATTAAAACTTGTCTGGAGTCTCGGAAAAAAGTGCCAGTTTTTGAAATCAAAAAACAGTCTGGACTACTATAAAATGGTAACTTCATTGCTTGTAAATTGTAGTAGTAAATTATTTTTACCTTATAATTATAGTTCTTTAAGAATAATTTGAAATTCTATTTTCTTGCATTGGTTAAGTAACAAATATAAAACAACTACAATTACCCAAATTTCATATATTTAAAAAAAGTATAGTTGTTGAGTTAGTATAATAAAAGCGAATTTGATATAACTATTACATAATTTTACTATAAATATATAATAATAATAATAATAATTCGATGATAATCCTTTTAAAATAAATTAAAAAATACAGTTTGTATGTTTGAGGAAAAAAATGCATAAATGCACAACTTTTACGTTTTTTCTCACTATTCATTGACCTTGGGCAGTAATTAATATTAATATTTTTCAAAGATATTTTATATTCAGAATGAGGATATGTATGAGAATACTTTCCCACACCGTCCCATTTTGATTTCAAGAAAAAAAAATTGCCATAGGCGAGAACTCCACCTTAATGTGCATGGAGCAGTTTGAAAAATGCACATTATTCGGAATATTATACATTTGAAGCTTTATTATTTCAAAAACAATTAAAGTTATTTTATCGAAACTATGCATATTGATATCTAGTAACACTGTAAACATTTGCTGTAAAAAATCCATTTAAAAAAATTCCTTAGTAAATAAATGAAAATATAAAAAGATTTTGATGGTCCACTGTACTGTTAATGCACACTTTATTTTTTAATTCGTGTTAATTCTCCGTGTTTTATTACCAAAATTCACGAAATAATTTAATAAATTACGTTTCTCATTTTTGTATAATCATTAAAAGAATAAATCTTCATAAATATTGTTTTCCAAAATATTTTTTTTAAAGAAAAATAGACATAAAATTTATAGTTCAGGAAATGATTATAGATTCTAAAATATAGAAGATGTTATAATTACCTTACATATAATTATACTTTTTATTTATAATTTATAATTATATTCATTACGTTTAATTTCTTGCATTATTTTTATACTAATACATATTTGTATGAGGAAATGCTACGTTTCAGTAAAATATTTATAGAATGTAAAGCTGCGATAAATTATTTTAAAAATATGTACTGTTTATAAGAGTTGTTTACTGTTATACTGTTATAACTTTTTTTATGTTATATGAGCATCCTTACCATTTCGTAAAAAAAGCATAAAGAGACAATGATAAAGACTAATAATTCAGATCAAACACTGTTTTTACATTAAAATTGCGTATTTTTAGTGTGTTTCAAAATGCGTGTTATAACACAAAAGGCAAAATAACATAACGAACAGTTTCTGTTATAAAAAATAAAACAAAACAAAATATTTCATGTCAAATTTTAAATTGGAAAAATCTGCAAATAGAAATTATAGTATTCTTAAAGGAAATTGAAAAGTTTGTACTTGTTTAATACATTTACTATAATCTAAGCTATCGATATTTCTATAGAAAGCGGCAGATATTACTGCAGAAAAATATGTTACATTATTTTCGAATAATGAACATCCTTTTATGCTACTGTTTAATGAGAACGATTCGTAGATAATTCCGTCTTTATTCCGACGGCACAATCATGAAAGAAAGTTTTCTTCTCCATTCTTCGACAAAGTTTATGAAAATACTTATGATAGCTATTAGTTCTTGGAAATATGTTATTGTAACATAGCATTTCCTTATATACAGAAAATATAATATGATTAAAACAATACCAGATTTGAAACATAATGAAAATAATACAAAGTTTGTATTTCGTGTTAATAGCTTTTCAATAGTATAAACGAAATTCTCGAAAATATTTACCAAGTAACATTTCTCGTTGTTATATAATCATTACCATGAAAAGAATGAATGTTTATGAAATACTGTTTTTTTTTTTTTTTTTTTTTTTTTACAATAAAGGAATGAATGAAGTTTAATAATTCACAGAGATATTAAAAGCTAATCAAATGTAGCTCAGCATATAAAGACTATTTTTATATAAAAGTAGCTCATATTTGAGTATGTCCATGTTTCAAAAATGAGTATGAACTGACTTCTACGTGCTCATTTTTGAGTATGTCCATGTTTCAAAAATTAGTATGAAGTGACTTCTACGTGCTCATTTTTGAGTATGTCCATGTTTCAAAAATTAGTATGAAGTGACTTCTACGTGCTCATTTTTGAGTATGTCCATGTTTAAAAAATGATTTGAACAGATTCTAATCATTTTTTAGTATAGTCATGTTTGAAAAATGAGTATGAACTGACCTTTATATCCTCAGTTTTGAGTATGTCTATGTGTCAATATTCTGAGCATTTTTAGTATTTCAGAAATGATACCATTGGGTCGTCCTATTTGAAACAAAAATTTCATAACAATTGATTAACTCACATTTGAAAGTGTATTTTTTCTCAGTGTAACATTCGCATTTGTTCGTTTAAACATAGTCGTTAATTTAATCATATTAGTTTACCTGAACATGTAAATGCTAAGTTTAAAAAAATAGCTTGTTACCTTCGTAAAAATTAGCATAAGTGTGAAAACAAGATCAATAAAAAAGAATGATGCGTGTCGCACACAATTTTTATATTAAAGATTGCGCATTTTTAGCTGCGTTTTTTTTCAATGCATTTTATCACACAAAAACTGTATTTTATAAAAAATTATAAGTAAAACAAAATTTAAAGACAAGCTTTTATTCTAATGTACTAAAAAGGAAGAAAATGGTGGAAGTACAATTCCTTAAAATAAGTACTTTTTTTTAAATAAATAACTTAAATTGCGAGTTATTTTTTTTAATAAAATGGATGTACAGTTTTAAAGACACCTTCCTGGCAAGAAAAAATCGATCAACGTCCTCCTTTCAATCGAACCCACATCCATTCATACACTGCGCAGAACGTCTACCAACGGTTCAATCAAAGAACATCAACAATCAATGACATTTACGTCATCGCATATGCTATTACATTTATTGGACAAATGTGTGCCTCCTGTTGAGTAGCAAGGGCAAATTTCAAATATGTTTTAGAGAATATTGTATTGCCACCGGATTCACATCACATTACCAAAAATTAGGTAAACTGTAGCACAGGAGGCATGTTTAAATTGGACTGAAAGATTTCAGATGAACGTACATACAAGACATTTTAAACAAGTGGGAAATTGTACGTTGAACGTTAAAAATGCGGTGCGTTCGTTTTATAACTAGTTTCAAAATTTAAAAAAATCATCCTTATTATTTCAGTGAAATGAATTATATCGTCTGCTATGATCGAAATAAATATGACATTTTTTTATTATGTATATCACGTTTACAAATGTGATTTTTTTGTTAACACCAGACAGTGCTGCAAAATTCACCATGGAGATCTTGCTTTGCATAAAAAAATAATAAAAAAACCCCACATGGTTTAACATTTTTATAACTCTTAATGAAAGAATATGCTGTGTTTATTTACTCTAATGGATTGAGATATTCGGCTGTTAACCTAATTTTCACTGAAGTTATCTCAGAATCTATGCATTTTTTTTAATCTAACTCATCGTTCAAGCAAAGAATTTTTTGAACGGTCCTTTGAAAAATCTAACTTTTATGCAATTTTATTCACAAAAATAATTTTGAATAAAAATGGCCACCTGGTATAAGAAAAAAGAAGTGATCAACCCGTACTTGATTTCCTCAGAAACATGGTTTGCTCTTTTATTATACAGATTACGTACGATAGGAGTTAATAGAATAAAGAAACGTTTTATTAATATCTTTTTAAGTTCTGATTCGATTTTCATAAAATTTCAAATGAATACACAAAATTTCGCAACGATAATATATATTAAATTTCAAGCCATTCGGTTGGGTAGTTTTTGCGCTGTTATATGCGGACGGACGGACAGTCAAACGAACAGACCAGACGGCGACTATAGGTGCTACGTATTTATATAATTACGAACGCACCTAATAAAAGCTTCTAAAAACTAAATCGATCCTATAATTCTAAAGAAAAGCTTTAAATTAGAAAATGAGCAAATAAAAACTGTTCTATTCTTGAAGAAAACACAAAAGTTTATACTTATTTAATAAATTTTCTGGAACCTTTGATACCGGTATTTCTACAGGAAGCGGCAAACATTATTCCAGATAAATCTGTTGTACAATTCTCGAATAATGAACTTCCTTTTATGCAACTATTTAATGAGTTTCATTCACAAAGAATTCTTTATTCCAATGGAGCAATCCTGAAACAAAGTTTTCTTCTCCCTACTTCCTTCGAGTTTACAAAACTGAAGAGGAAAATACTCATGACAGCTATTAGTTAATGGAGATATGTTATTGTAATATACCATTTTCTTATATTGAAAATATATTATGATTAACCAGTGGCACATTTTAAATATAACATGGAAAGACTTCTCGTTATGATTTTTTGAAATACTCACGAATTGCATATTTTTTTTTGCACAAATATAATTTTTCTTTTCATATACTTATTGCCAAGACAGAGTAAATTTTCATAAAATTTCGATTTTGCAAATGAAAAGTGAAAGTTTGCTACTCAGCATGAGATATTTATAATATTCTAAAATGTAGTTTGGACTGGATTAGAAAAATATAAGTTTCAATTATCAATAGGCTTAGCATTTCGTAAAAAAGGCATACACTGTTAAAAATTTGCAGCAAACTGTCCAGTCATTCAACCGTTTTTATAGAAAACGGTTACATAATTGTAATTTAATTCTATTCTGACAATATTATTGCCCATATTATAGTCAGAATAAAGTTAATTTATGGTTATGTAACCATTTTCTATAAAAATGGTCAAATGACTGGACAGTTTGCTGCAAATTTTTAACAGTGTATGCTTAAAAATAAGAAAAATGTAAATGAATAAAGTAAATTTCAAATCATCTTTAAATAAAACACTGCAACATTTTAATTGAGTTTTATAGTTGATTGCGATTTATAGATTAAAAAAAAGTACTTTATAAAACCTAAATCGATCAAATAAATTTAACTATGACAAACTTCAAATTAGAAAACGTGCATATTAAAATTTATTATATTCTTAAACGAAATTTTAAGTTTAAACTTACTTAATAAATTTAACAGGATGTCTGATATCGCTCTTTCAATAGAAAGTAGCAGATGTTACACCAGATATCTTTATTATGTTATTCTCGTATAATGAACTTCCTTCAATGATAAAACTTACAATACTTAGAGAATAACGTCTTTAATCCACTAAAATCACGAAACAAGGTTTTCTTCGCCATTCTTCGACAAAGTTTGCAAGACTGAATATGAAAATACTTATGACAGCTATTAGTTCATTGAAATATGTAACTGTAACATAACATTTTCCTGTACAGAATATCTAATATGATTAAAATAATGCCAAAATTCAAACGTAATGTAAATAATACGAAGTTTATTCTCCATGTATAGTTTTTCAGCTGTATTAATGATTTGCACAAAATTATTTAACAAATAGCATTTTTCATTTTTATATAATGATTGAGAAAAATAAAATAAAATAAAATAAATAAATATTCATAAAATTATAGTTATTCAAAAATTTATATTTATATATATACACTAAATCAGGTTTAATAGATCATAAAATATAGTTTTTCTTACATACCTTATAGTTAGTATAAACTCGAATACTTCAGGTTTTGTTCAATAGGTTTTTTTAACCCGAGAGTAGTCGCGTCGTTTTTTAGAACATTGGTAGTCGCGCTCGGTCCATTTGCCGCCGTTTCCAGTAGCCCGAAAAAAGAAGGGAAATCTGCCGGAGTTACCATATGATCGAAAACGGAGTACATAGGGGGGAAATAGTGATTGAATTTGAAAAGATACATTTTAGAGAAACTATTATTGAAGAATATATTTAAGAACTATGATTTAAGAATTTTATTTGAGTTCAAATTTAAATAAATGTTTTAATATATATATATATATATATATATATATATATATTTTTACAAAATTTACAGGACTCGACGCAGGTTTTTTTCCTTGGGGCCCATTTTGTGAGAAGTAAAAGTTATTTTTGTAAAAAGTATATTTTTGCGAAATTTATTATACATTTTTGAGAAAAAAATAAAAAATAAATAAAAAAGTTATGAAAGAAAAAATCCAGCTACTCAAATTGAAACCAAGCACTTAATAATTTCGTTCCTTCTGCTAAAGTTCTTTTTTCTGGTGAACTTGTTTTATTGTAAATGACGCATTTTAAAACCTTACAAAATAAAAATAATTAATGGATAGTATGTTTTTATGGAGTGGAATTTTGTGAAGGTTCCTATTTTATTAAGAAGAATTTTGTGAAAGAGCCTACTTTATCAAGAAGAATTTTGGGAAGGGATTATTTTATAAGGAACAACTTTGCGAAGGGCCTATTTGATAAAGAGAATTTTGTCAAGAGCCATATTTTATAAAAAGGAATTTTGTGAAGGCCCCTGTTTTATTAAATGTAATTTGTGAAGAAATGGGCCCCAAATTTTTCCTGTATCGACCCCTTATATGTTAAAATAATAAAAATTATTAAATAATTATTGATTTTATGAAGACACAATGAATTACTAATTAGAGTAACTTTTCAATTATGAATTTGAAATCGTGTTAGGGATAAAATTTTTTTTTAAAGCCAGAACCGCAGTAAGCTAGTTTTTGACAGTGTACTGCAACTAGGAGCCAATTGAACTTGAAAAGAGACAGACTACTTTATTCATTTATGCAATTTAAATAATCATTAAATTGTGTATTTCAGGACATGTTATTTATAACCAGGGGTCGATCCAGGCAAAATTTGGGACCTATTTATTTTTCATTCACAAAAATCCATGTAATAAAATAAACCCCTTCACGAAATTCCTCTTAATAAAACAGGATCCTTCACAAAATTCATCTTAATAAAAGAGGTCTTTCATAAAATTCAATGTAATAAGACGGATATTCTTCACAAAATTCCTCTTACTAAAACAGACCCCTTCACAAAATTCGTCTCAATAAAACACACCTCTTTACAAAATTTATATTATTAACACAGGACTCTTCATAAAATTAATAAAAATACCCCTTCACAAAATTCCTCTTAGAAAAAGGTCTCTTAATAAAGCAAGTCCCTTCAGAAAATTCCTCTTAAAAAAAGGTCTCTTAATAAAGCAAGTCCCTTCAGAAAATTCCTCTTAATAAAACAGGCCTTTTATAGAATTCCATCTAATAAGACAAATTCCTTCACAAAATTCCTCTTAATAAAAGCCTCTTTACAAAATTTGTTTAATTAACGCAGAATCCTTCATAAAATTAATAAAACAAGACCCTTCACAAAATTCCTGTCAAAATAGGTCCCTTTGCAAAATTCCTTTTACTAAAGCAAGTCCCTTCACAAAATTCCTCATAATAAAACAAGCCTCTTTACAAAATTTTGTTAATTAACACAGGACTCTTCATAAAATTAATAAAAAATCCCTTCACAAAATTCCTCTTAAAAATATCTTAATAAAACAAGGCCCTTCACAAAATGCCTCTTAATAAAACAGGCCTTTTATAAAATTCCATCTAATAAGGCAGATTCTTTCACAAAAAACTTCACAAAATTCCTCTTAATAAAACAGGCCTCTTTACAAAATTTGTTTAATTAACACATGATCCTTCATAAAATTATTAAAACAAGACCCTTCACAAAATTCCTGTTAAAAAAGGTCTTTTCGTCAAATTCCTCTAACTAAAGCAGGGCCTTTCACAAAATTCCTGTTAAAAAAGGTCCCTTTTCAAAATTCCCCTTACTAAAGCAGGCCCTTCACAAAATTCCTCATAATAAATCAGGACCCTTCATAAAATTCCATTTAATAGGGCAAACTCCTTCACAAAATTCCTGTTAATAAAACGTGGTCCCTTCACAAAAATTCTGTTATTAACACAGAACCCTTCATAAAATTAAGAAAACAAGCTCCTTCGCAAAATTCCTCGTAATAAAATAGGTCCTTTTGCAGAAATCCTCTTAATAAAATAGCCCCTGACCTTCACAAAATTTCTTTTATTAACACATGTAACTTCATGAAATTCCATTCCATAAAAACATATTCTTCATTAATTAATTTTATTTTGTTACGTTTGTAAATGTGTAATTGGCGAACTAAACAAGATCACCAGACAGGAAAACTACAGCAGAAGGACTTAAATAACTTATTAATAAATTATTGGTTCAAATTTGAGTAACTGGATTTCATCTTTTGTTACAAAATGTTATTTGTCACAAAAATATAATAAAATTCACAAAACTAATTTTTATTTTTCACAAAATGGGCCGCAAGACAAAATATCTGCATCGACTAATTGATATCAATTTTATATTTTATTATTTTTTCTTACAATATATCTATATAAAAATAAAAAAGAAGATAAAACTAATTACTCTGAAATTATTAATATAAAGGCAGCAGTTTTTTTTGTGTGTGTGTGTGTGTATGTGCTGCTGCCTGTGGGTGTATGTGGTGCGGGGGGGGGGCATTATTAGCGATTTTATGCTTAAATACCCTTTTTGAAATGAAAATTTATGAAGATCCATTTATTACTTATTTCAGGATGGAGGCAGGCCTCTTGAGTCACACCTCTTGTTAGAAGCTGCTTATGTATGAAGTAAATAATAATCGTATATAGGAAGTAAATAATAATAAATAACAGTTTATTCAAAGAAAGATGAAAAGAAGAATGAAAGAGCAAACTATAATCCAACCCTTCCCAGAAACTTTCCTGCCGAGAAATTCGCGGAATAGGGAATGAAGAACTGGGAGGGGAAAAAATTACGTTTACCGCAGTGCTCGCGCCAGGGTCTTCTAGACCGATTTTAACTTTAGAATGCAATAAATTTCTCAGAAAACGCTGGAATGCCTTGCAACTTTAGTACACAAAAGAACCAACGGTCAAGGGCAGCTACACTGCATTTCATTACTGTAGCTTTAAGGGGAAATGAGATAAAGGAAGACAGCGAATTTTGGCGGGGAAAAGACCAACGCGCGAGTACTGCCGGGTTAATATAAGAAAGTATCATATTGCAATAAATTATTTCCAGGAAATAGGCAAAAACAGTAAGACTGCCGTTAGCTAAATTTACCAAGAAGATTGTTTTCCATTTACGATGTTTTGCCCTCATTCTTCAATCAATAATTGACAAAACATACATACATTACTAAGCAATAAAGGTTGTGACGGCCATCTTTGTTTGTCAGGCCGTGCGGTAGAGCAGGAGACGAAAAACAAGTCTAGTTTAAAACCAAAACCAGTTTATTAAAACCAAATAGGTAGGGAAATTGAGCGAGCTCCACTTGATTTTCCTCAAAATTAACAAAAAAGAAAGACATTTGCTATCGACTTGTAGCTGTTTAAGAAATCAAAACTATATAATAATTAGAAATAAACTATTCAGGTACAAATTCACGATGCAACAATTTTATGTTTCAGACTTAATAAGCACTGATGCAGGCGTAAATCAACTTAACAACAGCACGAAACTTAACTATAAATGCTGAAGCTAATTATCAATCTCAAGACTCGATGCGAAGTCTCGAGGCTAAATCTAAATCTATCTAAGTCTCAATCTAAATCTAAATCTCAATCTCAATCTCAATACTAAGTCTCCCAAGCTAAGTCTGCTCTCCCCAGCTCCTCTGAGCTCTGTTCTGAAACGAAAATTCACTGCTTATATACTCCACGGTATCGATTGACCAGCTCCCAAAAATTTGCATAACTGAAAGAACACAGCGACTCACAATTTCCGAGATTCAGACATCCGTCAAATGTTAGAGAAAGAGAGCATTGATAAAACTTATACGCACATGGCCGGTTATTGGACAAAAAATTACGATCTCATTCAAAAATCGCATACTCACGTGACGAGAGTAGTCGATCCCTTACAACCCCCCTCCCCCGGAAATTGTGAAAGAAAACGCGGTGGTTGAAATACAGACCAGCGTCTTTTTCTTTAAAAAAATTTCGAGCCAAAAAAAACACAACAGGTGATGGGTAAATTAAATTTAGAGTCGAAATGTAAAATTTTGTACTTTTAACCCATCACGAAACCAATAGAGTTGCAAAGAACGGGTTTATTTCCAATAGACCCGGTTTATTCCCAGGTTTATTCCCAAAAGACCTGGTTTATTACCAAAAAACCCGGTTTATTCCTAAAAAACCCGGTTTATTCCCGGGTTTAAACCGGGTTTTTTCTAGCCTTTGCAACTCTAGAAACCAATAATCGGTCAAATCGATAAAGAAACTTTCTACACAACATTCTTTAAATATGAAGTACTACCAAAATATTCTCATAAAATTTTCCTCAAAAAATTCAAAGATTGCCAAAATCAGTACGCAGTTTTACCTTAAATTCCACAAGGTGCCGAAAAAAGTGCAGATTCAACTTGCCTATCAAAAAAGTACCTTTCTCAAACTTACAAATCCCAATTATGCCAAAGACTCACACCCCAAAATTCAGCGTAGATTCTCGCTCAGATTACATGGGGCACATACTAACAGCTATGAAGCGCTGCGAAAGTAAAACAATATCTTAAAATATAAAATTTGAAATATACATTACAAAATCTTCATGACAGAACTCTTCTTCTTGGAATCTGAAATGAAAAAATTTATATAAATGCAGTATCTGTAGAGTTGCAAAGAACGGGTTTATTCCCGGGTTTATTTCCAATAGACCCGGTTTATTCCCAGGTTTATTCCCAAAAGACCTGGTTTATTACCAAAAAACCCGGTTTATTCCCAAAAAACCCGGTTTTTTCCCGGGTTTAAACCGGGTTTTTTCTAGCCTTTGCAACTCTAAGTATCTGTATTAAGATGGATTTTATCTCCTGGAACACACTTTGTTAGCTACATATATTTTTACAGTACATAAAATTTACATCATAACTGTGAAATACTAACAACAACTTCAAAACTTCACAACTTACGAAAACCAAACACCAAAAACTGAACCGAAAACGAACACGAACAACGACCGAAGAAAGAAAGTTAGATTCATTAAATGTTAGTAAAGTCTAAGATAGAACACGCGTGTCAAGGACAACTGCTTGACCGCCAAACACGTGCACGCCTAGCCGCGGCGCGTGTAAAAAAAACCCAGAAACTATCAATTCATAACTCAAATGCAACATGTAGAACTAGAGTTGCAAAGGCTAGAAAAAACCCGGTTTAAACCCGGGAAAAAACCGGGTTTTTTGGGAATAAACCGGGTTTTTTGGTAATAAACCAGGTCTTTTGGGAATAAACCTGGGAATAAACCGGGTCTATTGGAAATAAAAACGGGAATAAACCCGTTCTTTGCAACTCTATTCATAGGACATTTATACAACAATGTGGACCTATACAAACAATAGTTCAACAATCTCTTGAACACGAAAGCAATGAAACTCAAAATATATTCTTTGACATCATAACTTAAATTTTGGCAAAAAATTTGGAACCAAAGTTAAATGTACAACTTGTGAAGCCGAGATACAAAATCAAACATTGGTCGAAAGGTAACTATAACAGTTCAGCTGTTTTGTCCAGCCCATAGAACTTGTTGACATTTATATAGGCACTTTAACTAAGAATAAAGAATGGAACGTCATCACCTAGAGTTGCAAAGGCTAGAAAAAACCCGGTTTAAACCCGGGAATAAATCGGGTTTTTTGGGAATAAACCGGGTTTTTTGGTAATAAACCAGGTCTTTTGGGAATAAACCTGGGAATAAACCGGGTCTATTGGAAATAAAAACGGGAATAAACCCGTTCTTTGCAACTCTATCATCACCTGATTTCATAATGAAGAACTTGAAGCCTGCAGGCTCATGGAATAACTCTGGCGGCGTCCCCAAAATCCTTGTACAAAGTTCCGTTCCGATTCAGACTCGTATGGAGAAGCCACTGTCGCTTGTCGTGCCTGCAGCCGAGTGTTGTAACCATGGCGACGTCCTTTGGGAGGAGCTCGTGTAGTGTCCACTCGACGACTGCTCGTAGATAGAGTTGCAAAGAACGGGTTTATTCCCGTTTTTATTTCCAATAGACCCGGTTTATTCCCAGGTTTATTCCCAAAAGACCTGGTTTATTACCAAAAAACCCGGTTTATTCCCAAAAAACCCGGTTTATTCCCGGGTTTAAACCGGGTTTTTTCTAGCCTTTGCAACTCTACTCGTAGATTCCACTCGACGACTTCTAGGCGGACTTTCTGAAGTGTCGACTCGAAAATTGCTAGGCAGGTCTCGATGATTGCTAGGCGGATCTCGATTATTGCTAGGATCGAAGACTGTAGGATCATAAGGCGTTCTCTTCCGTGAGGCTCCCGATCGTGATGTGGAAGGCAAAGTCCGCTTTCTGCCGATTCTCCGATGCCGTTTAGTTGTTGGGGGAATATAGTCCGTACCACGTTTTTGTGAGTTACTTTGGAACTGTCGATGTGCTGACTGCTGAGATGATTGGCTATTACTTAGAGTTGCAAAGAACGGGTTTATTCCCGTTTTTATTTCCAATAGACCCGGTTTATTCCCAGGTTTATTCCCAAAAGACCTGGTTTATTACCAAAAAACCCGGTTTATTCCCAAATACCCGGTTTATTCCCGGGTTTAAACCGGGTTTTTTCTAGCCTTTGCAACTCTACTATTACTAGATTCGTGGAGTTCTGTTGATGGATTGCCTTTCCGTCCTCTCTTAGCTGGAATGTTTGTGGATGTGTTTGAAAAAAGTATTTTCTGTCGTGGTTGAAGTGACGTAGAAGGAGTCTGCATAAACTTCTTGTCTGGGGGTTTAGAGCTATTTGTCGACATCGACTGTGGGTGCTGTCTTTTGCCGTATTTATTAATCACTTTAGGTAATGTCTGTTATTCAGCTGGCTGGTTAACCTTGTCTCGGTTAACTTGAGGAAATTTACGCTTCCCATTCGTGCGTAGGTTATCACTATTATTATTAGAAGAATGACTGATGTGAGATGAATGAGAGGTATTTGACTGAGGCATAGAGGATTCACCGTCCGACGTTTGAGAACCATTATGGTTAGTGTCCCTAAACTTATAAATTCTGACCTGATCCAAGTTTACCGTGGAATGACAACCATCAACATCAATAATTAAATTATTCCCTTTTATTTCAACACTTTATACTGTCCCTCAAACTTAGGTCCAAACTTAGCAACTCGTTTTTGCCGACTAGAACTTAACCAATACTTTTCCAACAACACAAAATCACCAACTCTAATCTCCAACTCCCTCCGACGCATATTATAATACAACGCTTGTTTTTTCTGAGCCTTTCCCATTTTTATTTGTGCTTCCTTAACCAACTTATCAATATCCTGAATCATATATTCGTTTTCATTCCCCGAGATTCTAATTAACTGTTGAAAAAGAGTTATAATCTTACGACCCAAAAACAATTCTGCAGGGGTTTTCCCAGTGGACTCGTCTACTGCCGTACGCAAAGCATAGGCAAAATGCTGCAAGAACTGATCCCAGTTTGAATGATGAGTGCCAATGAAAGAAGAAATCATTCGAATGAGAGTTCTATTGACCCTCTCAGCCATATTGGACTGTGGACGGTATGGAACTGTAAAAGAATGAGATATCTCCAGCTGTGCGCACAATTCCTGAAAAAATTCGGATATAAAACAGGGACCGTGTTCACTAATTACTTGGGATGGTGCAACATATTTCGAAATAAAGCCGTTAAATAAAGCATTCGCTACAATTTTGCCTGAAGCTTTTCTGAGGGGGGATGAACTCAACCCATTTACTAAAATAATCTACAATTACAAGTACAAATCTAAATCTATTGCCAGTTAAGGGATAAGGACCAATTAAATCAACTCCGATACATTCTAGGGGAAAGGACTTTTTAATTGAAATTAATTTGCCAGCTGGTCTTATATTCTTATAATTATATTTTTGGCATGTGTCGCAGCTGGAGACGTAAGCGCGTACTGCTTCCCGCATTTTAGGGAAGTAGCAGGAATCACATAATCTAGCATACGTTTTCCTTACACCTAGGCGACCTGCTAATGGATTATCGTGAAATTCATGTAAGATGGCCTTACGAAGAGAAGCTGGAATATAAACTCTTAATTCACCACGAGAATTTACAGTTTTTGAATAGAATAAAAGGCCATCGATAATTTTGAAATTCTGGGACCAGTTTTGGAACATGTGCGCGTCCGCGCTTTGTACCATTTCAGCATCCTCTAAATATTTATACAGCTGACCAAATTCCTCATCCCTTTTCTGTTCATTTATGAGTTGCTCTCTCGATTTCGAAACTAATGAAGACAAAACACAAACCTTAACCTCCTCAACCATTTCAACACCTTCCTGAGGATTTCTCGATAAAACATCTGCCACTGCGTTGCCCTATGCTCAATTATAATATTAAACTCCGCTAATTTCAAACACCATCGAACCATTCTAGAAGATAAACCTTTTCCGTGCGTTAACTTTGTTAAAGCAGAGCGATCCGTAACAACTTTGACCGGGATAGAACAGAAGAAACATCTAAATTTGTTTAAAGCCCAAATTACAGCAAGACATTCGCGTTCCGTAATTGAATAGTTACGCTCCGCTGTATTTAAAATTCTGAACGCAAAAGCTATGGGGCGACCTTACTGAGCTAACATCGCACCAATTCCAACTGCAGTAGCGTCGCAGTATAACTCAAATTGTGAAGAGTAATCCGGATGAGCCAAAACAGGCGAAGAAATTAAAGAATTTTTTAAATGTTCGAAAGCATTTTGAGCCGCTTTCGACCAAACAAATTTAACCCTCTTTCGCTTTAACGCATATAATGGTTCGCATTTTTCTGAAAAATGTGGTATAAATTTTTGAAATCAAGCCACCATACCCAAAAATGTCGCTACTTGCTTCGCATTCTTTGGAGGCGCCATTGCCGCAATTGCATCTGTTTTTTGCGTGTCTGTTTGTATGCCCTCTTGTGTGATTCGAAAGCAAAGATATTTTAATACTTTACGGATAAATTTACATTTTTCTAATTTGACAGTGACATCCGTGTTTCTGAGTAATGTGAATACTTTACGTAACAAATTTATGTGTTCTTCGAATGTTTCAGACATAACGATAATATCGTCCAGGTATACCAGAACTCCGAAACCAAGAAGGGGTTTCAGAATGGTATCCATAGCGTTCTGGAACGTTGCTGGAGCCCCCGATAATCCGAAACTCATGCGTTTAAACGCGAAACACCCATTATTCGTTATAAATGCTGTCTTTGGTATGTCCTCCGGCTACATGCCTATTTAAAAATAACCGGAGGTTAAATCGAGTGTTGACATAAATTTAGTACTTTGAATATGGGCTAGTATGTCATCTATTACAGGAATTGGATATTGTGTATATTGGGTTATTGAATTTAGTTTTCGATAATCTATAGCGAATCTCCAAGCCTCAGGACCTCGTCGTTTTTTCCATTGTTTTTTCTACATAATACAACTGGTGATGCGTATGGAGACTCGATGGGCATAATACTGTCATCGCGGAGCATTTTTTCAATATGATAATTAATGACTTTCTGTTTAACTTTGTCGTAACGGTATGGTTTGCTTGTACTGACGCATGTGAACCGGTATTAATCTCATGCCAGGAAACGTGTGTTAAACCCGGTTTATCTGAAAATACTTCCCAGAAATCATCCAAAAATTTATTAAATTTGTTTTTCTCCCCCTTTGTTAAACCAGACTCAGTTAAATCAATTGAAAGTGATGAGGACTCGTTCCAAAAATCTAGGCTCATCCCTCTATCTTTCATAAAATCAACTCCAACAATACAATGTGCTTTTAAACCGTCCAATACTAAAAATTGCCACTTAGCTTTAACTGACCGTATTTCCACATCTAAATCCACCAGACCTTTTATACTACACTGTATCCCTTGAGCCGACTGAACCACTAAATTAACATGCCGCAACCTTTTATACGAAAAATATTTCTTATACACTTCAAACGATATAAAACTCTTATCCGGGCCTGTATCCAGAACACTTTTCACCACTATTCCATTCAACACGATTAATAATTCAGGTAATTCCACTGGGTTAACCACTATTTTATTTAAATCGATTACAGAAGGCTTTGAAGAATTCACCCGTGACTGCTGACCTTCCGCACAACAGCCACCAACCAGTTTAACCCCTGCTGACGATTTTGAGCTTTACCAGACCTTTCCACCTCACGTTGAATGACTTTTTCACCAACCACTAACTGTCTAACCCTGGATGAGCTAGTCTGCCTTGGGTTAACCTCGTTCCTTCTATCCAAACCATTTCTATTGCGACTGTTTACCCCCTCATTTCTTCTTGAACCATTATTATAATTTTGACCATAATTTCTTAATTCACCATAACCTTTTTGAAAATTTTGCCTATCCTCATAATTAGCTTGTCCACGAACATTTTCAGACCTTTCGTTACGAACATTATACTTGTTACTATAATTTCTTGACCTATTGACAAACCTCTCCCCCTCATTGAAATCTCGTGTGGTTCTCTATCTATGGTGATCCGCCTCATGTCGAGCCTCATACTTTATTAACAATTGATAGAGTTCAGCCGTATTTGCTGGGGCACGGAGTTCTATAAAATCTTGGATAGAAACCAAAAAGAGAGGAAGAATAATGTCTATCAGCTCCGTATGAGGAATATCCAGAGCCAATTTGTTTTTTATTTCCAACTTTCGTAGAAAGAATCCGGACGCTTTTTCATAAATAGATTGGCGTTTGCAATAAAATTCACGTCTTAGCTCAGTTGCATTACGCTCATTAGGAAAAGCTTTAAGCAACTCCGCACAGGTTTGCTGAAATCTCCGGGCGTCATCGGTCACTAAAATACATCCAATGTTCTCTAGCCAAAGCAAGGCTTCTCCCTTTAGAGAGCATTTTAATACTAGGTACTTATTTTTATCCGGAATATTGTTAAAGGCAATATAGTCCTGCAATTTGTTCAAAAACTCAGTGACATCGGAATTTCCGGCGAAGTAAACTCGACGAACTATCTCTCTCGGATGTGGGCATTCGTTGACGGCACCGTCAGTTGGACTGACAAGGTTACCTAATCCACTAAGTTGAGCGCCATTTGTGACGGCCATCTTTGTTTGTCAGGCCGTGCGGTAGAGCAGGAGACGAAAAACAAGTCTAGTTTAAAACCAAAACCAGTTTATTAAAACCAAATAGGTAGGGAAATTGAGCGAGCTCCACTTGATTTTCCTCAAAATTACCAAAAAAGAAAGACTTTTGCTATCGACTTGTAGCTGCTTAAGAAATCAAAACTATATAATAATTAGAATTAAACTATTCAGGTATAAATTCACGATGCAACAATTTTATATTTCAGACTTAATATGCACTGATGCAGGCTTAAATCAACTTAACTGCAGCACGAAACTTAACTATAAATGCTGAGGCTAATTATCAATCTCAAGACTCGATGCGAAGTCTCGAGGCTAAATCTAAATCTATCTAAGTCTCAATCTAAATTTCAATACTAAGTCTCCCAAGCTAAGTCTGCTCTCCCCAGCTCCTCTGAGCTCTGTTCTGAAACGAAAATTCACTGCTTATATACTCCACGGTAGAGTTGCAAAGGCTAGAAAAAACCCGGTTTAAACCCGGGAATAAACCGGGTTTTTTGGGAATAAACCGGGTTTTTTGGTAATAAACCAGGTCTTTTGGGAATAAACCTGGGAATAAACCGGGTCTATTGGAAATAAAAACGGGAATAAACCCGTTCTTTGCAACTCTACTCCACGGTATCGATTGACCAGCTCCCAAAAATTTTCATAACTGAAAGAACACAGTGACTCACAATTTCCGAGTTTCAGCAGGGCTACACTACATACCGAGCTTGCTCATTCATTATGATGACGTCACAAAAGGTGGCTGACTAGGAGGAAAGACATACAGCGATTGGCACAAAACGATGGGTGCGTTGCTTTGGACCAATCGCTGGTCGCGGTCAGCCACCATTTGTGACGTTTTGAGAGTGAATGAGCAAGCCCGGTATCTAGTGTTGCCTTGGTTTCAGACATCCGTCGAATGTTACTAGAGTTGCAAAGAACGGGTTTATTCCCGTTTTTATTTCCAATAGACCCGGTTTATTCCCAGGTTTATTCCCAAAAGACCTGGTTTATTACCAAAAAACCCGGTTTATTCCCAAAAAACCCGATTTATTCCCGGGTTTAAACCGGGTTTTTTCTAGCCTTTGCAACTCTAAATGTTACAGAAAGAGAGCATTGATAAAACTTATACGTAGAGTTGCAAAGAACGGGTTTATTCCCGGGTTTATTTCCAATAGACCCGGTTTATTCCCAGGTTTATTCCCAAAAGACCTGGTTTATTACCAAAAAACCCGGTTTATTCCCAAAAAACCCGGTTTTTTCCCGGGTTTAAACCGGGTTTTTTCTAGCCTTTGCAACTCTACTTATACGCACATGGCCGGTTATTGGACAAAAAATTACGATCTCATTCAAACATCGCCTACTCACGTGACGAGAGTAGTCGATCCCTTACAAGGTAATCACATTATCAAGGTCATTTTTCATTTAGTTTAATTATTTTTTGTGTTTCTTGAAATTATTATGGATTCCGTTAATAAACATATATCAAACGAGAAACCTTAGTATCTAATAGAAATGAAATATTCTAGTAAAGTACTTCTTAGAAAGCTAAAAACAATTTCATCTTTCTGCTTCATTTAATAATTGAAAATTATCGACAGTGTTTCTTTCTTTTTAAATATAAAAAAGTATCATATTGCAATAAAATATTTCCAAGAAATAGGCAAAAACAGTAAGACTGCCGTTAGCTAAATGTACCAAGAAATTTGATTGCAATTTACGATGTTTTGCCATCGTTCTTCAATCAATAATTGACAAAACATACATACATTATTAAGCAATAAAGATAATCACATTATCAAGGTTATTTTTCATTTAATTTAATGATTTTTTTTGTGTTTCTTGAAATTATTAAGGATTCTGTTAATAAAAAAATATATCAATCGAGAAACCTTAGTATCTAATAGAAATAAAATATTCTAGTAAAGTACTTCTTAGAAAGCTAAAAACAATTTCATCTTTCTGCTTCATTTAATAATTGAAAATTATCGACGGTATTTCTTTTTTTTTTACTATTATTTCATAATTACAAATTGATATGTTATCTGTCTCTGTGTGCATAAAATACACCGCAAAAGTACACCGTCAATTGACACATGTTTTTCTTTTAATAATAGTTTAATGTTTCCCGTTTTTATTTGTTAATTGTGCCTCAGTTCAGATAAAAAGCTTAATTCTAAGCAGTATTTTCTTCAATTCACACACGAATGATGGCAACTGTGTCCGCTAGTAATGTTTCGTTTCTTGAAGAATTTTCCAATGTGTCCATTTTTTTGTCAAATCACTTAACATTGTACAATCAATTTTAAATATTACCGATAATACTCCGATAATACTGATAATTCTTCAATCTAATCTCGTGAATTTCGTGAAAGCACGTAGTTTGTTACGCAATTCTGCTTATTTAAAGATTTTTTTTACAGTGTACAAAAGGTTTCATTTACATTAATTTCCAATGATACAATAGAAAATGATACTTCCGCTAACTTTACAAATAAATAAATATTTTTCTTCAAAGGCTGCGTGCAGTTCTACGACATCCTTTCAATTAAAATTTTTATCTTTTTTAAAAGCAGAAAAATATTGCAAATAATCGCAATAAGTAATTTTAATCTTAAGAAAAAACAAAACAAAGATTTCTTATCTGAAATAGCGGTACCACACGTTTTGTAAATTTTAAAAAATGTAGACACTTTGTTTTAAAATCATTTCAGGATTTCACCGTTAATGTATAAGGATTATCTTCGAACAACATTTTTAGGCTGGACCCTATTCACAGAATTTGTTTAATTGAATATGAAAATACTTATAATGGATTTTAATTCATAGAAATCTTTTATTTAATGTCACATTTCCTTTTTCAGAAATTCATTATATTTTGATAAAAATAATAACATAGTTTAATAATACAAATATATACACTATTTAGTCAAAAGTATCCGGGCAATTTCGATTTTAAATGATTTGTTGAAAATTTAGATAAACTCTTGACAAAATGTTTTTTGAAATTATTAAGGATTCTGTTAATAAAAATATATCAAACGAGAAACCTTAGTATCGAGTATAAACCTTAGTATAAACCTTAGTAAAGAAATGAAATATTCTAGTAAAGTACTTCTTAGAAAGCTAAACACAATTTCATCTTTCTGCTTCATTTAATAATTGAAAATTATCGACGGTATTTCTTTTTATTTTGCTATTATTTCATAATTATAAATTGATATCCGATCTCTCTCTGTGTGCATAAAATACACCTCAAAAGTACACCGTCAATTGACACATATTATTCTGTTAATAATATTTTATCGTATATAAAAAATAAATATATATATATATATATATATATATATATATATATATATATATATGTATATCGTATATATATGTCGTATATCGTATATATCGTATATCGTAATATATACCGGGTGATCCAAAAGTCAGGACGAAATTTAAAAATGAATAATTCGAAAACGAATCAAGATACAAAGATACGGTTTGCACCAAACGGATGGAAAAGAAACCGGGTTTTGTGTGGCAACGAAATAAAAAATACTTCTGTTGCCGACCAACAGATGGCGCTGTCGGATTTCTGATGTAGGATTATGCAAAGCAACAAACGATATAAAAAGGAGCAACTGCAGCAGGTAATGATAGTCAAAGCTTGTATGCACCGAAATGCTGTCCATTGTTGAGAAAGCCGTCTTAGTTAAACTGTATTACAAGAATTCGGAAAGTGCCATTGCTGCATTGCGAGCATATCGCTTCATGAAGGGTATGCGAGACAGAAAAGGACCAATAACGTCTTCTGCATTGAACAAAATGTTGGAGAAATTTGAAGCTACAGGTTCTTTAACGTCACGTCAAAGAAGTGGACGTCCATCAACAGCCGCTGCTGTTGCCACGACAGTGGAGCAGACGGAATCCATGTCGGCGGTTGCTGCACATGGGGAGTGCAGTGCTGGAGAAGTTTCGGGGCAGACAGGAGTGTCGTACGGAAGTGTCTGGAGAGCACTGCGAATAACTTTGCATCGGTATCCCTACAAGTTGCAACATAACCAAGAACTCAAACTCCTGACTTCGACTCTCGCCGAGATTTTGCGAATTTGGTATTCAATAAGATGGAAGAGTAGCACGACTGGCTTCACACTATGCTTTGGACAGATAAAGCACATTTTACACTCTCTGGCGCTGTTAACATCCACAATTGTCGAGTGTGGACCACAGAAAATCCACATGAATTAGTTGAGGTACCCTTGTAACAGCCTAAAGTGACAGTCTGGTGTAGCTTCACTGCTGATTTCATAATCGGTCCATTTTTTTTCGAGGAAGTCACACAGACGGGCTTCAAAACACTTTATGTCACTGGTCAGCGATATGTAGCACTGTTACAGAACAACATTATTCCTGGACTGCAAGCGCGGAAGGCACTCCAAACAGTCACCTTTATGCAAGATGGACCACCACCTCATATTGCTCTGCTTGTGCAACGCCTGCTACGCTCAACATTTGGGGTGGATCGCATTATCAGTCGCTACTTTAATCACGCATGGCCTCCAAGGTCTCCCGATCTGACACCCTGTAACGATTGGCTGTGGGGATTCTTGAAGTCAAAAGTATACCGCGACCAACCGACATCACTAGCAGCACTGAAAGATGCCATCTGCCAAAATAGGTCTGCCATAACGCAAGAAATGCTACTGAATGCTGTGAACGATGTGGTTCCTCGTCTCACAGCTGTACTTCTGAATGATGGACAACACATTGAACATTTACTGTAGTACTAATTAACTGTAATTAAGCTGACTTGTAGGTTTTCAAAAATTTTCCATTTGTAAATCATCTTTTGGTGCAATAAAACACTATAGCGCTATCTGTTGGTCACCAACAGAACTATTTTTTTCGTTGCCACACAAAACCCGGTTTCTTTTCCATCCGTTTGGTGCAAACCGTATCTTTGTATCTTGATTCGTTTTCGAATTATTCATTTTTAAAGTTTGTCCTGACTTTTGGATCACCGGTATATCGTATAATATATATATATATATATATATATATATAAATCATCTTTGAGGATGTAAAAAATACATTTCTCAGTGAATAGTTACAGGGAACGAGAACATTTAAGATGCTTAAATGATAAAGCACCTGGTGCGCACGACCAGGAAATCTGGGTTCGATCCCCGGTCTGGACACGTTTTCCCCTCTGTTGGTTAGGTGTTGTTTAGCAAAGTGAAAATTAATTCCCATCCTTTGTCAGTGTTCTTAAATTTGCACGCAGTTTCAGTCCTGCTGAAAATTAAATTGGAAATTTAGAATTATAATGTATTCAAAACTATTTCGAAATTCTTCCGGTTTATTTTTATTCTAGAATGTTACGTATTTTTAAAGTAATGTTGTCACAAAAGTACTTAAACATTGAAGAATAATCGAATAAATATATATATGAATGAAACAGAAAGTCTATGGAACATTATTACAAAAAGATACATAGTATGTTAATCTATAAAAAAAATAATTTTCAGTTTTTTGGGTTAACTTATTGGTTTATTATTTTTTTTTTATAAAAGATTTTAATATCTGCACATTCCTAAATAATTGATGCAATTCACTAATAGCAATGTATTCGTATGAAAACTTTCATTGTGAAACATAACTTTCCAAAGTAAAACTTCAAATGTAATTATACCTAAAATTAAAACAATTCCATAAACAATAACATTAAAAAAATTGTTTTTCTATTAAATCTATTTTAATAAATGTTTTAACATTAATGATAAATGACATTTTAGCTCTCCTTCTTACTGCTATTAATGCGAAATCTATTAATATAAACCTGTAATTTATTTACAAAATTAAAACCTGAGTGCATTATTACGCGGCAGGGATTTTATAATACATTTATAAAAAGTATTTATACATTTATAAAAAGTATTATATGCACATATTCTAAATGTATTCAAATACGACCAAAATAATATTTCAACACTTTCCTATATCAGGGGATTTTCTTCGACAACATTAACCTTGCGACAGAAATATTTTATTTATTATTACATAGAAAAAAAAGCTCTTCTCCGAAACAATATTTGTTGAAATTTATTTTATTTTTTCGTAGAAATGTTTCTTTTAAACCATTGTTTTTCTATCATGTCAGTTTTATCCAATTTTTTGTTATACCTTATTTCTTGTAACATAATGTATAAAATAAATTTAACGATATTACTTTAATACAATAATTCGATTGATTTCATAAGAAGAGTATTAAAGTTTTAACACAGTTTTTATGCAGTTTTTTTTCATGAAAAATCTTAAATAATACACTGTTTTCATGGCTAATATTTTCTATTCCAAATGGCATTTATAATCTTTTAAAGATTTTGAAATGTTTGATTAATATTATTATTTTTATGACAGTGAAAATGAAATACTTTTCTTTAAAACTAAATATTATATGCTTGGAAAATCATTTATAAAAAAAAAATCGATTGTGCTACTTAGTGTGCTACTTTGTGATTTAATTAAACAAATAACTAGAGGAAGACAAAATATGATTTTAATATAATTTTTGAAAGTGAACTCTCCAAAAAGATTTTGTTCCTCCCTAAAGTAATTTTGACCCTCCCAGTAACAAAAAGCTTTATATAATTTTATTTTAAACAAGTTTTATTCATTGTATAATTGTTGGATATATTTATAGCATAAAGTGCAAAAAAAAAAAAAAAAAAAAAAAAAAAAAAAAAAAAAAAAAGCTACGGCGATTCGCACCTTAGTTTTTGAATAAGGTAAAGCTAGGATAGTCTGCGCACAATTCAAAAGAAAAGCAATAAAAAATTTAAATATTATTTTTTTGCAAAACTATCCATGAATAATTTTTACTTCATTTGTTTTTTATGCATTTCCATTGCTATTTTGTTGTTATGTTGCAATTTAATAGAACAGTTGTAATAAAACCAAGAAAGTTATATTGCGCAATCTGTCCTCACAGGGCTGGTGTGATTGCGCACATGGGTAGGAGAGATTGTTACTAATAATAGCTACAATTAAATTCTTAACAGTAATAATTACACTTAAATGACATTGTTGTAAGGTTTTTGTGAACAAATATTATTGTATTAGGTGTGAATATTTCAACCTATTTATTAAAGAATTAGAAAAAGGAAATAATTTTAAAAACAATTAAAAAAGTTTAATTAAAGAGCAAAAAATTAAATAATCAGAAAAAGCAAGTCCAGATAAGATTACAAAATAACATTAAGTTACTTGATAACACGTTTAACTTAAAACTAGTTCATTTTAATTTTTCATTTTTTTAGGCAAATTTACCAATAGGCTGCGTAATCTCTCCTAGCATGGAAACTAATGGAAACAATGCGACATCTCTCCTAAGTAGCAGATGCGCAAACTCTCCAATTTCGGTAGGAGAGATTACGCAACCTTTTATATAAACATGGCCGCTACTAAAACGAACCGCTGATGTTCACATTGTTAGTGTAGATTAGTAGCTTATGAAAAATCGTTTAAGTTTAAAATGTTTTGTACTACAGACATTGTATAGAAATTCTGATGAATAGCTATGAAAATTCAAGCACTTACTTTGGGAAAACAAAACAAAATAGCAATACTTTATCTTAGACACTCAAAACAATGAACATGCACTTTCAAGTATACACTCCACTACTGCTGTTGTACAACTAATTGGAGTCGCTGCGCGCTCTCTCCACTCCTTCCCCACGAACCTCTATGTGCGCAATCTCTCCTGGCTTTACCTTAGTAAAAAATATCGTTGTTTTTGCGCGGAATTACGAGATATCTCTTTTCAGTATTCATGCGTCCGTTGGTGGAAAGCGTACTAGTATAAAGCAAGCGTTGGGGGGTGGGAGGATAATGTTTCAATTAGAAGACCTCTGCGTGGAATAGTGAATGTTTTTGTAGGCGGTGTGTTGCTGGAAAATTCTCATATGTTTCTACAATTGTTTCCAAAAATTAAGGAAAAACAACAAAAATAGCGATAACTCGTTAAAAAAGAAAGCAATCCGTATGAAATTTGTATATATTGTTAAATAAAAGATGTTGCATAAAATATCAAATGCAAATTAGTAGCGCTGCAATCGCATTCCGTCATCTGTGAGGAACATAAAATGTACGTTACGCAGTAAGGCTGCAGTTGTTGCTGTGATAGTGATATTATAAATCTGGGATAGCCGATTCATTACAATGACCTCGAGATCATTTGCCCACAGGACTGCGATTTAGAGACATTGGGAGATTGGAGGCAGGATAAAGTCTGACAGAGGTGGTTAGATGGCTAAATGCAAGTCCTCCTGTGGTTCATATGCTTTGGCAACAATTTCAAACCACGGATTCGTGCTCAAGAAGGTTCAGCCAATGACGGCCAAGGGTTTCGACAAGCGCCGATGACTGATATTTGCGGTTATGTGTACGAAGGAATAGAACCACAACCCCATCTCATCTTAGATCCTCCTTTGTTGCAGCCACTGGATGGTGTGTGTCAATGTATACTGTGCTTAGAAGGCTTCATGAAGGTGGACATTACGCGAAGTGACCAGCAATTTGTGTGCCGCTCACCTCACGTCACCGGAGGGAACGTTTTATGTGGGCACGTCAACATGTCCACTGGACGGCTGATCAATGGAGGCGTGTTCTCTTCACGGATTAGTCCCACTAGCCTCCAAAGCGATAGCAGGCGTTGCTAGATTTGAAGGGGACAGGGAACACGTTATCATCTATCAAACATTCGTGAAGGAGATTCATACGGAAGAGGCAGTGTCTGCGTTTTGGGTGGTATCTCTTTGGGTGGGCGCGCAGACATCCATGTATTTACACGTGAAATCGGGAATGCTTACGTCTATAGAGATGATATCCTTGATGTTTATGTGCACCCTTATGTCGGTACCATAGGTAATGATTTCCTGTTACAGGACAACAACGCCAAACCGCAGAGGGCACGGATCGTGGAAGATTCTCTTCAGCACCAGATAATACAGCGCATAGAATGGCCAGCTTGATCACCGAACTTGAGTCCCATCAAGCATATTTGGGATGCTTTAGGCTGACGTGTTGCTGCTCGCAATCTCCCTTTTTAGACGCTTGCCACGCTTACAACTGCTCTGCAAGAGCAATGGCTCGCACTTCCCAGCGAACTCATCGACCGCACAATTCACAGTATAACACACTGCTGTGTGTGCTGTATTGCTACTACGGGGGATCATACGGCATATTAAAGGTAATTTTCCTATACCAAACTGACAAATTGATTTTGTTAATTTTATAATTATGCTATTTTTGAAACACCATAATTGCCTGGTAATTTCTTTTCATGTTATTTTATACCTTACTATGTGTTGTATATTGTGGTTGAGTTTCATTAAAATCTACGTGTAGTATTTTGAGTTATCGTTATTTTTGAGATTTTTCCTTAATTTTTGGAAACCAGTGTAGTTGGATATAAAAGAACATGGCGCATTGCTCTAAGAAATAATGGTACGGTAAGCATAGTTGCCAAGTCTCCGGCTTTTTGAACACCAGTAATTTTTTAGAAAAAATGTTGTTCTTTTAAATCGCAAAATGCTTCGAAAAAATAAAACAACATTTTCTGTACTAAATTACTGGTATCCAAAAAGCCGGAGACTTGGCAAGTCTGGGTAAGGTCATTTTTGTGACTTAAAGCTCAGATTATTGTAATTGTTTATAAGTACAAATGCAACTACTTGAACTCTTTCTTTGATTTTTTTTCTCTTGTTACCAGATATTAGCTGTCTAGTGCTTTACGGAGCAAGCGGTGTGGGTGGGGGACATTGTTTCAATTAGAACGCCTCTGGTTGGAACAATGAGTGTTTTTGTAGGTGGTCTGTTGCTGGAAAATTCTCGTATGTTTCTAATTGTATATAAAAGGACATATTGCACTGTGCGAGGAAATAGTAGTACAGTAGGGTCATTTTTTGTGACTTACAGTTCAGGCATCGTTTAAAAGTATTGCGACTACTTGAACTCTTCCTTAGATTTTTTTTTGTCTTCTTACTAGACATTTCTGTCCAAAATTACGGATTTGTTTACTTTAGACGTTTAGCGCATTTAGCTGTATGTGTTCCGAAAATCAGAGATTCGGTAAACTCTTCTTTTCAATAAAAATCACAATTCACTAACTAATGAAGAGGAGTCAAAAGATTTCTTTTTAAAGTTTTATATTTACACATTGAACAATTAACATTACAAATAAATCACACTAACATATAAATATCTTCTAAATACAGTTGGCATTAAAGCCGGATCAAAATTAGTTGCTGCTGTTCACAATCAAAAAAATTATTGTTCTGCAGTTCTTCATTGGGAGGGGACGACGTCACCCACCAAATTCCCCAATAGTGAGTTTTTCCCTGGCGCAATTGAGTTGCAACAGTATACATTTATTTATCATTGTAAATTCTTGATATTTCTGGAATATTATTATAATAAACAAAATGTGACGTTTAAATCACTGTTTTTCGTTGATTATCAATCACATTACTACATATTATCACAATTTTAGTCATTGGAATCATAAGCGCTTATATAATTAGTAACTTTCTTAAATTAAAAATATAAAAACATTTAGTAACTTTCTTGTAGTATCAATTTACCTTAAAAAAGTCAATTGTTTTAGATTTTATTTATTATTCATTTATTCATTTCTTACGCTTTCATATGTCAAAAATGACCATATGTACACCAAATGAAATACATGTCTGTATCATATTCCTATGATTAGTTATTACAAAAAATATTTTAAAACATGTCTTTCTTTTAAATTTTAGGAAAACACATTTTTAAATGTGTGAGAAATTCACTATATATCACCCAAAACCTCTGTTTTTAAAGCCTAAATCCAGGTATATGCAGATCCCATGTGTTTAAGATTTCCCTCCAAAATAAAAAAAACTCCAGAAATCGGCCAGTGTACTACAAAACTTTCGCTCAGTCATCACCAATCTTCCTTCCTGAACGTTTCGAGACAGCTGTATGAATAGATTGAGCAGAAAGGTGTGTATTTGATCAAGCTGACTACCTTCCAGGTACCGTGGGAACCAAGATGACATCAGCAAGAGAGAGAGCACGTAGGGTTCCTTTTTCTACCTATCATAAAGAACTTTCAACATGACCTCATCTGAAAGAGCTTCTAGTGGCTGGAGAGACTCCTAATGTTCTAGGAGTAAAACAGAGGTGATATGAAGAGAAAAAAATAGTTAAGAGTGAAGAGTACTCGAGTTAGGTTGCAATTCTCTCAACCTAAGAAAATCAGAGTCGTAACTCCGGGTGAAAGACTTTCGGGTGATTGCTAGAATCCCCGGGTAGAGAAACATTTCGCTGACGAATGTTTTTGAGGTTGATACGTGACAGCCTTGTGAAACGATTGTGGACAATTCCAGTTTTGTTGGCGCAGCGAAAATTTGTGACATTTTTGTGAAGGGTCAGACAAGCAAGCCGATCCTCAGTTCGCGCGCCCACTTTAGAGGGAAACTATGCATCTGTTTCTTATTGTAAATACAGACTTTCAAAAACGCTGGACACTTACGAAGTTGTACTATGATTATAAGCTGACGGAGCCCGAAAAATTTTATTGTTGTGCAATCCCACTAATCAAGAATCTGTATTTTTATTTATTTGACGTGCAGAGTTTAACAAATTTCATTTCGATGATTTATGGGAGCGGTTCATATAAAGGTTCTACGCTACCCCTTTAATTTATAACATCTTGGGCCCGTCACAAATGGTTATGTAAGTGAGATGAAAATTCTGAATATTTAATTAGAATCGATATAATATTAATCAAATATATATTTATCTAATTAATGACACGGAAATGGTAAAATGAATTTATGCACCTGAAATCTAGCTTGATAGTTCAGTTTACACTTTTGCTCAGATTAGTGAGTTTAATCTGTAAGTTGATGTCTAATGCTCGAGTCGTTTTGGGATGATCCCAATGGAGCATGATTAATATACTAAGATGCCCAATTCGTGTAAATATTAGGTAAGACTTACAGCATATAGTTTGCATCTAGTTTACAAATAGATTGTATTAAGTTATTTGCAAATAAATAGTTTCTGCAAAATAAATTTCTCATTAATTTCTCATGAGGTTGTTATTTTATTTCACATAGTTATGTATGTAAAATATATGTATACATAATACAAATTAATAACACATATAAAATGTTAAACAATTGTAAACAGTGGTAAACAATTAAAATATTTTTACAAAATTACAAAATTTTCCTATAAGAAAATAAAATTTTAGGTATTAAAAATATTAAACATTTATATGTTGCAATATCGGATTGCTTAACCCTCTAATGCCCATGGTAGCATATATGGTACAGCCACTGTTTACAAATAAATAGATCTTTTAATTCAGATATTCCATATTCATCTCAGAAATTTAAAATAGAAATAGTTGCTTTATTTAGTAACAAACATTCCGTCATTAAATAAAGGTAAATTTATTATTGAAATTTTCTGGTACGAATTCAAATATTCTGAATTGTTCTAGAACGTATTCTACCATGTGAATTAGAGGGTAAAGGAAGTTTAGAATTGTTAATCCCCTAGAGACAATGGGATATTATTTGGTTTATAGAATGTTGTTTTTTATATCATGTATACCAATCATTTGTTATATATTTCATGACAATTTTTAAGTTCTTTAAAGTAATTTCTTACTGCTATTACAATAATTAAACCGTAATTGCCATAGAAAGTGCCATAAAAAATACACTATATCCTACTTACAGACCTGACACTTTTTAAAATGGGAAAACATACTTTGAACCAGGAAATGTGGGCATTTGAAATACTTATTGAATTTTAATCCTAAAATAAAATTGCTGGTATAAAGTATGTTTTTCATTTTTTAAAAAAGCGACATGCTGGCAATATGCTACATATATATATATGTTAGAAAATTGTTTCTATCTTTAAAATTTACAGGCTTTGCTGGGGTTTTTTTCCAAGCGAACCTCCAATAATTAAAACATCTTTCAGTTCCACCTTCCACCGCCAGGGGTCTCATTCTGTTCTAAACAAACTTCTTTCCGAACGAAACTCTGAACAAATCCCCGCTACCTACGGCACCGTATAGCAGGCGTGCTGCGCACGAGCCGCAAAATCTTTTAGTTCCACATTCCACCGCTAGTGTGCGCCATATCTATATACCTTTAACAGTAACGCAATTACGACCGAACTCCCCTCCCTGAAAATTTAACCAATGATATACAATAGCAAATATCGGTAACTTTTGAAACTGAATCAAAATGACTTTTTAAAAACGCAAACAAAATGGCGTTTTTTTCCCCCTCTGACTTTGCACTCCATTTCCTTTCCTTTTCAGAAATTAGATAGAGTTATGAGTCCCGGAAACATAATTTAATGAAAGACGAAGCCGACCCCTCTAGCAGGTGTTTTATTTATTTCACTATTTTGAGATAAACACATCGCGTTTTCGGGAGATTTTTAATGAGTTTTTAATTAATATCATGGTAAATTACGGTCCGATTTTTACGAAACTCGAATCAATGGTTAGAGGACAAAAATCACTTTACTCGGACAAAAAAATTAAAGACGTATTTTTTTAAAAAATTATTTTTAATGTACAAAAATCGCCTTGTAATATGAAAAAAAAACACCCAAAACTGCACAAAAATAAAAAATATATGTATTTATTTATTCAAAAATTCTAAATTCGGACTTGGAGGTGCAAACTTACATACATAGAGATACCTTCCTACCAAATGTTGCAGTTCTGCGTGCAGCATCTCTTCAGAACACATTCAACACACAGACAAACAGACAGACAAATTTCTTTCCTTATTAATTTAGATTATAATTATCCTCACTTTAAACTAGTTTAGACTACAGTTAGACTTCTTCTGTCATCCGGCTCCAAAAGTATTAGAAATGCTTAGTTCTTAGACAGAACATAAAGTTGAAGTCAAAAAGGAAGCCCATGAAATAAATGCCTGAACTGTTCAACAGTTTACGTGCAGATATCAAATTATAAAATTTATCCACCCTGTTTGAATATATTATTATATTTGTACAATTTAGTATATATTTAATTGTATACATCGGTTCATAATCAATCTAAGTATATTTATTTTAAATATTATCCGTTAATTAGAGAAAATCTATCGAAACTTGCCCGTATTTTGTTAGGAACCACATTTCTTTGATTTTTCTTAAATATTTTACCAGTTTGAAGCTCTAATTGACAAAGAAAGGAAATACTTAAAATAAACAGAGATTTTTGTATTTCTAAAATGAATTACTATATAAACAGGTATATATAACATGAAGTATTACGTTTATAAATGGAATAATTAAGATAGATAGGCTGCAAATTTCCCTGAATTTTTTTTATAAAAGTTTAATGATATTTTAGTTATAAATATAAAGAATTATGAATGATATACTTTAATCTTGTAAGCTCTATATTAACGAAAATAGGGCAATAAATACTTGAGATACAAAATATACATTAAATAAACATTATAGCCTGTCATGCGCGAATTTAATAACTAGAATGAAATTTATTCATAAATGATTTTGATGCGTCATTTGCAAGATTTATAGCCACAACAAAACAGATATTACAAAAGTAGTTTTCGCAGTAATTGCCCATTTTAGTTGTTATGTGGAAAAAAGGTGGTATTAAAGTTTTGGACTAACCTAGGAATAGTTTCGATCGTAATCCTACGGAAAATTAATTGCATGGAATAGTTGCTAAAATTGCTACAATGAATCCAGCTACAATTTTTAAATTCTAAGAAAACATTATTAAACAATGAAATTTCCAACGATTACATTCTCATTTTGATTCATTTCATGTCAGATCGCTGCAAGGCTGTAATCCCACAGCGAGAAAAATGACATTTTCAAATCTAAGTAAATCAATGTTTTCATTTTGTTACGAGACTTTTTGTTTCAAATATGAAGACACAATGACATGAATGAAGACAGAATTCTAAAATACCAGAAATACTCAGAATATTGAAAGATGGACATACTCAAGATTGAGCACATAGAGATCAGTTCAAACTCATTTTTGAACCATGGAAATACTCAAAAATGAGCACATAAAAGTTAGTTAATTCAAATTTTTTAAACATGAACATACTCAAATATGAGTACATGATGCTTTATTCGATGTGTGTGAATGTTTAGAAAAATGATTGTATACATGTTTCAAACCTGAGCAATTTTGATTCGGAGCCTACGCGGATGATCTACAAAGTGTTTAAGTGATTATTTTTCGTGTAATCATATCAACGAACATGAAACTTGAGTGTAGTTATGTAAAATTTATCATTAACTTTTTCACTTGTGTGTCAATTACTTAGTTCTATGTTTTGATTAAATATTTCACTTTGTACATTTAGAACTTAAGCGAATTATGTGTTCCAATTAATTTGTTTTATGGCAAATCAATCCTACAGGTTTATTTTATTATAATAACATCATATTTACATAAAAAATAAACATAAAAGACATTATTTGCATACTTTTTTCATTTTTTTACAAGCGATGCATTTTTTGTGTCCACCACTGTTTACGTATAAGCGTTGTCATTCAAAAGTTATTGGAATGAATTTAGCATGATAGGTGGAACAGATAAACCTCCTTAAAATCAGAAATTCTATTTCCTAAGATTAAAATTATTCATTTCGGATGCGTATTTGACTCTGATACATATTTATGGACATATTTCATGCATTCAAAAAATGATTATATAATCCGATTATTACATTAATTTATTCCGTAATATTTTAGAACGCACCACGTGTAAATATTAATACGCGTGTGTGAGAGCGAGAAAGAGAGAAAACAATTTTCTTAGTGTTTCAAACTATTTCAGTAATGTAAAAACTGTAATCCATAATTATATTTGAATTTTGTAGTTTAACTCATTATTTTAAATATTATTTTGTGAGTCTTTAAAAATTGCAATTGCATATACAGTTTGAAATAAAAATTCAACAAACTTTGCATGTAATGCTATTCATTGAATTAGTTTCAAAAATTTCTATAATTGAATTTCAAATATTCCATTTCTTCCACTAAAAGTACATAATATGAATAATATTTTTCAATTAACTTTGGAGAAATGTCTAGTAATCTGTGACATTCGAGTCTCTATATTTTTAAAAGTGTTTCTTTAAAAAGTTATTGAACCATTATTTGCCAAAGAGTTAATTTTCATTTGGTATAGAGAAATGTCATTTTTTGAAAACAGTTAAATACTTTTAGTATTTGAGAAACAAATCTTGTGCGTTCACTATAAAAGTAGTTTGATTTAAAATTTTGAATAGTTTTTTTTAAACAAATCGCATTACATTAGATATCGCTTCCGAAAACTTTTCTAATTGCTAAAATATATTTAAACTGCATGAACTCTTCACAATGAAATAAACCTACATATGACAAGAGGCAATTTTGGACAATTTATTCATCATCTTTAGTAACAGCATTTTTTTGCAAAATAAATAAATAAATTATATTTTTTCTATGTACCTTTTAAAAAAAACATTTTTACAAAACAGATTAACTCTGCCCCTTTTTAATGTAACATTTTTGAAATATGCTTGAAATTTTAATACATAATGAAATTTTTATGAGTTTATTTCACTTAATTCAGAATATATAACATTTGACATTCCTGCAATGTTTCCCATCACAGTGTTTCAGTTCAAAGAAGTTCACTTTGTTATAATTATTAATGATTGTAACGAAGTCTAAACTCCTCGGTTAAATGTATTTAAACTAATTAACTTGATGTTTTGTGAAATGTTAACGCCTTGTGAAATGTTGTGATAATCGAATTCCTGTTTTAATCTCTTTCACGAGATATACACTGATTAACTTTTTTTTTGGCTTGTGTCAATAATAAAGCCTGTTTTCCTGAGAGAAATGAATGGTAGACATTAATTCAACGAAGCGTGTTCCTCTTTTTTGATCTTAATGAACATTATAGTAAAAATACAGAAGCTGACAAAATACTCATAAAACATAACAATTAGGTACTGACTAATTAATTTCAGTGTAAGTTTTAAATTATTTACCTATATTAACTGCTTGTGTTTGGAACGTTTTAAAATATCGATAGTTTATAAATTCAAGGGCCTTCATGTAGTTAAAATCACTAAATAAAATATTCTTAATACTATAAATCCTGTTTGATAATATATAAAGTAATTTCTATATGGTACAGTGCTTTTTTACAATTTTTAACCTAGTTGAAAAGTGTTTACGACTTCGGTTTGTCTGCGGTCTAGTCGTCCGTCCGTGCTCTAAATCTTGTAAATATATACTCGTATTTTCCTGAAATGTTTGCGTGTTATTGATGTTTATTATAGAATTAACACTAGTGAAAATGAAGTGTGTAGCACTTATAATATATTTACAGAGGTTTAACAGTTACTAAGGTGCACTGTAAACTTCTCACTGAAAAGTATGGTGTGCATTGCGCTTATCGTTCTTTTACAGGGTCACAGAAAATAATTCGATTCCAGTCTTAGTACAATAATTACAGTCTATGTGTGATAAGTGCGTTTTCTACGTTGGTTTGCCTTTTTATGTTTAACTAAATTTTTGCATAGTACGTGGTGTATATAAATTTTGTTGATCATATACAGGGCGCTACACAATGTAGTATTACTATAAATATTACTGACTTACTATAAGTATTACTAGTAGTATTACTGTAAGTATTACTGACTGTGGGAGTGAATTGCTTAAGTGTATATTTAATTGTGTTATGCATTTTCCTGCTGAACTATATTTAGTAGACATATAGAAGTTTGTGTAATATAAATAAATTCAAATACAGAGCTACGCAAAGAACAAGATACATTGTCGTTTATGATTGGTAATTGCTGGAAGTAAGTTTTAAGTTCCCTTAAGCGATTTTTACTTTAATTAAATTTCAGCTTAATATGTTGTGTGAACGAAAGTCTTTAGATAACATACATGGTTGTAGAAAGGATTCGAATGATTTTCCATCGATTGGCGATAATTGCTAAATGCGTATTTTCTAATCTAACTAAACTGTATCATGTTTTGTAGTCTAATTACAAATCTACAGATCATATACGAAGCTACAGAAAATAATTCGACTAATTTTTTACTATGGCTAGGTAATAGCTAAAACTGGTTTTTTAAATATGTTATGCTTCCTGAATTGTTTACCAGATTTCGTCTTTCACCTAATTTAACGTAGAAGTGTCGCTAGAGTTTTCTGGATGTGTTGGAAAGTGTTTTATTATCTATGCTTGACGCATGATTTTTCTTACTTGTTTGTGAGTAATGAAGTCTGAGGTAGCAATTTGTTATTTTGCCATTGGAACTAATGTAGTATAATTTACATTTTATATTGTTCTATTTATAGTATAAACTTAACATTTATTTACTTTTTTATGATATACTTTTTTTCCTGATATTTTTATTTTATAATGAACAGAGGAAAGTATTTTCAACTAGGTAAATTATATCCAATGGTTGGAGTGTCATAGTTTAGATTTATTCCAACACAGCTAAAAATTCTGGCACCAAGGACTCGAAACTGGGTACTTTGGCTTACCGTGCCAACGCTCTTTCTTTTGAGCTATCCCAACGATATCCTAGCTGGCTTATTTCAATCTTATTTATTGGACAAAGCTGCGAACTGTAGCGCTAATTTCATTCATCCGAGCTATAACTAGAGCATTTTTACCTGATGAATCTGAAATAACACGAAAAATCCTGCATACTATTCCTGGTATAAATATCCTGTGTTCTCCCTGCAATAAAATGTATACATTATAAGGCAAAAATTTATGTCTGAAGTGAACATGATGTTACAGGTTTGTAACTCGCGAACAGTTTCTTATTTAGTGTGGTGGAGGGTACATCGGTCACTTTCTTGTACATTTAACATATGTTAAAATATAAAAATTAATTTTGTGTATGTATTTGTTGTTGTTTTTTTTCCATCGGCACTACCTGTTTGTTTAATGCTATAAACATTATGCGTGGTATATTACTTACACTGCACATTTTCCAAATCCGATGGTTTTCCAATTTTTTTATGAATCTCCAAATTGTACAGTTTATTGAAATTTAACCATAGTTTTTTTGCAAGATCTTCCACGGGACCTTGTATTCGAGTGCCACTATTTCCGAATATCATTATTTAATGACAAAAGTTCTGCTCTTAAATTTGGAGAAGATTCATAATTGTAAATAGTGGTTCTCAAATTGAAAGATCGATTGGAACTCTATCCTAATATGATTGATATATTTCCTTCAGTATTTGTGTAGCAAGACCATTCATTGTATGATATTAATAGTGGTTCAGAACAAAGCTATTTAAAAATTAGAAAATTAAGTCGAAAATTAAATCATTATGTCTTTTAGCAGGAAGCTATCATTGATCAAAACATTACATCAATATTGTCAACTAGCATTTAAAAATAAACATATCTATGACGCATGGAAAAAGATATTTTATTTGGAATATCCTTCATCAAACTTTTTGCAGCGCATTTTAACGATGAATACCAATTAGAATTTTTCCAAATACCATAAAAACTAGTCGTTGGGGGCCACCGTAATATTTACCCATCATGGATATGCATAATATAAAATATGAAAATAAAACATGTTTAAACTATTTATAAAATGCATTTCAATTGGAATAAAATCGTGGCTTGATGACGTCATAAACATTAAATGCTCTATTACTCAAAATTGATAATGATATTAATTAACGGTTTACTGCGTCGGATTAAGCGTCTCATTTCCAATTAAAATATATCTTTGAATTGAAATTTGAATGAAATACAGGGTCAGGAAAAATCGAAGAGTGTGGTAAATTTGATTACGAATTTCTCGGCAACTCATTATCCGATTGACTTCATTCTTTATGCAAAATGTATGGGTTTTTTTATTGTCTTTTATATTCCCTCCTTAAAATAAACAATTTCGAAAAATTTTATGTGCCTTTTATCAGAACGAAAATTTCGAGAGTCCGAAAAAAATAGTTTCGGGTTATCGAGATTACTGAAATTCAATAAGCTTCTTCCCATTATAACATACTAAGTACACACCAGATTTCAAGGCTCCATCTCGAATTGTTCGGGAGATAGAGCGTTTACATACACACAGACAGGCAGACGAACGGCAATTTTTTTTTTCTAAAAAGTATGTTTTTCGGAATCTCCAGTGTCTGAAACCTGTAAATACGTCAAATTTGTTTTTTTCGATTTTCAAAACGATTGCAAGACCTGTACTACGAATGATGGGTAATTAAAAACCAGTACAGCAAAAATACTTGTAATTTTGCTCTGTGTATTCGCAGGTTCATACAAGTCATTTAAAAACAAACTAGTATACGGTTAAATGCATACTCCTTTTTCATTTCGTTTGATTTTGTAGTCTGTTAATAGCAGAAAAGTCGTTATATGTTTATTAAGTTACATGATGGTATAAGTTACAGGCTGTTATAAATGTTTAATAAATGCTTAATATAGATGGAGATATTGATAAGTAATATGTGTTTTTATCCGTATTGTTCGTTTGGTTTTTAGCAATAACAGTCATGCTTATAAATCAATATAAAGAATATTTATTTAACGGCATAAAACAAACCGAAGCAATTAAATTTTAGCTGTTTATTTCCTAATAACTGCTATACTAAATTTATTGAAAATTTCGTGAGAATGACTTGTAAACTTCGACTGTAGAATAAAAGCTAAAGAAAATATAGCTTTGTCGCACTCCAAAGACAGGGATAAAATGAAACTCTCCTCCAAATGAAATTTTCCTCACTAGAATTATAGAAAAAAAGCAATAAGAATAGATTTAAGAAATCATGATCCTCCTCAGAGGATGATCATGTATTTTCCAGAAACAATCAAACAAAGACATTTGAAATTCTATTTTAAAAACTACAAATATATATATAAAATATTTTTTCCGACCAAAATAACCTCCAAATCTCATTTCTTCATCGACTGATAAAACTTGAAGAAAACAATGTATGAGGTCTTAGATTTATATGAAAAATGCAAACCTTTCATTTTATTATATGATAGGTATATTTGTTTAATAATATGTGGAAGAAACTATTTAATTTGTATAATCATAATTACAGTTCTGTTTTAAAGCAAAATAGTTCTCTCTAAAAGTAGCTATCACAAAAGAAGGCGAATGTTTAAATGAACACGTTGAACAACATTTTTTATCTAATGATGTATTTTAAAGTTTTAGATTATAGCAAATAAAAATAAATTACATGTAATTTTTGTTTGTTAGAGACTATATTTATGTATCTCTCTCCCCCTTCTGTCTCGTTCTATACACACATACACACACATACATACATATATATGTACGCATATATGTATGTATAATTATATACATAAATATGTGTAATTCAAATTCCTCGTTCCAATTGTAGATGGCAGTGCTATCTCTTTTTTACCTTTTTTTCTTTTTTAATTCTCTGTCTCTCTCACTTGGTTCAAATTTACTTAGCTATTTCGTGTCACTTGGCCCTACATTTGATACATTGTAGCATTTATATTAATTTTAATTATCTAATGAGTGTTTTAAAGTTTTGTAAAATGAGCACATAGAATTCAGTTCATACTCATTTTTGAAACATGGGCATACTCAAATATGAGCACATAATGTTTTATTCTTGAGTGTGAGCGTGTTTTCAGAAATTAGAATATACATATTTCAAACATTTGGAGCCATTTTGCCTATGCGGCATTCTCAGATTTGAGTATTTTTTGCTCAGTTTTGAAAATGTCGTTTTAGAGTGTACTATTTGTAAATAGAATCTATGCAAAGAAAAAAAGGCCGCAGAAGAAAAATGGCGAAAATGGATTTGGTGAAATAAATTGTCATAAAAGAACACAGCATAATCTTTTGAACACAGCACTGTTTGTTACGAAACGTGGCGAAATAAAACAAAGAAAATGTAAAAGGAACATAGATCAATATAATATAGTTTCGAGCAGTCAGGTTATAAGCGAAAGAAAATAATAATACTAGTAAAAAGATATTTTTTAACCGTTTACATAATACAAGAAAATATCGAAGATGATCCGTGTACATTCTTTTCCTCTTACTTTTACAGATACATTTCCATTTTGTTTATCGTAGACAAAGGAAAATAAACGTGCATGAAGAATACATTATGAAACACTTTTTAACACATTTTGAATAGTGTAACGAAACTTCAATGTTTCATAAGGTGAAATATGATATCTAAGTGAATAATTTAGAAGAGGCATAATACATTTACAAACTCAATATCAGCAAGTACCATCAATAATCGGAAAACATTCGAATTATTTTATTAATCCCTGTACACCGAGAAAAATGACACTTTCAAATCTGAGTAAATAGATGTTTTCATTTTGTTATGAACCTTTTTCTTTCAAGTATGACGACCAAATGCTTTCAATTCTCAAATACCAGCAATACTCAGAATATTAAAACATGGACATACTCAAGAATGAGCACATAGAGGTCAGTTCATACTCATTTTTGAAACATGGACAAACTACAAAAGGATTAGAATCAGTCAATCAAGGAAGGTCAACAATCAGGAAACACATAACATTGTTGAAAATTCACACTCAGCAATTCCCATCAATAAAAGGAAATGAACCGGATTATTGGGTGCCCTGTATATGATCTATTGAATTTATACAAGATATTTTATATAAATATAAAAATTTTATATAATTTATACAAGATAAATGTTACATTGAAGAACGCGTTAAGCAACTAAATTTTCCCTTGTACATTTATCGCTTACAGGGAGAACGATTTATTTTGTGTATATCTGTAAATGAACGATAATATTATACACTACATTCTACAGTAAGCATCTTGCAGTGCATCGCAATGGTGTACATCAGTTTTAGTATGTTTGAAATCGTATAAGATCATTAAAATTCAGTGCACACGTTTTTTAATCATAGATCACAATGTAACTGAATTATTTGCAGTGTTCCTGTAAAATAATTATACATATTACACAGTTTAGTTTCAATTCCGAACATCATATAGTAAACCTAAATAACTTATAACAATTGCATGGCAATCTATGTTTATTTAGTAGAGTTAGAGCAGGAGCAGATATATAGTCAGCCGGACAAACGAAAGTCATTAAAAATTCTCTACTATGTTGAAAAGTGTCAAAAATTTAGCAAAAGCTAAAAGCTTTCTTGTGTTTCATGATAAGTGAGAAGTACATTGCATATTAAATATTTTTTATCACAATACCTATTGAATGCTTTTTCAAAGATTAATAATAAAAAAAAATATTTTATTATATAATCATTCAAAATATTTCATAAAAAAAAAAGATTTGAATAAATTACATTAATACATCTTGAACACTATTTTGTAAGAATAAATAAAAATATATAGTTTTATTATGCACGCGCTAGTAATACTTTATTTGAATCATATATTTTAGTAATGTGCATTTACAATACACTATTTTGCATTTTTTCTCTAAAGTAATTATGATTACCTTCATTTTTAAAATATAATACTCCATATTGAACTTCGTACAATATATAATGCTACTATTATAGATACAAAATGTATTTTTTATTCATTATACATAGTCTGTAGAATATATGAAAATACCTGTACATAAATTTAAGAAATAAATGTCTATAAAAACCTTGAATAATTATAACAAAGCGTGGTAGGTACTAGAAAATCAAAAGATGTAGAAAAAGAAAGCCTATCCAAACATAATGGCTTTGTATGGCAAGATTGTATACAAAAGAAGTGTAAAACACGAAAAACGATATTTGAAATCAGTTTTCTCTCAAAGAAATGAAAAGGATACATTGTATCGTTTTTTTAAAACGTCATTCATCGTAAAACTCCATTTGTTTCATTGTGTTTTTGTATGAAAAAGCACAATAAAATCAAGATTTTTTTTTATATAGTACGTTATTACAAAAGAATAAATATATTTTTATTGCTTTAATGTACTGAATACTTATTTGAAAAATAAATAAAAATAAAATATATGCTCTTTCATACATAAGATTTTGTAATTTTTTTAGATCTATTTTGAATATAATATTTGTAATAAATTCATTAAACTTTTTGTTTGTTAACTTTATTTTTTGTTAAAGTTTCCTGATTTGTAAAAAAAAAATGTGAAATGTATAAGTAATAATTAAAAAGAACGATGCATGTACAAATATACTTCAATATATAGCCTGTACATTTAAACATTATTTTCCAGTGCAAAAATATTTATTTTATGAAATATAAATCCATTGATATATTTTATGACAAACTCTAAATGAAAAAAATCTGCGAATATAAATTACTATACTCTAAAAATTGAAGGAAATTCAAATGCATATACTTGTTTAATATATACGCATCTGTCATAAGATTCTTTTTATAGAAAATGACAGATAAAAAATTCATAATTTTATAGAAAATTCATACACATATGTTGTAATATCTATGAATAAATGAATTTCATTGTAATAAATGAGTGTCATTCTTAGCGAATAGAATCCTTGTTCCATTTACGCAATCCTTGTTCCATGAAAAAAACTTATTTGTTCTTCGGCAGAGTTCGTAATACACTGTAAAAAAAGACACATGTTTCTTAACCTAGTAAAATAAAATATAACCACGGACAAAAATGTACAATAACCTTTTCCGAGTTACTAATGATGCCGAAAAGCGTTCTTTATCCTTAGAAATACCGGAAACCAATATGTTTTCGATATTTACAGATGCATTTATTAAAATAAAGTTTCTTTTGCCGCCACCGATTTTCGGAAATGTTTACCAGTAGTTTTCAGCCCACAGGCTATCAAAGTCGGAAAGTTAATGTGCCCGCCCGTCCTGTATGTTTGTATGTATATATTTAACGCGAGAACTCTTGATAGAAAGAAAAGTTTTGCTTCAAATTTTGTTTATAGGTTCATTGTGATAAGGCTCATCCCTGATTAGTTGTGGGGGTTCATTAGTTAAGTATAAAGGGGGGAAATGTGGGTACTAATACCCTTAATTTAGATAAATGAGATAATGAGATAATTTAGATAAATGAGTTTTTCATGCAGAATTATCCAATTTGCTTCAAATTTTGTATATAGATTCATTGTGATAAGGTGCTTTCCTGATGAGTTTTTGGGGTTCATTGGTTAAGTATAAAGAGTGTTGATGTGGGGAGATAGTCCCCTTAATTTAGTGTCGATTTCTTTATTTTTCGAAGGCATTATTCTTTGAAATAAGAGTACAATATACAATTAGTGTGAATAGCCTGTGAGCTCAATGCCATGAGTTTAACTGGGCACTTTTATTTTTATTATAGTGTGTTAATTAGTTTTCACAATCCCTAATACAGTGTTTGCGGATGCTATTAATTCTCCAGTAAACTTTTTTATGTTTAACAAACGTGTTTCAGAGGCAAACATGTTAAATTAAGAGCATTAACATTAACATTAAATTTAAAATATTTTTTTTTTACACTTGTATGTATAAACTCAATTACGCGGCTGAAAAGGTTTCAGTGAAAGTTGATAGCATCCTAAAACCCGTTATTTTGGATTGCTAAAACAGATTAACCACTTGCCTGTGAAGCCCGAACTCAGTTTGGACAACGCAAACGCGCCAATTTTAGAATGCCCCACCTGAGTTTGGGCAAGATAAAAATCGGTGTTTCAATTCCGTGGAGCTCGAACCCAGTTCGTATAATGCTTAACAATGCCTAAAAAATGCAAACAAACTTTTAACTTGTGAAAAATTTATATACCTGTTAAATAATGTGGAATAGATGCTTTACACTCACGCAAACATATAAACATAAGTTTGGCGACTTTTTGGTTGGCGCGATTTTCAAAACCGCGCATAACGAATAACTTAATACAATGGCTAGGTTGCCATTAAAGGAAAAAATCCCCTAAATTTGGCGACTTTTTTCCTTTTTTTAACCGATTATTTTTTTTTCTGTGTGAGTGTAAAGCATCTTAGCCAATAATGTTATGTCAAACATAATGTGGTTTGAATGAAATTTGGGAAGAACTGCAAAATTACAAAAATCCGACAAATGGCGCGAAACTGCTGAATTTTTCGCGGGAAAGTATCGCCATCGATTGGGAAAATAACGAATTACATATTATGCATGGAACGAACTGAGTCAGGTCTTCATGGTACTGAAACACCGATTTCTTTCTTGTCCGAACTCAGGTCGGGCTTTCCAAAATTGGCGCATTTGCGTTGCCAGAACTGAGATCGGGCGTCACAGTCAAGGGGTTGAGAAAAAAAAATCCATTATTGGCACATTTTTCTCAAATATATACCACAGGCAACGGGTTAAGATAATATAATACCTACTCGGAAATGGTTGCGGCAAAAGGAACTTTGATTTATAAATCATTCATTAAATCTCAAAACTATATTTACTTTTGTGGTTTCTGAAGATAAATAACGCTTTTTGAAATCATGGGTAACTCGTAAGAGGTTATTGTACGTTCGTGATTATATTATATTTTCACAGTTTCAGAAACATTTCTCTTTATTACAGTGTACTGGATATGAAAATATTTATGACAACTGTTAATTTAAGGAAATATTTTACTGAAGTTAAACATGTCTTCATACATAAAGCATAATATGCTTAAAATAATGCCAGGGTTTATCACATTATGTCCAAACATACGATTTAATAAAAAAAAATTTCAAGATATTTTTTCTGAATTTTTAAAATATGTTAGAAGTTTATTTTAATAAAGTAAATTTGAGAAATATTTCGTCTACTGAAATTAATAAACTAAATATGTGTTACTGGGGTTTTGTAGAATATTTACACCTTACCCAAATGCTTCAGTCAAAATTATTTTTTTAGTATGTTATACAAATTTATTTGTACAATTTGAATATGTAAAAATAAAATGTCTTTACATATACTAAATAGGAAACATTTCAGTATTGAAGCGCTTAGACCCTATGTTTTTCAACATATAGATGGCTGAACAGTTAATATTGGAAAATAAATTATCCATTTTAAAATATTTCCCAATTTGTACAACTAACAATACCTTTGGAACATAATAAAAAAAAATATCCTGAACTCATCCTAAATTATATTACTACAAGTGGACGTTTTAAGGGAATCTTATAGCAAGTTTTTATTTATATCTCTTTAATGTATCATAGAGGCCTAAAGTATAAATATAATGAAATGAAAGTGCAATAAACTTCAGTTTTTCGTTTAAATTTTCAATAGCATTTTTACTTCAATGTAAACAACCGCCATGCAAATATTTATCCAATCTCATTTTACAGTTTATACAGAAAAAACAGTTTATACAGAATAAAATTAATAATGTTAGAGAAATGCTGGTTTCTAAAAGAAAAAGTGTAAAATTAACAATCTTGTGTTATATATAGGGCTTGACAAATGCGGCCGCCAGGTCACCACTGGCGACCAAGTATTTGGATCTGGCGACCGAGTTTTTTTTTTTTATCTTGGAACCAAGTGATTTAATCTGTTATTTTTTTAAAACAAAAACAGTTCTAAGAAATGAGCACAAACTGCATTTTTTCTTCTGCGAAGCAGTTATCTTCCTGTTCTCTTTTAATGGAAGAACCGATTTAAAACGCCAATCTTTTCCGCTCTAGCCAGCTTACATGTCATGTTATTAGAATGTGGGGTAGGGGAGTTCAATAAAACAGAAAAAATAGTGTCAATCCAGCCTCTACGGCATCTAAAATTTAATACAATGCTGACAAATGTTCAAACTGTTTTATGCGTTTAAAAACAGATTTTTAAGTTCAGAATTAAAACTGATTAAACTATCACATTCATGTTAACGAATGATAACGTATAAGTTATTCTAAGTAATGCATTTGAAGTAAATATATAATTTTAAATTATGTTACATTTTAAACTATGTACTTATTAATTCTAAACTATGCTTGTTATTATTTTTTCTCAATTAATTCATAAAAAGAACGTTTGTGATTTTTGAAAAAAATGAAGAAAGAGGAGGGGGGTGGGGGATAAATATTTTTTACTGGCGACTAGAATTTATTGCTGGCTATCAGGTTTTATGAAATTTGTAAAGCCCTGGTATAAAACAAATATTCTAGTTATTGGTTTTGGACTACTTCCTAAGTTAACACAATAATAGTATGTATCACCATCATATCGTTCATTTTTAAAAATAAAATGGTATTCTGTTTTCTGAACTCTATAACTTCCACCCTTGTCAATAAATTTATACTAATCAAGAATATCAAAATAAAATATAAAGAAACATTATGTAAATGTACACAATGAATTTTATTGATTTAGGACATTTTATACAAACCTTCCAAACAATTAGAACAGATAATTTTATTAATGAGGAATGGAAATTTCATCTTAAGTTTGTGAACGATATCTTGGAACAAAATTTCCATTTCCATCCTAGACACAGTTTGTGAAACTAAATATGGAAATACTTATTATGGCTAAAAGTTCGGAGAAATATTTACGGGATATCATATTTCCTATCTTGAAAAGCATCATATGACTGGAAAAATAGCGGAGTTTTAGAATGGCGTAATTTATACAAAGAATTATACTCTCATTTAGTTTCTCAAACATAATTTTCTTTAAATAAAATAATATATAAAAATCGTCAATAAATATAATTTTACCATTTCATATAAATTAGATAAATTAAAATGCATTTTATTTTTGCATTGTTATTGAGATACAAAGGGTGTTTTAGGAAACACAATTGTAAAACCTAAATTTAATAATGGGGAATTTTATTATTCAGTATTTTTATTACTTTAAATTTTTTACGCAAAATCATATTTTAAAGGAAAAAATATAATTCTGGTTACGGAAAATCACATGTAATTATATTTCGTGGATCATTTACACAGTTCCAAAAGCTCCTATAACTTAGAATCACTTTTTTATTTATAAATATAATGTAATATATATATATATATATATATATATACAGGTGATTTATCAGAATAATAGAAACACCTGTGAACACCTATGACATTTAAGAATGCTCTTCAAAAAAAAATATATATATAAATCTAGCTACCAGTTTTTTTTAAATATAAATAGCATATATTATGGTAGTATGAGATAGAGTCCTGCATCTGGTGGGGTTACCCGCTTTTACCCGAATCCGACCCGGTTTGGGTCGGGTTGATTTTCATTATTTCGGTTTCGGGTCGGGTTTTGACTTTGATAAAAGAAACAATAATTCTGAAATGCATTATAAAGAATGAAAAAACTTGACTACGCATCTTATATACATTTTATTTTTTCTCATGCAGTAAATTGAATATATATTCATTCATATTCAAATACGTATCTATTTTCATCTGAAACATATTTCTGTTCAATCTTTTTATGAAAATCCCAGCAATCCGACTTGCAAAAAAATAAAATATGTCCCGAAAAAATTATTCTAGTGTTTACCCAACAAGTAGAGTCACGCTAGCACGAAAAAAGAAAATTAGGGACAACCCGACACGATACAGGACTCACGGTTCAGGTAGGATTGCGGGATGACTTCAAATTGAATTTACGGGGTCGGGTCGGGTAAAACTCAAGCCGTGTAGGACTCTAGTATGAGGTAGCTTTCATGAAGTAATATACGTCTTGGATTTTTGTCGAACGTGTAAAATGTTAGATCTCACAGACTTTCAAAGATGCCAAATTGTAGGAGCCCGACTAGCTGGAGCAACTGTGACAGAAACATCACAGCTTTTATGCGTGTCTATAGGTACAGTGTATAAAGCCATGACAACGTACTCACATCGTGAAAAAACAAGCTCGGCAAAGCAAATTAGTGGACGGAAGGAGAAGCTGAGTGAAAGAGACCGTTTATTGAAGCGTATTGTAATATCTAAAAAAACAACTGCAGACAAAGTGACCACAGATCTCAATCAGCATCTGGATTCTCCAGTGTCAGTAATTACCGTTAGGAGGTAGCTTCATAAATATAACATTTACGGCAAAGCAGCAATTCCCAAGCCACTTTTCACAGCTGTTAATGACAAACGTTGCCTACAGTGGTACCACAACCACAAAACGTGGTCGATTTATAAGTAGAAGACAGTTATATGGTCAGACGATTCATCTTTTACACTTTTTCCCAGAACAGAATGGGTGCACGCTTGGAGTACACATGCAAAAGTATATAACCGTGATTGTATCCTTCCAACTGCCATGCATGGCAGTGGATCTGTCATGGTATGGGCAGCCGTTTCGTGGTTTTCTGCTGGCCCAATCGTAATACTGAAAGGAAGGATCACTGGGGAGAAGTATAAAGACGTTTTAGCAGACCATGTCCATCCTATGATGTAAACATTGTTTCCTCCAGAGATGAAATTTTCCAGGCTGAAAATGCTCCTATACATGCAGCGGGACTTGTCCAATCACGGTTAGATGAACACGAGGATTAAGTGCAACATCTAACTTGTTCCGCATAGTCTTCTGACTTAAACGTAGTAGAACCGTTTTGGTCTATTTTAGAGCGTTCATTCCGGAATTGATATTCTCCGCCGACATCTCTCCGGAACTTTCACAATATCTCCACGACGAATGGTACAATATTCCTATAAACACTATTCAGCACTTGTATTCCCAGGCGAATCCAAGCCATACTAAACTCTATTCAGCATTTGTCTGAACCGATTCCCAGGCGAATCCAAGCCGTATTACATGCCAAAGGTGGTCCTACACCATAATAGCAAAGAACTCCTGATAAATCTTGGGTGGTTCCATTATTTTGATAACCGCCTGTTTATATATGTATATATATTTGAATTTTGCTCTTCTATTGAAGCTATTAAAAGTCATTTTTCTCCATTATTAATACAGTTACAGTACGAAATAATTCCAAAATAAACCATGTACTACGACTGTTTTACAATTTCTGTTATCTTGAAACAATTATCAGTTTTTGGAGCGTTCAAATAATTGATAAGAATGCAAAGAAATAACAGGGCGTAATCCCACAAAATATTTTTTGCTCTTCATAACTTTCTCTATCAACTATTAAAGATACTTTTTTAAAACAAAATAAGTTGAGAAACCTTCTAAAATATAAAATATTCTTTTAACAAATGCTCTATTACTTCGAAAACTTTAGGATATACTCTTTCTAAAACAAAAACATAGGGATAAGGATTTGTGTCTGCTCATATATCGGATACAACTTAGTAAATCTATAGCTTTCATTAAATACAATTTCTTAATGTCAGCGTATTTTGATATTTTGAGTTAGAAAGATTGTTTTAAGACAATATTATCAAAGGATTGTTTTTTATAAAGCACTTGCTTTTTAGCATTTAACAAATGGAACTCGTCCAGGATTTTAATTCGTTTTTTTCTATTTAAATGCCTGATTATCTATTCGATTCCTTGTCCGTATGACTGTGTGTTTGTTATATATTTTTCCTTTTTCCCATTCATTTATTTTATTTTATTTTCCGTCTTTTGATACTGTAACAAAATTTTGTCAGAAACACGTCTTTTGAAAATTCAATCAATTGAAACTCTATGATTATTATTAACCGAAGTACTGAGAATATCCTAGATTACGCGTGATGAAGTTTCGTGATTTTCTTGTTGAATCAAAAGTATACATGGAATTTTTCGACAGCCAGTATGTGTTTGTTCTCGAGCTATACTTACCCTAGGCATACACTGATTGCAATCTAATTGCTTTTAAGTTTAGATACTTATTTTTGTGCCCCCCTATTCTTCATATTCTGCTTATTCAATTGCATCGGTACTTGTTTTATAAATTATGATAGGTTTAATGGGATTCTCGAATATTTTTTTTAATAAAATGATCTCGTTAAGAGTAAACCAACAAGTTTAATTGAAAGTTTCTTTCCTTTCATCTAAAGAATAAGAATTTGAACAATATACTTATAATGTTGGAAAGTGTTCATAATCTTCGCGGGAATGCAAGTTTTATTTCTTATTAATATATATTCTAAAACATTTTCATTATAAAAAATAGCTTTAATAAATGCTGTGCATTTCACTGTGAAATTATTGCGTTTCGTGTGCAAATTTCTTATATAATAGTATTGTTATTCCAAAATTTACACAATATGCCCAAAAGACAAGGGTCACTTTTGATTTTAGATGTTTGTTACAACAACAACAGCAAAAACAAACAACAAGTACCAATGGAAATGTACAAACTTCAAGAATATAAAGAAAATATCCGACTTCATATTTTTCAGAGAAGATTTCATTACGAGGACATTAGGGTACCAAAAACAAGTTAAATAAGAAATAATATTTGCCATCACCCGGAAAAATAAAATTCTTCAAATGATCTCTAATTGTGATACATGTCAATGTGTATCCTGTACAACATTTGTGTTCATTTGTATAAGAATAACATTTCTATTCCTGGAGATACAAAGGAGTTTGTTTAAAAATTCAAGATTTTTCCGCATGTTTTCGATTCATAGCACGCAGCTATTATAGCAATCATGGTAGCAGTGACGTCACTGTTACGACACTGCAAGTCAAAGTGGTTACGTTGCATCTGTAACCAAAATGTCACCATTCTGTGACGTCACATTGGGAATAAAATGTAAACATTCTTCAAAAATTTAAAAAATTGGACAATAACACTTTAAAACATAATATGCATTGTAAAAAATATTTTCCTGATATTTAAAAAAAATGTGACATTGCACTGCAAGTGATATGCAAAACCGATACAAAGTAATCCATACACCAAGTAATATGCAAAAAAATAGTTAAATTTAAAAACGCATATCGCAACAGAAAACGCACCTACAACAGTTATCACTCAGAGACAGTAATTGAATTAATTTATGTGTCCCTGTAAATAATTGCGATACACACCATATTCTACATTAAACTCTTATAGTTCACCTCAGTGATCTATAACCATTACAATATGTTTGAAATGCCAAGTGACGCAATAAACACAATTCAAAATTGTGTTGAATTTGGGTTGCTTCTTTTTGACTTCAGTATACCTATCCACAGTGAAATATAAAAAAAGCAATTTTATTTAAATTTGGTTATTTAATTTCCTCTCGCTTAGAGCTATAAACACAAATAAAAATTTTGTAAAATCTGTATTATCTAATTTCAGTTTGGAATATGATTGCGATATCAGAAAACGCAGAAAAATAACTTTAAAGTTTCAGCTATGTAATTTCCTACCAGTGAATATACCAGCGTGAAAAAAAAACTATCGTGTGAATTTTTTTATAAAAACTTTTGTTTGAAGTAGCAGAAGATTTTTCTATAGATTTATACACAAAAACTCTATAAAATTACATTTACTCAAACTTGGTCACACTATCTCTTCCATGGGTGTCACAAAAACCACAGAAGAAAATTTTTTTGAATTTTTTTTTTCCTTATTTTAACTTGAGTGTAGTTTCCATATAAGAAGACATACAAAAACCTTTATAAAATTTTAGTTGTGCAATTTCCTACCAGAAAAAGCGTAATAAAAACTATCATGTGAATTTTTTTATAAAACATAAAATTGACGTTGCAGAAGCTTTTCTGAAGATTTATTGAAAAAACGGAAAACAAAGAATAATTTTATTTAAATGTAGTTATCCTATTACCCACCAAGCGACGATATAGACGAAAGATAAAATGATGTTGAATCTGTGCTACTTATAACTACGTTTAGCTTCAGTATACCTGTGATAGAGGGAAGCCTAATTTTTTTTTTTTTTTTGGTTTTCCTATTTCCTACCAGGGGCATGCTGTAAACGTAACAGAAAGTTTTCTTGAATCTGCATTATCTAATTTAACTTGGTTTTTCGTTGCCAAGTAAGAAAACAGAAAAATCCATTTTTATGTTTTAGTTATGCAATTTCACACCAGCGTAAAAGACCCTATCATATGAAATTTTTTATCAAAATATAAATTTGACCGTGGCAGAAACTTTCTAAAGATTTATAAAAAAGCAAATCTTATAAAAAATCAACTTTATTTAAATTTAGTTACCTTTTTTCCGTCATTGAACACTAACACTATAAACACACAAAAAGTGTTAAATCTGTGCCACCTATTTTTAACTTTAGTATAGCTGTCATACACTGAAGCAAAAGAAAATCAATATTAGTTAAATCTGGTTTCCCTATTTACTCCAAGAAGCGCTGTAAACGGAAAAGAAAATCTGTTGAAAGAGTACTATCTATTTTTTGGCTTTATTTGGCTGTCATACAGTGAAACATAACGAATACTATTACTTAAATCGGTTTTTTTTTCTCGTTAGAAGGCGTTATCGTCGTAAAAGGCAGTTGAGTTTAAATTAAACAAACTATCTTTAATTTGGAGTATGGCTGCTATCTACGAAAAAACAAAAAATATTCAAATTTAAAATATTAGTTATGCAATTTTCACTAGAGACACTGACAGCGTAAAAAAACTAATGAGAAAATTTTATTAATACATAAATTTGACATTGGCGGTGGTTTTTTTTAAAGATTTGATCGACATTCGCTCGTAGAATGTTGAGCGTAAAATGTGTTCAAAAAGTTAATTGAAGACAAGGTTATAAACATAGAGATAGTAGAAGCACCATAACTTAAATATAGGGCATAAACAATTGTTATCGGCGATAAAATGTTATGCCTCTGAATTTGTTTGTGGTGTCCTATAAAATAAGTATAAACGTTACATCCTATATCTTCAATGGAGACCATTTTGCTGCAATCCTTAGTTACATATAGGGGAGATTAGGGAGACGGATGGCACAATTTTTAAAAGATATTTTTGCAAATAATGTTTCGCTAGTACAAAATTGAAAATTTCAGAATAATATCTTGAAACAATTTAACATATTTAAAATATATAAATTTGATGATAATAATTCAAATTTTAGGTTAATACGCCATTTAAATTAGTAAGAAAAATGCTCCATTCCTCCCTCATGTGAGGAATTCGGGAGATACGTAATGCACTAAAGCAGTATTACTGATATGCACATATAAATTATTATCAAAGGTTTGAAATTTTAAAATATACATTAAATTATATAACAATGTGCTGTCCCAAATGTATAGACACGATACAACATTATATGTTTTCTTTTACATATTTGTTCACAAAATAAAATCTTTTTATTTTCGTCTACTACAATAAATGCAGAATACTTTTTCCTTTTAATTCAAATATTGTCTGCTGTATTTTTAGAATAATAATTTATTGAAATTTTGTGGAATCAAATAAGTTCAATGTATTGTTTTGTTTGTGATTCGAATAAGACATTTCCTGCGTATTCTGATAAAAATACCATGTTCTAAAGAAATTTCTAAAGATGAAATTATTAAGATTTTACATTTAAAAGCGCAAGGACAAAATACTGTATAAATATCGAGAAGAATAAAAAGATCCTTGAGCAGTATTTATAGAGTTTTGAGATCAGGTGGAACATGGAATACAAGAAAGCGAGTCGGACGACCAAAGAAAACAATGTTACGTGTTGATAGAATGATATTAAAAATGGCTTCAGTTGATAATTTATCTGTGCGTGAAATTGCATCAATTTTCAGAATTTCAAAAAGTATTGTTCAGAGAGGAAGTAAATCTTCAACAAATATTGTTTACAGGAGAATGAAAGCAAAACCTTGCTTAAAGCAGAGACATAAATATGCACGTCTAAAGTGGGCTAGATAGTATATGTCATGCGATGAAAAATGGATTTCTGTCATCTTCAGTGATGAAAAGAAATGGCATTTAGACGGCCCTGATGGTCATAATTTTTACTGGCATGACCTAAGAAAAGAACCCAAGAACTCTGTCAGCAGGCAACAAGGCTGAGGATCCGTAATGATCTGGGGAGGGTTTTCTTTCAAAAGCCAAACATTTCTAGGATTTATTGACAGAAAAATAAAATCAAAATTTTATCAGGATATTTTATATACCAATTTATTGCTAATTAAGGATTTTCTAGCAGGACCGGACTGTGTTTTCCAACAAGATGGGGAATCCCTCCATATCTCTACATCATCGAAAACATGGTTTAGGCAAAACAATATCACACTATTAGACTGGACAGGATTTGTCCAGATTTGAATCCCATGGAGAACATATGCGGGATCTTATCTCAAAAAATATATGAAAATGGAAAGCAATATACATGTGTAAAGGACATAAAAATTGCAATTGACAAAGCGTGGTATGAAATACCTCCTTCTGTAATGCAATGCTTAGTTAATTCTATGGAACAACGTATATTTGATGTTATAAATTGTCAGGGCAATACAATTAAATATTAAAAGTAAGTTTTTAGTTATTTTATAAATGTAAAACCAAAAAAATTACATGTGTCTATACTTTTGGGATAGCACAGTGTTATATAATTTAATGTATATTTTATAAATTCAAACCTTTGATCATAATTTATATGTGTATATCAGCAAAACTGCTTTTATTTATTACCTATCTCACGAATTTTACTTGTACCTTATTACTTTTTATGTTAACCCATCAACGCCCAGTGGCATATTTTTAGATCACTAGATTTAGCGGCAAGAATGCGTCTATTACACCAGTAATTATGAAGATAAATATATACTCTCTTTCACGAGACAAATCCCTTGATAGTAATATAAAAAGTACCTTTTATTTAAAAGTGGTGAGAAATCTAAAACTTAAATTTTAACGAAGAAACTAATTTGGATGTTAATGGGTTAATGCAAATTTTATTGATTGCCTAAACTTTTGGGACACGGTGTAGATGTTTGCAACTAAACTATTTACAGCAACAAGTATGATTCAATGATTAATTGATCTGATGAAAGAGTCACAAATTCAAAATAAAGCTTAATTTAAGCATTACTGCAGATATCTCATCCCTCCCTAATCGCCTCAAAAATTTTATTAAGTTACAAATAACATAATGGTACTAAAATCCGTAATGGCACTAAAATAAGTAAATACCGCCCATACACGATAGTGTAATTTACTTCCTTTGTGTGATCCTTTAGAATCACTATATATTCTTGAAGTAAAAACATTCTGTAGATGACTAAAATAACATACTAAAATAACATACTAAAATAACATACTAAAATTACGTTACCACCAGCGTTCATCAACGTTAAATAAGTTCGTTTCATAAAATAGTTCCATACAACACAAATTCGATTTATAGAATCGTTACATTAGTATTCTATATCTATATATGATGCATATCATAAAGTTCAAAAATATTCTAAATTATTTCAGATTTTTTAAATTGAAAACCATATTAGAAAGTTATATTTCATAAGAAATTTTACCTTGAATCTATTAAACACACTTAAAATTGTCGTTTGAGCTTCAACCTTCAAAGCATATTTATGAGAAATTTAATAAAATTATTCTGTGAGTGTTAAAAGATTGCATATGCAGTTTTAAATTAAAATTCACAGAGCTTCTCGTGATGTTTCTTGAGTTAGCGGCAGAAATGTCTATATTTCAGTTTTAAAATATTTCATTTCTTTCATTAAAATGCAACTTATGAATAATGCTTTCTTAATTAATTTTTCAGAAATTGCAGAACGTATGCGAAATTCGATTCTGTATTATCTGGAATTACCATTATTTAAAATATTATTTCAAAAGTCTTCATTTGTGTAGAAGTGATTTTTTTTCTTAAAGGGAATTGTAAGGCTTTTCCTAAGATAATTAAGTACTTTTAAAATTGGGGAAACAAATAATTGTCTATTACTTCTAAAACAATCAGATTTAAAATTTACTTATTGTTTAAAAAAAGATAGTGTCAAAAAGATATCAATGCAATAAACTTTTTATACATAACTTCATACTAAAACGTACCAAACTATGCAATTTTCAATGCGAAAAATTAATTTTGACATAAAATTTGATTTTTCCAAAAACGTTTTAAATTATGATACAAAACGGGAAGCCATTCCCTCAAGCACTGAGTCAAGTTCGGTAAATTACGTAGGTTGAAAGTTTCGAAATCTTACTGTTAAATTCATTTGTAATCGTTGCAAAACATATTGTAATGCTGGTACTTTTTTAAGAATAACTCGAGATCTACAGGACGGAATACGCTGCAAGTTTAAATTCTCATATTTGTAGTTTCTAGAAATCCATATCTAAAAAAATGTAAAGATCACAATTCATATTGGTTTCTAAAATTATTTGAAAATACCCACATTTTCGAAATGATCACATCTAATGGAATCTTGTATTTTGTATTTGCGTGTTTTAGTAATAAGTCTAACCTTTCATTGGAAATATTTTAAGCATATTTATCGTTTGAATCTCAGGAATCATATTATTCAAATTATTCATCAGAAGATGGGCTTATAATAGATATATTTGCCAAGCATTTTTGCTTGAACTTTACCACCAAATACAAATATCGGCCTCCCCAATATGTTTGAACATATGGGACAACAATAGGCATTTAGATTTTGATTCATACGATCTGTTCCCCAAAACACCGATTGTACTTAGATATTATATTATGTTGATAAATTTTTATTACTTTTTTCTGTGCTAGACCATCGCTTTACTTTTACTGATGTAGAATCTTCGTGCATATTAGAGCAAATTTTAATCTTTCCTTCTTACGATTATAAAAATTTGTAATTCATCGTAATATTATTCATAAGAACATCTTTTCTATTTTCTAAATAATGTTACATTCTATAGAGCACAATCTTCAGTACGATTGGCAGGTATAGTTCCTTTTGCTGTAATATTTGTTTTGGAAGATTCCTCTGTTAGAGCAGGGATAGTTATTAAATATGACGCGGTAAAGTCTTTTGAAATTTGAAGCAGGAAAATGTTAAAAATAAACTGTTAGATTGGATTTATAATAACCCTTCAAAAGTAATTATAATACTCAATCAATCTTACATTACCTAGTCTAACTCATACAACAAATATTATTTTAAACTTAAGTTGCGAAAATCATATTTCTATTAACTTCTACTTTAGAAATTACTAAAAGATTTAAAGTTTGTTTGTATAAGTAATCAGCTACATGTAATCAAGATAAGTAATTATGATGAAGGTGTCAATTAAAGCTCTATCTTTGATATTACGGAAGGAAAAATCAGCGAAAATATGTCAGCTTGACACAGTCAAAGAATTTTTCTTCAATGAAATCTAACTATAACGTCATTTTTCCCGTCTCAAAATTTACATACGTATTTTTCATATTTCTTTTCACCATTAATTCACAAATATATATATATATATATATATGTATATATCATGTATATTAATACCAGGAGATCCAACTAAGGCTTTTCATGCTACAGAACGTATTGCGTGGTGTACATAACACAGATGAAAATATTTTTTATTGAAACTTCTAATCGATTTATTGTTTCATTTATTTATGTATGTATGTATGGATATATATATATTAAAATGTCCAGTAACAACACTAAAAAGTGTCTTTATAGGTAAATACCAATTATGCAAAAAAATTGTAAAAATTACTAAAGCAATACTTTCCCAGTTGCATGTAATCAAGCAAAACTTTCACTTGATTAAATGCAAAAGTACGTACGATACTTTCGCATTAGCATCATACCAGTTGTAACGAGCCGGGAAAATTGCTAAATATTTCACTATTTATATCGACTTTCTTAATTCTTGTTATTTAAGTGTTTAAGCAAGTAGTTACATTACATATCTCTTAAATTTGTGTTTTTTAATATTAATTTATGTATTTATTTATTTATTCATGTACTGTTAATATCGTTATGGTATATTAGCCAGAAACAAACGCTGACCTGTTTATATTGTTTTAAGTGCAGACGTGTTAATATTTCGTAATTGAACTAACTGCACGCGATAGAGATATATTTTTAAAAAATCATGCTTGAAAATTATTCTTAAAAAATCAGTAAATTAAGAAAGAGTTTTAAACGAATTCCGTTTAAGAGTAACATTTTTCCTTATTCAATGGTGTAAAAATTAAAAGTGCGCGAATTTTAGAAGTTAATAAATTTTGGAAAAAAGCTATTTATTATTCAGATCGTTGCCATCGTCAATATGAACGTCAGCTATGTTTTACTTTATGATATAAACCAGCTGAAAAGACGGAGTGACGCTCGATCAAAATTAGCTTTGTGATCAACTCGATGTACCATCGACGTTGTTGTGACAGCTGTATTTCTTAAGCAGGGTACAGAGCATGTATTACGCAAGAGCGTTCTATGTTCTCTGATTGGTTGAATCATGTATATCGGCTCTTATTGAGAATTTCTGGAAAATTTCTTCAGATTCTGAAAGCCATTTTTTTGGTCAAATGTCGCCAAAATTTGGCGAAAACTCGCAAATTTGGTAATTTTGCTTTATTTGGTGCCACGCATGCATTTTGATAATGGTAGAAATTTGATTTTTTCCTCACCAATATCGCCAAATTTGGAGAGATTTTGCCAACTTTTCACTTCGTTTACTGCCCACTGTTCAACAACTTAATAATTGTTAGGACCTTCATTCCCATTGTATTCCTCCCTATTGACACACAGTGACATCAAAATCATCCACTAATGGAGTTTTCGTGATCATGTGACCTAATTGAAGGGTCTGCTCGTATCGTAACCCAAAATGGTAAGATACAAAATTTAGTCAAATCCGTTACAGTCGTCTTTTAGATAAAATTAGCTTGATCCGTAGTGACCCAAAAATGACCCACTAATCGAATTTTCTTGAACATGTGACGCAGCTCAATTGTCTTCTCGTGCCCCAAAACGATAGGATACAAAATTTAATCAACATCGTTAGAGCCATTTTTTAGATAATGCAAGCTTGATCCGAAGCTGACTCAAAATACCCTACTAACAGAATTTTCTTGAACATGTGACTCATTTTAAAGATCTACTCGTAATAAAAAAAAAAGTTGAATACGATACATTTATTCAAAATCGTTTGAGCCGTTTTTTAGATGAAATTAGCTTTACCATGACTTATAGTTACCAAATATGACACACTAATGAAATTTCCGCGAACATGTGACAAAGCCCAATGGTCTTCTCGTCCCCCGAAAAGGTAGGATACAAAATTTAGACAAAATTGTTAGAGCCGTTTTTAAGTCAAAATTTACCTATATATATATGGTCGATTCTTCATTAAGTGGGTAATTTGGGTCCTTCGTGGTTGTTTCTCCTTTCAATAGTTAGGCAAAAATATTTTATTTAACAATGTGAAAAAAAAACGCCTTTGACAATTCAGCGTTCTTCTGAATTTGTTGTTATCGGTAAAATTCAAGTACTGCAATATCTGTTCAATCGATTTTGGCATGTGGAAGAATTTATTTTGATATCATTTATATGAAAAATTGATCTCAGTACAATCTTCTTGGTAACTCATCAGGACCACTTGTTATAAACATCGCAATTTCTTGCGGGCAACTGTCATGCATCCTTTTGCTGGGCATTCATTGTGCTTCGCTCCTGGATTAATTAAAATCATCATAAAAAATACTTGAACTAGTGTTGTAGGATTCCAGTGAATCTTCAAATAGTTTGGCTTTGTTTTATTACATTTTCGTACAAAGTCGTCAGCTCTACAACCCTGGTATTTTTCTGTTTATGATTTTTGCGTGGTAACTTCTTAGTCATTGTCTTCCTTTGAAGAAATCTCAACTATTCAGGTAGCCGCCCCTTTGTGTTTTATTTGCACTGTGGATAATGCACGTAATTGCAAACCAGATAAATTGTCTATAGTTGAGGCATCCCGTGGACCATATGTCTGTCTGTTAAATTTCCAGTTGTTGATGAAGAAATAATTATAAACTATTCGTCAGACAATTCTTCTAACAGTCCAACGCTCATGGAACAAATAATTATATTAAAAATGAAAAAAAATCTATTATTATTAAAAGTTATAATTAAAGTATAATGAGAAATTAATGTAATATTTAAATATACATGTCCAACAGACTATTTTGGATAAAACATGCTATAATTATTTATTAAAAATTGGTGACATGGTATTTTCATAGAAAAAATTTAAATTTTATTCAATTTAATCATACAATTTATTATGGTAGCTCATACAGGTTATACAGGATGGCTCAGAAGAATGTATCGAATGATTCCAGTTCAGTTTTTATTCACATATAATTATTATTTAATTTGCAAAATATTCTACATAATATGTATAACTTTTTCTCGTACCACAGATGTTCAAAATTGTTACAGTTCTGGTTAATACACTGCTTTTAACGTTGGGCTATTGATTTACAAACTTCAACAAACATTTCATTTGGTGTTGTGGCGCGTTCTGGTTCAATTGCGGTTCCGGAACGTTGTATATGAACATCCATTTGTTACAAACTTATCTTTTATCCGGTGAATTGTAAGTAGCATAGGTGGATCTGTTTGAAACCCCTGCTATATTGTTTTTGTATTTCTGCTACATTTTACTGACCCATCGTAGTATCTACTTACCATACGTAGTATAGGGTAAGTCTTGTAATCGTTTTGAAAATGGAAAATTTTTTTGGACGGATTTACACGTTTCAGACACTGGAGATTCCGAAAAACATATTTTCAGAAAAAAATGCCGTCCGTCTGTGTGTCTGTATGTCTGTGTGTCTGTGTGTCTGGGTGTCTGTAAACGCTCTATCTCCCGAAAAAATTGAGATAGAGACTTGAAATTCGGTACGCACTTAGTATGTAATAATGGAAAGGAACTTATTGAATTTCAGTGCCGAGATTTTTGTAATCGTATTTCCCACACTCTTCGATTTTTCATGACCCTGTATTTCATCCAAATTTCAATTCAAAGATATATTTTAATTGGAAATGAGACGCTTAATCAGATGCAATAAACCGCTAGTTAATAGGATTATTGCTTTTGGGAGGTATAAGGATGTTTCTTAAGCAATTCAGTAATCGAGCCTTTAAATTTTATGACGTCATCAAGCCACGATTTTATTCGAATTGCAATGCATTTTATAAGTATTTTACACATTTTTTATTTTAATATTTTACATTATGCATATCCATGATGGGTAAGTATTACGGTGGCCCCCAAAGACTAGTTCACACTTACAATAGTATTTTTAAAACAAAATTTCTTTTTTCAAAATTAATCTCTTCAACTCATTATTTCAATTTATTATACTTTGAATATAATGAAAATATTAGAAAGTTATGACCCGTTGAAGAGTGTATGTATACAACTTTCTGACTCACCCAATATATATATACTATGATGTTAAGATGCGAATATTCTACATCCTTTAATTTGTATACCAAATTGTTGATTAAACCTATAAAAAATCCCCCCCCCCTCAAACAAGCAAAAAAAAAATAAACGCATGAATTAACTTTTTAACAAATGCAGGGGTTGTTTTTAGCAAGTAATAATGCCTTAAGAAAACAATATAAAGTCATTTAAAAAAGAATAATGAGATAAAATAAATTTTTATTCTTTGAAAGAGTGGGAGAAAACAGGACCTCGTTCGTGCCTAGTGTACCAATAATAGGAAACTTTTTAAACGTTCAACGTTGAATTAAAAAGAAAAAAATCTGAAAAAATAAGAAAATATGTATTATAAATATTGTTTCTTCGAATAAATGGTATCAGTTATAGAAGAAGTGATAATTTAAAAAAAAATCGATCTCTTTTTTTTTTTTCTGAGGGGATATTTTATTCCACAACAATCAACTTTCGTGATGCAATTAAACAAATATTTGACCTTTGTATCTCTAAAAACGTCGCGCCATTTATGAATAAACATTTAAAATAAATACTGGGGATAACAGTTGCATAAGTTTTAAAAGCTATGATTAATGCAGACGTATTAGGAACATTTTCAAGAGAGCATCCTTAAATTAGGACAATGGGTTGATAACGCCGCATAGATGATTGTGCTGTACGCATATTTAACCAACATAAAATAATAGAAAACCATTATTATAACATAATTTTACATTGAGCAGGGCAGACAATAGAAGCTCTTGAGACCGAAAATATTCTAAATTAATCATTACTGTCATTCTATATACATGTGTATAAATATAATAATTGTGATATTTAATATAATAATATCATATATAATTATTTCCTGTAGCAGTTGCACTTTGAAGTATTTTAAAATTAGCATGGAAAATATTTTCATGCGTAATGGAACTACCAGCATTTTATTTCACTTATTACAGGAATGTATCTGTCGTATTTCACTATCTTATAATTAATTATAATTGTAACGAATCTCTAATTGTCTCGGTTAAATACAGTTTAAACAATTACCTCTTTATTTCGTAAAATGTCCACGCCCCGTGATTGAAATAAACGAGTACTAGTTTAATCTCATTTAGGATATCAACACTGATTAAAATCTTTCTCGTTTTGTGTCACAAATAAATTTTGTAATGTGTACCAAAATGTATGTAATACAACGAAAGTTTTTTTTTCTTTTTCGTAAGTTTATAAACTTCGGACTAGAGATTCAGCAGATGTGAATGAAATCGCGCAACACAGCAGTTTGCAACAATTAGAAATTAATTAAAGTTTAAGCTTGTTAAATACAGCTATTTTATTTACTGATATATGATATATTATATGTTATATATATTATATATTATATGTTATATATATTATATATTATATGTTATATATATTATATATTATATGTTATATATATGATATATGTTATATATGAAATATTTTCCATGTATTTTAATATAATAACCACCGCACAATGGTGTAAAACGCCTAATTTTGGGGGGGAAATTCACAAATATCAGATATACGACTAGAAAATCGTAGTAGAAACTTTTCCCTATGTAGTTATTTTATTCTATATTGATGTAAACGAAACAAATCCTGAAACATACATTTGGTACACAGACTGTATTGTGTTTTACGTCTAGTATACTTCTGAAAATAAACTAAATACGAGTCGTTCAACTCAACTTTGTTGGAATAAAAGTTTGTGTGTGACTGTAAACGAAGTAAAAACTGACGTAATTAAATTCAAATATAATTAAAAACAAATATATTATTTATATATAAAATACAAGATGAAAATCGCAAAGTAAAGAAGGAAAATCAAAATAAAATACTTAAGATGATGTTATACAAAAAATAAATTAAAATGTTAACTGCATTCATTTCAACAAACCTTTTGCCGCACAACTAAGTAGAATGCTCTTAGCATTTGGATCTTTTCTCCAATAACTTATGTAAGGATTTAAAGATATCATCATATCTTAAAACACATCTTGGTTTGTAAATAGTTCAAATATTTCCTACTGTGGTAGGTCCAGTAATACTTATAACCTTTCTTGCGACTTTCTTGTGCCTCTTCGGAAGAGAAACCGATGGATATAACAGTACATACATACAATCAATTTTTCCCTTGAAAAAGTATTCGGTACCAAGTTGTTGTGAAACGGAATAATGAGCACATAGTAATTGCTATTTCTGATATTTGCCCTGCATAAATGTCAAATTTATCAAAATAAAAATGGTTAAATAATATGATGTGAGTTAAATCAGCTATTTTTCTATTTGAATTAGTATTTTCGTAGTAACTAGTAGTTTCTCTGTCTTCCACAAAATTGGTTTCCTAAATGTTATAAAAAAATGCTGTTTGATTATTTGCTATACTAATTAAAATTTGTATTTTTCGGGTGTAGGAACACAAGTGCTACTTCCTATTTGGCTACTGGGGTATGTTATATTTCTGAAAACAAAGAAATAACATTATTTGGATGTCCATCGGAGAGAAAATTTAATTTTTAAAAAGTGTAGCTTCTTAGAAACACCGGGGTAATCAAACATTTTCAGGGTAATTTCTCGACGCTAAAGTGTTATAAAATATGTTTTGTCTGGTCCTACATCGTAAATTAATAGTTTTCGAGTGATTTATGGACCGCTTCGTATTAAAATATAACTTCCAAACGGCAAATACTGGCTAGAGTTTAGGCTAAAACGTTATGGATTTTTTTTAGAAGTTTATTTTTAAAATTGGGTATGGATACGATTTTATCTGAAATGTCAGTCAACACAGAAGATAGCCTTTCTGAGGCTGCCTCAAGCCAAGATGGTCCACCACATCCAAGAAGAATCCCAAGGAAAAATCCCAAAAAACGAAGTTTTGAAGGATTTTCTTCCTGAGAAAGTGTCATAAAAATCAAATAAACCTGCAAAAACAAGATGCTTAGTGGAAAATTACGGCAGTTGCGATAACTTCTGATGACTATGCTAAACAAAATACTATGCAAAAAGAGAAAGCTTAAACTCAAATAAAACCTAAGGCTAAGACAATGGCAAATAAATGCAAACCATAGGGAGTTAAAAATCGCCCAAAAACAAATTCGCGAAAGTATTTTTGAAAACGAAATTGGTGTCGAGTTTATGTTCGTATTTAATGCTTATTTTTTTCAGCCTTCAAAACTGTTTACGTCTGAAATTACTTACTGATTTTCATAAATTTATGTAAAACAGATATAGCTACTGTAGCTAAACTATTTGTGCGAAAAAGTACCATAAAACATATATTTATTAGTGAAACTATAAATTAATTTCAGGTGTACAGTATCAGTTGCGTCTTTATGTCCTTTTAACGTATTCAGAATGGTCTTAAAAACCCCATTTTTGGTCATAACATTTTACAATGGTGCATCTTAATTACGTTATTTGTTTTCAAATCAGCCCCTTAAATAGTCCACAAATAGCTGTCTGGAAATTACCCAAAAGCGCGGGGTAATTTTCAGACAGGATTTATTTATTTTTTTGTTATTAATGCTTATTATCTGAAAATTCTATAGAATAATTACCCGGCATGTGATGATTTTACCAAGAAAAAGTTAAAGAAAATAGTCATCTACTCCTGAGTAACTGCAAAATATTTGTTTTTGTATGAAAATTACCCCAGGCTACCCTAGTTAATGTATGGCAGTGCGTCCCTGTTCGTCATTTTGATTTGGTTGAGGCTGTACTTAAGAATTAAGTGGCACTGAGTAAAATGTACACCTGCAACAGCATTATTATTATTTTTAATTTTTTTAAATATTGATATGAAAACAAAACTGAATAGATATATTAAAAAATATATATACTTTGTTATTTAATTAATACATTTTTCTAACAAAGTATTTGTTTTTATATTTCGAATCTTTTTTTTCTTTTAAAGATGGTAAATCACCTATGATATATGGACGAAAAAATATGAAATAGATGTAAATTGAAATCATATTTCTTTTAAAAAGAATTAACTGGCTCAACTAACTCAACTCCCACATGACTTCTAAATTGCTTTTAAATTAATCTGCGTTAACTTGTATTGTATGCTTCTGAAAGCAATGCAGCAGTGCTTATTAAATATTAAATGAAAATGTTTCCCCTTTAAAAAATAACATTATAAATGTATACAAAGTTATTATAACATCAACGGTGGTTAATGAGCTATATTTCCTTCAATCAAAAATAGGTAATTATCTCAATAAATAGGTATTTACCTTAAATAAATATGTAAATAAAAAAATTTACAAAAAATATATTATTCATCCATATGCTGCTATTGCAATATTACAAAAAACGTACGTTAAAAAAAATTATATATACTCTTATTTATTCATGAAAACAAATGTTTTGTATGTATGGAGATAGAAATATATATTTATCCTTCTCACATTTCACACCATATAAGCAATTTTCTAGTTTTCGTATGTTAGGATTTTTCTATATACAATAAAAAATAGAAATGCACCTGTGAAAAAGATGGAAGAAAAGAATATAAATGGATCATTTTCAGTTTTTTATATGTAAGGAAAACGGATTCCAAATATATATATTTCATCTTTTACACTTCTTTTGTATAAATCCTCGCCTCACACAAAGCCATTATACTTAGATAGGTTTTCTTTACATTTTTTTTTTCTTTTCTTGTTTTTGCCACGTTTTGTAAAAATTACGAAGAATATTTTCTTTTATGATATGAGGGGGTTAGAATGACAGTGGAGTAAGTCAAAAATTTGAAAATCTAGATAATCCTATTTTTACTGAACGTATATTATATCTGTTCAATGTGCCAGACAAATAAGTCATAGTTAACTTAGGGTATCGATAGAGGGCAAAACTAGTTGGACCACTCAATGCAACGGCGATACAATAAGTTTCACAAATCTCTTCATTTCGCAAATCACTAAATTTTGACTTACTTCACTGTCATTCTAACTCCTTCATATTATTTTCGTCAATGCCATTTCTTCTATGATTTTTTTCTAAACAATGTTTTCTATACACATACTTATTAATCACTTATACAGTACATAAAGCTATAAATCAGATAAAAAAATTATAAGTACAAGGTATATCCTTTCTTATAAATACGATTAAAAATTTTCCACATAGATACGCTGGGTTATAAATATGTTGTTAATTGAACTTTTTAAAGGTTTATTTCACATAGCATGTCTCAGTATCAATCATGCCACAAATAATTTGTTTATCCTTTATTTAAAGAAAACATAATTTTAAAATGATATGTGCTAAAACATCAATTATTAAATATCAGCAATTATGTAAATCATATATACTTTGACATTATAATGAAAAAATATATACAAGGTATCCCAAACTGATTGAATCGTGCTTTAATTATTTAGCTGTTGTATATACACAGTCAATTTAAACGGCAAAAGGTGTTCAAACTAATGTAGGGATTAATGTTTCATATATGAAATAATCCTGTCATTAATTTTCAAACTTTACACTTTTAAAATGCGAAGTGTATGGTTTCTATATGTTACATTGAGAGATTTTTCTTCATAACCGGACAAGTAAAACAGTAAAAATTTCATTCTTCTATAACAAAAACTTACAGAGTTATAAACATTGAATTTTATAAAATGTCAGAGCTTTCCGGCATAAAAACTAGTTTGTCAGTTTTTAGTGCCTGAAAGAAATTCCTTTTAAAATTGCTGTTGTCTGTATATTTCTTGAAAATGTAGTTTAAAAATCCATGGTAGGACGGACTATAATTCCCGCTCTCAGACGAGGTCCGAATCCAAACCAATAAATGAATGCTTTAAAAAAATATTTGTGTGTCCTGTTAGAGCTATATACAGATGGGTGACAAAATAATACGAACACTCGTGAAAAATGGTGAAAAGAGCAATATCTAGAAAAATACATGAGGAATTAACCTGAAACTGCAGGTGTGTAAACAGTATAGTATAAGTTATATATTTCCGTGAAGATTTTTTCCCGAAACCCCATAGGGGACTGTCAACAAATTGAAAAATAACGAATATCTTTTAGATAACCCTGTAAAAACTAATGTAGCAAAGGCGTTCAAACTCCAGATTATTAATAAGTGGCTTATTGTAATATACTGTGTTCATTTTTATGAAGATAGCATGTATGCTCGTAGAGAAATGAAGGTTTACTAAAGAAAGTTTCACTGCGCATGCGCGAATGCAATCAAAATATAATATGCATAATGTATTAGCTAAGTATATAGAGCAACTTTTGTGAAAGTCCCAAAATCATAGCTTGAAAATTCTGTAAATTACCGTCGATAGAATAAGCTCAAAATCCGTTGTTCCCAAAAGAAAGCAATAATATGAGGGGTTGTATCCAAATGTAGTAGTACGTGCAATATTGTGTACGCGATCTTGGCACTAATCAACAGATATTTGATACAACCCCGCATCTTTTTGCTTCTTTTTGGGAATAACGGATTTCGAGCTTATTCTATCGACGATAATTTACAGAATTTTCAAGCTATGATTTTGAGACTTTCACAAAAGTTGCTCTATATAGTTAGCTAATACATTATGCATATTATATTTTGATTGCTTTCGCGCATGCGCAGTGAAACAGTGTTTAGTAAACCTGCTCATTTTTCATCCAATTATTATTATTTTTTAATTATGATTGCAGAGTATTATGTACAATGTTATTTGTCATATTTTCTGAAAAGAGCTTTTTTTTATATTAAAAACTCTGCAAATTATAAGCAAAAAACTAGGCGAAATTTGGGACTGTTTTTATAAAAACCTTCATTTCTCTACGAGTATACATGCTATCTTCATAAATATGAACACAGTATATTACAATAAGCCACTTATTAATAATATCGAGTTTGAACGCTTTTGCTACATTAGTTTTTACAGGGTTATCCAAAAGATATTCGTTCTTTTTCAATTTGTTGACAGTCCCCTATGGGGTTTCGTGAAAAAAATCTTCACGGAAATATATAACTTATACTATACTGTTTACACACCTGCAGTTTCAAGTTAATTCCTCATGTGTTTTTCTAGATATTGCTCTTTTCACTAATTTTCATGCGTGTTCGTATTATTTTGTCACCCATCTGTACTTGAACTACATACTGGATTAACAATATCTTCCAAGATACTTGCAATATCAAAACTCTGGCCCAATTAGTTTTGAAATAGTTATATATTTTGGACATTATCATGATGTCAAATATTGCATGGTTTGCTGTTGTGTGTCACTGTTAACGAACTCTTCGAAGATATTCGTAAAAAAATACACTATCTCAATAATGGTCAACATAAATTTACATAAATTTAAAAAAAAATTCAAAGGAAATGTTTGGCGAATGATCATTTGAAAACTACAAAAATCGATAGGTTTACAAATCTAACAGCATTTTTCTTCCCAAAATTTATGGGAAACAACAGTTTGTTTATTTTATTTCAAAAACATTTTGTAAAATTTCAAAAAAAAAATGTTAGATTTAAAACAGTTTTTGTAAGATTTCAAAAAAGATTTTAAAAACTTTTTTATAAGTTTCACATTTGTATAACTTTAAATAGTCTCTGAATATATATGAAAGATTTTCAGAACTGTACAGTGTACATAGCTAAAAGGAAACATAAAATTTTCAATTTTTTTTCTGTAACCAAACAAAATTTAAAACATTCTTACTTAAAAGGGAATCGCCAAACATGACGCTCATGAATTTTGATCATATTGAAATGTGTGGTATAGTTTTTATTCCTAATTATCCCTGTTAAAGAATCCTGCTTTCATTCGAATATCCCTTACTGTTTGAGATATTGGAGGTCAATGTTCAGCTTACCCTTATTACTATTATTTAATCATTCATTACGAGTTGGGACAATTGCGTACAAGTGGACTACTTTTGGAAAACAAATCTCTGTCATGGACTTATATTAAGATATTTTCTAAAGAAATCTACTACAAAGAAATTTGTTTTGTAAATTCATGTAAGATTGAAGATAAAAATAGCCCCAGAGTACTAGACCGTAATTAAAGAGTTCATCACGGAAGCACGCATATGTTAAACAAACTAGTAAAATAATTTTTAACTTCGGTAAGTTTAAATGTTTCAATTTTTTTCAAAAAAAAAAAATGTAAATACACCAATAATGCTTTTATAAATGTGTGAACAATTTAAAACAAAAAGCACATAGAATGATGAATTTATAACGGAGAATACATGAATAATACAACTGTTTAGCCAATTCTATGGTAAATAAAAATACAAAATAAATATATAAATATAATAATTTTAGTGTGATGCCGGATGTATTACCCCGTCCTTTGAAAAAGAAACGTCAGTATTTTTTTCTAAATAGGTGAAAGATTCTGAAGTATAGGAAAATTACAAAAAACTTAATCTGTGTAAAAAATACAAATTTTAGATTAAATTAACAACAAAATAAAATAACCACCCTTACATTTACACTGTAAATCATTGACACTATAAAAATACAGCCGATAGAACACCATAAATTTAGGGCACGTATGTACACACACACACACATATACATGTATGTATGTATATATATATATATATATATATATATATATATATATATATATATATATATATATATATATATATATATATATATTGTTATCTTTTCTTGCATTCTTGATGTTATTTTTTGTATTTATGATTTTTTTAATACTTTCTACCGTTTATTAAAGTTTTTTCATTAGTTGTGCATATAATATAATATATAAACGCCTGTACTGTATTACCCAGTTTATACCAAGTGTAAATAATGGTCATGAATAGTCTCAATAATAAAATTGAGAATTAAAATTGAATATTAATAGTGTTTTTATTAATAATATTGTAATTATTGTAATTATTGTACTTAATAATATTTTTACTAAAACTAAATGTATCTTTAATTTTCACCAGCAATTACTATTATTTATTCTGTAGCAGCTCTGTTCATTTCTATTAGTATGTGATTGCCAATTAAGAGTATTTTAAATAAATTTTCTTATACATATAAATCACGGATTAAATTATAATTTTTTAGGAATCACATCTCACTTTAACAGTATAAACCGGGTGTACTAGCTGAAAGTAACTGTTTTGGCCTTTTGCGTACGACAGCATCCTTCACGAGTGCATATCGCTCGTCTGACATCAAAAATATGTCTTCCTCACTCGAGATGGAGTGTGTTACGATATTATCTCAATTTAACAGCATAAAGCGGATTACTACCTGGAAGTAGATGTCTTGACCTTTTGCTTGCGCTAACGTTCTCGTCTACTGTTCATGAGATCCCTGGTTCAACTGCAATAGGCTCCAGCAATCACCTCAATTTTATAACCAACCATGGAATAATATATATTTATAGGAATCTAAAATTTTAATAATTCAAGTTACATTTCTTCAACAATAGATTTAAAGAACACACGTTAATTTTGTTTTGTTGTTTTGAAAAGAATACATTGATATTTCCAAAGGTTAAAGTTTACACAAGGTAACCACTGATGATAGAATATAGCTTATTCTATATCGTAAGTGTCTACGTCAGCGGTCCTCCCAAATCACGAAATCCCATATCACCCTATGAGGAAACTTAATTAGATGATTACTGATTACCTAAAAAACTACCGAAAAACTGTTTTCATTATTCTACGCTACCGAGGTCAGTGGGGCCTCCATCTCTAGGTTCGTGTGTATGGATTTTTGTTAAAAAATATGTAATTATTCAAATTTGAAAAAGTACGTTGCCGAAGTCAGTGACTCCATCAACGTTATGTTCGTTTGAAGAGACTTTATTGTAAAAATATAACAACAACAGTAATTTAAGTTTATATTTAAGGTTATTATCACCTACACGTGAAACGCCGAGGGGATCAGCTGTCTTTAATAATATTTGCCAATTTTACCATGTTTAAAACCTTATTAGCTGCTATTTAAATAATTATTTAATATGATATAAAGGGTTATTCTTTATATCGCTCGTTCTTCTAAAACGTTCTCAGCAAATGTGAACAAAGTAATTGATCTAAATGTACTGTCAGTGAAGGACATAATTAACTTTAAAGGGTTTTGTGAAGGTTTTTATACAAGAACATATTTGGAAATTTACCTATGCAAAGCATTCGTTTTAGAAAGCTATCAAAACATCCAAAAATTCTGAAAACCTCTAAAAAATTCTGCAATATATACCATTCTTACCTAGTGATTTCTTTAGATTCGTGCACTTACGTAATATCTCACTAAGCTTCTGCTCGAATTCTCCCAGTGTTTTGACTTTCGCTGTCGGCATTTTCAGTGTCGGAGCGATCTGTTACTTCTCCATTGCCTGCGATTACGATGGTCATGCTCTGCATGATAATGGTGTTGGACGATCACGTAACGGGCGATGTAATGCATTTTTGAAAAAAGAAATAGTTTTCGTTCCATGCTGATCATTACTTTCGATGTTCAGCATATTATTTTAAAGTTTTCCCGAATTTCTTTTTCGGACATCGTTCTATAAAATTTTATTTCTGATCGTACAGGTCAGAGTCAGTCGATTTTAATTCATAGACCGGAGAGGTGATGTCATGCGCAGTAAAAGAGATTGCCCTTATTAAAATTTAATAAAAATAATGGCTTGTGAAAAAGGTAGAAATATTTCTAGGGAATTGATTAAGTTTTTCTGAATATTTTAAAGACCCATAAGGAAAGCTACTATTATAAAATAGAGAAGACAATTTATTAAAAGGATGTATTTTTATTAAATTCATTTACATTTTCAAGACCATTGTAAGAAGTAATCATTTCTCAATACTTTTGTTTGTGACTTCAAAGTGCGCAAAGTGGGGTTATTGTTACTATTGGAATTTCACAACTGCTTAAATATATATAATATCCAAATTTTGTCATAGTAAGTGTTGTTACTCAAATCGTCAAAAGGGGCGATTTGATGAAATTACATCAAAGTATGTAAAGTCTCTTCATAATTAAGAGTAAAAGTTTTATTACGATGTTTTTTGTAGTTAAATTAGTTTGATTTTTAACATTCTAAATGCAATACTATTCAAAATACTCCAAGTATTAGAACCTGCTTTTATACAAAACCCTTTTTAACACTGCAAATCTGATTGCTGAAATATAATGCTATACGTACGCTTTTGTTCTAAAAGATTTTGTTTTTTATATCTTTAGAAGAATCCACATTACAATGTTTTTTGTGCAATTTGAATATATTAATTATTTTAACCTAATTATTTTATCATTCCAGCATGATTAGGTTTTCTTTTTTTTGTTTAATTAGATTAGATTTACTTATTTTTTTAGGTATTATGCGTGGTATGGTTGGTACCATTTTATGCACAATTAATAAAAAATGACGTAAAATTATCAAAATCTCGAATTTCTTTAAATACACTTCGTAAATTTGTTTATGCAAAGCATTTATATTTGGAAATATATGGTTAAAATATAATTTTATAATACCCAAGGTATTTACTCAAGGTCGTTCAATGTTTATAAACTAAAGGTATTTAAAAGAAGCTTGAAATTAATTATTTATACCATTTACTGGAAAATTAAAAGCAAACCCAATAAACCTATGTCAGAGATACTCTCTGCATCTATATTATTTCAGTTGTTAATAAAAGGTAATAAACTGTAAGAATGAATTGTCAAATAAATTAAACATTGCCATTTTTGGAGTAAAAAATTGGCATATCAATGTTGTTAATAATAATCCAAAAATATTTAGGAGAAATAAGTATTCAAATATTTCTCTCCAAGAGTATATCTAACACTGATAAACCAGATTCTGGATCTGGCAGAAGCATCCAATGCTATTAAGTATTCTCCCTCCCCCCCCCCCTTTACATTGAAATGAAATAAGTATAACTTTAAATCAGTTTAAATATACTGTGCTTCCGATCCTTAATATTTTAGAATATGTTTATATAAAATATTTATAACTGAAAGAAAATGTATGCACTATACTGATGATAAAAATATGTCTGTACCGCTATGTATTTGTACGGTTGTAGTAACAAAAAGGGTGTATATGCCAACAAGTATCAAAAACACACTTTTTGGAAAAGCTCTGAATCTTCTCTGAATTTTTTTACTTTTGATGATTTAAGTACCAACCCTTTTGTGACACAATTTTAAGAAAACTTATAATATGTACTTTTAATATTACAAATGATGTACAGGCTCCTCAGGAAAAAGTTGTGGTGTTAGAAATGGGATCTTTACATATATTTAAGCTCTGAATTATTTGCTATATTGTATATCAAAGGTGTAACATACCGTCTTAATTATAGTTATATAATGATTTAACTTTTTGACAACTGTAATAATATTTAAAATTTTTAAATAGTTTTAATTTAAAAAGAAGTTTATTAGCTAAACGAATATTAAATGTTTTTCTGTTTATGTTATGAAGACACGAATATATAAAAAGTGCGAAATAAATAAACAAATGAATGATGAAAATTGCACTCTTAAAACAGTTGGTAATGTATGTCTATATTATTCTGTGTCTTAAAAATACATTTTATGGAATATAAATTAAATGCATAAATTTTATGGGATATTAATTTAGAAAACGTGTAAATAAGAATAACATTATTTCAAAAATTCAAAACTATTTTGAAGTTTATACTTGTTACAGAAATTTAGCAGCATCTATTGTAGTGTTTGGAAGAGACAAATATTATTTCAGATAAATATGTTATAATATATTCGAATAATGAACTCCCCTTTATACTACTGATAAAGAAGAACCATCCATAGAAATTTTCGTCGTAATTCCTATGCACAATTACGAAACGAAGTTTCCAACTCCATTATTCGGTACAAATTTCAAAACTTAATCTGAAATTACTGATGGCAGCTACAAGCATCTGAAAATATTTTATTGAATTATGATATTTTCTTATACAGAAATAAAATTGCAAATTAAATGAAGACAGAGTTAAAGCATAATAAAATCAACACTTAATTTGTATTTATTGTTTATTTACTAAAGAATACAGCGTATCCGAGATTAAACGCCCTTATTTTAAACACTTATACTGAAGGTAAACAAAGAGGGCAATTTTGCTAGGTGGCACACGGTAGCTCAGATGTGGAAATTTACATTAGGTAATAGCAATGATTTTTATTTGAGGTGCTGAAAATTAGAAATTTTTAAAATTGATAAATGACAACGAATTCTGAAAAAGAGCAAACCGTGTGGTAGTATGCAGAATTGACAGGAGTCCATTAACAGAATAGAGCAACTCCACACTGGCATTTGGGAGTATGGAGTACATTGACTGCCGAATTCCCACAAAAAGGGATTGAAAGGTGGTCCAATTCTCTGGCCATCCTGCTTAGTCATCCTCCGTGCCATTCGTAAGGCACTTGTACAAATGGTGGGATTTTACAAACAAACCTTCATAACGATGTGTATCTACTGCTGTTTTCAATTTTCTTATTACAACGATTACATGTTGTATTAAGGTAAAGCCAGGAGAGATGGTGCGGTCAGAGAAATAGCGCAGATAGAGGTTCGGGGGGGGAGGAGCAGAGTGAGCACGCAACGACACCAGGTAGTTGTACAACAGGAATAGTGGAGTGTCTGCTTGAAAGTGCACCTTGATTGTTTAGAGCGTCTAAGATAAAGCATTGCTAGTTTGTTTTGTTTTCCCAAAGTAAGTGCTTGAATTTTCATAGCTATTCATCAGAATTTCTATAAAATGTCAATAGTAAAAAATATTTTAAACTTAAACGATTTTTCATAAGCTACTAATCTAGACTAACAATGTGAACATCAACGGTTCGTTTTAGTAGCGGCCATGTTTAAATAAATGGTCGCGCAATCTCTGCTACCGAAATTGGAGGGTTTGCGTATCTGCAACTTAGGAGAGATTATGCAGCTTATTGGTAAATTTGCATAAAAAAATGAAAACTGAAAATGGACTAATTTTAAGCTAAACGTGTTATCAAGTAACTTAATGTTATTTTGTAATCTTATCTGTACTTGCTTTTTCTGATTATTTTTTCCCTTTAATTAACATTTTTAAATCGTTTTTAAAATTACTTCCTTTTTCTGATTCTTTAATCATTAGGTTGAAATATTCACTCCTAATACAATAATATTTCTTCACAAAAACTTTACAACAATGTCATTTAAGTGTAATTGTTATTGTTAACAATTTAATTGTAGTTATTATTAGTAACAATTTCTCCTACCCATGTGCGCAAGCACACCACCCCTGTAAGAATAGATTGCCCAAAATAACTTTCTTGATTTTATTACAACTGTTCTATTAAATTGCAACATAACAACAAAATAGCAATGGAAATGCATAAAAAACAAATGAAGTAAAAATTATTCATGGGCAGTTTAGCAAAAAATTAATATTTAGATTTTTTATTGTTATTCTTTTGAATAGTGCGCAGACTTTCCTAGCTTTACCTTAAATACTGTTCAAATTAGGACGTTTCATCTCGAACACCCTGTATTTTTCAAATAATGTAAATGGCTTTCATGAAAATGCATCTAAAACTTACCAAAATTCTTAATTGATTTTATGTTTATTTTATTAGACACAGCTTCCAATTCATATAGACGTCAAAATAAATAAATAAAAGCGGTATGAAGCGCATTTCATAACACTACATTAATTGGCTGTCTATTGTTGTGATTAACTATGAATTTCAAAATGTAATTTGCGAAATATTACATATTAACTAATTATTAGATCGATTTCATTATGCAAAAGGATCAAGGTCCATAAGCTGTGTTTTTAGCCTAAATTAGACTAATACTCTATTTTGTTATGCTGACTTAATTATTTCACTTTTTAATATCAGAAGGTTTATCCTGTACGATTTCAACAATAGTTTTGGCATTTTGTTTCTCAAAGTTCGTATTTTTTGTAGTTTTTGATGAAAAATATGCAATTTCTCCTAATTTCTACCTCAGTTATTTAGTTATATAGAGCGCAATCGTGCAACATTTTCTTTTTTAAGTATATTATAAAATGCATCAAATGTACAATATATGTAAAAATCAAAGTGTTGCAAAACTGCGCTCATATTATAATATTAAAAAATATATTAAAAATTTAGTTAATATTAGGAGAAATTGAGTATTTTTCATCAAAAATTACGAATAATACGAAATTTTAGCTTGTGTAAGTTATATAAGTCCGAACAAAATGCAAAAAATATTGCTGAAATCGTACAGGATAAACTTTCTAATATTAAAAAGTGAAATAATTAAGTCACTATAACAAAATCGAATTTTAGTCTTATTTCATGGGCCAAAAACACGGATTTCGGTCCCTGATCCTTTATGGTTTTTCATTATATATTATATTCGCTCTTTAAAATAAACAATTTCGAAAAAATTTTTATACCTTTTATCAGAACGAATACTTCAAGACTCCGAAAAAACTTGTTCCGTATAATCGAGGTTACTGATATTCAATAAGCTTCTTTCCATTATTACATACTAAGTACATACCAAATTTCAAGTCTCAATCTCAATTTGTACGTGAGATAGAGCGTTTACAGACACACACACACAGACAGACGGAATTAAATTATTTTTTTCAAAAAAATATGTTTTTCGGAATCTCCAGTGTCTGAAACGTGTGAATCCTTAAATATATATATATATATATATATATATATATATTCGATTTTTAAAACGATTGCAAGACTTCCCCTATACTACCTATGATGGGTAAGTAAAACGGGACTTAGTAAAAAAAAGTTATTTTTTCGGCAGTTATGTAAGTATGCATATATCCGAAACTTTCTCAACAAGAACTGCGCGAATTTGAATAAAACTGTTTCAACACAATTCTATTATGCAAGGAAAGGTTTAGTTTACATTTCGTCGGAGACTCTTTTTGAAATCTGATTTCAAAGAATAAATAAATGTATTGAGTGTAAAGATGATTATGTTGAGTAAAAATTAAACTTCTATATGCGGTAGAATTTTAGTTTTGCAGAACTTTCAGAGTGATCCTCGTAAGTTAAGCCTAAATTCATAAGCGAAAATATTGTAATCATATAATAATTCTAATGATATACTTGGTTTAAAAGTAAAAGTGTAATGATAATGCTTGTCAATTTCAAATTATATAATCTTGTAAATCATAATTAATTCGAGAGGTATGCATGGACTAACACTTGTACACATTTGAAATTACAACTACTTACTATTTAAAATTTTAATTCTACTTTCAAGAATGAAAAAGAATTAAGTTATAGTTAAGCTATTTAAAACCACAATTTTATTCGATATTGACTGTACAAATACATGAAACAATAAAAAAAGTTTTAAAAAACATTAGCTATAGACAGAAACAAATATTTGATTAAAAACAATGCAAGACAGTGAAATATATACTCGAGCTTAACTCCTACAGCTATAAAAAATAAAATAAAAATAATTAAATTCTTTCACTTTATAATGATACCAAAATAAGATAAAAATTCAAGTCGCAATTTATTTCAAATTGACTTCATCCAAATTGAATTTGAAAATGGCTGTGAATATTTTATATTAGAAAAAAACACTTTCATAAATATATGCATGAACTCTAAAGAATCGCATCGAAAAAAAAATTATCTTCCTTATGAGAAAAGATTTTCTGAAAGCTTTAAAATTAATAATTCACAAACATAAAAACTGTTATGCGAATAATGTTCAAACGCTGCTTTTTAGCGTTGATATTTTAATCAGCTTTAAAAATAGCAAGTAAGTTTATGTATAACTCAAATTAATTGAATATATGATATGAGTATTGGACTTTGTATCAATCACATTTAAAATGGAAGTGTTGTATATTCGAATAATACTAATCTTATATATATATATATTAAAAAAATATTTAATTTCCTGTGTTTAAATAACGAAAAATAAAAGCTTGATTAAAACAATTATTTTAAATAGATCACCTAATTAAATATAATAAATAATCTGTGCAAAAACCATTAATTTTAATGCCTTAACTATTAAAAGTATAGTTTTAATATTGTAGTGTTTCATAGCAAATTTTTTAATATTCTAAATTTTGTTAATATTTTTTCATATTTTAAACCAATAAATAAACATAGTACACCGTAAATATTTAGTAAAAAATATGCACTAATATTTTGTACATTAAGAGCTACTTAATGTAGCTATTAAGTAAAATTTTTAATGTTTAGCATTAAGTTCCATTCAAAATTACATTTAATTATGGATTACCGCCTGAGTTACTAAGCTATGATTCCATTGTATATTGATTACCAGGTTCACAAGCGATTGCATGTAATTAAATTACTGGCAAAAGGTATTACTGAGAATAATTTTTCTGTTTGCACTCACTACATTCTATACCTGTAATTTGATCAGGATTGGCTGTTAGTAGAACAATAGTCTATAACAATATAGTATTAATAATTTCTGAACTGTTTTGTCACTGTGATTTATGAACAGAGTTACCAGTATTGGATTGAGTGTTGCAAACTATGTTTAATATAAACCCTACAAGATCTTCAAATATTTCTAACTAGAATAAAGTGAATAGAAAATAGGTAAATCGACATCTAAGGTATGTTGTCTAGCTATACAGAATTTCACAATTTTTAAATGGGAAATTATGTATTTTTAATCGAAAGAAATATTCATTTAAAATAATATTCCAAATATTAGTAGTATAACTTTGAATAATTGTGAAGAAATTGTATTTTTACCAGCAAATAAGTTGCCCGAGCTACTCACAGAATGTTACCGTCTATTAATAGATATTCTTTTTTTTTCTTTTCTTTTCTCTCTCTTTTTTTTTCTTTTTGTATTTCTATCCGATCACGTAGATGGCACTTTTAAAGTGCAGATAAAACGGAAAATATGAAAAAGATCTCTATGAAATGAATTTTTGAAGTAGTAAATATTTATATATTTTTTATGAAATATAACCTAAGTACTATGAAAGCACCCTCTAAGCGAAGCTATTTTTTTATAATTTATTTCGACAGTTTATCTATTATACATCTATAATATATTAATAGTATTAATAATATATTACCTAGCTATTGAAATTTTAAAATGCACAAAAACGTAAAATGTGAAAAATACCTTCAGAAAATATATTTTTAATTGTAAGTATTCATACCTTTTTCCATGAAAAGTACCATCGATACTGAGAAGGCACCGACTATTCCACAGGGGATCTTATTTTATTTTATTTTCATTCATTGTCGAAGAATTTGCTACTATAAACTCTAGAAAAAAACAAATGTTTTCCTTCTGTCTGTGAACTATGATCTTGAATACCGATGTTCTCTCCAGGCCAGTGTGAAAGGGATTTTCACGCCAGAAAACTGAGGAAATTTGTAGGTCGTTTATGCGGGTTTTTAATTAATATCTCTTCTATTTCTAAAAAATGAAACATGATTCTGTCTGCATTGGGACTTGTCTTAGTCTATCAGTATCCAAATTTTGTATGTCTAAGTACGATGATTTTTTAACACGGAAACTTCATTGCAAAATATACACCATAGCACCATGGACTATACACCTTACACTATTTTTCGACATGGTCGCCACCGACATTGAGACATTTGTTGCAGCATGCAATCAGTTTAAAATACTTTTAACGAGCACGACAAGGGTAGTTTTTGAATGCTCTACCTCCGGTGGGGGCTCCGCCACCTGCTGACTTCCTAGGTTTTCCCAAAGAAAACGACGACATAGATCCTCTTAACACCACCACATTACACTTGGGGAGTACGCTGGAGTCCCCTGATAGCTTCGGTTCCGGAAACCCAAAAAGGAAACCGGGCCCTAGTCTTTATTCCGAACTTCCACAACGACTCTTAATTTATTGCCGATTTCGATCATAGAACTCCTACAAAGAAAACTACTGAACTCGTCTACTGCTTGATGGTACATAGTATATTCACTGGTTGTGTAATATGGATGAAATATTTATGTAATGCCTTGAAAAAATTTGAAAAAGACGACTCACACTGGCTACATTTAAGGAAATAAGAGATGAAATGATCGAAAACAGATTTATTTTAAAGTTAAAAACTTATATTTAAAGAACAAAAAGAAATTCTTATTTAAATAATACTAGTAAATATTCTTTGTAGCTATTAAATCAACTTTTATTCAGTTTTGTTTTGTGGGATTTCAGAATTAAGGATAAACTGATTTAACGATAACTTACAAAACACCCTTTGAAATCGTTAAATCAATGTTCGACTGTGTTATTTATAATGAAAAGAAAATAATATAAAGGAAAACAGGAATAAATTAAAAAAACTTCAAATATGCAATAATAGGGATTTCCTATATCAGATGATTGACGATTGGAGTGCTTTTAAACGCTTCTTAAGGCGCAGGACTATTTAGTGTATTTTATTATTGTCTTTTTCCCTATTCTTTCTATTCTTTCTATTATTCTACTATTATTCTTTTTCCCTATTTCTTATTCCTATTGTCTTTAAACATTATTAAAGTTTTCCTTGTATAATAATATTGTACCATATTATTTTTAACATTTATATATATATATATATAATTTAGTTATTTTTATTTACCCATATTTTTTTAACGTCTTAACCCTGGTTTTTTCAACAGTGTAAGGTATCAACTTTTCCGAGCAATATTTACATGATTTTTAAAGTGTAACAATTATTTTTTTTTTTCAATTAGAGAATTATCTTTTTAAACATCTTTATTTATTTTTTTTTTGCATTTAATTTTGGCTATGATTTGAATTCCAAAAAAATTGTGTATCTAATAATCCAGTAATCCTGGAGTAAAACCTTGAAAACTGTACACATCTATGTAGTCCAACCACAAAACACATGAGTTCAATATTTATCATCTTTGTATATATCACGTAAGCTAATGTCGGAGAATGTTGATTAGAATAAAAGGTATGAAAAGGATAATTTAATTTTACAACAAGAGATTTTATTTTCGAAGTACGTCTTATTTTTTTCTATGCATGTATTAAACGAACTATAGACCCACACGAGAGTTTGCACTGAAATATATGAGATTTTTTTGTTGGCTCGCTTTTTCGATTATTTTTAATTAACTGACATTTTCAAACTAAAAAAAATTGTTTAACGAAATTATAGTGCACACTCTAAAAAAGAAATTTTCAAAAGTGAGCAAAAAATACTCAAATCTGAGTATGTCGCATAGTCAAAATGTCTCCGAATCAAACTTGTTCAAGTTTGAAACATTTATATACTCATTTCTGAAAACATGCACACACTCAAGAGTAAAGCATCATTTGCTCACATTTGAGTATGTCCATGTTTTAAAAATTGAATATGAAGACTTCTATGTGCTTATTTTTGAGTATTCACATGTTTCAAAAATGCGTTTGAACTGATTCTAATCAATTTTTAGTATGTCCATGTTTTAAAAATGAGTATGAACTGACCTCTATGTGCTCAGTTTTGAGTATGTCCATGTTTCAATATTCTGAGTATTTCTGGTATTTCAGAATTGAAAGCATTGGGTTGTCATATTTGAAACAAATCTTTTCATAACAAAATGAAAACATCAATTTACTTAAATCTGAAAGTGTCATTTTTCTCAGTGTAGTATGTAGTATGTCCAAATTCAGTTCAAAAAAGTTTTGTGTGATACCTCATTCATCACTGTGCGGTTTGCATGATCATCTAAAAAAATATTGTTGACTTCAGAAATAATATACAGATTAAACAGCTTCTAACCCATTTTTATTTTAATATATGGTACTGAGTTATGTTTTATATATCCTTGATAAACATCTACTTTTTATTTTCAGTAGTACATTTATTCCCAAAACTTATTCAGCAAAAACCAGTTATAGTTACTTTCAAAATATTCCTATCAAGATTTTTTTTTACCATGATCTCAAAAATATCTCATAGAATGTTTGCTAAACGTTAGTATATTTGTTGTCTGAATATACTTTTTCAGCTGTAGAAAATATTTCAGTAGCATATTTTTATTTCAAACGGGAGATAACATATGTATTTTTCTTCTTTTTTTTTCATATTTTTTTTTTTAATTTCATAGAGAGAGATAGTTATTTATGTTCAATATATAAGATTAAATCAATCAAAAAATTGATCAAATCTAAAAAAAAAAATTATCAGTGATGTCTACGATACCGACTTTAATATGAGGCTATTAAAATCATATTGGTGTAAATCACTAAATCTGAAAATTGGTGCTAAGTGCATGTTGGTATCTGGACATATATAGAAACATTAATAGTAAATAGTTTCTCAAAACTGTACAGGATGATTACAAATGAATATCTCAACTTTGAAGGGCTATTAAAAGAAAACAAAAAAAAAGTATAACCTTGTTGTTAATCATAAATCAAAACTAACAGTTGAACTTTTAAATTCAACACAGTTATAAATGTTCAATGTGAGCCCTTCTAGATAAACGAACGATATCGAGGCGGTACGATAACGCATGACTGACATCACTCCATGTTATTTTATTTGGAGGGGTGTCATCAAAATCACGTGTTTGTTCCACCGCTACCAACCAACGTTGACGAACATAGGACACCCTTGTCTGCAGCCATTCAAAGAGTCATACCAGACATGCTGAAAAAAAAATATGGGATGAGTTATCGTACCGCCTCGATATCATTCGTATTCCTAGTGGGGCCCACATTTAATTCTTATAAAAAAAACTGTGTTGAATTTAAACTTTCAACTGTTATATTTCATTTCCGATGAACAACAAAGTTGTACTTTTTTTTTGTTTTCTTTTAATAGATCTGTAAATTTGGGATATTAACTTGTAATCACCCTGTATATTAGTATAATTGGAAGATATTCCACTTTATTCTATAGCATTATAATAGTTTCTAGTAAATGCTACATTTTTTATCTATTAAGAAATTATGACATACGCCAATCAGATTTTAAGCGCCTCATAATTTAATACATTTATGTGAATTTAATTTGTTCCCTATTATTATCACTTGGTATATAGAATCACAAAAGATTAAAGTTTAATTTAAAGTGCTATATTCCAACTTTTATTTGTAAACCTAAAACGAACACTACGCTATACAAAAAGGTCTGTCAGTTTTTCATAAGATTGGTATTCCGAGCATTGCCATAGACAACGTAAGAGACAGGCTGTGGTTCTCCACAGATATCGGCTGCTTTTCAGTTTACACTTAGCACATGGCAATTCGGCAATTGAAAAACATTAAGTCTATCCTGATCACGTGATAGCAAAAAGATATGGCAATATTGTGACCATTCTGTAATTGTGTTATTACCTATATCGAATACCTGGCTCACACGGCCAATGTACCCAGGTTGAGTTCCTATCACACAAAAACAAGTTCGCTGCCCATATAATCGCATATCATAGCATTATAATATGGATAATTTTTTTAAATATTTAAAATTCATTATGGTGAAGATATATATATAAATTAGTAAATATATATATATACATTAAAACAACTTGCTAACTTATTGTGAGTTTCCCCTTTCATCAGTCAAACTGTCATCCAAAACATACAATTAAAAACTCCTGTATATATTTATGCAAAACAGTAAATGGGTTGATTATTCTTAAGGCATCAATGTATATCTATTTCTGATAAATGATCTCTCAATACTTCTAAGCACCTCATTCACATATGTCATAAGGAAACAAAGGGGATATCTATAATGATTTGCATAAGAATGTATCTATTCAGACACTTTTCAATATTAGCAGTCAGTTGATTCAGAAAGATATTTAATTTATTATGAAGAATGAATCTGGTGATAAGGAATTTAAAATAAGGAAAATTAATGAATACGTTATCTAAATTTTAATAGATATCCAATATCCATTTATAAGTAAGTTCATTCTTTTGTAGGGAAAGTAACACATGGCTCTGAAGTGGGTTAATGATTTTCGCTGAATGAGTTTAAAAAATCCCTACCAAATTAAAAGCAGAAAAATTATACAGAATTATAAATCGTTATTTTTAAATATAGAATTTTAATAAATTACATGAATTTTGACATTAAATAAAATATTGTATCATTAATTTAACACTGATCTAGAGCACGACCACCATATTGTAATTTACAACTTTATAACTAATAAGAATTTCACGTACCATTTAAAAAATTACAATTTATTATGTAACTCTACGCTAGTGTGTATATATTAATGAACTTGAAATGAGTCATTAAGCAATCCATTGTTTTATAATTTTCGATTGGTTTTAAAATATTAATGTTTCGTAGCTACGAGTTTAAAAAATCAGATAAATAACGTTTTATCCGAGATGTTATAGATACAATTATAAATACTATTTCAATACAATATACGTGGGATAAACGGCATAAGATTCTTTATCTTCGTTTAATAGATCTTACGTTATTAATAAGCAGTTAAAATATATGTTACAAATTTCATTATTGAATATGGCAACTAATTGTTTTTTTTTAATATTCCATTTATGTTCCATAATTCAAATATGAAATTAGCATTTTAAAAGAAATGCTGTAACAATTTGTTTTTACTGTAAATATTAATCCATTGAATATTAAAATTAAAGAAATAACGTTTGATTCAAAACAGAATTGTAAATACTTTTTAATTCATATTTGAAAAAAGTCTAAGGGGCTCCGTAGCATTTCAGGAAAAATATAAACACAATTTGAATCAAATCAATACATGCAGGGTAGGAGAATTTTCTAAAAGTGTGTATGAAATTTATTGTTATACACACTAAAGATTTAAAACATTATTCAATTACTGAACAGTGCTGAACAGTTCAAGCAATTTTAAGAACTAGCGTCTAGACACCGACCGTCTAACAAAGTCACCATGACGTCAAGTAAAAACATTAATGTTTCGTTTTGAAAATAAGTAAAAAAAAACATGATTTTATTTGATATTTGAATAATAAATTTTATGATAAAAGGCATAATCTTATTTTATTGAACCATTTTGAGTTTTTTTTTTTTTTTTTTAAAGATGCCAGATTGTCGATTTCTAAATTGTTTATTGTTTAGATAATGCATTTATGAGTAAAATATCAATATTTTATTTGACAAATTTAATAAGATAGATATAAAAAAGGTAATATGAATAGTAAGAAACAATCTTTTTAAACACATTTCAGTAAAATTACATAAAAAGTTAATGAAAAAAGCGCAAAGACAAGAAATTCTTTGATGTCACGACCTCTGTACAGCATGAATGATGGTTTCGGATGGGTAAAAAATGGATTAAAAAACATCACTAGATGCGCCAACTTCGTTGTATTAGAATTTAAAAAAAGTACACGAAATTCGATGATGCCATTATCACTGTAACGCATGTGTGATCGCTTCGCGGACATGAAAACAAAAGAAATCACTGGATGCGACAACTTCGGTGTATTGGAATCCCATACAGTACACGAAATTCGTTGATGCTGCGATCACTGTACCGCATGTATAATCGCTTCGTGAACATGAAAAAAAAAACATCACTAATCTGCAGCAGCCTTGGAATCCCAAAAAGTACACGAAATTCGTTGATGCCGCTATCACTGGCAGAGTCGTCATCAGGTAAACATCAATCAGAAATTGTGCGAGTAATTCCGTGATCTGTGGAAACATTAGCCATAATGGTGTCCGAGTCGTCATCAGGTAAACAGCGAGGCTAACGAAAAAGGAAGGCTACCGCGGTGCTTTACGCATATCTTTTTTTACAGACCGCGGTAGTCACGTGATGCTCGAATCCGCCAATGCAGGTATACGAAAAGAGCATCACGTCACTCTGGCGGTCTGTAAAAAAAGATAAGTGGAATGCACCGCGGTAGCCTGTCTTTTTCGTTAGCCTCGGTAAACCGCATTCAGAAATATTCTTAAGCGAGTTATTATAAATCTGTAGAAACATTAGCCATAATTATTTCCGGGTGGGCATATGGTAAACAGCAATTATACATCGTTTCAGTAGTTCCGAAATCTGTAGAAACATTTGCCACAATGAGGTCCTATATCATTATAACGCTTGTATGATGGATTCGCGCCCATTAAAAAATTGGGTAAATTGTTGCATTGAAATCTCTAAATATAGGATATTCGTTAAGAGCGCAATTAGTATAACGAATATTAAAAAATTCCCATTATATAAGTATTTAATATTGTTTCAAATTATTTTTTACACTTAATTAATTATTTAAAAAATACAAACTTTCTGGTTTTAAAAATAAAAACATTAAACATTCTGGCAAGCATTACAAATAAATTATTTTGAAGCCGAATCTGTCTTAAAAACAGATTCTGAAAGAGTTTAACTTTCAGGAAAAGACATCGTTTCTATAAAAACTTCTGGATAATAATGCGAAAAAAGTAGGCAATAATTCATTCAATAAATGACGACTGAAACAAGAGATCTACAATTAAATGAAATGCTTTCTTAAATCAGTGTAGCCACAAAAATAAAATACCGCACATTAATTTTTCTTTACTCCACGTTTTAACCTGACGTCATGATGACTTTGTAAGACTTCCGTTTTCTAGATGCTACGGTTTTAAGTGGCTTTTGATTACACCTGTTATTTGTATAAAATATCCCGTGCAAATATTAATTTCTACTATCAATCTTTTTTTAAGTTTCTTCCGTGCAACATATTCCGTAATATAAAGTAGATTGAAAATAAAAAAGCGAGAAATTACAGTTTGGAAATGTGCGAAGATAAACTTTGCAACTCGTCTACCATCGGTCTTCCTGCATACATTTCGGTAAAGATTTAACAAACACATCTATTATGTTTCATGCTGAATTGCAAAGGGAAACCATTATGACTTGAAATATAAACCATTTCATTCTTTTAACAGAAAGTGCAAGAAAATATTTGCTTCCATAAAAAGTATGACAACAGTTCAGGAAACAAATAATGAAGAAATACTGGAAGCCTGTTATAATGTGATTTGTGCGAAAAATGTGATAATTTACAGCGTATCTTATACCATTAAACAGACACTTATTAAACCTTTTACAATTCATATTGCCAGATGTTGTTGAAAAAGGTGTTAATTTAGTCTGCAATATTTTCTTGCCAAATAACACCATTACTTACAAATCTATTAGGATTTTTCTTTTACAGACCACTACAAATAAACACACCAGGGAATGAAATCTTTAATCTTTTGGATGAATTTTTCTCATCGATTATAATATATGGGAATTTATTCACTGATGATGTGAAATCAATGCTGGAGCAAATATCACAAATTAAAGAGTAGCAAAGAGCTGTAAAAGCACCAATACCATTCTTCATAGACACGCACTAGCCTCGAAAAAAATATCTACTCAACTGAGGAACGATGCGGACAAAATTTAAAAATATACAAAATCATGACTTCTTCAACCCTCATCGTTAGACTGATAGAAATATTATATTAAAACCTACTTTTCTTAATATCTGCTAACGTTTTTCCACATTAACAGTTCTTTTTCCAATGAAATTTCTATTTTATGTTCCCTGTAATTCTATTGTATATCCCATTCGAGACCATGGTATCATATACGCAACCTCAAAAAGAGCACACAGAATTTGTTTTAATCACCAGTAAAATATAGAAGTAATATCTGCTTTCTCATATTAGAGCATTTTTGTGATAGTTTAAGTAAAGGCAGCTTTTTTAAAAAAAGTGGTGCCAAACGAATAAAATTTGTGTAAAAGCAGCCGGTCCCGAAAGGGTTAAAAACCTATCCCTTGGATCCGCTTCACCTCCAATATATATGGGTAACATTCTATCATTCGTTCCCTGATGATGGTACTCTGAATATTACCGAAAATGGTTAAATTTTCTGGTGCTTAAAATGTTGTTTTATCTGCCTATATTGTACTGCGCAAGTATAATCCTATTTGTCAATCGGCATAAATTCAGCGACATATGGTGTCTTCATTGATCTCATAGCAAACTAAAATTCCAATTTCAAACCAAATATTATCTGAGTTTTCGTGTCCTTTGACAGATGAATTCAAAATCTTTTTTTGAGAAACCAAAATTAATTTTACTGTTTTTTTTCAACGACATTTCTCGGTTTATACAGCCATTAGTACGAAATACAAAAGCATTTAAAGTCTGAATTAGACATTTCTTATAGTTATCGGCAACTGAACTGCATATGATGTGAGAGAAAATTGCAAAATAATGCTACCACAGGTTTCACATTAAACCGTCCTACTACCAATGCAATGTAAAAAAAAATATTTTGATTTATTGTATTTTAATGAACTTCCATATGTGACCATGTTTAATAATGTTTATTGGTGGTAATTAAAAATAAATTGACTATCATTATAAAATATTTGAAATATAATTTCGCTGCAAGGACATTGCGTAATTGTATAGACTACTACCTACCTCCTCTCTTCTAGGCCGCAGCGAAACGTCTAATGCCTTTAACTTGTAAAACACTGAGTACCGTGAAATAAAGAGACTTTGTTATACATATTCACTCTAATAAGGATTCTGTGGCTCAAAAAGTTTGGGAACCACTGATCTAGTGGACAATTGAGTTTTGTCCACTAGATCAGTTTCAATCATGTTGTCCTGAATCGCTAATATGTGTCTGTGAAATACAAATTTATTCTGTATTTTTTTACAGAAATCAATGTCATTTTGTTTTGAAAGATATGTTAATTAAGTTACTGTGGCTCTGTAGTGGCTATATATAGTGCGATGTTAGCAAGAAACTTCAGATTTTCTTCGAATCTCGTTACATAAGGTACTCTAGCTGCAATCAACAACGCGTCATTGAAGAAGTCTTTTTCTAAGATTTATGAACTAAAGTCTTTCCTTCGCACGTGAAAAAAATTAAATGAATGTTTGGATATAAATTGTTTGTATTGTATTTTTTAAAGTCTAATTGTACATTTGAAGCTAATCGTATACTATTTTTAACACAAGTTATACAATATCCCTCTTGAATGATTTCTTAAATGATATGCAAAATATCCGAATAATATTTTGATTGTGGATTTTCTGTTGTAATGATAATTTTTTACAGATAATATTTTATAATATTTGTTTCTGAAAATAAATAATAAAATTCGTTTATCGGAATTACCATTTTTAAGCATATTGTAAGACGCAAACTGTTCCTCAGCCTAGAGAATAAAGATTTTTGTTTACAATACACAAGAAAATTTGAAAAAAAGGAAAAATTACGAAGCTTAAAAGATGTAGTAAATAATATTTTTTACATGCATATTTTATCAAATTAGTATTTATTGTCCATATAAAACTCTCCGTCTACATTCTCACGTATTTCAGAAAACGAATTTCCATTGCCTTTTTAGGACATGACATCATTGCTAAATCGTTTATAGTCAGCGTCATCCTCTCCTGACTACATCGTATTTGAAATAGAGCAATTGATTAAAGACATTTTAACTAAGTCATTAGCAATAAAAAGCCTTGCATCTAAAATCCACTGTGCTATTTCAGAAAGAAAAGACCATTTTTAATAAGAGATGTTTTGTCAGTTCTGTGTTTTCCGACATAAGACATTCATTATAACGATAGCGAATTGTTGCAATAAAAAACCAGTTTACGTGTACATCAAACAGTTCTTTTTTTACAAATTATTCGTGATGGCACAACAATTAGATCAGTTTTGTTTTCTTCAAGCCTTTTTTTCTAATGAATCGATTATAAACTATTTGGAATAAATATATAAAATAAAATTCCAGACAGACATGTACTGAAAGTCAGGAAATAAGAGAAATGTTTGATTCCTGTTGCTTGTACAATGAAAGGCAGAATGTGTAAATAAGCTTTCTATTTTGTATCGCCAGTATTTGATTTTACAGTATTTCTTCATAATGTTTCACCTCCCTGTTAAATTTAATGCTTTTCAGAAAACCCTTTGAGTCCCATATAAAATACGTTTCAAGAGGTCATGTTCCCATGCTGTTGAGATCAAAGAAATAGACATTTTTTCGATAAACAATATAAGAGCGTTTGGGAACGGGAATATTTTGATAGCAGCCCAAGCAGGGTATGGGAGAAAGCTCTGACCTAGTCTAACCTACTTAAAGAGACTCTCCTGGAAAAAAGCATGTGAATAAGACAACCCAGTCGGAGCACTGGGTATATGACAATATCCCCCTAAGAAACCAGTGGTCAGGAAGAACCCTCCATTCGACTCCTCCCAAAATGGTGGAGGGATAATTTGCGAAGAGAAGAGAGCTGATGGAATCAGATCAGATTTTTATCTAGTCCTGTGTTTTGGAGTAAAGTTACGAACAGACTGCCAAACTTACCACACCCTTTTTGTGGTATTTTGGACTCCTTGATATTTTATGACTTTCTTAGAATGTCTAAAGTTCAGAGGTCAAGCAAATAACTTCGATGGCGGATGGTCAACGCCTGTTACTTTTATTCAGACTCCACTTTCTTTTGTCGATGACCACACAATCATTTGTAAAAAATAAGAAGTCGTATGATTTATGTCCCTCTCAGGCAAACTTGCTCAGAATGCGAATACACACAGCTTAAATAAGTAGATATCTCATTTGGAGTGTTCTAGAAAAGCAGCTTCCGTTTTCTGCATTGTTAATTGAAGACGAGCTCGAAACAAGGAGCATATGAGCCTCGAGTGCCCCAGTGGAGTCGTCGGCATTGTTCCTTCATAGGAGTTGCGCCCAGTTCACATCTCTCGTCCAGCGAGAAGTTATAAGGATTATACTCCGTAGAGATTACCCCAGCTCCAGCTTCAGTTCTAAAAACAATTAGCAGAGTATTGTTAATCTTAATATTCTAAATACACCAGTACTCCCAGCCAGCAACAGATTCTAGTTGAGAAACTTTATGTTTCCTCACGCGAGAACTCTAACAAAGCTATCGAAGACACAACCCATGCTTGTGTTCTGTTTGGAACTATGTTAGTAATTAGTAGAATTTGTGAAAAACAATAATCGTGTAGATCAATGAAATATTGAGATCAAAATATTTGAATTGAATCTGTTGTGAAATCTCTTTACTTGCATTCCTTATAGACTCTAAGTTATTTAGCTAAAATACTCTTTATGATATTTTGTGGATAATCATCACCGAATCCTTTTACAGTACTTCTTTAAACAAGAAATTTATTATGTTCAATTTATATTGATAAAATCGTCTTTGCTAAATTATCTAAAACTGTTTTAGTCAAGTTCATATACTACCCGTACGTCAATTAAGATACAAACAATTTTCGTCGATTGCAAAACACATCTACTTTTGAGAAAAAACGGTAGATTTGAATAAATACATTACTTGTTGTGATGAAATAATATTAAATAAGAACTACAAATTAAATTAATGAAGAAGAATATCCGTACGTGATTTTCTTATTTATTGGGCAATAATACATCAAACATTTAAAATTTTAAAAGAATTTTTTTAGATTTTTTTTAAACTTCATAACTAGAATATGTTATTTTCCTTTGGTAGAGTTATTAGTATTTTCATGCACACGATATTTTTTCCCATTATCGTAATTGCTTTTGTTAGCTCATTTAAACTCTTAAACATTTTAAAAATGAAAAAAAAAATCAAATAACTAAAATAACTATCCACTATGTTTCATTAATGTCTTGAAAAAGAAAAGAAAAGAAGAATAACGTAAATTCTGGTTTGATATTAGTAGTTTTATTCAAATTTAATTCTATCTTTTTAAGTATTCAAAAAATAACACAAAGAAGAGTTTATTAACTGACGGATATCATAATTCATTGTGGAAAGGAGTAGTAATATAACTAAGTAAAGGATAATTTTTTTCATGTAAAATTATATAGATGAAAAATTATTTTTCCTCTAAAAACATTAAGTAAGAAAGAAGCTCATTCGTAAATTAAAGAATCTAAAAATAAGTAAAATACAGAAGACGACATTTTGAGCATATAATATGAATCAAAAGAAGTATTAAATTTTCCCCTGAATGCATTGTGATTATGTAAAATGTTTCAAAAATGAAATAAATCGGTTATGCTAGAAATTTATTTTGAAGAGAATGCTAATTATGTTTTATAAAATCACCACAGTATTTTGTTAGTGATCTTAAATTGCACAAGGAAATTTGAAAGGTTTTTCTTTTATTATTTTTAGGATATTAATTTTAAATAATGTCAGTATTTATTTTGTGATATTTATTTTGTCAGTATGTATTTATTCAAGTATTTATTTTGTGTAATGTCATCATACCACTGTAAAATCAAATTTTCATTGTGTGTGTAACAACACAATCTCCTATCTCTTCTCTGGTTTATTTTCAAATAATACTTAGATAACACATAAAAATAAAGACATTTCCAGAAGCTTCAAATAAAAAGAATAAACACTATAGATAGATATTAAATACTGCATAATTTATGAACAGGAAATATCAGTTTATAGTGCAGAACATGTTTTTAAAATCCTACTGCATACGAAGAATACTAGGAGAGCTATGAAGTAATTCAATATCTAAACTCCGATATTTTTTTAAGAACTATGACTATTAGGAGTGTTTCTTTTCTTTAAAAAATTGATGATAAGAAAAAGGCATTATATTATTTTTGAAAAATTATACATTTTATTTCTTGCATTTAAATAACTTCGTTACATCAAAGAAAAATATTTAGAGATTACTTTATTTATACATGGTTTAGGAACTTTTTTTCAAATGAGAGAAAAATATTCTATCGTATTTTTTTTTCAACAATTTTTTTGAATCGGCTAGATTTTCCAAGTGATTTTTCTGTATCTTTATCGCCGCTTTGTGCAAAATTCTTACGTGACAGAGGGAAAGACTTGGTCTTTTTGTAACTCAGCACACCAAAAAACATTCAAAACATAAAAAAAGAAGCAATATATATATATATATATATATATATATATATATATATATAATTTCGTGCTCCTGCGTAATTGCAATTTAAAAGAATTGTTTCCGGAAGCAGTAATATGTAAGTCATAGAGCTTTAATTAAACATAAGATATTTTAAATTTTAATTTATAGTCCATTATTATTTGTTTTATATTTGTTATCACGCAGTTTTCTCTTATTGACGCAAGATTGTTACGCAAGATTATTATATTGCGGACAGTGGGACCAAATATTACGCTAATTATACATTCAGGAACATTAGCCAAGCACAATAACAATACGGGTTAAATATTCGTAATATTTAAAAACTGTGCCCACAAGACAAATGACACAGTGACAAGAAAATTTGCTTTTGATTGGAAATAGTTTGAAAGAAACACCAATATTACAGAAGTATGTTTTTACATATTATCGATATTGGTAGTAAAATATCAAATAAAAGTACTCGATGATATGACATTAATCCAAGCCCGTATTTCAAATAACATCCCGAGAAATAGCGATTATTCGTCTAATGTTGTTTTGCTACAAAATAGTTCCAAATGAAGTAATTTTAATACTGAAATTAATGTAGCAGTTTATTTACGACATTAAGGAATATCGGTTGCATATATTATTTCTTTAACACCTATATATTCTTCTTATTTTTTTGTGTGAAAATTTTAGGTATGTAAAAAAAAAAACATTTCTTTTAATTTTTATCTATAACACAATACACATATTGCGCATTAAAAGTACATTTTTTATTAGATATGACAGAATAAGGCAATGATTACTATTTTTTTGGAATAAAAGCTGAAGATACAAGAAAAATATGTTTATGGATTTCTGCATCTTTCTTCGCATAAACTATTGTGTATTTTGATATTAAGTTTATGACCAGCATTTTTATTGTTCTTACTTGTCTATTACGCATGCAATAAAATAATATCTACTGAGTAAAAAACAAATCTACTTTCATTTTACTCTTTAAAATTAATGAAGTTCAATATTAACATCATAAAATTTGTGAATTATATTTTATTGGGCAAAATAATAATAATAATATATAGCTTTGAAAGAAAAAATCATTATAATCAATTTTACATTTTTGTATCTATGACGAACATAACAAATTAATAAAAGTACAAAAAACAGTTTAGTGTACAGTGCGTAAAAAACAAAATTCAAAACAATTTGAATTAATATGTTAAATTTCAGCTCACGAAAGGCGTATATTTTGAATTACTAACATATAAGTAATTTTGTGTTAATAAAACAAAATTTCAGGTAATAATGATTCAGCAATTCATAATTGTTTATTGAAGAACTATTTTAAGTCAAAAATATACTAAAATATTTTTCTATAAAAATTATGAAAACTGCAATGTTTATTTAGTTTTTAAAACTTAAATTCTTCAAAAATTAATATAATTTTCTTGGCCGTTCTTTAGAATATTCTATTTGAATTAACCTTGACATCTATAATTAGCTTATCAATATTATTACTCCTTAACTTAATTATTTTAAAATGAACGCTCCAACTCTAGGTAATTTATGTCAAAATCAAAGAGTTGCGATTTTCCTAACTAGATGATTAATACGAATATTTACATGTTCCTGATCTAGTAATTATGAATAAATATTATTTGAAACCAGTTTAAGGGGATGTATATACATCAGAAATCGTTCATCACAGTTATTACTGTATTCTAAATTGGGTAATATATGATAGTTTTCATTGTTAATTAATATTTTTTAAACTTGAATGGTAAACAAATATATATATATATATATATATATATATATATATATATATATAATTATAATATCTTTGAATTTCAAAAAACATATCAAGTTCTTGTAACATATATAAGTTTTTTTTTTCTTTTTAATAGAAATTTTATTGAAATAAGTACATGTAATTCTGTAAATGAACAACATTTTCAAAAATCCATAGAGTAACTCCTTCAGAGTTGCCGCATCCGGGATAGATGCCGTACCCGTTGTATTTACAGTAATTAGCGAAAGTTAACAGTCAAACGCACAGCATAGGTGCGCAATGAAATTACTTTAACCGGGGTATAGCGTGAATCTCATTTTGATGTTTTCTTGTAGTTGTACAATCATTATTTTGATGTAAGGCATGATTTCACTATCCAAACGCATAAACATGTTATACTTAAATGCATTTTATACGCTAATTACTAAATGCATGCAGGATTTCGAAGTCAAAACTAATTGTAGCATTTGCATAGAGAACTGTGTGTATGGTTACGCGATTTTCCTTTTGAGGGTGGGCAACTGTGATGTGCGAAGTATCTACCGTACAAAGTGGGATGCATGCCGCACTGCGATCCTGGTGACATGCCGCAGTTCTTTTGTGCGGGATATCGCAATTAGTAAAATTCGGTTCATAAGACATTGATGAATGTTCCAACAGTATGAAGTTTAGAACACCTAAGGAGAAAAAGGGAAATATAAAAAGTAAGAAGGCGAAGAAAAATGCAAGTCAAGATGGGAATAATGAAATGTTGGATCACACATGTGACGCAGACGTTCTTTGCAATGAGTGGGAAGAAAACTACTCAAAAACAAAAAGGATTGTCTGTGTGTGATTGTCTTCCTTGAATCATGTGTCAAATGTGGTTACATTGAGACTATATTATTTTCGACTCTTTTTGTGTAGATTGCGGTCGAAAAAACAGGTCTAATAACAAATAAAGCAACACAAAACTATTTTTATTCCTTTTCCTCTTTAATACAATTATGTTACGTTGTTGTGGAATTAACAATTCCACAAATCCAGTCTTTAAAAAATAAGTAGAAAATTTTACTAATGAACAAAGTAGACAGACTAATATTGATTTGAACCTACTAGTACGTTTCAGTGTACTGTTTAATTGTTCACTCAGAAAAAGGAATTGATTAAAACTACAAAACATTTTTGTTGAGTACATTTTGGTTGTTTTAGCAAAAATGGAGTAAAATTGAACCATTTTACTTCAATTAACAAAACATTTTTGCTGACGATACAATTTTTTTTTTGGAATTACAAAAAAAAAAGTGGTTTTCAACAAAAAAAATTTTTTTGTTGATTCAAACAACCATTGACACATTTCCATTGACCTATATTTAAACAAAATTTTTATTTAAATATGGGTCAATAAAAATTTTGTTTGAATCAACAAAAATTTTATTTTTTTGCAATTCTAAAAAAAATTTGTATCATCAGCAAAAATGTTTTGTTAATTGAAGTAAAGTGGTTCAATTTTACTCCAATTTTGCTAAAACAACAAAATGTACTCAAAAAATATGTTCTGTAGTTTTAATCAGTTTCTTTTTCTGAGTGTACTCATTTAGTTTATATTTGTTTTTGCATAGTTAATTATAGTCCAGATATAAATATTTATTTGAATATTTTGTTATTTCTATTCTGGTTTTATGACAAGCGCGGCATAGCTCCCTAACAAGTGCGGAGTTCACCCTGAATGTACTGGTGACGCGCGGCAGTGTAACGTTTTAGGAAAAAAATTTAAAAAATATTAACTTTTTTTTAATATTTATTTTGTCACAGTATTTTGACACAGTGTTGTGTATATAATATTAAATAGCACAGCGTGTTTTTTTTTCTAGTTTATATGCACTATGGGATTTTATACACAAATTCAAAAAAGTATGCGACATCTCACCCGAAATTACTCTATAACATGCAAATAAAAGTTTGTAAATTTCTTTCGTTTTTCAAAATTACAATGCATTTTTTTTATTTACTTCTGGTTTAAGTGAAAACCTTGGATAATCTTTTTAGTACAATTTGCTTAAATGCGTTTCATGAAGTGCTGATTGCATTTTGGAAATTTTATTGCAATAAGTACATGTAATTCTTGAAAAAGGCAGCATGTTCGAAAATATACCCGTAACATAGAAATAAAATGTAACATATTTAAAATATAATGCTTAAAATAATATTAAATAATAAACACTTCGTTGTAACAAATTAGATGCATTATTACCCAAAAACATTTAGTTTACGATAACTGCGGAAAACGTTAAATAATATAAAGAATTGCTTAAAGATTTTTTTTTTACTTTTTTGTTGACGTGTCAACTGCAATGCGCTAAAAATACCATTTATCATATTTAAAATATGATATTCAAGCAAATATAAAGATATTGGTTCAAAAAGCAAAATTTTTATCAAAAAATACATTTTGTTTAATGTGACTGCAGAAAAAAATCAAAATAATCTAATAAAGAACTTTATACATATTATTTTAATTGGCTATTTACATTAGAACAAAGTATATTACAGATAAGTGATAAAACCTGTTCAGTAATAACATAGAAATAACATTTAGTACCTACATCTAAAATACAATGTGTAATCAAATATTGAATGTTAAGGTTGTTGGTACAACAGGAATAAAATATCACAAAAATATATTTAGATTATTTTGACAGTAAAACAATGGAAATGGCGTGTAATTAGCATAAATATATTTTAATTAAGGGTTTTTTACGTTTATTCCTGTAATATCTGTAAAAGAAATTACTCGATTATTGATATTTTATCATTAAATATCCGCACAATCACAGAATTGGAACATTATAGCGTTGCATGCTTTTCAATTCATGTATAAAATAGTATAATAATTACAGACATCTCTTTTGTCTACGTTCGGTATACTTTAAAATGTTTTTTCATTTTTTAAATTGAAACTAAAACTTTTAGTTGCTTAATGATTTATTCGACGCTTTATGTTTTTCTGCGTAAAATTCACTATTACACAGAAACTTGATCTATCATAGTTACCAATAGGATTTCATGAATTCGATGGTGTCGTTTATGCTATTAATTTTAAAGTTTCGAGAAATATGACTATATAGTAAAAATTTGTTTTCCAGATTTATGCATCCATATAACATGTTTGTAATCTCCGGTGACATAAAATAATATAATTCAATGAAAAATACAAATTTTGTGAAATCGATTTGAATGTCTTAATCTTTTCAACAATTCAGTCGGATGGTGTACTTTTAAAATTACACCTTTAAGAAATTATAACATGTAATACATAAAAATAGAGTAAATAGAGTAAAAAATACATAAAAATTGAGTTTGCTGAACCGAATTTCAGACAAAATATAACAAATATTTAAAATATCTAAAATTTAATAACCTATCAGGAACGATAAAACGGAGAGGTCTGTGTTTTACGTTTTTTATGACATTAAGTAGTTCAACTGATTAGTTTGAGTGTTGATTAATATATATATGAACACACACACACACACACACACACACACACATCTATTGAGCATATATATTTATATATGCAACATTCACATGCTCAGTTGTATGCAGACAAAACAGATTTTTCGTTCAAAGTTACGTGCAAAGGAAAACTTCTTATTGAAAATCTCGCTGGGTTCTACGCGTATGGTTGATCACTGCCTTAAAATTGTTGTAAGTTATAATTCATAACATTTCTTTTTTCTTTAATTTCATTATGAACTTTTAATTTTGAAATGTCTGAATTGAATCCTATAATATTGTGCAAAAAATAATTCATGCTTATATAAAATGTTATTATGATATATTATGCTTTCCCCAAATGCTCATGATGCTCACCTTTCTACTGTATATGAAATAGAGTTAAATCATCACACCGAAATAGAAACATACAAAGTTTGTATGTGTATTAATTCCTCTTACCTCACCAGACTAGAGAAACTTCTCCGAATATTACGATTACACTGCTCTTCTTGCGATTTTATTTTCATAGTTATTTTCTTGCATTGGTTTTAAAACTAACTAATAAAATGTACCAACTTTTTAATATATTTTAATACTTTTTTACAGAATGAAACTATAACAACTGAACTATAGACATTGACCGTCAGCCATATCACAAAGCGTTAGGTGTAAAATACTAAACACTGCTAATATCTCCAAATTTTGTGTATAATTATCTTTTTATTAATTAAAAATTATATGTAAATTGAGTAATTTCAAGTCATTTTAACACATATATTCTGTTTTTGATTTCTTTTAACGCTAAATCATTAGAGTATATGAAACTTTTCATCGCAATCCATGATTTGGAACATTTCTACAAAATTATCCTTGGCATTTGTTCCATTCGTGAATCTCTGCATACTCATAACTTAATGATTTCTAAATTTCAAAATCACATTATATATTTAGGGAAATTTAATCTGATTACAGAAGTTTTCGTGGAATTTCCTTAATTATGTTTACTTGGAAGTTTTTAGTCGGCGTTGTATAACATAAAATAATAAAGGCAAGTCTTTAAACGATTATAGGAAATTTTAATAAAGACATGACCCATTGCAAAAGCACATGTAGAGATTTCAAATTTTTATCAAATGTTAACAATGTTTACCTACATTTTTTTGTGATTGCTATTTCATTGTAAGATATATGCTCCTTGTCAATGATGAAATTAATTTTCTGTGAAGTAATATTGCTATATTTGAACAACAATTATCCCAAAAGTTTAATCACAATAATAATAATAACTTATGTTAAAATAAATAAATGTTCATAATAAAAATCTTCTACATCCGTGACATTTAGCTGAAATGTATTTAAATCAGATTTATTTTATAAATTAAAATATCTAAGGGATCTATACATTTTTTAGGAAATATTAATTGCTACTATGAAAACGTAATAACATACTTTTATATCCGTACCAATTTGACAAAAGTGTCAAATTATATGATTTAATGTACATTATTTGAATTACATACTTTTATGACTAATTGTTGAAGCTCAACGTTAATATGTATCTAAAAAAGTTATAATCTTCACTTCAGTGCAACATTCGCTTTAAATAAATAATTTAAAAATCAAAAAAAAGTAATAGTCACAATTACACTCAATACTTATACGTGCTAAATCCATATATTGTTGTCTAGATATTAAAAACACATACTCCAAAAGTTTTCAGCCGACACTCGTCCATCCTCAGGGACAATGCTGTTATTTCTGCCCAATCATGCTCGTGCTCTAACCTGGGAGAGACAATTAATGTTCAAGGGTGATTTAATATACATTCCTCCTGTATATATTTAATATATATTCCTTCTATACCACCCTTGAACATGAATGGTCTCTCCCGTGCTAGAGCTTGAGCATGACAACATTGTCCCTGAGGATGGCCGAATGACCGCTGAAAACATTTGGAGTATGTGCTTTTAGTGTTTTTAATATCTAGACAACAATAAATGGATTTTAGCACCTTTAAGCAATGAGTATACTTGTGAATTGTATTTCTTTTTGTGATTTTTGAATTGTTAATATGCATTTTCATATCAATTGTTGATATTGTATGTAACTAAATTGTATATATTTTCTATGTTATTTTGCATAGATATCGCCATAACATTATAGCAAAACAGCATATGAAGATGTACAACATACCACAACTTTCTTTACAAAATTATGTAACTAACGGTAGAAGCATTTCGGAAATCCGTTTAGTAGAAGTTAAGTCATAAGTCCCTTTTCTATGATCGGAATTTAAATATATAGCGATGTTTTCCCAACGAAAACAATCATGATAAATGAGTAATCCTCTATAGTCTTAATCTGCACCATAATACTCGCTACAATTATCTATATATATATATCTAGATTTTACTTCAGCAAATTAACACAAAAAATTCAACAAGTACGCAAGGATAACGTGCTTGTTAGGTTAAAAAATTTGCAATCTATAAAGTTTCAGTAACCACTGTCCGCCGAGCAAACGGGCAAAATTGTAATGTTGTTTTCTCTAATATTTTTTATATGCTAAAATAAAACATGAAATTTCAAACATGATATAAAAAACTAAATTTCGTATTTGAATATAATGCTTGTGACTACTAATATTTACTTAATGGTTTAAAACCACGTTATATTTGTAGAATTATATTAATTTAAATAATGCTAATATTGCAGTGAAACCTGCTGCATAGTAAACGAATATATCAGTTCGCGGTGGTGAGAATGTTAAATGTAAAATTAATGTATCTTTATTTGCATCCAATCGTTGTTTTATTTGTTTCTGATTTCTATTTCTGACTCCCACCAGTAAAAAACAAGGGGTATGCCGGGTACATATAATTTTCATGGGGTAGTTGAGTCATAGATGATTGAGAACCATTGGATTAAACGAAAGAGAAATGTTATAAAACATAACATACAGAAATTTACGAACAGTGGGGTACAATGTATATTTTTCCTTTGAATTAATTTATTTTTATGGAACCGTGGCAATGAAAATGAACTAATCTTATCTAAGGTAGTTAGTGCAATGGTATGTCACAAAACAAAATAGTTTAAATAACGAAATGAGAATTTAAAAAATACGTCACTAAAAGAAAATATTAAAAATTGAAAAAAATACATAAATTAGGTTTACATTTTCTTTATTCTGTCTGTTTTTGAGAGAAAAAAATATTGCATGATGTGAAATCATGGTTTAGAAACACTTTATTTCATTGTAAATTTTATACACGAATAAAGTATCGACTGAACAATTTTTCGTTAATAAAGATGCCATCAATATTCGTTTGACAATATTCGAAACGATGGAAAAAATGGAAAAAATAAGAAAGATGGAAAAAATAATTATCAAATTAACGAAAATCATAATCTTATGGTTACTAACTGCTTTGACTACGTTTTTCACTATATTTCTCCATATGCAACACACTTCTTTATGAGCATGTTTCTTTTCAATTACTCTCAGGCTAGCTTTGACAATAGCAAGATTACATGAGCAGCAGAACAAAACAGAGCTGCATTGTCAGTAAAAGGATGTTATTTCATATTTTTCTTTAATTTTTCTCTTGTGTTTTGGAGATACGTCGGCAATGTTAAATTACAAATGTTCTAAGTAAGGTGGGAATTGTTATTGTGTGAATAAAGCAGAGCTGACATCCATTTTCAAAAACATACACTTTTTAACATTTTTAAACTGCCTATCAGTCTTTTAAGTTATATTTAGAAAAAAAATTTCATGCTCTAAAAAGTAGAAGAGTAAAAATGCCATTGTTTCTTCGATCTAAATTATGATAGTTTTAGTTTTATGAAACTTCAGAACTTTCCTGCACTAAAAAATCGAGTTTGTGCTTAGTTCCAAGGCGTGTTTCAGTATTTTTGCGACACACTGCCAAAAAAAGCAAGCAGTTCACTTCCAAACACATTTTTTTTATTATAATAGTTAAATCAACACGCTTGATACGAAGGCTCTACGTTACACAAAAAACTATTTCACGTAACAGATCAAAGTATTGGAAACACCTTCTCCACGACTCCATATTTGTATAACTTCTTCGTAATGCCTTTAAAGGCCATAATGGCTCTATAGCGTCAACAAATTATACAAGTTCTCCGTAACAATGTAATGTTTCCAATGTCTCCATAATATCTATACGTTGTTTTGTAATGTCTTCATAATCACACACAAACAAAATATTCCCAAGTTCATTGATGTCTGCATGGAGTTAAATTACAAGAACAAACAAGGAATATTCTTTCTCTGAATGTGTGCATTCGGTTTTATCAATCAATGCGTAAGAACACAAAAATACGGAATTTCGCATTGTGGGAATGTGTCAGCGAATAAATACAGTTGCCAGAACTTTTTAATGGCGTATGCAAAAAATTTATATATGACAGCACAGAAATCTCCACGAAAAATCTCGGAAAACATCCCTTTGAAAGACGAACGAGTTTTAAGACAGAATTATGATATTATAAAATGAAATTAATTTTAAAACTGAAAAGCTAAGATATCAGCCGTAGAATCAGTTGAATTTTGAGCTAGGGAAAAGAAAGGAAATAGTATTTTAATATTGACATAAGAAGATTAAATGGTACAATTAAAGAAGTTTAAAATACATTATGTATATATATAGGGTATTGGTTGGTGTCTAGGTGCAATGAGTGATAGTCCACACGGTTTTCAACGTTAGGTAATGTAGAATTTGAATATATCTGGATTAATTATAATAATATAAAATATTTACAACGATAATTTTAATTGGTTCAACATTCCTCGACATTCTGTCGAATTTTAGACTTATTCATTAGCGTGATCCACCGACCGGCATAGACATTAAAAGAAGAACTCTCTCGCAGTCCACCTGACCGCTACGAAAGTTTTTGCTCATCTACTATTCTTCTCACGATGAAAAATGTACTACTCATCAAATATTTTATTGTGCGGGAATCTGTGAACTTGGGTTCCAGATCACAAGCCTCAATTAAAAATTTGCTCTGTCTTGCAATCCAAAGTTCACATGCGAACTCTTGCGACCACATATATACAGAATGTAATTGCTGATCCAGTATTAATTAATATAAATATTTTCTTTTTTTCTCAAATATTAACTCTTAACTCCATATTTAAAAGTTTGAATTTATTAGAAAAACATATAAAAAGTAACTAATTTTAATGTATTTTATTGCATTTTTCCCCATCCTAGTATGTATGTCTGCTATAAAAAAGATTTTATATTTATTAAAAGTAATGCGAAAATTACAATTGAAACGCTGAAAAACTTGTTCAGACTTTTATTTCAGTTTTGCATGTTTCAATAAATAAAACATTTTTTTTCGCTTTATTTAATAAACGTATAAAAATATTAAATTTTATTTTTTTTTTCTAAAAATGTGTCTAATAAAATATATTTTTATGTTACTTAAAGTTAGTGCGAAAATAGTAATAATTGAAACGCTGAAAGTATGTAGTCATTTTTAATTTAATTTTTACATGTTTCAATAAATAAATCATTTTTTAACTGAAATATACATAAAATAACAAAAAAAATGAAAGTTAAAAATAGATATTATGAAAAGAATCTAGAGATCAAATCCAATTTTGTAACATTACTTTTGATAGTTAGCTTTAGTTGAATAATATAATACATTCTATAAATATAATCGAATAATTTTTCACTCATTAAATAAAAAAAAATCAGTGTTTGTAATTAGCTTTTTCTGTTTAATACCCCTTTCATCTAAGTTTTATAAAATTTCTTTACTTATGTGAAAATAAATAATAACGCTAATTTTAGTAAAACCTTTTATGATCAGGATTATATTTTCTTAAGCAATCGAAAGTAACATGAAAAAATATATATATTCAGTCTGATTTTACACTAAATTGAAATTTTTTTCTGAATATTTATTATAAACTAGCTAAAGACAACCCGCTTCGCTAGTTTTTTTTTTATTTTTTTTTTTTTTTTGGTCAAAATATGAAAATGTCCTACGTCGACCACTTTCAACCACCATATCTCTCACACCCCCACATCATGGTACTCGGACATTCTGTCCACAGAACGTTCTCGATCCTTCCGGTCCACATGTAAACCTAATAGAATATGTATATGCATGTATATATGTATGTAAATATATATATATATGTGTATATATAAAATATAAAGTAAATTTTACTACACTCGAGAACATTCTAGTACGTTCCAGAAGATTCTAAAAAATTTTTAGAACACTTTGGTCGAAGTATGAAAATGTCCTAGGTCGACCACTTTCAACCACCATATTTCGCACAATCCCACAGCTACCGATATGTAACCACCATAGTGCACGAGGATAGAAGACTAGAAAGGAGGGAGACTCGAACTACAAAGTGAAATATACGGACACCCACGTCTATTTATATATAGAGAGAGATATTTAATAAAGATGTTGTTGCCAATTATTTTTTTATTGTTTTTATAGTTTCTAAACGAATTTAAATCATTATTGTGCATGAATTACAGTGAAATCTGTCTAAGGCAGAATCGCTTGGGACTGAAATAAAATTCCGCTTTAGACAGATTTCCGGCTTAGACAGAAAAACTTTATAGACATTCTGTTCACAGAGTATTAAACATTTCTTTTGCTAAAAAGTAAAACTAAAATATATTTTAACTTTTTTAATGAATCTCAGGAAATCTCAATATATATTTTTATATATTTATAGTAATATTAATTTACACTACAAATTGATAGTACACAAACACACTTATATATAAATCAAAACTACAGATTTTGGTGAAAAAAACAGTTATATTTTTCCTTAATAAATGCCTTAAAATTCTGTTATCTGAAACTTATTTAGATAAAAAAATCGAATATCGTTGTTTGTTTATTTTTTTTTCTTAATCGCTTCTTTTTCGGTAGTACATTGTATTTCAGTTAACATTGGTATTATTTCATAATTGTTTCGCTCTATGTAAAATTTTGTAAAGGCGTTAAATGCTTAAGAGCTTCTTCACATAAACTTTTAATTGGGATATTTTGTTCTTCGAGTTTAATAATTTCAATTTTGTCTTTTAAGGATAAAGTATTCGACGAATTTGATTTATTAATAAATTTAGGAATAATGACTTAAATTATATAACGAATCTCGTCTTTATAATATAAGAGTGTATACGACAACGATATTGTCTTGCATCTAGCACTTCCTGGATTAAACACAAACTAAAGTTATGTACACTTTCACAGTCTGAATTTCTTTACCTATTGAAAAGAACTAGTAGATATTTCGGAAAGTTGTGGCAATATCCTTTTTGTCTGAAATTCAACGAAGAAATCAGCCCTTTTTGTATATTATACGACAATCGAAATTTAACAATTGACCAGGGGCAAAAATACTTCAGGAGATGTTGAAAGTGTACTGAAATTCCCCCAAAAGGTGCCAATGTGGCAGCCCTTTCTTTTTAAACAGATATTCTTACATTACAGAAACCGAATAATCAACTTGTCAGAAATTCCGTGACCTGTTGTTCAACAATTCGCAGTCATATACAATAATAGAATCATGCTAATATCCCCAAACCGCTTCAGCAATCAGTGAGGCCTTCTTCTGACATCTGGGAGTGAAACTGGACAGTACATGTTGTTATGAAAAGATAAGGTTTCTTTCCATTTATATTTCGCAGCGGAATTTTCTTCCGTCTTAAACGGTAAATTTTCTACCTGCGACCCCAGAATGAATGTCCGGTACCGCGTTACACAGATTGTTTCCGTCTTAGGCAGATTTCTCGGAAATTTCTATGTTTAAAATTGTGGGACTCTGAAATGTTTCCGGCTTAGACAGATTTCCGGCTTAGACAGATTCCGGCTTAGACAGATTCCACTGTACTTTAAATAATCAACGCTACTCTAGCTATACTATTGTAGCTAGTTGGTATTAATAAATATTTTTAATTAAAAAAAATATTCTTTAATAGTTTGGTTTACCACCATCAAAACATTTGTGATATTTGAATAGCGTTATATAATTCGTGAAACTGTCAATGGCTCTTAAAATCTGATTTTGAATTACCGTAATCATCATGAATGTATTTAACAGTATATTAACTATATTTTAAAAAGGAAAATTTGTCGATATTTGGTTTAATTTAATTTGTTCAACCCGTCTTCTAAAAAGTTTCATGGATAAAAAGAAACCTGTCTAGACTCTTTTTATTAAGTTAACTAAGAATTTGAAAATTATACATTTTAAAATAAAACAAAATTAAATTACTAAAATATTTTAAATTACCAAAAGAAAATTCATGCAATGTCACTATGTGGAAGTTAGTATTTTTCGATATGATTACATGTTGTGAAAATTCTTATTATTATTTTTTACACGACAAATAAAAATATTCAGAAATATTAACAACGAAAAAATGTTACACAAAATATGACCGATTAAAATAAAATGCTATGAATATTTACCATTATAAACCAAATCGTTTGGTTTGCCAGTTCGCTACATTTATTTTTTGTTTTTTTCTTTAAATTCAGATTGCTTGATTGCCACAACTTTTCAAAAATATTATAATTCGCCTAATTTTCGAATTATGTAATTTGTTATTAAATAAGGGTAATATTTCTACCTTAAAAAAATGATGACAATTAAGCAATCAGGATTTTTTTTTTAAAGTAGCGAATTGGCAACACTACATTCGGACTAATGTGTAAAAAACATGGACTAGTTAGATGAAGGACAAGAAAGGGTATTTATAGTTTTACTTTCTTCTATCTATAATAGAAGAAAGTATTGTAATCGAAATTTTCTTCGACGGATTTTCACGTTTTCGGGGTCAGAGATTCCGAAAAACATGTTTTTACAAAATGTCTGTATGTCCGTCCTCATTGTATCATCGAAAACTGTATGAAGTTATGCAGATAATTGAACCAAACTTTTTGTATATGTTTTTGACTATAGCCTGCAGGTCCCAGTTGAATTTGGGGATATCGCGGCTGGGGGTGGGGGATGTTTGTTTTATTTTCACTACTGTATTATCGAAAAGTGCATGAAGTTATGCCGGTAATTGAGCCAAACATTTTGTATATGTTTTTGACTATAGCCTGCAAGTCCCAGTTGAATTTGGGGATATCGCGGCAGGCGGTGGGGCACTGTGATAGTCATTTAAAGATTTCAATTTCAAAAAGTTGGACAAAAAGTTTGAAATCCTAAAAACGTTTTACGTTAAATGTTTGGCCTTGATCCAAGAATTCAAGAGCATTTTTTGTTTTGCCTCTATCTTAAAAAATGGCGGAGTTATAGCAGTTTGAAATTATAGGGTGGCTGACATTTTGAAACAATACTGCAGTATTCCTCCTTAAATGGGTTTAATTTATGAATTTTAGTGAACATGGTTACTCCAAATTTTCGTTCATTGTTGTAAACATCGTTTCAACACTTACATGCTTAACACTATATTTTTATATTCGCCAACGCCAAATTATCGCCAGGCTTGGTGACAACTGGTGAAATATTTCCAAATTTGGCGACAAAAAGTAAGTTGCCACGTGTGAAACCAACTTGGTTATGTCTGTATAATTTAGCTATATTCTCATTCAAATTCAATATTGACCAAAACTGGGAAGGACTCTTCTGTAATCGGGTTAGGGCAATAGGGAGGTTATCTTATTTTCCTGCCGGTACAGGCCTGAAGGACTTTTCGTAGTTTAGTATAATACATCGGTTGCTCGCATCCAGGTAATCTGACGATTCGCAAGTAGCTGACGTAAAACAGAATGACGAAAAAGTATTGATTTTTTTTTTGGGGGGGGGGCGGTGTGATAGCGAATTTTGAAGCATTAACATGTATGAGATAGAAGAAAGTTTTTGGATTGGCATATCCGACTATTTAAATTTAATTCTGTACCTACTAGTTCATTTCCTGTTTGTACGTACTTTATTAATTCTGTACTCTATATCATTCTCAATTTTTGTATAAAAAATGTATTTGAAACGAATATCATTCATTCTTAACAAACTCGACAAATACAAATATTATAATTATGTATTGGTATTTTTTCACCTCCTGTGTATTGTAGGTTTAATGATACTGGAACTCAATGAAGTAAGCGGTACTGTCTATTTTACTTATTATAAAATAAATCAAAAATAAGTATTGACTTTATATTATATTATATACAATACTTTATATTATACATAATAATCGAGATGAAGAATTTAAATCACTCATTTTGAAACATATCAATTACTTATAGAATGAAACAAAGTGAATCTATCACTTTGTTTTATCGTTAGTATTTGTGTAAGCAGTTCTAACAGAAATTTCTAATGTAATTATTTGCCATATTTAATCGCAGAAAGAAGTTACAAATTCTGAGGTTAATCACCGAAAGTTTGCAAATCTGAAAAAAAAAAAGAATATTAACCTGTAGCAATCGGCAAAAATTATTTTCGTTTTAAACCAAACTACGGCACACAGGAAACTTTTTTTCCCCCTTTTTCCAGTGGGTGAAGGGGAGATCTTCTTTTGTCTGCCTAAGAGAAAAATATTCATCCCCACCTACTGAGAAAGGTTGCCGTTCAATTTCAGGAATAGTTGCATTTTTCCGCTGGTTATTCATTTTCTTCATGAAATCGGTAGTTTTGGCGTTATTAAAAAGAATATAGTTTCAGTCGAATATTCTTCTTTCCTTTTTTTTTTTTTTTCCTTTTAGGTAAGGATACTTTGAGCTTTACAAATACTCATTATACAGATCGTACGGCCTTTATTTTAATTGTTATTTTTCAGTAAAGACAAAAACATATACAATGTGTCGCAAATTATATTAAATATCATTCATATTCATAAAGGAAATGCATTTTAGATTATGCTTTTGTTGTTTGTGTTTATTTTTTAACAGATATCTTGAAACTAATGAAGTACTTGAAATAATTATATTATCATTTGACTAACGGAACTGCTAATTTAGCGATTTTAATTAAGAATAGTCTGAGAATATTCCTAAGGGATATGACTCGTTTTCAAGTTGCTCCTAAACAAAATATCTTGCACATTCCACCATGTAGAAAATATCTTTAAAAAAAAAAATCTTCAATGCAAGGTCTAGCTATTATCTACATATAAATATAGGTTTTTTTCTTTTTTCCCCCTCATTTAAAAATCTGTTGTTTATTTCACCCAATATATACGTTATCGTTTACCCGTTCAATGTGAGAAAAAAATCAAACAATAATAGCTATTTATAAAAAGGTTAATGTAGATAAATGCGAAGTGTATTAAGTGCAGGAGTCGATCCAGGCAAAATGTGGGGCCGATTTAGGGCACCTTCATAAATATCCATTTAATAAAGCAGATTCCATTTCCCAAAATTCCTCTTAATAAAATAGTTCTCTCGCAACATTCCATTTCATAAAAACGTAATTATCATTAAGTAATTTTATTTTGTTAGGTTTTAAAATATGTAGTTTAGAAACAGAACAGTTCACCAGAAAGGAAAAGTTTAACAGAAGGATTTAAATAAATTATTAATAATTGCTTGGTTTGAATTGGAGTAACTTGATTTCATCTCTCGTTACAAAATGTTATTTTTCACAAATAAAAAAACTTTTACTTTTCATAAAATGAGCCGCAAGGAAAAAAATTCTGCATAGACCTCTGAAGTGTAACCTATTTTTTAAGGATATTTATAAGTAGCGCATAAATTAGAGAAACAATAAACGAAGTGACAAAAAAGATAAAGGTAGTTTGGAAAAGGCAAACGCTAATATGAAAATAAAATCCTCCACAAAAATCTATTTAATAAAACAAAACCCTTCACAAAATTATTTGGAATAAAACAAGATCCTTCACAAAATTCCTGTTAATAAAATAAGTCTTAAAATATGTAGTTTGCAAACAGAACAGTTACCAGAAAGGAAAAGTTTGGCAGAAGGATTTAAATAAGTTATTAATAAATGCTTGGTTCAAATTAGATTAACTTGATTTCATCTCTCGTTTCAAAATGTTATTTTTCACAAAAATTACTTTTACTTTTCACAAAATGAGCAACAAGGAAACAAATTCTGCATAGACCCCTGAAGTATAACCTATTTTTTAAGGGTATTTATAAGTAGTGCATAAATTAGTGAAACAATAAACAAAGTGGCATACATGATAAAGGCAGTTTGGAAAAGGCAAAAGTTAATATGAAAATAAAACTTTTCACAAAAATCCATCTAATAAAACAGGACCCTTCACAAAATTCCTCTCAATAAAACAGGGTCCTTCACAAAATTCTTTTTTAATAAAACAGGACCCTTCACAAAAGTCCTCTTAATAAAATAGGTCTCTTCACAAAATTCCATTTCAGAAAAACGTACTCTTTATTAAGTAATTTTATTATGTTTGATCTTAAAGTTTGCAAACAAAACAAGTTCCCCAGAAAGGAAAACTTTAGCGGAAGGATTTAAAAATCATATTATTAAATGCTTAGTTCGAAATAGAGGAATTTGATTTCATATTACATTACAAAATGTATTTTTCACAAAATGGGCCCCAAGGAAAAAAATTCTGAAGTACATCTATTTATGAAGTGCATCTGAAGTACATCTGAAGTGCAATCTATTTTTTAGGGATATTTAAAAGTAACACATAAATTAGTGAAACAATGAACGAACTTGTAAAAAGGATAAAGGTAGTTTGGAATAGGCCAAAACTAGTATAAAAACTTTTACAAAGTTCCATTCAATAAAACAGGCGGCCTTCACAAAATTCCTCTTAATAAAACAGGGCCTTCACAAAATAATTTTTAATAATACAGGAAACTTTACAAAATTCCTCTTAATAAAATCGGTCTCTTCGTAAAATTCCATTTCATAAAAACCTTTTTGCTCCTAAAAGAGCATTTTATTTAGTTGTAAATGAAAAATACTATATTTCGATACAGAAGTTTTCACTTCAACCTTTTGTTCCTGTTGGGGCAGCAAAAGTGATTATTATTTTTTCTTTTTTAAGATTCTGGAAACAATCTCTTTTGCTCTTAAAAGAGTAATTTGTTTAGTGTTAAATGAAAAATAATATATTTCGATACAGAAGTTTTCACCCCAACCTTGTGTTCATGTTCAGGGGTCTCTCCAGACTTTTTTCCCAGGGTCCTGTTTTTGTGAAATTGTGAACAGATTTTTATATTTGTGAAAAATCTAATAATAATTTTGTGAATTTGAAATGATCGTTATATTCAGGTTCTTGTTTATACATTTTTAAGAATATATATGGATGTAAAATACATATATTTTCTTTATATATGTAAAAGTGACAGGTCAGATTTCACTTTTATATGAATAATTTGTGAAATGTTCAGTTTAAATAAGGAAAAATTTTGTGAAAAACCTATTTTTAAGAAAAATAATTTTGTGAAGGGTCCTGTTTTAGGGAAAATAATTTTGTGAAGTGTCCTGTTTTGAAATGAGAAATTTTGTGAAGAGTCCTTTAAAGGACCCAATTTTTTTCTAAACAGTACCCTGATGTTGGTGAACTAAAATGCTTATTTTTTTTTCTTTTCTAAGATTCTGGGAAAATTTTATTTAGTGGTACATGAAAAATATCATCTTTCGATACAGAAGTTTTCACTTCAACCTTGTGTTCATGTTGCTGAAGTAAAGTGATTATTATTTTTTCTTTTTTAAGATCCTGGACAGAAACTCTTTTGCTCTTAAAAGAGCAGTTTATTTAGTGTTAAATGAAAAACTATATCTTATGATACAGATATTTTAACTTCAACTTTGTGTTTATGTTGTTGAAATAAACTGATTACTAATTTTTTTAAGCTTGTCTAAAGAGTTTTTTAGAACTTAAAGTGTATTATTTTTGTGTGTAAATTGAATGAAAAGCGATGTCATCTGATATAAAAGTTCTCACTTCCACCTTGGGTTAAAATATTTAAAGAAATAAAAGTTTTATCAGATAATCGTTCTCCTATTAAATATTAAAATAATAAAAACAGATGGGATCAGAGAGCTTTTCTGCATCAAAATCATTCATAAGTTCTTCAATTTCTTTCTGACTCAGACCTTTAAAACGTGGAGCCATTGTTCCCAGAATATAAATTATATTTAATAATTAAACAATATATCTAATTATTTTAGAGCGACCAAAGAGAGCAAAAATATAATATTACTCAGCACACGTGCGTGTAATAGAATGACAAAAAAGACGCTCTGTCTAAGAAATCGCCAATACAAAATCCTGTCATTCCAGTAACTCGCCAAGGCCAAAGATAATCCCCTTTCACCCCGAAAAAAGAGACTTACCTCCTCTGAAACTCTGAGATGACAGATGATTGATCAGCCTAGCTTAAAAACGGGGGTAGCTAACTTTAGGGTACAGACGTCTGTACCCTAGCCGTTGTGAGGGGATATTTATTTTAGGGTACATATGTCGTACCCGCCGAGGCCTAGAGGTTAAGCGAGAATTGCTCATGTCAAAAATGCCGTACTACCTGAAATTTTCAAGCAGTGTACGCACCTTTTAAATTTAAGTTTCAGAATTTTTTCAAGAAATGCATAACTAATTTTTACATTTTAATTTTTTAACAATTGATTTGCTGTTTGTACGTATATAAATTATTCTGTTTTACATTCTGTCTTTTACTTACCCATCATACGTAGTATAGGGTAAGTCTTGTAATCGTTTTGAAAATCGAAAAAAATTTTTTGACGGATTTACACGTTTCAGACACTGGAGATTCCGAAAAACATATTTTTAGTAAAAAATTTTTGCGGTCCGTCTGTGTGTCTGTGTGTGTGTCTGTGTGTGTGTCTGTAAACGCTCTATCTCCCGAAAAAATTGAGATAGAGACTTGCAATTTGGTATGTACTTAGCATGTAATAATGGGAAGAAGCCTATTTCATTTCAATAACCTCGATTAACCGGAACTATTTTTTTCGGACTCTCGAAATATTCGTTCTGATAAAATGTATATAAAAATTTTCGAAATTGTTTGTTTTAAGAAATGAATATAAAAGACAATAAAAAAACAAATTTTACATAAAGCATGAAGTCGATCGGATAATTAGTTGCCGAGATATTTGGAATCCTATTTTCTACACTCTTCGATTTTTCATGATCCTGTATTTCATCCAAATTTCACTTTAAAGATATATTTTAATTGGAAATTTGACGCTTAATCAGATGCAATAAACCGCTAGTTAATAGGATTATTATTTTTGGAGTTATAAGGAAAAACCTCTTTCAAGCAATTCAGTAATCGAGCCTTTAAAGTTTATGACGTCATGAAGCCACGATTTTATTTGAATTGCAATGCATTTTATAAGTAGTTTACACATTTTTATTTTAATATTTTACATTATGCATATCCATGATGGGTAAGTATTACGGTGGCCCCCAACGACTAGTTTTAGTATTAATTTTGTTTTTGCTGATCACAGTGTTTAAATTCAAAGCGTGAATGTGACGATATATTAATATTATTTTTAATATTGCATATTTTACAACCACTTAATTATTCAATTTCAATATTTTGAAATAGGCAAAAAATGGAAGATTTAGAAAATGTTTTAAAACAATCTAAATGTATACTATTTGATGAATATATATATATATATATATATATATATATATATATATATATATAATAAATTCTCAATAAACAAAACATTTACATAATTAAAAAGGTTTAAAAACCTTTGAAAAGCAATTCTGTGACGACATTTATAGAAAAAAAGCCAGGGATCAAATAAACAAAAAACATTGAAATACAAAGTTTTATAAAGCGGTAATTTTCATCAAATGGGATATTGTAATTTAAAATGCACGATTACTTATGACTAATTTCAATGCTTATGACTAATTTCTCGCTGCAAAAATTATTAACTTTAAAATTATTTCTATTTCGTATAAGCAATTAAAATCAGAATATTAAAAATTATACCGAGTTAGAAAAAAACAATTCGGAAATTCAATGCATGACTTATTTCATTTTTAATTTTCGGTTGTAATCAAATAGGTAATATTTGAAATATTTTGAAATTAATTGTATATAATCAATGTGATTCCAGAAAGCATATTTGAACGGAATGTTTTAACACGTTATGTAATACCAACAAAATTAATCATTTAAACACGTTAGTCAAGTGTAAATTTAAAAAGGTAAATATTGAGATTAGATAATAATTCTAAATATAATCGCAAACGTCGAAATCGGTAATTCAGTAATGAAGTTAATCAACTGCAAATTGCATAATCGGAATACTTAAGGTTATGCTAGAAATTGATTTTATATATTTCTCTGATATTATTAAAATATAGATTTATATATAAAATTTTATATGGTAATTTATGTACAGGGTGTCCCTAACTAAACGACCCTACTTTAAATTTGTCTACAGACGGAACTGTTGGTCAGAAAGTTGTGACATTTTGTGAAGGACATAGTGGAGGAATGAAAATTTAGTTAGGTGAAAAAAAAATAGTTCAAAATATCGCCAGAGCGGGCGTTTTTTTAAGAATTACACATTTAGCATACATTTACGATAGGTTACAAATTTTATTACTATAAAACATGTTGAGAAAAATCTTTTTCGTGACATGTTTTTATCATTTCCCAGAACACACTGCGGTCAACTGTGGAACACGATATTTTATGATTCCAGATGGTACCTGATAATGATGGCCGTCATGTGGAACATATTTTGCTGCAATAAAATATGTAAACTTTCGTAAATGTATGCTAAACGTGTAATTCATTAAAAACGCCATCTGGTGGCAAAATTTTGAACATTTTTTTTTCACTTAAACAAATTCCTATTCCTTTATTTAGTTCTTCAGAAAATTGTGAAACTTTTTGACCAATAGTTTCATCTGTAGACAACTTTAAATTAGGGTTATTAATTATGGACACCCTATAGTTAGACATGCATTTTTCAGAATTATTTTGCAAGTTTATTATATTTTTTTTAATTAGAAAAAATTAGTGATTTAGTTATAATAGTAAACCGTTCTAAATAGTAAATCGTTCTATAATAGTAAATCGCAAAAATAGTAAATCGTTAATTAGGTGTAAGGAATTGAATTGCATTTTTAAGTAGTTGAAATTACTTTGAAAGTAAGGAAACTTTACTGTATTTCATAGCACATTTTTAATAAAACTTAGAATAAAAAAAACATATTCATAGTTAAAAAAAAAAACATTTAAACATGAAAACGCTTTCTACATTAATTAAATTTTGATAAGTAACATAGAGTTACACAGACCTGCAAAATAATACTTTTAAATTTTTTTCTGCGCAACTTTAAGTATTTTTCACATTTTTCGTTGCGAAGAGCTAACAAATGATTCGCATATTCTTCTATCGTAAAGTTTTTCTTGACAAAGTAGGGAAATATATGTAAAGAAAATAACGCAAAAGATGTCACACAGTAAAAAAAAAAATTATAAAAAATATGATTAAAAATAAGTTGTTTATTATATTATAACGATGTTATAAGCATGCTTTATAATTATTATAAATTTGTACCGCAGCTCAGCTAAACAGTAGTGGCTTTACCTAGCGATCAACAATGGACACAAGTTCAGACTATAATAAAATAACTTTATTATGTGACTAATAGCAGGAGGAGCAATTCAACCACGTCTTACTCTTAGAAATAGAAACCGCATGCTTAAATGTACTTCTATAAAAATGTATTATTATTTTTTCAAGTATGAACACTTTTATTCTAAACAGTACTAATGATAACAATTAACACAACTTCCATAACTATCTCGGATGAAGCGTGCCCAAGTTACTCCAAAGACACATCGATAAAGCGACTATTCTCCTAAAAGATTCCTTCAATTCACTAATTATTTTTCTGAAACATTTCAATATTGTACAAAATTACGCTTGAATTCATAAATTTCTTTCTTCGATATTGCTTGGTCGATCATACCCTGTATTACGTCTGCTTGAAATCGTAATGTTAGAGAGCCTAAGTAAATTCTTGAATCATCTGCTTCGTTAACTTTAAAAACAAATCTCGACACATTTAAAATACATTGTTTTTCCAAAACTAATAAGGATATTATATTAAATTTGCTGCAAAAAAAGCACCATGTCTCATGTTTTGTGCAACATTTTGCAGTTATTTATTTACAACAATTTATAAATATCCATATACCCATTTAGTTCGAAATTCAAAGATATTATAATTATGTATATATATATATATATATATATATATATATTACCTACCCATCCATATCCTACGTAAATATCCATATACCCATTTAGTATATATACCTATATATATACCTATTTATACCTATATATATACATATATATACCTATATATATACCTACCCATCCATATCCTACGTAAATATCCATATACCCATTTAGTATATATATATACGTTTATGTTAATTAACAAAATTTATATATATATATGATTATGCCATAATGAATCTACTGTCACAGACTTTTATTTCTACCAGCTCCAAAATTGTAGACACAGTCCCTAAATTCAGTACTGGTGGTTAAATATTTCTATGAAAAATTACAATTTCACGCAGTTTCTAAGTGATCCGGCGATAGCTCGGGTAATCTTTGGACTGTATATTTAGGTAATAAAATTAATTAAATCACTTCGTATTCAAGAAAAATTTGAATTAAAACTTAACAATGGTATTTATTTACATTTAGAACAAAAGTGACTGGCAGCGGTTGGTACACTGCGCTTACGTCTCAAGGAAAACATCTCTTCGGGAAACTGAAAAATGTTCTTTTGAATTTTTAGATTTCTCAACTGAGGAAGTTCGGAACACCATTGTTCCCACGTCTTTGTAATATCGGAGGGTAGTTCTTCATCCCATGTTAAAGTCCTACTCCACAGTTCTTGAAATAAACATTTAATTCGTATTGTATACAGAGAAATTAGACCCAGAGGGTCAAATATTCTACTTGCAACTTGTAATACAAAACGTTTTGTATTTTTTGCGTTACGCAAAAATTCAAGCAAATTATCAATATCTATCAAAAGTATATCTTGCTTGGGTTGCCACGATATCCTCAAAACTTTATGTATTGTACTATCCTTAAAAGGTTGTGGCATAGTACTAAATCCACGATTATCCCATATTTCCATTAACAGTTTGTTATTCGAAATCCACTTCCGTAAATTCATGCTAGCTTCCTTCATTATTTTATGAGATTGTTTCGAAATGTTTCCTGCATCTTCGACTGTGTTTGTCCCGGTTATTAAGTCATTCACATAAATACAATTGTGGAGTACTTCTGTCTCTACCGGATATTCCGTTTCGAATTTATTAAGATGATGCTTAATTGTAGCAGATAGCAAAAATGGGCTTGAGTTCAAGCCAAATGTTAGGCGTAAAAATCTGTAGACGATAACTCTAAATGCGTCACTGTCGACAGGATTCTTATCTATAAACAGGAATCTAAGAACATCTCTGTCCCTTTCGTTTATGGCAATTTGTAGAAAAGCCTTCTCTATATCTGCTAGAAAAGCAATTTTGTCTAGTCTGAAAAAAATCAATAAATGAAAAATATTAGGGTTTAAATTAGTTCCTGCGTCAAGACAGTCATTCAAAGACAATTGTCCTGCTTCATGGGAACTTGCGTCAAAAACTATTCGACATTTAGTATAAACACTATCTTCTCTAAATACTGTATGGTGCAGTAAGTAAAAACCTGGTTTATCTGAAGGGTTTTCTAAATTAGGTACACTTTCAATTATGTTCATCTCTAAATACTCATTCAAAATATTGCGATATTGTTCGTATAAATTTGTATCACGTTTCATTCTTTTTATAAGACCTGTGAGTCGCGCTTCGGCGGTTTTATAATTATTTTCTAAATGGTTCCAATCCCTTGTCCAAGGGAGACTGATTTCATATCTTTTATTTTCAAAACGCATAGTTTCATGAAATTTTTCTACAATTTTCTCGTTTTTAACACTGTTTGGGTCATCTTTAATTCCCAACGTCTCTAAGTCCCAAAAGGTTTTCAAATCTAATTCATCTTGATTTTCTATTATATGACACGTAAATTTACTTTCATTTCTATCTTGTATTGTTCCATCCGCGATCCATTCTAAATGAGAGTTTTGTAAAATTATAGAAGTTTTAGGAATTTTTATTTGACCAGCTAATAACAATTCGTAATATACACCTGCTCCTAATAACACTTGAATTCGCTGAGGTTAAAAAAAATCTTGGGTTCGCGTAGGTTAAGTTCTGTGGTAAGTGCAGATTAGACATGTCTACGGCGCTTGAAGGGGATAAATCAGTTATTTTAGGAACCAAAAACGTGTTAGATATTTTTTTTTAAACTTCTATCCTTGTTGGAAATTTCTACGTTTATTCTGTTTTTAATTTTACAGACAGAATCGTTTAATCCAGTAATTAATGACTTAACTTTATATTTTTGCAACCCTAACATATCTGCTACAGAAAACGTGACCAATGAGATATTACTGACAGTATCTAGAATCGCAATACAAGGAAAAAAGGAATCATTACTTCCCCTTAAATAAATCACAGCAGTCGAAATCAAACCATTATAACTGGTGCTAGACAAATTTTGATCATAATTGTTTTGACAGCTCAATGTTAACGCATTTGTGGCAGGTTCTACTGAATTAGAATTTACGTTGTCTTCCGTTTTCAACTGCGGTTCATTTGCAATACAATTAACTTGCCTATTTTCATAAGCAGGTTTCGAAAAATTAGCTCCATGACGAGAACTATGATGGTTGGAGTAACAAATCCTACACTTATTATTTAATTTATTACATCAATTAACAGCGTGAGATAACGATAAGCAGTTATAACATAACTTCAACTTCCTTACTTGGTTCAATTTCTCTTGATCCGATAAATCTAAATACTTTTGTCATCGAAATATCATATGAGGTTTATTACATAATGCGCAATTAAATTTGTCATTCTGTAATAATAAACTTTTTTGTTTCTGAGTAATTTTATATCTAGGTTTCGTAACGGTGTTGCTTTTTTGTATGTTTTCGAGAGCTTGAGCCCTTTTCAGTAAAAAAATCAACAAAAATATTCCATTCAGGCAAGTCATTACAATTAAGACTCATTTCAAATGCCTTTCTTGACTCATCATCGATTCTTTGTAACACAAAATACATTAAAATTGATTCCGATAAGTTATTATTTTCTAGTCCTAATTGTTTCAGAGCCCTCATATGACTCAATAAATTATCTACCGGATTGCGTATTTCTTTCGCATTTTCAATTTTTATTTTGTTGTTACTCAATAACTCTGAAATATGAGAATTTACAATTAACCGTTTGTTTTCAAATCGTTTTTTTAAAGCTTCGAATAAGGAAGCATAAGAATCATCAATGTTTTGCAATTGTTTCACAGGGCCTGTTAAAGCCGATTGTAAATAATATAATTTTTGAGCATCATTTAATTCATCGTTGCTATCAATCAAGGTGGTGAATTGTAGTTTAAAATTAAACCACTCTGTGTAACGACCCGAAAATTGGGGTAAATTAATTGACGGCAATTTAATTTTTGGCTCATTAGCATTAATTCTATCATTATTATTTTGACTTTCAACATTAAAAACACTAGGCTTTATTAAATCAAGAAGACTTACTTCGAGAGTTTCTAACTGTTCTTCTATCTCCGTCAAGGAATTTTCAAATTCCGGTAAATCATCTTCGGAAATCATTGAATACGATTCGTTGCGTAATTCATCTGTCTTCTTTTTTAATGACTGAAGAGCATTTAACTTTAGTTCTAATTCTTTCTGGCCAAGTTTTGATTTTATAGCGTTTGATATTCGTGTAACTTGGCCGCGTATATTTCCACGTTTCCGATTGAGAACCACAGTACCTGAAATAGTAGCCATTACAATTCTGTCTATAACTATGTACAAAAAATCCAAGGGCGATGATTCTTCACAGTGTTCTAAATGAGCGCTGCGGCTCGGAGGACCAAAACATGATCCGGCGATAGCTCGGGTAATCTTTGTACTGTATATTTAGGTAATAAAACTAATTTAATCACTTCGTATTCAATAAAAACTTGAATTAAAACTTAACAATGGTATTTATTTACATTTAGAACAAAAGTGACTGGCAGCGGTTGGTACACTGCGCTTACGTCTCAAGGAAAACATCTCTACTGGCGGGAATCCGCCCCGCGCATCCTCCAGTCTGGAGCGCTCGGCAGCGCCCCCTGGATAATAAAATGTTCTACGGAGGAAACACTAAGTTTCCCACGTTATGATAAAAAGTAAGTTTATAACGTTATTTTGTACCAGTTGAAGGTTTCCCGCATTCTAAAATTAGAGTCTCACACCTTAAACAACATGATTTTGTAAATTAATGTCATTTACAATATATTTTAATTCGCTAGTGTCGAGATTTAGGCTCTAATCTCAAACAGTGTGAAATGCGAGATTTTCATTCGTCAAAGCACATATTTTCCTGAAAAAGTAAAGATTTTGGAATGATTACTGTAAAATAATAGAGTGTTCAGAAGTATGATCATGAATGCGTGCATTTTTAAAGTCATGGTATTCTCTTAGAAAGACTGTTTTAAGACATTTTTCTATTTTTCGGTACGGTTTAGCTTTGGAATGAAACTTATTTTCAGGGAAATACGGTAGATGTTTGCTCACTCAGAGCATCAGTCTCTATAAACTATACAAAAGAAATGTGAAGGTAAAACTCGAAATGCATAGTAAAACATCGCAGAAACTTTGCGATTAAATAACGAGATGATCCTTATTCATAAATAGTTGTTTTACGAGGTGTGATATCTCTGATCTACACCATCAAGTAATTAAATTTAAATCTCATTTTAAGCCAAATGCAGATTGTCTGACTGTTTTATGATAGGCTTTTTGGAGGGTAGTGTTATTTTTGGTGCATGTGTTATTTTTGTAATATGTCTTATTTTCAGAGAAATACACTATATGTTCTGCGAGAAGACTCCCTTACAAACTGCACAATGATAAATATAAAGGTGAAACATAAAATGTATATTTATCGCAGAAAGGGATGGTTATTAATTAAAAATAGTGGTATCCCACTGGTTAACACTTTGATACCGTTCATCTACACCTAGAAGTGATTTTTTTTCAGTTGGAATGCAAAAATTAAATGCTTTCCAAAAATATTTTTTTTCACCATGTAACATTTAATCACATTTGATAACTTTTTAAATCATTGAAATTTTCAAAGAATATGTGTTAAGAACACATGTACACAATGTACTACATATATGTACATGTGTACATATACATGTACATATACATGTGTATACATGTACACATGTACCACATGTACTACAAACTTTTTAAATATGAATACTAAATGAAAAAAGAAAATCCATTAAATTTTATTATCCTTAGATAACAATAACTATTTTACCAAAATAAAACAACTATCGTATATATTCGCGTAAAAGTCGAACCCCCTGTTTCGAGAAAAATATCGTTGGAGTACCAATATTTTCGTACAAATACCTTCGCTTTATTTAATCGACCGATTTGTACGGAATTTGTGCGATTAAATGATTAGTGGGAAATAATTGGTTGGAAATACTGTCATTTAAACTATATTCCTCTCGAAACAGAGACTTTGCCTTATATCCGAATATTTACGATAATAATAATAAACAAAAATCTTAAATAAAATAATTTTATATCCAAAATTATAATTCAACATTTACCTAAGAAATTTTGAATTGGATGAAATGTATGAAAACGAAATTTCAAAAATACTCACTACATTAAAAGTTTTAAATTAAGACATGGAATTCGTCTCAGCCGGGACTCATAACCAAGGCACTTTGATTTCCTAACCTGTGTGCTACCATTACACCATTGTGGCATTCCTTTCGTATCCTCATTGTCTCTTCTGTCTAGGGGATGCTGATTGATTCCGCCTTCTTACAAAATAATTAACCTTTATATTAAGAATAAATCAACTTTTCATATTTTGTCTCTTAAAGAAATAAAAAATATTATTCAATATACGTTTCTATACTAATAAAGAATTTTCATGTAATTAAACTCGTTAAAGATATTTTTTATTTCGTACATATTTAAATAATCGCAATAAAACATTATTCAAAGTAATCTGAGGAATTTTGCTATTATTAAACTATATTCATCTGATTTTAAAATTCATACATACATTAAATAATATATGTCTATGAAATCATTTTTTGCATTTTTAACTGTCATCTGTCAATTTAATTGCCTTTAATATGGACATTAATTAAAATAATAAACTTTAACCGATTAAAAAAAAATTGTTGAATATTTAATTGAAAACTTTTACATTATCTTTTACTGAACATTTTATGGTGATATGATTTTAACAACTAAAGCATTAATATAGTTTTTGTCGTTTATATTTTAAAATGACCGCATAATAATATATAGAAAACACATTTATTTTCATCAACTGCTGGAATAGGATAAAAAAAATCAATTTTATTGAGCTCACTATTACTTATTCCTTGGAGTCTACTAAGTGCTTATAAAGTACTTAGAATTTTTTTTTAAATGTTCATTTTTCTACTTTCGGTAAATGTATTTTCATTTTAGGGGCTTTTTTTTAATTAAAATATCATATACTAGCTTATAAATAGATTTTTGTACAAAAGTGACTAGTTATAGTGCATAAAAACATACGAAAATATATGCATACACACATACATTCATATACAGAAAGTTCATAAATAAAACTAAGTAATAATACTATTTAAAGAATTGGATTGAAATTGAGTTATCTGGATGCACAGTAGTGCTTGCGCCAAGTCGAGTAAGCACTGCCGTAAGTATACTTTTCTGGAAGCAACTCAGGACACCCCCCTCCTCCCCCATATCTCTTCGTTGGAGTTTCACAAAAACCTGAAACTTCGTTTATATAGAGTAAGTTGCAAATGGGGTTCAATTTTCAAATTTCACTTTTCTGTCTTTTCTAGTTCAGACGTTATATGAACTTAAAGTTTCGATTTTTTGTCAATCACTCACTCACTCTCTCACCGATCATCAAAAAGATAAGGTGCATCCCGTAGACCTAGAAACTTGAAATTTGTAATAAAGGTAGTGTTTAGGATAGAGAAAGAGGAAAAAATTAAAAAATCTGGAAAATTCGTAAAAAAAATCGAAATTCGAAAAATTCCAAATAAAATAGAAAATTTGAAAATAATTCGATCTCGTAGTCCTAGAAACTTAAAATTTGGTGTAAGAGTAGTGTTTAGGATTCAATAAAAGAAAAAAAGAAAAACACTATAAAATTCCAAAAATAAAATTGAATTTATATATATTTTTTATTTTGTAGTTTTAGAAACTTGAAATTTGGAATAAAGGTATTATTTAGGTATTTAGGATATAAAAGGTATAGTATTAAGGATATAATAATATATATCCTTATATATATTTAAAAGGATATATAAGTATAAACGTATAGTATTAGAATATAAAGGTATAGTATTTTTAGAATACAAAATTAATAAAATTTAAAAAATCTGAAAAATTCGAAAAAAATCGAAAATTGAAAACAATTTGATATTGTAGTCTTAGACACTGAAAATTTGGTGCAAAGGTAGTGTTTACGATTCAATAAAAGGGAAAATTAAAAAAAATAGAAAATTAGAATATAAAATCGAAATCTATTTGCAAACAAATCGAAAATTCGAAAATAATTCGATTTCGTAGTCCTAGGAACTTGAAAATTTGCAAGTTCCTAAGTTAGGTTTTACAACGATACAAAGATAGGAAAAATTATAAATAACGGAAATTTAGAAAAAAAATAATAAAAAGTTGAAATAACCGAAAAAAATCAGAAACTTTCTTTTTATCATAAACAGTACTTTTATATCAAATATCAAGTATATAGGGCTGCGAGTAATACCTGAGATCGATAGCACCTTTCCTGGAAGCATCTGAGAGTATTTTGGACACCCACCCATAAATTAGTGCTTGCCTAGGGACCTGGAACTTCTTTTTATCTACAAAACTTTGCAAACAGAACTACAGCTCCAAATTTTTGATAACTGCAAATAATAGGAACTGAGTGTGGGCTTAGCCACACTCAGGCTAATTTAACCTTTCAGGGCTAATTTAACCTTTCTATGTTAGGGAATGGGATGGGGTTATTTGGTTAAGGCTAATTATATACGTCACATTCTCATGCTGAATGATTAGATTAATAAATCGGCAAATATTTTCTGCAACGCGTGCAATCCTATGGGAGTTTAAAAAACAATAGATTTAAATATGTGTCAACAAACGATCGCCAAAATATGACAAACGGATGCCATAAACTGCAACAATGAAATATTTTAAAGGCTAAAAAATAGAAAATTAATTATAAATAGAAAATTAAGAATGTGATATTTAAAAAGAATTACTCTTTTAACAACTAACAGTCTAATATTAACTAAAGGTACAGATGTTGCATGCACACAAAGGTAACTTTTTGACGCAAAGTAGAGGTTTTACACATGGGCAACCCGGCAATTTTCATGATATTTTGCTTCTTCTGGCAACCCAGTAGAGCACATTTTGGGCTCCCTTTCCTTTTGACAAAAGTTTCCTTAATTCTCCATTCCTGAAAACTCCCCAATGACACTAATATTATTTCCTGGAGTAGCTTAACACATGTCACATATTTCATTAAACAGCTTTTTTATGTTCCCTGTATATACTTTAGATATTAATGAATCACAAAGAATGAATTATCACTTTACTAATCAGCGTGTCTCATGCATGCCAACGGTATTGCGCTCATGATAGACTTTCCATCTTGTGCTGCGTGTTTGTAGCCTTGCCATATAAGAGTGAGAGAATGCTAGTTTGGATGTCGTCTGGATAGCTTAATTGGTAAAGCACTTGGTGCGCTATACCAAGGGATCCGGGATCGAACCCCGGTCTGGACATTTTTTCACTCTAATGGTTGTACGCTGATTAGTAAAGTGATAATTCATTCTTTGTGATTCATTAATTTCTACAGCGTAATTTCAGCTCTACTGAAAATTTAATTACTGTACTTTAGATATATTTAGTACGTATAGTTGTTGGCTCCATTTTCCGGGTTTGTTTCTAACAGGCACATGAAGATGCTATATGATTAATTAATCTACCTATTGATAACATTTGTATTTCCCTGTTAGATAGTAAGTTTCGTGAAATAATTAATGGATGTCCTTCTGGATTAAGCAAACCTTTCCAAAATAAATAAAAATACAATGTAAGAAAATTACAAAGGAAATTAGAGGCATCTCTTGACAGTCATTTTGGGGCACCTTTTAATTTTTAGAGGGGAATTATGTGCTTCACGTGCCTTTTAGATAATCAGGCTCTGATTAACCCCCCCCCCCCAAAAAAAAAAAAAAAAGATGCTAAGATGATGAGCATGTGGCAAAAATATTATAGCATATAATTATATGGTAATACTAACATCATATAGCATAGGTCTGCCCAAAAGGATCAGACTTTCTTTATGAAAGTCTATATTTTATAGTAAGTACAGGGAAAATTTTAAAATGCATACACCACACATACGTATAAAAAAAACAAAAAAAAACATGCGAGAACAAAATCAAAAGAATTCTTAATACAACTATATTAGAAATACAAAGGGTTCAAACCTTAGATTCCCCGATTTCAGAACATACTGCCCAGCCCAGTGTAAAAAACATATTTTCTTTTATTGGAAATTTTGATTGTATTTTACATTTACATATTTTTTTTATTGAAGTTCCCACTAACAACACAAAAAATATTTTATCTGAAAAATTATTAATTATGTAATTAAATAAAGTTTTCAAATTTATCAAAATCGGTACTTTTTCGTATAAACCGCGTGATAGCAGTTAATAGCTGAATTTTTAAAAGTTGTTATTGTAATCTACAAAAATTTCTTACTGTTCTCGGCGTTGAAACTGGCAACTCCCCTTAACAGCCTACATCAGTCATTCGAAAAACCGCTCGAGGTAATATTAAGTCTATGGGAAGGTTCTAGCGCGATAAATCGCTCGTATTTTAATTTTTTTTCCATAGGATAGCTGAGATCAATCTCCAACCTTGTTAGCTTTTACTTTTCGATTATGATTCCAGTTATTTTATATAAGGAAACTCTTTCAGTTTCAGAACCGGTTCCTGCCGGTTCCAAAATTGAAAATGGCCGCTCTTAAAAACTGCAACAAAAATCGAAAAAGTAAAAACTAACAATGTTGGAGATTGACCTCAGTTATCCTATGCAATTCCCATAGACTTAACATTAGCTTGAGCGTTTCTTCCCGTGATTAGTGTAGGATCTTAACGCATATTACGTATTGCATAGTTCACAAATAAAGCAAAGGCTGTGTATGAAACTTTGAAACATTTCAAAATATTTAATAATGTGAAAATTCGACATATTATTTGACGATGGTGTGGTATATTTAATACACAGTTTTGTTCTTGTGGAACGGTTTAACAAGCATTACTTTATATGATATATTTAACTAGATGATTTGCTGCATTTCTCGAAACGTGATTACTCTGAACATTTTGTGAGATAAATAATAATGTTACGCGAATAAATGTTGTAATTTTCAAAGTATTAATACATATATTTAAAACCACAATATTGTTTTAAATATAAGTCGATACTCTTTATAAAGAACAACTTATTGCAACTCTGAGACATTAGATTAATCTTTAGTTTTAATTTCTATTCAGAATTACACTGGATTCTGGATTTCTGGCAGTGTTACAAAGCTATGATGCCAGTGTATATTGATTACCATATTCACAAGCTATTACATGTAATTCAATTACTAGCTAGACATATTACTGAGTATAATGTTTGTATTTGCGCTCACTGAGTTCGATATGTGTTATATGATTAAGATTGGCTGTTACTATTATATTAGTCTATAACAATATAGTATTACTGAATTTTGAACAACAGTGATTCATTGCATGAATTAAGAGTATAGAATGTACTGTTGAGAACAGTATTTAATACAATTGCTGATCTTTGCATTTATGACTCGAATAAAGTAATTATATAACAAATAAATCGATTTTATAAGGATTGTTTCCCTTCTGAATATAGCCATGCACATTAACAATTTATATAGTTTCTTAAAATTATTCACCCTATTACCTTTTAAATGATATTTTAGATGCTAAAAGTGCGATTATACAGGGTTATTCTAAATGATGGACCCATTTTCAAAAAATTGTATTTATTAAAGTACAAATCCAAAATGAACAATCTTTATAACAATGAAAAGAGGAAATTTCAAATTTTTTTTAAGACATTATAAATGTTCTATGTGTCCACTGTTTACTGCACGGCAAACCTCTACGCGATAGCCAAACTCGTCCCACACACGAGAAATCGTATCTGCTGTTACTGATTGCACGGCTTTCAAAGCGATGATGGTTCCAGAGGCGGCCGGTAGAGGTCGCGCGGCAATAGGCCACTGCCAGCTGAGTGCACTGCTGCCGTAAAAGTTTCTGTTGTCAACATTCCTTTTTCTAATCAAATACAAACGCAGAACGATAAATAAGATACTATAAGAAAGGATTTTGAAATGGCTTCTAACATAGTACACTTACATTTCCTTAAAACATGTTTTTGACTACAAATTGCAGTTAATTAAAAATTAAATCATCACTGTTTTCACAAATAAAATGACAGATTTTTTTCAAATCAATATTTCCACAAAAATAAAATACCGCATTATATAGTGCTCAACAATGATTATAAAAATAAAATTTTTAAATAAAGATAAAAAGGGACATTGTTGCTACACGGGTTTATTTCATATTTATGATTAAAAAGCAAAATTTAAATTAATGCTCAGTTTATTTTTCTTTCTCTATTTTTCTGAAATGGATGATGTCATCCTCTAATGCAGTTAAAATACGATTAATATATTTGTCCCCCTTCTCTATCTGAGATTATTTTTTACGGTAACTTGGATACAGTAATTGAGATGATATTCTGGGTTGACTAATGTTGTAACCAGATATTTTTAGTCCTGGTTTATTTATTTTTTTATTAGTTTAAACCTGCATCTAAAACATATTAGACTGCAGTGCGAAATCTTCGCACGGGTCCACTGCTTTTAATATACAGTGTTATTCTAAATGATGGACCCGTTTTCAAAAAATTGTATTTATTAAAGTGCAAATCCAAAATGAACAAGCTTTATACCAATGAAAAGAGGAAGTTTCAAAGTTTTTTTTAAAGACATTATAAATGTACAATGTGTCCCCCTGTTTACTCACTTCTTGCGAATTCAAGAACGCAGAAAACCTTGTGCTCCACAGTAGACATCTCATTCACAACTGACAGTGAAACTAAATTGCTGCCTATTGCCACGCGACTTCTACCGGCCGCCTCTGGAACCATCACCGCTTTGGAAGCCGTGCACTCAGTCACAGCAGATACGCTTTCTCGTGTGCGGACGAGTTTGGCTATCGCGTAGATATTTGCCGTGCAGCGAACGGTGTACACATTGAACATTTATAATGTATTTAAAAAAAAACTTTGAAACTTCCTCTTTTCATTGGTATAAAGATTGTTCATTTTGGATTTGTACTTTAATAAATACAATTTTTTGAAAATGGGTCCATCATTTAGAATAACCCTGTATAACTAAGAATTAATTACAAAATTGTGAATACATAAAATTTTTAAATCATAAAATCAACATCACGTTCACATTCTAAAATAATTTCAAGTTCAATGTAACTGTTTTAATCACTGTATCTCTTTTAAGAACATACGAATAAGATTTCTGGAACCCAGTTATGCTTTAGAGTAAATATATAATTATTATTAAAGCAAATAAATGAATATCCATTCTGAAAAATGATGTTCCCATGCTTACAAGCATCGAATGTATATCTGTCACTCGAAAACAAAGAGGATATACATAATGGTTTTCATAAGAATGCGAAATCTTTTCAGTGTTAACAGTCTGTTGATTCAGAAAGATAATTTTTGAATTATTAAGAAGGAAGGATCTCGAGAAAATGAATTTGAAACAAACTTATATAAAGGAAAATTAATGAACACGGAGTTCATTTAAATTTTATTAGATATCCATTATACATTTTTAACAAAGTTCTTTGTTTACGGAAAAATACATATTGCTATGAAGTGGGTTCCAGAATTTTGATACACGACATAAAAAAATAAATTTTTAATATGAAAGAAAAAAAATTACAGTGAATTAACAATTATTATTTAAAAAAAATAGAATTTTTAATAGCATGTATTAATGCTGATACATACATAAAAATATTTTGTGCAAAAGAAAATGTTATTACTGTTTTTGTTACATAACTTTTTAACATTAAATATAGCAACAACGGGTCATTTGGCCGGTACCAAATGAAAATATTTCAACTCAAACCAGAAATTTCTTCGTAAAATAAATAAAATCTAAATTACACTGAAATGAGTTAAATGTAAAAGAAAACAGTACTTAACCCCTTACTTCTCTACTGTGCTCCAATTTGAGGTTCTGCTACAAATTCCAACTTCCAAAAAATTCCAGTTATGCAGAATTAAAGTGTAAGAGGTATCAGAAGAGCCCCCTGGTATAGCAGGAATCAAACCATTCATAATGACCTTAAATTAAATATTTTTTATTCGAAAATTTATTAAAAATAATGCAATTTTTTTTGACAAACTTCATTGCATGCCTAATCCTAGACTGTTCTATCTCTCTTACTATGATGAAGTTATAGGCGGCCTCTTCCTGTCCTCCACATCCCGGAAGTTATACTCTAACATCATTATCTTGTTTCTTCCGCTAGCTATTGCTAGGGTTGTGTACCTTCGTGGGCTTTTTGTATATATTTATTTGTTTATAGCATTTTTATCTCTTTGATTTACTACTCTAACTACAAATATTTTGTAAGCTTATTTAACATTTTACTTACCCGTCATACGTAGTGTAGGGTAAGTCTTGTAATCGTTTATAAAATCGTAAAAAAAAGACGAATTTACACGTTTCAGACACTAGAGATTCCAAAAAACCTATTTTCAGAAAAAAATGCCGTGTGTGTGTGTGTCTGTAAACGCTCTATCTCCCGAACAAATTGAGATAGAGACTTGAAATTTGGTATATACTTAGTATGTAATAATTAGAAGAAGCCTATGGAATTTCAGCAACCTCGATTACTTTTTTCCAACTATTTTTTCGGTCTCTCGGAATATTCGTTCTGATAAAAGGTATAAAGAATATTTGATATTATTTCTTTTAAGGAGTGAATATAAAAGACAATAAAAAAACATTATTTTCCATAAAGAATGAAGTCGATCGGATAGTTAGTTGCCGCGATATTTGTAATCATATTTCCCACCCGCTTCGATTTTTCATGCCACTGTAATTTCATTCAAATTTCAACTCAAAGTTATATTTTAATTGAAAATGAGACGCTTAATTCTACGCAGTAAACTGTTAGTTAATAGGATTATCATTTTTGAAGTTATAAGGATGTTTCTTTTACTCAATTCAGCAACAGAGCATTTAAAGTTTGACATCATCAAGCCACGATTTTAAGCACTCTATCTACCGAACATATTGAGATAGAGGCATATCCATGATGGGCAAGTATTACGGTGGCCCCCCAATGAGTAGTTTTATTTCTATTTGATGAATTAAAATAATTTATACTTTATCTCTGACAGAAAGCGGTCTTTATGTTTCTTATTTTCCTCATTTGCTGTTCTTGGGCCCATTTAATTTTTCCCAGAGAAAATATTTTTATGGACTTCGGGTACAGTCATACATCTAGGAACCACATCGATCTTACTAGAGTTAAGGATACCAAATTTTTTAATCTGTTGTCAATATTTATTTAAACACAAAATTATTATTCAAGACATTAAATGATTATAAAATCATTTCATTAAAAAATAGAGAATACATTCGGCATTTCTGTTACTCTGCCATATTTGCACTCCCGCTGTTGGAGAAACCAGGTGCGAAATACGTTTGAAATAATACTTGTTTTGTTTCCTAATAAAGAAAAGAGAAAGATTGTTGTCCATCTGTGTTTATTGATAAGAAATTCTGCTTAGCCTCTTCCTCTTCAGACGACAAGTGCAAAAAGAAAATATTCTAGTTGAATGCATTATGCAATAAAATGTTATTATTAAATACTTTCAAATTGTAACTATCTCTGTTAGGTGTTATTTAATATAAAGTTACTTCATGTATAATATCCGTATTTTATGAACTTCCTCCCTCCATTTGAATCAGTTAAAGTATGCGAATAATAAATGTATGTCCATACCTGTATATCACTGCGAATGTATGCAAATAAATAAAATGCAAGTGTATTTTTTTATAAAAATAAAAATAAGTTTTAGACATTGATAACTTTATCATCACAGAGGGGGATTCGACGAATGGTAACGTATGATATCGTAAGGGGAGGATGGGATTCAAAATTACCAAAAAGTTGATAACGTTATATATATCCCTAATATTCAATTTTGCAAGTATAACAAAACATTCCAAACCAGTAACTACAATTCTTCCATGAAACACTTAAAAGAACAATGTATAAGATTGCCCACTGGGTAATGTTTAAAACGCTGTCTTATAGATGATAGTTGTCATGGGCGAAGTAAGTCGAACGAGGTGCATGTTATCTTAATAGTAAACAGTTGTTAATGTGTGTCTTTTGTTATTGAGTGACGATTTAAACTTTCTTCCATTAATGAAGAACGTTGCCACTACTGCAAAAGAGAACGTTCTTCTAATCTAAATTCACTATAGTTTGAAACCTCCATCTAAAGAAACTTCTCATACGACAATCAGTTTCATAGTATTTATGTCTTGCTTTTTATTGACATTCGAGAGACAGTATCGCATGCACATGAGAAGTTTCCTTAGACGGAGGACTCTTAATACAATGATTTTTACAACTATCTCTTCCGGTTCTGCGTTAATTAGTCGCACACAATTCATCGCGGAACAATTCATCGCGCACAATTCATCGCGGAAAAATTAATCACGTACAATTCATCTTAGCGTCAATTCGTCGCAGAGTCAATTCATCATGGTGTCAATTCGTCGCAACAGAAATATATTTGAAGGCTATAATGATAAAAGTAAAGATAATTTAGTAAATTTTTTTAATCATGTAAAGTGTTAGTAATAATTCTCTATATCTAAAAAACAAATTATCATTAAATAATTTTACTACATTATCTTTAATTTTACCATTACAGCCTTCAAAAACATTTTCGTTGCGACGAATTGACGTCGCGACGAATTGACGTCGCGACGAATTGACGTCGCGACGAATGACACCACGACGAATTGACGCTGCGACGAGTTGACACTGCGATGAATTGTCGCTGCGATGAGCTGTCACCGTGGTAAATTATCGCTGCGACGAATTGAAGCTGCGATGAATTGTGTGCGACGAATTTACACGACACCATATCTTCCCTATTAGATGTATTTTTTTAAGGCAACAGACTAAAAGCTGCCACTCACTAACAAAACCTCTGCATTAACTATTGTCCAGTATCAAGACCACGTGAAATGTATTATAAACCAAAAACATGTCCCTGATCAACGCTGACGTCAAATTAACGTTAGCAGCGCCTGACCAATAAATTTAATATTTATTGCAATTTTTTAACTTCTAAACATCGCTCAATTCCAATTTCTACAGAAGAGAGTAGAAAAAAACGTCCTTTAAAATGAATTTTGTTGGAAAAAAGTATCTAAATTTACTGATTTTTTATGGTTTAAAAAAGATCATGCGATATTAAAATATATATATATATATTTAATTTTTGCTGCCTGACAAAAGACCTTTAATACTTAAAACAATAAAACTATTTAAACATTTATTTCCGCCTAATATGCGATAACGAAATTAAAACTTCATCAATAAATAAATAAATAAAGTAATATAAATAAAATGCAAATTTAAACGAAACATAATGGAAGTATGCACTTAAACAACGGAAATTATCAAATTCTAAAAATTTCTTGTAAGTAGGGAAATTACTCACAATTTTTCAGGCTATTAACTTCTGGCATTTGCCGCTAATACAAAAAACTATATCGCTTTCATAAATTTCAAAACTTTTATTTGAATGTATTACTGATATTTTTCATATAAATATGTTTTTTGGTGTTATTAGTGGGCAATATAAAAATATATTTAATTTATAAAATCTATTAGAGTTTTTAATAAAGAAAAAATGGTTTTAACATATATTCTGCAACCCGGGAAGCCTGGGTTGAATCTCCCAGTATGATAATTCTCAATCTTACCTAACACCAATAATGAGAATTTGTTTTTCAAACATTACCCGGTTTGATCCCCTATACAAGATTAGCTGCATCTTCATATACCGGATCTCATGTTACGGGAATCTATATATTTAAACCGAAAAGCGCATTCTGTCAAACTCACACTCTCGTTTCCACATGAAAATCGTCTCTTTGCGCATGCTTCAACTTTTTTGAGGGCTTCTACCCTCAGAAACGGGAAACGTGTTTAGACCTAACCTGTTTAGTAGGGTGGAGCGAAAAAAATTATTTTTTTTTTTACAAAAAACGGGTAAGTGCCAAAAGTTGCCTTTATACTAGTACATCAAAAATCTGAAATTTTACCGCTGAAAAAAATGGCTTGAGTCTGCGCTTTTAGCCCAAATGTCGATATTTTGGGTAAAATTTGTCAATTTTTTTTAAAAAAATAAAAATTTTCTGTAGAACTGACTATGATTTAATAGTGTCATTTGAACCTTTATTAATGAAGATTTAAAATATTGAAACGATAAAATCATATCTTTATTATTTTTAGCTGGAGCAAAACTGACAAATTTCGGTAAAAAAGGGGCGTTGCCATTCTGGTACAGCATACAACGAACGACTCGATGAAAAAAAAAATATAGAAAGAAAATTAAATAAAGAAGCACCGCAAGTAGAAGATACTACATGTGAAATTGAAATAAACGAATCAGTATGCAATGATTCAATAATAAATAAAATTGAATTCCCATTTTCATCCTCCTATGCCGAAACTCGAATGAAGTTTGAAACTTTTTCTAGAGCATGCGATAGCTATAGAATTTCTGATCGGTCTGCTGTAGTTCTTGCTTCAGCGATTCTTCAGGATTGTGTACGTATAGCAAATGACACTGGAAAACATAATGTACCCGTACCCGTTACAGATAGAAGCAAGGTAAAGCGTGAAAGCCAATCGGCTTGTTCGTCTCAACGTACAGAACAGAACCCTAAAACAGAAATAAGAGCCTTATATTTCGACTCCTGAAAAGATGACACAATGTGTATAGAAAAGAGAAGTGATAAACATGCGTATCGTAGAATCATGAAAGAAGAACGTGTTACTATCTTAGAAGAACCTGGCTCCAAATATTTGGGGACTAATTTTGCCTAACATTTCCTCCTCTGGAGCATCAAAAGATATTTTTAAATGCATATCAAAGTTTTTAAAAGATGAAAATATTGATTTGTCTAGCCTCTCATGCTTGAGTTGTGAGGGTGTCCAGTGTCCTGTGTATACGGGAAAGCATACTGGAGTAATCTGTCGAATGGAAGAGAAGCTTGCAAGACAATTGCAATGGATCATATGCCAGCTCCAGTTAAATGAATTGCCTCTGCATCATTTGTTAGGCATGATCGATGGGAAAACGTCTGGACCAAATGTATTAGGGAAATCCTTGTCTACGTACCATTCACAGCTGCATTCACATTGCAGTTTTTGAACCTATAAAGAGAAATTTAGAAAATATATTTCCTGAAATCGATGAAAAGGCACTCAGCACAGACCAAAAATACCTGCTGGATATTTGCAAGCTATTTCATCAGGATATTGCTCTAAAGTACTAACGAATAGGAGCCTAGGAAAATTGTCCCACGCAATACGGCTCACAACGGCGAATAGAATTCTTCGCCGTAATTATTCGCATTGACTGCGCGTTAGAGTCTCTATTTTCACTCACAAAGTATGTGATCTAAGTTTATGCCCCAGGATGGTTTATCATCAAATGTAATCCACAGCTAAAGAATGTATCTAAACCCTTATGGGAAACTACTCGGCTACTAAACAACACAGCAAACGCCATAAAACGTATAGTTAAAAAAGTTATTAAGGACAATGGTTACTTTGCACACTCAGAGCAAATTCTGATTGCAATCACATTAAACAACTAGCTGCTCATCCCATAATAAATGCAAGATATAAAATAAATGATGACATACGCAAATTTGAAATACTGACAATCAACATTGAAGCAGATGATTTATAAATCTAATTGATTGGAAAACTATTGCGGTAACAGGACCCCCAATCACTATGCATTTATCGGATGCAAATTTGTTGAAGATAATAGGTGGCTGTATAGATTCCCGTAATAACATTCCCAATGAGTTACTTTGCATGCCTTCTCATACTCAAGCAGTAGAAAGATACTTGAAGGAAGTCACAGCCAGCATCATCCAAAGTCTGTGGATACGAAAGAAGAGATGAATACACCAAGACTAGGTTGATATACAGAAAACTCGCACCAGTCTGATAAAAAATCTCAATTCATTGTATAAATAAAACATTGTGCTCAGATGGTAGGGTGGTTGTGCTGGTTACGGGTGGGACATGATATGCACACACCTCCACTTCTGGGTAGTTGTAAAAGCAACTAGCGAAGAATGTATTCAAAACAACGATTCGTTGTATGCTGTACCAGAATGGAAACGCCCCATTTTTACCGAAATTTGTCAGTTTTGCTCCAGTTATACAGAATAAAGATATCGTTTTATCGTTTCAATATTTTAAATCTTTATTAATAAATGTTCAAATGACACTTTTAAATCATAACCAGTTTTACAGAAATTTTTTATTTTTTTTTTGAAAAATTGTCAAATTATACACTAAATTTCGACATTTGGACTAAAAGCGCAGACTCAAGGCATTTTTTTAGCGCTAAAATTTCAGATATTTGATGTACTAGTATAAAGGCAACTTTTGGCACCTACCCGGATTTTGTAAAAAAAAAAATCACTTTTTTCGCTCCACCCTACTGTTTAGCCTAGAGCTGTTTAGCCTAAGGGTATTGAAAAGGGTTGATTTAAAACGGGTGGCGTAATATGGCCATTGCGTTGAAAGCGTTTTTTGCGTTTTTTTAAGAAATCAGGTTTTCACTACTAAATATGCTTATTTTTTCATAAAATTTTAAAGAGAGCTTTGATAAAGTTACATTTATAACCAATTGAAATTTCAAAGTGTTCGGAAGATGAGAACTATTTATTATTGCTATGTTAAAGGAGCCGACGCGAAAACAAACAAACAAACAAAAATGCAAGAAGAAAACATTTTTTTCACAACTAGATAACAATATTTTTTCACCAATTTTTATACGGATTGTGAAAACGTTTTATTTATAACCAATAAAGATTTCAAAGAGTTCGGATAAAAAGAACAAGAAAATAAGTGCTTTTATCAATAAATATCAATATTTTTTCGTTAATTTTAAAATATAATTTCATACAAAATCGGGTTAAAGATATAAAATAATAAAAACTTGATTATTTTTTTATTATCACGGGCCCGGGCTACGCCAAACGGGTCAACTAATAGATACAGCTCTATGTTCTACAAAAATAATAATTAATTACAAATTTTAAAAATAAATTTTGTAATTTTAAATATTGAATTTTTTTAAATCTCTGTCAGAACTTTATATAGTTCAATTAGCAAACTTTATAAATAACCAAAAGTATTCTGTGAATTCTTTTACCCTCGAATGGTTAAATAAGTTATCTTGACTCCTTCTGCCATTGAAGAAGATAAAGCATACGAGTGATGCTTCCATTCTTGGGTTTTAAACGAATAATGAAAAAGCACAACATTTTATAATGAATCTCATGTTATGATAAAACAATATTTAATTAGAAAATTTACAAGTTAAGTTAAAAGTAAATTTTTAATTTTTGAAAGTTATATTTAATTAAAGCTTTTATGATAGAACCAAAGATTTAAAGTAAATGGAATTATTGGTTACATGCTGTATAGTATTTCATTTTGCAAGTATAATATTATTATATCTACAGATAGCTAACTTCAAGTGTTCTGCGAAATTCTTAAAAATTCATCGTAAAACATTATGACTATCTTCATATAATGAAAGAGAATACTTAATTAGAAACTTTAAAAGTAATATTTAATTAGAGACATGAGGGCAAATTAAGAAATTTTTAGCATTTGAAAACTTTGATGGCAACTTTGATAGTTCACTGTAATAGTTTAATACACAAGTACGAAACCTTAAGTAGTTTATAATATACTGAAATGAACAATAAATGTAAAAGATTAAGATCATAATAAATTGCAATCTGTTTTCTATGAAAATATAAAATTTAATTAGAAAATTTAAAACTAAAAATTAATTAATGATTTTAAGCCCTATCCACATATTTAAAAATTTTTCGTGGCAGCTCATACAATTTATTCTGCAAATATATTATATAAGAAACAAGTATACTATAAAATACTTAAGTTTAAGATCATCTTCATATAATTAATGTAATTTCGTTTCTTACGAAGATGTCTTATCCCCTATTTTATAGCATTAATCACGTTCGTAAAATTCGCCTGTTACACTTACCTTAATTGCTACATTATTGATTTTCGTATAAAATAATAAAAGCGCATTTAGAAGACTAGTGTTTATTTATTGACTTACCCTCTTATATTTGAAAGAACTCGTGTTCTTTTACGAGGTTTGAAAATTATCAACATTGAATTTGTTACAATCATAGAGTTTTGAATAAATTTTCATAAACTTTATTATGTTACATGATTACTGCAATATCCATAAGGGGCTACAAAATGGGTTGATATCTATTGAAGTTTCTCTTTCGATATATTAATGCGTAAAGTCTAAAGTACAGTTTACCTCACTTTTTTTGTTTTAGTGACAAATATCATTAGTAGATGGCGCTTTTCTGCCCGAAATTGATAGATACCTAAAATTCATGTATAAAGTAAATTACATTTCCATAAAATGTTACCCATCAACATGTTTAGCTGCTGAAATGCTAAAAAACAGTTTCGTTTTTTGACACCGCAATAATATTTGAAGTATTATTACAGCTTGAGAGTATGTGTGATAAAGTGCCTAGATATCTTCTTGTAAAGGCCATTTAGTGGACGAGGGAATTTTGACATTTTATGTGCCATCATGATGTCCTGAAGTATAACATTTGTGAGTGGAGGAGACCTATTCTGTCGTTGCTTTAAGTTTCGAAAAATGCATATCTGTCCAAAGAAATCTGGTTGTCACGTTTTATTTTTCAATCATATGTTAATTATGTAACTGGAGTTATGTAGTTGCTATGTATAGTGCGGAAATAGACACAATCAAAGGATTTTGAGCACATCTCGCCCCCAGGCTAATAAGGCCTCTTGTAAAATTCGAGCCACGTGTTTACTTGAAGTGCAGTTTCCGATTAGCTTTTTTGGTAGTCATCGGCTGTCTATTTTTACGAATTTGGTAAGAGGTTCAGCTATCTACTTCGAATAAAGAGCCATGAGAATCTGCCGTATTCTATTAAGAGTGATATTATTTTCTAATGCGAACGTCTAAGGTTCCTTCATAACGAATTATGAGAATATTTTGGAGCAGTGAATGAATGAAAATTTAAAAAGTTTTCGGGAAGGATTTCCCGTCTCTTAGTCTTTCTTAAATTGAGAGTTTTTTGATTGTCTGCATTAAACATACCCGCTTCACTGCTAATTCCCTGCTTATTGTTATAAATAAATTTTGTTTATTTTTAAATCTGTGCTATAGCTTTCTTTCAAATTCCCTGCAACAACAGGCATGTCAAAAAGGCATCCGAACGGTTTATGATTCAAGGCACTTGGACATTGTTCCCGCAATTAATTTTACTGGTGTCATAAATGGCGCTCGAACTGACTTTTAATTCAGGTTGTATGATAATCTTTCGACAAATCATTATATTTGGTGTAACAAATGACGACCGAATATTTATCGAAGATAAGTCGATAGTCGTTGTGCCCAGAGATTATTTCAGCGGTGGAGATGATGTAAATAATTTTTTTACATCTAAATGATTATATCCTGTATAACGAAAATCCTAACACAAAATCATATTTGATACTGAAGTCGCTCGTGTAAGTGCATTATTTCCCATGGCTTGAAAACAACAGTGAACTTTCTGTAAATGATCAAAATAAAAGATATGACAGGTAAAAGAGATAACAATTATTGAATTACAAGAGGTATTTCCACCAGTACGTGACAAAAGTAGTTTACATAGGGAATTTTAATGTAATAAACAGAATCCGTTTTTAAAAGCTTCTAAATTTTTCTGGCCTAAATTGGAACTTAAAAACAAATTGGGACTAGCCTTTACTTTTAAGGAACTTAATGATATTTGTTACCGTTATTTCATGTGGCACTACAGGAATATAATGAAGATCGTACAACTCAAAATTCTGCTGAATTTTATGAATTGTTGTTGACTACGAACATACACATGGCTCTGATCGTCATGAAGTACCGATTAGGCCAGAGCAAAGAGGGCATCGCAATAATAATTTAATTATTTTCGTTCACCTGTGTTTGGAAATGAGGGTAAAGAAAATTATTTTACAAAGAAAGAATAGAAAGTTCAAAAGTATCATTTGAAATGGTTATAGGAATGGTGCGAGTCATCTTTAAAATTGTCATAATAAGGATGAGAATTACAGAGGTAATGATGGTAATTTTAATGGTGAAAGAGGAAGTTTTGGAAATGATCGTAGGGGCGAGGATAAAAATATACAGCCATTTTCTAATTCATGCAGTAGAAATAAAGGTGGAGGTCAAGATAGGAATTCTCTCCCGTCTCGTTTAAGAGAGATGAGTATAGTAGAATTTAAGGTGAATACATCTCACGTAAGGAGGCAATTTGGTAGAAATTCTACCCAGTTAAACTTGTAAGTGGCTGTAGTTTAGAACGTATACAGTCAGAAAATAAACAGCAAATGCCTTGAGTAATTTTAAATGCTGTTACTGTAAATCTAGTTAAACTTCGTGAGTTGCTAATAATATTGGAGGTTTTATGGTGAATGTTTATTTGATACGTTGGCTGAGCGTTGTTTTAATTATTATTCAGTTTATAATAAGTATTTTAGGTATAAACAAATTACAATATTAAAAAAATGGTTCGGTCTGCTCAATATTCAGTATGTGTGAATAAAGGGGTAATATATTTATACGTTGAAATTCATTCTGTTAAATTTGTATGACAATTTTAGGTGAATGAGGGGTTAAGTGAACAGTGTATGGTTCGTGTATATTATATGAAGGATAGAGGTATACGTGAGAATTTCTTTTTAAAAACTTCGATTGTTTATCGGAATGAGAATATTTGTAAAGTCGAGTATCATCCATTTCTGTTGACTTAGAGGAGACTTGTCATAGTGAGGAGGAGAAATCGAAGTTTAAAGAGTTTATGGAAGAGTTTTGTTTTCAGATAAGCCGGTGATCCCTCATGCCGCTTGGCTTGAAATTCCTACGGGTGATGTTGCGACTGTGGCTAGTTGACATTTTACGTACGACAAGTTAATAATGAAGGCAGAGTATCATTGATTATCAAAACAACAAGATGATATAATAATATATGTTTCTCCCTTTGCGTCATCAGTGGTGTTGTGTCGAAATAAAAAAAATGGAAAAAACTCTGGATGATCTTGAGGCATGGAGAATTTCAATTGATTACTGTAAAATTAAATGCTGTTACCGAGTATTACTAATATTCGATACATGTAAAATAAATTTTGGCACATATAACAAACACTATTTTATGTCCATCTTCGATTTACTTTGGGGTATTTTCAATTTTTAATGGAGCAGAGAATATAACCAGAAAATTTAATTACTAAAAACTTCTGTTTCACCAAGACACAGATGAGTTTTGGTTTATCTGAGGCATCATCCATGATTCAAAAGGCCATGTATAAAATACTGAAATGTCTGTTATGTAAAGGAATGTTAGTCTATATTGACGATATTATCGTCATTGCGACTACTTTGAACAATATTTAAAGTTGCTAAGAGAACTCTTTGCCCTATTACGTAACGATGATTTAATAGTAAAAATGGAGAATTTTAAGTTTCTACTGTGAGGTGTCAAAATTATTCCGGACGGAATCAAAGCTGAAGCGAAGAAAACCTAGTCGGCCAACCGACGAAAAATTGAAAGCAAGTTGTTTCATCCATATGCTTGATGGTTGCAGGGTTTTTAAAATGCATTCCTCATTATTTTCAGTTGTGTGAACCTTTGATGGATTTGAAGAGGAAAAGAGTAAAGTTTGTGTGGTCACCGGGAGCTCAGGAACCTTAAATATTTAAAGGAAGCCTTAATGTATCCCCAGTCTTGTCCCGTCCAAATTATTCTTTGCAATCTAAAGTTTACTGTGATGCTAGTTCTGTTCGGTTTGTGGACTATTTGACTGGGAAGTTACATGTATAGTCTATGCATCTAGGTATTTGTATTCGGCTGAACGGAATTATCTGTTACGCAAAGAGAGTGTCTTGCAGTTATTTACACGTTGAATAAGTTTCTTTGTTACTTTAATGCAATACCGATAAAGGTGGTTACCGATAATCCATTTTGATTAATTTAAAGAACGGTAAAGTTTTGCAGTCCAGAATGGTACGTTCAAGTTTAATGTTACCAGAATATAATATTTAAATTGAACATAGGACAGGAAAAGAGAATGTCTTTCTGATGTTATGTCTCGTAACCCACACGAATGTAGGGAAGGGGTTAAGGCGGTAAGTATTTGTGTTTTATCGTCTTTGGTTTTGAGATCTAGTGTGCAGTTGATTCAGTAGCGGAAGGGAGATTTTGGTGGATAGTATTGTTATTTTGATTATCCAGATGGGATTGCTAGTTTAAATGCAGACATTTTTTTGAAATGGTCGTTTAAATTTTTTGATGGTCTTATTTTACATCCAAAAACAGGTAATTAACGAGGACGATTTTTTTTTTCCGGTAGTCTTCGTAAGGCCATTCTTAAAGAATTCCATGATAAGCTATCAGGACATTTACTTAGAATTGATATAAATGGGTCGCAATTTCAAAGTTCTTTCAGAATGTTAGAAGTGGTGAATAATAATTTACTTCTAGGGTAAGAGGACAATGGTTAACTTGGATCACGTCAGAGGTTATATTTAGGAATAATAATGGAACCTCTCAAATGTCGAGTGAAGAACACATATATCTCCGATTACTAAAACCTTCTAGTGAATCTTCTTTTTCGTCTCAGCATCTGCCTAATGACAATTTTCGCCCTCCAAGAAATTTTGGTTAGAGTACTAAAGCTCAATAATCATCTTCAAATAATTCAATTTCAAACAGAAATAGCTATTAAACTGTACAGTTTTGTGCAAGACTTGGGAAACGTTTAATGCGATTAATCGTCATACGGGAATGTCTAATAAATGTTTTTCCTCACTCCATAATAAACTGGCGAGCAACAGACATCCACATAATAAAAGGAAAATAACTAACATTACCTCAACCGTACTGCTTAAAACTGTATAAAAATATTTTCGCGATTATGCATGAATTTAATCTAAACTAAATGTTTCTCAACAATTCTGAAATTTATTTCCCAGCAAATCAATCCAGACGTGTCGTAATTAGGAAACGATCATTGTCATCGTTCATTAAGTCAGACTCACCCCGAAAGAGGGCAATACTTAGATAAGCTCATACATGGCCGAACGCACACATATAGAGCGTCAACTCTAATAAAGAGAAAAATGATAGCCCCCCCCCCCTTACAGTTCTGATGATGAGAACTGCTTTGTCCAAGTCTTCTAGGACAAGAAACTTAATCCATCAGCTAGAATGAAATCAGCCACTTCCCAGGCTTTTAAATAACTAGGTGAACACATTCCATTATTGTATTCAAGTATTTTTTCAGGAATATGAAGGAAGAACGAGAAGTGGACTGTTATCCTTTGAAAACTTATTTGAACTGTTAGGCGGTTTTACTGAATGTGCTTATTAAATAAATAAAAATAATTTGAAAATTTTAGAAATGATATTATTTTACATCAGTTTTGTCTATTTTGCTTTATGTTTTCTGGAAAAATGTTTGATTTAGTATAGAGATGTTAAAATGTATTTGAAAACTATTATATATATATTTGAAATGTATTGTTTAAATTTATATTTAACTTCTTGTTTGAAGATATTAATTTATGTAAGGCAAGCAAGCAGGTCAGATTTGAATTTTCAACTTTCGTTTTGGGATTTTGGACACGCGTCGTAGTGTAGGTACATGTAGGCGAGTGGGAATTGTCTTTGCCACGCGAGTCTTTTCTACTGTTTTACTAACATTAACAAGTGAAATTCTGCTTTTCGGAGTTCGTTGCGGTTTTTCGAAAGTTCGAGTTTTAGGAAGGTTTCGCATTATCCAGGAAAGTGTGTTATAACTGACTATCAGCGTGTTTTTGTAAGATATGTGTGTAAGGAAATGCATTTATATGTTAAAAAAAGTTTTTCCTGGGGCAGTGACCTTTTTATATACTACTATCATTATGTTTTAATAGCTCAGTTTTAATACACAAGAATAGTTATTAAATGTTGGATGTCAATTATAGAGTTGAAATTTTAACTTTTACATGTTGATTTACGCAGAAAAAGTTGCTGTATGCAGCGGTATCTGTGCATATTTTTTTAATGCGTCCTTGACAATTTTCATACATAAGACATTTAAAACAATCTTCATGTGCACTTTATGCTGTGCATCTGTGCATATTTCTCAATGCACCCTTGTCAATTTTCAAAAAAAAAACTTCTAAAACTATTCTAATGTAGAATGTATGCAGCGGCATCTATGCATATTTTTTAGTGCACCCTTGATAAATTTCATACATAAGACGAATAAGAATATTTTGATGTGAAATATAGGAAGTCGTATATGTGCATACAATTTAGTGCATACACACGATTTCCACAACTAATCTAATGTGCAATGTGTGTAGGACACATATGTGCATATTTTAGTGCATCTCTTACAATTTTCATATACATTTTTTTTATTCTTCTGATCCGCAATGTATGCAGTGCACCTGTGCATATATTTACTGATCCCTATACAATTTCCATACGCAAGACTTCTAAAACTATTTTGATGTGAAGTGAATTTAGAGGCATTTGAGTACATTTTTTAGTACTTCCTTCACAATTTTCATAGACAAGACTTCAAAAACTATTTGGTGTGCAGTGTATGTAGTGCATCTGTGCATATTTTTCATTTCATATTTGACAATTTTCATACACAAGACTTCTAAAACTATACTGATGTGCAATAAATATTGTGCATCTTTGTATATGTTTTAGTGCATCCTTTGCAATTTTCATACACCACACTTCTACAACTATACTGGTGTGCAATGTATGCAGTGATTCTGTGCATGTTTTTCAGTTAATATTTGACAATTTTCATACACAAAACTTCTCAACATATTCTCATGTGCAATGTATGCAGGGGATCTTTGCATATTTTTCAGTGCACTTATTTATTTTTTAGCTTTTAGTTAATATGTCTCTAACGAAGTCAAATATATGCAATTTTGATGGATTTTTTTATTATTATTATTTGGTTGTTATAATAGCGTAAACTTTAGTGTAACAGGCACTGGAGCATTAATTCGAAGACAATTTTCTTACAGCAAAAATTTAAAACTCTCCTAATACCGAATATTCATGAAAACAATTGTAAATTCTCACATTCTACAAGAGATCGCACACAGAAAACATAGGCAACATTGACGTGTGGTGAGTTGAAAGAACACGAAGTTGTTTGGAAAATTATAAAAAAGATCAGGTACAAAATGTACGTACAGCAGAGGCATGGCGGTGTATGTTTTAGATGTATGGCGTACAATAGAGGCATACATTATGGTGCGTATTGGGGTTAGGACGGTTAACGATGAGGATGAAATGTGATTTTATTACGGAGTAATATAAATTTAATTTTAATAAACTTAGTAAAGTGACTTTTATAAAATAATACAGCTTAAGATTTCAAGCATAATAAAATGAAACGCATATTGTTTTCCTTTCAGTTTTAGAAAATCCTACACAAAATCATACGTATAAACTAAACAAATTTGTACATTTTAAAGAAAGAAAATGAAGAAAATTCTCAGTTTTCTGTCTGAACTTTTTTCACATTTGAAGGGGCTCTGATAAAAATTAATGTTAAAGCGACTGTCACAGCCTACGTATAAATGCCAATAATTATGTTTTGAAAATTTACGATAACTGAATCATTATTAATAACAATAATTGGTTTATGTTTAATCGTAAAAAAATTGCTTTCAAGTTCATCATCAAACGTTTCTACTTAATAAAATCTTCAAATATTAATATTTACTTTTTTGAAAAATAATGAATATATGCTTTCAAAAAAGTGATTACTGGCTTTACTTTTCGCTCCTGAGAATTATTTTCAAGCTCCCAAGAATCCGTGTAAATAATAGAGATCTTTGAATTTTTTTCTTGTCAATAGATATTTCTACTACCATGATAAATCTGCTATTTGAATTTTTGTAAGCGAAATTTTTTAAAAATAACCTTATGTCAAAATTTTCATAAATAATGAGCAGAAGTAGATATAAAAGTAATTTATTGAATATATCAAAGAAAAAAATTGAGGATAATGTTAAGTAAATACGTTTTCTCACGTATGAATTTTAATTAAAACTTGCATGAATAAGTAGGTGCATGATAGCGTAAGAGAATCTGATTATTGCGCATATACGTATGTTAGTTAATACAAAAACAAATTTCAATTTTTGTTAAAAGTAGTTACGATATAAATAAAATGTTTATAAATGGGAATTTATTGGAAATAAATTTTAAATTTTAAGACATGTCAATATCATTTTACTTTAAATAAACACAATAAATACTCAAATCAAAGGAGAATGTTCTTCTATTTAGCCGACTTCTACCAAAGGCGGTTATACGGTTCGATTTCATATATAGGGGAGATGGGGGATGAATGGGACTTTTTCACAAAAATATTTATTTTATATATTTTATTTAAGTTATTATAAATATTATATATCACATTTCATAGATTAAATGTCTAACTACATCTGATGCACAATATTTATTCAAGATTATTATTATACAGAAATTTGTGAAATTAAAAAAAGTTTCTGTATGTCCCAATCATCCCCACAGCAGGGATGAATGGGACACAAATATTTTCCTCCCTTTATTCAAAATTTTAAGGACTAAATGCTGACAAAAATGCCTCCTTGGCAAAAGTTGAGAGATTGTAAATTGTAATATGATCTGCAGGATTATTTCTTAGCGAATCATCTTGGACTCATCTCAGCTTTGCCTTAAAAGGCCCATAAACGGAAGCATTCAGTGGCGGAAGAGTTTGGCTACAATGAGGATGAAATATTAAAAGAATTATTACCATAAATCATTAATTTATCAAATTATATAATATTATTTAGCTAATAAATATATTTTTCACCATCCTCTAGGAATGAATGAGACAATCCCATTCATCCCATTTGAAATGTCCCAATCATCCCCATGATGCATATATTCAATTGTTAGACATTTTGTCTCAAAAATTATTTTGTCGCAATGGTTAATGTTCATTCATTTTAATTACCAATATTCAGCCTTGAAATAAAAAACTACAACATATCTTAATTGTTTATATTACATAAGATATTTAAGTAACTTCAAATGTAAAAAAAATTACTTTTAAGCAGAGTTTTCAGGAAATGCAAATTTGAAGGAAACTGAAAACAGCCATGTGGTCTTGCTTTTGGTTCTGAAGCACACTATAGTAGTGAAATCTATGAGGATAGGAAGCAACTAAAAAAAAAAGTTTATTGCTTCAAATATTGAGAACGTACCATCCATCCCTTGTCCCATTCATCCCCCATCTCCACTATTTATGTATGTATGCCCAGGCATACCATTTTAATCAATTTTCATAATTCAGTTTTTGTTTTAAAGACTTTGTTCTGATGGCCGTCTCGTTTCAATTTTCTTGGGTTCCAAACATGGTATATTTGACTGTTATTATTATTTTTTTTGTCTTTTGTTTTTACCTTACAGGGTCGTAAATATGGCCATTAATCACGAATTCTGAATACAGTGTTAAGGTGTGCACTAAAGATGAGATCGGACTCTTTTTTTTTTTCGGAGACCGTGTCCAACGATTTGAAATACGAGCCCGCCCGGAATTGTTAAACTATAATTTTAACTATAGATTTTATTATTTTAATGTAATAAAATAAAATTAGAATGCCAAAATAAGAGCTCATATAAATTGTAAATATATAAATAACTTCAAACCAAATGTGAAAAATGCTGTGTATCGATACATACGAAATTCACCCATATTTGCTAAAACTTCTAACGTATAATCTTATACATTATGAGCTTAGCGTGGATTATTCAGTTTACTATGTATTATATTTAGCGGATATTTAGTGTGCGCATAAGTTTAGTGTGTACGTAGTTTAATATATATTCTAACCATACTTAAACTGAAACCCCATTTATAGCGAATAGATTTTATCCATAAAAATTATCATATTTAGTTTAATGATAACTATATTTTTTCACTCATAGTAATTAGCTTTCAGAAAGAAAAGACTCCTCTAAAGCTAAAATTTATTAAATAACCAAGAAATGAAATTTTGTAAAGTATCAGAATCATTCATTATGTTCAGTAATTGGATGAAGAATAACAGCCAAAGTAAGTCTAGTTAAATAAAATGATTTCTCTTTCTTGTGGTTTCTTTTTGAATTATTAAACTAATATTAACCTGTGAAAGGGTCTTTTTAATACTTCAGGAATAAAATGAATTACTTATTCATAAATTTCAAAGTAGTTTTATCATTCTGAAATGTTCTTCTTAAGGAAATTAGGAAATTAAATAGATGATTGTAATAACATTTTGGGAATTTGAGAAGCACATTTGGCGATTTCATAGCTTGTTTCTGATTCTTGATTTTTAAGAAAAAATATTATTGCATAAAAAATGTGACATTGTTATTATTTTAATGCATATTAAGTTAGCAAACAATTATTTTCTAGTTAAAATAATAAGGAATTTCACATATATATATTTATTTGGAATTCAACACTTTAAACACTTTTATGTCAATCGGAACAAATACCCGAAAACATCTATTGACTTCGAAACTCTTATTATTGTTAAATTTGTGCTACCTTCTATCTATTCAAAAAGAAATAATTGGATTCTTGAAAAATATCGACATCCGGTTTTCGACGGATTTATATGTTTTAGAACAGTGGTCACCAAATGGCGGACCACGGTCCGGATCCGGGCCGCTGGTAAGTTTTGTACGGACCGCGGGGAAATTGTGAATAATAGAAAATAATATAATGTTTCTGCGTACAACGAGTAATATACAGGCGGTAATTACGGACGCCGCCCGATATGAGGCGGGCTTAGTCCAAGCCCGAGCCCAACACGGGAAACATATGGAGCCATATAATGATGTACATATTGTAAACGAGTGCATGCTGGATGCTGGAAATGGTGTTATTTGACAACAGAAAGGATATCGTTGACACTATTCGACATATTCCATAAACTGTTTTTTCAAGCACAAAGAATACATAAGTTTTGTCAGAAAAAAACTATACAACTTTGAAACCAACATTAGCTACTACAAATTGCTATGCATTGGCTTTGGACGAATCTTGCGATATTACAGATACAGCACAGCTAATTATTTTTGTGCGCTAACTGGACAGAACTCGCGAACAATTTTTTGAAGAACTACTGACTATTTTGAATATATTGCGAACTACTACAGGAGAGGATAGTACAAGGTGTTACAGATAATTTCAACCAAGCTGGATTAGACATGAAATACGGTATGTCGGTAACAACAGACGGGGCACCGCCATTGCTTGAGTGTAGGGAAAGACTTGGTTCAGCGACTCAGCAGTGATAAAAAATGCAATGAAAATTTGATATGCTACCACTCCATCATTCATCAAATTTTGTTGTGTTGAAGTCTGAATCCCAGTCTCCAGAATAAAATGCAAACGGTGGTACAAATAATAATCTTCATACGGTTAAAATAATTTATTTTGCACCGTCAATTTAAAACACGTCTTGAAGAGACTGATGCTCAGTTTGACGACTTCTCAAGAATCTGAGATGGCTAAGGAAAGGCTTGATGCTTGAAAGATTCTTTGCAGTACTGGAGGACATCAAAGAGTTTCTTTCAAGTAATGATCAACAAAGTAGCAAGTGACTGTTCCTTTTTCCTTAATGACTTTGATGAAAATGTAGCGAACATCGCATTTTTTGATTTATTATTCGGCTTCTGAATCTCTTAAACCTCAAACTACAAGGCAAAGGTAAACTTGCGTGTCAACTTCTTTCAGAAATAAAAAGTTTTTAAAAAAAGATTGACCTGTTCTCCGATGATATTAGAGGAAAACGTTTACACTTTCCACACCTTAAGTCAGTTTTTGACAGTAATGAGGGTACTGCCGTCAACCATTTCAAACATTTTTTGAAAAAAATTAAATTTGAATTTTAGGAAAGATTTTCTGACTTTGAAAAAATGGAGAATTTTGTGCAGCTGGTTTTTACTTAAGCCTAATGACGTATGGACGAGTGAAGCAGCGGATGTTCTCAAGAGCAACAAAGCTGCCCTACAGTTGGAAATAATTGAGTTCCAAGAAGATGTTTTAAAGATCACTTTTGATAAAGTTACAAAAACTCTTGGGAGTGACGAATTTTGAATTAAAAATGTGTGTAAAAAAAGTATCCAGAAGTATGGCACACTTTTATGGCTTTAGCCATAAAATTGTGTACCATGTTTGGCTCAACTTATGTGTATGAAGCAACAGTCTTAAAAATCATCATTAAGAAAATGTACAGATCTTGACTCACGGATGACCACTTTAACAGTTTGATGAGAATCAGTTGCACCAACTTGACCCCAAATTTCAGGCAAGTTAGGAAAAATAAAACGTACCATTTTCTCCATTGAACATCAATCTCAATGAACTTTGGTAAACAATCTTTTTGAATTTATTTGTACTTTGAATTGATCGTCTTGAATTCTGAAAATCATAATAAAAAATTATTGATTTGGTATTAGTGCACTTCATTTCACTGGTATGTATTATGTTACGTACCTAAGAAAACAAAAATTTCAAATAAAAATTTTGCTAATCAAAGTAGGTGGCGTAGATTAGTAAGAGTTTGGTGGCGTAATAAATATAGGGGGGGAGAGTAGGGGAGACTTCAGTATTCCGGACCGTGAAAGTTTACTATGTTTTGAAACGGACCCACGGGAAAAATAATTGGTGACTACTGTTTTAGAAGGTCTTGAACACGGCTTGACTGTTTTTAAAAAAATGTGTGTCATTGAGTATGTGTGTCTGTCTGCGTCTGTGACACAAACTTTGTGGGTGATCCAACTCACAAACTACTGTGTAAATTAGACTGAGATTTCATATGAAGCTTTATCCTTATGGTGCTGATTAGGTTTTGTGCAAAATCCCCCAAGAAGGGATGATTAGAACGAATTGTGTGATGCTTATATCTCCAGTTTATGTGCTCATATTCAACTAAACGTCAGATTTTGAATCCTCGTGATAGGAATAGATTGTCGTTCAATTTTGATTGTGATCATCTAAAAGGTTGTGCCGAAATTTGATTTGTTCGAAATATGCGAAGCTTATATCACCAGTTTAAATGCACTTAGCATGTTTTCATTCTCCAAGATTTCGCAACATATATATATATATATAATTTATAAAACATATATTACATACATACAATTATTTACATAAATTTTATTTATAAAGCAGAAAGTTTTGTGACGGCCACGAGATATTAGTTAATGTATTTCAGCGCATTATAGTATAATTTTTTGGAATTTTATATTTGTATATTTATTATAGTATTTATATAGTATTTATACAGTATATTTATATAATATATTTATTATAGTATATTTATATAATATATTTATTATAGTATATTTATATAATATATTTATTATAGTATAATTTTATAATGCATTATAGTATATCACAAAATTTAACTCACAAAAATTATCAAGTCGAGCATTATGTTATTTTTTTAGAAGTTCATAATAGCTCATATTAATTAGCTTTGACAGAGTAAGATCTTTCATAAAAGCATAATTAATTAATTAAAAAAGAAGTGTTCTTTAAATGGATTCCAATCTTTCATTTTCTTTGAAATTGAATGAAGCATAAAATATCAAATTAGCTTAAAAAAAATAATTATTCTCATAATTGCAATTGAAGAATTCAAATATCATTAACGTATGGAAAACATTTTTGCATTTCATTTTTCAAGGAAAAAAATTAATTTTTAGACATAAAGTTCAAAGCATTTTTAGCAATAAAAAAAGCCTATGTTAATAAAATCCATGATTTTAATAAAATAAATTTGAAATTATACTTTTAAATTAATTTTTGTTCTTTTTTTTCTCTTTTGTTGATGAAAGATATAGTGTAATGTATAGACAACCTTTCATTATTGTTTCTTTAATATCGTTTTTATGTAAACAAATTACATTTCTAAAATGCGCATTTTTTTCTTTCAATTTTAAATACTTTGGATATGCGCAATGAACATATATTCTGTAAAGTAATTTAAAACTCATGAAAAATCTATGTGTAAGGGTGAAAACAAAATTCCTAACTCGGGTTGTGTTACATTATCTTAATCCGCATCATTTTTAAAAACGGGTGAAAATATATATACTTTTCTATTTGATGTTAGCATAAGAAAATGTACAGTTCTGATTAAAAAAAAAAAAAAAAAAAAAAAAAAAGTGACAACACTTACTAATTCTGCCAAAAATCAGTCTATAAAAATGTCACTGGTACTTATTGATTATATTCGTAAAGTCTTCTAATTAATGTCATACTTACGATTTACTTGGAGGGTCGTCTACATGCAGAAATTGTACGGAACTTTAAAATTTTAAATACTAACACCTAAGTTTCACATCGTATTTATATTATTCGGTAAATTTTACCATCGGATATTAAACGGAAAATCATTCATGGAAGTAGTTCAAGAATTATGCAGGTTTAAAATTTTAATTAAATTTTTTATCATAGATAAAATACTTATTAAAATTACTAAAAGGTGCATAACATTTATTTAAAAGCATATGTAAAAATATTTTATGCATATTTCAATCTTAAGGCTGCTCTTCAGTAAACTTCCCGATTCCCCTTGCTAATGTTTTTCCTATGGGCGTAGGATGCATTCGTATTTTTAAAATATCTCCTCAGAAAATTAATATTTTTAACTTCTGTTTTCTTTGTACTGTTCTAAAAGAATGTCTCTTTTTTTCTTAGTTATCAAAATATTTCTAAATAATGTGCTTAATTTATATTTTTATGCGTTAAAATCTTAGCGGAACTGAATAAGATTTTAACGTTCCATATAAAATTAAGTATATATTTTAGAAAAAAATTCACAACTAAGAAAAAAAGAGACATCCTTGAAGACTTTTCTTTACTGTGCTGTTTTATATCAGTTTTAAAGAAAGACCAGTCTATTAATCTATAGGAGTGTATATTAATCCTTATATTTAGATGCTGATGTCCTTGATACTTTCAAAATATTGAACCATATCTCAGGTATGTTGAAAGATAAACCATCACTACATGCACTTTTCCCTTAACTTAAATTTTCTAATGATTCTCTCATTTAAAGTATAATAGTTCGTTGTAGGTATTACAATTTTTGCGTTTTCGAAATCGCTTTTTATATTCTGCTGTTGTTCTAATCAGATTGAAGTAGGGCGATCGGTTGAATTTGATATATGTAATGCATTCTTTCAATTAGATTATTAGATTAATAAGGCAATTAGATATATTTTCCACATAAATAATCCTTTATATCAACGATGATCAATTATAAACGATAATCCTTTTTTTATCGTTACAGAACAGTTTGCAATGCGGATAGCTTGTTAAATCTTTCAGAGGCAAAGTAAAAATATTCGTAAAATGTTGAAATTCTGAAATGATTAAACACATAAAATATTATAATATACTAGCTGACCCGCCCGGCGTTACGCAAACTCGTCAAAAAAAAAAAAAAAAAAAAAAAAAAACCCGCGAAAAATCTCGTGAACTTACGAAAAAATAAAAATTTGAAACACAAAATCCGGATAAACTTTACTGAAAAAAAGAATAAAATTTACTATATTCGGCAAGCAGATATAAAACAGGACTCCTTTTATAAATGTGGAAAAATCTCAACAAATCGCGAAAAAATGCTAAAATTCCAAAAATTGTAGGCGACTAAATCTACCATAATGGATTAAAATATTAAAGAATGACTCCTTTTACAAATGTTGAAAAATGTACATGGAACGCAAAAAATTCAAAAACCGACGACGTACAAATTCCGAATAAACATTATTAAAATGAGGACAATGTTTACAATATTAGGCAAAAAGTAAAAAAAAAAAAATTACACATGACAAAATTTAGCAAGTGAGCTAATATTGTAACCGGAACGCTTTTTTCTGTCGCAAAGTGTGTAAAAACGCTAAAAATCGTATTGAAAATTACTAAAAATATAAAAGTCGCCGATGACATTAAGCTAAACGTTTAAAACCGAATGAATTCATTTTGCAAATTTAAAAAAATCGTCACGGAACGCACAGGAATGCTAAAAATCGCATTAAAAATCGTATTAAAAATTGAAAAAAAAAACTTATAAGAGCAAAGGATTTATTAGGCTAAAAGTTTGAAACCTTCTTATTTTGACGATTTCCAAAAAATCGCAGCAGAAACTGAAACAAGTGGGTAAGTGTGATCAAAGATCGCACAAAAGGTTTCGTTTAATATTCCTTTCAAAACGCTTTCAAAACGAATTTCATTTTCTATTCAAAATAACAATAATAATAATAATAATAATAATAAAAAGGTCATGTTTTTTATAAAGTGAAAATTTACCGGTCTATTTTTTTCGGGTTTTTTCGAAAATCTGAACCTGTCCGATAGCAGACAAAGCCCGATATTATACTCTGTCATAATAATATCTCTCATGTGGACTAAATGCGATATAAAAAATCAATTTCAAATTTAAACATGTTATATAGAAAACTTTAAAATGTTAAAATATGCCAATATTTCCGTAATCAGGTTTTTATCATTATTCAATACGTTCCTCAAACTCATATGACGTTATAATTACTTGCTGACGTCATATCTACTTGCTTTCTCTATTACCCATACTCTCTTTGTATTATTCTCAAATATTTGAAAAGTTTGTTAAACTCCCAATATAACGTCAGATAAATTTTCTTTTTAATTCTCTAATGACATCATATTAACCTGTGTTCTGTACTTATGCATAATCATACTCCTTTTATTATTGAGAAATTTTTGAAAATTTCAGCTTTATTTCCAATATGACGTCATATTAACCTTTTTTCAAATGGTGAAACTTTTTATTTCATTTTCATTTTTCAAGTGGAAATATTCCAATAGAAAATTAATTATTGAAGAAAGAATTTTATTGTGGATTTTTAATTTTTGGCAACTGCTATAACGAAAAATGTTTAAATTTAATAAAAAAAGGCTGTTAGATTTTTGTTTTTTTTTATTTCTCTATATTAAAATAATACGATGATTTCACAATGTATGATTTTCAGCTTCATAGTAAGTATACAGCTATAAGTACACAAAATTTCAACTCTGTAAGTTATATAGTTTCTGAGAACCGGATCTGTGGCGGACAAACAACGTAGCGGGACGAATAGGGTATCGTTCATCTCAAGAAACCCTAAAAACGGCAAAAATCGCATTAAAAATTGCTAAAGTATTTAAACTATCGTCGTGGAAAGAAAAAACTCGCTAAAACTCGCATTGAAAATCGCCTTAAAAATCAGATAAAATTACTACAGTGTGCTAAATATTTTAAACGGAATATCTTTTATGAAGGACAAGAAATCTCCCGCGAAAGAATTCTAAATAAACGTTAAAATTCGTATTAACAATTGAATTAAAACCACCAAAAATTCAAAACTCGCAGAGGAAAAAAAATACTATATCAGTTTAAAAGTTTGAAACCAAATTACCTTTATCAATATTCGGAAATCACCGCGAAACGCAATAATGTTAAAAACCTCATAAAATTCGCAAAAAATTCAAAAATTGCTGTACGAATTCACTTTATTGAAAAGATGATATAATTTACTATATTGCATTAGAAGAATGAAATTATATTCATTTTATAAATGTAAGAAAAATCTCTGCGAAATGGAAAAATGCTGAAAAATGCATAAAAATTTAAATCAAAAAATCGCAAATTGGGCCTCGAGGTGCATAACTATATACACACTACACACTACATACATACAGGAGTCGATTTAGAAAGAAGAAAGTTGCGTAGCAGTAACTGCTATACAAAGTCAGTTTTGAATAGCAGTTAGACACTTTTGCATAACAAGTAAATAATAGCAAACGCAACTTTTAAGTCTTGAAAATTTACAACAAAATTAAGATAAATTAAGAATTTTCTTTAATGCTGATATCTGTGGATTCATCCACCACTGCAGATATATAAATAGCAGATTTCAGTTTCAATTTGAATTCCTCCTTAAAGGTGTATGTATGATACATACTACATTCTTACTAAATTTTATATTTATGCGTGCAGTGGTGTCTTCAGAACACAGCTGATAGATATACAGACAAACTTATTTCTTTATCACTATAGATGGTCGCAATTGTTATTCGAATTGAGCGAAATTAACAATGGGGTTTAAAAACATTAAATGTGGGTAACAATAAGTAGTTGTCACAAAATACACTCTGTTATACGAAACCATTTTGTCTGAAATATGCCAACAGGCGTATGGAATAAAAATTTAGATTTTGTTAAAAGTTTAACAAATTATTTTTATTACAAAAAGAATTCTTTTGACGTTGTAATAATTTGTACTTACTAACTGTGATAATTTGTACTGTTGCTTTTAATAAATATTTCAATAATTTTGATTTATATAACGTAATTTTACGTTAAATAATATAGGGATGGAGTTGTAAAAATAAATATTACCTTAGTTTTTAATAATGCTTTAAAACTTGTGCATAAAGAATAAAATATTAATTTTAGAAGAAAAAATTCGATTTAGTCAGTCGCGTTCGCCTGCATTCCTCTAAACTGTTTTTCAACTACATCAACTGCATTAAAATTTTATTATTTTCTATCACTTCATGTACAGAGGGTCCATGTTTGATTGATTTAGCATGAAACAAGCCTTTAAAAAATTTCCGCTGTTCTAAACATCCTTAAATTAGCTAGAGTTTGGGTTTATCAGAAATCCTTTAACTTTTTTTTATCAATTCTACAAGAAATCTTTTAACATTTAAACAATTCATAAAAAAAATTGTAATTTTGGAGTTCAATTTCCACTATAACACTGACTGTGTAAGATGTTTTTTGACAAAAGAAAAAATAGTATAAATTTCTTTTCAACTATTTCTGCTACAGAAAGTTTCGAACATTATACAAGTCTTGTGGCGTAATCCACACTCCAATACGAAAATCGTTACATTATTACGAGTTTTGAAGTGTAAACGGACTTGTAAGACTGTTTGATTTCTTTTTCTTTTGCTATGAAAAATGACTCTTCGATATGTCTTAATGAAACAGCAATTCGATACTACAATTTGTTAACTTGTATGAAATTTTGAAATGTGAACTGACTTGTGTGACACTTGTATATTGTATAAAAATGTGCAGAAAAATAATTTATTTTAGTTCTGCAAAAATCAATGAAATCTATTTTTCAATTATACGTGTCGATATGTAAATGGTTACCAATATCACGATGGAAAACACTATTTTTCAAATATCATTTTATTGTGTAAATTTTTTATTTGCATTATATTCAATATTATTTTTTACTTACCGGTCTTCATAAAATATTCAGGTTATATTTAACCTCTCTCTACATAAAGATCAAGGGAAAAAAATGCAAAACTTTTGACGTTTCAACTTCTAAACAGACTGGAGGTAAATTGAGTAAACTTTAAATTATTTTATATGGTAGTTTGATCTTAACACGTTAACTGAAGGTCGGCGTATGTGTTTCTGAAGGAATGTGCCATAAGACGCCCATCTCGATGTAATCATTTGGCGTGCGCGTCGTGAGGAATTTTACCAAAATTCTTACAATAAATTTTTAATAGTTGTGTTCATTTTTATTTAATGGCAGGCATTCAGTCAATTTATAAACAGAAAATTTCTTTTCGAAATACCACGTACATTTCGGGTGCTGAATAAAATTCCTGCTAATCCAGACAATGTCCTGATATCCAGGTTTTCGAGGAGTCAATGCATCGAAGGCAGTTAACGTGTTAAAAAAGCGCAGTGCCTTTTACAAGTGAACTAAGTAACAAGTGGAACTAAGTAAAGAACGCTTACTAAATACATTTGCCAAACAATAATTTCGTACAAAAATAATTTTCAGACACCGTGTACTTGTTACTTATTTTTTAAATGTTGAATCCGTTTCTAGATACTCTTTATCTGGAAATAGATATTGGGTCATACATGAACCAAACCCTTCGTTTACGGCTATTTTGAAAAAAAAAACATTTCTTGACATCTGACATACTTTGTGTACTAACTTCTAGAGCAATGGCATACATATTTTCATATATTAAAAAAATCTTACCGAAATGTGTCAATCTGCATACGTAAAATCCCCACATGAAAACGGATTGGCTATATATCAACATTAATTTTATTGAATGGAAGAATTGAGATATGTGAAATTAGCAGTAATGTGGGGACGCTCGCGTTTCGCTTTAGAAGAAACTACTCAGAGTGTGAAGGTCATCAATGAAACACGTTCAGAAAAAGTATGCACACATTTAATAACTTAAAACAAAAAATGTGACAAAAATTAGATTTAATTGATTTATTTTTCTTTAATTTCTGTTTAAGAATGGTGATCCGTGTTCTAGTTATTTGTGTAGAATGTTACACTGGAAGAAGAAAAAAATTTAAATAATTTTTCACAGTTCAGGAATTCTCTTATTTTTAAAATTTAAAGTATAGTTGTTTATATAACAGTCTTATGCTGTGATCAGTGTAAATAAGAAAAGACAATTTTTGAAACTAATGACTTTAAAAAAAAATAAATAAAGGTAAACGTCTGTCTCAATTCTTAACAAAAAACACTTGATAACATTTTATCCCAATGTTTATACATAAACTCAAGAAGTTGTATTGAAATCTTAAAATTTAATAGTAATACAGAATATTTCTTCAAAATATATTTAAGATCTACATAAGTTTTTTTTTATATTTCCTACTTTTATACGAACACATTTTAAAAATAAATTTTTATATCCATAAGCCGAAATGAAATTTATTTTTAGAACTGTTTCCTTCTAAAGGAAAAATCGTTACAAAAAGTATATCTTAAACGTTTGAACTCATGAATATATGCATGCGACCTTAACAACATAGAAAGTTCCGGAAATTATTTTTTAAAGAAATGCTTTCAATGAGCTTTTAAAACTAATTTATCACAATTTCAAAAATAGATAGTTCATGAAAATAAATATAAACATGTTCCAGGTTTATTTATAGAAGGAAATATCAATAAAAGAATAATAAATATAAAAATAATTTTAAATATAAAAATAGTTTTCAAAAACATCCTTTTATAAGAATTCAATGTTTATCCTAAAAATCAGGCCTAATTTTATGATTGCAATTTATGTATAGTTACAAAAAAATTCCGCTACCATACATTTATAGAAAGCATGGTTTAGTGAATTTATTAAAGAAAAATATACTTTTTTTTGTTCAGTTTATTTTTTAAGATATGACAACAGGAATGAACAAAAGGCAGTATTTAAATTATCTACTCGGGATTTCTATATTGTTTTCCGAACTTATAATCATAATTTATTTAATATTAAACTTTTAAATGATAAAATAATTTCTTTTAATTCCACCCTTTAATTGTTATTTTTATTTTCTACTTTTCAGTGTTTAAAATATTTCATTGTTGCAGTTTCACAGCCATTCGACATGTCTGAGAGAGTGGCCTGGCTTGTAGGATGTGCAGAGGGGTGGGCGGGATTTATCCAGGGGTCCCTAAACAGTCAATGAGCGGTCAAGCAAAAGACAAGCTCAGTTCATCCGTGCTAGAAATGCGTTCTTTAATGTTCTCGCAAGATGGTGCCTTTACACTCTCCACCACCAGTAAGAAAGCCGCCTCGTAGTCGTGGATCAAGCAGAATGCAATCGTCAGTGATGCTGTCGTGTTACTCTCTTTTGCATGCTGGGGATGATTTTTCATGCTGCACTCTGTTTGTCCTGATAGGAGATGATTGTAAGTTTACATGTTCTCGATTATTCCGAGGTCACCAGTTTAGGATGTACAGATAGATGGGTAGTATCAAACCAGGGACACCTGAACAGTTGTCAAGTACTCTAGCGTCGAGGAAAATGCTAGTTGAGCTGGTCTATGTAAGAAATTCTAGATTTTTATACTAAAGTCTCATAATTAACTACACTGATTCTGTAACTCGTAAACAGTCGTAACCATAAGGGATATTTGACAATTTACCACCTGAGGTGAGGCTAACGGATATTGCCTTACAATTAATTTATTATTTTATAATTAGTTTTTAAAAATATTAAAATATTCTAAATTCACTGAACACACATCTGCGTACATATATGTTATAATTCTAGCATATCAGAAAGTGAAATATTTATTAAAAAATTCCATCTTTATGTACAAAAACCAAGTTAAGTTAAATAAAAGTGTGTAAAAAAGAACATCAATGACAAAATAAATGTTTCTATTTTTTATTAAACAGAAAGTCATGCTTTCGTTTCTGTTAAGAATACTAAATAAACAAAATATTTCACTATCAATATGTGTTTTTAACTAGTATTTATCTGACATAAGTAAATATATGACATAAGAATAGCATAAATGATATATGACATAAGAATAGCATACGGAATAATAATAATGATAAAAACGCTCTATATGTAACCTTTTTTTGAAGGACAGTTTTTTACCATTTATGAAAAGAACTTTTAAAAGTAATATAGGGCGGAAAATTGAAATACAGTTGGGAGATTGTATTTCCAGAAATTAGCCAAAAATGACTGATAATCAGGTGATTTTTCTGAAGGTCAGCCCGGATTCAACATTTTGCGCTTTTTTGGCCAGTTAAAATTTCGCCTAATAGTCGTAACGTTAAAGTAAAAATGGACACCCCCCAAGTTGGTAATTAATCGATTTTTTTTTCGATTCCTTATAGTGCAAACGAACTTCACACCAAATTTGAAGTATGTAGGTGCAGTAGATATATGAGATCTTTTTGATGAGTGAGTGCGTCAGTGATAAAATTATCGATTATCAGACATTTTCAAATATCATTATCTGGAAAACTAATTATGCGTTATTTATAAACTTTTGGTTTCTGGATAATTAAGGGGGCATTACTACACATCTAAAATTACAAGTATGTAGGTCAAATAAATTTTCAGTAGCAGAGAGTCGAAATTGGGCGAAAACAGTTCGAAATGGTTCGTGTAATATAACACACTAGTATGTCAGACGAACTTGGCTGACACACTGCCATGTGTCAAGATACAGCTGGAAAACGCAAATTTTTTGCACTAAAGCTAAATTTGTCATTGATGCTTTTTACAAAAATATGTTACCATTCATGCTCAATTCGTGTTCTTTTTTTATTAAAAAATATTGCAACTTTTGCAGATAGAAACGTAGATAGAAGATTTGTTATAGAAATACATAGAATTAGATATATTGATTATTCTTTTTTTTCTCCAACATGAAGAAAACATATAAATATTTACCAATGCAGTCAAATTGGAATAGATTGCGAATATTGAAAAACATTTTTTTTTCTTTTACAAAAATGGACAAAGTCAATAATTTTTATTAAAACTAAAATAAATTTTAATAAGGACATAAATAATTTATTCTGTATTAATATTGTACGACGCACCCTTAATGATTTTTTACCCCATATGTTTATATGTATATACTCTACAAAATCTATTGAAACCTTATAATGTAACAGTGAATCAAAATATATCTACAAAATACACTTATGAACAACATTAAATTTTGTTTAATTTCCTTTTATTATACGAACACATTTTAAAAACCGAATTTTTTATGCATAAACTGAAAAGAAACTTAACTAAAATATAACTTTATTAAAATAAGTTTTTTCTCTAAAGTAAAAATTGTAACAGAAAGAATATCTTAAACATATGAAAAGAGCGTACATGAATATATACATGAGATCTAAACAACAATAGAAAATTCCGGAAATTAATTTCACTAAAGGATTTTCAATAAGCTTATAAAGTTAATTTTTCACAATTGAAAAAATTGACACTATATGAAAATAAAGAAAAACATTATTATATTTCGGTGTTATTTATAGTAAAAATAAATATGTAAAAGATCAATGAATGTCAATGAATGTCAGTATAAATGTATTTTTTATTAAACAAAAAGTCATGCTTTCGTTTCTCTAAAGAATACTAACTAAATATGAGCAATAAAACACTTTTAAATATTTATTACGTAAATTAATTTCAGAATAATATACAAAAATGAATAATAATAATAATTAAGATACTTTTAATCTTGTTTAAGGCGAAGCTAATTTTCAATTTATAAAAGAAAATAAAAGTAATAGAGAAGGAAAATTTCAAATACAGTAGAAACTACACAAAGGAAGCTGAATGGAATACGAAAATTATTCTATTAAGGATAATTCATTTTTAACTGCTTTTAATACAATATGTTACGATTTGAAGGAAATTAATAAAAAGACTTAATCTATACTACATTTTAATACGGGTTCAAATTATCGATGCTCTGAGATATATAGAGGATTTCACAGAAATGACTCACAATGTTTAAAATTCGATAATGAATTAACAAAATAAATAAAATGCCTTTTATTATTTAATTCTTTACATAAGTCACACGATTGCGATAACAACAGTGACAATGTTCTCTTTTCAACAACTATACCCGCTTATAACACTTTTACAGACCAGGTAATGATAGGACTGACACAAAGAATTGACAGCGCAGAAGATAACAACCGGGAACTCCACAAAGTGTATGCACGTGATCATCTAGAGTCGAAACAGGCACCTCCAACATGCCAAATTATAAAAGGACTGGTAGAAATGTTAGTAGAATAATGTCACTGAGTAAATCTAACTTAAGCCACTAATGCTCTAAATCTACATAAAAAAAAATCCACAAGAAAAGAATGGCAAATCTAATAAGTACTTCACTCTGCCTCTAATCATAATATATAACTAAACGATTACCTAGAAGAACTATTATTAAATCTCAACTAAAACTGACTTATGTCATTAACGCTCTAAATACAACTCAAGTCGAAAGTAGGTATCAACACCCGAGATGCATTTTGGAAAAATTATTGTTACCGAGAAAAAGAATGTCTGGGGAAACCGCAAACTGATTTCCAGAAAAGATTTTTTTTAAATGGCTAATATTAATATTTTTTTCAAACGAACATGTCGTTTGAAGGGAAAATGTACTCTGGGTAAGTGCATTTTTTTCATATGTCGATTTTCGAAGCAGATGCATACTTTTAAATTTCCAGAAAAAAACAAAAAATCGCATCATCGCCGTAAAAATAATTTATTTAAAGAATTAATATCGATATTTTTAAAAACCGAAAATTTCGTTTTAAAGGTATCCAAGTTCATTGATATTTTTTTTTTGTATTTCCAAATAAAACCAACATGATTTGAGGTAAGCCAACCACCATAACTAGACTCTTTTGAGCTTTATGCGTGTGGTAAATCTGGTTTATAGCAGGACACTACACAAGTACATGATACCGAACAGGGAGGAGCACCATGCCATGCGCATCACACCTTCTGAACACCTACATACAACGAGAAGTCTGGTCATTCCGACAGTAAGACACAAAGACTAAAGGATTTTAGTGCACGTTTCGAAGTCCACTCTGGATCTTCCAAAGGACCCCAAGTAAACCGGACATCTTCAAGGGAGCTAGGCTGAAAACGTAATCCCGAGATTCACAAGAATGCTTTGGTTTGGCAAAGTATCCGGATATGAATAGCCTACAGAGACGATAACTAGCTCTACGACAATTTATCAAAAAAGATAGGTACCGCTAGTGAACCCAAAAAATCGCGGAAACTTTTTCCCTGAGCTCATAGAATTCTAAGGCAGTAGGCTAACCGTTGCCCTCACCTACTGTCCCCCACACCTGCAAAGAAACTAAGTTGCAGGAGTGGACCACCCGGCACCTGTCTAAGGAACTTTACCTCCTGGCCGCTGGTTCCTGAACGCTGAAAAATTCTTGCTCCAGCAATGCGGCCAGTACCAAAGCGAATAATAGGTAACATTCACGAACCCAGAGGGTCGTGGAAACCTTCCTACGGATCGGAGTAGAGTCATCCCTACACGGAGTTAATAGCGATTTTCTAGAAAGTCTGCTAATCCAACCACTAGACACAGATAGCCCCGGCACTGCATAGATACAATGAACAGGTTGTCAATCCGGTTGTCTGACGTTGGTCTGAACACCGTCACTTGACTCGCGAGTCTCCGGTCCGGTTCTTCTTGGTTGACAGACTACCTCCTTCCAGAACATGCAATACCCGACAGCGCCCCATATAGGCGGCTATGTGCGAGGAACTGACTTCTAGTACTTGGGAGCGCCTCCTTTCCTCGCTCATGTTTCGAGGGGGACTCACAATTACTCCAGCTGCAGAGAAACCCCGAGCGATCAACGGTCGAGCAGAGTAAAACCATAGGTTACCTTTTACAGGTAAAACCCAAACCCTCGTCTACGCTCCCCCATCTACCAGTACTAATGGATGCATCACGCCGCTTCACGATAAGACCAGACCACATTATCGATCCGCAAACACGTATTTTAACATGCAGCATAGATGCAGATTTTTAATAATTGCAGAGAAAAATAAAAACGCATAAACGGTATGACGAAAATATTTTTTTTTTCAAAAGGATTTTTTTTAAGCCAAACACGTCATTACAGATGTGGTACCCGGATTAAGTGTATATTTCATTTTGTATTTAGAATGTGACGATGGATGAGAAGTGGTAAACACGCGGAAAGAAAAAAACAGAAATAGACGTTTCGAAAATATTTTCTTTTTATAGGGTACAAATTAATATATTTTTAAACAAATTACACGGTTAAAAAAGACAGAGTACTAAAGATTTCTGTGTAGTTGTTTTTTCGTATTTCGAATTGTTAAAGTGATGCTGACTAGGAACAACTTGATAAAAACAGAACATTGTCCCAACGCGTTCTTTTCCCTGCTCGTGGAACGAGGTTTTTGTCCGACCGTAGCAATTTGTCTTCTACGGAGTCGTGTTATTATGGGATTTTATTAATATCTCGGTTAATTATCCAAGAATGAAAAATCTGCGCCCTAGATACATTTGAACCTACCTTGGACTATTCCACTCATCCACATTTTTAGGCCTCTACGTGTGGTACATTATCCTAGTCTTCACGGAGAAACACACACAGACAGACACACAGCTCACCGATAGACGTCTTTCTTTTATTAGTACAGATAGGAATGATAAATAGGAAAAGTTTTATATTAATTTCTGTAAGTTTTCGTATTTTTTTTATTCTACCTAATTTTCATTAGCCCTTTATTGACATGAATATGGCTCTCAAGTAATAAAACAAAATCATATTACTTTTCAACATAAATTTCCTAACCATGAACATACTGAATAACGTAATAAAATTTCTTACTATCTTTAATTGTACAATATAAGAAACTTTCATGCATTTGCCTTTCTACTATTTTGATAATGAAACATGGCTTTTAATATTTTATAAAAAGGAAAATCATTAACTACAAAAAAATGCACTAGTATATCGCTCTTACATTATTAAATTTTAATAAGGTATCGACCGGTGCAGAATTAGTAACTTTAATAAATGTACGTAATTAGTTAATGTTATTAAAGAACTGTACATTAACGTTCATAACTTTAATGATGGTATTAATTTTAGCAATTTGAGCTAAGCGTTTTCCAATTTCATTATGAAAGTATTAATCCCAAATAAAACTTTGGTACTACCTAACAAAGCAGAGATAATTTTTATAGTTCTGACTCTATTTCTAATTGAAAGAAATAAAATTTAAGATAAATCATCAAAGAGAGATTCGTTTCAAAATTCTACGTTGACGGTTCTAATTAACATAAATTAATTTACATGCACTTTGAAATAAAAAAAATACTATGTACTGAACCAGTTAAACAAATTATTTTCTTTCACTCACATTCAAGTAAGGTCACGGTCATATACTAACAAGTAGTACCTTATTGTAATGCAGTATATTTGGGGAGAAATTTTTTTTTATTTGTTTGCAATGATGTTACTATACTATGACAATTAATACCCGATTTTCATGGGATCCCTCGGTGTGGCCGAAATGAAAAAAAAATAACATATTTTAAATTTTGCATTTTGTACATTTTTTTCGTGTTTACGTTATCGGAGTGAAATTCGTTGCAATAAAAATAAATAAAAACATTACAGACAAAGTTTTTCTTTTACGTTTATTAGGAACAAAGCATTTTTAGGGAGTTTTAGGTCAGCAGCACTCCGTCCCTACTTATTTTAAATCTTACTGTTTTTAAATCTTATAATTTTGTAATAATATATCAAAACTGTGGCTTTTGCTTTGTCACAAAAAGGTAATAATAAATTCACAGTACATATTAGTTTAGGGGAAGGTGGCCTAAAATGATCCCCTTAAGGAAAAAACTTGTGTAAAATGGCATAACTGTTTAAATAAAACATTGTCCCTTTGCTAGTATGTTTTACACTATATTTTGCATTATAAACGAATTTTAATATTATTTTAAACCCAAATTGAGTGATGAAAAAAAAATTTTTTTTAAGCGTTCAAAGGATCATTTTACCCTTACCTAAAGAGCAAAGTGATCCTTCATTTAAAAATAATTGTAAATTGTTTTTTATCGTTAAAATAAAAGATATAAAAGTAATTATGACAGTACATAATGAAATAAAATAAGTTGTATAATCAAATAGCATACGTAATTTATTTTATGAAAATAAATTCCGCCCCATTCGAAAACTTGAATATTTGAGCACATATCGAAAAGATGCACATCATCCTCATTCTCATCTATCCCTGCACATGCATCATGGACCCACTTGCGACGCTTGCGACACTGGTACCAACCTGCACTTGCTGCAGGAAAATAGTTCATCGTAATAAATACACTTGTGTTCATCTTCTGAATCTGTTTCACTATATTCCAAATATTGGTTTTTAGGCTCCCTTTTCTTCTTTATGGGAATACTTCTTTGCTTTGACTTCATACTACTTTCTTTGCTTGTTTTGGATATTTCGTTTTAGATTTAGCATTTTTTAATTGGATTTTCTTAGCTTCAGCCTGTTTTATCATCTCTTTCTGTTCTCTATTTTTTGTTTCCGAGTTCAGTTAATTCTTATAAGGACTGTTCGTTAAAATGACACTTCCCATTGATTTTCTTTTTCTCAAAATGCTTGATTCCGTATCTTTGGAAACGGTAGGATATCACGTGGACTCAAAGAGAAAGATTTGGGGGGGGGGAATGGATCATTTTACCCGGCAACATGACCACCCATTTTAGGTAAAAAAAACTTGATGACGCCGAGAAACATAACAAAATTAGCAGGTGTAATTCACATCTAAAAACATACTCCATTAAGTAAACCAAGTCATATTTCTGTACATGAAATACTGTATATCTAAATAAATATCCAAGTTAGTGCTGACCTTATAACAGATGTTATGAAACCCAATTTTTCAAAGATTTCTATTCAGATGCGTAATACTGCAATCGCTTGAGTACTCCTATTGATTCTTCTTCACTTGGCTCAACTACTTTATGTGTTATCACGTACATAGCGCGAACTCTATGGAAGAAAACATATGTGGATCGTTTTGCCCGCTAGGATCATTTTAGGCCACTTTCCGCTATTTGTAAAGAGTAATTCCAATAGAGAGCCCTAGAGACGACAATGACGGACATGAGGCAAAAGCTCCATTAAAACTCTGTTTATTTTATTTTTTTTAATTATATTTAAATTTCTCTAACTGTAGATCATCTACAGGGCTGAACAAAAAATTACTAATTTTCAAACGTGATTTGCGTTTTCTATCATCTTTCACCTTATTAAACGGTGAAGTTTTGTTACAGTGTTCTGAATGCACTAGAAAGTGTTTCATAATCTATGCTTGACGCGCGATTTTTGTTTCTTGTTACATCTGTTTCCGGATAAAATAAAGGCGGTTTAATTTTTATTCTGCATAAAAAAAATTTTTGACTGTTGAAATGATGAAAGAACTAGAACGCATGAGATCATTAAAATAAATTTAGAAAAGAAGTTTCCCATTTAACAATAGTCTATTTAATATTCTTTTTTTTAATTAATATAAATTAAATACTTTTAAAATGATTTAATTTTTAATAAAATAGAAGGTAAATAATTGAAAACGGAATCACAAATCCTTTACGTACAAGGAATCAAAGTTGACTGACGTGAACTGTCGTCAACTGTGAACTCTCGTCACGTGAATTGTCGTCAGATCCAATACCAGCGTATGAAGATTGCATGTACTATGTCTCAATACATGGTACATTTATGAAAGGCATAGAAATAAATGGCACCGGTACTTAAGTAAGTTTCTGCCGTGTTATACAATGCTCAAGGTTTAAAATATAATTCGTGCTGAAACATTGAATTGTCATGGAATTCTGTAGTCTGCCTAACAGAAACAGTTGATTGCTTCAGTGGGATTCCAAGTTGTAGAACAACTGCACTCCCTGTCCATTGGCAGTTTTATATCACATCTGAGAGGATCCATGAGAAAAAAATGCAAATGTAGTATATTAGCACTAGAAAATTAAATAAAAGAAAGAGATTCGACTGCACCTTAATCAGCCAATCCGAAGTAAGTAAGCAGCCAATTAAATTTAACTTGCGTAAAGCAGCCAATCAAATTTCACTTGCAGTATAAAAGTGTCAGGAAGAAGAAAAAAAGTAGAAAAATGGGTAGAAAAGCATTAAAATATAATAATTAGGTAGAAAAATAAGTAAAGAGATGATGAGAAAGATGTTTAACTGTTTCTAAAGAAGAATCGTTCGCAAAAAAGGCAAGAAATAAGCAAAAAAGAGCAAATTTACTTCTACAAAAAAAAGGTAGTTTATATTGACATACATAAAAATATAGTTTAAATTACAGTTAGTATAAGAATCAGTATAGACAATACATAGAATTTATTTATTTATTTATTTATTAAGTATCAAAGACAAAATCAAAAAGTATTAGTACAAAAAAGAACTACTCCGGTAAAATGGTTGTTCAAAATATTATTTAAAAGTGTATTGGAATTACTGTATTTTTCTTTTTAGAATACCTATCTCTTTATCCTGTACATTTGAAATATATTTAATTATATGCCAAAGCCATTTGGAATTTAAATAATCAGTAAATGATGTTTTAATCAGGAAGATCTTTTTCGCCCTTTATATCAAACAATAATACACACAAAAATATTTAATTTTTATGAAACTACTGATCTTATTATTAAAAATATAACAAAACTTCTAGAGTTTAAGCACTATAATTTAGTAAAGTACTTATACAAATTCCTAATTGCTATATAATGTTTTTTTACACTTTATAAATTTCTTGCTTATTCGAAAACTAGTAAAATATTTTTTTAAATTAATAATTAAAAAACAAAGTTAAATGTATTTTAAATAAAAAATATTGGATGAAATTAACAATGATATACATCAAAGAGGTTTTAAACTAAATAATCATGCATTTTATTTCAATATGGTTATAACATCGTAATACTATTTATTAAAATGCGCTCTCTTACTCATATTAGTTAATAATAATATAAAATAAGGGTGAAAATTAATTAATTTATTAGTATGTTCCAAAAGAAACAATTTTAAATTGCAATATACGAACACATTTATTTAAAAAAAATACATAATTCTAATAGAAATATGCGGCGTTTTAATTGTTAAACTTATATTAGAGTAAAGTTCTATGCCTAATACTTTTCAGGGAAAAAAAATAAGAAAGGAATAATAGTTTGGAAGAACACGAAATTTTTCTTCTTTTGGAAGTGAGTTATATTACAGAGAAGCAAGCAATTAACGAAGCGTAAATAGAAGTTAATGATTATTTTTTCGTTGAAAATGATGATAAATAGGGATCGCAGATCTTGGTTTACAAGTTTCTCTGAAAGTGTTTGTAGTTGTTACTTTTTTAGTGAAAATGTAATAATATTTTTCAAAAGCTTATGTTATTTTTCTGAATACAAATTAATTAGGTGGATAACAAATTTAAGATAGTCTCAATTATTTTATAAACTTTCTCTTTACACACAATACAAATGTGTAACAATAAAGGCAATAAAAATATGTAAAAATAATATAGAAAATTTAAAGCCACAATACTTTGGTAATAGCAAGATATTTTTATATAAAATTTTAGAACATTGTGTTGGTTTTATTATTTTTATAAATTTTATGATTGACTGACTTTTACGATTTAAAGAGGGGGGTTTTAAGCCTCATAACGTAAGATCTCTATTAACCACTAAGCTATTTTGTAGCTTACAGTTACAAATAATATTCTTTTTACTTTCTTCATTAATTCTTTGAAAATGTTGTGTAAATTTAAATACTCAAATTCAAATTGACCTTTCACAATGAAAATATACAGATGGGTGACAAAATAATACGAGCACCCATGAAAGAGAGTGAAAGGACAATATCTAGAAAAATATATGAAGAATTATCCTGAAACTTCAGGCATGTAAACAGTACTGTTGGTGTCATATATTTCCGTGAACATTTTTTCCAAAAACCCCATTGGGGACCGTCAACAAATTGAAGAAAACCGAATATATTTTGAATAACCCTGTAAAAAGTAATGTCCCTTAAGCATTGAAACTTTATAACATGATTAAGAGGCTTTTCGTAATAAACTGTGTTCATTTTTATGAGTACACCGTATATACCGGTAGATAAATTAAGGTTTTTATAAAAACAGTCCCAAATTTCACCAAGTGCTATGCTTATAATTTGCAGAGTTCTTAATATAAAAGAATGTTTTTTTTTCAGAAAACTTGACTAACAATATTGTACACAATACCCCGTTATCAGAAACAAAAAATAATAAATATTGGATGAAAAAGGGAAGGTTTAAGAAATAATGTTTCACTGCGCATGCGCGAATGTTATTAAAATGTAATGTGCCTAATATTTTACCCAAGTGTATAGAGCAACATTTGTGAATGTCTCAAACGCATAGCTTGAAATTTCTGAAAGTGGTCATCCATAGAATAAGCTCGAAATTCGTTGCTCCCAAAAAGAGAAAAAAAGGACAGGGGCTGTATCCAAATGATGACAAGTAGACAAGTATTTCTCAAGAAATACTTCTGTACTTGTCATAGATGATTTCTAAATTAAACAAAATTCAATTCCGTGCGTTATTATTCCAATCTCCGAACAGACAACAGAAGAAAAGTTTGCTCGAAAGCATATGTCGAAATGTTTCCAATGACTTAACAAATAGCAGATTTTTTCTTGGCACAAAATATATTTAATTACCGACCTAATTCGTATTATACAATGTAGCCCCTAATATGCTATCCATCCTTATTAACTTCAGAACGGCGAGCACTATAGTTATAAACGTGGTGTCTATATATAGTAGCGTGGCTATGCGCTAAACGATGAGTCCCCTTATAGTGTAACCTAACGGAAAAGTGTACAAATAGCGCACCTATCCCAAACATGGTTCAAGATATGTGGAAAAAGTTAACTACAAAGTTCGAGAGCGTGCTCTGTTTAGTATGAAAAGATGTCTTACATGTAAAGTAATTTTATATGAATCTCTGAAATATGTAATTTTTTATATTCAGTTACCAGCCTAAATAGACAACTAATTGCATGCAGAAGTGTAGCATTATAAGGCAGACGCACATTTATAAATGAAGCCGGCTCTTGTAAGTAAAGTATAGGTTATTTTAATACGAAAATTAAGGAATATATCTTCAATGTGTCCACCATTGGCAGTAATGCATTATGCATTCTGCATGTGTACGAATTGTAGGCACATTCAGCCTAATTAATTACAATTTATTTTTAAAATAAACTGTCCCTTGCTTACATGTGTTAGTTTCATTGTCAAATGTGCATCTGCCTTATAATGCCACATTTCTAAATACAATTTGTGGCACATTTAAGATGGTGTTTGAATATAAATCATTTACATTTCAGGGATTCTAACAGTGTTATTTGTGTATGACAGACACCATTTCGTACTGAATAGAGAACGCTCTACAACCTCGTAATTGACTTTACCCCGTGTATCGTACTGTTATCGATATAGAAACTTCAACTTCGCAGTTTGCTGTTACGTGGCGCTGTAAGCAACCTCATCGCATAGCGAAAATCCTTTTCACTATATCTAGACACCTTGCTTGTGTGACTACAGTTTTCGTCTTTTAGAAGTTATTCGATGTCGACAAGAGTTTAATGAGCACCTTTTACGGCTTAATGAAGACATCTATGATTAATGCATATTGTTTAAATTTTCCAATGTAAAAAAGTACATTTGAAACAGCTTCTTACGTAAAGCTTTGATAGTACGAGCATTCTAATAATGAATTACGATAATAATCAAAGCAGAATATTTAATTGAATACACAGAATTTTTGAAGTACTTTTAAATAAAGAATTGCACTATGACTGAAATTATTTGACAGTTTTAAATATAAATCGGTAATTTTAAACTCAATACCTGAATACAAAGTCCTAACGATATGACAAAATGATCAACGTAAAAATAATCGTTGTTTTACTTCTGATAACTATCCTTAATTTTTCTTTTCAAATTGAAAACATTGCCGTTGATTACAGAACAATTCCAAAAGTAATATTGTCACCTATAAGGATATTATTTTGAGGACGATTCCATTTTTACTTTCTTCTATCTTTACAAGAAAGTATTGGATTCATGAAAATTTTCAATTTCCGGTTTTCGACGGATTTATATGTTTTAGAAGGTCTTGAACACGATTTGACTATTTTTAGAGAATGTCTGTCTGTGACTCTGTGACTCTGTCTGTCTGTCTGTATGTGACAAAAATTTTGTGGGCGATCTATCTCAAGAACTAATTCTCGGAATCTAATAAAACTTTATATTGAGTTAGTTCCTGATATAAGTTGGTGCTGATTAGTTTTTGGTAAAAATCGTCCAGTAGGTGGCACTTCTATGCAGCATTTTTTGCTATTTCCGCAATAGCTCTATCTCAAGAACTAATGCTCGGAATTTAATAAAACTTTATATTCAGTTAGTTCCTGATGTAATTTGGTGCTGATTAGTTTTTGGTAAAAATCGTCCACCAGGTGGTGCTGTATGCAGACTTTTTCACGATTTCCGCAATAGTTCAATCTCAAGAACTAATGCACGGAATTTAATAAAACTTTATATTCAGTTAGTCTCTGATATAAATTGGTGCTGATTAGCTTTTTTGGTAAAAATCGCCCAGCAGGTGGCGCTGCTATGCAGCATTTTGCAGGATTTACACGATTTTAGCGATAGTCGTATCTCAAGACGTAATGCACGGAATTTAATAAAACTTGAGTTTCAGTTAGATCTTGATATAAATTGGTGCTGATTCTTTTTCGTGTATGCGAAACCTGTGTGAGATACAAGAAAGTTTTGGGATTAACACATCCGACTAGTTTTAATTTTCTAACATCGCGCTGCACCAATTTCCTTTTAGTTTGCACAATTCTACTATATATAGTTTTATTTCTTACAGTTATTTTCCGCTGGTTTCAAGTAAATTAGTACTTCTATAAAGTAACTTTTCCTGCCTAAACGTTATTTATATACAGGGTCTGTTCTGAAATTAGTAGAACTCATTTAAAAACAAAATTATTGATAAGAATAGTACAAACGATTAGAATTTTTCAAAGTAGCACCCTTCCGAATCTACACACTGCTGCCAATGAGTTTTCCAGTTTTCATACGCCTCCAGGAACGCTTGGACCGGAATGATGTTTAGCTCCCTCGTCACGGCCTGTTGAACCGCCTCTACCGAGCCGTGACGCTTCCCCTTGAGTAAATTTATCACTATTATTATTATTCCATGTAAATTTATCACTCGCGACACAATTTCTTTGGTCTTGCTGGTCGGGGTTGTCCGGAACGGTCGTCATCTTCCACTCTTTCCCTACCTTTTCGGAGCAGTTTGTGCCTCTCAAAAACTCCCGATCTACCCAGGGTAGCATCACCGTAGCCCCCCTTAATCATGTCGTGAGTCTCTTTGCCCGTTTTACCAAGATTTACACAAAATTTGATCGCGTATCGCTGCTACAGAAAACGCTCCATGATTCTCCGTGACGAGGCGTTTTGACAGGGGTTCACAGTACAAGCGACCTTCTCCCTTCAACGGCCGAGAGCCGACTGCTGATATTTCCCAGCATTTCCAATATCCCCTTCCACCGATCGTGCGCGCGCAAACCGCCTCTCGTCCGCCCGTTTGTTTAAGAAAAAAACAGTCCTACTACTTTCAGAACAGACTCTGTATGTATGGAATAGTTTTACAAAACATTCTGAGGTCTTAGAAAATATGACCCAAAGTTTCAAGTGAATCACTTCTACATATACTTATGTAGCGTGATAATACCACGACTTACGTGTCCAAGAACCTAGGTTATTACATAGCATTCAGTTTTCAAGCTTTATCCCATATTTTCTTCTAGCAAGACACTGTATATGAAAAATATTGATATTTTCTCACTAAAATATGATAAATGCCGTTAAGATAATTAAATGCAAATTTTTCATTCCGTTATGTATAATATATTGCGCAAAGCTTTAGGTATTACAGAAAAAAGGCCTAAAATAATCATAAATATAATGAAAAAAATAAAGCTTTTTTTCATGATAACGCTGAAAAAATTAAAAGCTTTGTGGGACTTTCTTGGCGTTCAAAATACATTTTGTGCTATTTTATGAAAGTTTAACGTTTTATAAATATGATTTAAAGTTAAAGTTTAAATGACACACAGACGTTACAGAGATTCTTGTCGCAGAGTGTACGAGCAAGGTGTACTTGTTGCAAAAGATTAAACGCGATTTCCCGATTAAATGTTTTTTAGATGGTACCAAAGATATCTCGACAACAATGAAGCAATTACCTAAGTTTTTTTTTACTTAATAAAAACTTTTCTATATCTCTAGTGCATGACCGCCTTTTTAAAAAGATAATTTGTTTGTTTTGAATAGACAAAACAATATTGCGTTAATTGGTGAATACTAATATTACGCCGTTTTGTTAAAAATGCAAAATTAAAAGTCCGTCGTTAACTAGAAAGTTTGATTTAATTTAATTGCTTAAGAGGGACTACTCGGACAAGAAAACCAAGTCTGTAGAGCATAGTATCCCTCTCGGTCCCTTTATTAAGGTCGTAAAAAACAGTGTTCAGCCGTAGCTGAAGCCGCCAGAAAATGCGACAATGTGCTGCAATTTCATAAATACACGTATGAAAAAAAATCGGCCTACTGGCGGCAATGCCAGGAATTTTTCAATCGCAAGCAAGTGACAGGAACTGATTAAGGCTTTATATTAGTGGTTCATCACAACCAAAAAACCGTTTTCCCTCGCGACACTGGGTAGCGAGGGGCATCAGTAGGCTGTGGAAGCTTCTGGGTGTGCCGGAGAAACGCAATCGCGGCAGGCGCGGGATTCTGTGCCAGAACTCTACTCGCGACAGAACCGACAGACAGGATCACTATGTTACATTTGACAGGTAAGTTAGATGGTTATATATTTTTTAGTTTCCTCTTAAGAAGTGGGCGTATGAGGATATTTTTGATCCAATTTTAGGAGGGTTTTTTGTGTACCTGATATGCCATTGGCTTGTCAGTGTGCAATGAAAATATGGATGTTATGCTGTGGCTTATTCACCGCACTCGCATCGGTCTGAAGATGCACATTTGAATTTGTGTAGGTACTGGCGGAAGGGATGTTGCATTCCATAGTTTTGTTAATTTTTGAATTTTTGGAAAGAAATTTACAAAGTTTTTTTGTAATTCACGAAGATCCTGTCACGGCACACTAGTGTGTTGCAATACAGATTCTAAACCACTGCATAAATGTATCTTAGTGGATTTAACAAATGTCGCAATTTCCTCATCAAGTTATCTGAGGTCACTGAATACCATCGTTACAGTTTGATACCAAAGAGAGTCTTTGATATATAAAACAACAATACGAGTAACAAATAATTATGCTTTTCGAGACTTGTGATAAAAAATAGATTATAGACAGGAAAAACAAAAGTTTTATTAATTTATGCAAAAATGAATCGCAAATTATATTAATTTGTTAATTTTTTTATTATTGTTAAAACTTCGCATTTTCGTAAAATATGAATTTATCTAACTGCTCGGCGTTCTTTCATCGTAATTAAGTATCTAAAAAATATTTAAATCCATTTGAACTAAGGTGACAAAATGCATTCGAGTTTTCAGATGTCCTCATATTTGGTGTTTGTAGCTCCTGCAGTTCTTTCAGTTTTTGATTTAAATCAGTCATTCGATTTTAAAACATTGATAAATTAGGCGGAAAAATAAAATAAAATAAAAAAGTTATAAATTTTAAATTTAAGAAATTTTTAAACTGTTAGAATTTTTCTTACAGTATCTTGACCACGTGATTTAAAAATGCACTACTGGAAAATTTCGTAAATTCATCTGGATCCCCGCGGAGGTTAATCCTAATGATGTGGAGAAAACCAACATCATTCTTCGACATCAAAGTGTAGCAGGAATGTTTAGAATCAAGCGAAAGGATCATTCTCAAGAAATTCAATATCTTCCTCCTAAATAAAAATTCATAATCTTTGTTTCGCTCAAGTGTTTAAAAAATAATTGCACGCGTTTAAAAATAATTGATAGTGTGGATATATTACAAAAATGATGCTCATTTCAACGGTAATATAAATCACCGTAATATACCTACACGAAACTAAAAATCTAGCTAAACCCTATATATATAGCTAATTCCCTAAGCTTTGGTTATATAGCTAATATCTTAAAAAATGGCTGAGATATAGCGGTTTGAAATTTTATGGTGGTTGACATTTTCAAACAAGACAGCAGAATTCATCCATAATTGGGTTTAATTTATGAGTTTTAGTTAATATGGTTTCGGCAAATTTTCTTTCATTGTTGTAACCATTAATCCTATTATATGCTTATCACTATATATTTATATTCGCCAACGTCAAATTCTCGCCAAACTTGGCGACAGTTGGCGGAATATCGCCAAATTTGGCGACCAAAATAAGTTGCCATAAATGAAGCCAACTTGGCTGTAGAGGACTAATTTGGCGATATTCTCATTCAAATTCAATGTTGACGAGAACTGAGATTGAATCTTCTTTATTTAGGTTCCACGCATTTTAGCTTCGTGTTTTCCAGTAAAATTAGCTAAAATCATAAAACCAAGGAATAGGGAGGCTATCTGTTCCTGTCGGTTCAGGCCAGAAGGACTTTTCGTAGTTTAGTATACATCGGTTGTTCGCATCCCTGTAACCCGACGATTCGAAAGCAGCTGACGTACGACAGAATGACGAAAAAAAATTATTTTATTGGCGATGTGATAGCGAATTTTGAAGTATTAACATGACTGAGATAGAAGAAAGTTTTGGGATTGGCACATCCGACAAGCTTACTGTAACTTTGATACAATAAATGAGATGATATTCTGGCTTGACTAATGTTGTATGCAGATATTTTTAGTCATTTATTTATTTTTTTATTAGTTTAAAGTTGCATCTAAAACATATTAAACTGCAGTGTGAAATCTTCGCACGTTTCCACTGGTTTTAATATACAGGGTTATTCTAACTGATGGACCCATTTTCAATAAATTGTATTTATTAAAGTGTAAATCCAAAATGAACAATCTTTATACTAATGAAAAGAGGAAGTTTCAAAGTTATTTTTAAGACTTTATAAATGTTATTTTAAGACTTTATTTATTCCCCCGTTTGCTCACTTCTTGCGAACTCAAGAACGCAGAAAACCTTGTGCTCCACAGTAGCCATCTCACTCACAACTCAGAAACTAAATTGCTCCCTATTGCCAAGCGACCTCTACCGGCCGCCTCTGAAACCATCACCGCTTTGAAAGCCGTGTACTCAGTAACAGCAGATACACTTTTTCGTGTGTGGGACGAGTTTGGCTATCGCATACATGTTTGCCATGCAGCAAACAATGGACACATTGAACGTTTATAATGTCTTTAAAACAACTTTGAAACTTCCTCTTTTCATTGGTATAAAGATTGTTCATTTTGCATTTGTACTTTAATAAATACAATTTTTTTGAAAATGGATCCATCATTTAGAATAACCCTATATAACTAAGAATTAATTACAAAATTGGGATTACATAAAATTTTTAAATCATAAAAGCAACATCACGTTCACATTCTAAAATAATTTCAATTTCAATGTAACTGTTTTAATCACTATACCTCTTTTAAGAACATACGAATAAGATTTCTGGAACCCAGTTATGCTTTAGAGCAAATATATAATTATTCTTAAAGCAAATAAATGAATATCCATTTTGAAAAATGATGTTCCCATGCTTACAAGCATCGAATGTATATCTGTCACTCGAAAACAAAGAGAATATACATAATGGTTTTCATAAGAATCTTTTCAGTGTTATCAGTCTGTTGATTCAGAAAGATAATTTTTGAATTATTAAGAAGGAAGAATCTCCAGAAAATGAATTTGAAACAAACTTAAATAAAGGAAAATTAATGAACACGGAGTTCATTTAAATTTTATTAGATATCCAATATACATTTTTAACAAAGTTCTTTGTTTACGGAAAAATACACATTGCTATGAAGTGGGTTCCAGAATTTTGATACATGACATAAAAAAAAAATATTTTTAATATGAAAAAAAAATTACAGTGAATTAACAATTATTATTTAAAAAATAGCATTTTTAATAGCATGTATTAATGCTGATACATACATAAAAATATTTTGTGCAAAAGAAAATGTTATTACTGTTTTTGTTACATAACTTTTTAACATTAAATATAGCAGCAACGGGTCATTTGGCCGGTACCAAATGAAAATATTTCAACTCAAACCAGAAATTTCTTCGTAAAATAAATAAAATCTAAGTTACACTGAAATGAGTTAAATGTGAAAAAAAAACAGTATTTAATCGCACACTTCTCTACTGTAATCCAATTTGGGGTCCTGCTACAAATTTCAACTTCCAAAAAATGCCGGTTATGCAGAATAAAAGTTTAAGTGGTATTAGAAAAACCCTCTGGTATTGCAGGGGAACCAAGCCATTCATAATAACCTTAAATTAAATATTTTTCAAAAATTTATTAAAAATAATGCAATAAACTTTTGTGGCAATTTCATTGTATCCCTTATCCTCCACATCCCGGATATTATTATACTCCAACATCATTCTCTTGTTTCTTCCGCTAGCTATTATTGCTAGGGTTGTGTACCTTCGTGGGACTTTTGTATATATTTTTTTGCATATAGCTTTTGTTTATAGCATTTTTAACTCTTTGATTTATTTCTAACTACAAATATTTTGTAAGCTTATTTAACATTTTACTTACGCATCATACGTAATGTTGGGTAAGTCTTCTAATCGTTTTAAAAATCAAAAAGAAAAATTTGACTGCACGTTTCAGACACTAGAGATTCCGAAAAACATATTTTTAGAAAAAAAAATTGCCGTCCGTCTGTCTGTGTGTGTGTGTCTGTAAATGCTCTATCGGTCGAACAAATTGAGATAAAGTCTTGCAATTTGGTATGTACTTATAGAATGTAATAATGAGAAGAAGATTTTTGAATTTCAGTAACCTCGATTATACGAAACTATTTTTTTCGGACTCTCGAAATATTAGTTCTGATAAAAGGTATATAAAAAATTTCAAAATTGTTTTTTTAAATTGAATTTGTTGTTTTTTCGAAATTTTTTAATTGTTTTTCTTACTATATAAAATACAATAAAAAAAATTTGCATAAAGAATGAAGTCGATCTGATAATTAGTTGCGAGATAATTGTAATCCTACTTTTCACACTCTTCGATTTTTATGACACTGTATTTTCAATTCAAATTTCAATTCAAAGGTATATGTTAGTTGGAAATGAGACGCTTAATCCGATGCAGTAAACTGTTATTTAATATGATTATAATATTTGGTGTTATAAGGATGCTTCTTTTACGCAATTCAGTAATAGAGCATTTAAAGTCTATGACGTCATCTAGCTACGATTTTAAACACTATCTAGCGAACATATTGAGATAGAGGCATATCCACGATGGGTAAGTATTACGGTGGTCCCCAGCGACTAGTTTGATATCTATTTCATTAAAATAATTTATACTTTATTTCTGGTCGAAAGCGGTCTTTATGTTGTTTATTTTTAATTTTAAATTCTTTTTGGGCCCTCTTTTTTTTTTTTTTTTTTTTTTTTTTTTTTAGTTTAAATGTTCTGCATTTTGGCTACGGTCATAAGTCTAAGATCCAAATTTTTAAAATCTGTTGTCAATTTTTATAAAAACACAAAATTATTATTAAAGCCATTAAATGATTATAAAATCATTTCATTCAAAAATAGGGAATACATTCGGCATACCTATTGTTTGCCATATTTGCACTCTTGCTGTTGGAGAAACCAAGTGCGAAGTATGTTTGAAACGATACTTGTTTTGTTTACTAATAAAGAAAAGATTTGTTGTCTACCTGTTTTATTGAAAATAAATGCTGCTTACCCCTCTTCCCCTCCAGAAGACAAGTGAAAGAAGAAAATATTATAGGTGAATGCATTATGCAATAAGATGTTATTATTAAATACTTTCAAATAGTAACTATCTCTGTTAGGTGTTACACTGTAAAAAAAATAAAATAAAAAAAAAATAAAAAAACGGCAAAATTTTCAGCATAATTTGCTGTAAATTTATGCACCCAAATTGCCAGCATAATTTGCTGTAAAATTTAATATGATTATAATCGTATTTGCAGTAAAGTTAGCTTTTTTGAAGCATATGCTTCTGTAACATTCTAAACATAATGTAATTTAAGGCATATTTTGCTGTCAATTTACAGTAAAATATGCTGAAAATTTGGTGGATAAATTAACAGCAAATTTTACTGTAACTTCTGCTGTTTATTCTTACAGTGTATTTAATATAAAGTTATTTCATGTATAATAGCACTATTTTATTAACTTCTTCCCTTCATTTGAATCAGTAACGTATGTGAATATTAAATGTATTTCCATATCTGTATATCACTGCAAATGTATACTAAAAAAATAAAATGTAAATGTTTTTTTTTATAAAAATAAAAAGAAGTTTTAGACATTGATAGCGTTATTATTAAGGAGGGGGGAGGGGGTTCGACAAATGATATGATGTCGTATGATATCGTAAGGATCGCAAAATTACCAAAAAGCTGATAACGCTCTATATACAGCCCCTAACATCATCCAATTTTGCACAATTCCAATTTTTACAGAAAGGTGTAGAAAGAAATGCTCTTTAAAATGATATTTGTTGGAAGAGAGTTTCTAAATTTACTGATTTTTTTTTTTAAGTTAAAAAAAAAACACGCGATATTTAAAAAACAATCTTTGTTTTTTGCAGCCTGACAAAAGACCTTTTGCACTTAAATTAATAAAATTAGTTTAGCATTTATTTCCTTATAATATTCGATAACGAAATAATAACTTCATCAATAAATAAATAAATAATATAATACAAGTAAAATACAAATTTAAGTGACACATAATGCAACTACGCACGTAAACCACGGAAATTATCAAAATCTAAAAATGTTTTGTAAGTAGCGAAATCACTCGCGTTTTTTCCGGGTATTAACTGCTGGCATATGCCGCTAATACAAAAACGTTAGCGCTTTCATAAATTTCAAAACTTTTATTTGAATGCATTACTGATGTTTTTCATATAAATATGTTTTCTGGTGTTGCCAGTGGGTAATCTAAAAATATATTAAATTTAAAAAATCTATTAGAGTTTTAAACAAAAAAAATGGTTTTCACATGTATTCTGCATGCCGGGAAACCCGGGTTTAACCTGCTAGTATGATTATTCTCAATCTTACCTAGCACAAATGATGTGAATTTGTTTTTCAAACAATACCCGGTTTGATCCCCTATACAAGATTAATTTCACCTTCATATAACGGATCTCATGTTACGGGAATCTATATATTTAAACCGAAAAGCGCATTCTGTCAAATTTACACTCTCTTTTCCACACGAAAATCGTCTCTTTGCGCATGCTTCAACTTTTTTTTGAAGGCTTCTACCGTCAGAAACGAGAAACGTGATTAGACCAAACCTGTTTAGCCAAGGGCTATTGTAAAGGGTTGATTGAAAACGGATGGCGTATTATGGCCATTGAACTGAAAGCTTTTTTGTTAAGAACTGAAATTTCACTACTAAATATGTATATTTTTTCGTAAAATTTTAAAGGGAGCTTTGATGCAGTTATATTTATAACCGATTGAAATTTCAAATAGTTTGGAAGTTGAAAACTATTTTTATTGCTATGTTAAAGGAGCCGAAAACAAACAAACAAGCAAAAAATCGAGTAGAAAACATTTCTTTTACATCTAGAAAACAATATTTTTTCACGAAATTTTTACACGGGCTGTAAAATTGTTTTATTTATAACCAATAAAGATTTCAAAGAGTTCAGACAAAAAGAAAAAGAAAATGAGATTTTTTGACACTAAACGTGAATATTTTTTTCGCGATTTTTTCATTTAAAAATATAATATAATTCAAAATCAGGTTAGATATATCAAATAATAAAAACTTGATTTTATTTTAAATTCATTATCACGGTCCCGGGCTACGCCGGGCGGGTCAGCTAGTATATACAGCTCTATGTTCTACGGGAATAAAAATTAATTACAAATTTTAAAAATAAATTTTGAAATTTTAAATATTGAATTTTTTTAAATGTCTGTCAGCACCTTATATATTTCAATTAGCAAACTTTATAAATAACTAAAAGTAGTTTGTGAATTCTTTTACCTTCGAATGGTTAAATAAGTTATCTTGACTTTTTCTTTCATTGAAGAAGATAAGGCATAAGAGTGTTTCTTCGATTCTAGGGTTTTAAACGAATAATGTAAAATAACAACATTTTATAATGAATCTCATGTTACGATAAAACAATTTTTAATTAGAAAATTTACAAGTTAAAAGAAAATTTTTAATTTTTGAAAGTTATATTTAATTAAAGCCTTTATGACAGAACCAAAGATTTAAAGTTAATGGAATTATTGGTTACATGCTGTATAGTATTTCATTTTGCAAGTATAATATTATTATATCTACAGATAGCAAACTTCAAGTGTTCTGCTAAATTCTTAAAAATTCATCGTAAAACATTATGACTATCTTCATATAATGAAAGGGAATACTTAATTAGAAACTTTAAAAGTAATTTTTTAAACTTTAAAAGTAATATTTAATTAGAGACATGAGAGCAAAGTAAGAAATTTTCAGCATTTGAAAACTTTGCTGGTATCTTTGATAGTTCACTGTAATCGTTTAATACATAAGTACGAAACCTTAAGTAGTTTATAATATACTGAAATGAACAATAAATGTAAAAGATTAAGATCATAATATTCCCATAATAAATTGCAATCTGTTTTCTATGAAAATATAAAATTTAATTAGAAAATTTAAAAGTAAAAATTAATTAATGATTTTAAGCCCGATCCACATATTTAAAAATCTTTCGTGGCAGCTCATACAATTTATTCTGCAAATATATTATAAAAGAAACAAGTATACTATAAAATACTTAAGTTTAAGATAATCTTCATATAATTAATGTAACTTTGTTTCTTACGAAGAAGTCTTATCCCCTATTTTATAGCATTAATCACGTTCGTAAAATCCGCCTGTTACACTTACCTTAATTGCTGCATTATTGATTTTCATATAAAATAATAAAAGCGCATTTAGAAGACTAGTGTTTATTAATTGACTCACCCTTTCATATTTGAAAGAACTCGTGTTCTTTTACTAGGTTTGAAAATTATCAACTTTGAATTTGTTACAATCATAGAGTTTTGAATAAATTTTCATACACTTTATTATATTACATGATTACTACAATATCCATAAGGGGCTACAAAATGGATTGATATCTATTGAAGTTTCTCTTGTGATATATTAACGCGTAAAGTCTGGAATATAGTTTACCTAATTTTTTTTGTTTAGTGACAAATATCATTAGTAAATGGCGCTCTGCTCTCCGAAATTAATAGATGCCTAAAACTCACATATAAAGTAAATTACATTTCCATAAAATTTTACCCATCTATCTGTTTAGTTGTTAAAACGTTAAAAAATTTTCGTGTTTAGAAACTGAAGAGTATTTGAAGCAATATTACAGCTTGAGAGTGTGTGTGGTAAAATGTCTAGCTACCCTTTTGTACAGGCCCTCTAATGGACGAGTGAATTTTGAAATTTTACGTGCAATCATGCTGTCCTGAAGTCTAACATTCGTGAGTGGATGAGACCAATTCTGACATTGCTTTAAGTTTCGAAAAGTGCATATGTATCCCAAGAAATCTGGTTGCCACGTTTATTTTTGCAATCATATGTTAATTACGTAACTGTAGTTTTTTAGTTGCTATGTATAGTGCGGAAATAGACAGAATTAATGGATTTTGATCACATCTTGTTCCCAGGTTATTAAGATCTCTTGTGAAATTCGAGCCACGTGTTTACATCAAATTCAGTTTCCGACTAGCAGTTTTGGTAGTCATTGGATGTGTGTTTTCACGAATTTGATAAAAAGTCAAGCTTTCTAATTCCAATAAAGAATTCATGAGAATCCGCCGGATTCTATTAAGAGTGATATTATTTTCTAATTCAAACGTCTTAGGTTCCTGCATAACGGATGATGAGGATATTTTGGAGCAGTAAATGAATGACAATTTAATAAGTTTTGGGGAACGATTATGCCTCTTTCAGTCTTTCTTAAATTGAGATTTTTTTTTATCAACTGCATTAAACATACCCGCTTCACTGCTAATTCCCTGCTTATTGTTATAAATCAATTTTGTTTATTTTTAAATCTATGCTATAGCTTTCTTTCAAATTCCCTGCAACGACAAGCATGTCAAAATGGCATCCGAACAGTTTATGAATCAATGCATTTAGACATTATCCTGGAATTAATTTTATTGGCGTCATAAATGGCGATCGAACTGACTTTTAATTCAGGCTGTATGGTAATCTTTCGATAAATTATTATATTGGTGTAACAAATGGCAACCGAATATTTCTCAAATACGGGTCGATAGTTGTACCCAGAGTTTATTTCAGTGGTGTAGATGATTTTTTTACACCAAAATGATTATATCCTATATAACAATTCTAACACAAAACCATATTTGATACTGAAGTCGCTCTTATAAGTGTATTCTTTCCTATGGCATGAAAACAACCGTGAATTTTCTGTAAATGATCAAAATAAAAGATATGGCAGGTAAAAGAGATAACAGGTATTTAATTACAAGAGATATTTCCACCGGTACGCGACAAAAGTAGTTTACATAGGGACTTTTTATTGTAATAAACAGAATCCGTTTCTAAAAGCTTCTAAATTTCTCTTGCCTAAATCGGAACTTAAAAACAAATTGGGACTAGGCTTTACTTTTAAGGAACTTAATGATATTTGTTACCGTTATTTCATGTGGCACTACAGGAATATATTGAAGCTCGTACAACTAAAAATCTGCTGAATTTTGTGAATTGTTGTTGACTACGAACATAGACATGGCTCTGATCGTGATGAAGTATCGGTTAGGCCAGGTCGAAGAGGGCATCGCAATAATAAATTATTTTCGTTCAACTGAGTTTAAAAATGAGGGTAAAGGAAATTATTTTACAAAAAAATAATAGAAAGTTCAAAAGTATCATTTGAAATGGTCATAGGAATGGTGTGAGTCATCTTCAAAATTGTCATAATAAGGGTGAGAATTACAGAGGTAATGGTGATATATTTCATGGTGAAAGAGGAGGTTTTGGAAATGATAGTAGGGGTGAGGCTAAAAATATACAGCCATTTTCTAATACATGTAGTAGAAATAAAGGTGGAGGTGAAAATAGGAATTCTCTCCTTTCTCGTTTAAGACAAATGAGTATATTTGAATTTAAGGCAAAGAGATCTCTCGTAATGAGGCAATTTGGTAGAAATTCTACACAGTTAAACTTGTAAGTGGCTGTAGTTTAGAACGTATACAGTCACAAAATAAACAGCAAATGCTTTGAGTAGTTTTAAATGCTGTTACTGTAAATCAAGTTAAACTTCGTGAGTTGCTAATAATACTGGAGGTTTTATAGTGAAATGCTTATTCGATACGATGACAGAGCGTTGTTTTAATTCTTTTTTAGTTTATAATAATTATTTTAGGTATAAACAACTTACAATTTCAAAAGTGTGAATTCAGAATGTGTAAATAAAGGCGTAATAGATTTATATGTTCAAATTCCTTCTGTTGAATTTGTATGACAATTTCAGGTGAATGAGGGGTTAAGTGTACAGTGTATGTTTCGTGTGTATAATATGAGAGATAGAGGTATACGTGAGAATTTCTTTTAGAAAACTTCAATTGTTTATTGGACTGAGAATATTTGTAAAGTTGAGTTATCATACATTTCTGTTGATTTAGAAGAGACTTGTTATAGTGAGAGTGAGAAATCGAAGTTTAAAGAGTTTATGGAGGAATTTTGTTTTCAGATAAGCCTAGGGTTAGGAAACCTTTTACGTGCGACAAGGTAAAGCAGAGTATCATTGATTATCACAACAAAAAAGATGTTCAACGATGATATAATAATATCCTTTTCCCTCTTTGCTTCATTAGTGTTGTTGTGTCGAAAAAGTATTCGGAAAAAAATCTGATGGTCTTGAAGCATGGAGATTTTCAATTGATTACTGTCAGTTAAATGTTGTTACCGAGTATTACCAATATCTGATACATGTAAATGAAATTGTGGCACATATAACGAATATAAATTTTATGTCCATCTTCTATTTAACTTCGCGGTATTTTCAAATTACAATGGAGCAGATAATACATCTAGAAAATTTTAATTACTAGAAAGCTCTGTTTCACCTTGAAACAGATGAGTTTTGGTTTATCTCAGGCATCACACATGTTTCAAAAGACCATGTATAAAATACTGAAACCTCTGTTATGTAAGGGAATGCTGGTCCATCTGGACGATATTATCGTCATGGCGGCTGCTTTTGAACAATATTTAAAGTTGCTAAGAGAACTCTTTACCCTATTACGTGACGATGATTTAACAGTAACAATGGAGAAATGTAAATTTCTACTGCGAGGTGTCAAAATTATTCAGAACGGAATCAAAGCTGAGGCGAAGAAAACCGAGTCTAGCAACCGCCGAAAAATTGTAAGAAATTTGCTACATCCTTATGCTTGATGGTTGAATAGTTTTTAAACTGCATTCCTCATTATTTGCAGTTGTGTGAAACTTTGGTTGATTTGAAGAAGAAAATAGTAAAGTTTGTGTGGTCACCGGAAGCTCAGAAACCTCTTAAATATTTAAAGAAAGCTTTAATTTATCCCCCGTCTTGGCCCGTCCAAATTATTCTTTGCAATCTGAAGTTCAGTTTGATGCTAGTTCTGTACGGTTGGTATACTATTTGCATAGGATATTACACGTATAGTCTATACATCTAGGTATTTGTATTCGGCTGAACGGAATTATCTATTACGGAAAGAGAGTGCTTTGCAGTTATTTACACGTTGAATAAGTTTCTTTGTTATTTCAATGAAATGCCGATAAAGGCGATTACTGATTATCCATCTTTGACTGAGTTAGCAAGCGGTAAAAGTTTGTCGTCTAAAATGGTACGTTCTAGTTGAATGTTACCAGAATATAATATTTAAATTGAACATAGGACTGGAAAAGAGAATGTCTTTCTGATGTTATGTCTCGTAACCCACACGAATGTAGGGAAGGGGTTAAGGAGGTAAGTATTTGCGTTTTATCGTCTTTGGTTTTGGGATCTAGTGTGTAGTAGATTCAGTAGCAGAAAGAAGATTCTGAGTATGGTGGTTAGTATTGTTATTTTGATTATCTAGATGGGATTGATAGTTTAAATGTAGACATTTTTTAAAAAGTCGTTTAAATTTGTTGATGGCCTTATTTTTCATTCAAAAACAGTTAACTAACGAGGAGGACGATTTTTTTTCCTGCAGTCTTCGTAAGGCCATACTTAAAGAATTCCATGATAAGCTAGCAGGACATTTACTTAGAGTTGCTATAAGTTTCTTTTAAACTCCTTTCAGGCTGTTGTAAGTGGTGAATAATAATTTAATTATAGGGTAAAAGGACAACGGTTAACTTGGATAACGTCAGAGGTTATATTTAGGGATGATAATAGGCCCTCTCAAATGTCGAGTGGAGAATCCAAAATTCTCCGATTACTAAAATCTCCTAGTCAATCTTCTTTTCCGTCTCAGCATCTGCCTAATGATAATTTTTTTTCCTCTAAGAAATTTGGTTTGTGTACAAAACCTCAATCATCAGCTTCAAATAATTCTATTTCAAACAGAAATAGCTATCAAACTGGACAGTTTTGTGCAAGACTTGGGAAATATTTAATGCGATTAATCGCCATACGGGAATGTCTGATAACTGTTTTTCCTCACTCCATAATAAACTTGCGAGTAATAGACATCCTTATAATAAAAGGAAAATAACTAACATCACCTCCATCGTACTGCTTAAAATTGTATAAAAATATTTTCGCGATTATGCATGAATTTAATCTAAACTAAATGTTTCAAAACCATTCTGAAATTTATTTCCCATCAAATCAATCCAGACGTGTCGTAATTAGGAAACGATCATTGTCATCGTTCATTACATCAGACTCACCCGGAAAGAGGGCGATACTTAGATAAGCCCAGACACGGCCGGAATCTATGCATATTTTTAGTGCACCCTTGATAAATTTCATACATAAGACGAATAAGAATATTTTGATGTGAAATATAGGAAGTGGTATAAGTGCATACAATTTAGTGATACACAGGATTTCCACAACTAATCTAATGTGCAATGTGTGTAGGACACATCTGTGCATATTTTAGTGCATCTATTTTACAATTTTCATATACATTTTTTTTATTCTTCTGATGCGCAATGTATGCAGTGCACCTGTGCCTATATTTACTGATCCCTATACAATTTCCATACGCAAGGCTTCTAAAACTATTCTGATGTGAAGTGAACTTAGAGGCATTTGAGCACATTTCTTAGTACTTCATTCACAATTTTCATAGACAAGACGTCAAAAACTATTTTGGTGTGCAGTGTATGCAGTGCATCTGTGCATATTTTTCATTTCATCTTTGACAATTTTCATACACAAGACTTCAAAACTATACTGATGTGCAATAAATATTGTGCATCTTTGTATATGTTTTAGTGAATCCTTTGCAATTTTCATACACCACACTTCTACAACTATACTGGTGTGCAATGTATGCAGTGATTCTGTGCATGTTTTTCAGTTAATATTTGACAATTTTCATACACAAAACTTCTCAACATATTCTCATGTGCAATGTATGCAGGGGATCTTTGCATATTTTTCAGTGCACTTATTTATTTTTTAGCTTTTATTTAATATGTCTCTAACGAAGACAAATATATGCAATTTTGATGTTTTCTTAAAATTATTTTTTGGTTGTTATAATAGCTAAACTTTAGTGTAACAGGCACTGGAGCATTAATTCGAAGACAATTTTCTTACAGCAAAAATGTAAAACTCTCCTAATACCGAATATTCATGAAAACAATTGTAAATTCTCACATTCTACAAGAGATCGTACACAGAAAACATAAGCAACATTGACGTGTGGCGAGTTAAAAGAACACGAAGTAGTTTGGAAAATTATAAAAAAGATCAGGTACAATATGTACGTACAATAGAGGCATGGCGGTGTATGCTTTTGGTGTATGGCGTACAATAGAGGCATACATTATGGTGTGTATTGGGGTTAGGACGGTTAACGATGAGGATGAAATGTGATTTTATAACGGGGTAATATAAATTTAATTTTATTAAACTTAGTAAAGCGACTTTTATAAAATAATACAGCTTAAGATTTCAAGTATAATAAAATGAAACGCATATTGTTTTCCTTTCAGTTTTAGAAAATCGTACACAAAATCATACGTATAAACTAAACAAATTTGTACATTTTAAAGAAAGAAAATGAAGAAAATTGTCAGTTTTCTATCTGAACTTTTTAACACTTTCCAACCTAGTTGAAAAGTGTTTATGACTTCGGTTTGTCTGACCGTCTGCCGTCTGGCCGTCTGCCGTCTGGCCGTCTGGCCGTCTGGCCGTCTGGCCGTCGGCCGCCTGTCCGTGCTCTAACTCCCGTAAATATGCTCAGATTGCTCTGCAATTTTTATATGTTATAGTCGTTATCTATAGCATGTTCCCTATTTCAACGGAAGTGTGTAGCACTTATAGTTTTTTTACAGGGGCACTCAAAAGAATTCCATTACATTACGCTCTATGGGGGAAAATCATTTGCGGTTTATTTAAATAATGTTTCACTATTTTAAACGCATTGAAATTTATATATATATCACTAAGGTGCATTAGAAGAAGCTTAACATGGAATAGGGTGTGCATAGCACTTATACTTACTGTACAGGGGCAGTCAAAAGAATTCCGTTACATTACGTCTATGGAGAAAAATCGTCTGCGGTTTATTTAAATAATGTTTTCCTATTTAAAACGCATTGAAATTTATATGAGATGCATTACAAGAGGCTTACTACAGAATATCGTGTGTATAGCAGTTATCGTATATTTACAGGGACACACAAAAGAATTCTCTACTGTCTGTTAACAATAATGGCTCGAAGTGCGTTTTAAGTTACTGAAAGCGATTTTAATTTTAACTCGCTTTTTGTCTATTATGTGGTGTGTATAAATTATGTAGATCCTATACAGGGAAGCACAAAAGTTCGCGAACACATTTCCGTATTATTTAACTCCAGACGGATAATTTTAAACTGTGCTACGCGTTTCCTAACTGAACTAAAATTTATTATCATATGTAGTATATATACAAATCTGTAAATCCTATACAGGGCTGAATAAAAGTATTCGGATTACTTAGATGTTATCTTTTAGCTTATTAAACGGTATGATTTGCAAAATTATTTTGGAAGCGTTGGAAAGTGTTACATAATCTATGCTTGAAGCATGATTTTTCGTTCTTGTTTCACATTTGAAGGGGCTCTGTTAAAAATTAATGTTAAAGCTACTGTCACAGCCTACGTATAAATGCCAATAATTATGTTTTGAAAATTTACGATAACTGAATCATTATTAATAACAATAATTAGTTTATGTTTAATCGTAAAAAAGATTGCTTTCAAGTTCATCATCAAACGTTTCTACTTAATAAAATCTTCAAATATTAATATTTACTTTTTTGAAATATAATGAATATATGCTTTCAAAAAAGTGATTACTGGCTTTACTTTTCGCTCCTGAGAAATATTTTCAAGCTCCCAAGACTCCGTGTAAATAACAGAGATCTTTGAATTTTTTTCTTGTCAATAGATATTTCTATTACCATGATAAATCTGCTATTTGAATTTTTGTAAGCGAAATTTTTTTAAATAACCTTATGTCAAAATTTTCATAAGTAATGAGCAGAAGTAGATATAAAAGTAATTTATTGAATATATCAAAGAAAAAAATTGAGGATAATGTTAAGTAAATACATTTTCTCACTTATGAATTTTAATTAATACTTGCATGAATATGTATGTGCATGATAGCGTAAGAGAATCTAATTATTGCGCATATACGTATGTTAGTTAACACAAGAAGAAATTTCAATTTTTGTTAAAAGTAGTTACGATATAAATAAAATGTTTATAGATGGGAATTTATTGGAAATAAATTTTACATTTTAAGACACGTCAATATCATTTTACTTTAAATAAACACAATAAATACTCAAATCCAAGGAGAATGTTCTTCTATTTAGCCGACTTCTACCAAAGGCGGTTATACGGTTCGATTTCATATATAGGGGAGATGGGGGATGAATGGGACATTTTCACAAAAATATTTATTTTATATATTTTATTTAAGTTATTATAAATATTATATGTCACATTTGATAGATTAAATGTCTAACTACATCTCATGCACAATATTCATTCAAGATTATTATTATACAGATATATATTGTGAAATTTAAAAAAGTTTCTGTATGTCCCAATCATTCCCATGAATGGGACACAATTATTTTCCTCCCTTTATTCAAAATGTTAAGGACTAAATGCTGACAAAAATGCCTCCTTGGCAAAAGCTGAGAGATTGTAAATTGTAATATGATCTCCGGGATTATTTGTTAGCGAATCATCTTGGACTCATCTCAGCTTTGCCGTAAAAGTCCCATAAACGGAAGCATTCAGTGGCGGAAGACTTTGGCTACAATGAGGATGAAATATTAAAAGAATTATTGTCATAAATCATTAATTTATCAAATTATATAATATTATTTAGCTAATAAATATATTTTTCACCATCCTCTAGGAATGAATGAGACAATCCCATTCATCCCATTTGAAATGTCCCAATCATCCCCATGATGCATATATTCAATTGTTAGCCATTTTGTCTCAAAAATTATTTTGTCACAATGGTTAATGTTCATTCATTTTAATTACCAATATTGAGCCTTGAAATAAAAAACTACAACATATCTTAATTGTTTATATTACATACGATATTTAAGTAACTTCAAATGTAAAAAATTACTTTTAAGCAGAGTTTTCAGGAAATGCAAATTTGAAGGAAACTGAAAACAGCCATGTGGTCTTGCTTTTGGTTCTGAAGCACACTATGGTAGTGAAATCTATGAGGATAGGAAGCAACTAAAAAAAATTTTTATTGCTTGAAATATTGAGAACGTACCATCCATCCTTGTCGCATTCATCCCCCATCTCCACTATTTATGTATGTATGCCCAGGCATACCATTTTAATCATTTTTCATAATTCAGTTTTTGTTTTAAAGACTTTGTTCTGATGGCCGTCTCGTTTCAATTTTCTTTTGGTTCTGAAGCACACTATGGTAGTGAAATGTATGAGGATAGGAAGCAACTAAAAAAAAAGTTTATTGCTTGAAATATTGAGAACGTACCATCCATCCCTTGTCCCATTCATCCCCAATCTCCACTATTTATGTATGTATGCCCAGGCATACCATTTTAATCAATTTACATAATTCAGTTTTTGTTTTAAAGACTTTGTTCTGATGGCCGTCTCGTTTCAATTTTCTTGGGTTCCAAACATGGTATATTTGACTGTTATTATTATTTTTTTTTATCTTTTGTTTTTATGTTACAGGGTCGTAAGAAATGGCCATGAATCACAAATTCTGAATACAGTGTTAAGGTGTGCACTAAAAATGAGTTCGGACTCTTTTTTTTTTTTTTTTTTTTTTTGCGGAGACCGTGTCCAACGATTTGAAATACGAGCCCACCCGGATTTGTTAAAGTAGAATTTTAACTATATATTTTATTATTTTAATGTAATAAAATAAAATTATAATGCCAAAATAAGAGCTCATATAAATGGTAAATGTATAAATAACTTCAAACCAAATGTGAAAAATGCTGTGTATCGATACATACGAAATTCACCCATATTTACTTAAACTTCTAACGTATAATCTTATACACTATAAGCGTAGCGTGTTTTATTTAGTTTACTGTGTATTATATTTAGTATAAGTTTAGTGTGTACGTAATTTAATATATATTCTAACCATACTTAAACTGAAACCCCAATTATAGCGAATAGATTTTATCCATAAAAATTATCATATTTAGTTTAATGATATTTATATTTTTTCACTCATAGTAATTAGCTTTCAGAAAGAAAAGACTCCTCTAAAGCTAAAATTTATTAACTAACCAAGAAATGAAATTTTGTAAAGTATCAAAATCATTAATTATGTTCAGTAATGGGATGAAGAATAACAGCCAAAGTAAGTCTAGTTAAATAAAATAATTTCTCTTTCTTGTGGTTTCTTTTTGAATTATTAAACTAATATTAACCTGTGAAAGGGTTTTTTAATACTTCAGGAATAAAATGAATTACTTATTCATAAATATCAAAGTAGTTTTATCATTCTGAAATGTTCTTCTTAAGGAAATTAGGAAATTAAATAGATGATTGTAATAACATTTTTGGGAATTTGAGAAGCACATTTGGCGATTTCATAGCTTGTTTCTGATTCTTGATTTTTAAGAAAAAAATATTATTGCATAAAAATTGCGACATTGTTATTATGTTAAAGCATATTAAGTTAGCAAACAATTATTTTCTAGTTAAAATAATAAAGAATTTCATATATATATATATATATTTATTTGGAATTCAACACTTTAAACACTTTTATGTCAATCGGAACAAATACCCGAAAACATCTATTGACTTCGAAACTCTTATTACAGTTAAATTTGTGCTACATTCTATCTATTCAAAAATAAATAATTGGATTCTTCAAAAATTTCGACATCCGGTTTTCGGCGGATCACCAAATGGCGGACCATGGTCCAGATCCGGGCCGCCGGTTATTTTGTACGGACCGCGGGGAAATTGTGAATAATACACTCATGTTTGTGAAAATTTCAACACCATGAAGGAATTCTCAGAAATTTATGAAATTTATTCCACATATTACTGATAGTAGTACAAATAAACGATCAAATTTACAAGACAAAAAAAACAAAAAGAACGTCGGAAATTAGTACTTTGTGTGTCCGCCACACTGAGCAATGAGAGCCTGCGCACGTCGTGGCATTGAATCATACAAGTTCTGAATGTAATTCTGTTGAAAGGCATTCCAGATGGCTTCGACCTGAAGTCAAAGTTCAGTCTTACTGTGTGCCCCACCAGCTGTACGAGCGAGTCGCCAACCAATGAAATTCCAGACATGCTCGTTGGGAGCCATATCCGGGGAATAAGCAGGCCATGGAAGAAGCGAAACCTGTTGTGTACTGAAGAAGGCTTGTGCAGTCTGCGAAACATGGGCACGGGCATTATCCTGCTGAAATACGGCGCCCGGAATCCGCCAAAGAAAGGAGAGGACATCTGGCTCCACAATTTTCCTTATGTAGCGATCATTGTTGAAGTGGCCCGCAATGTGCACTAGATGGGATCGACAATTATACCCAATAGCTCCCCACATCGTGATGTCAGGCGTTTGGGCGGTATGACGCTTGATAACACACTGTGGAAGTAGACGTTCCCCTCTGTAACGTCTGACGCGTACTCTTCCATGATTGTACTCCAGATTGTAGCGATATTCATCGGGAAAAGCAACTTGTTCCCACTGGACACGCCACGCGCTCTGTTGCTGAACCCATTGAAGTCGGAGGCGTCTGCGATTCAGCGAGAGGGGAATCCTGCGTAGAGGAACCCTTGCACGCAGTTCATGCTGCAGCAGACGGCGACGAACTGTGGAGCTAGACAACAAAACACCTGTAGCTGTCCTCCAACGTTGTGTGGACACACGAGAGGATGCTGTACGGTCCGTCACAGGCATGCGGATGATGTTTCTGTCAACCCGTGCCGTTGTGCTATTGCGTGCCCCACTGCCAGGTTTTCGACTTGTTTGATTCTTCTCTGTCCATTTCTTCCAAACACGCATCACTGTTGTGGCATTACACTGCGTGCGGACTGTGATTTCTCGATACGAAAATCCACCTTCTCGCATACCGACAATGCGGCCTCGTATGAACTCCTTTAGTTGTTGGTATGGCTTTCTCCGCTTTTGACGAGCATATTGACCACCAATGAAACGTTTACCGCAAACAGAGGAAGATCAACGCAATTCAAGGCATCTTTATAGTCCTTTATATACCTGGAACAAGCGACTGATAAGTAGCCGGTTCTCGTTCCACGCATGCGCGATCACTTTGTAGTTCTAATCATTTGCATGTCTTACATCACTTTACATTCCCTGTAAGTTTGGTTCAATTTGCATAATTCCTTCATGGTGTTGCAATTTTCACAAACATGAGTGTAGAAAATAATATAATGTTTCTGCGTACAACGAGTAATATACAGGCTGTAATTACGGACGCCGGCAGATACCTGTAAATTCTGGATATGAGGCTGGCTTAGTCCAAGCCTGAGCCCAACACGGGAAATATATGGAGCCATATAATGATGTACATATTGTAAAAGAGTACATGCTGGATGCTGGAAATGGTGTTATTTGACAACAGAAAGGATATCGTTGACACTATTCGACATATTCCATAAACTGTTTCTTCAAGCACGAAGAATACACAAGTTTTGTCAGAAGAAAACTATACAACTTTGAAACCAACATTAGCTACCACAGATTGCTATGCATTGGCTTTGGACGAATCTTGCGATATTACAGATACAGCACAGCTAATTATTTTTGTGCGCTAACTGGACAGAACCCGCGAACAATTTTCTGAAGAACTACTGATTATTTTGCCTATATTGCGAACTACTACAGGAGAGGATAGTACAAGGTGTTACAGAGAATTTCAACCAAGCTGGACTAGACATGAAATACGGTATGTCGGTAACAACAGACGGGGCACCGTCAATGCTTGTGTGTAGGGAAAGACTTGGTTCAGCGACTCAGCAGTGATAAAAAATGCAATTAAAATTTGATATGCTACCACTCCATCATTCAACAAATTGTGTTGTGTTGAAGTCTGAATCCCAGTCTCCAGAATAAAATACAAACGGTGGTCCAAATAATAATCTTCATACGGTCAAAATCATTTCTTTTGCACCGTCAATTTAAAACACGTCTTGAGACTGATGCTCAGTTTGACAACTTGTTTCTTCACAAGAATCTGAGATGGCTAAGTAAAGGCTTGATGCTTGAAAGATTCTTTGCAGTACTGGAGGACATCAAAGAGTTTCTTTCAAATAATGATCAACAAAGTAGCAAGTGACTATTTAGTTTTCCTTAATGACTTTGATGAAAATGTGGCGAACATCGCATTTTTTGATTTATTATTCGGCATCTGAATCTCTTAAACCTCAAACTACAAGGCAAAGGTAAACTTGCATGTCAACTTTTTTCAGAAATAAAAAGTTTTTCAAAAATGATTGACCTCTTTTCCGATGATAATGGAGAAAAATGTTCCACACCTTAAGTCAGTTTTTGACAGTAATGAGGGTACTGACATCAAACATTTCAAACATTTTTTGAAAAAAATTAAATTTGAATTTTAGGAAAGATTTTCTGACTTTGAAAAAATTGAGAATGTTGTGCAGCTGGTTTTTACTTACGCATAATGGCGTATGGACGAGTGAAGCAGCGGATGTTGTCAAGAGCAACAAAGCTGCGCTACAGTTGGAAATAATTGAGTTCCAAGAAGATGTTTTAAAGATCACTTTTGATAAAGTTACAAAAACTCTTGGGAGTGACGAATTTTTAATTAAAAATGTGTGTAAAAAAGTATCCAGAAGTATGGCACAATTTTATGGCTTTAGCCATAAAATTGTGTACCATGTTTGGCTCAACTTATGTGTATGAAGCAACTTTCTTAAAAATGAACTTCATTAAGAAAAGGTACAGATCTCGACTCACAGATGACCACTTTAACAGTTTGATGAGAATCAGTTGCACCAACTTGACCCCAAATTTCAGGCAAGTTATGAAAAATAAAAGTACCATTTTTTTTCATTGATCATCAATCACAATGAACTTTGGTAAACAATCTTTTTGAATTTATTTGTACTTTGAATTGATCGTCTTGAATTCTGAAAATCATAATAAAAAATTATTGATTTGGTATTAGTGCACTTCATTTCACTGGGATGTATTACGTTACATACCTAAGAAAACAAAAATTTCAAATAAAAATTTTGCTAATCAATGTAGGTGGCGTAGATTAGTAAGAGTTTGGTGGCGCAATGAATATAGGGAGGGGGGGGGTAGGGGGAGACTTAAGTATTCCGGAACGTGAAAGTTTACTATGTTTTGAAACGGACCCACGGGAAAAATAATTGGTGACCACTGTTTTAGAAGGTCTTGAACACGGCTTGACTGTTTGTTTTTTTTAAATGTTTGTCATTGAGTATGTGTGTCTGTCTGCGTCTGTGACACAAACTTTGTGTGTGATCCAACTACTGGGTAAATTAGACTGAGATTCCATATGAAGCTTTATCCTTATGGTGCTGATTAGGTTTTGTGCAAAATCCCCCAAGAAGGGATGATTAGAACGAATTGTGTGCTGCTTATATCTCCAGTTTATGTGCTCATATTCAACTAAACGTCAGATTTTGAATCCTCGTGATAGGAATAGATTGTCGTTCAATTTTGATTGTGATCATCTAAAAGGTTGTGCCGAAATTTGATTTGTTCGAAATATGCGAAGCTTATATCACCAGTTTAAATGCACTTAGCATGTTTTCATTCTCCAAGATTTCACAACAATACTATATGTTTATATATATATTATTTATAAAACACATATATATATAATTTTATTTATAAAGCAGAAAGTTTTGTGACGGCCACGAGATATTAGTTAATGTATTACAGCGTATTATAGTATACATTTTTGTAATTTTATATTTGTATATTTATTATAGTATTTGTATATTATTTATACAGTATATTTATTATAGTATATTTATATAATATATTTATTATAGTATAATTTTATAATGCATTATAGTATATCACAAAATTTAACTCACAAAAATTATTAAGTAGAGCATTATGTTATTTTTTTAGAAGTTCATAATAGCTCATATTAATTAGCTTTGACAGAGTAAGATCTTTCATAAAAGCATAATTAATTAATTAAAAAAGAAATGTTCTTTAAATGGATTCCAATCTTTCATTTTCTTTGAAATTGAATGAAGCATAAAATATCAAATTAGCTTATTTGAAAAAAATAATTATTCTCATAATTGCAATTGAAGAACTCAAATATCATTAACGTATGGAAAACATTCAATTTTCAGCATTTCAATTTTCAAGGAAAAAATTAATTCTTAGACATAAAGTTTAAAGCATTTTTAGCAATAAAAAAAGCCTATGTTAATAAAATCTATGATTTTAATAAAATAAATTTGAAATTATACTTTTAAATTAATTTTTGTTCTTTTTTTTCTCTTTTGTTGATGAAAGATATAGTGTAATGTATAGACAACCTATTACTATTGTTTCTTTAATATCGTTTTTATGTAAACAAATTACATTTCTAAAATGCGCTTTTTTTTTCTTTCAATTTTAAATACTTTGGATATGCGCAATGAACATATATTCTGTAAAGTAATTTAAAACTCATGAAAAATCTATAAAAAAAACAAAACAAGTGATTACCACTTACTAATTCTGCCGAAAATCAGTCTATAAAAATGTCACTGGTACTTATTGATTATATTCGTAAAGTCTTCTAATTAATGTCATACTTACAATTTACTTGGAGGGTCGTCTACATGCAGAAATTGTACGGAACTTTAAAATTTTAAATACTAACACCTAAATTTGACATCGTATTTATATTATTCGGTAAATTTTACCATCGGATGTTAAACGGAAAAACATTCATCGAAGTAGTTCAAGAATTATGCAGGTTTAAAATTTTAATTAAATTTTGTATCATAGATAAAATACTTCTTAAAATGACTAAAAGGTGCATAACATTTATTTAAAAGCATATGTAAAAATATTTTATACATATTTCAATCTTAACACCGAGACTTTTCAATCACTAACGTGATCATTTTCAAGGGGGATACCTTAACTGAAGTACCGCTTTACTGTGCTGTTTTATATCAGTTTTAAACAAAGACCAGTCAATTAATCTATAGGAGTGTATATTAATCCGTATATTCAGATGCTGATGTCCTTGATATTTTCAAAATATTGCACCATATCTCAGGTATGTTGAAAGATAAACCATCACTACATGCACTATTCCCTTAACTTAAAATTTCTAATGATTCTCTCATTTAAAGTATAAGAGTTCGTTATGGTATTACAATTTTTGCGTTTTCGAAATCGTTTTTTATATTCTGCCGTTGATGTAATCAGATGGAAGTAGGTCGATCGGTTGAATTTGATATCTGTAATGCATTCTTTCAATTAGATTATTAGATTAATAAGGCAATTAGATATATTTTCAGCATAAATAATCATTTATATCAACGATGATCAATTATAAACGATAATCCTTTTTTTTTTCGTTGCAGAGCAGATTGCAATGCGGATAGCTTGTTAACTCTTTCAGAGGCAAAGTAAAAATATTCGTAAAATGTTGAAATTCTGAAATGATTAAACACATAAAATATTATAATATACTAGCTGACCCGCCCGGCGTTACGCAAACTCGTCAAAAAAAAAAAAAAAAAAAAAAAACGCGAAAAATCTCGTGAACTCACGAAAAAATAAAAATTTGAAACACGGAATCCGGATAAACTTTATTGAAAAAAAGAATAAAATTTACTATATTCGGCAAGCAGATATAAAACAGGACTCCTTTTACAAATGTGGAAAAATTCCAACAAATCGCGATAAAATGCTAAAATTCCAAAAATTGTAGGCTACAAAATTTACCATAAGGGATTAAAAGATTAAAGAATGACTCCTTTTACAAATGTTGAAAAATGTACTCGGAACGCAAAAAATTTAAAAATCGACGTACGAATTCCGAATAAACATTATTAAAAAGAGGACAACGTTTACAATATTAGGCAAAAAGTTTAAAATTGGCTTTGTCTTTATTAATGTTGAAAAAATTGCGCAAAACACATATACACACACACACACACGCCACAAAAAAAAACCGCACAAAACGCGAAAAATCTCGTGAACTCACGAAAAAATAAAAATTTGATGCACGAAATCCGGATAAACTTTATTGAAAAAAAGAGTAAAATTTACTATATTCGGCTAGCAGATATAAAACAGCACCCCTTTTACAAATGTGGAAAAATCCCAAAAAATCGCGAAAAAATGCTAAAATTCCAAAAATTGTAGGTGACAAAATTTACCATAATGGATTAAAAAATTAAAGAATGACCTCTTTTACAAATGTTGAAAAATCTACACGGAACGTAAAAAATTCAAAAAACGACGTACAAATACCGAATAAACATTATTAAATAGAGGACAACCTTTACAATATTAGGCAATAAGTTTATAACTGCCTTTGTCATTATTAATGTGGAAAAAATGCGCGAAATACACACACACAAAAAAAAAAAAAAAAAAAAAAAAAAAACGCTGAAAATTTGTGAAAAAATTGCCAAAAAAAAAATCACCTAAGACAAAGTTTAGTAAGAAAGCTAATATTGTAACCGGAATGCTTTTTTCTGTCGCAAAGTGGGTAAAAACGCTAAAATTTAAAAATCACCGAGGACATTAAGCTAAACGTTTAAAGCTGACCTTTCAGCAAACGTTTAAAGCTGACCTTTCAGCATTCCTGTCCGGAACGGACAGGAATGCTGAAAATCGCATTAAAAATCGCATTAAAAATCGCATTAAAAATCGTATTAAAAATTGAAAAAAAAAACCTATAAGAGCGGAGAATTTATTAGGCTAAAAGTTTGAAACCTAATTATTGTGACGATTGCCAAAAAATCGCAACAGAAACTGAAACAAGTGGGTAAGTGTGATCGAAGATTGCACAAAGGGTTTAGTTTAATATTCCTTTCAAAACGCCATATCCTTTCTTTAATAAATCCGAATAAATTTCATTTTCCATTAAAAAAATGTCATGTTTATAAAGTGAAAATTTACCGGTCTATTTTTCTCGTTTTTTCGAAAATCTGAACCGGTGCGATAGCAGGAAGGCCGCTAATGTACTCTGTCTTAATAATATCTGTCATGTGGACTAAATGCGATATAAAAAAATGAATTTCAAAATTAAACATGTTATAATGAAAACTTTAAAATGTTAAAATATGCCAATATCTCCGTAATCGGGTTTTTATCATCATTCAATACGTTCCTCAAACTCATATGACGTTATAATCACTTGCTGACGTCATATCTACTTGCTTTCTCTATTATTCATATTGATACTTTCTTTGTATTATTCTCAAACATTTGAAAAAGTCTGTTAAACTCCCAATATGACGTCAGATTAATTTTCTTTTTAATACTCTAATGACATCATATTAACCTGTGTTCTGTACTTATACATATTCATACTCCTTTTATTATTGAGAAATTTTGAAAATTTCAGTTTTATTTCCAATATGACGTCATATTAACCCTTTTTTCAACTGGTGATACTTTTTATTTCATTTTCATTTTCCAAGTGGAAATCTTCCAATAGAAAATTAATTATTGAAGGAAGAATTTTATTGTGTATTTTTAATTCTTGTCAACTGATATAACGAAAAATGTTTAAATTTAATAGTAAAAGACTGTTAGATTTTTGGTTTCTTATCTCTCTATATTGAAATAATACGATGATTTTAAATTTTATGATTTTCAGTTTCATAGTAGATATACAGCTATAAGTACACAGAATTTAAACTCTGTAAATAATATAGCTTCTGAGAACCGGATCTGGGACGGACAAACAATGTAGCGGGACGAATAGGGTATCGTTCATCTCACGAAACCCTAAAAACGGCAAAAATCGGATTAAAAATCGCAAAAGTATTTAAAATATCGTCGTGGAACGAAAACCTCGCTAAAACTCGCATTGAAAATCGCCTTAAAAATCAGAAAAATTACTACAGTGTGCTAAATATTTAAAACCGAATTTCTTTTATAAAGGTCAAGAATTATCCCGCGAAATAATTATAAACATTCGTTAAAATTCGCATTTACAATCGAATTAAAACCACCAAAAATTCAAAACTCGCAAAGGACAAAATTTACTATATTAGTTTAAAAGTTTGAAACCAAATTACCTTTATCAATATTCGGAAATCACCGCGAAACGCGAAATAATGTTAAAAACCTCATTAAACAATTAGCAAAAAATTTAAAAATTGCTGTACGAATTAACTTTATTGAAAAGATGATATAATTTACAATATTTCACTAGAAGATTGAAATTATATTCATTTTATAAATGTAAGAAAAATCTCTGCAAAATGGAAAAATGCTGAAAAATGCATAAAAATTTAAATCAAAAAATTACATATTGGGCTTCGAGGTGCATAACTATATACACACTACACACTACATACATACAGGAGTCGATTTAGAAAGGAGAAAGTTGCATAGCAGTAACTGCTATACAATGTCAGTTTTGAAAAGCAGTTAGACACTTTTGCATAACAAGTAAATAATAGCAAACGCAACTTTTAAGTCTTGAAAATTTACAACAAAATTAAGATAAATTAAGAATTTTCTTTAATGCTGATATCTGTGGATTCATCCACCACTGCAGATATATAATTAGCAGATTTCAGTTTCAATTTGAATTCCTCCTTAAAGGTGTATGTATGATACATACTACATTCTTACTAAATTTTATATTTCTGCGTGCAGTGGTGTCTTCAGAACACAGCTGATAGATATACAGACAAACTTATTTCTTTATCACTATAGATGGTCGCAAGTGTTCTTCGAATTGAGCGAAATTAACAATGGGGTTTAAAAACATTAAATGTGGATAACAATAAGTAGTTGTCACAAAATACACTCTGTTATACGAAACCATTTTGTCTGAAATATGCCAACAGGCGTATGGAATAAAAATTTAGATTTTGTTAAAAGTTTAACAAATTATTTTTATTACAAAAAGAATTCTTTTGACGTTGTAATAATTTGTACTTACTAAATGTGATAATTTGTACTGTTGGTTTAATAAATATTTCAATAATTTTGATTTATATAACGTAATTTTACGTTAAATAATATAGGGATGGAGTTTTAAAAATGAATATTACCTTAGTTTTTAAAAATGCTTTAAAACTTGTGCATAAAGAATAAAATATTAATTTTAGTAGAAAAAATTCGATTTAGTCAGTCGCATTCGTCTGCATTCCTGTAAACTGTTTTTCAACTACATCAACTGCATTACAATTTTATTATTTTCTATCACTTCATGTTTAATTGATTTATCATGAAACAAGTCTTTAAAAAATTTCTGCTGTTCTAAACATCCTTAAATTAGCTAGAGTTTGGGTTTATCAGAAATCCTTTAACTTTTTCATCAATTCTACAACATATCTTTTAACAATTAAACAATTCATAAAAAAAAAATTGTAATTTTGGAGTTCAATTTCCACTATAACACTGACTGTGTAAGATGTTTTTTGACAAAAGAAAAAATAGTATAAATTTCTTTTCAACTATTTCTGCTACAGAAAGTTTCGAACACTATACAAGTCTTGTGGCGTAATCCACACCCCAATACGAAAATCGTTACGAGTTTTGAAGTGTAAACGGACTTAAAAGACTGTTTGATTTCTTTTTCTTTTGCTATGAAAAATCACTCTTCGATATTGATAAAAAATGATGATAAATTTGGCTGATGGAAAAAGGCTTCATGGTGCAAAATAAAAATAAACTAAAGGTGGACACGATTAAATGTTCAAAAGGGAACACAAGTTACATTCCTAAACCTGATCGAAATAGTGATTAGTACCAATAAATGTTGGCCACAATAACAAACCACCTTAGCATCCCGAGCAACAACCTGAAATAGCTGAAAACTAAAAGTACATATTATAAAACACTTCATGCTAATTAAACAAAAAATAATAATACTTTAGAGATTATTCTCGATTATTTATTTGAATATAAGACCAACGCATGTGAATGACTAGTGTTTTTTTCAACGAGCAGTGTGTTGGATGGTATAAAGTCTCAAGCGAAAGAAGGGTGGTATTCCATTCATTCGAGAATTTTCTCGTGTGAGGAGCCACCCTAGTGAGTTTCTGTGTTTGTGAAAAGTGAAAGTTTTGTTCCAGTATTATATATTAGTGCAGTGCGAAGTCTATCTACTAGTGTAAAAATGTGTAAACTAGTTATAAAGTGCTTCTTAATGCATGTTTGAAAAAGTGACAGCGTTCATCAAAAAGATTGCAATCGTATGTGCATGAATCAACAAAAATAAAGAAAAAATGTGCCTACAGGTGAAACAAATATTTTTAATGCATTTAAATGAATATATATGTTAAATAATTGACAATAATTTCTGATGGATGCTGATAGATTAAAATAGTTAAAAATTAATAGTAATATGGAGCACCCACATGTAAAAATTGTAATATTATATGATAACACATTATTTGAATGCATTCTTATTATGATTAATATTAAATTGTGTAATAATTAACATGTCTTATATTCAAATAAATAATCGAGAATAATCTCTAAAGTATTATTATTTTTTGTTTAATTAGATTAGTACCAATAAATGTTGGCCACAATAACAAACCACCTTAGCATCCCGAGCAACAACCTGAAATAGCTGAAAACTAAAAGTACATATTATAAAACACTTCATGCTAATTAAACAAAAAATAATAATACTTTAGAGATTATTCTCGATTATTTATTTGAATATAAGACATGTTAATTATTACACAATTTAATATTAATCATAATAAGAATGCATTCAAATAATGTGTTATCATATAATATTACAATTTTTACATGTGGGTGCTCCATATTACTATTAATTTTTAACTATTTTAATCTATCAGCATCCATCAGAAATTATTGTCAATTATTTAACATATATATTCATTTAAATGCATTAAAAATATTTGTTTCACCTGTAGGCACATTTTTTCTTTATTTTTGTTGATTCATGCACATACGATTGCAATCTTTTTGATGAACGCTGTCACTTTTTCAAACATGCATTAAGAAGCACTTTATAACTAGTTTACACATTTTTACACTAGTAGATAGACTTCGCACTGCACTAATATATAATACTGGAACAAAACTTTCACTTTTCACAAACACAGAAACTCACTAGGGTGGCTCCTCACACGAGAAAATTCTCGAATGAATGGAATACCACCCTTCTTTCGCTTGAGACTTTATACCATCCAACACACTGCTCGTTGAAAAAAACACTAGTCATTCACATGCGTTGCCATTCCGAGTGAAGGAAGCTTGGTCGAAAAATATCCGGTATTACCACTACTTCGCGCGCCGATGGAAGAAGATACAGCGAGAGAAATTCTTCGTATGCAGGCGTTCGCCAGCTGCTGCGAGTCTAGTAACGATGTTGCGAGATGTTTTTTGGTGCGTTCGCTGATTTATAAAGGCAGATGCGCTGACACGGAAAGACAGTTCTTTTTGCATATTGCGCTGAACTTTAAAGGCTTTTTTGATGACTTGACTGAGTTGTGAAAGGGGTTTTTTAACAGATATGTCTTACAATGAAACAGCAATTCGATAGTACAATTTGTTAACTTGTATGAAATTTTGAAATGTGAACTGACTTGTGTGACACTTGTATATTGTATAAAAATGTGCAGAAAAATAATTTATTTTAGTTCTTCAAAAATCAATGAAATCTATTTTTCAATTATATGTGTCGATATGTAAATGGTTACCAATATCACGATGGAAAACATTATTTTTCAAATATCATTTTATTGTGTAATTTTTTTATTTGCATCATATTCAATATTATTTTTTACTTACCGGTCTTCATAAAATATTCAGGTTATATTTAACCTCTCTCTACATAAAGATCAAGGGAAAAAAATGCAAAACTTTTGACGTTTCAACTTCTAAACAGACTGGAGGTAAATTGAGTAAACTTTAAATTATTTTATATGGTAGTTTGATCTTAACACGTTAACTGAAGGTCGGCGTATGTGTTTCTGAAGGAATGTGCCATAAGACGCCCATCTCATTTGGCGTGCGCGTCGTGAGGAATTTTACCAAAATTCTTACAATAAATGTTTAATAGTTGTGTTCATTTTTATTTAATGGCAGGCATTCAGTCAATTTATAAACAGAAAATTTCTTTTCGAAATACCACGTACATTTCGGGTGCTGAATAAAATTCCTGCTAATCCAGACAATGTCCTGATATCCAGGTTTTCGAGGAGTCAATGCATCGAAGGCAGTTAACGTGTTAAAAAAGCGCAGTGCCTTTTACAAGTGAACTAAGTAACAAGTGGAACTAAGTAAAGAACGCTTACTAAATACATTTTCCAAACAATAATTTCGTACAAAAATAATTTTCAGACACCGTTTACTTGTTACTTATTTTTTAAATGTTGAATCCGTTTCCAGATACTCTCTATCTGGAAATAGATATTGGGTCATACATGAACCAAACCCTCCGTTTACGGCTATTTTGAAAAAAAAACATTTTTTGACATCTGACATACTTTGTGTACTAACTTCTAGAGCAATGGCATACATATTTTCATATATTAAAAAAATCTTACCGAAATGTGTCAATCTGCATACGTAAAATCCCCACATGAAAACGGATTGGCTATATATCAACATTAATTTTATTGAATGGAAGAATTGAGATATGTGAAATTAGCAGTAATGTGGGGACGCTCGCGTTTCGCTTTAGAAGAAACTACTCAGAGTGTGAAGGTCATCAATGAAACACGTTCAGAAAAAGTATGCATACATTTAATAACTTAAAACAAAAAAAATGTGACAAAAATTAGATTTAATTGATTTATTTTTCTTTAATTTCAGTTTAAGAATGGTGATCCGTGTTCTAGTTATTTGTGTAGAATGTTACACTGGAAAAAGAAAAAAAAAATAAACAATTTTTCACAGTTCTGGAATTCTCTTATTTTTAAAATTTAAAATATAGTTGTTTATATAACAGTCTTATGCTGTGATCAGTGTAAATAAGAAAAGACATTTTTTGAAACTAATGACTTTAAAAAAAATAAATAAAGGTAAACGTCTGTCTCAATTCTTAACAAAAAACACTTTATCCCAATGTTTATACATAAACTCAAGAAGTTGTATTGAAATCTTAAAATTTAATAGTAATACAGAATATTTCTTCAAAATATATTTAAGATCTACATAAGTTTTTTTTATATTTCCTACTTTTATACGAACACATTTTAAAAATAAATTTTTATATCCATAAGCCGAAATGAAATTTATTTTTAGAACTGTTTCCTTCTAAAAGAAAAATCGTTACAAAAAGTATATCTTAAACGTTTGAACTCATGAATATATGCATGCGACCTTAACAACATAGAAAGTTCCGAAAATTATTTTTTAAAGAAATGCTTTCAATGAGCTTTTAAAACTAATTTATCACAATTTCAAAAATAGATAGTTCATGAAAATAAATATAAACATGTTCCAGGTTTATTTATAGAAGGAAATATCGATAAAAGAATAATAAATATAAAAATAATTTTAAATATAAAAATAGTTTTCAAAAACATCCTTTTATAAGAATTCAATGTTTATCCTAAAAATCAGGCCTAATTTTATGATTGCAATTTATGTATAGTTACAAAAAAATTCCGTTACCATACGTTTATAGAAAGCATGGTTTAGTGAATTTATTAAAGAAAAATATACTTTTTTTGTTCAGTTTATTTTATAAGATATGACAACAGGAATGAACAAAAGGCAGTATTTAAATTATCTACTCGGGATTTCTAAATTGTTTTCCGAACTTATAATCATAATTTATTTAATATTAAACTTTTAAGTGATAAAAGAATTTCTTTTATTTAAACCCTTTAATTTTTATTTTTTTTTCTACTTTTCAGTGTTTAAAATATTTCATTGTTGCAGTTTCACAGCCATTCGACATGTCTGAGAGAGTGTCCTGGCTTGTAGGATGTGCAGAGGGGTGGGCGGGATTTATCCAGGGGTCCCTAAACAGTCAATGAGTGGGTCAAGCAAAAAACAAGCTGAGTTCATCCGTGCTAGAAATGCGTTCTTTAATGTTTTCGCGAGATGGTGCCTTTACACTCTCCACCCCAGTAAGAAAGCTGTCTCGTAATCATGGATCGAGCAGAATATAATAGTCAGTGATGCTGTCGTATTTCTTTGTTTTGTATGCTGGAGATGATTTTTCATGCTGCACTCTGTTTGTCCCGATAGGAGATGATTGTAAGTTTACGTGTTCTAGATTATTCCGAGGTCACCAGTTTAGGATGTACAGATAGATGGGTAGGATCAAACGAGGGACTCCTGAACAGTTGTCAAGTACTCTAGCGTCGAGGAAAATGCTAGTTGAGCTGGTCTATGTAAGAAATTCTAGATTTTTATACTAAAGTCTCATAATTAACTACACTGATTCTGTAACTCGTAAACAGTCGTAACCATAAGGGATATTTGACAATTTACCACCTGAGGTGAGGCTAACGGATATTGCCTTACAATTAATTTATTATTTTATAATTAGTTTTTAAAAATATTAAAATATTCTATTTTCACTGAACACACATCTGCGTACATAATTGTTATAATTCTAGCATATCAGAAAGTAAGTGAAATATCTATTACAAAATTCCATCTTTATGTACAAAACCAAGTTAAGTTAAATAAAAGTGTGTAAAAAAGAATATCAATGACAAAATAAATATTTCGATTTTTTATTAAACAGAAAGTCATGCTTTCGTTTCTGTTAAGAATACCAAATAAACAAAATCTTTAACTATCAATATGTGCTTTTAACTATTTATCTGATAAAAGTAAAGGAAGAATAGCTTACGGAATAATAATATTAATAAAAACCCTCTATATGTAACCTTTTTTTGAAAGGCAGTTTTTTACCATTTATGAAAAGAACTTTTAAAAGTAATATAGGGGGGAAATTTAAAATACAGTTGGGAGACTGTATTTCCAGAAATTAGCCAAAAATGGCTGATAATCAGGTGATTTTGATGAAGGTCAGTCCGGATTCAACATTTCGCGCTTTTTTTGGCAAATTAAAATTTTGCCTAATAGTCGTAACGTTAAAGTAAAAATGGTCACCCCCAAGAGGGTAATTAATCGATTTTCAATTTTTTTTTCGATTCCTTATAGTGTAAAAAAACTTCGTACCAAATTTGAAGTCTGTTGTAGTATGTAGGTGCAGTAGATATATGAGATCTTTTTGATGAGTGAGTGAGTCAGTGATAAAATTATCGATTATCAGACATTTTCAAATATCATTATCTCGAAAACTAATAATGCTTTATTTATAAACTTTTGAATTCTGGATAATTAAATGAGCCTTACTACACATCTAAAATTACAAGTACGTAGGTCAAATATATTTTCAGTAGCAGAGTGTTGAAATTTGGCGTAAACAGCTCGAAATGGTTCTTGTAATATATGTGTAATTGTCGTTGATGCTTTTCCAAAAAATATGTTATCATTCATGTTCAATTCGTATTCTTTTTTTTTATTATAAAATATTGTAACTTTTTCAGATAGAAACGTAGATATAAGGTTTGTTGTAGAAATGCATAGAGTTAGATACATTGATTATTCTTTTTTTTCTGCAACATGAAGAAAACATACCAGTATTTACCAATACAGTCAAATGGGAATGTATTGCGAATACTGAAAAACACATATTTTTCTTTTACAAAAATGGACAAAAAAGTCAATAATTTTTATTAAAACTATAATAAATTTTAATGAGGACATAAATAATTTATTCTCTATTAATATTGTACGATGCACTCTTAATGATTTTTTACAGTGTAGAGTATATACATATGTTTATATGTATATACTCTACAAAATCTATTGAAACCTTATAATGTAACAGTGAATCAAAATATATCTACAAAAAACATTTATGAACTACATTAAATTTTGTTTAATTTCCTTTTATTATACGAACACATTTTAAAAACAGAATTTTTATGCATAAACTGAAAAGAAACTTATTAAAATAAGTTTTTCCTCTAAAGTAAAAATTGTAACAGGAAGAATATCTTAAACATATGAAAAGAGCGTACATGAATATATACATGAGATCTAAACAACAATAGAAAATTCCGAAAATTAATTTCACTAAAGTATTTTCAATAAGCTTATAAAGTTAATTTTTCACAATTTAAAAAATTGATACTTTATGAAAATAAAGATAAACATGTTTATATTTCGGGGTTATTTATAGTAAAAATAAATATATACAAGATCAATGAATGTCAATGAATGTCAGAATAAATGTATTTTTTTATTAAACAAAAAGTCATGCTTTCGTTTCTCTAAAGAATACTAACTAAATATGAGCAATATAACACTTTTAAATATTTATTACGTAAATTAATTTCAGAATAATATACAATAATAAATAATAATAATAATTAAGATACTTTTAATATTGTTTCGGACGAAGCTAATTTTGCATTTATAAAAACAAAATAAAAGTAAGAGAGGTGGAAAATTTGAAATACAGTAAAAACCACACAAATGCGTCTGAATGGGATACGAAAAATTTTCTGTTAAATATAATTAATTTTAAACTGTTTTGATACAATATGTTGCGATTTGAAGAAAATTAATAAAACGACTTAATCGATACTGCATTTTAAAACGGGTTTAAATTATCGATGCTCTGAGAGATATAGAGGATTTCACAGAAATTACTCACAATGTTTAAAATTCAATAATGCATTAGCTAAAATAAATAAAATGCTCTTTTATTTAATTCGATACATAAATCATACTATTGTGATAACAACACTGACAATGTATTCTTTACAACAACTATACCCGCTTATAACCCTTTTACAGACTATGTGAGGATATGACTGATACGAAGAATTGACAGCGCAGAAGATAACAGCCGGAAACTCCACAAAGTGTATGCAATTGGTCATATAGAGTCGAAACAGGCACCTCCAACATGCCAAATTATAAAAGGACTGGTAGAAATGTTAGTAGAATAATGTCACTGAGTAAATCTAACTTAAGCCCTTAATGCTCTAAATCTACATACAAAAATCCACAAGAAAAGAATGGCAAATCCAATAAGTACTTCATTCTGACTCTAATCATAATATATAACTAAACGATTCCCTAGAAGAACTATTGTTAAATCTCAATTAAAAATGACTTATGTCATTAACGCTCTAAACACAACTCAAGTCGAAAGTAGATATCAGCACCCGAGATGCATTCTGAGAAAAAATATTTTTACCGAGAAAAAAAAAGTCTGGTGAAACCGCAAAGTGATTTCCAGAAAATATTTTTTTTAAATGGCTAATATTAATATTTTTTTTAAATCGAACATGTCGTTTGAAGGGAAAATGTACTGTCGGTAAGTGTATTTTTTTTCATATGTCGATTTCCGAACTAGATGCATAGTTTTAAATTTACAGAAAAAACAAAAAACCGCATAATTGTCGTAAAAATAATTTATTTAAAGAATTAATATCAATATTTTTAAAAACCAAAAATTTCGTTTTAAAGGTATCCAAGTTAATTAATATTTTTTTCGTATTTCCAAATATAACCAACATGATTTGAGGTAAGCCAACCACCATAACTACGCTCTTGAGCCTTATGCGCGTGGTAGGCCTGGTTTATAGCAGGACACTACACAGGTACATGATACCGACCAGGGAGGAGCACCATCCCATGCGCATCACACCTTCTGAACACCTACATACAACAAAAAATCTGGTCATTCCGACAGTAAGACACAAATACTAAAGGATTTTAGTGCACGTTTCGAAGTCCACTCTGGATCTTCCAAAGGGCCCCAAGTAAACCGGACATCTTCAAGGGAGCTTGGCTGAAAACGTAATTCCGAGATTCACAAGAATGCTTTGGTTTGGAAAAGTATCCGGATATGAATAGCCTACAGAGACGATAACTAGCTCTACGACAATTGATCAGAAAAGATAGATACCGCTAGTGAACCCTAAAAATCGTGGAGACTTTTTCCCTGAGCGCATAGAATTCTAAGGCAGTAGGCTAACCGCTTCCCTCACCTACTGTCCCCCACACCTGCAAAGAAACTAAGTTGCAGGAGCGGACCACCCGTCACCTGTCCTAGGAAATTTACCTCCTGGCCGCTGGTACCTGAACGCCGAAAAATTCTTGCTCCAGCAATGCGGTCAGTACCAAAGCGAATAAAAGGTACCATTCACGAACCCAAAGGGTCGTGGAAACCTTCCTCCGGATTGGAGTTGTGCCATCCCTACACGGGAGTTAATAGTGATTTTCTAGAAAGTCTGCTAATCCAACCACTAGACACAGATAGCCCCGGCAGTGCATAGATACAATGAACTGGTTCTCAATCCGGTTGTCTGACTTTGGTCTGAACACCGTCACGTGACTCATGAGCCTCCGGTCCGGTTCTTCTTGGTTGATTAATAGGGAGGGACAGACCACCTCCTTCCAGAACATGCAATATCCGACAGCGCGCCATATAGGCGGCGAGGAACTGTGCAAGGAACTGACTTCTGGTACATGGGAGCGCCTCCTTTCTTCGCCCATGTTTCGATGGGGGCAGACAATTACTACAGCTGCAGCGAAACCCCGAGGGTTTAACGGTCGAGCAGAGTAAAACTACAGGTTACCTCTTACAGATGAAACCCAAACCCTCGTCCACGCTCCCCCATCTGCCAGTACTAAGAGATGCATCACGTCACTTCACGGTAAGACCAGACCAACTAATGGAGCCACAAAAACACGTATTTCAACATGCAGCATGGATGCAGATTTTTAATAATTGCAAATAAAAATAAAAATTCGTAATTGGTATGACGAAAATGCTTTTTTTCAAAAGGATAATTTTCTTTTAAAAACCAAAGACGTCATTACAGATGTGGTACCCAGGTTAAGTGTATATTTCATTTTGTATTTAGAATGCGACGACGGATGAGAAGTGGTAAACACGCGGAAAGAAAAAAAAAAGAAATAGACGTTTCGAAAATATTTTATTTTTATAGGATACAAATTAATTTTTTTTAAACAAATTACACAGTTAGAAAAGACAGAGTACTAAAAATTTCTGTGTAGTTTTTTTTTTCGTATTTCGAATTGTTAAAGTGATGCTGGCTTAGAACAATCTGATAAAAACACAGCATTGTCCCAACGCGTTTTTTCCTTGCTCGAGGAACGATGTTTTTTGTCCTACCGCAGCGACCTGTATTCTACGGGGTCGTGATATTATGGGATTTTATTAATATCACGGCTAATTATCGAAGAATGAAAAATCTGAGCCCGAGACACATATGAACCTATCTTGGATTATTCTCATTCACATTTTTAGGCAAACATTTTTTTTAAAATATTGACTTGTGGTACATTATCCTAGTCATCGCAGAAAAACACACACAGACAGACACACAGCACACGGACTTCTTTCTTTTGCAGATAAAAACTTTCTTTTACAGTATTTCTTGGTACAGATAGGAATGATAAATAGGAAATGTTTTATTTTCATTTCTGTAAGCTCTCGTATTTTTTTTTAATTCTACATAATTTTCATTAGCCCTTTATTGACATGAATATGGCTCTCAAGTAATAAAAAAAAATCATATTACTTTTCAACATAAATTTCCTAACAATGAACAGGCTGAATAACGTAATAAAAATTCTTACTATCTTTAACTGTACAATTTAAGAAACTTTCATGCATTTGCCTTTCTACTATTTTAATAATGAAACGTGGCTTTTAATATTTTATAAAAAGGAAAATCATTAACTACAAAAAATGCACTAGTATATCGCTCTTACATTATTAAATTTTAATAAGGTATCGACCGGAGCAGAATTAGTAACTTTAATAAATGTTCGTAATTAGTTAATGTTATTAAAGAACGGAAAATTAACGTTTATAAATTTAATAATGGTATTAATTTTAGCAATTTGAGCTAAGCGTTTTCCAATTTCCTTATGAAAGAATTAATCCCAAATAAAACTTAGGTACTAACTAATAAAGCAGAGATAATTTTTATAGTTCTGTCTCTATTTCTAATTGAAAGAAATAAAATTTAAAATAAATCATCATAGAGGGTTTCGTTTCAAAATTCTACGTTGACGGTTCTAATTAACATAAATTAATTTACATGCACTTTGAAATAAAAAAAATACTATGTACTGAACCAGTTAAACAAATTATTTTCTTTCACTCACATTCAAGTAAGGGATAAGATCACGTTCATATACTAACAAGTAGTTCCTTATTGTAATGCAGTATATTTGGGGAGAAAAATTATTTTTATTATTTGTCTGGAATGATGTTACTATACTATGACAATTACTGCACGATTTTCATGGGATCCCTCGGTGTGGCCGAAATGAAAAACAATAACATATTTTAATTTTGCATTTTGTACATTTTTTTCGTGTTTACGTTATCGGAGTGAAATTCGTTGCAATAAAAATAAATAAAAACATTACAGACTAAGTTTTTCTTTTACGTTTATTAGGAGCATTTTTAGTTAGTTTTAGGTCAGCAGCACTCCGGCCCTACTTATTTTAAATCTTACTGTTTTTAAGTCTTATAATATTGTAATAATATATCTAAACTGTGGCTTTTGCTTTTTCACAAAAATGTAATAATAAATTCACAGTACATATCAGTTAAGGGAAGGTGGCCTAAAATGATCCCCTTAAGGAAAAACTTGTGTAAAATGACATAACTGTTTAAATAAAACATTGTCCCTTTGCTAGTATGTTTTACACTATATTTTGCATTATAAACGAATTTTAATAGTATTTTAAACCCAAATTGAGTGATGAAAAAAAAAATATTTTTTAAAGCGTTCAAAGGATCATTTTACCCTCACCTAAAGAGCAAAGTGATCCTTCATTTAAAAATAATTGTAAATTGTTTTTTATCGTTAAAATAAAGGATATAAAAGTAATTATGACAGTACAAAATAAAATAAAATTAGTTGTATAATCAAATAGCATACGTAATTTATTTTATGAAAATAAATTCCGCCCCGTTCGAAAACTTGAATATTTGAGCACATATCGAAAAGATGCACATCATCCTCATTCTCATCTATCCCTGCACATGCATCATGGACCCACTTGCGACGCTTGCGACACTGGTACCAACCTGCACTTGCTGCAGGAAAATAGTTCATCGTAATAAATACACTTGTGTTCATCTTCTGAATCTGTTTCACTATATTCCAAATATTGGTTTTTAGGCTCCCTTTTCTTCTTTATGGGAATACTTCTTTGCTTTGACTTCATACTACTTTCTTTGCTTGTTTTGGATATTTCGTTTTAGATATAGCATTTTTTAATTGGATTTTCTTAGCTTCAGCCTGTTTTATCATCTCTTTCTGTTCTCTATTTTTTGTTTCCGAGTTCAGTTAATTCTTATAAGGACTGTTCTTTAAAATGACACTTCCCATTGATTTTCTTTTTCTCAAAATGCTTGATTCCGTATCTTTGGAAACGGTAGGATATCACGTGGACTCAAAGAGAAAGATTTGGGGGGGGAATTGATCATTTTACCCGGACACATGACCGCCCATTTTAGGTAAAAAAAACTTGATGACGCCGAGAAACATAACAAAATTAGCAGGTGTAATTCACATCTAAAAACATACTCCATTAAGTAAACCAAGTCATATTTCTGTACATGAAATACTGTATATCTAAATAAATATCCAAGTTAGTGCTTACCTTATAACAGATGTTATGAAACCCAATTTTTCAAAGATTTCTATTCAGATGCGTAATACTGCAATCGCTTGAGTACTCCTATTGATTCTTCTTCACTTGGCTCAACTACTTTATGTGATATCACGTACATAGCGTGACCTCTATGGAAGAAAACATATGTGGATCGTTTTGCCCGCTAGGATCATTTTAGGCCACTTTCCGCTATATGTAAAGAGTAATTCCAATAGAGAGCCCTAGAGACGACAATGACGGACATGAGGCAAAAGCTCCATTAAAACTCTGTTTATTTTTTTTTTAATTATATTTAAATTTCTCTAACTATAGATCATCTACAGGGCTGAACAAAAAATTACTAATTTTCAAACGTGATTTGCGTTTTCTATCATCTTTCACTTTATTAAACAGTGAAGTTTTGTTACAGTGTTCTGAATGCACTAGAAATTGTTTCATAATCTATGTTTGACGCGCGATTTTTGTTTCTTGTTACATCTGTTTCCGGATAAAATAAAGGCGGTTTAATTTTTATTCTGCATAAAAAAAATTGTTGACTGTTGAAATGATGAAAGAACTAGAACGCATGAGATCATTAAAATAAATTTAGAAAAGAAGTTTCCCATTTAACAATAGTCTATTTAATATTCTTTTTTTTAAATTAATATAAGTTAAATACTTTTAAAATGATTTAATTTTTAATAAAATAGAAGGTAAATAATTGAAAACGGAATCACAAATCCTTTACGTACAAGGAATCAAAGTTGACTGACGTGAACTGTCGTCAACTGTGAACTCTCGTCACGTGAATTGTCGTCAGATCCAATACCAGCATATGAAGATTTCATGTACTATGTCTCAATACATGGTACATTTATGAAAGGCATAGAAATAAATGACACCGGTATTTAAGTAAGTTTCTGCCGTGTTATACAATGCACAAGGTTTAAAATATAATTCGTGCTGAAACATTGAATTGTCATGGAATTCTGTAGTCTGCCTAACAGAAACAGTTGATTGCTTCAGTGGGATTCCAAGTTGTAGAACAACTGCACTCCCTGTCCATGGGCAGTTTTATATCACATCTGAGAGGATCCATGAGAAAAAAATGCAAATGTAGTATATTAGCACTAGAAAATTAAATAAAAGAAAGAGATTCGACTGCACCTTCATCAGCCAATCCGAAGTAAGTAAGCAGCCAATTAAATTTAACTTGCGTAAAGCAGCCAATCAAATTTCACTTGCAGTATAAAACTGTCAGGAAGAAGAAAAAAAGTAGAAAAATGGGTAGAAAAGCATTAAAATATAATAATTAGGTAGAAAAATAAGTAAAGAGATGATGAGAAAGATGTTTAACTGTTTCTAAAGAAGAATCGTTTGCAAAAAAGGCAAGAAATAAGCAAAAAAGAGCAAATTTACTTCTACAAAAAAAGGTAGTTTATATTGACATACATAAAAATATAGTTTAAATTACAGTTAGTATAAGAATAAGTATAGACAATACATAGAATTTATTTATTTATTTATTTATTAAGTATCAAAGACAAAATCAAAAAGTATTAGTACAAAAAAGAGCTACTCCGGTAAAATGGTTGTTCAAAATATTATTTAAAAGTGTATTGGAATTACTGTATTTTTCTTTTTAGAATACCTATCTCTTTATCCTGTACATTTGAAATAAATTTAATTATATGCCAAAGCCATTTGGAATTTAAATAATCAGTAAATGTGTTTTAATCAGGAAGATCTTTTTCGCCCTTTATATCAAACAATAATACACACAAAAATATTTAATTTTTATGAAACTACTGATCTTATTATTAAAAATATAACAAAACTTCTAGAGTTTAAGCACTATAATTTAGTAAAGTACTTATACAAATTCCTAATTGCTATATAATGTTTTTTTACACTTTATAAATTTCTTGCTTATTCGAAAACTAGTAAAATATTTTTTTTAAATTAATAATTAAAAAACAAAGTTAAATGTATTTTAAATAAAACATATTGGATGAAATTAACAATGATATACATCAAAGAGGTTTTAAACTAAATAATCATGCATTTTATTTCAATATGGTTATAACATCGTAATACTATTTATTAAAATGCGCTCTCTTACTCATATTAGTTAATAATAATATAAAATAAGGGTGAAAATTAATTAATTTATTAGTATGTTCCAAAAGAAACTATTTTAAATTGCAATATACGAACACATTTATTTAAAAAAATACATAATTCTAATAGAAATATGCGGCGTTTTAATTGTTTAACTTATATTAGCGTAAAGTTCTATGCCTAATACTTTTCAGGGAAAAAAAATAAGAAAGGAATAATAGTTTGGAAGAACACGGAATTTTTCTTCTTTTGGAAGTGAGTTATATTACAGAGAAGCAAGCAATTAACGAAGCGTAAATAGAAGTTAATGATTATTTTTTCGTTGAAAATGATGATAAATAGGGATCGCAGATCTTGGTTTACAAGTTTCTCTGAAAGTGTTTGTAGTTGTTACTTTTTTAGTGAAAATGTAATAATATTTTTCAAAAGCTTATGTTATTTTTCTGAATACAAATTAATTAGGTGGATAACAAATTTAAGATAGTCTCAATTATTTTATAAACTTTCTCTTTACACACAATACAAATATGTAACAATAAAGGCAATAAAAATATGTAAAAATAATATAGAAAATTTAAAGCCACAATACTTTGGTAATAGAAGGATATTTTTATATAAAATTTTAGAACATTGTATTGTTGGTTTTATAATTTTTATAATTTTTATGATTGACTGACGTTTACGATTTAAAGAGGGGGGTTTTAAGCCTCATAACGTAAGATCTCTATTAACCACTAAGCTATTTTGTAGCTTACAGTTACAAATAACATTCTTTTTACTTTCTTCATTAATTCTTTGAAAATGTTGTGTAAATTTAAATACTCAAATTCAAATTGACCTTTCACAATGAAAATATACAGATGGGTGACAAAATAATACGAGCACCCATGAAAGAGAGTGAAAGGACAATATCTAGAAAAATATATGAAGAATTATCGTGAAACTTCAGAAATGTAAACAGTACTGTTGGTGTCATATATTACCGTGAACATTTTTTTCCAAAAACCCCATTGGGGACCGTCAACAAATTGAAGAAAACCTAATATATTTTGAATAACCCTGTAAAAAGTAATGTCCCTTAAGCATTGAAACTTTATAACATGATTAAGAGGCTTTTTGTAATAAACTGTGTTCATTTTTATGAGTACACCGTATATACCGGTAGATAAATTAAGGTTTTTATAAAAACAGTCCCAAATTTCACCAAGTGCTTTGCTTATAATTTGCAGAGTTCTTAATATAAAAGAATGTTTTTTTTTTCAGAAAACTTGACTAACAATATTGTACACAATACCCCGTTATCAGAAACAAAAAATAATAAATATTGGATGAAAAGGGGAAGGTTTAAGAAATAATGTTTCACTGCGCATGCGCGAATGTTATTAAAATGTAATGTGCCTAATATTTTACCCAAGTGTATAGAGCAACTTTTGTGAATGTCTCAAACACATATCTTGAAATTTCTGAAAGTGGTCATCCATAGAATAAGCTCGAAATTCGTTGCTCCCAAAAAGAAAAAAAAAGATCAGGGGCTGTATCCAAATGATGACAAGTAGACAAGTATTTCTCAAGAAATACTTCTGTACTTGTCATAGATGATTTCTAAATTAAACAAAATGCAATTCCGTGCGTTATTATTCCAATCTCCGAACAGACAACAGAAGAAAAGTTTGCTCGAAAGCATATGTCGAAATGTTTCCAATGACTTAACAAATAGCAGATTTTTTCTTGGCACAAAATATATTTAATTACCGACCTAATTCGTATTATACAATGTAGCCCCTAATATGCTATCCATCCTTATTAACTTCAGAACGGCGAGCACTATAGTTATAAACGTGGTGTCTATATATAGTAGCGTGGCTATGCGCTAAACGATGAGTCCCCTTATAGTGTAACCTAACGGAAAAGTGTACAAATAGCGCACCTATCCCAAATATGGTTCAAGATATGTGGAAAAAGTTAACTACAAAGTTCGAGAGCGTGCTCTGTTTAGTATGAAAAGATGTCTTACATGTAAAGTAATTTTATATGAATCTCTGAAATATGTAATTTTTTATATTCAGTTACCAGCCTAAATAGACAACTAATTGCATGCAGAAGTGTAGCATTATAAGGCAGACGCACATTTATAAATGAAGCCGGCTCTTGTAAGTAAAGTATAGGTTATTTTAATACGAAAATTAAGGAATATATCTTCAATGTGTCCACCATTGGCAGTAATGCATTATGCATTCTGCATGTGTACGAATTGTAGACACATTCAACCTAATTAATTACAATTTATTTTTAAAATAAACTGTCCCTTGCTTACATGTGTTAGTTTCATTATCAAATGTGCATCTGCCTTATAATGCCACATTTCTAAATACAATTTGTGGCACATTTAAGATGGTGTTTGAATATAAATCATTTACATTTCAGGGATTCTAACAGTGTTATTTTTGTATGACAGACACCATTTCGTACTGAATAGAGAACGCTCTACAACCTCGTAATTGACTTTACCCCGTGTATCGTACTGTTATCGATATAGAAACTTCAACTTCGCAGTTTGCTGTTACGTGGCGCTGTAAGCAACCTCATCGCATAGCGAAAATCCTTTTCACTATATCTAGACACCTTGTTTGTGTGACTACAGTTTTCGTCTTTTAGAAGTTATTCGATGTCGACAAGAGTTTAATGAGCACCTTTTACGTCTTAACGAAGACATCTATGATTAATGCATATTGTTTAAATTTTCCAATGTAAAAAAGTACATTTGAAACAGCTTCTTACGTAAAGCTTTGATAGTACGAGCATTCTAATAATTAATTACGATAATAATCAAAGCAGAATATTTAATTGAATACACAGAATTTTTGAAGTACTTTTAAATAAAGAATTGCACTATGACTGAAATTATTTGACAGTTTTAAATATAAATCGGTAATTTTAAACTCAATACCTGAATACAAAGTCCTAACGATATGACAAAATGATCAACGTAAAAATAATCGTTGTTTTACTTCTGATAACTATCCTTAATTTTTCTTTTCAAATTGAAAACATTGCCGTTGATTACAGAACAATTCCAAAAGTAATATTGTCACCTATAAGGATATTATTTTGAGAACGATTCCATTTTTACTTTCTTCTATCTTTATAAGAAAGTATTGGATTCATGAAAATTTTCAATTTCCGGTTTTCGACGGATTTATATGTTTTAGAAGGTCTTGAACACGATTTGACTATTTTTAGAGAATGTCTGTCTGTGACTCTGTGACTCTGTCTGTCTGTCTGTATATGACAAAAATTTTGTGGGCGATCTATCTCAAGAACTAATTCTCGGAATCTAATAAAACTTTATATTCAGTTAGTTCCTGATATAAGTTGGTGCTGATTAGTTTTTGGTAAAAATCGTCCTGTAGGTGGCGCTGCTATGCAGCATTTTTCGCTATTTCCGCAATAGCTCTATCTCAAGAACTAATGCTCGGAAATTTAATAAAACTTTATATTCAGTTAGTTCCTGATATAATTTGGTGCTGATTAGTTTTTGGTAAAAATCGTCCTGTAGGTGGCGCTGCTATGCAGCATTTTTCGCTATTTCCGCAATAGCTCTATTTCAAGAACTAATGCTCGGAATTTAATAAAACTTTATATTCAGTTAGTCCCTGATATAAGTTGGTGCTGATTAGTTTTTGGTAAAAATCGCCCAGCAGGTGGCGCTGTATGCAGACTTTTTCACGATTTCCGCAATAGCTCTATCTCAAGAACTAATGCACGGAATTTAATAAAACTTTATATTCAGTTAGTCTCTGATATAAATTGGTGCTGATTAGTTTTTGGTAAAAATCGCCCAGCAGGTGGCGCTGCTATGCAGCATTTTGCAGGATTTACACGATTTTAGCGATAGTCATATCTCAAGAAATAATGCACGGAATTTAATAAAACTTGAGTTTCAGTTAGATCTTGATATAAATTGGTGCTGATTCTTTTTCGTGTATGCGAAACCTGTGTGAGATAGAAGAAAGTTTTGGGATTAACACATCCCACTAGTTTTAATTTTCTAACATCGCGCTGCACCAATTTCCTTTTAGTTTGTACAATTCTACTATATATATTTTTATTTCTTACAGTTATTTTCCGCTGGTTTCAAGTAAATTAGTACTTCTATAAAGTAACTTTTCCTGCCTAAACGTTATTTATATACAGGGTCTGTTCTGAAATTAGTAGAACTCATTTAAAAACAAAATTATTGATAAGAATAGTACAAACGATTAGAATTTTTCAAAGTAGCACCCTTCCGAATCTACACACTGCTGCCAACGAGTTTTCCAGTTTTCATACGCCTCCAGGAACGCTTGGACCGGAATGATGTTTAGCTCCCTCGTCACGGCCTGTTGAACCGCCTCTACCGAGCCAACAACACAAATAAAATATTTTATTACTCTGAAAAAGTAAAATATTTTCTTTGGAGATAAATTTGTCGGTTGGAAATACTACTATATCTTCTTTCAAGGATCTGGTCGTGGTTCTGTTTTATTTTAAATACATTATTTGCTTCAGAAAAGGTTATTCATTTTAATGTTGAGAACAGAGTTTTTTGTAGTTCTTGTAACATTGTAATTTAAAGAAAACTCAGGTATTACAATAATTGCATTGTTTTTTAATTATTTTCTATTCAGTCTTTACTATTACTCATTTTTGTTTTTCATTCTGAAATACTGCAATATTTCAATTTGTTAAATTAAATGCACATACACTAGACCATTTCTAGTATGATCCAGATTGTATATACCATGCATTGATAAGAGGATGTGTTCTTCAAAATGTGTGTATCATAAAGCTAAAGTTGTAAAATTATTCATACAATTCTTAATCTAATTTACCCTTTGTCAACCGAGCGAACGTTTAAACCGCATTCATCCTTTAACTTCCGGACGAATATATATATATATATTTAAACACTAATTTTTTATGTGCTTACATTTACATCATTTCTCCGGGTTCTCTTATAAAAAGAATTCAAAGAGTAAAATATATTTGCTAGAAATACAAATCTATGACATTTAACCTCGATACATAATAAATTCTATAAAATAGGATGTTGCATTCCATAGTTTTGTTAATTTTTGAATTTTTGGAAAGAAATTTACAAAGTTTTTTTGTAATTCACGAAGATCCTGTCACGGCACAGTAGTGTGTTGCAATACAGTTTCTAAACCACTGCATAAATGTATCTTAGTGGATTTAACAATTGTCGCAATTGCCTCATCAAGTTATCTCAGGTCACTGAATACCATCGTTACAGTTTGATACCAAAGAGAGTCTTTGGTATATAAAACAACAATACGAGTAACAAATAATTATGCCTTTCGAGACTTGTGATAAAAAATAGATTATAGACAGGAAAAACAAAAGTTTTATTAATTTATGCAAAAATGAATCGCAAATTATATTAATTTGTTAATTTTTTTATTATTGTTAAAACTTGGCATTTTCGTAAAATATGAATTTTTCTAACTGCTCGGCGTTCTCCCATCGTAATTAAGTATCTAAAAAATATTTAAATCCATTTGAACTAAGGTGACCAAATGCATTCGAGTTTTCAGATGTCCTCATATTTGGTGTTTGTAGCTCCTGCAGTTCTTTCAGTTTTTGATTTAAATCAGTCAATCGATTTTAAAACATTGATAAATTAGGCGGAAAAATAAAATTAAATTAAAAAAGTTATAAATTTTAAATTTAAGAAATTTTTAAACTGTCAGAATTTTTCTTACAGTATCTTCACCACGTGATTTAAAAATGCACTACTGGAAAATTTCGTAAATTCATCTGGATCCCCGCGGAGGTTAATCCTAATGATGTGGAGAAAACCAACATCATTCTTCGACATCAAAGTGTAGTAGGAATGTTTAGAATCAAGCGAAAGGATCATTCTCAAGAAATTCAATATCTTCCTCCTAAATAAAAATTCATAATCTTTGTTTCGCTCAAGTGTTTAAAAAATAATTTCACGCGTTTAAAAATAATTGATAGTGTGGATATATTACAAAAATGATGCTCTTTTCATCTGTCATAAAAATCCCCGTAATATACCTACACGAAACTAAAAATCTAGCTAAACCTTATATATATAGCTAATTCCCTAAGCTTTGGTTATATAGCTAATATCTTAAAAAATGGCTGAGATATAGCGGTTTGAAATTTTATGGTGGTTGACATTTTCAAACAAGACAGCAGAATTCATCCATAAACGGGTTTAATTTATGAGTTTTAGTTAATATGGTTTCGGCAAATTTTCTTTCATTGTTGTAACCATTAATCCTATTATATGCTTATCACTATATATTTATATTCGCCAACGTCAAATTCTCGCCAAACTTGGCGACAGTTGGCGGAATATCGCCAAATTTGGCGACCAAAATAAGTTGCCATAAATGAAGCCAACTTGGCTGTAGAGGACTAATTTGGCGATATTCTCATTCAAATTCAATGTTGACGAGAACTGAGATTGAATCTTCTTTATTTAGGTTCCACGCATTTTAGCTTCGTGTTTTCCAGTATAATTAGCTAAAATCATAAAACCAAGGAATAGGGAGGCTATCTGTTTCTGTCGGTTCAGGCCAGAAGGACTTTTCGTAGTTTAGTATACATCGGTTGTTCGCATCCCTGTAACCCGACGATTCGCAAGCAGCTGACGTACGACAGAATGACGAAAAAAAATTATTTTATTGGCGATGTGATAGCGAATTTTGAAGCATTAACATGACTGAGATAGAAGAAAGTTTTCGGATTGGCACATCCGACTAGCTTACTGTAACTTTGGTACAATAAATGATATGATATTCTGGCTTGACTAATGTTGTATGCAGATATTTTTAGTCATTTATTTATTTTTTTATTAGTTTAAACTTGCATCTAAAACATATTAAACTGCAGTGTGAAATCTTCGCACGTTTCCACTGGTTTTAATATACAGGGTTATTCTAACTGATGGACCCATTTTCAATAAATTGAATTTATTAAAGTGTAAATCCAAAATGAACAATCTTTATACTAATGAAAAGAGAAAGTTTCAAAGTTATTTTTAAGACTTTATAAATGTTCACTGTGTCCCCCGTTTGCTCACTTCTTGAGAACTCAAGAACGCAGAAAACCTTGTGCTCCACAGTAGCCATCTCACTCAAAACTCAGAAACTAAATTGCTCCCTATTGCCAAGCGACCTCTACCGGCCCCCTCTGAAACAATCACCGCTTTGAAAGCCGTGTACTCAGTAACAGCAGATACACTTTTTTCGTGTGTGGGACGAGTTTTGCTATCGCATAGATGTTTGCCGTGCAGCAAACGATGGACACATTGAACTTTTTTAATGTCTTTAAAAAAACTTTGAAACTTCCTCTTTTCATTGGTATAAAGATTGTTCATTTTGCATTTGTACTTTAATAAATACAATTTTTTGAAAATGGATCCATCATTTAGAATAACCCTGTATAACTAAGAATTAATTACAAAATTGTGATTACATAAAATTTTTAAATCATAAAAGCAACATCACATTCACATTCTAAAATAATTTCAAGTTCAATGTAACTGTTTTAATCACTATACCTCTTTTAAGAACATACGAATAAGATTTCTGGAACCCAGTTATGCTTTAGCGCAAATATATAATTATTCTTAAAGCAAATAAATGAATATCCATTTTGAAAAATGATGTTCCCATGCTTACAAGCATCGAATGTATATCTGTCATACGAAAACAAAGAGAATATACATAATGGTTTTCATAAGAATGCGAAATCTTTTCAGTGTTAACAGTCTGTTGATTCAGAAAGATAATTTTTGAATTATTAAGAAGGAAGTATCACGAGAAAACGAATTTGAAACAAACTTAAATAAAGGAAAATTAATGAACACGGAGTTCATTTAAATTTTATTACATATCCAATATACATTTTTAACTAACTTCTTTGTTTACGGAAAAATACATATTACTATGATGTGGGTACCTGAATTTTTATATATGACATGAAAAAATTATATATATTTTTTTAATATGAAAGCAAAATATTACAATGAATTAACAATTATTAATTTAATAATAGCATTTTTAATAACGTACATTAATGCTGATACATACATAAAAATATTTTCTGGAAAATAAAATGTTATTATTGTTTTCGTTAAATAACTATTGTAATATTAAATATAGTAGCAACGGGACATTTGGCCTTTACCAAATTAAAATATTTCAACTCAAACCAGAAATTTCTTCGTAAAATAAATAAAATCTAAATTACACTGAAATGAGTTAAATGTAAAAGAAAACAGTACTTAACCCCATACTTCTCTGCTGTGCTCCAATTTGGAGTTTTGCTACAAATTCCAACTTCCAAAAAATTCCAGTTATGTAGAATAAAAGTATAAGAGGTAGCAGAAATTTCCCCTGTTATTGCAGGAAACAAACCAGTCATAATAACCTTAAAATAAATCTTTTTTCGAAAATTTATTAAAAATAATGCAATAAATATTTTTGACAAATTTCATTCTATTCCTAATCCTAGACTGTTCTATCTCTCTGACTATGATGAAGTTATAGGCGGCCTCTTGCTGTCCTACACATACCGGAAGTTATTATACTCTAACATCATTCTCTTGTTTCATCCGCTAGCTATTGCTAGGGTTGTGTACCTTCGTGGGACTTTTGTATATATTTATTTGCATATAACTTTTGTTTATAGCATTTTTAACTATTTGATTTATTTCTAACTACAAATATTTTGTAAGCTTATTTAACATTTTACTTACCCATCATACGTAATGTTGGGTAAGTCTTCTAATCGTTTTAAAAATCAAAAAGAAAAATTTGACTGCACGTTTCAGACACTGGAGATTCCGAAAAACATATTTTTAGAAAAAAAATGACCGCCCGTCTGTCTGTGTGTTTGTGTCTGTAAACGCTCTATCTCTCGAACAAATTGAGATAAAGTCTTGAAATTTTGGTATGTACTTATAGTGTGTAATAATGAGAAGAAGACTAATGAATTTCAGTAACCTCGATTACACGAAACTATTTTTTTCGGACTGTCGAAATATCAGTTCTGATAAAAGGTACATAAAAGTTCCGAAATTGTTTATTTTAAAGAGTGAATATAAAATACAATAAAAAAGATAGATAAATTTTGCATAAAGAATGAAGTCGATCTGATAATTAGTTGCGAGATATCTGTATTGATATTTTTCACACTCTTCGATTTTTCATGACACTGTATTTCATTCAAATTTCAATTCAAAGGTATACTAGATGGAACCCGTCAAAATTTGACGGCAAACAACTTGATAGTACCATAAAAATAAAATTCATAGCTGCTTTAAAATGTTTGAAACTTTTGCAGAATAATTCAAATAAATAAAAAACCTACCTTAAATTAAAGCTAGATTGAAGAACAGCAATTGGCTAAGTTTCACTGGCACATGCACTCACAGAATTTCTTTCATCTAACACATTTAGAGCTATTCTGCCAGTAAATGAAAAACCATGGCACAACAGCGATAAATCATACACAATTGTCATTATACGATGTCAGTTAATGCAAAATGCATTTATATACACTACACACTTTTCCATCTACTGATCCAATAAACATTTTATCATTATAGTGCATCTAAATACAGTTTGTGATATAGTAAAAAAATAGCATTCGTCACTCAGCGAGTAATACTGAAAATTTGGCGATTGACTTTATTGACAAACTTAACAGTCACACTTACCAATTGCAACGATTGAATGGAAAATGATATTTTTTTCTGCTGTCGCTTGACAAATTTCATAGTAGGGAGCATAATATGATTAATCGGTCACAGGCCTATCCATCGATATATCACATGAGGGGTGTGTGCAAAATTTAGAAAAGTACCCCTCTTGGGGGCAAAGTGGCGGGATGGACCCCGGAGATGCATAACATGAATAAGCGGTTAAAGACCCTTACAGTGATATGTAATATGAGGGTGTGTGCAAAATTTAGAAAAGTACCCTCTTGGGGGTCAAAGGGGGATGGACACGGGAGATGCATAATATGATTAAGTGGTCACAGACCTATATAATGATATATAACATGAGGGTTGTGTGCAAAATTTACAAAGTACCCTTTGGGGGGGGCAAAGTGGGGAGATGGACATCGGAGATGCATAATATGATTAAGCGGTCGCAGACCTTTCCGACAATATATGACATGAGGGGTGTCAACAAAATTTAGAAAGGTGCCCCCCTTGGGGGGGAGGGAAGTGGCGGGATGGACCCTGGAGAAGCATAACATGAATAAGCGGTTAAATATTTTTCCAGCGATATGTCACATGAGCGGTGTGTGCAAAATTTAGAAAAGTGTTCCACTTGGAGGGGGAAGTGGGCGGATGGGCCCCAGAGATGCATAACATGAAAAAGGGGTCACAGGCCTTTCAACTTGCAACTTTTTTCTCGAGGGCATTTGACAATATTATTTTTTTTTTTTACCCGAGACAATTTGACGATATTCTTATTTTTTTGCGTAATTCGTCAAACGTTCAATTTAAAAAATCATGAAATTTGCTAATCAATAGTCGATAAATTATAAAATTCAACAATCTATATCAGTAAAATTGGTGAATCGATAACGGAAAAATCACGAAATTCATCAAATTGTCTCCCGTAAAAAAAAATTCCTGCATGCTGATGTGATGATCAAAAGTGTTTTGAAGTATAGGACAAAATTAGCACTCGCCAATCGGCGAGTAATACTGAAAATTTGGCGATGGACTTTATTGCCACCACTGGTCAAACATAATAATCTTTCTCGCCAATTGCGATAACTGAATGGAAAAAGATTTTTTCCCCGCTGTCGCTGTACAAATTTCGAAACCATTTGGAGAATTTCATGATTTTTCCCCAAAATTAACAGATTTTGATTTTTTTTCTCGAAGCCATTCGACGGTATTCGAAAATTTTTCCCCCGAAGCCAGTTGATGAATTTTACGATTTTGCCACTGTCGATTAATGAATTTTGCGATTTTTCCGCTATCGATTGACGAATTTCGCGATTTATCGACTATCGATTAACGAATTTCACGATTTTTTCCATGAACGAACAAATTGCGCACTTTCTTTCCGCTAATGTTTGACAAATGTCGAACTTAGTTCTGGTGCCGTTTGACGATTTTTGCAATTCTGTTCCGCGATTGTTAGACAAATTTCACTATTTTTCTCCCGAGATCATTTGACGAATTTTGCGATTTTTCCCCCCCGAACCTATTTGACGATTTTTTTCACGACAGTTAGACAAAATTATTTTTTTTCCTGCAATGCCTGATTTCTTTCCCGAGACCATTTGACAAATGTCGCAATTTCTTTCCCGACGCCATTTGACGAATTTCGCAAATTTTTTATCAAGTATTTGTAAATTTGTTATTGGCCAGTGTTGAAAAACACTGGCGAGTACAAAAATCCATGTACTGGACAGTGGCCAGTGAGTAAAAAAGTTAATTTTTACCTATATTTTGATGGTATTTATTTTGTTTGTTTTATTGTGTATAAATACCTAGGTATCGATGATCTTTCCCGTAACAAAATGTGAATCTCAACAAAAAGATGCGGAAAAAATGCGAATTTCGCTAAAGGATCACGAAGAAAATGCAAAATTTGTTAAAGGTTCACGGAAAAATGCAACTGTCTTTATGCAACTGTCTAAACAGCACACACTCAAACATCTATACAAACCTGCAGAAAAATCATTAATTTCATCGGTCAGGTGAGGAAAAATCCTTAATTTCATTGATCGGGTGAGGAAAAATAATGAATTTTGTCGAACGGATGCAGAAAAAACGCGAAGGGGAAAAAAATCAGAAAATCCTGCATTTGGCTGTTTTTTTCCATATTTTTAATCGCCAGTTTTTCAAGTTTTATCTCCGAGTGGAGACTGATTTTCATCTTTAGGTGGCAATAAAGTCAATCGTCAATTTTGAGTATTACTCGCTGACTGGCGAGTGCTAATTTTGACCTATATCACAAATACTGTATTTAGATACACTATAATGACAAAATGGTTATCGGGTCACTAGATGGAAAAGTGTGTAGTGTATTCTGCAATCACTACTCAGCCAATTGCCGGTCCCCAACTTAGCTTTAATTCAAGGTGGGTGTTTTATTTAGTTGAATTATTCTGCAAAAATTTCAAACATTTTAAAGCAGCTATGAATTTTATTTTTATGGTACTATCAAGTTGTTTTTCGTCAAATTTTGACGGGTTACATCTAGTTACATATTAAAATGTGTACAGAATGGTATAAATTTTTTTTTTAAAACTGAAATTTTACACTTATATCTTAATTGTAAGTTCCATTGTTTACATCTGAAACAATGTGCAGATTTTAAGAATCTCATTCTTTCACACTATCATGGCAAAATCATCAAAATGCGCTGGTAAAGCATCTAATGCATATGAATGCATATTTTGAACTGGTTTGTTTTATTCTTTGGGTGTTCGTCAAAACTTGACGGTAAACAACTTGATAGTACCATGAAAATAAAATTCATACCGAACGATTGTTGAATTTCAAAATATTTTCCTGCATACAATAAATTTCACAATATTTTATTGTGATACCATGCTATTTATGAACTCTATACGTATCTGTATGCATGTCAACGCAAACACATTAAGAGAGGTTTACATTTACTGACGGAACACAGATTAATAATATACGATTGTAATTATCTGACAGTTATTCCTCACAAAATGCGCATTTAATAAAGTTAAATTTAAGAAATGTAAACAATGCATTTTTAATAAGAGAAATAGTATTTAATGATGAAACCACAGAAAAATATTCATAACTGCTTCAAAACGTTAAAATTTTAACAAAATTATTTTTATCAATAATTCAAATAAATAAAAAACCCACCTGAATTCCAAATCCAAGTTGTTGACTGGCAATTGGCAGATGCTCTCACAGAACCTAACCTCGTCCGAAGCTCTTTCTACCTATCAGCACACCACCAACAAACAGTACGCTAATTTACTATCTAACATTGGTAGTACATGGATTTTTTTTACTCGGCAGTTTTTTTTTAAACACTACTGGCCAGTAACAAATTTACAAATACTTGATAAAAAAAAATGCAAAATTCATCAAATGATTGTGAAATAAATAGCAAAATTTGTCAAATGATGTTGGGAAAGAAATCGGGGCATTCATCAAATGGTCTCGGGAAAGAAATCAGCAAATTCGGCAAATTGTCTCAGTTTATAAATCGCTAAATTTATCAATCAACTGCAGAAAAATCATGAAATTCATCAAACAACTGCAAGAAAAGAAAGCTAATTTTGTAAAGGAATCATGGAAATAAATAGCATATTTTGTCAATCGATCATGAAAAATATAGTGAATATCGCAAAATTATTGCGTACAAAAAATGCCTTTCATTTTAAATATATAGATTGGCGACACAGCAAGTTTCTAAATTTGTCCCTGCTGGTGAGTTTTTTTTTTCATGCAACTGCTGGTCGAATTTTGCAATTTTTCTCACCGCAGCAAACTGAAGAATTTTCTATTTTTCTTCACATGATCGATTGAAAATTTCGTGTAATTTCTGTGCCCCCAAATTACTAAATTTACAATTCCCCCCCCCCCATGGAAGTTTGGATTACAATAAATATTTGGTACTTTTTCATTTTATCATTATTTATTCTGGTTTGTTGAATTCTTTGGATTCACCATATAATGTTTGCAAACCATTTGTTACCATTTGTTAGGACTGTATTTTTTATTTAGGGCTATATTTAGTATTGGGCGAGTACATGCAGAGTATTTTATACATTGATTCTCTAACATCGTCTATCAATAGACAACAACAAAAAGTGACAACACATTTTCAAACAGCCGAATGTTAACTATTAAAACATCTGAAATATTATATTAAAAAATGAAATTTTTGTTTTTCCAAATGAAAATAAACTCCTTCAATAAAAAAAGAAAAAGAAATACTTATAAAAACTCATAAGCAAAATAGTACTCAGTAGCAAAACATACACCAGAATTTATCTAAAGCAAGCAACAATTACATTACGCGCACTAAATAATTTCGCTAACAAAAAGAATTAAGAGATATCCAAAGAACTCAATCATGTGCATAGAAATAGATATATGTTTCTATGTTCATGAACTAAATTAAACAAAATAAATAAAGATAAAATGAAAAAAAATACCTGATAATCGTAATCTAAACTTGTCGCCTACGCCATAGAACGATCGACTTTATGAATCATCTTTCGTAAACAGTTCCAAATACGTCTCTAGACAGGAAATTGCCCTCACCTCATTGGCGGAAGATTTGTTTGACGCATGCATATTGGGCCGAATATTGTGGGAAATTTGACAGAATATAAAATCTGTTTTAAATATATAGATGTTATTTGTAAATGAGACGCTTAATCCGACTCAGTAAACAGTCAGTTAATATGATTATCATTTTTGGAGTTATAAGGATGTTTCTTTTACACATTTCAGTAATAGAGCATTTAAAGTTTATGACGTCATCAAGCTACGATTTTAAACACTATCTACCAAACATATTGAGATAGATGCATATCCACGATGGGTAAGTATTACGGTGGTCCACAACGACTTGTTTGATTTCTATTTCATTAATTAAAATAATTTATACTTTATTTCTGGTCGAAAGCGGTCTTTATGTTGTTTATTTTCAATTTTAGATTCTTTTAAGGTCTTTTTTTTTTCTTTTTTTAGTGTAAATGTTCTACCTTTTGACTACGATCATAAGTCTAAGATCCACATTGCTCTTACCCGAGAAATGGAGACCATTTTTTTAATCTGTTGTCAATTTTTATAAACACACAAAATTATTATTAAAGCCATTAAATGATTATAAAATCATTTCATTCAAAAATAGGGATTACATTCGGCATTTCTGTTATTCTACCATATTTGCACTCCCGCTGTTGGAGAAACCAGGTGCGAAATATGTTTGAAATAATACTTGTTATTTTACGAAAAAAGAAAAGAGAAAGATTGTTGTCTATTGATAAGAAATTCTGCTTAACCTCTTCCCCTTCAGACGACAAGTGCAAAAAGACAATATTACAGTTGAATGCATTATGCAATAAAATGTTAGTATAAAATACTTTCAAATCATAACTATCTCTGTAAAGTGTTGTTTGATATAAAGTTATTTCATGCATAATAGCAGTATTTGAATAACTTCTTCCCTTCATTTCAATCAGTATGGTATGCTAATATTAAATGTATGCCCATATCTGAATATCACTGCAAACATATACAAAAAAAATGTAAATGTTTTTTATAAAAATAAAAAGAAGTTTTAGACATTGATAACGTTATCATTAAGGAGGGGGGGGGGAAGTTCGACGAATGATAACGTATGATATCATAAGGGGAGGAGGGGGTCCAAAATTACCAAAAAGTTGATAACGTTATATATATATATATATATATATATACAGCCCTTAACATACAATTTTGCAAGTATAACAAAACATTCCTAACAAGTAACTACAAGTCTTCCATGAAACACTTAAAAGAACAATGTATAAGATTGCCCACTGGGTAACGTTTAAAACGCTGTATTATAAATTATAGTCAGTATAGGTTAAATAAATGGAACGAGGTACATGTTATCTTAACAGTAGGTAATTGTTAATGCGTGTCCTTTGTTATTGAGTGACGACTTAAACTTTCTTCCTTGAATGAAGAACGTTACCACTACTGCAAAAGAGAACGTTCTTCTAATCTAAATTCACTATAGTTTGAAACCTCCATCTAAAGAAACTTCTCATATGGCAATCAATTTCACCTCATAGTATTTACGGCTCGCTTTTTATTGACATTCGAGACAGTATCGCATGCACATGAGAAGTTTCCTTAAACGGAGCACTCTAAATACAATGACTTTTACAACTATCTCTTATGGTTCTGCGTTAATTAGTCGCACACAATTCATCGCGGAACAATTCATCGCACACAATTCATCGTGGAAAAATTAATCACGTACAATTAATTCGTCGCAGAGTCAATTCATCACGGTGTCAATTCGTCGCAACGAAAATATATTTGAAGGCTATGATGATAAAAGTAAAGATAATTTAGTAGAATTATTTAATGATATAAAGTGTTGGTAAGAATTCTCTATATCTAAAAAACAAATTATCATTAAATAATTTTACTACATTATCTTTAATTTTACCATTACAGCCTTCAAAAACATTTTCGTTGGGACGAATTGCGTCGAGACGAATGACACCACGACGAATTAACGCTGCGACGAGTTGACGCTGCGATGAATTGTCGCTTCGATGAGTTGTCACCGTGGCAAATTATCGCTGCGACGAATTGAAGCTGCGATGAATTGTGTGCGACGAATTGACACGACACCATATCTTCCCTATTAGATGTATTTTTTTAAGGCAACAAACTAAAAGCTGCCACTCACTAACAAAACCTCTGCATTAACTATTGTCCAGTATCAAGATCACGTGAAACGTATTATAAACCAAAAACATGTCCCTGATCAACGCTGACGTCAAATTAACGTTAGCAGCACCTGACCAATAAATTTAATATTTATTGCAATTTCTTAACTTCTAAACATCGCTCAATTCCAATTTTTACAGAAGATAGTAGAAAAAAAATGTCCTTTAAAATGAACTTTGTTGGAAAAAAGTATCTAAATTTACTGATTTTTTATGGTTTAAAAAAGATCATGCGATATTAAAAATATATATATATTTAATTTTTGCTGCCTGACAAAAGACCTTTTGTACTTAAAACAATAAAACTATTTAAACATTTATTTCCGCCTAATATGCGATAACGAAATTAAAACTTCATCAATAAATAAATAAATAAAGTAATATAAATAAAATGCAAATTTAAACGAAACATAATGGAACTATGCACTTAAACAACGGAAATTATCAAATTCTAAAAATTTCTTGTAAGTAGGGAAATTACTCGCGATTTTTCAGGCTATTAACTTCTGGCATTTGCCGCTAATACAAAAAACTATATCGCTTTCATAAATTTCAAAACTTTTATTTGAATGTATTACTGATATTTTTCATATAAATATGTTTTTTGGTGTTATTAGTGGGCAATATAAAAATATATTTAATTTATAATATCTATTAGAGTTTTTAATAAAGAAAAAATGGTTTTAACATATATTCTGCAACCCGGGAAGCCTGGGTTGAATCTCCCAGTATGATAATTCTCAATCTTACCTAACACCAATAATTAGAATTTGTTTTTCAAACATTACCCGGTTTGATTCCCTATACAAGATTAGCTGCATCTTCATATACCGGATCTCATGTTACGGGAATCTATATATTTAAACCGAAAAGCGCATTCTGTCAAACTCACACTCTCGTTTCCACATGAAAATCGTCTCTTTGCACATGCTTCAACTTTTTTGAGGGCTTCTACCCTCAGAAACGGAAAACGTGTTTAGACCTAACTTGTTATCCTAGACCTGTTTAGCCTAAGGGTATTGAAAAGGGTTGATTTAAAACGGGTGGCGTAATATGGCCATTGCGTTGAAAGAGTTTTTTGCGTTTTTTTAAGAAATCAGGTTTTCACTACTAAATATGCTTGCTTATTTTTTCATAAAATTTTAAAGAGAGCTTTGATCTAGTTACATTTATAACCAATTGAAATTTCAAAGTGTTCGGAAGATGAGAACTATTTATTATTGCTATGTTAAAGGAGCCGACGCGAAAACAAACAAACAAACAAAAATGCAAGAAGAAAACATTTCTTTCACAGCTAGATAACAATATTTTTTCACCAATTTTTATACGGATTGTAAAACCGTTTTATTTATAACCAATAAGGATTTCAAAGAGTTCGGATAAAAAGAACAAGAAAATAAGCGCTTTTATCAATAAATATCAATATTTTTTCGTTAATTTTAAAATATAATTTCATACAAAATCGGGTTAAAGATATAAAATAATAAAAACTTGATTATTTTTTTATTATCACGGGCCCGGGCTACGCCAAACGGGTCAACTAATAGATACAGCTCTATGTTTTACAAAAAATAATAATTAATTACAAATTTTAAAAATAAATTTTGTAATTTTAAATATTGAATTTTTTTTTATCTCTGTCAGAACTTTATATAGTTCAATTAGCAAACTTTATAAATAACCAAAAGTATTCTGTGAATTCTTTTACCCTCGAATGGTTAAATAAGTTATCTTGACTCCTTCTGCCATTGAAGAAGATAAGGCATACGAGTGATTCTTCCATTCTTGGGTTTTAAACGAATAATGAAAAAACACAACATTTTATAATGAATCTCATGTTACGATAAAACAATATTTAATTAGAAAATTTACAAGTTAAGTTAAAAGAAAATTTTTAATTTTTGAAAGTTATATTTAATTAAAGCTTTTATGATATAACCAAAGATTTAAAGTAAATGGAATTATTGGTTACATGCTGTCTAGTATTTCATTTTGCAAGTATAATATTATTATATCTACAGATAGCTAACTTCAAGTGTTCTGCGAAATTCTTAAAAAGTCATCGTAAAACATTATGACTATCTTCATATAATGAAAGGGAATACTTAATTAGAAACTTTAAAAGTAATTTTTAAAACATTAAAAGTAATATTTAATTAGAGACATGAGGGCAAATTAAGAAATTTTTAGCATTTGAAAACTTTGATGGCAACTTTGATAGTTCACTGTAATAGTTTAATACACAAGTACGAAACCTTAAGTAGTTTATAATATACTGAAATGAACAATAAATGTAAAAGATTAAGATCATAATAAATTACAATCTGTTTTCTATGAAAATATAAAATTTAATTAGAAAATTTAAAAGTAAAAATTAATTAATGATTTTAAGCCCTATCCACATATTTAAAAATATTTCGTGGCAGCTCATACAATTTATTCTGCAAATATATTATATAAGAAACAAGTATACTATAAAATACTTAAGTTTAAGATCATCTTCATATAATTAATGTAATTTTGTTTCTTACGAAGATGTCTTATCCCCTATTTTATAGCATTAATCACATTCGTAAAATCCGCCTGTTACACTTACCTTAATTGCTACATTATTGATTTTCGTATAAAATAATAAAAGCGCATTTAGAAGACTAGTGTTTATTTATTGACTTACCCTCTTATATTTGAAAGAACTCGTATTCTTTTACGAGGTTTGAAAATTATCAACAGTGAATTTGTTACAATCATAGAGTTTTGAATAAATTTTCATAAACTTTATCATGTTACATGATTACTGCCATATCCATAAGGGGCTACAAAATGGGTTGATATCTATTGAAGTTTCTCTTGCGATATATTAATGCGTAAAGTCTAAAGCATAGTTTACCTCACTTTTTTTGTTTTAGTGACAAATATCATTAGTAGATGGCGCTTTGCTGTCCGAAATTGATAGATACCTAAAATTCATGTATAAAGTAAATTACATTTCCATAAAATGTTACCCATCAACCTGTTTAGCTGCTGAAATGCTAAAAAACAGTTTCGTTTTTTGACACCGCAATAATATTTGAAGCATTATTACAGCTAGAGAGTATGTGTGATAAAATGCCTAGCTATCTTCTTGTAAAGGCCATTTAATGGATGAGTAAATTTTGACATTTTACGTGCCATCATGATGCACTGAAGTATAACATTTGTGAGTGGAGGAGACCTATTCTGTCGTTGCTTTAAGTTTCGAAAAATGCATATCTGTCCTAAGAAATCTGGTTGTCACGTTTAATTTTTCAATCATATGTTAATTATGTAACTGGAGTTATGTAGTTGCTATGTATAGTGCGGAAATAGACACAATCAAAGGATTTTGAGCACATCTCGCCCCCAGGCTAATAAGGCCTCTTGTAAAATTCGAGCCACGTGTTTACTTGAAGTGCAGTTTCCGATTAGCTTTTTTGGTAGTCATCGGCTGTCTATTTTTACAAATTTGATAAGAGGTTCAGCTTTCTACTTCGAATAAAGAGCCATGAGAATCCGCCGTATTCTATTAAGAGTGATATTATTTTCTAATGCGAACGTCTTAGGTTCCTGCATAACGAATTATGAGAATATTTTAGAGCAGTGAATGAATGAAAATTTAAAAAGTTTTCGGGAAGTATTTCCCGTCTCTTAGTCTTTCTTAAATTGAGAGTTTTTTGATTGTCTGCATTAAATATACACGCTTCACTGCTAATTCCCTGCTTATTGTTATAAATAAATTTCGTTTATTTTTAAATGTGTGCTATAGCTTTCTTTCAAATTCCCTGCAGCAACAGGCATGTCAAAATGGCATCCGAACGGTTTATGATTCTAGGCACTTGGACATTGTTTCCGAAATTAATTTTACTGGTGTCATAAATGGCGCTCGAACTGACTTTTAAATCAGGTTGTATGATAATCTTTCGACAAATTATTATATTTGGTGTAACAAATGACGACCAAATATTTCTCGAAGACAAGTCGATAGTCGTTGTGCCCAGAGTTTATTTCAGTGTTGCAGATGATGTAAATAATTTTTTTACATCTAAATGATTATATCCTGTATAGCGAAAATCCTAACACAAAATCATATTTGATACTGAAGTCGCTTGTGTAAGTGAATTATTTCCCATGGCTTGAAAACAACAGTGAACTTTCTGTAAATGATCAAAATAAAAGATATGACAGGTAAAAGAGATAACAATTATTGAATTACAAGAGGTATTTCCACCAGTACGTGACAAAAGTAGTTTGCATAGGGAATTTTAATGTAATAAACAGAATCTGTTTTTAAAAGCTTCTAAATTTTTCTTGCCTAAATTGGAACTTAAAAACAAATTGGGACTAGGCTTTACTTTTAAAGAACTTAATGATATTTGTTACCGTTATTTCATGTGGCACTACAGGAATATATTGAAGATCGTACAACTCAAAATTCTGCTGAATTTTATGAATTGTTGTTGACTACGAACATAGACATGGCTCTGATCGTGATGAAGTACCGGTTAGGCCAGAGCGAAGAAGGCATCGCAATAATAATTTAATTATTTTCGTTCACCTGAGTTTGGAAATGAGGGTAAAGGAAACTCTTTTACAAAGAAAGAATAGAACGATCAAAAGTGTCATTTGAAATGGTTATAGGAATAGTGCGAGTCATCTTCAAAATTTTTATAATGAGGGTGAGAATTACAGAGGTAATGGTGGTAATTTTAATGGTGAAAGAGGAAGTTTTGGAAATGATCGTAGTGGCGAGGATAAAAATATACAGCCATTTTCTAATTCATGCAGTAGAAATAAAGGTGGAGGTGAAGATAAGAATTCTCTCCCTTCTCGTATAACAAAGATGTGTATAGTTGTATTTAAGGTGAATAGATCTCACGTAAGGAGACAATTTGGTAGAAATTCTACACAGTTAAACTTGTAAATGGCTGTAGTTTAGAACGTATAAAGTCACAAAATAAACAGCAAATGCCTTGAGTTGAGTAGTTTTAAATGATGTTATTGCAAATCTAGTTAAACATCGTGAGTTGGTAATAATATTGGAGGTTTTATGGTGAAATGCTTATTCGATACGTTGGCTGAGCGTTATTTTAATTCTTCAGTTTATAATAAGTATTTTAGGTATAATCAAATTACAATATTCAAAATTTTTGGTTCGTTAAGCTCGGTATTCAGTATGTGTTAAAAAAGGGGTAATATATTTATATGTTGAAATTCATTCTGTTGAATTTGTATGACAATTTCAGTTGAATGAGGGGTTAAGTGCACAGTGTACTGTTCGAGTGTATTATATGAGGGATAGAGGTATACGTGAAAATTTCTTTTAGATAACTTTGATTGTTTGTCAGAATGAGAATATTCGTAAAGTCGAGTATCTTCCTTTTCTGTTGACTTAGAAGAGACTTGTCATAGTGAGGAGGAGAAATCGAAGTTTAAAGAGTTTATGGAAGAGTATTGTTTTCAGATAAGCCGGTGCTCCCTCATGTCGTTTGACATGAAATTGCTACGGATGATGTTGCGATTATGGCTAGTTAACATTTGACATACGACAAGGTAATAATCAAGGCAGAGTATCATTGATTATCAAAACAAGATGTTAAACGATGATATAATACTATCTGTGTCCCCCTTTGCGTCCTCAGTGGTGTTGTGTCGAAATAAAAAAACGGAAAAAACTCGAGGCATGGAGAGTTTCAATTGATTACTGTAAAATTAAATGCTGTTACCGAGTATTACTAATATCCTATACATATAAACTAAATTGTGGCACATATGACGAATATAAATTTTATGTCCATCTTCGATTTACTTCGGTATATTTTCAAATTTTATTGGAGCAGAGAATATAGCTAGAAAATTTTAATTACTAAATGGTTCTGTTTCACCTTGAAACAGATGAGTTTTGATTTATCTGAGTCATCATCCATGTTTCAAAAAGCCATGTTTTAAATATTGAAACCTCTGTTATGTAATGGAATGCTAGTCTATTTGGACGATATTATCGTCATGGCGGTTACTTTTGAACAATATTTAAAGTTGCTAAAAGAACTCCTTACCCTATTACGTAACAATGCTTTAACAGTAAAAAAAATGGAGAATTGAAAGTTTCTACTGCGAGGTGTCAAACTTATTCAGGACGGAATCAAAGCTGAAGCGGAGAAAATAGGGACTGCCTGTGAAGTGGATTTAGCTTCACATATTCCACTTTCTTAAAATTAGTTCCCCCATCCCCTCACTTTTTCTAAATTTTTCTTTCTTTAAAATTATTTTGTTTTTCGTGTTATAAAATCTAGCTACTCCCTGTATTTCTCTTTTATTAAGCGTTCGTTAATTCATTCGGATTTCTTTCCTAACCACATAAATCATGCCGTTATAAAAAAAAAAGAAAGAAAAAGAATTTATTCCCATTATAATCCGCTCTTTTCTTTCGGCGTCTAAACTTTACTTATATTTTTACGCCTACACTTTTGCTTGTCAAGGTTTCATTCCTTTTAACGTATTTCATTATTTTCCCAATTATCCAGCTGCCTTTAATATATAATATCTGTAACGTACCAATTCTATTTTTAACCCCAGTTCTTAATTCTTTAAGCTAACCCCATGAGAAATGACTCCATGCGGTTTTGTCTGGTTTACCAAAATTCCATATCTCCATTCTGGCGCTTAAAATTCTTATTTTACATTCATCTCTTTCCCATAGGATTATCATTAACGGACTATTACAACTTGTTTCTTATCACATTGTTCTCGCCAAAACATCATGTTATCTGGCTAATTGGCGTATCTAATTATCGCCATGTCATCACTGTAACAGCGAAAAGAAATTATGTAACAGCCAGGATTCTCTCTCTGCTTGTCGGTGATTAAAGATTGGTAATTGTTCGTGCCTCCTCTCCAGTGCTCTCGGGCATTTTTATGCCTATGGATGCTTGTACCTGAACCCATGGTCAACTGCAATTTATAATAAAAAAAGATTTGTTTATCAAGAAACTCCTGAGTTCGCATCCATTCACTCTGTGTGACCTGTTTCCCTGGATATTAACAAATTACTTTTTTGCAGCTCAACCGACGTGAAATTACTTCGCCAACAATCATCGTTACATAAACTTGGTGCGTCAGCCGCTCACAAGCATCTTTAACTGGAGAGGAGGGCTTTTTAGATTTAAAAAAAAACATCGTAAAAAAATTCACTTAATTTATTCTACCAAATTAAAATATTTTCTGACGGATTTCAACGCTTATCGTAGTTCTCCTGCTGAATAGCCCTGCATCTTCGACTCACAATAGTACATAAGGATACTATTTTTAGACAGACTGTCAAACTACATTTTCTACGAACTTTCAACTCTACGCCGTATTCTGATTCAGTGTACGCGCATTCAAGATTTTCCCCGGTCAACCGACAAACTGAACGCAGTTTCTCACCCCCGCATCTCCGACTGCACCTTCCATGGAGCTCTGTGCGTGCGTTACACCGGCTCAACTATTATAATCGTAGACTGTTCTTCTTCAAAACAAAATTCAAGTTACGTACATCCTGAATATTTTTTTGCACTGTGTTGGAAGTTTTATTCACGAACACCCTTGTGTCCGACGAAGACTTTTTTTTTAATTCACAAAAAAAGCCCTAGTGATAAAGTGTCAACATTATTCCAACGATCCTAAAAGAAATAGCCGTTCGTCGCCTTTTTCTTTCATATTTTCTGATGCGCCGATATTCAAGGGCGTTAGATGTAAACATGAATCATCTCTCATCGAAGACCTACTTTCGCCTCCTAATACGCGCGGCCAGTTAAAAGAAAAACAAAACATTGTGGCTGTACGGAAAATTCAGAATGAAAGTTTCAAAGCCGATATTTTTAATGACATAAAAAAGGCTCTTATTGAGGTCTTCCAACCATTTTTTTTAATTAAAGTGAACTGTTGTGTAGTAATGTTGCAGGTCGTGTGATTTATTTTATTAGAATGCTATTCCTAAGGTAAGTCTTTTATAATATAGTCCTACCGGAACTTGAACGACAAAAAAAAAACTTTTCTTTCATAAAAGAAAATTTTTACAGGAATGGACAATTCAGTTTAAACACCTATTTAAAGTTTAATATTATTATGTAGTGTCATACTCAAGCAATATTAACATTTTTCGTTAAATTGCTGCTTCTAGTTTTATAAAATGGCTTCATATTGTATATGATTTTTTTTCTTTCTTTTATATCTGCTACATAGAAATTTTAACGAAGTTTTTATATTTTTTTTATTGTGTGTATCGATAAAAAAAATCTTATTTCTCAAATTGACACTAGGACTAATAGAAAGATTGTATGAGTGACTATATCCTTTATAACTATAGTTTTTTTTTTTTTTTTTACCTCTTTTGAGATAATGAGAGAATTAAAAAAAAATAAGATTCTGAACTATTTGTTCTAATTGATAGAAAAATAAATAAAAAGAGGACTTTTCTTTATTATAGGCTATCAATTTTGTAACAAAACAAAATACTTCTGCCGAAATGAAAATATTGTTTATTTTCCACGTATATAAAAAAACTGATCGGCACTACAAAATTTTTTACTTGTTGGTGTGTACTGTTTATAATATACCTTACATATATATATATATATATATATTTGTTTTGCTTGATAATTATGTTATTTTATGTCTACCTTGCATAATTTAGAGAATGGTCTAATGCATAATTGCTTATTGTTGAGTCGAGTTTTGGTTAAAAATACACACTTTTATTGTATTTTTTGTAATATTGTTGAAAAATATGTGTGTGCTTCGTTGAATAAAATTTATACATAGTTTAAGCAAAAATGCATATTTAGAAAAATTATACATGTTCATTTTTATTAAAACTTTTATTTGACACCTATACAGGTGCTGCAAAATTTCAGATTATTTTTTTCTTTTATCACTTAGTTTTCAGTTTTTAATATAATAAAAAAAATAATACAGTGTGACATAGTGCAATTCACAGATAGTGCAATTGTTTCTATCCGACGGCCATGAATTGCATTTGATTCTTTTGGTGTTTTTTTTAATTGATTAAATTTATAGCTGGTCTATAATTCTCCTTTGAGAACACAACCGTAAAGAATTTTCTTGTCGCTCTGCACCTATTTTTTTTCTAACAGTTTAAATTAATAATAAAAAAATACTTTTGTTTATCTTATTTTAACTTCATAATTATTATGTTGGGTTTTGTATTTGATAAATATAACACATATAATAGACGCATATAAAGTTTTTTTCTGTCCTCACATATCTTACAAATGAAGCATAAAGGTAAGATATAGACAGCAAATTCTCTGGTTTGTTTGGTTTGCAGCGCTGATTTTATTCCATTTTTCATATATTGTCATTATTATTAATGTCCGTATACGTCTGTGTGTCTGTGTGTGTGTGTGTGTGTATCTGTACCCGGATAAACTCTGCGAGCAGAGCGAGTAGCGAAGCGCTTTTTGTGTCAAAAAATTCAGAAAAATCCGGTCCTCCAGGAATTGCAGTTTCGAAAAAATCGGCCCATAATTAAGGGAGTTATTAACGAACAAAACTGTTTTAATTACTAAAAAGAAACCTACATGGAAATTATTCCGGGCATGCCCAGAAGAGCTCGATCATCATCTTCCGCAAAAAGAAGAAGGAAAGATCGCTTCGGCCGGTTTCGTTTCACGACTGTCTAAACTCGCCTACGGCAAACCGACAGAAATACGAAAAACCCGTCAACATATTCTCAAAGAACGTACTTTTACGTCTCTAACGATCCGGTCGGTTCGAAAAAATTTCGATATTAACCCTTTCAAAAAAAATAATCAAAAAGGGCCGAATTCGTGTTTTTTATTGTCTCCCTTCTTCCGAACCTCGCATCCGCCGCACTAAGAAAGATTCGGATAAACGGATTTCACCAAATAAAAGATCGGTCTTTGTCCTCTCCCATGCCAACTTCCATTAAAAAAAATACGTCAGTTAACCCTTCGAAAAAGTATATTTACCGTACACAGTTTCGCAATTTAGGCAATTTCGACGATTTTTAAAAATTCGCAAAGGCGGTTCCAAACGAGTTAGAGAAAACTAAAAATACCAGACGAGATCTACATTCTTTTTCCTTTCGAAATCTGCGATCGTTTTTGAAAAATACAAATTTGAACCCTTCGAAAAAAATTCGCGCGCAGACTCACTTTTGTTAATTCCGATTCTCTGCGATTTTTAAAATCGCGCATCGGCTCTCTGAAAGAACAAAAAAACAAACAAACACACCCAACTACATTTCCGTTCTTTCGAGATCACTGTAAAACCTTTAGTTTTAAAAAATATTTCAGTTAACCCTTTCGAAAACGTTTTTTCCGTAAGTCTCTTTCGCTTTTTCAGCGATTTCTGCAATCTTTAAAAATTTAATTCTGGGCTTCTAAACAAGATATGAAAAAATAAAAATACCGAGCCTAATCAAGGTCTTTTTCCTTTTAAAATCAGGTATCAGTTTCGAAAAATTAGTTTTTTAACCCTTAAAAAAAATGGTTTGCGAAACTCACTCGCGGGAATTTTCGTTTTTTGGTCCATGTTTAAAAATCCGCATCGACTCGGAAAATGTGAATAGAGACAAATAAAATACACCAGATCGTAGCCACGTTTTTATTCTTCGAAACATATATTTCAGTTTTAAAAAATATGTACATTAACCCTTTAGAAACCGATCGTTCCCGTACGTCACTTTCCTGTTTCCTCTAATTTGCCAATGTATACCCCCCCGCCGCAGCAATTTTTTATCGAATTACAGAATTTCCTAGAGAAGAAGCTAAAAGCGCATATATTCAGCTCTAAAAAGACACCTTTCAGTTAAAAAAATTCGAGTATTATCAATTTCAAAAAAATTCTTTTGTGAAACCCGTTTCTAGAAATAAGCGTTTTTTGGCGCAAGCACAGATTAATCAAAGTGTAATAAGTGACTTTGCTTTGGAAGTAATTATCTAATTTATTAACGATTTTATTTAAAAAATCGTTGTTCATTTTGCGTACAGAATTGAATGGGCTTTCCGAAAATATGATTTATTTTGAGAAATAATTATATTTTCATGGTTAAAATTCTATTCTACTAGGATATGTGTGTTTTGAAGCAGCCGATTGCACTGCAAATATACTTGCTTTGTTTACTTTTTTCGGAAGCTCCAAAAGATATCAAAATAATTTTTTTTTATTTCTATTTTTTATATATCGGATTCTATATAGTTTATTTAACACCCGGTTTATGATTTTGTGTTTGTGTGGGGGTGCGATATATTTAAATTTGTCGTTTTAAAACGCATCCTTTTTTCATTTCGTCGGAAAGAAATGTTGCCATTTGAGTTATAGAAACTTTCTATTCGATGGATCAGAGATTAAACACTATGTAAAGAATCAACTTCATTTCGATCGTTGTAAAATAAACCAGAGAGTCAACACAGGAACATCACCGCCAGGGGGCGCTTCCGGAAATCGGGTTCTATGGGCCCGATTACGACGTGGTTTGGCTCTTTCGACTGGATTTCGATAGCTTTACAGATTTCGGTCATGTTCGTATAGAACAGATTGCGTCCCCTTGTGGTGGAAGGTGTAATTAAAGGATTTTTCATCCAACTCGGGTTCTATGGGTCACATCACGACGCGGTTTGGCTCAATCGACTCAACGTCGATAGAGGATACTAGAGCTTATCGATTTTTGCTCCGAGTCTCACCACCAGGGGGCGCTTTCCTATCTCCGGCTCTACGGGCATGAAAACGACGGGGTATGGCTCATTCGACTCGACATCGAAAGCCTTAACGATTTCAGTTATGATCGTATAAACAGATTGTGCCACCTGGTGGTGGAAGGTGGAACTAACGTATACTGCAGCGCGTGCGCAGCACGACTGCTATACGGTGCCGCAGGCAGCGGGGACCCGAACCAGAGGTTCGTTCAGTTAGAGGTATATACTATACTATGTGCCGGTGCGTGTGTAGCACGACCGGTTTACGGTGCCGAAGGCAGCGAGGACCAGGGTCTGAGATTCTTTCAGTTAGAGGTTTATACTATTCGATGTGCAAATTAAGGGATTATCCGGTGCCGAAGGCAGCGGGGACCAGGGTCGGAGGTTCGTTCGGTTAGAGGTTTATACTACTAAATGTACAAATTAAGGGATTATCCGGTGCCGAAGGCAGCGGGGACCCGTGTCGGAAGTTCGTTCGGTTCGAGGGTGGTGCGAGCCGGAAAATACAAAAGATTCGAGGCACCGATGTAAATTAGGGATTTTATCGATTTTAGTTACCGATGTAAATTAGGGGCCCGCTGGCGGGCGAAGCCAGCTAGTAATATATTATATTGCGAAATTTTAAGTTTTTGTACACATTCACTTTGACCATTCTCTTATAAACTCCTTTGAAGGTAAATCATGCATATTAGTATACATATATCTTTATGCTCATATATTTTGCAACTATTTCATATTTTTTATTATTTACAATTATATATTTTTATAGTATTTCAACGTTTATTATATATATATATATATATATATATATATATAGATATATATATATTCTGGATTATCTTTAAGTAAGTGTGCGATTTTTTCCCCTTCACATTCTTATAGTGTGATGTGTTTTAAAATTATGAGACTCCAAAAATAAAGGAATAATGATAATAATTATAGAATTGATTTTAAATTCAGTTCAATCAATATTTTATCTTAGTAGTTATTTTTCCAATTTCAATCTCCCTATGTTAAGTTATTCTGAATTTCTAACACTCAATTAATGTTAAATTTAAGCTTTAGATTTCACCTAAAAAAAAAAAGAGGATGAATGAACACGAGTTTATTATTTGTGCACTTTAAAGTGATATTGCCTGTCACTCCCTTTTTTCCCCTCTCTTTCTAAAGTCCATTCAGACTTCCTGCATATTACTATTTTTTTCCCATTCAACATTTCTACGACACGATACATCTACGCTTGCGGTTAACATGTCTGTTCAGTTCATAAATAGAAGCTCTTTATATAGTAGTAATTATAATTCAAAATTTAATCAACTGCACTTTTATTTAATTTCTTATTGTGTTTCATGTATGTTATTCTTTCATTGAGTTATTTTCGCGGAATAACTTTATGTCAGAAATAAATATTTTGTTTTCATTCAGCGAATAAGGCCTGTTGCTGATTTGAAAATGGAATATATTACATGCATGGTCATAGATATTGATTTTCGTTCATAATAAATTTAAATAAGTATTTAAACTTACTTAAATATCACATTTTTTATATATATTCAAACACTTGTTTTTTTTTCATTCAATTAACATTTCTTACACACACTATTGAGATACGAAAACAGTGCCCCTTTTATTTATTTACACATTCGTTTACAGTTCAATGTTTTTCATGTTCACTAATGACATACATGCAATGTCAAGTCAATTCAATGCTAATTTCATTCATTGTGACCACTCAATACTTTACACGCGCACTGTCAAATATACCATTGGTACTCAAAATTTAATATTCTAGGTAAATATGTATCTCGGTTCACATGAACATTACACATTTTTTTTTCTTCATAACATTTTTCTTTCACAACCTAGTTGCTTAATTTACTCGATTTAACATATTTTTTATGTTACTTTATATACACCTTTATTTACATTGTCCCATTCTTTTTAATTTTTTTTACTGGTGACTCAATACATTCTTCTACTCCAATATAATGGCAATATTTTTTTACTTGATGTCTACGTCGTGATTTATCAAATTTAGGTATTGTACTGATTTTTTTATTAAGCAACCTTAAATGTTTATTAACGCTATTATATTTTATACATCTTCTTTCACATTATTTTGAGTGTACTCTTCAGTTTTATGTTTAGTCTACAGCTTACAGATGCATATTCATAGGGGAGACAACCTGTAATAAATTCACACGCCATAATGTCTACGCATCATTTTTTTTTTCCGAGTATAAGTTTAACAACTCAAGTTCTTGTTTTTAGGTCTATAAAAAAACAGGTAAAGGTAAAATATAGTTATATTATCTTAATAATGTTGTAAACTATTCCTATGGCAAGGTAAAACAAGCACATTCTTTTTCAATTTATGGTCCTAACATTTGTTCTGGTTACTATTTTTTATATTCTTACACAGACTTATATATATATATATATTCTTTCATTTGGTTTGCCACATTTGACTCAGAAGGCCATTGCATTTGCTTTCCTCTTTACCACATCTTTAATTTTGTTTTTAAAAAAAAAGAGAGAAAAATCAACATAGGTACTGGTTGATGGACATTTTCGACGGTATTCTTTTTGTTTTTTTTATATACAAGTTGTTCATCGTTTGTGGTTTTCTTGTGTATATGGAAAAATTCGCTCATAGTTACTCATAGTTGCTCATAGAATAGTTCATAGTTGTTGTTTTTTTCGTTTTTTTCGGATTTTTTTTCCATACACGGAAATCATTGCTCATAGGTTTCTCATAGCATAGTTCATAGATTATATACACACATACACACACGTCAGTTCATCGTATAGCGTATGCTATTTGTGGTTCATAGAAAACTCAAACTTTTGGGTTTTGTTTACACACATACAGTTGATTTTTTCTATCCCGCTTAGGTTCAGTACTTGTGGTTTTTCTTGTTTTTTTTACATACACTTAAAATTGTAATAACTGTCCTTTCTTTATCATCTTAATTACCACTCTCTCCTTTTTATAAACAAAAAAAGGAAAACAAGTAAGATACTCTCAATGAGGTATTTCGCACTAAACATTTTACATTAAACTTGTTTACATGTCAGATGCTCTTTTTTTTACATTTACAGTTATAAGCACAATTTTTTTCTTTTCTCAATTTAAATTTCTACCCTTCACTCTCAAAATATTTAAATACATAGAGGACTTCTATTATGTTTTTTTTTTCTATTTGTCATATTTCGCTACATGCAATATCATTTAATGTTTTACTTCAATGTTACACATATACTCATTTACTGCAATATCATACTCATTTGCTATGCTATAAAATTTTAGCTGCTTCTCTTTTGACATATAGCTATAAAAAAAAAGAATTTCACTTTTCGTTTTTGCTGTTTTCACCCACTGAAAACACTGTTCACGTGATAAGGTCTTCTTATTCAAGAATTTTTGTTCGTTCTTCAAACAGGTGTACACCTCCTCTCTTCTTACAGACACGTGCATACTTCACCTGGTACAGATCATGTACATATAGCATCAAACTTATGATGTTTGTGCAAGTTGCACTCACACACACACAATGTCTTTCTTTTACAATGTCGCCTGTTTCGTAGTTCGCAATATACTTTTTTTGTTCCTCTCTAAAATTCTTTTTGTTAAATTTTGAATATACACATCCAATAAGTTATCATAATTAAGTTTTTTTTAATAAAAAAAATAAATGAACACACATGACATATGATTTCTAAATTGTTTATCAGTTAAAAAATTTTTTTATATAAGTCATCACAGAAACATGCATATTTATACAATCTGTTCCGAATTTTCCATGTTTATTTGTTCTCATGCCATTTTAGAATAGTTTACATTTTATAAAAAAAAAACAATTTGGTATTTAATTTCACTTTAATTTTTGTTTGTTTACCTATGGAGTACTCATATTTATTACATGTATTATTTGTTTTGTGTTTTATTTTTTATTTAGTTTCATGTCTCAAAAAAAAAAATTGATGTTGGAAACAACCAACATTTCTTGCAATTTATAAAAAAATTGCTATTTTCTTGAATTTTAATTTCAAGTTAATTTTCATTTAGTTTCTGGTTATGTTTTATAATACGTGTGCACACTTAAAGAAAAGAAAAGAGAAAATAAAATCCAGAAACAGATTTAAAATTTTGAGCTCATTCATATATTTTAATTTTCAAACGTAAGAGGTCGACCCAGTTTGGTTTGTGTCATGCTTATGAAGGCATGCATATATATTTGAGACATGATGTATTTGTTTTTCTTAATCAAGATTATTGTTGTGTATTGTTATTTTAATTATTTCATGTAGTTACCAGGGTTTTCTATAGCAATTACTTTATTCATCATTTTGTGTGATTTTTTTTTTGTTAGTGAAAAGACACAGGTGGTTTTCCGTTTCCCTATGGACCTTCATTGTTTTTCGTTTTCGGTTGTTGGGGAGATATATGTGAAGTGGATTTAGCTTCACATATTCCACTTTCTTAAAATTAGTTCCCCCATCCCCTCACTTTTTCTAAATTTCTCTTTCTTTAAAATAATTTTGTTTTTCGTGTTATAAAATCTAGCTACTCCCTGTATTTCTCTTTTATTAAGCGTTCGTTAATGCATTCGGATTTCTTTCCTCATCGCATAAATCATGCCGTTATAAAAAAAAGAAAGAAAAAGAATTTATTCCCATTATAATCCGCTCTTCTCTTTCGGCGTCTAAACTTTACTTACATTTTTACGCCTACACTTTTGCTTGTCAAGGTTTCATTCCTTTTAACGTATTTCATTATTTTCCCAATTATCCAGCTGCCTTTAATATATAATATCTGTAACGTACCAATTCTATTTTTAACCCCACTTCTTAATTCTTTAAGCTAACCCCATGAGAAAGGACCCCATGCGGTTTTGTCTGGTTTACCAAAATTCCATATCTCCATTCTGGCGCTTAAAATTCATATTTTACATTCATCTCTTCCCCATAGGATTATCATTAACGGACTATTACCACTTGTTTCTTATCACCTTGTTCTCGCCAAAACAGCATGTTATCTGGCTAATTGGCGTATCTAATTATCGCCATGTCATCACTGTAACAGCGAAAAGAAATTATGTAACAGCCAGGATTCTCTCTCTGCTTGTCGGTGATTAAAGATTGGTAATTGTTCGTGCCTCCTCTCCAGTGCTCTCGGGCATTTTTATGCCTATGGATGCTTGTACCTGAACCCATGGTCAACTGCAATTTATAATAAAAAAAAATTTGTTTATCAAGAAACTCCTGAGTTCGCATCCATTCACTCTGTGTGACCTGTTTCCCTGGATATTAACAAATTGCTTTTTTGCAGCTCAACCGACGTGAAATTACTTCGCCAACAATCATCGTTACACTGCCAACCGCCCAAAAATTGTAAGCAAGTTGCTACATCCATATGCTTGATGGTTGCATAGCTTTTAAAATGCATTCCTCATTATTTTCAGTTGTGTGAACCTTTGGTGGATTTGAAGAGGAAAAGTGTGAAGTTTGTGTGGTCCTGGAAGCTCAGAAAACTCTTAAATATTTAAATAAAGCTTCAATTTATTCCCCGTCTTGGTCGGTCCAAATTTATTCTTTGCAATCTGAAGTTTACTGTGATGCTAGTTCTGTTTGGTTTGTGCACTATTTGTCTAGAAAGTCACATGCATAGTCTATGCATCTAGGTATTTGTATTCTGCTGAACTGAATTATCTATTACGCAAAGAGAGTGTCTGGCAGTTATTTTCACGTTGAATACTTTTATTTGTTACCGTAATGAAATACCGATAAAGACATCATCCAGATCATCCATATTTGAATACGTTAACGAACGGTAAAGGTTTGTCATCTAGAATGGTACGTTCTAGTTACCAGACTATAATATTTAAATTGAACATAGGAGTGAAAAGAAGAAACTTTTTCTGATGTTATGTCTTGTAACCCGCACGAATGTCGATAAGGGGTTAAGGAGGTAAGTATTTGTATTTTATCGTCTTTGGTTTTGAGATCTAGTGTGTAGTTGATTCAGTAGCAGAAGGACGATTCTGAGTTTGGTGGTTAGTACTGCTATTTTGATTATCCAGATAGGATTGCTAGTTTAAATGCAGACATTTTTCAAATGGTCGTTTCAATTTGTTGATGCTCTTATATTTCATTCTAAAACAGTTAATTAATGAGGAGGACGAATTTTTTTTACGGTAGTCTTCGTAAAGAATTCCATGATAAGCTAGCTGGAGATTTACGTAGAGCGGCTATAAGTAGGTCGAAATTTGAAACTCCTTTCAGGATCTTGGAAGTGGTGAATAATAATTGAATTATAGGGTAAAAGGACAACGGTTCACTTAAATCAGATCAGACGTCATATTTAGGAATTATAACGGGGCCTCTCAAATGTCGAGTGGAGAATTTAAAATTCTCTGATCAATTAAACATTCTAGTGAATCTTCTTTTTTCGCCTCAATATCTGCTTAATGACAATTTTCGTCTTCCAAGAAATTTTGGTTTTAGTAATAAACTTCAATCCTCATCTTCAAATAATTCTATTTCAAACAGAAATAGCTATCAAACTGGACAAATTTGTGCAAAACTTGAGAAACGTTTAATGCGATTAATCGTCATACGGGAATGTCTGATAAATGCTTTTTCCTCACTCCATAATAAACTTGCGAGCAATAGACATCCTTATAATAAAAGTAAGAGAACTAAGATCACCTCCATCGTACTGCTTAAAACTGTATAAAAATATTTTCGAGATTATGCATGAATTTAATCTAAACTAAATGTTTCTAAACCATTCTCAAAGTTATTTCCCAGCAAATCAATCCAGACGTGTCGTAATTAAGAAACGATCATTGTAGCCGTTCATTAAGTCAGACTCACCCCGAAAGAGGGCAATACTTAGATAAACCCAGACACGGCCAAACGAACACATATAGAGCGTCAACTCTAATAAAGAGATCAATGATAGCACCCCCCTTACAGTTCTGATGATGAGAACTGTTTTGTCCAAGTCTTCTAGGACAAGAAACTTAATCCATCAGCTAGAATGAAATCAGCCAGTTCCCAGGCTTTTAAATAACTAGGTGAACGCATTCCATTATTGTATTCAAGTACTTTTTTCAGGAATATGAAGGAAGAACGAGAAGTGGACTGTTATCCTTTGAAAACTTATTTGAACTGTTAGGCGGTTTCACTGAATGTGCTTATAAAATAAATAAAAATAATTTGAAAATTTTAGAAATGATATTATTTTACATCAGTTTTGTCTATTCTGCTTTATGTTTTCTGGAAAAATGTTTGATTTAGTATAGAGATGCTAAAATGTATTTGAAAACTATTATATGTATATTTGAAATGTATTGTTTAAATTTATATTTAACTTCTTGTTTGAAGATATTAATTTATGTAAGGCGAGCAAGCAGGTCAGATTTGAATTTTCAACTTTCGTTTTGGGATTTTGGACACGCGTCGTAGTGTAGGTACATGTAGGCGAGTGGGGATTGTCTTTGCCACGCGAGTCTTTTCTACTGTTTTACTAACATTAACAAGTGAAATCCGGCTTTTCGGAGTTCGTTGCGGTTTTTCGAAAGTTCGAGTTTTGAGAAGGTTTCGCATTATCCAGGAAAGTGTGTTATAACTGAATACCAGCGAGTTTTTGTAAGATATGTGTGTAAGGAAATGCATTTATATGTTAAAAAAGATTTTCCTGGGGCAACGACCTTTTTATATACTACTATCATTATGTTTTTAATAGCTCAGTTTTAATACAGAAGAATAGTTATTAAATGTTGGATGTCAGTTATAGAGTTGAAATTTTAACTTTTACATGTTGATTTAAGCAGAAAAAGTTGTTGTATGCAGCGGTATCTGTGCATATTTTTTTAATGCATCCTTGACAATTTTCATACATAAGACTTTTAAAACAATCTTGATGTGCACTTTATGCTGTGCATCTGTGCATATTTCTCAATGCACGTCAATTTTCAAACAAAAAACTTCTAAAACTATTCTAATGTAGAATGTATGCTGCGGAATCTATGCATATTTTTAGTGCACCCTTGATAAATTTCAAACATAAGACGAATAAGAATATTTTGAAATATAGGAAGTGGTATAAGTGCATACAATTTAGTGATACACACGATTTCCACAACTAATCTAATGTGCAATGTGTATAGGACACATCTGTGCATATTTTAGTGCATCTTTTACAATTTTCATATACATTTTTTTTATTCTTCTGATGCGCAATGTATACAGTGCACCTGTGCCTATATTTACTGATCACTATACAATTTCCATACGCAAGGCTTCTAAAACTATTCTGATGTGAAGTGAATTTAGAGGCATTTGAGCACATTTCTTAGTACTTCCTTCACAATTTTCATAGACAAGACTTCAAAAACTATTTTGGTGTGCAGTGTATGCAGTGCATCTGTGCATATTTTTCATTTCATCTTTGACAATTTTCATACACAAGACTTCTAAAAATATACTGATGTGCAATAAATATTGTGCATCTTTGTATATGTTTTAGTGCATCCTTCCCAATTTTCATACACCACACTTCTACAACTATACTGGTGTGCAATGTATGCAGTGATTCTGTGCATGTTTTTCAGTTAATATTTGACAATTTTCATACACAAAACTTCTCAACATATTCTCATGTGCAATGTATTCAGGGGATCTTTGCATATTTTTCAGTGCACTTATTTATTTTTTAGCTTTTATTTAATATGTCTCTAACGAAGACAAATATATGCAATTTTGATGTTTTTTTAAAATTATTTTTTGGTTGTTATAATAGCTAAACTTTAGTGTAACAGGCACTGGAGCATTAATTCGAAGACAATTTTCTTACAGCAAAAATATAAAACTCTCCTAATACCGAATATTCATGAAAACAATTGTAAATTCTCACATTCTACAAGAGTCGTACACAGAAAACATAAGCAACATTGACGTGTGGCGAGTTAAAAGAACACGAAGTAGTTTGGAAAATTATAAAAAAGATCAGGTACAATATGTACGTACAATAGAGGCATGGCGGTGTATGCTTTAGGTGTATGGCGTACAATAGAGGCATACATTATGGTGTGTATTGGGGTTAGGACGGTTAACGATGAGGGTGAAATGTGATTTTATTACGGGGTAATATAAATTTAATTTTATTAAACTTAGTAAAGCGACTTTTATAAAATAATACAGCTTAAGATTTCAAGCATAATAAAATGAAACGCATATTGTTTTCCTTTCAGTTTTAGAAAATCGTACACAAAATCATACGTATAAACTAAACAAATTTGTACATTTTAAAGAAAGAAAATCTGAACTTTTTTCACATTTGAAGGGGCTCTGTTAAAAATTAATGTTAAAGCTACTGTCACAGCCTACGTATAAATGCCAATAATTATGTTTTGAAAATTTACGATAATTGAATCATTATTAATAACAATAATTAGTTTATGTTTAATCGTAAAAAAGATTGCTTTCAAGTTCATCATCAAACGTTTCTACTTAATAAAATCTTCAAATATTAATATTTACTTTTTGAAAAATAATGGATATATGCTTTCAAAAAAGTGATTACTGGCTTTACTTTTCGCTCCTGAGAATTATTTTCAAGCTCCCAAGACTCCGTGTAAATAATAGAGATCTTTGAATTTTTTTCTTGTCAATAGATATTTCTATTAGCATGATAAATCTGCTATTTGCATTTTTGTAAGCGAAAATTTTTTTAAATAACCTTATGTCAAAATTTTCATAAGTATTGAGCAGAAGTAGATATAAAATTAATTTATTGAATATATCAAAGAAAAAAATTGAGGATAATGTTAAGTAAATACATTTTCTCACGTATGAATTTTAATTAAAACTTGCATGAATATGTATGTGCATGATAGCGTAAGAGAATCTAATTATTGCGCATATAGTTATATTACTTAACACAAGAAGAAATTTCAATTTTTGTTAAAAGTAGTTACGATATAAATAAAATGTTTATAGATGGGAATTTATTGGAAATAAATTTTACATTTTAAGACACGTCAATATCATTTTACTTTAAATAAACACAATAAATACTGAAATCCAAGGAGAATGTTCTTCTATTTAGCCGACTTCTACCAAAGGCGGTTATACGGTTCGATTTCATATATAGGGGAGATGGGGGATGAATGGGACATTTTCACAAAAATATTTATTTTATATATTTTATTTAAGTTATTATAAATATTATATGTCACATTTGATAGATTAAATGTTTAACTACATCTCATACACAATATTTATTCAAGATTATTATTATACAGATATACATTGTGAAATTTAAAAAAGTTTCTGTATGTCCCAATCATCCCCATGAATGGGACACAATTATTTTCCTCCCTTTATTCAAAATGTTAAGGACTAAATGCTCACAAAAATGCCTCCTTGGCAAACGCTGAGAGATTGTAAATTGTAATATGATCTCCGGGATTATTTGTTAGCGAATCATCTTGGACTCATCTCAGCTTTGCCTTAAAAGTCCCATAAACGGAAGCATTCAGTGGCGGAAGACTTTGGTTACAATGAGGATGAAATATTAAAAGAATTATTGCCATAAATCATTAATTTATCAAATTATATAATATTATTTAGCTAATAAATATATTTTTCACCATCCTCTAGGAATGAATGAGACAATCCCATTCATCCCATTTGAAATGTCCCAATCATCCCCATGATGCATATATTCAACTGTCAGCCATTTTGTCTCAAAAATTATTTTGTCACAATGGTTAATGTTCATTCATTTTAATTACCAATATTGAGCCTTGAAATAAAAAACTACAACATATCTTAATTGTTTATATTACATAAGATATTTAAGTAACTTCAAATGTAAAAAATTACTTTTAAGCAGAGTTTTCAGGAAATGCAAATTTGAAGGAAACTGAAAACAGCCATGTGGTCTTGCTTTTGGTTCTGAAGCACACTATGGTAGTGAAATCTATGAGGACAAGAAGCAACTAAAAAAAAAGGTTTATTGCTTGAAATATTGAGAACGTACCATCCATCCCTTGTCCCATTCATCCCCCATCTCCACTATTTATGTATGTATGCCCAGGCATAACATTTTAATCATTTTTCATAATTCAGTTTTTGTTTTAAAGACTTTGTTCTGATGGCCGTCTCGTTTCAATTTTCTTTTGGTTCTGAAGCACACTATGGTAGTGAAATCTATGAGGATAGGAAGCAACTAAAAAAAAAGTTTATTGCTTGAAATATTGAGAACGTACCATCCATCCCTTGTCCCAATCATCCCCCATCTCCACTATTTATGTATGTATGCCCAGGCATACCATTTTAATCAATTTTCATAATTCAGTTTTTGTTTTAAAGACTCTGTTCTGATAGCCGTCTCGTTTCAATTTTCTTGGGTTCCAAACATGGTATATTTGACTGTTATTGTTATTATTTTTTTTGTCTTTTGTTTTTATGTTACAGGGTCGTAAAAAATGGCCATGAATCACGAATTCTGAATACAGTATTAAGGTGTGCACTAAAGATGAGTTCGAACTCTTTTTTTTTTTTTTTTTTTTTTTTTTTTTTTGCGGAGACCGTGTCCAACGATTTGAAATACGAGCCCACCAGGATTTGTTAAAGTGGAATTTTAACTATATACTTTATTATTTTAATGTAATAAAATAAAATTAAAATGCCAAAATAAGAGCTCATATAAATGGTAAATATATAAATAACTTCAAACCAAATGTGAAAAATGCTGTGTATCGATACATACGAAATTCAACCATATTTACTAAAACTTCTAACGTATAATCTTATACACTATAAGCTTAGCGTGGATTATTTAGTATACTGTGTATTATATTTAGTATAAGTTTAGTGTGTACGTAATTTAATATATATTCTAACCATACTTAAACTGAAACCCCAATTATAGCGAATAGATTTTATCCATAAAAATTATCATATTTAGTTTAATGATGACGAGGCATATTGACCACCAATGAAACGTTTACCGCAAACAGAGGAAGATCAACGCAATTCAAGGCATCTTTATAGTCCTTTATATACCTGGAACAAGCGACTGAAAAGTAGCCGGTTCTCGTTCCACGCATGTGCGATCACTTTGTAGTTCTAATCATTTGCATGTCTTACCTCACTTTACATTTCCTGTAAGTTTGGTTCAATTTGCATAATTCCTTCATGGTGTTGCAATTTTCATAAACATGAGTGTAGAAAATAATATAATGTTTCTGCGTACAACGAGTAATATACAGGCTGTAATTACGGACGCCGCCAGATACCTGTAAATTCTAGATATGAGGCTGGCTTAGTCCAAGCCCGAGCCCAACACGGGAAACATATGGAGCCATATAATGATGTACATGTTGTAAAAGAGTACATGCTGGATGCTGGAAATGGTGTTATTTGACAACAGAAAGGATATCGTTGACACTATTCGACATATTCCATAAACTGTTTCTTCAAGCACGAAGAATACACAAGTTTTGTCAGAAGAAAACTATACAACTTTGAAACAAACATTTGCTACCACAGATTGCTATGCATTGGCTTTGGACTAATCTTGCGATATTACAGATACAGCACAGCTAAGTATTTTTGTGCGCTAACTGGACAGAACCCGCGAACAATTTTTTGAAGAACTACTGATTATTTTGCCTATATTGCGAACTACTACAGGAGAGGATAGTACAAGGTGTTACAGAGAATTTCAACTAAGCTGGAATAGACATGAAATACGGTATGTCGGTAACAACAGACGGGGCACCGCCAATGCTTGTGTGTAGGGAAAAACTTGGTTCAGCGACTCAGCAGTGATAAAAAATGCAATTAAAATTTGATATGCTACCACTCCACCATTCAACAAATTGTGTTGTGTTGAAGTCTGAATCCCAGTCTCCAGAATAAAATACAAACGGTGGTCCAAATAATAATCTTCATACGGTCAAAATCATTTCTTTTGCACCGTCAATTTAAAACACGTCTTGAGGAGACTGATGCTCAGTTTGACGACTTGTTTCTTCAAAAGAATCTGAGATGGCTAAGTAAAGGCTTGATGCTTGAAAGATTCTTTGCAGTACTGGAGGACATCAAAGAGTTTCTTTCAAATAATGATCAACAAAGTAGCAAGTGGCTATTTAGTTTTCCTTAATGACTTTGATTAAAATGTGGCGAACAGCGCATTTTTTGATTTATTATTCGGCATCTGAATCTCTTAAACCTCAAACTACAAGGCAAAGGTAAACTTGCGTGTCAACTTCTTTCAGAAATAAAAAGTTTTTCAAAAATGATTGACCTCTTCTCCGATGATATTAGAGGAAAACGTTTACACTTCCCACACCTTAAGTCAGTTTTTGTCAGTAATGAGGGTACTGACGTCAACCATTTCAAACATTTTTGAAAAAAAATAAATTTGAATTTTAGGAAAGATTTTCTGACTTTGAAAAAATTGAGAATGTTGTGCAGCTGGTTTTTACTTACGCCTAATGTCGTATGGACCAGTGAAGCGGCGGATGTTCTCAAGAGCAACAAAGCGGCCCTACAGTTGGAAATAATTGAGTTACAAGAAGATGTTTTAAAGATCACTTTTGATAAAGTTCCAAAAACTCTTGGGAGTGACGAATTTTGAATTAAAAATGTGTGTAAAAAAAGAATCCAGAAGTATGTCACACTTTTATGGCTTTAGCCATAAAATTGTGTACCATGTTTGGCTCAACTTATGTGTATGAAGCAACATTATTAACCCTCTGAGCGTCTTGAGGGCTTTCCTGCATTTTCATAAAAATATTTGTAAAACGTAAAATAATTTAAATTTCCTTTCCCCGTTTGTTTTTAATATTATGTTTCATATCACTTTATTTTACATATATCTTAAAATACAATTTTGTTAAAAATATTTTTATCTAGAGCCAATTTAAGTTGTTTTTCGGAAACGGAAATATACGGGCAAAACGCTTAGAGGGTTAAAAATGAACTTCATTAAGAAAAGGTACAGATCTTGACTCACAGATGACCACTTTAACAGTTTGATGAGAATCAGTTGCACCAACTTGACCCCAAATTTCAGGCAAGTTATGAAAAATAAAAGTGTCATTTTTTTCCATTGAACATCAATCGCAATGAACTTTGGTAAACAATATTTTTGAATTTATTTGTACTTTGAATTGGTCGTCTTGAACTCTGAAAATCATAATAAAAAATTATTGATTTGGTATTAGTGCACTTCATTTCATTGGTATGCATTATGTTACGTACCTAAGAAAACAAAAATTTCAAAGAAAAATTTTGCTAATCAAAGTAGGTGGCCTAGATTAGTAAGAGTTTGGTAGCGTAATGAATATAGGGGAGGTGTAGGGGAAGACTTAAATGTTCCGACCGTGAAAGTTTACTATGTTTTGAAACGGACCCACGGGAAAAATAATTGGTGACCACTGTTTTAGAAGATCTTGAACACGGCTTGACTGTTTTTAAAAAAAAATGTTTGTCATTGAGTATGTGTGTCTGTCTGCGTCTGTGACACAAACTTTGTGTGTGATCCAACTCACAAACTACTGGGTAAATTAGACTGAGATTTCATATGAAGCTTTATCCTTATGGTGCTGATTAGGTTTTGTGCAAAATCCCCCAAGAAGGGATGATTAGAACGAAATGTGTGCTGTTTATATCTCCAGTTTATGTGCTCATATTCAACTAAACGTCAGATTTTGAATCCTCGTGATAGAAATAGATTGTCGTTCATTTTTGATTGTGATCATCTAAAAGGTTGTGCCGAAATTTGATTTGTTCGAAATATGCGAAGCTTATATCACCAGTTTAAATGCACTTAGCATGTTTTCATATATATATATATATATATATATATATATATATATATATATATAATTTATAAAACATATATATATAATGTTATTTCTAAAGCAGAAAGTTTTGTGACGACCACGAGATATTAGTTAATGTATTACAGCGTATTATAGTATAAATTTTTTTAATTTTATATTTGTATATTTATTATAGTATTTATATAGTATTTATACAGTATATTTATTATAGTATATTTATATAATATATTTATTATAGTATAATTTTATAATGTATTATAGTATATCACAAAATTTAACTCACAAAAATTATCAAGTCGATCATTATGTTATTTTTTTAGAAGTTCATAATAACTCATATTAATTAGCTTTGACAGAGTAAGATCTTTCATAAAAGCATAATTAATTAATTAAAAAAGAAATGTTCTTTAAATGGATTCCAATCTTTCATTTTCTTTGAAATTGAATGAAGCATAAAATATCAAATTAGCTTAATTGAAAAAAATAATTATTCTCATAATTGCAATTGAAGAATTCAAATATCATTAACGTATGGAAAAGATTTTTGCATTTCAATTTTCAAGGAAAAAATTAATTCTTAGTCATAAAGTTCAAAGCATTTTTAGCAATAAAAAAGCCTATGTTAATAAAATCCATGATTTTAATAAAATAAATTTGAAATTAAACTTTTTAATTAATTTTTGTTCTTTTTTTTTCTCTTTTGTTGATGAAAGATATAGTGTAATGTATAGACAACATTTCATTATTGTTTCTTTAATATCGTTTTTATGTAAACAAATTACATTTCTAAAATGCGCTTTTTTTTCTTTCAATTTTAAATACTTTGGATATGCGCAATGAACATATATTCTGTAAAGTAATTTAAAACTCATGAAAAATCCATGTGTAAGGGTGACAAAATTCCTAACTCGGGTTATAAATGTAAGAAAAATCTCTGCGAAATGAAAAAATGCTGAAAAATGCATAAAAATTTAAATCAAAAAATCGCAAATTGGGCCTCGAGGTGCATAACTATATACACACTACACACTACATACATACAGGAGTCGATTTAGAAAGAAGAAAGTTGCATAGCAGTAACTGCTATACAAAGTCAGTTTTGAATAGCAGTTAGACACTTTTGCATAACAAGTAAATAATAGCAAACGCAACTTTTAAGTCTTGAAAATTTACAACAAAATTAAGATAAATTAAGAATTTTCTTTAATGCTGATATCTGTGGATTCATCCACCACTGCAGATATATAATTAGCAGATTTCAGTTTCAATTTGAATTCCTCCTTAAAGGTGTATGTATGATACATACTACATTCTTACTAAATTTTATATTTCTGCGTGCAGTGGTGTCTTCAGAACACAGCTGATAGATATACAGACAAACTTATTTCTTTATCACTACAGATGGTCGCAATTGTTATTCGAATTGAGCGAAATTAACAATGGGGTTTAAAAACATTAAATGTGGATAACAATAAGTAGTTGTCACAAAATACACTCTGTTATACGAAACCAATTTTCTGAAATATGCCAACAGGCGTATGGAATAAAAATTTAGATTTTGTTAAAAGTTTAACAAATTATTTTTATTACAAAAAGAATTCTTTTGACGTTGTAATAATTTGTACTTACTAACTGTGATAATTTGTACTGTTGCTTTTAATAAATATTTCAATAATTTTGATTTATATAACGTAATTTTACGTTAAATAATATAGGGATGGAGTTGTAAAAATGAATATTACCTTAGTTTTTAAAAATGCTTTAAAACTTGTGCATAAATAATAAAATATTAATTTTAGAAGAAAAAATTCGATTTAGTCAGTCGCGTTCGCCTGCATTCATGTAAACTGTTTTTCAACTACATCAACTGCATTAAAATTTTATTATTTTCTATCACTTCATGTACACATTGATTTAGCATGAAACAAGCCTTTAAAAAATTTCCGCTGTTCTAAACATCCTTAAATTAGCTAGAGTTTGGGTTTATCAGAAATCCTTTAACTTTTTTTATCAATTCTACAAGAAATCTTTTAACATTTAAACAATTCATAAAAAAAATTGTAATTTTGGAGTTCAATTTCCACTATAACACTGACTGTGTAAGATGTTTTTTGACAAAAGAAAAAATAGTATAAATTTCTTTTCAACTATTTCTGCTACAGAAAGTTTCGAACATTATAAAAGTCTTGTGGCGTAATCCACACTCCAATACGAAAATCGTTACATTATTACGAGTTTTGAAGTGTAAACGGACTTGTAAGACTGTTTGATTTCTTTTTCTTTTGCTATGAAAAATGACTCTTCGATATGTCTTAATAAAACAGCAATTCGATACTACAATTTGTTAACTTGTATGAAATTTTGAAATGTGAACTGACTTGTGTGACACTTGTATATTGTATAAAAATGTGCAGAAAAATAATTTATTTTAGTTCTGCAAAAATCAATGAAATCTATTTTTCAATTATACGTGTCGATATGTAAATGGTTACCAATATCACGATGGAAAACATTATTTTTCAAATATCATTTTATTGTGTAAATTTTTTATTTGCATCATATTAAATATTATTTTTTTACTTACCGGTCTTCATAGAATATTCAGGTTATATTTAACCTCTCTCTACATAAAGATCAAGGAAAAAAAGAAAAAAAATTGCAAAACTTTTGACGTTTCAACTTCTAAACAGACTGGAGGTAAATTGAGTAAACTTTAAATTATTTTATATGGTAGTTTGATCTTAACACGTTAACTGAAGGTCGGCGTATGTGTTTCTGAAGGAATGTGCCATAAGACGCCCATCTCGATGTAATCATTTGGCGTGCGCGTCGTGAGGAGTTTTACCAAAATTCTTACAATAAATTTTTAATAGTTGTGTTCATTTTTATTTAATGGCAGGCATTCAGTCAATTTATAAACAGAAATTTTCTTTTCGAAATACCACGTACATTTCGGGTGCTGAATAAAATTCCTGCTAATCCAGACAATGTCCTGATATCCAGGTTTTCGAGGAGTCAATGCATCGAAGGCAGTTAATGTGTTAAAAAAACGCAGTGCCTTTTACAAGTGAACTTAGTAACAAGTGGAACTAAGCAAAGAACGCTTACTAAATACATTTGCCAAACAATAATTTCGTACAAAAATAACTTTCAGACACCGTTTACTTGTTACTTATTTTTTAAATGTTGAATCCGTTTCTAGATACTCTCTATCTGGAAATAGATATTGGGTCATACATGAACCAAACCCTTCGTTTACGGCTATTTTGAAAAATAAAGCATTTTTTGACATCTGTTTGCATACTTTGTGTACTAACATCTAGAGCAATGGCATACATATTTTCATATATTAAAAAAATCTTACGGAATTGTGTCAATCTGCATACGTAAAATCCCCACTTGAAAACGGATTGGCTATATATCAACAATAATTTTATTGAATGGAAGAACCGAGATATGTGAAATTAGCAGTAATGTGGGGACGCTTGCGTTTCGCTGTAGAAGAAACTACTCAGAGTGTGAATGTCATCAATGAAACACGTTCAGAAAAATTATGGATACATTTAATAACTTAAAACAAAAAATCTGACAAAAAATAGATTTAATTGATTTATTTTTCTTTAATTTCTGTTTAAGAATGGTGATCCGTGTTCCAGTTATTTGTGTAGAATGTTACACTGGATGAAGAAAAAAATTTAAATAATTTTTCACAGTTCAGGAATTCTCTTATTTTTAAAATTTAAAGTATAGTTGTTTATATAACAGTCTTGTGCTGTGATCAGTGTAAATAAGAAAAGACATTTTTTGGAACTAATGACTTTAAAAAAAAAAATAAAGGTAAACGTCTGTCTCAATTCTTAATAAAAAACACTTGATAACATTTTATCCCAATGTTTATACATAAACTCAAGAAGTTGTATTGAAATCTTAAAATTTAATAGTAATACAGAATATTTCTTCAAAATATATTTAAGATCTACATAAGTTTTTTTTCATATTTCCTACTTTTATATGAACACATTTTAAAAATAAATTCTTATATACATAAGCCGAAACGAAATTTATTTTTAGAACTGTTTCCTTCTAAAGGAAAAATCGTTACAGAAAGTATATCTTAAACGTTCGAACTCATGAATATATGCATGCGACCTTAACAACAATAGAAAGTTCCGGAAATTATTTTTTAAAGAAACGCTTTTAATGAGCTTTTAAAACTAATTCATCACAATTTAAAAAATAGATAGTTCATGAAAATAAATATAAATATGTTCCAGGTTTATTTATAGAAGAAAATATCAATAAAAGAATAATAAATATAAAAATAGTTTTCAAAAACATCCTTTTCTAAGAATTCAATTTTTATCCTAAAAATCAGGCCTAATTTCATGACTGCAATTTATGTATAGTACAAAAAAAATTCCACTACCATACCTTTATAGAAAGCATAGTTTAGTGAATTTATTAAAAAAAATACTCTTTTTGTTCAGTTTATTTTTTAAGATATGACAACAGCAAAGAACAAAAGGCAGTATTTAAATTATCTACTCGGGATTTCTAAATTGTTTTCCGAACTTATAATCATAATTTATTTAATATTAAATTTTAAGTGATAAAAGAATTTCTTTTATTTAAACCCTTTAATTTTTATTTATATTTTCTACTTTTCAGTGTTTAAAATATTTCATTGTTGCAGTTTCACAGTCATTCGACATGTCTGGGAGAGAGTGGCCTGGCTTGTAGGATGTGCAGAGGGGTGGGCGGGATCTATCCAGGGATCCCTAAACAGTCAATGAGCAGGTCAAGCAAAAAACAAGCTCAGTTCATCCGTGCTAGAAATGCGTTCTTTAATGTTTTCGCGAGATGGTGCCTTTACACTCTCCACCCCAGTAAGAAAGCTGTCTCGTAATCATGGATCGAGCAGAATATAATAGTCAGTGATGCTGTCGTATTTCTTTGTTTTGTATGCTGGAGATGATTTTTCATGCTGCACTCTGTTTGTCCCGATAGGAGATGATTGTAAGTTTGCGTGTTCTCTATTAGTCCGAGGTCACCAGTTTAGGATGTGCAGATTGGTAGGATCAAACCAGGGACTCCTGAACAGTTGCAAGTACTCTAGCGTCAAGGAAAATGCTAGCTGAGCTGGTCTATGTAAGAAATTCGAGATTTTGTTACTAAAATCTCATAATTAACTACACCGTTTCTGTAACTCGTAAACAGTCGTAACCATAAGGGATATTTGGCAATTTACCACCTGCGGCGAGGCTAACGTATATTACCTTACAATTAATTTATTATTTTATAATTAGGTTTTAAAAATATTAAACTATTCTATTTTCACTGAAAACACATCTGTGTACATAATTGTTATAATTCTAGCATATCAGAAAGTGAAATATGTATTACAAAATTCCATCTTTATGTACAAAAACCAAGTTAAGTTAAATAAAAGTGTGTAAAAAAGAATATCAATGACAAAATAAATATTTCGATTTTTTATTAAACAGAAAGTCATGCTTTCGTTTCTGTTAAGAATACTAAATAAACAAAATATTTAACTATCAATATGTGCTTTTAACTATTTATCTGATAAAAGTAAAGGAAGAATAGCATACGGAATAATAATATTAATAAAAACCCTGTATATGTAACCTTTTTTTGAACGGCAGTTTTTTACCATTTATGAAAAGAACTTTAAAAAGTAATATAGGGGGGAATTTTAAATACAGTTGGTAGACTGTATTTCCAGAAATTAGCCAAAACTGGCTGATAATCAAGTGATTTTGCTGAAGGTCAGCCCGGATTCAACATTTGGCTCTTTTTTTTTTGGCAAATAAAAATTTCGCCTAATAGTCGTAACGTTAAAGTAAAAATGGTCACCTCCAAGAGGGTAATTAATCGATTTTAAATTTTTTTTCGATTCCTTATAGTGTAAAAAAACTTCGTACCAAATTTCAAGTCTGTTGAAGTCTGTAGGTGCAGTAGATATATGAAATCTTTTTGATGAGTGAGTGAGTCAGTGATAAAATTATCGATTATCAGACATTTATAAATATCATTATCTCGAAAATTAATTATGCGTTATTTATAAACTTTTGAATTCTGGATAATTAAATGAGCCTTACTACACATCTAAAATTACAAGTACGTAGGTCAAATATATTTTCAGTAGCAGAGTGTCGAAATTTGGCGAAAACAGCTCGAAATGGTTCGTGTAATATATGTTTAATTGTCGTTGATGCTTTTCCAAAAAATATGTTATCATTCATGTTCAATTCGTATTCTTTTTTTTATTATAAAATATTGTAACTTTTTGAGATAGAAACGTAGATATAAGATTTGTTGTAGAAATGCATAGAGTTAGATATATTGATTATTCTTTTTTTTCTGCAACATGAAGAAAACATACCAGTATTTACCAATACAGTCAAATGGGAATGTATTGCGAATACTGAAAAACACATATTTTTCTTTTACAAAAATGGATAAAAAAAGTCAATAATTTTTATAAAAACTATAATAAATTTTAATGAGGACATAAATAATTTATTCTCTATTAATATTGTACGATGCACTCTTAATGATTTTTTACAGTGTAGAGTATATACATATGTTTATATGTATATACTCTACAAAATCTATTGAAACCTTATAATGTAACAGTGAATCAAAATATATCTACAAAAAACATTTATGAACTACATTAAATTTTGTTTAATTTCCTTTTATTATACGAACACATTTTAAAAACAGAATTTTTATGCATAAACTGAAAAGAAACTTATTAAAATAAGTTTTTCTCTAAAGTAAAAATTGTAACAGGAAGAATATCTTAAACATATGAAAAGAGCGTACATGAATATATACATGAGATCTAAACAACAATAGAAAATTACGGAAATTAATTTCACTAAAGTATTTTCAATAAGCTTATAAAGTTAATTTTTCACAATTTAAAAAATTTATCCTTTATGAAAATAAAGATAAACATGTTTATATTTCGGGGTTATTTATAGTAAAAATAAATATATAAAAGATCAATGAATGTCAGAATAAATGTATTTTTTTATTAAACAAAAAGTCATGCTTTCGTTTCTCTAAAGAATACTAACTAAATATGAGCAATATAACACTTTTAAATATTTATTACGTAAATTAATTTCAGAATAATATACAATAATAAATAATAATAATAATTAAGATACTTTTAATATGGTTTCGGACGAAGCTAATTTTGCATTTATAAAAACAAAATAAAAGTAAGAGAGGTGGAAAATTTGAAATACAGTAAAAACCACACAAATGCGTCTGAATGGGATACGAAAAATTTTCTGGGTAATATAATTAATTTTAAACTGTTTTGATACAATATGTTGCGATTTGAAGAAAATTAATAAAACGACTTAATCGATACTGCATTTTAAAACGGGTTTAAATTATCGATGCTCTGAGAGATATAGAGGATTTCACAGAAATGACTCACAATGTTTAAAATTCAATAATGCATTAGCTAAAATAAATAAAATGCTCTTTTATTTAATTCGATACATAAATCATACTATTGTGATAACAACACTGACAATGTATTCTTTACAACAACTATACCCGCTTATAACCCTTTTACAGACTATGTGAGGATATGACTGATACGAAGAATTGACAGCGCAGAAGATAACAGCCGGAAACTCCACAAAGTGTATGCAATTGGTCATATAGAGTCGAAACAGTCACCTCCAACATGCCAAATTATAAAAGGACTGGTAGAAATGTTAGTAGAATAATGTCACTGAGTAAATCTAACTTAAGCCCTTAATGCTCTAAATCTACATACAAAAATCCACAAGAAAAGAATGGCAAATCCAATAAGTACTTCACTCTGACTCTAATCATAATATATAAGTAAACGATTCCCTAGAAGAACTATTGTTAAATCTCAATTAAAAATGACTTATGTCATTAACGCTCTAAACACAACTCAAGTCGAAAGCAGATATCACCACCCGAGATGCATTCTGGGAAAAAATATTTTTACCGAGAAAAAGAATGTCTGGTGAAACCGCAAAGTGATTTCCAGAAAATATTTTTTTTTTAAATGGCTAATATTAATATTTTTTTTTCAACCGAACATGTCGTTTGAAGGGAAAATGTACTGTCGGTAAGTGTATTTTTTTTCATATGTCGATTTCCGAACTAGATGCATAGTTTTAAATTTACAGAAAAAACAAAAAACCGCATGATCGTCGTAAAAATAATTTATTTAAAGAATTAATATCAATATTTTTAAAAACCAAAAATTTCGTAGTAAAGGTATCCAAGTTAATTAATATTTTTTTCGTATTTCCAAATATAACCAACATGATTTGAGGTAAGCCAACCACCATAACTACTCTCTTGTGCCTTATGCGCGAGGTAGGCCTGGTTTATAGCAGGAAACTACACAGGTACATGATACCGACCAGGGAGGAGCACCATCCCATGCGCATCACACCTTCTGAACACCTACATACAACAAAAAATCTGGTCATTCCGACAGTAAGACACAAAGACTAAAGGATTTTAGTGCACGTTTCGAAGTCCACTCTGGATTTTCCAAAGGGCCCCAAGTAAACCGGACATCTTCAAGGGAGCTTGGCTGAAAACGTAATTCCGAGATTCACAAGAATGCTTTGGTTTGGAAAAGTATCCGGATATGAATAGCCTACAGAGACGATAACTAGCTCTACGACAATTGATCAGAAAATATAGATACCGCTAGTGAACCCTAAAAATCGTGGAGACTTTTTCCCTGAGCGCATAGAATTCTAAGGCAGTAGGCTAACCGTTTCCCTCACCTATTGTCCCCCACACCTGCAAAGAAACTAAGTTGCAGGAGCGGACCACCCGTCACCTGTCCTAGGAAATTTACCTCCTGGCCGCTGGTACCTGAACGCCGAAAAATTCTTGCTCCAGCAATGCGGTCAGTACCAAAGCGAATAAAAGGTACCATTCACGAACCCAGAGGGTCGTGGAAACCTTCCTCCGGATCGGAATAGTGCCATCCCTACACGGGAGTTAATAGTGATTTTCTAGAAAGTCTGCTAATCCAACCACTAGACACAGATAGCCCCGGCAGTGCATAGATACAATGAACTGGTTTTCAATCCGGTTGTCTGGCTTTGGTCTGAACACCGTCACTTGACTCACGAGCCTCCGGTCCGGTTCTTCTTGGTTGATTAATAGGGAGGGACAGACCACCTCCTTCCAGAATATGCAATATCCGACAGCGCGCCATATAGGCGGCGAGGAACTGTGCGAGGAACTGACTTCTGGTACATGGGAGCGCCTCCTTTCTTCGCCCATGTTTCGAGGGAGGCAGACAATTACTACAGCTGCAGCGAAACCCCGAGGGATTAACAGTCGAGCAGAGTAAAACCACAGGTTACCTCTTACAGATGAAACCCAAACCCTCGTCCACGCTCCCCCATATGCCAGTACTAAGAGATGCATCACGTCACTTCACGGTAAGACCAGACCAACTTATGGAGCCGCAAAAACACGTATTTCAACATGCAGCATGGATGCAGATTTTTAATAATTGCAAATAAAAATAAAAATTCGTAATTGGTATGACGAAAATGCTTTTTTTCAAAAGAATATATATTTTTTAAAAAACCAAAGACGTCATTACAGATGTGGTACTCAGGTTAAGTGTATATTTCATTTTGTATTTAGAATGTGACGACGGATGTGAAGTGGTAAACACGCGGAAAGAAAAAAAAAGAAATAGACGTTTCGAAGATATTTTATTTTTATAGGATACAAATTAAATTTTTTTTAAACAAATTACACAGATAGAAAAGACAGAGTACTAAAAATTTCTGTGTAGTTTTTTTTTCGTATTTCGAATTATTAAAGTGATGCTGGCTTAGAACAATCTGATAAAAACAGAGCATTGTCCCAACGCGTTTTTTCCTTGCTCGAGGAACGAGGTTTTTTGTCCGACCGCAGCGACCTGTATTCTACGGGGTCGTGATATTATGGGATTTTATTAATATCACAGCTAATTATCGAAGAATGAAAAATCTGAGCCCGAGACACATATGAACCTATCTTGGATTATTCTCATTCACATTTTTAGGCAAACATTTTTTTAAAAATATTGACGTGTGGTACATTATCCTAGTCATCGCAGAAAAACATACACAGACAGACACACAGCACACGGACTTCTTTCTTTTGCAGATAAAAACTTTCTTTTACAGTATTTCTTGGTACAGATAGGAATGATAAATAGGAAAAGTTTTATTTTCATTTCTGTAAGCTTTCGTATTTTTTTTTAATTCTACATAATTTTCATTAGCCCTTTATTGACATGAATATGGCTCTCAAGTAATAAAACAAAATCATATTACTTTTCAACATAAATTTCCTAACCATGAACAGGCTGAATAACGTAATAAAAATTCTTACTATCTTTAACTGTACAATTTAAGAAACTTTCATGCATTTGCCTTTCTACTATTTTAATAATGAAACGTGGCTTTTAATATTTTATAAAAAGGAAAATCATTAACTACAAAAAATCCACTAGTATATCGCTTTACATTATTAAATTTTAATAAGGTATCGACCGGAGCAGAATTAGTAACTTTAATAAATGTTCGTAATTAGTTAATGTTATTAAAGAACGGTAAATTAACGCTTATAAATTTAATAATGGTATTAATTTTAGCAATTTGAGCTAAGCGTTTTTCAATTTCATTATGAAAGTATTAATCCCAAATAAAACTTTGGTACTACCTAATAAAGCAGAGATAATTTTTATAGTTCTGGCTCTATTTCTAATTGAAAGAAATAAAATTTAAAATAAATCATCATAGAGGGTTTCGTTTAAAAATTCTACGTTGACGGTTGTAATTAATATAAATTAATTTACATGCACTTTGAAATAAAAAAATACTATGTACTGAACTAGTTAAACAAATTATTTTCTTTCACTCACATTCAAGTAAGGGATAAGATCACGGTCATATACTAACAAGTAGTACCTTATTGTAATGCAGTATATTTGGGGAGGAAAACTATTTTTATTATTTGTTTGCCATGATGTTACTATACTATGACAATTACTACCCAATTTTCATGGGATCCCTCGGTGTGGCCGAAATGAAAAACAATAAAATATTTTGATTTTGCATTTTGTACTTTTTTCGTGTTTACGTTATCGGAGTGAAATTCGTTGCAATAAAAATAAATAAAAACATTACAGACTAAGTTTTTCTTTTACGTTTATTAAGAGCATTTTTAGTTAGTTTTAGGTCAGCAGCACTCCGGCCCTACTTATTTTAAATCTTACTGTTTTTAAATCTTATAATTTTTTAATAATATGTCTAAACTGCGGCTTTTGCTTTTTCACAAAAATGTAATAATAAATTCACAGTACATATTAGTTAGGGGAAGGTGGCCTAAAATGATCTCCTTAAGAAAAAAACTTGTGAAAAATGGCATAACTGTTTAAATAAAACATTGCCCCTTTGCTAGTATGTTTTAAACTATATTTTGCATTATAAGCGAATTTTAATGTTATTTTAAACCCTAGATTTTTTAAAAAGTGTTCCAAGGATCATTTTACCCGCATCTAAAGGGCAAAATGATCCTTCATTTAAAAATAATTGTATATTGTTTTAACGGCAAATTAAAGGATATAAACGTAATTATGGCAATACATACTGAAATAAAATAAGTTGTATGATCAAATAGCATACATGATTTATTTTATGAAAATAAATTCCCCCCATTCGAAAACTTGAATATTTGAGCACATATCGAAAAGATACACATCATCCTCATTCTCATCTATCCCTGCACATGCATCATGGGCCCATTTACGACACTTGTGACACTGGTATCAACCTTCACCTGCTGCAGGAAAATAGTTCATCGTAATAAATACACTTGTGTTCATCTTCTAAATCTGTTTCACTATATTCCACACATTGGTTTTTAGGCTCTCTTTGATTCTTTATGGGAATACTTCTTTGCTTTGACTTCATACTCTCTTCTTTGATTGTTCTGCATATTTCGTTTTAGATTTAGCATTCTTTAATTGGATTTTCTTAGCTGCAGCCTGTTTTATCATCTCTTTCTGGTCTCTATTTTTTGTTTCCAAGCTCAGTTAATTGTTATAAGGACTGTTCGTTAAAATGGCACTTCCCATTGATTTTTATTCTTCTCAAAATGCTTGATTCCGTATCTTTGGAAACGGTAGGATATCACGTGGTCTCAAAGAGAAAGATTTGGGGGGAATGGATCATTTTACCCGGCAACATGGCCGCCCATTTTAGGTAAAAAAAACTTGATGACGCCGAGAAACATAACAAAATTAGCAGGTGTAATTCACATCTGAAAACATACTCCATTAAGTAAACCAAGTCATATTTCTGTACATGAAAGACTATATATCTAAATAAATATCCAAGTTAGTGCTTACTTTATAACAGATGTTATGAAACCCAATTTTTCAAAGAATTTTATTCAGATGCGTAATACTGCAATCGCTTGAGTACTCGGATTGATTATTCTTCACTTAGCTCAACTACTTTATGTGTTATCACGTACATATCGCGACCTCTATGGAAGTAAACGTATGTGGATCGTTTTGCCCGCTAGTATCATTTTTGGCCACCTTCCGCTATATGTAAAGAGTAATCCAATAGAGAGCCCTAGAGATTACAATGACGGACATGAGGCAAAAGCTCCATTAAAACTCTGTTTATTTTATTTTTTAAAATTATATTTAAATATCCCTAACTACAGATCATCTACAGGGCTGAACAAAAAATTACTGGTTTGCAAATGTGATTTGCTTTTTCTTGCACCTTATTAAACGGTGAAGTTTTGTTACATTGTTCTGAATGTACTAGAAAGTGTTTCATAATCTATGCTTGACGCGCGATTTTTGCTTCTTGTTACATCTGTTTCCGGATAAAATAAAGGCAGTTTAATTTTTATTCTGCATAAAAAAAGTTGTTGACTGTTGAAATGATGAAAGAACTAGAACGCATGAGATCATTAAAATAAATTTAGAAAAGAAGTTTCCCATTTAACAATAGTCTATTCAATATTCTTTTTTTTAATTAATATAAATTAAATACTTTTAAAATGATTTAATTTTTAATAAAATAGAAGGTAAATAATTGAAAACGGAATCACAAATCCTTTACGTACAAGGAATCAAAGTTGACTGACGTGAACTGTCGTCAACTGTGAACTCTCGTCACGTGAACTGTCGTCAGATCTAATACCAGCATATGGAGATTTCATGTACTATGTCTCAATACATGGTAAGTTTATGAAAGGCATAGAAATAAATGATACCGGTACTTAAGTAAGTTTCTGCCGCGATATACAATGCACAAGGTTTAAAATATAATTCGTGCTGAAACATTGAATTGTCATGGAAACAGTTGATTGTTTCAGTGGGATTCCAAGTTGTAAAACAAATGCACTCCCTGTCCATGAGCAGTTTTATATCACATCTGAGAGGATCCATGAGAAAATAAGTGCAAATGTAGTATATTAGCACTAGAAAATTAAATAAAAGAAAAAGATTCGACTGCGAACTTTATCAGCCAATCCGAAGTAAGTAAGCAGCCAATCAAATTTCACTTGCAGTATAAAAGTGTCAGGAAGAAGCAAAAAGTAGAAAAATGAGTAGAAAAGCATTAAAATATAATAATTACGTAGAAAAATAAGTAAAGAGATGATGAGAAAGATGTTTAACTGTTTCTAAAGAAGAATCGTTAGCAAAAAAAAGCAAGAAATGAGCAAATTTACTTCTACAAAAAAAGGTAGTTTACATTGACATACATAAAAATATAGTTTAAATTACAGTTAGTATAAGAATAAGTATAGAAAATACGTCGAATGTTTTTATTTATTTATTTATTAAATATCAAAGATAAAAACCAAAAGTATTAGTACAAAAAGTACTACTCCGGTAAAATGGTAGTTCAAAATATTATTTAAAAGTGTTTTGGAATTACTGTATTTTTCTTTTTAGAGTACCTATCTCTTTAACCTGTACAATTGGAATAGATTTAATTATATGCCAAAACCATTTGGAATTTAAATAATCAGTATATGATGTTTTAATCAGGAAGATCTTTTTCGTCCTTTATATCAAACAATAATGCACACAAAAATATTTAACTTTTATGAAACTACTGATCTTATTAAAAATATAACAAAACTTCTAGAGTTTAAGCACTATAATTTAGTAAAGTACTTATACAAATTCCTAATTGCTATATAATGTTTTTTTACACTTTATAAATTTCTTGCTTATTCGAAAACTAGTAAAATATTTTTTTTAAATTAATAATTAAAAAACAAAGTTAAATGTAATTTAAATAAAACATATTGGATGAAATTAACAATGATATACATCAAAAAGGTTTTAAACTAAATAATCATGCATTTTATTTCAATATGGTTATAACATCGTAATACTATTTATTAAAATGCGCTCTGTTACTCATATTCGTTAATAATAATATAAAATAAGGGTGAAAATAAATTAATTTATTAGTATGTTCCAAAAGAAACTATTTTAAATTGCAATATACAAACACTTTTATTTAAAAGAAAATACATAATTCTAATAGAAATATGTGGCGTTTTAATGGTTATACTTATATTAGCGTAAAGTTCTATGTCTAATACATTTAAGGGAAAAAAAATTAACAAAGGAATAATAGTTTGGAAGAACACGAAATTTTTCTTCTTTTGGAAGTGAGTTATATTATAGAGAAGCAAGCAATTAACGAAGCGTAAATAGAAGTTAATGATTATTTTTTCGCTGAAAATGATGATAAATAGGGATCGCAGATCTTGAATTACAAGTTTCCCTGAAAGTGTTTGTAGTTGTTTCTTTTTTAGTGAAAATGTAATAATATTTTTAAATTATTATTTGTTATTTCCCTGAATGTAAATTAATTACATGGATAACAAATTTAAGATAGTCTCAATTATTTTACAAACATTCTCTTTACACACAATAAAAATATGTAACAATAAAGACAATAAAAAATATGTAAAAATAATATAGAAAATTTAAAGCCATAAAACTTTGGTAATAGCAAGATATTTTTATATAAAATTTTAGAACATTGTATTATTGTTTTTATTATTCTTATTTTTTTTATGATTGACTGACTCTTACAACTTAAAGATGGGTTTTTAAGCCTCATACCTTAAGATCTCTACTAACCTCTAAGCTATTTCATTGCTTACAGTTACAACTAACATTCAATTTATTTTCTACATTAATTCTTTGAAAATGTCGTATACATTTAAATCCTCGAATTCAAATTAATCTTTCACTATGAAAATATATGTATATGTCCGAAATTTAAATAAATTTATCTAGAACAATATTATTACATTTTGTAAATTTTCTTTTACTTTTACGTTAATGGAGGCGAAATTTTTGAGCTGATTTCTAAATAAAAAATAAATAAATTCTGCGCGTTATTATTCCCATCTCCGAACAGACAACACAAGAAAAGTATATATAAAAACTTATGTTAAAATATTTCCAATGACTTAGTAAATAGCTGATTCTTTCTTGCACGAAATACACTGCTCAAAACAATTAAAGGACATTTGAAGTTTTATATAAAATAAAGATATAAACGATTTTTTTTTTACCAAAAATAGAAGAAGAGAATCACAAATGCAAATTTTTCTGGTTTTCAAACTGTGGAGTATGCAAATTTTGAGTTCGACTTCAAAAATGTCGCTTCAGAGGCAGCGAATGAAATTTGACTTTCAACTGGATAAAAGAGAATGAAGACAAGGATGATCGGCATTCAGGGATTGCTTTGTTTCGATGAGTACGATGTCTCAGCGAAGTCATTTGACAGATTCAGAAGCTTGGAGAATTGTTGGTAGGTTAGAAGGGGGCCAAACTCAAGCCGAAGTAGCGCAAGCCATTGGAGTGTCACAAAGTGTCATTTCCAGGATCTGGAACCGTTTTTTGGAGAGTGGATGTGCAGGCCGAAGACAAGGGCAAGGTCGTAGACGGGCAACAACGCCCAATGAAGACCGGTATTTAGCGTTAACAGCTCGGAGACACCGAAACATGAACGCTACTCTTCTCCAACAACACCTTCGCTCGGCTACAGGCACCACGATTTCAACTCAGACTGTCCGAAACCGGCTCCATGCTTTAGGTCTGTATGCTCGCCGACCGATGGTATGTGTTAGATTAACATCAAGGCATCGTCGCGACCTCAGGTAGTGGGCAACCGAGCATGTCAACTGGAGGAGAAATGAATGGAGCAATATTCTGTTTTCTGACGAGTCCCGTTTTTCGCATCCGGATAATAGGCGTATTTTCATCTGGAGGGACCGTGGCAGTAGGAATAATCCTGCGTTCGTGCACGAAAGTGTCAGATTTGGCGGTGGAGGAGTGTTGGTGTATGGTGGCATCTCCATTGACGGGCGCACTGACCTCTACATCATTCGAGATGGAGCTCTGACTGGTCGCCGATATAGGGATGAGATCCTCAGACCTATTGTAGTCCCTTACGCTGCAGCAATCGGAGATAACTTCATTTTAATGGACGATAACTGCAGGCCACATCGTGCAAACCTGGTGGAGGATTTCCTTTTCGAGGAAGGAATCGTTCGAATGCAATGGCCAGCGTGTTCTCCAGACATGAATCCAATCGAGCACGTTTAGGACGCTCTAGGAAGACGAGTTTCTGGCCGCCAACAACCACCACAAACTCTCCAAGAACTGGAAAGAGCTCTTCTGGAAGAGTGGGGCAGAATACCCCAACTCGTCATTAATAGCCTCATTGAGTCCATGCCTCAAAGGTGTTCAACGTTGCTGGCCGCCCGTGGAAACCATACCCCCTACTGAAAATGATTTTCTTTGAAGAAAACACCTTTTCTTATTCTTTTTTTCTCATATGCACAAATTGTGTTTTTTTCCTTTTGTACACAAATGCGCAATAAAATGCATTTTTTTCTGCCAAACATGTGTAATTTATTCTCATATAACCTACTATGTCTGTCGACCATGTATCAATCAGCTAAAAAGTTTCCCAGATACAAAATCCACCTAAAACTGCAATATCCTTTAATTGTTTTGAGCAGTGTATATTTACATACCGACCTAATTCGTTATATACAATGTACCCACTAATATCCTGTCAATCTTTATTAATTACAGAACGGCGACAGCTATAAGGTGTGTCCCACCGAAATAAAGCCACCATGATTGTGTGTTGTAACTGGACACGAAACAAACCAATGAGAATTAAACAAATATATTAAGAATGTCTATATGCAAATGCATATTTACAAGGCATAACTCATTCCCTGCGCCACCTGGGCAGGAAAAGAGCGAAAATGTAAAAAAAGAGGGGGGAAAAAGTGTCCCGCTGAAATAAAGTCACCAACCCTATCAGTGTTTATGGGAACTCCCGACATTCGAGTTGCTACAGGTCAACAGGTTTATGACGTCAGGAAGTTGTCAAATACCTGTTCTATGCCAGTCGAACTTTGTGCAGACTTCAGAAGGTAGTACTTTCTATTTCTCCTGCAGTATTGCAATGGGAAAAGGAACCCAGTTATGAAAGTTTAAGAAAGACCAAATAACAGTTTTAAGGAACAAAGTATTTCTTGTAGACAAATATCTAACCTAATCAAAAGATCTAAAACTATAATAGACAATTTTATGAATCAGGGCAATGCGTACGGATATAAAAAAATAGAGGTGTACATTCAGAAAAATGATATCCAGGCAGGAGAGAGATGTTGTGCGTCGTCTTTCACGAGGTGGTATTTCTCTAAGACAATTGGCCAAATAGGATAGACTCTCTGTGACACAATCAACCATGTCACGGATTGTAAAACGTACAAGCAACTTGCGATATAAAAAGAGAAAACAGCAGCCCATGTTGAAAGCTATCCACAAGCAAAGAAGAGTCGATTGGTCAAATATATTATCAAATCTGGAAGGACCAGTAGGATTGTGTTACATTCTCAGATGAGAAAAAATTAATTTGGATGGCCCAGACGGTCTTGCCTTCTACTGGCATGACATGAGGAAAGAAGAAGAAATTTTCTCCAAAAGACAGCAAGATGGAGGATCATTAATAGTGTGGCGAGGCTTCGGCTATGGTGGTAAACTTAACCTGGCTTTTCCCTCAGGCCACATGAAGGCTACCAATCAACAAGAAATGTTAGAAACCCATTTACCACCATTTGCAGAGCGAATTGGTGGCCTAAGTTAGATTTTCCAGCAGATCAACGCCCCCATTTACGTTGCAAAATCCTCCTGGCAATGGTTTTTGGATAATGGGGTACATGCCATGGAATTGCCTGCCCTTTCCCCTGATCTTCATCGCCAAGAAATTGTGTGGGGTATCCTCAGTAGGGCTGTATATGCCAATGGCAGACAGTTTTAGTCTGTGGCAGAATTGAAGGCCGCCATTATTGAAGCTTGGGATAATATTGATGCTACTGTCCTCCAAGCGCTGATAAATAGTATGCCACATCGTATATTCCAACTCATATATAAGAATGACGGATATATTGGCTATTAACAGTAGTGGTTTTATTTCGGTGGGACACTTTTGTCCCCTCTTTTTTTAAAAACATTCATTTTTTTCTGCCCAAGTGGGGCAGGGGGTGAGTTACTCCTTGTGTATATGTATTTGTACATAGAGTTTATTCATATATTTGTTTCGTTCTTATTGGTTTGTTTCATGTCCAGTTACGGCACACAATCACAGTGGCTTTATTTCGGTGGGACACACCTTAGTTATAAACGAAAGTGTCTGTATATAGAAGCAATGCTAAACGCTACACGATGAGATCCCTTACAGTGTCACATAGCGGAAACGTGTTGAGTTAGCGTACCTATCCCAAACACGGTACAAGATATGTCGAAAAAATCAATTAGAAAATTCAAGACTGTGCGCTATTTAGTATGAAAAGATTTCTTACATGTAAAATAAATTTTATATGAATCTCTGAAATATAATTTTCTTATATTCAATTACCCGCTTAAATAGACAAACAATTGCATGCATTATAAATGAACATTTATAAATGAAGCGGGCAGTTGTATGTAAGGTATAGGTTATTTTAATACCAAAATCAATTGTTATATGTTCAATGTGTCCACCAATGTGACAGCACTGCATCATGTATTCTGCATGTGTTCCAATGGTGACCTAATTAATTCCCATTTCTTTTTTAAATAAACTGTACCTTGCTTACATGTGTCAGATTCATTAGCAAATGTGCATCTGCTTTATAATGCCACATTTCTATATACAATTTGTGGCATATTTAAGCTGCTTATTAACCCTTTCCGGCACAGACAAATTCTGTTCGTAAAATGCGGAACTACTGACTAACACCGGAATTTACAAACGACTTTTTTAGAAAATAAGAATTTCTTATTTTAAGCTTTCATTATAGAAGCAAAATTTTATTAAAATATTCTTGGTGCCGAATCCAAGTTTGGAATTAAAATTAAGTGTGCCCGAAGTAGGACCACTGTGCCGGAAAGGGTTAAATATAATTAATTTACATTTTGGCGCTTCTAACAGTGTTATTTGTATATGACAGACACCATTTCGTACTAAATCGATGACGCTCTATAACTTTGTAATTGACTTTCCCCCATGTATTGTACCGTTATCTATATAGAAACTTCAACTTCGCAGTTTGTTTCTATGTGGAGCTGTAAGCAATCTCATCGCGTAGCGAAAATCCTTTTTACTATATCTAGAAACCTTGTTTATGACTACAGTTGTCGCCTTTTTTAAGTTAATGGGTGTCGACAGGAGTTTAGTGGGCACCCTGTACGTCTTAACGAAGACGTCTATGATTAATGCCTATTGTTTAAATTTTCCAATGTAAAAAAGTACACTTGAAACGTCTTTGTGCGTAAAGCTTTGATAGTACAGACATTGTTATAATAAATTACGATAATAATCAAAGCAGAATAATTAATTGAATACACAGAATTTTTGAAGTACTTTTAAAGAAAGAATGCACCATGCCAGGAATTATTTGACAGTTTTAAATATAAATCGGTAATTTTAAACTCAATACCTAAACACAAATTTCTCGAGATATGACAAAATGATCCACTTAAATAATCGTTGTTATACTTCTGATAACTATCCTTAATTGTAAAACCATACGTACTTTGTGCATCTTCACCATTGTGCATCTACACTCAAAACTTTTCCAGGGTTTACAGAACAATTCCAAAAATGAAATTGTCGTCTGTAAGAATGTTATTTTGATGACGATTCATTTTTTAAAAAGTTTTATAACGCTGCTCTGCACCAATTTTGCTTTCGTTTGTACAATTCTACTATATGTAGTTTTATTTCTTACAAATATTTTCCGCTGGTTTTAAATTTGGGGAATTAGTACTTCTATAAAGCCGCTTTTCCATCCTGATTTTAATCGTTATTTATATATGTATGCAATAGTTTTACAAAAATTAATTAAGAAATATGATCCAAACTTGTAAGTGAATCACTTGTACATATACTTATGTAGCGTGAATGGTGTAATACCTCGACATACGGGTGCAACAGCCCAGGTTATTACATAGAATTTAGTTTTCATGCTTTCTCCCATATTTTCTGATAGCAGGACACTGTATTTGAAAAATAGTGATATTTTCCCACTAAAATGTGATAAATGTGGTTAAGACCATTAAATGCAAATTTTTCATTCAATTATGTGTAATATGTTGCGCAAAACTTTAGGAATTACAGAAATTGGCCTAAAATAATCATAAGTATATTATAAAAAATAAAGCTTTTTTCATGATAACGCTGAAAAAGTTAAAAGGTTTCGTGACGTTTTCGACATTCAAAATACATTTTGTTATATTTTATAAAGCTTAATGTTTCACAAATAGTCTTTTAAAGTTGTTAAAATTTTAATGACATACATATGTTACACAGATTCTTGTCGCAGAGTGTACGAGCAAGAAGTACTTGAAGCAAAAGATTAAACGCGATTTTATCGAATAAATGTTATTTTAGATGGTACCAAAGATATCTCGACAACGATGAAGCAATTTCCCATGTTTTCCTACTTAATGAAAGCTTTTCTATATTTCAAATCCATGACAGTTTTTTTTAATTTATTTGTTTTTTATAGACAGAACAATATTGCGTTTATTGTTGAATACTGATAGTCCGCCATTTTATTAAAAATGCTAAATTAAAAATTCCGTCTTGAACTAAAAAGTTGTAAATACATTTTTATGTACTTTTAGTTTCATTTATTTCAGATGAAACAACTCAGAGAAACCTTTTGTGGCGTGAAACACTGTACGACTCGCAAAATCAAGAAAAAATGTGCCCAAAAGAACTGCTTGTGTCCTACCTATTTCTACCTTTTTCTTAGATATGAAATCAGCTTCATAAAATATGTGTATTTTTCAAGCCGAAACACCCCCACAACCCCTTAAAATATTTTTGCTTGCAGATGTAGTGGCATATCTCCTAAAAAGACTATAAAGTGAAATGAATATGAATGTGCAAACAATTACGTCCCATATAGCACATGTGCTTCCCTAGGACGTCCCCAGGAAGATTGACATTCATCCTCCAGGCATCCCTGAGGATGCAAAAATTTGTCATCAGGAGGTCCTCAGGAACCGAAAATGTTCGCCTCATAGCATCCCAGGGAGCTCCCCAGGACCTCCTTCAGGTTCCTCCTCAGGTTGTTCTAGGGAAGATTTCAGGAAGTAATACCGGAGGAATTTGGGAGACTTCAGGGTCACTTAATGTGCATAAAAAACAACCGAAGTTATTATTATTCGACGTAATGTAAAAAGTATTTATCTTTTTTTAAATTAATAAATACGAACATTATCTTTTAAAAATTTACATAATACACATTACTTTTATTAATCACGCACACAGAATCACATGACAGTTATGATACAGATTTTACGGAACAAACTTTCTTACCGCCGACTGTACTTGAACCTGGGTACTTACGCATACGAGAAACACGCTCTAGTGATTACGCTACACGGCCGTTGTACCTGAATCGTTTATACGGTATTCATGTATTTCTTTCTCTTCTTATGAGAGTCAGTAAATAGAAAACATACATATTTTTATGCTTCGTATAGCAGGAATTCTGTAACTTTTATTGCAAATAAAGATGCATACCCTTTGATATATATTCAATACAATATTAAATTGATAACTAGAAAAAAAGCGTATCAATTATTTAATGCTGTTCTCAAACACAAAGGAGCTGTTTTCTGACACATTTTTTAACTCGTTTTTGTTCGGAAAGGCATTAAATTGGCAGATGGTCTTATTTAGAAACTATGTAATATTAGAAAAATGTTTTCCTTTTATTATTATTATTATTATTATTATTGTAAACGCAGATCTTTTAGAAAATACTGTGACAGTCATCGTTTTGACCCGAATTCCCCACGCGGCATCACAATAAAAGGGAAAAGGGAAGGGGTGTTTTATCATTTGCAACAACAATACGTTTTATCATTTTAGTTAGGAGCCACATATATATGGGTCAGGGGTCTATGATAAAGGGGTCAATTAAATAAAAATATTTAAAATTAAATAAATTAAGTAAATTAAATTATAAATTATAAATAATCACAATTAAACAAAGTAAGAGAAAAATTGACGTTTTTATGAACCAAAAATTGAAAGACAAATTCAAAATGCACTTTTTTCTAAAATTAGAAATATTATAATTTTAAATTTAGAATTAGAATAAGCAAAACTCAGTTTGATTTCTAATATTGATATTACCATATTACAAGTTGCTAAACGATATATCTATAAAAGCTTTTCTGAGTTTATGCATGCTAGGCTGTTCTCAAATTCAAATTGGCTACTTTATGACATATTTTTTAGTTTATTTTTGTTCGGAAACGCTTGAAATTGGCAGGTGTTCTTATTTATAAACTTTGTAATCAAAAGATGTTTTCCATTTTTTTGGTAAAGACAGAAGATCTTTCAGAAAATACCGTCAAAGTCGGTGTTTTGAGCTGAATTTTCGACGCCGTAGCACGAGAAAGGAGAAAAACGTGTCGTCATGTAACATGAATCACTTATAACCCGATAAGTAATTTATTTATCAAAAAATGGAAAATTCATTTCGATCTCAAATCAATTCAATAGTCAGGTCAGCCAATTTTATGTCTTTGCGTTTAAAAATAAGTCAAAAGATGTGTCAGAAAGTTTCACGTTGTTGAGCAGATCATTTGAGAAACACCCTAAGATACATAAATACATCGTTTAATTTTCAATTACCTACATGAAACTGCTGTTTAAAATGACAATAATATTTGTTTAGCTCTTAATTTTTAAAGTATGGGCATTTCTACTCTATATCTATATCTAGTTAAATATGAAAAAAAGTACTGTTAATAAAATTTGTGTCTGTAACAAAAATATTTTTTTTCTTATTGTAATAAATAAAACTAGTTTACAATTAAATCTCCATTTAGTGATCTTTTGAAATCCTGTGAAAACATTCAATACATAGAAATTTCATTATGCACTATTTTTCATTGAAATATAATTTCATTTTAGCTAACAAAACTAATATTTCAGGAGATTTAAAATGCCTAAATGTACGGATACTTTGACATAAAATTTGAGTTCTTTGTTATGATTGTCAACGAAGTATTGTGTAAAAATTCTAAACAAGGAAATCCTTTAAAAGCAATACTTTTGTCTTTTATAGAATCATTGGTCGACTGCTTTAAAGATTATTTTTCAATTGTACCCACAATTGTTTATTTTAGTTATATCAAAGCTAAATTTGAAATAGCTTACTCCTTATTCTGGGAAGAAGAACGTTTCTCTGCTTTCAACCATGGAACTAAGTTCCATGCTTTCAACTACTTTTCTTTGCAAGTATTGCATGCATTCCAGTAAGCATACATATCCATTCTTCATCCATCAAAAGGAATTGGAGGTTGCTCAGTACTATTCATGTTCTTATTGTAGTTAAAATTCTACCCTTACCTGACTAAACATATTTGCATTATGGGACTTTTGCAGCTGATTATATAATCGTTCTTGACATCTGGATAGAAGTATTTCCTTGCATTTGAGAAACACCCTAAGATACATAACTAATAATAGCCGTATATTAACAGGAGTGAAGAATTTGCACGAAAAATAATCTTTTATAAATATCCTAAACTAAAAAGTTTGCCAAATATAAAATAGGTTTCTTAAATGAAAGTTTTAACAACTAAAGCAAAACACAACTCAGTTTTAAATTCTGGAGAAATATTTGTTATTTAGAAAGATAAATATTTATTTATATTTTCTGAATCTGTATGTTGTTAATATTTCTTAAGTTCACTAAATTGAGATTTCACCTTCATTATTAAGAATTAAACAATAACGAAAAATCATGCGTCAAGCATAGATTATGTAACACTTTCCAAGGCTTCCAAAATAATTTTACAAATCTTACCGTTTAATAAGCTAAAAGATAACATCTAAGTAATCCGAATACTTTTCATCAGCCCTGTATAGGATCTATAGATTTGTATATATACTACATAGGATGCTAAATTTTAGTTCAGTTAGGAAACGCGTAGCACAGTTTAAAATTCTCCGTCTGGAGTTAAATAATACGGAAATGTGTTCGCGAACTTTTGTGCTTCCCTGTATAGGATCTACAGAATTTATACACACCACGTAATAGACAAAAAGCGAGTTAAAATTAAAATCGCGTTCAGTAACTTAAAACGCACTTCCAGGAATTATTATTAACAGGCAGTAGAGAATTCTTTTGTGTGTCCCTGTAAATGAACGATGACTGCTATACACACAATATTCTGTAGTAAGCCTCTTGTAATGCACCTTATATAAATTTCAATGCGTTTAAAATAGGGAAACATTATTTAAATAAACCGCAGACGATTTTTCTCCATAGACGTAATGTAACGGAATTCTTTTGACTGTCCCTGTAAAGTAACTATAAGTGCTATGCACACACTATTCCATATTAAGCTTCTTCTAATGCACCTTAGTGATATATATAAATTTCAATGCGTTTAAAATAGTGAAACATTATTTAAATAAACCTCAAGTGATTTTTCCCCATAGACCGCAATGTAATGGAATTCTTTTGAGTGTCCCTGTAAAAAAAGTATAAGTGCTACACACTTCCGTTGAAATAGGGAACATGCTATAGATAACGACTATAACATATAAAAATTGCAGAGCAATCCAATCATATTTGCGGGTGTTAGAGCACGGCCAGACGGCCAGACGGCAGACGGCAGACGGCAGACGGCAGACGGCAGACGACCAGACGGCAGACGGCCAGACGGCAGACGGCCAGTAAGTTGGTGTTATAATTTAGACTTAAAAGTGAATTATTGATTTGATAATGACGATAAATATAAAATTATTAATTAGTTGAAAATGTAATAATAGAATACATAAATATATATGTAATTTTTAAAAAGATCAGAAAAAAATATTAATAGAAGAATAATAATAAAAGTAAATATGCTCGATATGACTTAAATATGATTCAATTTTGAAACATACATGAAAATTAACTTTTACAATCGAAATAAGATTTTTTTAAATAGATTGTTTAATTTAAAAATGCTTATCTCTAATCTATTAACTATCAAATTCTGAATAGATACAAATACGTAAATATATATTAAACTGTTGATAAAACCCTTATTTGTAACAAATTTTTGATTCCTTTTGATTTCTTACGGTTACGGAAAAAAACCTCATTTATTAGAAATAATAATAATAATATATATATATATGATAATTTAAAATGGTCAGCGAAAAAAAAAAATAATAAATCTAATTTATATTTCAAAATTAAATATTGATCTGAAAATTATTTATATATATAATTCAAATTAATATGAAATGATTAATTATTTAATACAAATAATAATAATAATTCAATATATAAGACTATATTTAAAGGATCAGAAGAAATAATTTTTACTAGGTATCTCTAATCCTTAATTTATAAAATATGGTTCTATACAAATATATAAATATATATTAAACTTCGTGTTTCGAAAAAAAAAATAATTCTGATTTCTTATAATTGAAAATAAAAATAATTTATTAGGAGAAAGTAAATCAATTTTATATTTAAAATTAAATTATTTCTATAGAAACTAATAAAGTATATAAGTGAAATCAATGTAAAATTATTAGTTAGATGAAAAAGTAACAGTAAAAATATATAAGTAATTGTTGAAAGTTCAGAAAAAATAATAAATGAATGTAATGATAAAATGAATTAATATATAAGTTAATTTTTAAAAGATCAGAAATATAATAAATAATAAATTTTCAATTTATATTTAAAGATTAATTTATTTTAATTATTTATTTAACTACATTTTGATTGCATTTTATAAATTAAAAATATATCTAAATAAGGATAATTAAATATTATAATAATTAAAAGTTAAACAATAACCAGATGTGCTTAGGAAATAAAATAAATCCAATAATAATATAAACTTTATTAATTAAAAAATCGAACCAAATCAAATCAAATATTTTTTTTTTATAAAAAATTATAATAAGTTATTTTAGTGTCAAAATCACCCATGAGATGGCACCAGCACCGTCTCTTCCTAGGTACTTCCCTGGGAATATCATCCCGAGGAGCTTGATCCCTGGGAGGGATCTGGGAGATCAGTCCTGAGGAGCTTGCTCCCTGGGAGGGATCTGGGAGATCAGTCCTGGGGAAGTGATTAAAGTATCTTCCCCAGGAACGCCTGATAGCGTCATGACAGTTTCAGGAGGAATTTGGGATGAATTGGAACTCCTGGGGAGGTTTTCAGGAGCTTTGGTGCTATATGGGGTGTGATTAATAGAAATTAAAATATAAAACTAATCAAATTTTTAATTATAATATGCCTATTAAGCCACTAAAACAATTGTATGTGCTTCAGATGTAAACATCATCCATCCTCAGTTCAATTACAGGGAATCACTAAAGATATCAAAATTAAATTACACATCTTGAAACATGCATCAAAACATCTGATACAATTAACTTAAATATATGAAAATGTTCTCGATTGAGGAATGTTTCTAATGTATTTTAAAGAAATTTTCTTTAGTGCCGGATAAATGTGGATGTACGTAGGTATACGAGAGACAATTCCGCTCTCTTCAAGAGTCTCAAACCTAGCCAACCAACCGACCAACGTATTTCTACAACAAAATGCCAATATTTTTAAAAATGTCGCAAAATATACAATAATGGGCAGGAATTAATATTAATTATAATATAACTAAAATTTTATTCTTGCTGATAATATTTGCTATAAATGCCACAAGAAAACACACACACATACATATATTGATGAATATTTATTCTCGACTTCACAAGAATGTAAAAAGTAGCTGCATTTAAAAAAAAAAAATATTTTAATATACTGTAATGATGGAAAAGTCTTAATTCATTTGCATATTTCGTGAATTATAAAAATGAGAATTAGTTCAGCTAAATATACTGTATATGAATGATTTTATTTATTCCGAGACCACCTGCTGTAAATTTATTTGCTGAAGAAATGTTAAAAAAGTGAAGTTTTTGTGTTTATTCATGACTAAATTTAATATAACGCAAATAAAACATTTAATAAAAAGATAAATTAAATGTACATAATTACAAATGGAAGATGTTTGCATTTCTCTTTATAAACAACATAAGTATTAATATATATCTTGCTTGAAATAATTAACTAAAACAATGCAGTAGTCATTATTTTATACATGGTGTTGTTTTAATTGAAATTAATTACGAAAAATTTACCTTGGAGAGCATACTTAATTATTCTTTTTCATGCTTACAACTTTAGGGTTTATTCTTAAGTGAATTAATTAAAGTATTTTTTTCTGGGTTATTTTATTAAAATGTTATGATTACACTGTTGGTTTAAATTCAGACATAAATTATTACATTTCTCTTTGTAAACAACATAAGTATTAATATACATCTTGCTTCAAATAATTAACTAAAACAATATAGTAGTCAGACATGTTATAACTATTACTTAGTTATAACGTGATTATAAAAATTAGAATGAAATCAAAACAATTCGACTATAACTTGATTATATAGCCATCAGAATTTCGATTTATTATCAATTTAATTAGATTAAATGCTGATCAGCTATATGTTTAATTAAATATTTATGCAGGTAACACTCGATATAGGCAACCAACTTTTAAAGTTATATTTTGTCTTATATATACATATTACAGAAAAGGTCTGTAAGTATTTTATAGAACAAGAACTTGTATGTGTCATATTGGATAAATGTTAACTGTGCACGTTTCTGAAAGAAGTAAATTGTGTATTTTATAAACTTAAAAAGCATAGAGAACATATTTTTTTTATATTAGAATAGATTTCACAACGCGGAAAAGTCTCAGAATAACATTTTTAAGAGAGTACGTGACATAATTTAACAGAAAAGAAATCGTATTTTATCGTACTTTTTCTGTTTTTCTTCAAATCATGTTTTAAAGACTATTTTGCTGAACAATATTTTTTATAATCTGTTTGCAGAACACTGCTATCCATTGTTTGTGAGTGGTGTTGGAAACACCCACGATTGTTCTTTACACGTTTACTTTGAAAAGCGTTATCGAGTGTTACAAATGAAATGAAATCACCTTTTCGTGTAGATCTAGCCGTTAAGTGTAGGCTGGATCTCCACGCTGGATCCTGTTTTTCGACAGGATAGTTGGTTTTTAAATGTACGAATTTTAACTTTTTCAAAAAATTCGCGACAACCGATCACTTTGTGCCCTTCGAATACGATGTTTTTTCTAAGATAAAAGTATCCAAACGTCCGTATTTCAACACAATCGTTTTTAAACGTCTTAGCAAACCTGATTTACATAACCTACAAAAATTTCGAAACGTCCGGGCGAGAAGTATTTGAAACAAAAAAAAAGAAAAAAAAAAGAAGAAAATTTTGCGATGAAAACGGCAATTTGATGCGGTTTCTGGTTTATGTTTTCACTTTTGATTATGCACATTTTTCCACGATTTTGTAAATAGAGCTTCGATACAGTTTCATTTAAAGGGGACTTAGTGTGATCAAAAATTTCAGAGCGTTTGGACGATGTGAACTAGTTTTAATTTGTTAAATCAACCACTCCGAAAAAAAAAAAAAAACAAGAAAAACTTGAGATGAAAACATATATTTTTTACAACTAGATAATATTTTTTCACGTATTTTTCACAAGGGCTGCAATGCCATCATATTTATAACGATAAAATTTAAAAGAATTCGGAGAAGAATTATTTTTTTTTTAACTATTAAACTACCTTATATTTAAAAACAAGAAAATATATTACGACCACTTTTACCAATAAATATGAATAAATTTTAGCGAATTTTTCATTTAAAAATATAAATTCATACGAAATCGGGTTAAAAATATAAAATCATAAATTTGAGGTTATTATCACGTGCCTGAGCAACGGCGGTCGTGACAGATAACACGGTTAAGTAAAAGGTTGAATCTGAGAATAATATGTGGTTACAGTATTGAAAACATCTAAAAAATAAAATATTAACTTACCGAAAATAGTTCTATATCGAATGTTCTTTCTAAAACTAATTAAGACTCTAAAACAGCGGTTTATAATTTATCATAATTTTTTTTTCTTGATTAACACTGACCTATATTTGTTTTCTCTCTTTTCTCGCTGATATATCGAATGCAGGATATATGCACTAACACACACACACACACACACACACACATATATATATATATATATATATATATATATATATACTAATTCATTTTATTTTACTCTCAAGGTTTCTCTCATCTTCTAGACAAATAGGTTTATATTCATTTATCTTATTTATACGGGTTATTTTTGTGGATTAAAATGGAATTTTTCATAGATTACAGGGATTGAACTTTAAAACAGGAGTAAAAACATGTACATGGAAATTATGCAAATATTGATTATTATTATTCTTCTATTGTATTTCTCTCTGTGTTTGCATCGCTTAAGGCAGCGTGTTTCAAAATGTTCCCTATCGCGATGATGATTAGAAAACATTTTATGAAAGGAATATATATATCTTTTTGTTAGTTATGCAACAACACAAATAAACTATTTTATAACTGTGAAAATGTATAATCATTTCTTTGAAGATAAAATTGTCGGTTGGAAATACTACTGTACGATTTTAACTGTAATTCTTTGCGCTAGATGGCAGCAACAAAGAACTGTTGAAAGAGACTGTTTAGAATTCCAACTGACATCACACATTAAATAAATAAAAAAACATTCTATAAAACTATAAACTATTCATAAAACTCTAATTCTTATTATGTTTAAAATATTCTGTTATTAATTTTACTGTATGATGTGCTATTGATTTTCTTTCATTCTTTTTTATTAGAATTTGTGAAAATCTGCGAGCCTGCTTCTTTTTCTGCGGGACAGTAAATGTAACAAATTCATTCTATTATGATTCTGTGTTTTATTCTGAACTTAAAAATTCTGCTGTCTTTAAGTCTGAGTTCTGATTGTTTGTAAAGATTATAAATTCACATTCAAAGTCATATTCTACTTAATTAAAAATGTGAAAAAGATTCAAGTCTCAAGTAATGATTGTGAACTTATTTTAATTTAAGATACAATTCTTCATAAGAAAATGTTGCTGGGTTTTAAAGGAAAATCTTCTGGTCTTCAAATCGTGCTTCGAAACAAGAATTTAAGTTTGATCAGTTAAATATGAAAATTATAGAATTGATTCATCAGAAATTCGATGACAATTCATCATTCATAATCCATTACGTGATTTATTGTTATATTCGATTTAATCGGGAAAAAAGAAATTCAGGAATGGAATCAGAGCCTCGACTGTAATCAGAGGTACGTAGATATTCTTTATTTTATTCAGTAATAAAAATGCAAAAATATTCTTAAACTTTAATTCAGAAAACTATACAACTACTATATCATCTTTCAAGGATCTGGTCGTGGTTTTGCTTCCTTTCAAAAACATTATTTGCTGCAGAAAAGTTTATTCATTGTAATGTTTAGAACATCCTTTTTTTTTATAATACTTGTAACATTGTAATTTAAAGTAAACTAAAGTATTACAATAATTGTTTTTTAATTATTTTATTTTCAATGTCTATTATTACTCATTTTTGCTTTTCATTCTGAAATTCTGCAATATTTAAATTTGTTTGATTACCTGCACATGCACTAGAGCGTTTTTAACATAATCCAGAGTATATATGCCATGAATTGATAAGAGAATGTGTTCTTCAAAAGTTGTGTACCATGAAGCTAAAGTTGTAAAATTTCTCATAAAATTCTTAATCTCGTTTATCCTTTATCAATTGAGCGAACGTAAAAACTGCATTTATCCTTTTTTCGGACGAATGTATATATATATATATATATATATATATTTATTTAAACAATACATTTTTATGTGATTCCATGTACATCATTTCTCCGTGTTCTCTTATAAAAAGAATTCACACAGTAAAATATATTTGTTAGAAATACAAATCTATGACATTTAACGTCGATACATAATAAATTCTAGAAATTCTGATGTTGCATTCTATAGTAATGATAGTTTTGTTAATAAATTTGGATAGAACTTTACTGAAATTTTTTACGGCATACCACAGATCCCATACCTCATACCTCATATGGTGCACTAGTGCGTTGCGATACACAGATTCTGAACCACTGCATTAGTGTATGTTACAGAAAGGTGTCCATAAGCGCATACTCAGAAAACCTTACAGAATATTCTTCTTATCAGGACATACATATTTGTAAAAACATAGCTGCGAAACTTCGATATAACGTCTTTGAAAAAGTATGAAATTTTTCTGTTTTTAGCGATTTATCGCTAGTTGGCGACAGGATAAAATAAAACAAAAATACGCTTTCATGATAAATATTCTTTTACGAAAAACTTTCCCTACACTTCCTACTGAACTAGTTTAAGTAAGTTTAACTAAAATAAACACACTTTTATATGTACGGTCTTATCATATTTATTTATATGTATATATAAAGAAAATTAACGATCGTATTCTACGGTATAGAAAAAATAAATTTGATTAAAAATGTTCCAAACTAAAAATTAAAGTCCGAGTCTGAGCACTGACAATTTGACTTTGATATTGTCGGAGACAATTAGAGACGAGTATTGTTTCTATAGAAACAATGACGTATTCAATGTCGAAATATATAACAAGAGCGTTCTTAATTGGGAAGTTACTGTTAAAACACACTTAAAACGTATCCAGACGGTGAAATCGTACACAATATTTTAACTTTGTTAAAATTGAGTTATGCCAAAGTCCCTATAAGAGAGAAATATCGTATTGTCTCCTATGCAATGTGATAAAAAGTTAGTTAGTTATTTATGTTTTTAATTATCGGCAGTGAAATATTTTGCTTAATTAATGCATTTATCATTCTTTCAATGTCACGTGAACGAAGTCACGGGTAACAGCTAGTATATATATATATATATATTTATCACAATTAGGAGAGCAATTATTTTTTATCTATATATTTTTATCTATATTTATATTTATCTTTTAGGTAGCTTTCAATACAAAAAGTATAAAGCTACCTATTGCAGCCGTTCGGAGGAAAACAGTTCCGGAAAATTTCGATATATTTTCACCCCCAGACCCCAAAACCACCCTCCGTTCAAATGTTGATTTATATATATAGATATATCCATATATATATATATATATCTGGCCTATGTCATACGATAACGCTCGTATTTATAAATCGATTTTGATGAAACTAATTGTGTGTATTAAGGTCACCAATGTCTCGACCGAGTTCTTTGGCCAGCTTGGTCCGCCATTTTGTTTCAAGATGGCGGCCATTTAAAAATTTAAAACTAAAATAAATATACAAAAAAATTAAAAATTCAAATTTATTTTTTAATGACATGTTAGGCCTTGATACAACGATTCCAGAGCATTTTTTGGTTTACATCTATCTTAAAAAATGGCTGAGATAGAGCAGTTTGAAATTCTAGGGTGGCTGACACTTTGAAACAAAAGAGCACATTAACGTGATTACTCGCAAATTATTTTCTTTCATTGTTGTAATAATTTTCCCAATCATACGCATAAAACTATATCTTCATATCCGTTAATGCCAAAATTTGCGACATTGGTGACAAAATTGGCAAAATTTGTGACATTTGGCGAAATATCGCCAAATTTGGCGACCAAAATAAGTCATTATAAATGAAGCTAATTTGGCTACTGCTCAATAATTTGGCGAAATTCTTATTCAAATTCAGTATTAACGAATCTTTTGTAAACGTTTCTTTGCATTTTAACTTGCTGTTTTCGTGTAACATTAGCTAAAATTTTAAAACGAAGATATAGGAAAGCTACCTTTTCCTCCCGGTACAGGCCGGAAGGACTTTTTAAAATAAAGTTTAAAAAGTTATAAATTTTCAATTTATGAAATTTTTAAACCATTAGAATTTTTTTCCGTATCTTGACCACGTGATTGAAAAATTCACTGCTGTGAAAACTTCGTAAATTCATCTGATTTCCTTCGGATGTTACTCATAATGTTGTGGACAAAACCAAAATCATTCTTCAATATCAAAGTATAGCAGGAATGTTTAGAATCAAGACGAAGGATTATTCTCAAAAAATTCAATATATTACTCCGAAATCAAAATTCAAAATCTTTATTTCGTTCAAGGGTCCAAGGGTTTTAAAAATAATTGACAGTGTGGATATATTACTCAAATGATGCTGTTTTCATCGACGGTATATATCACAAAAATATACCAACACAAATGAAAAATCTAGCTACAAAAGTGTTATCTACAAGTAAACGATGGAATTTCTTCATAGTTAAAGTATTTAACTTTGTTTAGAATGAAAAAGTATGTCATATATATATATATATATATATATATATATATATATATATATATATATATATATATATACTAAAATATAATACAACTTTATCTTTCACCCGTTGACACAATGAAAAACGGCAAACCATAATATTATTATAGTAGTATTACATTAAAATAATGAACAAGTTGGTGTGATACAATAAAGGTGAAAAAAAACTTCGTAATAACACCATAAATCTCTAAAAATGCGATAGGCCTTTCGAAAGAACTCAGTCTTTCGTCATCAGGTAAAAAGGTACACGTGCTATCGCTTTGAAAGCAAGAGCAAGACTGAAGGGTTTGTTTAAAAGGTTTTGTTTATTTGTTTAAATGTTAAAATTATCCTAATTTAGTTAGTGAAAATTAATTATAATCTGATATCCAAATATTTACAATATCATGTCTAAAAGTGATCCATTACTTATTTATTTTTACAATAGAGCCCTTTCTGGTCGTAGTTGAATTTAATATCAGTCATACATTTAGTACAACGTATTTTTAAAAATGTGTAATAAATTTCAATTTAAGAATAACATCTTTTTTTTTTAATGTTAATTTGGAAAAAATGCATATTTATAATTATTTAAATTCAAAATTTATCATTTATTGTTTCAGAATCTTCTTTTACATCTCACATAGAGTAAAAATTGGAATGACTTAAATTAAAAGAAAGAAAAATGCCAAGTGGAAAAAAAAAGCAATAGGAAAGCAGAAAGCATCTGCCAATCACACCATCACCCAAACAGAAGAAAGATAGAACAAAAGGAGAGTTATGAAGAAAATTAAATAAATACAGATTAAAAAATAAAGGAAATTACAAGAATATATAATATAGTTTATAATTTAAAATAAGCAAATAAATAAATTACAGATTTATAAAACAATTTAGATATAAATCTGTATTTATTAATTTTAGTTATTAATTTATTTCTTTATTTTTTAAATTATATAAATATTTTATATTTTCTTGTAATTACCTTTAATTTTTTGATTGTGTATTTATTTAATTTGCTTCATAGCTCTCACTCTGTTCTGTCTTTCTTCTGTTTGGGTTCACTTGTTCTGGTTGGGCTCTTGTGTTATTGGCTAAAGTCTTCTGATTTCCTATTGCCTGTTTTCTTTCACTTTCTCTTTGCTTTCCCTTCAATCTTGCTCTCGTCTTCAAAATAGAAGCACTTGCTTTTTATGCCTGAAGAAGGAAAACTACGTTTTTTAGAAAGGCATATCGCATTTCCTAATTCAATTCCTACTATTAGTTCACACTCTCCCTATATATATATTTATATATCTTGTTCAAATTTTCAATCGTTAATAAAAAAAAAATATTCACTCAAATTCAAATACATTTTTTTAAACTTGTAGTGGATGATACTTGATGTTCATACACTTTTTCAAATATTAATTAATTAATGAAATTTAATTAATTAATTTTAGTTTTATATGGGAGAAAAAATATATAGTCCCACACCATATATAGAAAAGGGAATGGAAAATTGCAAGGAGAATGCTTTCTATTTTGCCACTTAATATTCTGATTCTGTCATATGTATGTACACATTTATATCAATTGTTATTATTTAATAAAAAGTAACTAAAATAAAACTTTTCTTTGTCGACCTAAGTAGGAATTGACTTTATTTTTATATATATATTGCTTGTTTTTAGGGTGTTATTAATAATAATTTTTTTTACCTCTATTATAACAAAAGTAAAAAGCAATTTTTTTTAATAATTTTATCATAATGTAACTTAATATCAATTTTTGCATTAAACCCTAGTTTACATTCAGAAGATTTGTATCGTTTATTTAAAATCTTACTTTAAATGTATTGTATTGTTCTAATCTCTGATGACATACAATTTTATATGTTGATGCCTTATTATTATTAAAATATGTAATATACTATTATCATAATTGTAAGATTTTTGGTCAAAACAAATTTTAAATCTTTACATATATCATAAAAAATACATAACCAACAGTTTTAATTTGGTGTAAAACTATAAATTAATAGCTAAATATTTTCAAAGAATTATCATTTTAAGTTTATAGAACTAAATAATTTTCTGAAATTTAGGAGACAGCAGATTAGTTTCCAGAAATTTAAAGTAAGAATTATTATTTAAAAAATAGTTAGAAAATTATAGATAAATTTATTATTCAAATAAATGGCTCACATATTAAAATATTAGTAATCATTATAAATACTCAACGTCAAGTTTATTGTAAATAATGTCAAACTAATGTCGTTTTACTTCAAAAATATACTTTCATATTCTCTGTTAACTTATTTATCTACAACATGATATAAGATTATTACATTTGCCTTAAAGATGTAAATTAACCCTTTAAAAAATATCCATCTTCCAGCAGAATATAGTTTGATAGATTAATTTATTTTACGCGTCTAGTATCTGATAATAGTGTACGTATCAATACCAAGCGCGGCTTAACAATCCACTAACACCATGTTGAAATTCCTAATCCAATGTAATATCAAATTAGTGTAGGATGAAATTTAAACGGACATACTTCGGATTAAATAATGTTATTTAAACAGAATTTCACTTATATAAATCTTATAACTTATTTATAGAACTGAATAATTGATAAAGAATATTACTTCATTATAAATTGAAACACTTATAAGTAATGAAAAGGTCAATGGTGAATTTTTGTGTCATATTCTTAGTACCAAAACTATTGAAACGTAAACTAAAACATGGCATTAATACACGTTTCACAACTAAAAGGTCAGGGAAAAAACTTATTTAAAACATACTGTTGCTATACATTTTTCACAATTAAGTTCGTGTGCATAAAATAATACTAAACTTTCGAAAAAAAATTAAACATCAGAAATTTTTTCAGCAGACAATTTATATATCGAATATTATGTGAAATAAAAATAGTTTTACAGAACTTTAAAATCTTTAATACAAATTATATATTTCTTTCTTTATTGTTTCTGTTGAAACATTTTGTTCGTTAGTAAATAAATTAAACATGGCATACATTGCTTTTATATGTGTGTGCACCATAATGATGTTAGTGTGCTACCAAAATGGAACGATGTTTTAATATTGCCAAAGGTTGACATTTTTGAGACATTGTTTCAGATCACAGGCGTTTTCATAACAGTAGATATTATATTTTTCGCTACTGCAAGCGTAGCTTTTTAAAATCTCGAGTGCATTTTAGGCTCGAGCAGTATTTCCAAGACATAATATGCATGAAATTATGCATTCTTCTCAACATATTAGTTATAGGAACTCTCACACTAATTCATGATACCATTTTAGTTTACTTTCATTTAGTTATTATGTCTCTGAGAAGTGCACAATCAGAAAATTTACAAATATCGGAAACGTAGCTTGAAACTAATTCTTCCTGAAAAATCAATTTATGATAACTAAATTGTTTTTATCAGTTGTTTCTCAATCGTGTTTAATAGCTATTTCTAATAAGTTAGAAATCCAACTAATACGGTCCATAATAACCTCACTGCATCATTATTTAAATAACAAAGTATTATAAAATTTTATACTTCGATTGCACTCCGATTTATTAATCCGAGATTTATTTACTCACATATATATTTATTTATTTTAGAAGTATTTACACACATATATATTTATTTATTTAAGATATATTTACACACATATATTTATTTATTTTAGAAATATACTTAAAACTTCCAATATTTAAAAAAGACGGATTATATATTAAATTGTTTGATGCCCAATCATTAAAATAAAATTATAAGACGAAACAAACAAACAAAAAAATCACCAGTGCCTATAAACGTAAATTTATTATTATTTTTAAAACCCAATTTTCAATATTTGTTTTTACTTTTATATTTTTTTCAAGCGTTTAAGTTTTTAAGAACCATGTATTACTTTTGTTCTTCGTCTCTGAAGATATTGGATAGTTTATATATTTATACGTTAGGCACTAAAATAAACAACAGCTCCAAGCAAAATAATATATCGATCAGAATTATTTAGAGATATTAGGAACTTTAAGAAAGTTTCTGAGGAAAAAAAAAATACAATAAATCGATTTCATTCAAAGAATTTCGTAAACGAACTGAACGTCTAAAAGAAATATGAAGAAGTTTTCTTTTTCAAAGTAAAAGTGATTTATTCAGAAAATCCTTACCTTTTAGGGTAACTTAAATGTTGATTGTATGCAATTCTGCTTTGCGTGTTCTATAGTTTTTGTTCAATTATTATCTTTAAATGATATCTTTTGATGAAAATTAACTTGTAAAATAAAAGTTAAAAGCATAAATTATTGGAAAATAGAGATGAATTCATTTAAATTTTATATCCCTTTGAGAAGTCAACTAAAGTTCAACTGTTTAGGTCTTATAAACTTTACGAAATTTTTACGAATTAGCGAATAGTAATAACCTTTAAATATTATTATAAAATTAAATCAATATGATTACTAAAAACTACCTTCTGTTTGAAATTTGATAATAATGTTGTTATGCAAAATCTATTCGTATTTTTTTAAAACCTAATATATAAGGTTCGTATATATTAGCCTGTTATTTCAATGTATATATGTCTAAAGTTCTCACAAGAAAAGATCATGCGAATCTCTCTACTACATTTAATCGTTAAGAGACGACGTTACATCAAAACCATAAATTGCAGTTTAAGAACATAGATATTGTATATATATATATATATATATATGTGTGTGTGTGTGTGTGTGTGTATGTATTTATATTTTACTTCATAAGTTAAAAACATTTGCTGCTAGAAACGCTTTAAAAAAAATTCTTAAAAATTTCTAATTTCCAAAAAGATTATTCTTAATTTTTTCTTCAAAAATTTTTGTAAACATTTAATTAATAAAATTCACAGTTTGCCCAACTCAAAGTTATCCTAAACTATTAATAATTTGCTGAATATTTTATTTTTTCCTCTATGGAATATAAAATATTCAAATTTTGTATAACCTAAAAATATGCAGAACAACAACCATTATAGATTGAGACGAAAGAATAAGGAATATCCTGCCAAAGATAAATTACAAAGAACAACTTGGACATTTTTAGTTGTATTTCACGTAGTTGTTCTTGTTAAAAGAAGTATTATAAGTAGTTTATTACATTTTTTGAACCCTTTTTTGTTGCGTTTATGCGAAAAAGTTTTATTTTTATTGTATGAAAAAATTTCTCTTTTGTTCTGTAATATCACCGAAGCAAAATTTTTTTGTTAAAATAAATATATTATATAAAGAAATTTTTTATTTTGTGTAATTCATTTCTTTGCTTATTATTTAAAACTTGTGTAAATATTAATATAAGTCCCCCTTTTTAAACAAATTTACATTGTTATTGAATAATATATATAGATAAACATACAGAATGCAGGTGCATGTAATTTAAGGTATGAAAATAATGCTTTTAAAAATATCTACTTTGAGAAAATAATATTATTCTTTGTCTCTATTATAAAAAAATCAAAATACTTGAAGAAATTTTCTTAATTAATTCAAAAAATCTTTAATTAAAAATTCTGTTTTGCTTATATCCTTGTTTTCTTCTCAAAGGTTGTACCTATTTTAATTTATTTTTATTTACAGAGAAAATTTACCTTTCTAAATAAAAACAGATAGTATTAAATAAACAAAATTGAATAGGTAAACGTTTTCATATTACTTTTATAGATAACTTATAAAATCACATTTAATTTTGATGTATGATTGGCAATTACGTCTTTATTCTCAGAAATGTATTTACTGAGCAACATTAAATAAGAAACAAAACCAAGACCATTTCAAGATTGAAAATATGACAGGAAGTACTATAGTTAAATTTTCCTTAAAATGACAGTTTCTTTCATAAAGAAACTCAATAAAGTTACCCCCCCCCAAAAAAAAAAAAAAAAAAAAAAAAAAAAAAAAAAAAAAAAAAAAAACTGTTTGAGAAACTATTTTTAAGGAAATCAGTTATTTTTAGTTCGTATGAGAACTGCACATTTATAAATTGATTATAATTTAAATTATAAAAAATCAGGTCTCTATCTCTGTTCGTAAAACCTCTAAAAAATCCACATTCATTCACAAAAATATCATTTTTAAATTAAAAATATATAAGGTAAAATAATTAGCATCAAAGATAAATTTAACGATTTTTAATTCATTTCAATGAAACGTTTTATACCATACTTCATTTAAAATACATTAACCTTTTTCCGCCAACTTTACACAAATGGAACATCAACTTTTTGATACTGTAACTGTTTAAATATTTGTTTAATCTGTTTGAAATTTTAAATGTAGCTTTTTAAAGGCATGTTCTAACGTTTTGCAAAATATTGATTAATAATTGTTTGTGGTTCCCAAGTTGGTGCTTGTTGAAATGTAATAAAAAACATGCTTCTAGTAAGCTATGTATTTTACTCTAGACATGCCTTTAGAATTCAAATTCGTGTCCTATGAGAGATCATTATTGTATTGTGTTTTAGTTTTTATGCATTTTCACGTATAAATGAAATAGTTATCTGATGGTGTTTTTTTTTATGCCCCTTTGAATGTCAATGTTCCACATGTAGAACATACCAGTATGTCCACTGATATTTTACATAGTAGCTAAAATTTTTGCACACAACCTTAAAATTAATCTAAATTACCAACATAAAAACTTCATATGAATCTGACAAGTAGTTCATGATGTGGCGGGTAAAAGATTAATTTAGAAAAATAAATATTAAAGCCCTAATGTTTCATCGGATTGTTTGTTAGTGTTTCAAATATATAATATACGCGGTGCATAAAATGAAAACAAATGTGCTTAAATACTTGCAAAAAATTAAATTTAATCGTTTTAATCAAATTGTTAATATTTGCTTATTTGTTAATAATACTTATTTAAAGTAATATGTAAAACTTACATTGTATCAAAATTGAACTACAAATATTTTTTTCCCGCCTATCTTTGATGCTAATTTTCATAAATTCCTTTGGATATTTAGATATGAATTTAACTATTTTAAAAAGGATATTTTTCTCTTTAAAAATATTTTTTTGTACATAAAATTTATTATAAATTAAGTCAAAAAGAAGAGCGTGTTTTCATTTTAGAAATATTCGTAATCAAACCATATAGAATTATTCTTGTTTATCTCTTTCTATAATCATTTAATCTTTATTAATAATTTCTCTACTGTATTATAAAATAATCTTTAAAGTAAGAGGATCGGAAGATATTCTGAACATATCCTAATACCTTATCTTAATCTCTTGCTGTAGTAACTGAGTCTATAACTTACCTATATTCAGTATGATTCAGGGATCATTTTGAAATCCCATATGAAAATTGATGTGAAACTAATACTCTGTAAAGCCTAATCACACACAACATAAGAAGTTTCTTTATAAATCCAATATAGTCAGTTTAAGATTAATAATTTTAAAAAGTTTTATTTTCTAATTTTTGTTTGAAGGAAGGATGTTATATTAAGTGAAAATATTTCAAGATAAATTTGAAGAATCAGAACCACCGTAAATGTCATTCTTACATATTGGTAAATTTTGCCTTAAAAAATGTTTTATTATTTTAATTTGATTCCTCATTTTTAGGTCAAATTACGCCATTGAATAAAATGAAATTTTAGCTAAAGAATGGCAATAATTTTTTAATGTGTTGTTAATGTGTTTAAGAGCGTGTTTTCATTTTAGAAATATTTGTAATCAAACCATATAGAATTATTCTTGTTTATTTCTTTCTATAATAATTTAATCTTTATTAATAATTTATTTACTGTATTATAAAATAATCTTTAAAGTAAGAGGATCGGCAGATATTTGGAACATATCCTAATACCTTAGCTTAATCTCTTGCTGTAGTAACTGAGCTTATAACTTCCCTACATTCAGTATGATTCAGGAATCATTTTGAAAACCCATATGAAAATTGATGTGAAACTAATACTCGGTAAATCTGTATACTAGCCTAATCACGCATAGCATAAGAAGTTTCTGTATAAATCCAATATAGTCAGTTTAAAATGATTAATTTTAGAAGTTTTATTTTCTCATTTTTGTTTGAAGAAAGGATGTTATATTAAGTGAAAATACTTCAAGATAAATTTGAAGAATCATAACCACTTTCCCTTTTACATAATGGTAAATTTTGCCTTAAAAAATATTTTATTGTTTTCATTCCTCATTTTTAACTTACATTACTCAATAGAATAAAATGGAATTTTAGCTAAAGAATGGCAATAATTTTTTTATGTATAAAATTGTGATTACAATGTCCCTAACTTTGTGGTTATAACTGTAACTTCAAAATGCCTTGGTAATGACATTTTACAAGTAAAACCTATATTAGGACTAACATATTACAAGTAAAAACTTATTGTATACTTATTCTGGTATCAGTAAATCTTTTTTTATGTAATCTTGATACGCTCTTTCTGAAAAATGTAGATAACATGGGAAAATATGTAATAAAAAAGAAAATAGCAAAAATTGTGAAAATTGTGCAAGTTTGTCACACAAAATGTTGTGTTTAACAACAGCGCTAGACTATATCCTTAAACAGTATCATTATGTTATATTAAAGATGTTATATTAAGTGAAAATATGCCAAGAAATTTTTGAAGAATCAGAACCACTCTACGTGTCGCTCTTGCATAATGGTAAATTTTGCCTTTAAAAAAAGATTTTATTATTTTAATTCCACATTTTTAGCTGAAATTACTAAATAAAATAAAATAGAATTTTAGTCAAAGAATGGCAATCATTTTTTTTTTTTTGAATATGTAAAATTGTAATTACAATGTCCCTAATTTCTGGGTTATAACTATAACTTAAAAATGCCTTGGTAATGACATTTTACATGTTAAGCCTATTTTTTGGCTAAAATACTACAAGTGAAAAATTATTGTATACTTATTCTAGAATCAGTCTCAAACCCTTTTTTATGTAACCTTTTACGCTCTTTCTGAAACATGCATATAACATGTGAAAATCGGTAATAGAAAAGAAATAGCAAAAATGTGAAAATTATGCAAGTTGCCACACAAAATGTTGTGTTTAATAACAGCGCTAGCCTAAATCGTTAAATAGTAACATTATGTTATATTAAGTATGCTACATTAAAGATGTTATATTAAGAGAAAATATTTCCAGAAAAATTTTAAGAATCATAACCACTTTAAGTGACACGCTTACATAATGTTAAATTTTGCTTTTTTAAAAATATTTTATTATTCTTATTCTTCATTTTTAGCTTAAATTACTCCATAAAGTAAAATGGAAGTTTGGCCAAAGAAAGGCCATGAATTTTTTTTTAAATGTGTAAAAGTGTCATTGCAATGTCCCTAAGTTTGGGATTTTTACTATAACTTCAATAATGGGTTGGTAACGGCATTTTAAATGCTAAGCCTATTGTAGGACTAAAATATAACAATTGAAAACTTATTGTATACTTATTCTGAAATCAGTCTCGAACCTTTTATATATAACATTTATTCGCTTTTTCTGAGAAAATCTGTAATAAAACAAATAGCAAAAATGTAAAAAATATGCAAGTTCGCCACACAAAATGTTGTGTTTAATAACATCACTGGCTTAAATCGTTATATAATACCGTTATATACGTAATAATGCGCGTTATATACGATAATAATATTAATCGTTATACACGTAATATTTAATTACATTTAACGATCAATTAAAAACAATAGAAGAATTTTTTTTCACTTTTAAAAAGAGCCAATTTTACATGATCAGCAATACTAGTTCTTTAAGCATTTATGATTGACTTACGTAATCCACATATTTTTTGGCAAAGTTTAAAAAAAGTACTATTATCTGAGAATGACCACCAATTATTTTACAATTATGAAAAACTGGCATAATCTTAATGATAAAATCTTTTGAAAAAAAAATCAAAAAACGCTTCACTAGATTCAATATATTTGAAGAATATGATTTAAGCAAATTTATACTCATTAGTAAACTTTTTGCAGCACTAAACTATTCTCTACACTTGCGAATACTTTTTTCGTCTAAAAGTAGGATCAAATATCTAAGAAGTTGTAAGCGTCAATTGCTGTTTCAAAGAATATGATGGCAGACAAGAAACTATTATTCTCTTTTAATGATTATATTCTCAAATTTCTCATAAATAAACACAAATCATAAATAAATATAATCGTTTAACAGGGAAAGATGAACCAAGTAAGAAAGGAATGTCATTCTCAATTTTTACAAAAATGTGTAATCTCTAACATGAGTTTCCTTATTACACCAATCATTTTTTTGGACTGTTTAGTTTTTGTGTGATATTATCCTTCTGAAAAGCCAATTATATTAAGAAAATATGACGAATCTCAAAGATAACTAGAAATATTTTTTTCTAGCTCTTAACAATATTTCACAAGGAATAAAAGAAAATCAATATCAAAATAAAATATACTTGTATTTTTATACGTGGTTGTTTTAATCTTCAACTTGACTGCTTTCTGACACATTCATGAAGTATAAAAATTCTTACTTTAATCTAAATATACATTGTTTGAAATTCTCATCGTGGTTGCGTGCATTTTAAAGTCCAAGATTTGTCTCAGAAAATGACTGTTTTAAGAAAATGAGGCGCGATTAGTTCAGGTATAGTTCTTACATTGCAAGCATTCTGTAAAATGATACTTAATTTTAATTTTAGGGTAGCAATTATTATTGAGGGAAGACGGTATTTAGTCCTATATGTTTTAAATAACTGTAAATAATCTACCGTCACACTGTGTTAGCTATTCTGAAGTATAGATAATTATAGTAAATATAAATATATTTATACGGGTTGGGTTGGGTTGATTTATGACGGCCAATTATCAACACGAGGGATATAGGCCCTGGGGGAGATGGTCTTACCCGTATTCTGTGGGGTCTTACCCGTATTTATGGCAAGGTTCGAAGAAAACCAAGGAAAACTCCTAACGGTTAGGTCGACGAGCGCGACTGGGGTTTGAACCGAGCACCTCCAGTCTACCAGCTTTGAGAGCAGAACCTCTCAGCCACTGGTGGGGCATATATTTACACGGAAACTTCATTACTACTACTAAGAAATATTCTTTACATTGCCAATCCATTTCATCAGCCACTGATGTATCAAGATATTTGAAGTTTTTAAAAGCTTTTCCACTCAATTTTTATTTATTTTAAGCACTTCCGCTACACTTGTTTTTCACTATACTTTTTGGTATCTGGATAAACCAATTGCCAAGTATGAAATGATTCATATACGTCGTGCGTTTCATTGCACCACATGACATAATGAAAAATAAGCAAACAAGCTTTATACTGTAGTATTTTTTTAAAATTTAGTTGAAGGAGGAAATATTGCATTTACAATAAATAAATAAATAAATAAAAATAACAGTTTTTTTCTATTTAATGTGAAAGAACTAAATGCAGATGAAAGACTTTACATTTTTGCGGAAACTTTATATATCTATGCGCTATTGTTATGAAACAATAACAATGAGAACAAATTACTAGTAGTGCATTTAATAAATAATATTATCATTATAAATGCTGACTATTTAAATTACGCTAAGTTCAGCTATTTTTATTCATATTAATTAAACGTGAAGAAGCGCTCATGCAATTTTATTTCGAATTTTGGATCAACTTAATTACTTAATACATATAAAAAATCTTTTTAAAATATAATATTATTTTAATAATGAATACAGAGGATGTGAATCAGCACTTTACCACACATAGCGTGCAATCAACAAAAAAAATATATTTTTTATAATAATAGTGTAATTTCTGCTCTGCTGAAAATTTAATTATATATATAAATATTATTGTAATATTCGGCGTTTAAAAATTGTGTCAATTTTTGTTCAAATTGTAATAATATTTCTTTAGAAAGTTTTAACAAATGAGGATTATAATGTTTTAAATATGCTTCCATTCTCTCTCACCAACACAACCTAACCTTTTATTCAGATTATTTTAGTATTTTAAAGAATAAAAAATGATTTAGAGTCGTTGACAGAAATAAGTGGTTATTCAGGACACTTGAAAAGGCAAACTTATTTGAAAAATCACTTTAGATTTATCGATTTATCTGGTCGTAATAAATTTTCATTCCTGGAAATGAAAAATGTTTAAGTAACCTTAAAATATTAAATAAAAATTCAAACGGTTATTACATTAAATTAAAAAAAAATAACATTTGAATATGAATTCCAATCCAAAATATTATGCAGACGTTTTATAAACTTTTATTTTTTAGAGAATTTATAGATATATATCTTGCTTTTATTAATATATATATATATATATATGTATATTATTATTTTATTACAAATTATTACTATTTCAACTATACAAACATAAACGCAATTTATAATTTTTTACTGAATTAAACATTAACGTAAATGAGTAAAATATATTTAAGTGATAAATATATATATGCTACGGTCATTATGAATAATAACCGGTTATTATTAATAATTACTGTGGTTATTAATTATAACCAGCCATCATGTCCAGTCATTATTAATAATAACCGGTTATTATTCATAATGATAGGATTAATCATATTGACTGAAACACACACACACACACATACATACATATATATATATATATATATATATACCCAAATAAGTTGTATCTAACTTAAATATTTACCTTTTTTTCACTGTTTTAATTGAATACAACATTTTATATATTGTTGCACAAATCTGTACCATTGGAATTAATCCGACCATTATAAATATTTTCCTATAATATATATACTTATTTATGAAAAATAAGTAAAATAACATTTTGGTAAAAAATAATCAAAAATTTTCAATGTTTTGATAGTTAGCTTTTTAACATGGGCTGTAACAGCAGAAGTCTGAATCAACATGTTCTGAAAAATCCCTCTGTAACTGTTAAACATACCACAAATTTTAAAGTTGATGGTCTTTATATGAAACTGGACATTACCTATTAGAAGCATATGATACTTCGCATTACCGCTTATATAATTCTTTGTGTTAAGGTGTTCTGTAGTAGCGAATTTACTATCCATTCTTTAAAAAAATTGAATCAACAAAATTTATTTCAGCATAACCACGAAAAACAAATGTCACTATCTCATTGTTATATAATATATATTATTTTTACCATCTATAAGTAATTCATTTCTAAAATATAAATATCTATAATTTTATTGCCCTAGACATTGATTTATTACATTAACAGAATAATAATACGTAAAGTATTATTGACATTAATAACTGAAACACACATTTCACATCTCAGAATGTTATTCCATTTATATGCAGATGCAATAATTGGTGACTTCCATATTATTCTGGTAAAAGCTATCAATATCTTCATTTCAGTAATATAATATCATTTGTGCACGATGTAAAATCCTGCTCTCACTTTGAGTCACTTCATAAAAATATTTTGAATTTCTTTTTTTTATAATAATGAGGTTTACGATATTTACCAACAAGCAATGTACATCTATAAACAGGCATTTCATGCACTTTTTATTCAAACGAAACCAAAAACACCGGTGATCCCAAGTAAATTAAATCATATATGCGGTATATGATATGACAATACATCATTACATCCACTATTGCCTCTTGTTATTATTTCTAGATATTCTCTGATTATAAATACGTTATTGTGTAAAATCATTATATGTGTTCAATGATTTTAACTTCATTGAAAAGGTATCGAGAGGTAATGACCACAAATGTATGTGTTTTAAATCTACTATTATCTTTAAAAGGAATTATATAAACACCATATTTATCTAAATTAACACTAGGATCTATCCTTATATGTACAAGATATTTTAACTTTACTGCTGACATTGCAATGAGAGTTATATTATATTTCTTTAATTCATACTTAATCCTTTCAAAATTTGTAGAAAATATTCTATGCTGTAAAATTTAGAGGCGTGTATTTTTTTACTAACTTTTGGAGACTTTCTATATTCATAAATTAACTTGCTGACAAATTTGTTTGAAAACCATTTTCACAGAAACATTTTAATTATATAGAATTTTCTATGTGTATCAAACCTTTTTTCTTTTTTCTACATTATCTGTTAAACAGTGATGGTTATATAAAATGGGTTTGCATGAATAATTGCTAAAATAAAGGTAATAATAAAAAATAATTTGTTTTTGATGACAGTATTTGTTGGAATACAAGGTTCATTTTCTGCTCTTCGCACATTTATAGCGTGTACAGTGACGATGGTGCAAGTCAGCTGTATGAGCGAGAGTATTTTGTTCCGTTAAGAAAGATATCAGCTAACGATGTTAATGAAACTAAAATTATTAGTTCTATATTACAAACCTACATACTTCCGAAACTGTTGCACCGAATAATTTCCTGTTTCTTATCCTAAGGTAAAATTTACCGATGAACCCAAATAAGATGTCATTATTAGATTAAACTTTTTATATTTCTAACCATATTCTTAGATTTATGTCTTTTTAAATCAAACTCATTTAAACGTCCTAATTTAAGATGGCATTTTAGAAAATCACTTAACTCTGTTATCGCAGGTCTGTCGATGCTTATGTGTAAGTAGTAGCATTTTTCTGAAATATAGAATTCAGAAAAATTCTATATTTTTCTGAATTTTCTAAGTCAATTCAAGAACAATCCAGATATCCAACAAATCGCATTGTATAGCTGCAAAAGTGTTTTAAGATACCTAAGAGGTACTCAAGATCAAGAGCTGATATTTAAACGAGATACTAAGTCCTTAATGACATTTTTGGATACCGATTGGACTTCAGATGTCAATGATAGAAAGTCCTATACTGGATACATCTTTAAATATGCCGGTGGTGCTATATCTTGAGAATCGAGAAAGCAACGAACTGTTGCATTATCCTCAACTGAAGCAGAATATATGGCTTTATCGAAGATTGCTTTACATCTCAGACGGTTCTTAAATGAATTAGCTCCTGAAACAGTGTCTTCACCTACTTTAATATTCTGAGACAACCAGTGTGCTCAAAAATTAGTTAGAACTCAGATTGATCATTCTACAAAAAAAAAAACGTAAGACATTCCTGATCACTTTGTAAGGAAAATAGATAAGAACGGAGAAATAGAGGTTAAATATCTAGAAACTGAAAATATGGCAGCAGACATTCTAACAAAAGCTTTAAGTGCATATAAGTATGAGAAATTTTGTGATTTAATACGAATAAGTGTCTAAAAATATTAGATATTATTTTGTAAGTTGAAAGTATATATTTGTATTTGTAATTTTACATTATTTTTTTCTCTGTATTTTCCATACTAAAAATTTGCTTAATAGGAGAGTAATATTTTGTTAAGAAAATGTAAGTTGTAAAGGGAGAATTGTTGGAATACAACGTTCATTTTCTCCTCTTCGCAATATACAGCGCATGCGCGTTCAGTGACGATGCTGCAAGTTCGCTCTGCGAGCGAGAGCTTGTTGTGCCGTTAAGAAAGATGTCAGCGCTTAGTTGCATTCCAGCTATGTAAATATTTATGTTTTCGAGTTAGTATTAATAAATGTTTTATGTAGAGCTACTCTACATGCGGAAAAGATATTAAAATTTGATGTATTACAATACGGCGGATTTTCACTGATTTAAATATAACAAGGAAACATATATGTATATACATATGTATGTATATTATATCTATATACATATAGATTTAGTATGTGCTTTAAAATTTGTAATATGGCGCCTATAAAATATAAAAATGTATAATACTATAAGCAAGCGGCATTGCGAAGGAAAAAAAATATTATCAACAACTAATGGAAAATTATTCCCCTAAACAACGATAAAGCCAAATCGGGTATTATAAGGTGCTTCGTGTGATCACATGTGCATTATTAACTAAAGTAAAAAGGGTATACAGCACCGATTATTATACACCGGGGAGCACCGATTATTTGAACCTGTCTGTACCGTTGCTAATTCGGATAAGCAAAAGTTTGGATAATTAGACAGGCAATTTAACGGATGTTCGTGACTGTCCCAAAATGTTTTACATTACTTTTTTCCTTGCGAAAGTTTTTTCAATAGAACCAACGTATGTTTTTAAAAATATAGTAGTGGGTAGGTAGATTAAAAAAATTCTTTTGTGTGTACACAATTTTTCTTTGAATTTTATCCAGGTTTAGGACTGACAGATGTCAGTGCTGGCATGTTTAAAAATAACAGTCACGGGTGGTGTCATTTTTTATCTTTAATAATTTTCTTTGTCATTTTTTTAACCTCTAAATCATATTAATTATTTTGTGTTGTTTATCATTTTCTGAACAGCAAATGTAAGCTAGCAAGCTTTCAAATGTAAGCAAACAATCTTTGATTGTATTTTTCTGTAAAGAAGATAACAATGTCCTTATCCTTCCTCAGTTTTCCTGCTATTTTCTTAAACTTCTCGTGTTGAGAGTTTGGTCCTTAAACAAATGATCTCATGTTGCTATGTAAAATACTCCTAACCACCTCTTTCTGCATTGGATCAGCAGCCTGCACGGCCTTTTGACAATCAGTAATAATCATCTTGGTATTCCATTGTGAATCAAACATGAATTTCGGACCCAGATTGAGGACTAATTTTTCGTTTTTTGATAACTTCTTGTTTAAAATATTAATAAAAGTATCTGACTTCGGTTCTACGTGCTTAGACTTTGGTATATTTCAAATTGGCAATTTTCTTCTTCATGGTAACTAGTTTAATCCTACGCTGAAATGCTCTGTAATGCTCAATAACTTTTAATTTATGATCAAAATCAGAGTCAAATAAAGTCTGTACTAATGAACTACATAAACGGTAAACTCTATTGGAAATCGTATCAATAAGCTTATATTTATCTTTAATACAACGTTTTAAACATTCCATTTCAAAATTAGGATTAAGAGCGGAAAATGTCTATGGCTTCACCGGGAATTGTATAATTTATATTTCTTAAAGATGTGTAACCAGTTAAAAGTTATCCCAAGATTCATCGCAAGTAAGAATAGCTTTGCCAATAGACATTTCGATATATTTCAAACAAGAAGTTACAAAAAAAAGAAAAATTAGTCCTCAATCTGGGTCCGAAATTCATGTTTGATTCACAATGGAATAACAAGAATTATTATTACAGATTGTGAGAAGGCCGTGTAGGCTTCTGATCCAATGCAGAAAGAGGTGGTTAGGAGTATTTTACATAGCAACATGAGATCATTTGTTTAGAGACCAAACCCTCAACACGAGACGTTTAAGTAAATAGTAGGAAAACTGAGGAAGGAAAAGGACATTGTTATTATCCAGACTGATAAAACTAACCGTATTTCTATTTTAAACAGACAGGATTATCTCCTAAAGATGACAGTTTGCATTGATAATATGGACTGTGTGCCGTTAAATAAAGACCCCAATTTGAAAGTAGAAAATAAAGTTAAATAACTTATCGGAAAGGGAGTTTGGCCAGGATTTATGAAAAGTAAACTAAGACTTAACAAGACTGCAACCACTCCCTCCCTCATAGGTAGACAAAAGGATAATAAAACGGACTTACCAATCCGCTCAATCGTTACAAAATGCTTCTCTCCAACATGTTTTATGGAAAAAACCTACACGCATTTTTTGAAGCGACATTTACAGCGATCTGGTTTTGTTATTGAATCAACTCCAAATTTTATTGAGAAAATTAAATATAAAAAGCTTTAAAATTCCAGTTTTATGGCTAGTTTAGACGTGGTATCTTTATACCCGTGTATAGATATAAAATAAGTTGCTAACACCATAGAGAGTCTAATCGATTCTGATCCTACGTTTAGAGAAAATATTAAAAATACAGTCAAGTCGGGTTTAAATTTAATTATTAACAACAACGTTTTTGTCTTCGACAATCAAATTTACAGACACGTCAATGGGGCCCCAATGGGTTTTCCTATTTCAGGTTTGCTTGCAGAGTTTAAACTACGTCCTCTTGAAAATATAATCATGGAGACCATAAAACCGGGTCCGGATTGCTGGTTAAGATATGTGGATGATATTTACATTATATGGAATCACGGAAAAGATGAATTATACTCCTTTCTAGATAAAATCAATAGTCTAGACAATAAAATAAAATTCACACTAGAAATAGAACAAAATCAAAAGCTTGCTTTTTTGGATGTACAACTAATCAGAAATATGGATAAACAGAATCTTGATGGCACGGTGTTTAGGAAAATTAACAGATCTAACTCCATCATCCCGTTTAATTTGAGTTCACCCATTAGTTACAAGTTAGCACTTTTAATTTTTATGTAAAAATAACGTTTGAAGTTTGTTCATTCCTCTTCCTTCATGAAGAATTAGATGTAATTTGAAAAATAGCAGGCGAGAATTCAATTCCATCCCGTTTCATTGAAAAAATCATAAACAAATTTAAAGTGAAAGATGAAGAACAACGAAATACAGGTACAATTAAAAGTTTGAAGTTTTGTAAAATTAACTACATCCCAAGGTTTTTAAAAGTATGAGACATTCCCTCTTTAAATTTGGCATTATATTAATCGCAGTCATTCCTCCAAAGTTTCGGGTTTTGTTAAACAGAAAAATTGACCCAATCCAGGCTATCCATAGATCAGGGGTATATATTATACCATTCAAGAAAAATAACAAAGATTTTATGTACGTAGGTATGACACAGAGGAAATTTCGGGGCAGAATAAAGGAATATGAAGCAGATCTGAGATTAAATAGACCCCACACTGCGTTAGCTAGATTAGCACAAACTGAACCTATAAAAGTAGATTTCAGTGGATCCAAAATTATATTCCGCACAAATAATCACCTGGAAGCTATCATACGAGAGTCTCTATAAATAATATCTAAAAAAGAAATAGTCTGTAACGATGTATTATCATATGATATCCACGCAGTCTGGAATGATTTAATAAATCATTGATTGCCTTTCCCATCTCACCTTATATTCCAAACCCTTGAAGTAAAATAGTTTATTCCGGACAAGCAAGAAAACGTGAAGAGGAAAGAACTCAACTCCACAATTAGTTTTTCACTGATAAATGACCGAGTAGTTCGGTTGAAAACGTTTTGATTTTTTAAAAGGACTTTAATATGCTTTTAAATGTTTTATGTATGTTTTTACGCACCTTCAAGCAATATATTTACACTTAGTTGTATATTTATGAATTTTAGTTATTAAACAAGGTGAATTTGCACTGAAATTTTAACTTTTTATTGAAGATATTCTTTTCAATGCTGCCATATCACGAATTCTATTTAAATACATAATTTGCATAAGATCAACATTTGCTTGTCGTCTTACCACTTCATAGCTGTTTCCAAACATTCAAGGGCTTCATTATGTTAATTGTCTGATTCATTTTCATAATATTCGTTTTCTCTTTCCTCCATCCACTTATCTGTAAAACCTTTTCCATTTCAACGATCGTCCTAAAAAAGAGGAAGGGCGTGTTCGGATATTTAGACAGTTTGGTTAGTTGGAGTTCGGATAATCGGCGCTCTGATGTATATTTTCAATTTAAATCTGAAAAGTGTTGAACTCACACTTAACCCATTAAAGCCTACTGTTACCATATGGTAACGGGATAGATGCCCTCCATTTTATTGTTTGTATACCAGTATATTTTAAGAAAAATATTCTCTTTGTCTGATGACAGACACCTCGTAATAAAAGGAGACTAAAGTTGCTACTTCTGAAAAATTGGTATGAAATGCAATTTTTGCATTTTAAAGAGAAAAGTAATTCCGTCTTTAATGGGTTAACAAATAAACACTGTGCTGTACAGCTCCAAAAGAAAAACCTTTTTGTAATGGAAGGTACCTAAAATACACCCAAATAACCCAACTACTATAAACTTTGCTGCAAATAATCATATAAATTGTAAATCGTACCAATTTATTAGTAATAGTGTCTATTAATTAATGCTGTACTTATATTTCGCTTATGACTCAGTAACTTAACCCATACAATATTTATGCAATACTAGCTATGACGAGGCTTACTTCAAACCCGACGCTGCGATAGAACCCCACTCAGAATGACCAAGAAGGGCCGGAGCAGGTCAGGTCCCCAAGAAAAAGCACGTCGCATCATCGTCGCCGGGTATCATTTGACAACCCACAGGAGAAAACTAGAGGCACAGGAACTAGCTGGGAGCTTTTCCCTGAAATGTACTTTACCGACGGTCGAGATCATGGAGCACCTACAGAGGTTACCACTAGATTCTTACCGGTGGTCAAAACAACACGAAAACTTAAAATAGTAGTAAAATAAATAAAAAAGATAGAATAGAAAAAATATAGGAAAATGTGTCCCCCACAACCGACGCACACCAGGTTGACTAGACTTGAGGCTACCGGCTGCGAAATAGGAAATGAAAGAGAAAAAGTGCACCGGCCGGACCTTATACCGCCTGTGCTCCACTAGCTCATGCGCTCTAGATACAGCCGCCTGCCCCACGCCGCTGCCCCACGGGTGGGCTAATTCCCATCCGAAAGAGTGAGTAGCGTTCCACAATGCTGCAACGGAAACGGAATCACTGGGTCACACATGAGGCCAATTTCCACGCCAAGAAAACGCTGAAGCTAACGCAATCAAGGGCTCTGGTGAGTTCCCATTGGTAACTGCACCCTTCAGAGACCCAGCTTACACAACTCTAAAAAAATTGTTGGTGCCACTACGGCGTCCTCTGTGAGGCTCCCGGTCATCTTTCTGCGCATAAGCCAGGTTGATTCAAGACCATCGGAAAGTAAGTGCACGTGAACCTAATTTCACTTAAGAGGTCGTATACATATGGAAATTGCAACAAACCTCAAAATTTTCAATATAAACACCTAATAATGGCATCTTATTTGGATTCATCGGTAAATTTGACCTCAGGATGACAAACAGGAAAATACTTGGTACAACAGTTTAGGTATCATGTAGGTTTGTAATTTAGTACTAATAATTTTAATTTCATTTTTATCGTTGCAAAACAGATTGCAATACAGATAACTTTTAAAGCTTAAATAAAAAGGTACTGGGCGGAGTGATCTGTGATTTCAGATTCATATACTGAAAGCTTCTAGAAATCGATTTCTATTTAAAAAATTAAATTATAAATCATATTTTTTTCCGAAAAGTAATTTCAAATATATATTTTTTGATATTATAATATATATTATATATTTTTAATACGTTTATTATATTTTATATTTCTACACTCCAAAATATTTGCTATATCCTCCGACATAGGAATCCTACTAAAGCTCAAATTCAGCGAAGAGGTTCTCTAGCCTTGCCTCTGTTGACAAGTCAGGTTTATCTCAAAATCATTCTCTAACTTTCATAAATAATGGCCAGTCGCTCCGGAATTTGAATATGTTTTAAAGTACACATCACTACTATTTTTTTTTTTCAAAATATAATTGTACCATGTATAGTTCTTTTACTGACACTCTTAAAATTTGTTAATTTAATCCTTTATTTTGTGTCAATAATGACGATATTAGAAAACATTTAATTCAAAATCATAAAGCAGTGGACATTTGCCACAGAAATTCTTAGTTTCACCGCCTTGAATATATATATTTTTTGTTATGGAAGCTACCTGAAATGCGCATAAAAAACTACTAACTCTGCTGTAAATCATCCTATATGTGTAACAGGTACCAATTGATTTGTAATAGCGTCTACTAATTAATGTTACACTTATATTTCGCTTGGGGAGTCGTATACATATAGAAATTGTAACAAACAAACTGTTCAATGCTAACAACTGATCTTGACATTAACACATGGGCTGATAAGTTCCCGGTCTAATAAAGAAAACACAACTTTTTAACAAAGCTAAGCTTTATAACTTTAGACTTTATAACTTTATAACATTAATAAATAACATAACTTTAATAATAAATAATAATAATTTAATAATAATAATAATAATTTAATAATAATAATAATAATAATTTAATAATAATAATAATAATAATAATTTAATAATAATAATAATAATTTAAAAATAATAATTTTATAATAATAATTTAATAATAATAATTTTAAAAATAATGTAATAATTAATAATTCAACAGTTTTATAATAATAATTTAATAAATGATTAATAATAATAATTTAGTAATAATTAACATAATTTTATAACGAAAAAGCTCCAAACAGTGCTCAGAACTCGTTGTTGTTTTTGGTCAAAAGTCAACACGCGCGGCAGCCACTTTGACAACAGCTTTTTCATAGACAAAATAAAACCTACACGTTCCTTGGATATCTTCAGAATCTGAGCTATCTCCTGCAACTTCACTTTACGGTTCCCCAAAACGATTTTGTGGACTTTTTTTATGTTTTCCGGAGTAACCACCTCTTTTGCGTAGTGCATCACTGGTGTCCGTACGACCACGTTTAAATTCAGCAAACCAGTCAATAATGGTTGATTTACCTGGTGCAGTGTCCGGATAACGTTTATCTAGCCAAGCTTTTGTTTGAACGGTATTTTTTCCCCACCAAATAACTATTCTTGAAATTCTTGTTATCTATTTTTTTGTTTATCAACAAAGTCGTTCAACTAAAACCACTCTAACGTTTTATCCACACGGCGAATAGTCATGGCATTTTTTCTACTACCTTTTAAAGGTTAGTATTTACTAACAAAAACATCGGTTCGGCGATTGCAACGCCACCTGTGTGCCAGACCGGGAACTTATCAGCCCATGTGTTATATTTAGATTAGACGGTAAATTCTACCTTCGGTTACAGAAAAGAATATTTTTGGATCAAATAGTTTAGGAATTATGCATGCTTAAAGTTTGGAACTCCTAATCTTAATTTCATTTGTAATCGTTACAAAACATACCGCAATACTAATAACTTTTTAAGCTTAACTCAATATATACTTGGCAGAATGATCTGTAATTTTGAATTCATAGGTTTGTAATCGAATTCTGTTAAAAAGATTAAAATGTTATAAATAATATAATTTTTCAAAAATTAATTTTTTAAATATATTTTTTGATAGTATATTTTATATTATACATTTTTAGTACATTTATAATATTTTGTATTTTGTGGGGCTGAAAATCTTAATGAAGACTGTAAATCTTAATGAAGAACTGAAATGAGATATATAAGAAAAAAAAATAGTAGAGAAAAGAATCCATTAATTTTAAGAAGGGGCTCTTTTGGATGCAGACAATCGATTGGCTACAGCTTTCTTTTCAGCAGTAAATCCATTAATGAGAATCTATTCCAGTCATTGAGATGCAATTCATCTTAGTTTTCTGCTTTCTTAAGTATCTTAGACATATTTTATTCGATGCATTTTTTTATTTCCCAATAAATATATTAAATGTTTCATTTTCATTGTTTTAATATATAGAATGCTATTATATAATGCTGTTAAATATATGCTATTATATAGAATTCTTTGTTTTAAATGTCTAAATTGGTAAATTATTCTAAATTAAGAGTTTCATTAAAAAATTGTAAAGTTGTCAAACATTAAAAGAAATACATCGGTTTATTTTTACTAATGACAACGACAGAAAAAATTGCCAAAGAATTTGGTAATTTACAGGATTTCCGTTTAAAAATGGAAGTGATGAATATAATGAAAAATATTCTTCAAGTGAAAAACAATTTTTTAGTTAATGAACTAATAACTTTTTGCAATTTCTAGTGCATTAACAATTCGGGCTCCTGAGATGATTTAAATGCTACAATTCTTTCTTGCTTATGTAACTTAAATATTCATAAAGGTAGTATAATCCATGATGATAATGATAGTGAAAGTCTAACATTTTAAAGCAGATTACTGAAAATAATTCTAGCAGTACTTTTGGACATATTTCAAAAAATAAATTTGGTGATGTGAACAACAAAAATCTTCAAAGTATTTATTTTTATAATATAATAAGTGATTGTGGTAGTTAAAAAAATTTATCAACGCAACATCTAATTTAGAATACTTTTTTGAAACATTAATTTTCATCATACGTTATATATGATGGTAGTCCATTTCAGAATATTAATAAATGGATTGAAATTTTTATAGAAATTATTTTCTGTTAAAATTAAATAAGTTTTATAAATTAATATTTGCAAAAAAATGCATGGCAGGTAAAACGAAGCATGCAGATAGGCGTGCCAACTGCCGCTTTCAAGTTTACAAGAACATTTACAGAGCTTTAAAACGTGGGCACAAATTACCTGGGACACCACACAAGTGAGTGCTATGGTGAGAAGCTCTGCCACCTGCACATTACTCTTCCCGATTCCTAAAAACCCCAAAAGCATACTTAGTCGCAACAACAGTTGTTTTTCATACTTAGAGGAACGACCTTTATTTCTCGGGGACCGCGCCGACTACCTCCGAGAACCGCCGAGTGACCGTAACGCCAATAGCGATGCAGGATCGAGACGTTATCCTGAAGTTCGATGAAGTTCGATGTTGCTTTACAAGAGCTTCCGTTCATCAAAATAAATGGAAGGAGATAGCGACTAGTCCGTCGGCAGTGAATTGGTAAAAGAAGGATTCACTTGCGAGTTTGGGAGGTCGCGGAAAATCCTCCCTGTGCACATAGACACATAATCGCTTAGGCTGTGGTCTCAAGTGGGTTTTCGTGATTCCCAAGGTCATCCGGTCCGGTTATCCCACACATGCTCCTGTTGATATTAAGGGGCCGATTGCCCAGCCTCTGACCTCGAAACTCTACCATACCTTACCTCCCGGGCTCGTGTTTCAATGTGTCCGGTAACAAGCAGAATAATAATCACCGCTCATGGTGCCAGAGGACCGCAGAAAGATCACACTCAAGTGCCATGGATCACTCCCTCTCGGGGTTAATAAGCGAAAGTTAATTTCCAGAAAGCCCTGCACATCCAACCGTCGGGCACAGAAAGATCCGAACTGCGCATAAACCCGCTGGAATGGTTTTTCGACACGAGGACCTGAAAGTCATCACATCTGAAAGCCTCCGTCCCTGTTGCTCTTGTTCGGCCGATATGAGAGAATGGCGCTTCCCCCTTCCAGAGCAGTAAAACGAGCTATAGTTCCATTACGGTGGCTATCATACACCCGAAATACCTTCTGATCAACGGAGACGTCTTTCTCTTTCGACTGATGTGTCAAGAGTGGCACAAAACTACTTCAGCTGTAGAGGGGCAAGGGATGAACAGTCCATGAGTCCGTCGTCTGATGCTGCTGTCTACGATTCACTGCCTGGCAGTAGCGAGGGTCGCCTCGCGCCGCCTCACGCACTTGAAACCTGAATAACCTGAAAACATTTATTTTCTTTAAATATTCGAATTTCCCTGTTATGTTAAGAATACATTTTCTTAAATATCATGATATTTCAAACCTGTGCTAAATATTAGTATTTACTTTTTTATCTGTATAAATTATTTTCAAAGTGTTGTCAAATCTATATCAACAATAGAATTATCATTTGATTCCAGCTATTTAAGAAACTTATTCTTAAATGTATTGCACGAACCTTTGTTCATATACTAAAATGTAAATCTCAACAGATTCACTTAGCAGAAATTCGTTTGTCAAAATAATATTTGTTTTGAAATAGTTAACTTAAAATTGATGCTTTTAAGATAAATCAGAAATTTCAAATAATCATGTCTTTGTAAAATAAATTTATTATTCTTCAGTTATGTGACTGTAACATGTTAAAATATCTTCTTAATATCTGATGTTCGTGAAATTTCATTTAGTGTTATTTACTGTTACTTATAATATTAATTCATCAGAGTATATAAAAATAATAAAATTATTCCTTTTTTAAATTTCTTTAAACAGTTTGCTTTCTTTATCGCAACTTACGAATTTTCAATATTTATGTAATAACTAGCAGATCTGTCCGACTTTCCCTTTATGAACCATGCTGCCTTCGGGTGAAATAAACATTAATGTAACATCCTAAAATTGTCCCGCAGTGGCGCGGACGGTAAAGCTCGGTTCTTGTAAGATCACCGAAAGCCAAGCAGCATCGACCAAGGTCAGTGTTTGGGAGAGTGGCATCCTCTCTCATCTGCCTCTACTGTGGGACCGTGTACGTTAATGGGAGCTGGTGCATGTTAAATCTGTTCGTGGCTCCAAAGTCCTCCAAGTTCTATATAAGCGTTACCTTTGGGGGTGCCAATCCAGATGCAAATCTCTCATCTGGAATTGGTTCAAAATTAGGAGATTTAGGAGTCAGGTTTATATATCATGCATTTGTGGATTATGACAGCTATACAGAAATAGAAAGCTGATCACTGGGCCCAATGGGGTCAATTCAACAACAAAAACAAATCCTAAAATTACAGCTATTACAATGACAGAAGTCTGAGTATTCGCGCTCAAGTATCTTTTAGAAACTGTTAGATAACTTACATTAATGTATGATTCAACTTGTCAATCGTTCGTGAAGTTCAAACCAAACAAGACGACAAAGAATAATCGGTGCTCTTATTTGTATTATTTTTGTACTTTCATATGTGCTTGAAATGCGAAAATATTTTCCTACATTTGACGTACATTAAATAGTACTAGTACAATTAAGTGCTACTTTTTTCCTCTTCAGAGCGTGTCTTCAATGTATTCAAAACTGTGTTTCAACAACATAAACATCTATTTTTTATTCTTCACCTGGTATGCATTTACCTAGTGTGATTTTATATTTTAAAGATGTTTCAAGTCAAGTATTGTACACATTTGCATGCAAAAATGCGTGTTTGTTGTTGTTCATGTGTTTTTTATTAAATACTACAGTGTGATTTCTTTAACAGTTTGATTTTTTTTCTTACAGGGTGAAAACTTTATCTTTTTTGTGTATGTTTTATAACTTCTACACTACTCAGCATAAAGTACTATATTTTGTTTAAACTCAAGAACATATCTGTATTTTTTTCTGCTGTGGAAATATACAGAGTGTGCCAAAAAGATCCTTACAACTTCAAAATTTTATTTTAAAAAGAATAGGTCTACAGGAAAACAAGTTACAACAATAGCTAGAATAACTCAAAAAGTAATTTTCTATTGCCTTAGTAAACTTCAACATGAGATCATTTCGTACCACGAAAAATATCAAAACGATATTCTAATTCAATCAATGAACGTTTTAGCATGCTAACATCAACATTAGAGATTGTGTCGCTTCCCCGTACTTCGTTCGATAATTTCTTAGAATTCTTTTTTTTAAAATAAAATTTCAATCTGTACGGATTTTTGCGTGACACCCTGTATATTTCATATAACTTTATGCAAACAGCTCAATTTTTTTCAACTTTAATAAACGGCGATGAATATGTAGTATTTTTTCTTTTTTATCCTGTTCTGCTTTTGGTGCGTAATAGTTTTCGGTTTGTTTTGTATGTGATGCTGGCAACCACAAACATTTTTTTCTTTGTTCTCAATTCGATATTTGTTTTCACTTTTACGTGTAGAAATTTTCTTATGGCGAACATTTTATTGTATTCCCTAACTACATGAAAGACGCAAATGATGACGACGGCCAATACTCAAAGGGTGTTTAATTATTTTGTTATTGTATCGTTTAACTACCAGAAACTGTATTGTTATTATTCTATATTTTTTTTCAATTTCAAGGTATTTTATGTACTATGATTTTTTTATGCAGGAAGATTTCTTTTGTTTATAGCTATACTATCGGATAATGCGTAGGAAGATGTATTGCACGGACGATTCCCTTGTTTAAGTATGAGGGATTGCATCTCCAGCGTATAATTAGCCTAGCAACAAGCTGAACTGGACTCTTTCATACGACTTTAGAGATAAAAAAACTATTCTCAATGAAAAGTATTTATTTAGAAATTAAAATGGTGCAGACAACAGCAATCGCACCAGAGCACTTGATAATTTTGGTGTGGGCAGAGGATTCTGATTTAGAACTCTGAAGATGTTACAAAATGATGATAATTGAATTTCCTTAGAATTTTTATATACTACAAAATATTTCTGTATTTTAGCATTAACTTAGTAGTATCAAGATAATTTAAATTGTTTGTCAAATAAAAATAATAATTAGTCATCGTAATGTTCCTAAATACATGTATTCATTCACATAAAACAATGGTATAATTTGTATTGTGGTAAATCGAATAAAAATTGAATTAAAGCTGCTGCAAATGTTGCATCCTTCTAAAAATGCGTGTCACTAAAGTTCATATTTCATGTGAATCAGCAGCATGAAATGTTTTCAAAAATTAAAATTTAAAAATTTAGTCTATATAATGTCTATGTGGATGTGAAATAACTATTTCGGTGGGGATAGATAAGGAAATGGAAATAAAATAGCATAAAATACGAAATTTGCTTAAGGCTTAATAATCTTTTTAGAAATACTTACATATTTATATTAAAAACTTTTGTAAAATGCGGGATATGATTTCCGATATTACACTGAGATATCACACAATCTTTCTAAAAACATTAAATAGATGATATTTTGGACTCTAATATCTCAATGTAATATAATGCGCCAATTTTAAAAAAATGAATTATTTGTATCGATACAAAGTGGATTATTCATGGAAATGTGTTGCAAAATAGATTGTTCAATTTCCTGAGTCATTTATATAAACAACAATTCGGCCGAAAATAAAATATGATTTCTGTCTGACAAAACATATAAAAGTTATAGTTTATTATGAACTTTTTTTTAATTTCTTAAGGAGAAAACTCTTATGTCTATTAATCATACGTAAGAAAGTAAAACCAAAATGTGGCCACAAAATCAATAAGTACAGGAATTATATGCCAAGCGGACAGTTTGAAGTTTCATGTGAAACTGATCTCTCGAAAAAGAGCAGAGGTACAGTGGTATTTTTTAACATTTCAAAACATCCTTACCAGATATTGAACTATTTATTTTAATTTTTATCCTATCCTTAAATATCTTTCAATAATTATTTACTGATATATATATTTTAACATTTAATTCGATAATTTTTTGCCTCCAGAACAGCTTAGATATTAGAGAGAATTTTGAAATTGCAAGAAATATGATTTAAAATTAGAGTAAAATACAGAAAAGACTTTGAAACATAAAATGGGAGAGTTCTGACGTATTTCTTAATCAAATATCAATATAACCATACTTAAAAAAGATTTTTTCTGGCCACATATTTAGCTTTTTGATTAAGAAAGAAAGGATTTTCTATTCATAAAATTAAATGAATTGGATCAGAATTACATGCTTTTAACATTTCAATTTTATTCATTGTATACATGCGATAGGCAAGCAATTTTTACCTGTCAATTAATTTATGTTATAAACTATTTAATTTACAACAGCACGCTGAACATTTTGATTATCAAAGCAGAGGATTTTGTGTTCCTAAAAATAAATAAATTAGATCAAAATTACAGGATTTACATTTTTGAAATCTTTTCATTGTATACGATTAATAAAACAAATTTTCTAATATGGTAATTAATTCATGTTATTGAAGAGTTGTTTGCAGAAAGAACATTATGTTGTAACAGTATTACACGACAATTTAACTTTTATAGCGTGTCAAATGTTTACTGTTGTCTTTACCGATTCAGAGAAAACGTTAATAATTTCGGTACTATTACTTAACTATACAAGAAAGTGAATTTAATCTAGCGATTTTGTTATACAAATTAAGTGTCAAAGACAATGTATGTACATAACTAAGTTATATCCTCTTATCTTGGTATATTTGGCTGACAGGATAAAATTTTGAATTACATATGGTCTGTGGAGCATTAATTACTTATTAGAAATTAAATATTGTTCTGAAACTATCGATATATTACTATGTGCATTATTAACACAAATATGAATTGTTCCAGACATTTCAGTTTAATTGAATTACATAATTATGGCAAAATATTTTTGAATAATGAACAGAGGAAAGTATATTCAACTAGGTAAATTATATCCAGTGGTTGGAGTATCATAGTTGAGATTTTTCTAACAGAGCGAAAATATGCCGGTACCAGGACTCGAACCTGGGTACTTTGGTGTGCCGACAAATAAGAGTGAAATATGCCAGCCAGTTTATCGTCCGGATAGCTCAGTTGAGAGAGCGTTGATACGGCTTAACTAAAGTACCCAGGTTCGAGTCCTGGTCCCGGCATATTTTCGCTATGTTAGAAAAATTTCAACTGCGATACTCCAACCACTGGATATAATTTACCTAGTTGAATATGCTTTCCTCTGTTCATTATGACCTAATTACATGGTATACAGGAGTTTCCGTGCTCTTTCATATTCATCATGTAAAATGCTTCAGTTATAACTCGAGTGAATGAAATTAGCGCTGCAATTCGCAGCCATGTCCAACAAATAAGAGTGAAATATGCCAGCCAGGATGTCGTTGGGACAGCTCAGTAGGGAGACCGTTGGTACGGCTAAACAAAGTACCCAGGTTCAAGTACTGGTCCCGGCATATTTTCGCCCTGTTCGAAAAATCGCAACTATACTACTCCAACCACTGGATATATTTTAGGAGTAGAAACTAAATAATTCTACCTCAAATTTGAATGCAATGCTATAGAAAATTTAATCATTTCTAATAACACAGGACTAAAAAATTTATGTTTGTGAAAACGTTTTTGAAAATGTATACTGGTTCCACATATGTTTGAGATGTTTATTCCTAAAATAATCTTTATTTTTATTTCTATCATTTGAAGTTTTCCACAATCAGACTCAAGGCGTATAATGTTTAGGCATATAGCTTGTTGAATTTAATAATGATAAATAAATAACATAGAAAAATTTTATTGGAAAATTTACACATGCATAGACAATACACACTATACCTGTGTATCCTATATGGCCAAAAGTCACCAGATACTTTCGATTTTAGGTTTTATTGATTATCTAAAGAAACACTTGACAAGTTCTTTTGAAATTTCCGTAATACAAAGTACATGTTTTAACGCATATTTTTGAGCGAAGATTTGATTACGACTGCATTTATGGAAACACAAACAAACTGAATAAGAAACATAATATTTGCGATCAATCTGTAAGATAAAATATTCGAAATTATCCGTAGCTGCAGCATATGGCTATGGGGATATTGTTGGATAATTGCACTGTTCGACAATTGTGTATGAATAGCAGGTTAAAGATATATATGTTTCTTCCAAAATTTCAAGACCAAATTTAGCTCCACTTTCAAGAAACTTGGGAAAGTACAGTAAAAACTACATACTAAACTTACAATATAAATATCTTAAATATTATATGAAATATGACAGTTTGTATAAAATAATTTTAACTGTTTATGCGCTATATATAATACAATTTATTTCTCCATAATTCAGTAGTATTGTAGTACAGGATAACTCATATAAAATAGCCAATCGAATGCTGTAAACATTCATACAGTTATCGGCGATATAATATTCTGAAATTCATTTTCTTTCTAAAAGTATACATGTATGAAAAAGGATTTTCAATAAATTGTCATTTTTCATTTTTAAAAAGAGCTTTTTTTTTCATTTTTAAAACGTGAAAAAGAGTTTCTAGAATAATCTAATAGACTCAAACCAGGTACACGTCGTGTAAACAAACAATACGCTCTGATCCCGAGAGTGCCGGCTAAAAATAGATTTCAGGCGATAATTTTAGCTTACGCTACAGAGAAGAAAAGGATGAACTTATTGATGCGGAAATAAAAATTAGAACATTAAATCGTTGAGATATTATAAGAGACATTTTGATATTTTAATAAAAAATGATTTTAAATAAATAGGCTTTTTAAAATAGGTTAAATTAGAGTTATGACATTTTAACACTTAGATTTAAATAATTTGGAATAAATATTATTAGGTGTATTAAGATCTTACACATTTACATATTGATAGATTAGTTAGGAATATGTTTTAATTTAAAAACTTTGATTATAATTTATATTATTAAGTATTCGTATAATATGCTAGTAAATTATTAAAAAAATAACGAAACATTTTCTGATTAATTTAAATGAACATTAATGTAAACTATAATCTTTAATGTTATCAGATAAAGATGCAATATTTGTTAGCTTTGAGATTATGCAACCCTTTATCTGATTAAATTAATTCTGTGAATGTTTAATGGACTGTAAACAGTTGTACAATTATCTTGTGTATAAACCTTTGTATTACTATATGAAACCCGAAAGATAATCTGTCACCATACAATATATACTAGAGAATTACTCTGAAACAATGAAATGAATTAATATTTCCTTTGTATTAGCACATTTAACACTCTATTTAATAAATGATTTAATATTTTCTATAAAATTGTTTATAATATATTAGTTTTATATTTCATATTTCTGAACATATCAGAGAAACCTAAAACTTAACAATAAAATATATATATTTTTAAATAACCATATATATATATATATATATATATATATTTAGTATTGAAACTGCAAATTCTCCACCTTTATAAGAGTATCTTTTCCATTGAATGAAAATGTTTTCTTTTTCTATGATCATCTTACACTTTCTTTGAACTTAGATAATATCTACAGAATTATTATTTCGTAGAAATCAGTCTTGTGAATCGATCCTCTGCAGTCCACATCATGTTTTGCATTTGTAACATGCTTAATTTACTCAAAATGTAAAATGTAATGCTTCATATTGAAAGCAAAAGGACTTGTCAACGGGCTTTCAACGAAGGTTATGCATTTCGTTTGAATATATTTTTTTATGTATGTCCAGTCCGCGCAATCGGTTATACGAAATGTCTCTGTTTACAGATGGTCCCGTTTGAATAATTTCTAGATTTAAAAATGTTTTTTCTGTATGTCTGTTTTCGTGTTTTTTTTTTACTTCATAGACGTTAACTTTTGTAAAAATTAATGAATCATATCAAAATTTTGATATAGTATTAAAGTACACATCACTATTTTACAATTTTAAGCCTTCGTGGCACACCTCTGTTTTTGATCATCCATGGTATAGCGCACAATGTGACAAAATAGTAAAAAATACCAAAAAATAGCTAAAATATTTTTTTTAATGGGGTAATCAATATCACACATGTATTAAACAACATCTCAGGACATAAAAACTCGAGCTCCAGAAATTTTCGTTCATCATAATGAACAAGTATTGCAAGAACAGTATTGTAAATACAGTAAAACCTCAGACTAGCGGACACCTCTTTTGATAGGGTACATTTTCAATTCCCAACAAATATACATTTGTATGTTTTTCCTTTGAAAAGCGGACAGTTCTGAATAACGAACAAATTGCGTGCTCCCGATTTGTTCGCAATTCTGAAGTTTTACTGTATTTTTCTTTCATGACTAGGCCAGAAGTGGATTTAACTTGCCCTTACTGTTCTCTTTTCTGCATAGTTCCTCATATTATAAGAGGCAAATGTTAAAATGAAAAGATAGTTTAATTTTAAAATATTCAGAATATGCAGATTTTGAAAGAGATTCATAAGAAAATATTTTTATTAATGTATTTATAAGAGAATAAAACTTTTAAATAGTCGACCCCACAGAACCGCAAAATTTGTTGCCTTTTTAGACGCACAAGAATTCACATATTACTGTGATGCAAAAATGTTTCGTTAATCCGTATTGCAGCTTTAATCAGTGTTACAATCCATTATAATGACGTTTATCAGTTTTTTGGGGAAAATAATGGATCCTATTAAAACTCATCAATATCATTGCATCTTTTTCTTGATTCATTTAGCAAAACTGTAACAAAATCATCAATAAGATCTCTGTGAAGTGTGTGAAAAAGCCGTAATTTGAATGCCAACAGTAAAGAAACAGTTTTCAAAACTCCCGAAAGTCCATTCAAGTGAGACGATTTAACCATAATCGTTAAACTATGCAAAAATTATGATATGCAATGGCAAAAGGTATGGAAGGAAGACGAGACTCAATTGACTTAGGTCTTGTAAAAACTGACAATTCCAATCAATTAATAGTGCAATCACGATCACAGGCCATAGTTAGGATACTGAAAGTTAGTCACTAGATTTCCAATCAAAATTACGATCACAATAATTCGTAATATTCTCACACTGCTGGCACGTCATCGACGAAACTCTTTTTCCCAGCTTATATAAACGAGCAACGAGAAAATAAGTGCACTGTGAGAGCTTTAAATATAAATGGCTCATGGGTAACCATGGGTAACCCAGTACAACCAAGCTGTCAGTCAACATTCGTGTCAAAAGTGCTGCTGCTGTGTGTGATGGGTTACACAAGCTGTCCTCTTCTATGAGCTACTGAAAATAAGTAAAACCGTGAATGCTTTGTGCTAAGCGAACAACTGCAGAAGCTGGATATCCAGCAACGTATAGTATGATCATACTCCATATGTAGTGGACAAAAAGTTACTACATCCCAGTTGCTCCAACTTCAGTAATTGGGAGGTTTAATTATAATTATATTTATGTTGCGTCATTTTACTTTTGGTTGGAGTTATAATTTTAAAATTATTAAATATATATTTATATATATATATATATATACATATATATTTATTTGTACATATACACATACATACATATATATATATATATATATATATGTATATTTACAAAATTACAGCAATCACAAAAAATATTTTATTCTATAAGAATGCAAACTACTAAAATTACAAACTTGAAATAGTTAAAAGTCATATTAATAGTTTTTATAATATAGTCAGAAAATCAAAATAATTTAAAAAAAGCTTTTGCAAACTTAGAAAGTTTTTGAAAACGAAATTATTCCCATTCAAATTACCTAATAAATAATAATTCTCTATCACTATTAAAAAAGGCAATGCTTTATTTGTCATTGGTTGCTAACTTCGTGTATGAAGTATTTATTATTTATAATTAGGAATATATTTATTGCAATAAAGTAATACTAGATAAGTAAAAAAATTAAAAAATAAATAAATAAACCTGAATCTCCAACAATAGTAATAATCAATAATATTTTGACACTTTTTTGAAAGATGAAAACAGATTAAATGCGCCCTATCAGTATATGTTAAATAGATTTAAGCGTAGAGATATTTAAAAATTTTAAAAACGTGTGGCATAAAAAAACAACCTATTTCGTCACAGTGAGGTAGCTGGAAATAAAATTTTTCAACCACGTACAGCCCCAAATGTGAAAAGGATGGAAATAATACATGCCCTTGAAAAAAGTTTCTTATATTTTTAAGATTATGGATTTTGAAGGTGTGTAAATCACAAAATATATACACCAAGTAAAAAGATAATCTATTCTTTAATTAAAGTTTTCCTTTTATAAATTACCTAGATTCTCTTTGATTTAATCTAAATGTGATTTAATTCGATCAAGCCTTTAATTTGTTTCAGGCAGGTTCAAAATCTAGCCTCTAGCTAGTGTTTGAAGCATAAATTGCGAACTATTTTTCTTATTTTTTCAATACCATTATAAATTATCAAATACGTAAATGAATTTATTTTTAAATAAAGAATAATTAACGAATGCAGTATAAAGTTAACCACCCGTTAAGGAAACAAAAATGCTTGCCAAATTTGCAAAATATAGTTCTGCAATTTTAGCAATAATTGATGAATATAAAAAAAAACATAATACATAAATACGCGTATATTCAGGAGGTAAAAATAAACCATTAAAAAAAAATAATAAATAGAAAACGTTGGGTTTCAACCTTTCAGAATTAGCATGGAGCATTTTTTATATACGAGATTTTTAGAATTTTTTTTAATATATAGAAGTTGTTTTTCGTATGGAAAATTAAAATATTTTATTTCAAAACATGCTATTTAAATATAGAAAATGATTTAAACTCAGCCATAAATACGATTTTAAAATTAATTGCATCTAAGATTTTATTTTAGAAATCTGGCTAATAAAATAAAAATAATCATATATTCCCAATTTCTTTTCATGCCGTATTACAATAAAAATAAATATTCATAAAACAACAAAGGAATCTTTACAAATGAAGACTTCATTACATCCAAACTATTATTATAAATATGCTCTTATGAGATTTATACCATACAAACATTTGCTTGCTTTTTAGAAACCTGAAAAATTTTAGCAAAGTTTTTATTAAAAACAGATAAAGCTTTAAACCTCAGATGAGATACTAGTGATTACAACAAAAGATCTTCAAAATATTTATGAATTTAGGATATGTATATATATATATATATATATATATATATATATATATATTTGTATTTGAAAAGATTTTTATTTATAAGTAAATGAACATCTACAAATGTATTACTTTGAAAGCTATTCATAACTTTAAAACGAGATATCATTACGGACTGGGTTTAAATATCATTAAAAATATTTCAGGAAATTCTGAAATATGATATATGAAAATATTTTAATATAAAAAAATTAATATTAAATATATGATAAGCTCTATTGTGTTTAAAGGATTAGTTTCATATAATGTAATCTTTCATTTTATTTTGGAATTTTAATTTTCTATTTAGACGTTTTCTTCTGCATTAGAATCGGAACACAGCAATATTAAGGCCAAATTAAGGCAAATATGTAAGTAATTTTTTAAATAAATTCAGTAAGGATTTAAGAATTGAATAGTTTATGATGGCAGTATAGCAATATGGAAATACTAATTCATAAAAATAAGTTTTTTTTTTCTTAAAAATATCAGAAGTCTTCGCAAACCATTAAGCCTATTCAGAATTAAGAAGCAACGACAGTCAGAAAATTTTGTGAAAGACATGTGATATAACTTTTGCTCGTAAACTATTAAGGCGATTTCATCTTTGTTGGTAATATAATTAGCTATATTTCTACTGTTTTATTTTTTTAAACCAATTCCTTTTCATTAACGTAATAAAAAAAAAAATGTTGGACACGTAAACATTTTAAATTTTTATTTCTTGTCGGACTATAATTTTTTAATTTTTGCTGCTCCTAAAACTAATATCAAAGAACTGTAGAGATCGCTTCAATAATTATCTAGAAAAGGTACCAATGTCAGCTGTTTTGTATATAATCTTACAAGTCCTGTTATACATTTAATGTACTTCTTCTTTCCAATCGCAGTAATGTGCTATCTAATTCCTTTAGTAAGCTCAGCAACTGTAGAATCGAAAATACTGTACCTTACTAATACTTGAACTCAGATTTTAATTTTAATATGAGTGTATTCTGTTATTGCGGATTTGTGCATTATTATCTAATTATCTATGTACTATTGAATTTATAATATTATCTATGTACTATTCGAGTTGTATGTACACTTTTCAATTCCTTTAACAAGCTCATCAACTATGTAAAAAACAAATAAACAATAACACAGATTAAAATATTAATATCAGTATATTCTGCCACTGCAAATTTGTATTTTTATCATCCGATAGTCTATAAATCTAATTATTCTCATTATTCTACTTCTCAGACTTTTTAAAAAATGAAGTACATGTTTATTCGCTGTTCACACTAGATCTGCACGGACTTTCCTTTCACGGCACTCGGGCCAAGTCTTCACTCGTTTCGGGCCGGGCCGGGCCTGGGCCATACTTTTTTCTGAAGGCCGGGCTTAGTGAATACTCTTTACGGGCCGGACTGGGTCTTACTTTTTTTCCTGAAGGATAAGGTCGTGCCTTAAATTATTTTTTTCCGTACAGAGCCGGGACTGGTTTCATTCTTCCTAGTCTTCACGCCCCAAAATTTTCAGTCCTGGTTTTGACCCGTATGAAAATCATTGTCTCGGCGTGGCCTGGTCCGTTCGAAAATCAGTAAAATAAGACCGGGCACAAAAATCGTTGCAAAACATGCATACATTTTTAAATTGCTTTTATTCTACAATTAAACATTAAATTTGTTATTTTTAAAGAATAGTAGATTTAGACACGTATTAAAATATGGCTAAATTAAAATATAGTAATAAGTGTGAAAAAGAACCTGCTTATGACGGAATCATGTCTTAAACTGAAAAATGTGTTAATCCATGAAAATTGAATATACTAATAAGTAAGAAAATAATATATAATACATTTACACATGCTAAGAAGACAAACTGTCTTTAACTCATTTTTTCTTCTCTATGCAATTCCATCTTAGAATATTTTACTGTATAACATTTTTCTGATTTTTAACACTTCAATAAATGGAATATGGATTAACAATATTAATGATAACTTAAACACATACATACAATAAATAGAGGTTTATTAAAAAATAAATATCGCAGACTGCGGCACCTCTATACAAATGAAGATTATAAACATGAAAAAAAGGCTAAGATAGGAATTTGTGGATAGATCTCCTCCTTCGATGCCAATATTTAACCAAATCGACGTAAAAATCAATGTTTTGTAGAAATTCACTCGGGCCGGACTCGGTTAGAGATTTTAATTTTTTTCTGAATCGGGCTCGGGCCGAGCTTTTAACATTTAAATCGGGCGGGGCCGGGCCCGGGCCTGGAATTTTCGGCCCCTGCAGACCTCTAGTTCACACTAATATAGTACCGTTTATAAGAGGGGTCTTGAACTCCTTTCCCGAGGTCCACGGGTTGCCTTCCGTTTCCTTTTAAATATTAAGAAACAAAAGATTTCCAAGACATAATTCTTAGAAATAGACTTTTGAAACACTGTAATAGAACATTTTACTACTTTAGATAAAACAAAATGACGACGAAATGCTGCAGGTGAAATTCTACTCGATACAGACTTTTGTTTCTCTACATAAACACAAATGCAAGTTAAATAGATTTCCTCTTTTCACTCCATAAAGAGCTGGAATAGCCAGGCGGACAGTAAAACTTTATGCTCATAGAATTAGATGGATTTTATACATGCTCATGTATCAATATGGTGCTGTATTAAACACAATATTGATAGCATTATTTGATCTCTTGAGTGCTGCCCGATTGATAAATTACGTGTATTACTATTACTACCAATGAACAAGTAGATAGTTCTATAGAGTTTCTGGGGATAAATTTAAATAATGCGTGCAAATATATATATAAATATAAATATTTTTTAATAAAGTAGATTTAAGAATTTTTGAGCACTCGACCGTGTGTGGCCTTGCAGCGCGAAAGTTTGAAGGCCACTAGTTTATAGAATTAACAATGGTTATCATTATATTTATGAATTATATAACAGATAAATGCGTTAAATTTATTTCATTACACCTTTAAAATCGTTTATCATTACATTTATAATACGTACACATGAATCTTATTTCACATTGCTACTTAGTATACACATACAAACAACTAGTTAATCTGTATGCACGGCCTCTAAATGTCATAACAGGGCACTTAGTGATACTTACATCCTAACAGTCTGAAATTAAAGTTGTTTATACCCAAGTGTCACGGCTTCTATATTGTTGCTGCGTTTAAATATTTTTGAGTGGTCAAATGCATGTTTAATTTTATACGAATATTAGAAATCGTATTACGAATCCCTACATTTATTACATCTTTCGCTTCATTTTACATAATATACACCAATTGAAAATTTTCATATATCTATCTTAATATATATATATATATATATATATATATATATATATATATATATATATATATATATATATATTGAATATGAGGTCAAAAGGTTTCAGGGACAATGACACTATTGAAAACTGTATTTCCAAGTTGATTGATACTGCGGCTAAATTAATTAAAATAACGATAAAGCAGTTATTTGTTTACTGTAGGGATAATAATTTGTAAATCAATAAATACATTGTTGACTTGCTAATAATTAGAAAACATTTAAAGAGATGAAAATTATTTCAATCTATAGTATGATCCTTTAAAATTGATAATTTTACATAACTGCTCATAGCGCCACAATTAGTGTGAAAAAAATACTGAACATTTATTTTGGGAAAATAAAAATGATTTGAACAAATAACAATATACATTTTTAATAATTTTTTAATAAGATCATTATTAATTAAAATTAATATTTGCCGAATTGTTTATCACACATTATTACAAAATGTACATCCGCGTTATGTTAGGGCGTTTAAAATATATTACATAAAACAAAAAGTAAAGGAATACATAAAATTCTGTTTGAGTTTTGTCTATGTACATAATGTATCTCTTTAAAATTTATTGATATTTTTTTCCAAATAAAAAAAATCATTAACTTATAATTCAGATTGATAACAATTTATTTCTGGTTTCTTTGTCAAACAGAAATTAAATATCGGGTGGTTATAATACAAGTATCTCTATTTAGAGCTGTCGGTAGCTTGAAGGATAACCTGAATGAAATCAAAATCAGTGCACTTACAATTCCAGAAGAGGGAAGAAGAATGGAAAAATAAAAAGTAAAATAATTGTAATAATCGCCAACAGATGGTGCTTTTGAGTGTGAAATGTAACGTGTAATACAAGAACAAAGAATTTAATCCGTAAACCCAAATGGTATACCTAATTTATTGGAAAATGTCACAGTGAATGAATGTGGTTACGCTTTCGCATGGCGGTACCGATCAAGTTCACGTTACACATGGCCATTGTGCTGGAGAACACAATCCAGACAGTGGACGCTCAACTGCGGAATGTAATGCATCAGGAGTAATGTTTCGCATATGTTGTAATATGCGATATTTTAAGTCCGTGAGGATCTTGATTTTTCTGATGATTATCCATTGCATCGACAGACTCATAGCGTCATCTGTTGGCGATTATTGTAACTATTTTTTTCTATTCTGCTATTCTTCTTCCCCCTTCTCGAACAGTAAGTGTACCGATTTTGGTTTCATTCGGGTTCTTTCTTCAAGCTACAGACAGCTCCAAATAGAGATACTTATATTATAACCACTCGGTATATTATTAAATAGTTATGTTGTTGTGACACAATAAAACCATATTAAGAATAATAAAACATACAGGGTGGTCATAAAAAAACTTTGCCGATATTTCGAACTCTAGCGGCTGGTCCGTTCAACCGATCGAGGTAAGATTTCAGATATAGTTATTTAGAGGTATGAGCTCGGTATTCTGTGAACGACAATAAATTGGCGCTCACGGTTATAGCTACAGAAACTCCAAAGTTTCAAATGGCAACGCCCATTTTTTTTCATCGCAAAAGGCTCAGCGCATGCAAAAACACTAAAGAGCGTTGGAAAGGTACGTGTATCGCAATAAACGGACGCGTTATGCACGCACAAAAACAGCTCTTCGAGCGGCAAAAAAAAAAACGATCAGAATCGCACGAAGGAAATTTGTATATGACAGAGACAAAACACCAATCACGGAACACCGTTCGCCAGATAGTCAGCGTAGAAAACTGACAAAATGTGGGGTGGGAATGTTAGTTCTTCAGTCAGGAGCAAGCACACGCCGACGAAATGACTCTTCCAGCGACAGTTCGTGGTGAATTGGTAAAACTCTATTATCAAAATGGGATGAATGCTGCGAAAACCTTGAGTGTTTAGCGCCGAAACCATCGTCAAATACGTGGACCATGTAGCCCGCAAGCTCTTCGTGATTTAGTAAAGAAATTTGAAGAAACTGACTTCACCTGTGATAGACCGCGATCCGGACGACCAACTGTTCTTGAGGATACTGTTATGGAAGAGCATCACACAGTGACTACAGGACACATGCAAACTGCAAGAGGTGCATTTCTTGTATTGGATATACCGAAATCAACGGTCCTAAAGCTACTGCGCTCTGTAATCCGCATGTTTCCTTACCGGTACCAGCGCGTCCAGATTTTGGAAGTGGGAGACCATCAACAACGTATAGACTTTGCTAATGAATTTCTTACCCGATATGATGGAGATAACGACTGGCCTCTTCGAATATTATGGACAAACTAGACACATTTCACCTTAACTGGCAACGTCAACATCATAAATTGTGTGCACTGGGCATACATGAATCCACACGCTGTGGCACCAGTACCTTTATACGACGTCAAAGTTACTGTGTGGTGCAGCATTGAAGGCACAATTATTCTCGGGCTGTACATCTTTCAGGAAGCGACACCAACGAGATTTGTAACTTGCTCTGTAACAGGCTCCCGCTATACGGCAATGCTGCAAAATTACGTCATACCAGAATTGCTGCAGCGAAATGCACAGAATGACTTCGTTTGGATGCAAGATGGTGCACCTCCACATATAGCAAAGTCTGTTCGCAGGGTTCTGGAACAGCATTTTGGCGACCGTGTACTCTCACGCCATTTTCCATTTCCGTGGCCTCCGCGATCCCCCCGACCGTACTCCTATGGATTTCTGGTTCAGGGGATATCTCAAATCTAAAGTGTACATGTGCAATCCGCAAACTTTGCCGGATTTGAAGGATTCTATCAAACGTGAGATTGCAAACATCCCTGATGCGATGTTACGTTCGGCTGTATATTGTCCACTGTCGCCTGCCTGCAATGTGTAATTGCCTGTGATGGCACCCATGTGGAAAATGTGTAATCATAATAAAAGTTTTCTTTTCTGCGATCTGTATTGTAATCAGTGATTGGTGTACTGACTCTGTGTCATATGCAAATTTCCTCCGTGCGCCCCGATCGTGTTTTTTTTTTTGGCCGTTCGCAGAGTTTTTTTTTGTGCGCGTGCATAACGAGTCCGTTTCTTGCGATACACGTACGGTTCCAACGCTCTTTAGGGTCATATTCTTTAGGGTCTCATTGCATGCACTGAGAATTTTGCAAAGAAAAAAAAAATGGGCGTTGCTATTGGAAATTTTCAAGTTTCTGTACCTATAACCGTAACCGTGAGCACCACTTTGTTGCCGTTCACAGAATCCCGCGTTCATGCCTCTGAATAACTATATCTGAAATTTCATCTCGATCGGTTGACGGGACCGGCCACTAGAGCTCCATATATCGGCAAAGTTTTTTATGACCACCCTGTATATTAATTAAAAAAGAATTTTCATGTACAGTCTGTGCCGAAAAAAACTGTTAGGTCTTATATAATCTCTGCTGCAAATCATCGTATAAAAATTTACTAATCGATTAGTAATAACGTCTACCATTTAATAGTATACTTAATTTTTTCTTCGTCTGCATATAACAATTGTAACAAACTTTAAAAATTCCAATGCAAACCTGTCAAACAAATTATTTGAAAACATATTGCAATGCAGGTATATTTTTTTATGTATAACTCAAACACTACTTTGCAGAATGAACTGTAACTTTATATTCGCATGCTAGAAGCTTTTAGAAATCGATTTATATAAAAATATTTCTTAAGTTAATATTCATATTTTTTCGAAAATTAGTTTCGAATAAATGTATTTTTTTTTTAAATTTCGGAAACAAATATAACTAACTTATGATTTTTTAAAACAGAGATCAGTGTTTAGAAGCTTTTATAATACGAATACAAAGTTACAATTTATTCCACGAAGCAGTCTTTGAGTTATCATTAAAAATATACCCGCATTACAACCTGTATTCCAACGATTAAAAATGAATTATTAAAAATGAACATTAGATGTTCAAGACTTCAAAACATTATACTTCTTAAACTACTTCACCGAATGCTTCCCGTTTCGTGTAAAAAGGTAAAATTTACAAAAAAATCCAAATATGATGACAAAAATAGGTGTTAGTATTGCAATTGTTAAAGTTTGTAGCAACTTTTATATGTAGACAACCCCTTTGGAAAGATTTAGATAAAGCTTATTTAGCAGACGCTACTACTATTTTACAGAAGTCTCTTCCAACTGCATTTAAGACAACTAGGAATGAAGTGCAGTGGTTTTAATTAGAGATCAACTGAAATTTCGGTTTCGCCAAATATTCGTTTTCGGCGAAAATGCCGCCAAATTTCGGCCTGATCGAAACTCGACCGAAACTAACTGTATCTTAAAATCTCGTTCCTTCTTTCAGAAATTTTCAACTTTAGTCATTGATATGAGTTGTATCGGCACAAATGAGACAATGTTTATTGCTGTGAACTCCACTGTTTATCATTATCCGTCATGACTGATTCATGATGCGACTGTAAATTAAAAACCAAGCAATGCATATATGACTAAGCTTAAAAGACGCTTATCACGTGTTCTTTGAAAGCTGCAATATAATAAATAATAAATAAGCAATATTAGAAAATTTTTACTTTGAAACTCCAGATTGTTTCGATTGCTGATGTTGTTATAACATATAAAGGTTTACGAAATTTATTACAAAAGTTAAATCTAGGTATGTATACTTAAAATATTTTTTTTATTAGGTTAAATTCGTATAATTAGAAACTATTTCTGTCTTATTGATAAATTAATTACGTTTCATTTTATATGAAAATAAATAATTTAGGATAGAGGCACAGAGAGTCAACTTGGCACAGGAGAAAAAACTTTCAAACAGGGGTGCCATTTCAATACTTTTTTAGGGAGGCAGGGAGTGGCAAATCTTTTTTTTTTTTTTTTGGGGGGGGGGGGGATTATTTAACTAAATTTTTAATTAATTATAGATTAATGCCTATAATTATTGGTTTTTATAAAATAATAAAATTTAAAACTTGCATTATTTATGTTTAATTTTTGTTTGAAACTCATACGCACACATATATATTTACGTTTTTTGTTACAAATGTGTTCAATACACGTATAATTAATAAATTAAATAGTAACGCAATTAGTTATTATTAAGTATTTGTCATAAACTAATTAATTAACTAATAATTATATGCTGCTTTGTAGGTATTAATCCGTTTTTAAATTTTTTGACACTGTCAGTTTCGGTTTCGGTTTCGGCCAAAAGTGGAAAAATAGCAGAAATTTGGTTTCGGTTTCGGGTTCGGTCTTGAAAACCTGTTTCGGTCGATCTCTAGTTTTAATACTGCTAAAAACGGAAGACAGTCAATTAAAGTACCATTTGCGTTAAATTACATCAGGCTTAAAAAAAATATTTTTCATGAAATAAAATTTTTAGTATTAACGTTTTGAAGACAATTTCCAGTAAATTTATTTTTTACGCATTAATATGTCATTTAAAATTTCAATATTTAAACTCTCCCCATGCCGGACAGTCAATAAATGTTTGAACCAGCAGAAGTCAAACGTATATTCAACACGTATTTCACGGTTTTCCAAAATTACAACGCATTTCCGAGATGAAGGTGAATTGTGAATTTCGGCGAACCCTGTATACACGCACAAGAATAGATATATATGTTTGTGTATATATATATATATATATATATATATATATACGATTTCCATTCGAACCTAGCATCATCATTAATATATGCACTAGAAAAATATAGATAAAAATGCTTAAGTGATACAAACAGAAAAGGGGTAATATAAAGATTGACATATATTTCAACGCTTAAACGGCGCCATTATCAAGGTCTACATATCAATGCATATGCATATCTATTTTATTATGTTTGAGGTATTGTATCATCATTAAACTGCATCGGGAATGATTCTTCACAATCATATATTCTAATACGAGCAAATCTTGTGTGTGTGTGTGTGGTTATGAAAATTTTATATTAAAAACGGTTCAAACGATTTTGACTAAATTTTGCATCCTAACGTTTTGAGACACCAGAAAACGATTGGGCTAGGTCACATGCTTGAGAAAATTCGATTAGTGGGTCATTTTGGGTAATTTTGGGTCATGGTCAAGCTAATTGTATCTAAGAAACGGTTCAAACGATTTTGACGAAATTTTGTATCCGACCCTTTTCGGGCACGAAAAGACTATTGGGCTGGGTCACATGATCGAGAACTTTCGATTAGTGGGTCATTTTTGGGTCAACGCGGGTCAAATTAATTTTATCTAAAAAACGGCTCTAACGATTTTGATTAAATTTTGTATCCTACGAGTTTCGGGCACGAGAAAATCATTGGGCTAGGTCTCATGTCCAGGAAAATTCGATTATTGGGTCATTTTGGTCAGGGGTCATTATGGGTCAAGCTATTTTATCTAAAAAGCGGCTGAGACTACTTACACTAAATTTTGCATCCTATAGTTTTCGGGCACGAGAAGACTGTTGGGCTAGTTCACATGCCCCAGAAAATTCTATTAGTGGGTCATTTTGGTCATGGGTCATTATGGGTCAAGCTATTTTATCTAAAAAGCGGCTCAGACTACTTACACTAAATTTTGCATCCTATGGTTTTCGGGCACGAGAAGACTGTTGGGCTAGGTCACATGTTCGAGGAAATTCAATTAGTGGGTCATTTTGGTCATGGGTCATTATGGGTCAAGCTATTTTATCTTAAAAACTGCTCAGACTATTTACACTAAGTTTTGCATCCTATGGTTTTCGGGCACGAGAAGACTGTTGGGCTAGGTCACATGTTCGAGAAAATTCAATTAGTGGGTCATTTTGGTCATGGGTCATTATGGGTCAAGCTATTTTATCTTAAAAACTGCTCAGACTATTTACACTAAGTTTTGCATCCTATTGTTCTCGGGCACGAGAAGACTCTTGGGCTAGGTCACATGTTCGAGAAAATTCAATTAGTGAGTCATTTTGGTCATGGGTCATTAGGGGTCAAGCTATTTTATCTTAAAATAGCTCATCTTAAAATAGGTCATTTTGGTCATGGGTCATGATATTTGAACTCAAATTTAATTTTGACCGAGCATAGCTCGGTCTTCCCTGCTCGTATATCATAATGTAACGTTTTTATCTTGTGTGTCCCAGTAATCGAACTATGAATGTTATACACTTCATTTTCAATACCAAACATTCTCTAGTAAACGTTAATAACATATAGATATTACATGACAATCCGAGTATAGTTATGAGAGTTTGAGCACGGATAGATGCACCGACGGACAGAAAACCTGAATTCGTAAACAATTTCCAACTATGTTGAAAATCTAGTCGGATGTGCCAATCCCAAAACTTTCTTCTGTCTCACACAGGTTTCGCATACAATAAAAACGAATCAGCACCAATTTATATCAAAGTCTATCTGAATCTAAAGTTTTATTAAATTCCGTACATTAGTTTTTGAGATATGACTATTGCTAAAATTGGTAAATCCTGAAAAATGCTGCATAGCAGTGCCACCTGTTGTGAGATTTAGACCAGAACGTGATCAACAACAACTCATGTCAACGTCTATCTGAATCTGAAGTTTGATGAAAGTCCGTGCATTAGTTCTTGATATATAGTTATCGTAAAAATCGTGCAAAAAGTAGAATAGCAGCGCCACCTGTTGGGCTATTTACACCAAAACGTAATCAGCATCTATTTACGTAAAAAATTTGAAGTTTCATGTAATTCCGAGCATTAGTTCCTGAGATATTGCTATCGTGAAAATCATGAAAGAAGTAGCATATCAGCTCACCTGTTGGGATATCTACAGAAACATTTAATCAGCGTCTACTTATGTCACGGTCTAACTGAATCTGAAGTTTGATGAAAATAAGTGCATTATTTATGGAGATAGTGCTATCGCAGAAATCACGAAAAAGCATAGCAGTGCCACCTTTTGGGCGATTTTCATTAAAAACTAATCAGCACCAATGTATATCAGGGACTAACTGAATGTTTTATTAAATTCCGTGCATTAGTTCTTAAGATAGAGCACACATAAAAATTTTGTCACACAAAGACAGAGATACAGACAGACAGACAGACAGAGTCACAGACTCACAAGCAGACATTTTCTAAAAACAGTCAAATCGTGTTCAGGACCTTCTAAAACGTATAAATCCGTCGAAAACTGAAGTCGAAAATTTTCATGAATCCAATAATTTCTTCTTGTAAAGATAGAAGAAAGTAATAAGTATGAAGCAATTTTCATTTTGAAAACAAAAATGCCTGCGCAATATTTTGATGAAATTTTCGTGCATTTTTCCTGCATTTAAATATTGATAAAAGCAATTGTTTTAGAAGCAAACAAAATTATTCATATCTTCAAATGTGCAGTTTATGTTCTCAATTTAAAGAAGTGTTGTTCAGGAAAGATTAATCGCTGGTTTTAAAAATTGTTCTTAATTCTTAAAAAAAAATTATAGTATCCGCACTGAATGTTTATGTAAAGTTGAATTGAAACATTTCGAAAAACTGATAACTTTATTTTATCGGATATTCAGTTGTTGGAAAGACCGAATCGATTACTCTTTTCAGAATTCAAAAATTGTTTAATCTTATATTTTCGTTTGAAAAAAAGTTTATTTTTTTTAAAATTCTTCCATGTTTTCAATAATCAGTTATTGGAAAATATTACAGAAAAATAAGAAAACTGTATGTTTCTTTTAGTCTTCTTGTCAAATTTTTTTGTTTTGTTTTTTGTTTTGTTTTTGCTTTGTTTTTGCTTTGCTTTGGTGCGAAAAATCAAAACATGGTAAATAACATTACTAAGATCACATGAGTTATTGTTAAGTGCAAGTGAGTTTAAGAGTCTTTATGTTTAAATATATTTCATGATTATTTATTTCAAAAGCCCACATACACCTAACATTGAATTTTTAATGTCTAAGTATTAACCCCATCTATATTGTCAAAGATGGGAAGTGTTTTAAGATTAAGATTAATAGAATTTAATAAAAAGAGGGAAATAATTTTTTTTAGCTTGTTCTGTTAAATTTTTGGTGTGAAAACTTTAATGTAAAATCTTTTTTCTTTCGTATTTATTTTTGTCATGTTCCAAAATACCTTATCGGTATGTAAATCAAATTTATAATTCAATATTGTATTCTTATTTAAAATCGACTAACACCCTATCTCTCTGAAATGATTTGGAGTGTCCATGAACTATAGATCAATTCTTCACAAAAATATTATTAATTTTATATGCGATAATTGTATAATGAACACAATATGTGCCAACTTTAAATGAGTGAAAAATATATAGATGACTGAAATTTCTAAACAGAAAATACTTTATTCCACTTTATGAAATGATTTGCTTCGGAATAAACTTAATAAGCTCAAACACTGATACAAACTACCTCGTTGGTGCAAAACAATTTCCTACATTGAATTGACTTTAAACTGCACTCTTAATATCATGTCCATTGGTTAACCTACTTATCCTTACCTAGTAGTAAAAGAAAGGTTTTTTTTCAGGATATGTCATCTTTCACATTAATATAGCGTATTTCTATTCTTGTGTGACACTTCGACCTATTTTAATATACTAGATAAAAGATAGTCAGATATAGGTTGGACAATCTATATCTTAGTATTATGCAAAATGTTAATTGTATGATACCATTTGAAAGACAGATTACTAAAATTGAAGTGCAATAGATTAATTTTAACACAATTATTCTAATTGGTAAATAACTCATATTATTTATTTACCAATTTAATTGTGTTAAAATTAATCTAGTGTAATTACGTATCCAAGACTGGAGTTACATTACCTGGGGTTCGTTCTGTTGAGCTATTTCAGAAATCAGATAAGATGCTAAGATTAGTAAGGTTAGCTGGGTGAATTAGGTCCTCCAGATTCTTCCAGGGGTCTTAGTTGATGGCTTAGTACGATGGCTTAGTAGGATGGCTTAGTTGGCGGAGCATTGGCAGCATCAGTTAAGAGTTCCTGATTCGAAATTTGGCAAGGACATTTTTCGCCCAGTTGGATAATTACATCTCAAGTTTGTGGATGTATTTCTTGTATCCACTAATGCAGTCAGGAGCATTACTCCGTGTCTAGTGCAATAGACAACCCTTTCATTCTCATATTTACGTCTATTATTTTATTAAAAAACAGTTATACAGACTTGCTTTTGATTTGCATTCTTCAATTCAAATCCCAATTTGACACTGCACTTTGTTTTATCGATGTCAACATTATTAGAAAGATATGGCAAAAACTGATTTATTGATTGGCATTTGCAGAGTAACGAGGACAGAAATATCGAACATTTGTACTAAAAGGAAATATTTGACTGCTTCATTATTTTATAATCATATGTGCTCTCACGTTGGATGTATAAATACGCATAAAAAGTCATTCGTTTTTAAGAATAATTTATGGACCCAATGTATACATTTATATATCCAAGATACGTAAACTAGGGTGGAGTGAAAAACATATAGTAATACAATAGTGATTAAAATTTTGACTTTTGACTTACTAAATCATTGGAAAAATCATTGTCCTTCAACCAGGTCCTTCTACCAGACCCTAAAATTATGAAAATTGAGACTTATCATGTAAAAATAAATTTCACAATTTTTAAATACAATAGGGTCATTCCATGCAAAATGAGCAAATCAGCTGTGGCTGACATGTCATAGATTTTAATGAAAATCAGCATATAAGTAGATCATATTTATTTATGAGTAAATATAAAATAACAGATTTCAGGATTGTTTATTTAAATATTAAAGCTTACATTAAAAGTTGATATAAGATCGAGGTTGTGTCTACATGCTTGAAATTTCAAATTTCATTATTAGCCGTAGGAGTGGAAAGACTATATCAAAAATTATTTATAATTAAGAATGAATAATAAGTAACAGATTGGAGTGATTTAGTAACTGTCCTTTTATTCCATAATGAGAAAAAAATAAATAATAAAAAATTTTGAGAGGAAAATGCAATATTTCTATTATTTGTTTAAACAAGAAGGAAAGGTCTTACAATTTTAAAATTGTTTGACATTATAGATAAAAGTATATATTTTAAATATAGAAACTTTGATTCTTGTCTTTTTATTCCTTAATGAGAAAAAAATAAATAATGAAAAATTTTGAGGGAAAAAATTCAACATTTCTATTACTTGTTTGAATACGAAGGAAACATCCTAAAATTTTTAAATTATTTGACGTTATAGATAAAAGTGTATATTTTAAATATAGAAACTTCCATTCTTGCCTTCAGTTTATTTTTCCTCAACAATATTTTAAATTAGCGTAGAATAAATTATTGATTTAAACGGACCAAACAATTAATGGTAATCAAGGCTCCGGATAGATGGCAGCACTACATATTTTTTTTGCAAGATAGCAGAAACGCATGTAAAGGCGCAGATATTTGAAGTGAAATAGGTCAAAGCACATAAAAAATATTAACTTTTTGAACTTATTTCTCTTATGTAAAGAATCAAAAGGCAATCTCGATTTTTTTTGAGCATATCACGGGCTTTTCGAACTTTATGCTTTTGCAATATAGTTAATGTTACGTTATTCCTTCATTTGATTTATTAAGTATACATAACAGGAAAAATTGTGATTTTGTATTTTTTTTTAAGTTTCTAAGCTATTTTGAAGATGAAGAAAATAAATGGCAACTTCCAAATTTGAGAAATTTGGTTTTCATATGTAAAATTACATCGTACATGAATTTCACATATGTTTTTAAATTTCTTCAATTTTTTTGAACGCTTTTAATTTTCTCAAAATTTTCAATTTTACAATTTTTACAACCAATTTAAGGTTAACCATGGTAGTACGAAATTATTATTACTAAATAAATATGATAATATCTGCCCATGGGTTACAATATTATGAAAAATATTGATTTATGTTAAATAATTTTCAAGATACGGAACTTTAAACTTGCAACTTTGAACGATTCCATACAAGACATTCTATGTCACAAGTTTTTTAAATGTCCAGAACTTCCAAAATATTTTATTTTTTGTCAAGATATTTTGAATAGCTCTATTTAAATATGAATTGAATCTGTGTACCAAATTTTATTAAAATCGGTTACTATGTGGCCACGACTTTTTTTTTTATTTTTGCTCATTCTGCATGGAATGACCCAATAGTCATCTTAATTTAAGAGCATGGTAGATGGCTCAAGACATTAATCGATTGAAGTGAAAAAAATTTCTGTTAAATAGGAAATAAGTAAAAAGCAAATTTTGATGACTATTGTATTTCGAAATAATGAACTTTATTTTTACATGATACGTCAAACTTTGCAGGCAATTTTCGAAATTTCAGTGCCTGGGTTTAAGACATTAATGAATTGACCTGATTTTTTTTCTCTTAAATAGTAACTGAAAAGGCAAATTTTAATAACTGTTGTATTTAGAATTTATAAACTTCATTTTTCTCACTCAAACCTAAGGCACACTCCTTGGAATTTCCAAGGAGTCTGGCACAGGTATTTCTGATTCAAATGTTTCTATTTAATATTAAAACCTAAGAATTTGTAGTCGTTTAATTTAACTGTAGAATTAAAGCTATTTACTTGAAATAAAATAGGGCAAAAATTGCTGTAATAAAACTTCACGCACACTGTATATTATACTGTATTTTATTTTAGGAAGATTTTTTAAAGATACGTTTATATCGTCAGACAGAAATTTCATCCTTTTTGTTTAGAAAATTATACTAAAAAGAGGTACATTTGACATTTGTATTAAAACTTATCGCAACTAGTACTATTAATTAAGAATATTTTTCTAAAATAAACAAATGCTTGAACTTACATTAAAAATTGCATAATAAAAAAAAAATTCTAAACTAAGGAAATTCGTAATTTATTTATAAATACAAATTTTTTCAGGAAAAAAAAAAACTAAAATTTTCTGATTTTTCTCTATAAAAATGAAAACAAATTCATGATAAATAACTCTTTTGGAGGGGAAGAGATCCTGCTGTGAAACATTTGAAATATCAGTATTTGATCGTATTTATTTAATACTATGCTACTTTCCGTTTTCAATGGAATTTTGCTGACCATTTGATTAAAAAACAATAATAATTTTTAAAAAATGCTATTGCAATCTTTTGTTTCTGTAGTATGTTGAATCATCATTATCACTTAGAAAACTTTAAATATGGTTTTCTTAAAATAGTATTCATGAACGATTGGGCATTGCGTTTAAATAATGAGGTTAAGTAATGAGGTATCAATTTTTAATACGGTATGAAGTTGCATTAGGCACGTACGTATCTTGTGAACCATTAAATTTTTCTTTAAGATACTTCTTATTATTTTTTATGTAGTTTGTCCGATTTCTACTTTTAACATGAACCTTCTAAACACATGTTTGTTTGTTTCAAAACCACAATAATAAACAGCAGTGCTTACCTTTCAAATAATCCTGTGGTGGAGAGTTCATATTAGAGAATTGTTTCATGTTGTGCTCAGCAAACTGCCCAGTCCTTAAACCGTTTTTATGAAAAACGGTTAACTAGCCGTATTTTAAATTTAATGTAACCATATTATATATTATTAATATTATGGTCCGGATAGAGTTAAATTAAAGTTGTGTAATCGTTTTCTATAAAAACGGTCGAATGACTGGAGAGTTTGCTGCAAATTTGTAACAGTCGATGATCATCATATGTATTATTTCTCCTGTCAACATCCCTTTTTCTAAGAAAATATGAAACGCAGAACAACGAATGAGATACCATATGAAAGATTTTTGAACCAGCTTCTAACATAGCCCACTTAACAATTCGTTAAAACATGTTTTTGATTAAAATTTGCAGAAAATTAAAAATTAAACCGACATTGTTTTCATAAAAGAAATGAAAGGTTTTCCTGAAATTATTGTTGCCAAAAAAATAAAATACCACATTATATGATGCTCAGCAATGATTATAAAAAACACCGAACGGGTTTATTTTATACTTATGATTAAAAAGCGAAATTGAAATTGAAATGTTTAGATTTATATTTCTAAGTCCCATGTTTTTCCCGAAGCGGATGACGGCATCCTCTAATGCAGTCAAAATACGATTGTTAATTTTTTTTCCTCGCGCGTGCCTTTAGCAATCTTGCATTAGTTTTTAGTCTAACTTTGATGGAATAAATTAGATGATATTCTGGCTTGACTAACAACTAAATGTTGTTTGCAGATATTTTTATCCTTGCTTTTCTTTAGAAGTTTAAACCTGCATCTAATAAATATTACATATTGATAAAAAATGATACTTCTCTATTATCCCGTCGACCACTTTTCATAACAAAAAACTATCGACAAATAAGCGGGAGAACGTTGTCGTTGGAATATAAAAAAAAAACAAATAAATAAAAAATAAAATATAAGAATATAAGGACACAATTGTTATTTTAATTAATAAAATAACTACTAAATCAGTAAAACATAATGCAAAATACACGCAAATGTCGAATGTAAAACCGCTAGATGACGTAACAAACACGCATAATGATTCTGACATCAAGTAAATGGGACTGCATTTTTGGCGTTTAATCTTACAGTTTGGCGATAGTTTTTTGTTATGAAAAGTGGTCGACGGGATAATAGAGAAGTACCTAAAAATATTACATTTCAGTGTGAAATCTTCGCACGGGCCCTCTGGTATTATTTTATTTTAATTGGATAGTTTGTTTAAAGTTTTTCTCATCTTATGGGTATTTCTGTTTTAAAATTTATTTAAACATAACGATAGCATTTGAGTAAAGCGAATTACATAATCATTACAATCAATGACATTACATAATCATTACATTGTAATCTGTTTAGCAATTGAGTTTTTTGTTAACGATAGCATTTTCCATATAGAAAAATCAAGGCATGTAAAATTATTGCCCATTTAGACTGATACACTACAATGAGCTGGCATCCACCTTATTTGTTTTCCAAAAACCTACAAAAATTATCTTAATTTAACGGGAGTTAAACCGATATTCCCTCTTAAATATGTTTTCGGTTCAATATATTCTTCAAAATGAAAAGGCCCATTATTTAATGATAGCTTTTTTCTTATACCGAAAAAGCGAAATTTTTATTTATTTTTCTCAAATTTTCATTTCAGGAAAGAATGAAAAACCTTTATATTTATTTTTGAAGACATTCCGAAACAGTTTATAAAATACACAGAAAAACACATTCATCATTGCTTGAAATGTAACGCTTTACCGAAACGTGCTGCAAAAGCAGGGAAAGTTTCGCTGTCTTACTTGACAAGCACACAAAACATTTAGACGTCCGGTATGATAAATTATTTTGGTATATACTCTTTAAATATGACGCTCTATACAATATATGACATGAGTATTTTACTCAAATGCTTAAATGGTTGTGAGAGATCGGAAATGAAAGTAGTACGTTTCTTTACATGCGCTACCCATTATAAGGTAATATTAATATTTTATTTATATAGTTCAAAAAATATTTTATTTCATTGAATTAGTAACTATTTTAAAGTCATAACTATAGAATTACTAGATTATTCTGAATTGGTTTCTGCTGTGAAAAAAAATGAACTGTTATGGACATTTCTGTAAATGTGAAAAATGTTAAGATTATATATATATATTATTGTAAATCGTTTCACAGAATGTCGTTTTCAACACTTCTCAACAGTATTTAAGAATTTTTACTTTGGTTTGTCTGTCTGTTTACTTTCTAATTATTTTAAATACACTTGGATTTCTACGGTATTCATATATGAGGGTGTCGGGGCAAGAGAGTGCCAAGCCAAATTTTTGACCTTCTGACATATTCCAATTTGAGAATTTAATCAAATACTCAAATCAAGATATATAACCTAAAGATTTTTCGCCAATGTCTTAGTAACATTTGAGATATTCTGAGTAATAATAAGGCTTTACTTTAACGATATTACTCTTACGTTTATAGTAAATTAGCTACTTTCATTTTGGGGCATAAAAATCTGTGAAAAAACGAAACCTGTCACATAGGCTGTCACCGTGTGACATTAGAAACAAACTACATGTTGGATATTATAATTTATAATATTAAACAACAGATTACAATGTAATGATTATGTAATGTCATTGATTGTAATGATTATGTAATTATGTCATTGATTGTAATGATTATGTAATTATGTAATTTATGTAAATGATTATTTTGCGTCATATTATCCAAACAAAAGGAAATGTATGCAAGTGGATAATATGACGCAAAATAATCATTTACACAAATTTTACTTATGATTTTGGATAGCGTGGCACAAAAAATATATCAGTTTATTGAAGTAAATACATTTCAATATATAATATAGGCTCAGTGAAAGTAATATATTTAACAGTGTATTGAAAAATTAAAAGTATTGTTTGTATGTGTAAATATACTTTAGAAAACAAACGAAAAATAATTTAAATTGAATTTTAAAACAATCCTATTAAATTCACGTCAAGGTGTCACTCAAATTTTGATATCATTTCTTTTAAAACCCATATTTTGAATTCCTGAGAGATCTGAATGAAAAAGCATCAGCGAATAAATTATATATATATTTTCATGTCAAGATAATAAATGCACCTGTGAATATAAATAAAACTAAAAATAAAATGATGAATTTTAAAACTATTATTAACATAGCGTCACTCAAATTTGATATCATTTCTTTTATGACCCTTATTTAAAGTTCTTAGAGCGAAAAGAAAGTGCTGCGTCACAACTTTTAACCCGTTAAGGGTTTTTGTACTGATTTATTTAATTATTTTTCTTAATTATCCCTCTCGGCTGGTGAATAAATGTTTGTGATGTCAGTTGAAACCGATTTAATACTCGTAACTGTACATCGCAGCATTTTTTAATGCTTTTTCTCTTTTAATATCATGGCACTGCCATTTAAGGACGCAACTGTTATTTTAATTAACAAAATAACTAATAAATCAGCGAAACATAATGAGAAATACAGGCAAATGTCGAATTAAAAACCACTTGATGGCATAAACACTTGTAATGCTTCTGTAGTCAAGTAAAATGGACTGCATTTTTGGCGTTTAATCATACACTTTGCCGATAGTTTTTTGTTATGAAAATTGGTCCACCACCAGGGGGCGCACTTTGTTCTATACAGAGATAGCTGAAATGTTTGAGGCTGTCGATTTCAAGTCGAATAAGCCATACCGTGTCGTGATCGGGCACATAGAACCCGAGATAGGAAAGCGGCCCCTGGTGGTGAATTTTGATCTAAAATCGATATATCCTGTCGATGTCAAGTCTAATGAATTAAACTGCACTAGATACCAATTATTCTAAAAAAAATTGTAAATTTCGTTATTTGGCAGCGTAAAAATCAGGAATTTTAATGATGAATGTGTAAAAATCATGAATTTTATCGATCGGCACAGAAAAAAACATGAATTTTGTTGATACGGGGAGAAAATATCATAAATTTCGTCGAACAGGCAGGCAAAAATCATGAATTTCATTTATCAGCGCATGAAAATCACAAATTTCATCAAACGGACGCATAAAAATAAAAAAATTCATTGATCAGGCACAAAAAAATCATTAATTTTTTCAAGTTTGCACATAAAAATCACAAATTTCGTCTAACGGGTGCATAAAAATCATGAATTTTGCCGATCGGGGTTTAAAAAATTTCGTCAATCTGGCACGTACAAACTATGAATTTTGTCGATCAGGTACGTAAGCGTAAAAATCATGAAATTTGTAGAATGGGTGCGTAAAAATCACGTATTCATCAAGTGGACGTGTAAAAATCCCAAATTCGGCAAGTGGCTGCATAAAAATCACTAATTTTATTAAATTGGTGCACAAAAATTATTAATTTCATCGATCAGGCACAGAAAAAACAAATTTCTTCCATCGGGCACATAAAAATCATAAACTTCATCCATCGGATGCGGAAAAATCATTAATTTCATAGATCAGGTGCAGAGAAATCATTAATTTCAGCGATTGGGTGAGATAAAATCAAGAATTTTGTCAAACGGACATGGAAAAAACACGAAGGGAAAAAAGAAAATCTGAAAATCCTACATTAGGCCGGTTTTTTCCATATTTTTAATCGCCAGTTTCATTGCCGAGTGCTTAATTCATTAAAGCCTCAGTCACTGATACATGTACAAATGTTTCTCACCCATCATTTAAAAATAAATAATTAAAAAAAAAATTAAAAAAATCACAGAATACAGCAACCTCAAAAATATATGAAACTCGTTACAGCAGCTATGAGCTATCATTAACATATGTATGCACATTTCATCCTCTTGAAAACAACAACACAAAAACATAACTGGCTACAGCACCTTTTTCATGTAGCGATATATAAAATAAAGGAAATTCATTAAAGTAGCGATTACTAACACATGTATGGGTCCATTCATTGTTATATCATTTGTACTGTTCAAAATTGGCAGTCGTTACCCGTCAAATGCAACTACATTATTTCATTTGACAACTACAAAATTATTCGGTTCTTCTCCATTATCCTATTGACCACTTTTCATAAGAAAACTATCGCCAAACTGTAAGGCCAAATAAAGAAATGGAAAACTGTTGCCATCAGAATATCAAAATAAATGAAATATAAGAAATAAAAAAAAACTCCACTCATCAAAGTGTCAACTATAAGTAAGTTTAAACAAAACAAACCAAAAATTAAAATATATTAATGAAAACAGAAAAAATATAATCTTTGATATTTATTTATTTACATTATTTTTCTTAATTATCCCTCTCGGCTGGTGAATAAATGTTTGTGATGTCAGTTGAAACCGATTTATTACTTGTAACTGTACATCGCAGCATTTTTTAATGCTTTTTCTCTTTTAATATCATGGCACTGCCATTTAAGGACGCAACTGTTATTTTAATTAACAAAATAACTAATAAATCAGTAAAACATAACGAAAAATACAGGCAAATGTCGAATTAAAAACCACTTGATGACATAAACACGTGTAATGCTTCTGACGTCAAGTAAATGGGACTTTATTTTTGGCGTTTAATCTTACAGATTGGTGATAGTTTTTTGTTATGAAAAGTGGTCGACTTTAGTTCGCATAAAGCTATAAATCTCAGGTGTGTAACTAAAAGCTGTATTAAGTGTCCCAATTTAAAAAATAATAATAAAATTCTCTTATAATGATTGTTTCATTTGCAAAATAAAAAGTAGTTGCCTACATATCATTTGAAAGCTGCATTTTTAGTATCAAGTATTTATTAAAATTAGTGGCAATTGCTTGAGTTTGATCTTTGCAATTTATATACATTGCATTATTTTTTATGTTTGTTTGTGACTTAGGTAGGTATTTTGTACAATTTATTTACTTAATTTGATTTGTTGGATGTTCAATTAAGACTTTTCATTTGATTTAGTCTCAGTCTTCCACTGTCAATAGATAAATTCGAGTCTTTTTTAGTTAAATAATTATATATATATTTTTTGTATCATTGTTGTTATGACAGAATTTAAACAACTGCAAAAATAATTCATTACTACACAGGGCTGGATTTTAACTGGCATAAACACATTTCATGACATAATATGAGACTTTTTTAGTAATATTAAATTCCTTAAGTACATTTTATTCAGGATAAATAACAAATAAAATGTTGTGGATAGTTTTAATTAGAAAATAAATTTGTATTAGAAAAATGGGTAATGTTACAGATAAAATTTTTATAATATGGTTGTGTAATTTTATGTATAAACAATTCTTAGAGTATTTAAAAATCAAAATAGAAAACTATATCCAATTATAGAGTAGATAATCTGTAAGTTATTGCATTGTATTATTTATTTAAAAACACTCTGAAAAGTGATTTGTTAAAATATCATAGAATTTTTTTAAAATTTTAAATAGAAATTTAATTGTAAATAATATTAATAGTTAAGCTTATACAGCATCAGATTAACATTATGCAAAATTTCTGTTTTTCAAGTGAAAGAAAATTAGTAATATATAAACTAAGTATATTTATATGATCATTATTACATTTTTTGAAACTCTGAATAACGTTCATAATCTTTAGTTTTAATTTTTACTTTAATTGTTTACATATCAAATACATGTGTGAATTATGAATCATTGCAGATTAAAGTTCTTATTAGTATTATTTCTTATTTTCTGCCACTTACTGGCAGAAACTTGCCAACCCTGTTAGTACAACAATACATTTTCTTTCTTTTTTTTCTCAATAAAATTAAGCTATGCAACACAGGAAAGTTTAGTATAGGACAAAACTTGGTACTATATTTACATTGCGGTAATTTGGAGAGTTGCAAAATATAGCTAACAATTAAAAAAAAAAAATTCTGTAGCCGTCAGTTTTTAAAATACTTCTTAAAAATTCACTCAACGATAAAACACGTAATTCTATTGACAATTATCTTACCATTTAAGTAACTAAATCAAATGATAATTTCTAAAAGGACAATCAAATCAAAATAAGTAAACAAACAATAAGTAAATATTAAAATACCTAATATCAGTGTTAATCCTGTAAAAAACGAATTCACATCGCTGTTGTCATTTGCTTTTCGCCCATGAATACAACAAGTGATTGGTTGGTTAACGATGCTAGTTTGTCTTCGCTTAGCAATAATAACTAAGAAATGGAAAATCTTTTAACCCTTAAAAGCTTGAAAACTTATTAGAAATAACAGTAAAATTGAATACATGTAATTAAAAAATATTTCCTCATTTTGAAAAAGGAATCGAAATAATTTATCGAATATATGCATGTTTAAAATCTGAAATTATTTCTTTGTAACAGAAAGAGAAAACATATAAACCACAATTGAATTTAATACATATGTTTTACTTGTTTAGAGTATATAATTCATTGTTTTTGCATTTAAAAAAATTAAATAATTAGCCCGGTCAGAAGCGTTATTGATATCAGAAGCTTTAACGGCGAACCGTACATCCATTTTTAACTGTAATGCGCCGCGGAAGAAGGGAGTAAACACTCCTATCCATTTGTACAGCAATAGGCTTAAGAAAATAGTCCCATTTTTAAACCGGATTATATAAAAAAAACTAGAGTTTTCCTATTTAAGCGGATAGGGGGATTCGCTTCCTCTAAAACCGATTAGTATCATATATTATTTTTAAAAAAATCCTCCGGGCGGTTTTCGAGATAAGCGTTTTACACCATGACACCATTGCATGCAGAGAGAAAAACTTCCCATTTTACTTAAAAATGGGTTTCCAGATCTTAAAATCTACTGCATGTAGAAATCTATAAATTTCAGGATAGAGTTAGTCCGGAGATATAAGACAGCTGTCAAAAAATCAAAACGATGTGCCTCATATTTGCTGAGATGTTAAATGTCGGCTTTTCGCTTTTCCTTTGAACTGAAACTAGCTGTATATATAGAGTGACGGAAATCTTCGGTTTTAAGCATTCGGTTTTTGGGTTTTTGCTGCGCCACTCGAGAAACTACCGTCTCTCATGATCTGTTTATGCTCTATGTTTTTAATATCTATTCTTTTCGCTTCGAGGGAAACGATTCTCTTCAAATTAACCGCTCGCTGGTATGTTAAGTTTCTTTTTAAAGGACTTCATTTTATTTTTTATTTTAAACAACAGTTCTTTTCAGAACTTTTTTTAGTATGGTTAAATATGTTAAAATAAGTCTTGTAGAATCATGTCTGAATACAAAAATTGGAATTTTAAAACTTTTGTTTTTCGATTTTACTGCTAAGTTGAAAATGTAAACATGTAGCATTTAAAAAAGAAAGATCATAATAAGATAGATTTTCAAATGGAGACATATTCCGTCTATGAGCCATTTCTTCCCCTTGCCACTACAGGGTTCGTCATCGCATTACCATTACGCTCTATGATAGTGTCCTATCTTGTGCATTAACCCATTAAACGCCGCTATATGAACCGCATCCCAAAAATTATAATTTTTATATTTTTTTAGGTTTAATATACGTCTCTAATCATATGCAGTTTAAATTTTTAAGAAATCTTTATTTGGTTAGAAGATATGATATAGTCCCAAAATGGGAGACTTGGCGCCTAATGGGGATAAAATAGAAACCTCCACCACAATGTTTAGAGTTGAATGTTTAGTTTTAAAATATTTCGAAATCGAGTTATAAATCCTCAAATTTATTTGTATATGGTAAATAAAGTTAATTATCAATACCTTAATTGCATATTAAATATATTCAAGCCATAAAATGAAGAACTCGTAAATGTTCTTACCTTTTTAATATCTTTTTTCTTTTACATTTTTGTATGAAACGGTATTAGGCAATTTTTGTGGAGCATTACCTTACATTTCTCGCACCACAGACGAGTATTCTTTTTACAAAGTTTACATTTTGATTGCTTTCCTGCCTGTGTGATAAAATGATTTACACCATCAAAGCGTATGTTACAGTTCACTGGTGTGTGTGGTCCAAGTTGAGGTATTGGCAACGATTGCAGTCTGTCTGATTTCATCAAACCCATCACAATGTCTCGTAAAAATGTTAACTGAGACATTTGTCCATTCATCTCACGATGGATTCTCCAAGCCGCTACTACAGCCATGTTCAGTGTGTTGGTGAAAAATGGCCACCACCATTTCTTACCCTTTATTCTGGGTCGGTAACTACTCAAAAATCGATCAAGAAGATCTACGCCGCCCATATTTTTATTGTAAGATCCAACTATTCCTGGTTGAGGCAAATCAATCTTCTTTTTAGATTTTCGGCACCAACGCTTTGCTTGCCCCATAGGCTCCATACATTCAAAATTCGATGCTAAGCATACAACTTTATTGTCTTTCCATTTTACTACAATTAAATCCTTTGTTATAATGTAGTCAAATGTCCCTCTTTCTTTTTTTACCAAAACTTTACTATCTTGTAAAGGACAGTTCTGCAGTCGGTTCTCTCTCACCGTTCCAGTTAGACGGAATTCCCTTCTTCGCATTTCTTCAAGCAATGGCAGAGAGTTGAAAAAATTGTCAACATACACTTTGTGTCTTCTACAGTTTTCTACACATTCTATTAGATCCAAGACAACTCTTGTTCCAAGGGGAGTTTTGTATTCGGCTGCTGTTTCTTTTCCCACATAAACTTGTAAATTGAATGGATAACCTTGAGAAGAAGCAAGAATCCATAATTTGTAACCAAATTTTATTGGTTTTCCACGCATATACATTTTGGTAGAATGTCTGCCTGTATAAGGGATCATTTCCTCATCAATACTTAAAGATTCAGAAAATGTTCCGAATTGCTGCAGTTTTTTTCCAAACAACTCTATAAAACATCTAACTTTGGCCAACTTGTCAGAGCCATCAATAGAATTATTATCACATAAATGGAGATACTTCTTTATATCTCTAAATCTCTGTCTACTCATGGCATTTTGTATGAAAGGCAGATTACAATCTTCTGAATTGCTCCAATATAAATCTTCTTGAGGCAAAGAATGATATCCGCTAAACAACAGAATTCCGAGAAATACTTCCAATAACTTTTCAGATAATGAAAAGGTATAATTATTGTTTTGCGTAGCATACCTTAAAGTTTCTTCTAAAATAAGATTCATGATATCAGAATCAAAATACATTTTGAATAATTCATAAGGAGTTTTACTTGCTAACTCAGGATGGATCTCTTCTAAAATTGGTGTTTTTTCAGACTTAATTGGATCTAATTTGTCGACTTTTTTCCAAACATATGGTTTCGTTTTTGGCTCTTTCTCCTTCTTTGTCCTAATAGCTTTATTTATTTTAACCTTTTTTTTCCGTTTTGTCAATTTTTTGGACTCTGTTTGTTGGTTTTGACTTTTGTTGCAGTCATCTTCATCACTTGAAAAATAATTTTCTTCTGGACACCTCTTCCTCTTTTTATATGTTACTTTCTTCTTTGAAATATCTAGTGTTTCACGACGTTTTAAATTAAGTTCGACTTCTCCGCATACATCCACTGGTTCTACTTCATCTAAATAATTTTCATTAAAATTTTCCTCATCAGTTATCTGATCAGGATTTGGTGGCAAACAAGTGATTGTACACTCATCTGCTGAGAATTCGTCCGAATCTAATGTTTCCATATAGTCTAAGGCTTCCTGCACAGTTAAAAACTTAGACGCCATTTTTACACTTTAAATAAAAGTACAGAAATTTCTCTATTGAAAATGAACCTTGCTTACTGAGCGCCTAGCTTAGACTGCTGACCAATAATTTATCACACGTTTATCTAGAACATTCTCCAGAACGTTATGAATAGAATCAACTGTTTTGATAAAAACACCTGGACTTCAGCAACAAAAGAGGGGTTACTATGTTCAATAACAAAAGAGCCTGACCTTCAACAGTAAAGAATAAACAGCAGAGAGGTCAACAGATGTATTCATGGAAAAGGGGTGAGGACTTTATTTTGCTAGTCAGAAAGGGCCAAGTCTCCCATTTTGGGACCTTTCTAAATAAACAACTGTAAAACCCTTTTAAATTATTTTTCTTGATCTATGTTTGTTATGATTTTAAAAAATAACTATTTTTTTTTTCATATTCAATGTTTCGAAACTTTCGCCGTCGAATTAATTATTTTTAGTGATTTTTTTTCTTATGAAGTAAATATAGTCAATTTTCCTTAAATTTGAAAAATTTTTAAAAATAGAATTTAAATTACAAACTTTTTGAAAAAAATTCCAACCGTGCTAAGTACTTCAATATTCAATAAAAGTAATATAAAATGTATGTGTCTTAATTACTTGTGGAGAAAAAAAATCTTAACAAAGGTTCCCAAAATGGGAGACTTGGCGCTTAATGGGTTAATCTATGATTTACATAGGCGCACAAAAGAACTCGAATTCATATCTGTGTCTAGAAGTTAATAGTTTGAAGTGCGCTTTATGAAAACGATTTTCATTTTGAGGGTGCAAGATAACCAAATAGAAAACAAGGCTTGTTTAAAATTTCTTGCTTATTTTCAAGGATAAATTGCAATGAGCTGTCATCCACCTCCTCAGGATATAGAAGATAAAGATTAGACGGTAGTAAAGTCACTGATGTGTAGTTGGTATCACACTGGTTTACAAGGTATTTTGTTCAAATCTCGGATGCTTTGGAATTCAAAACACGAAACAACTCTATTGAATTACTTTCTACAGTTAACAATTGTTTGAAGTAAGCAGTACGTTTATTATTCGTTACAATTGTTTGAAGTACGCAATGGATATACATTATGGAAGCTTGCGATAATCTCTTCCGTGTAGAAAGTATGAAATATCATATTTAATGTTATTTTACAGGACTCCACAAAATAATTCAGGAACATTATCGTATATGAGCGGTAAATACAGAAACCGTTTTTCAGTTATGTTATGCATTTTCAAGCTCAATAAATTTTATAGTGTGTTTAAATTGATTTGATCATTAACTGAGTTTCATAAAAGTATTCGAACTGGTTTTATTCTATGGCCGGAAATTGCTGAAAGTGCGTTTACAAATGTAACGCATTTTTGACAGTTGAACCAAATTTCACTATAGTATCTAGATATACTATGTCGTTAGTATGATATAAATAGATTTATATGGAGGGCTGCAGAAAAGTCTATATCTATTTTATACTAGTTTCAGGCTTTTGTTTATCTTTTAAATAAGTTTTCAATACACCTGAGATTGAGGTAATACATATTCTGAAGTATATGGAACGAAAATATTTATGTTCCAATGTTTATCTTTAATCAGAAATATATTTACGACTATTTTTATCATGTTGTAATTTTTTTCTGATTTGTATTTATTACAAGAATATTTCCCTTTAATTTATGTACATAAAAACAGCATGCAGAAATTTTACATGTAGGTGCAACTATAGCTATCTTTAAACGTTAATGCAAATGGCTCTAATTAAAAAATATATTATGCGCAAATATCTTTTAATTACTATGATATTTTAAGTTTTATCCCTTTAACATTTACACTTTGACGAAAATAATATAGTTGGCTTCTCGTTTGCTTTCTATATATCCCTTTTCATTGGAATGTATGCCAAAGTACTCAAAATATATCTGTATATTATTAATGTTTAATTAATAAAAGTAGAACAACTCATTGTGCAAGCATTATACAATAGGTTGACGCCATCCTGGATTGGAGACGAGTGTCTGGTACTAAGTTTTTACCAATGGTTTTCGTGAGAGAATTCAGTTTGCAGTTTTTCAGATACTTTTGATGTGAGGGATGTGTGAGAGAAAATTTTGAACTACAGGACCACATTATTTACTCAAGAATATTTTATAAATATATGTATTTGGACGTTTTTATTTATTTATCCTCAAATTCTGATCGTAGATTATAGGAACAATATAAACATTTTCCCCAACAGTCGTGCTGCTGATTCCGGTTACGTATACCATCGTGGTAGAATAGTTTTTTTAGCAATGCATATTGCATATTAACTTTTGAGTTATTTTGAAAAAATAATTAATTTTGATATTTGTCATAACAGGTTTTATTTTACAAGCAAGTATTCGAGCTTGTTTATATATATATATATAAACTTATTTTTTTTACAATCAATATATTTACGCCAGTTACTAGCCTACAGTTTCTATCAAGATCGGTTTCTAATAGTCATCTTAGTCACAATGTTAAAAAGAAAATCTCATAACATGATCTAAGACTGTCACACGTTTAATAAATATTCTTAGAAATTATAACATATTCAAAAAAATATTTTAAACTTTTATTTTTTTTATTTGACAAAAATAAGTTCTTAAATTGAAAATTTTAAAATAATAAAATCAGAATTATTTGACTGACTTCGACAGGAAAAAAGGCAACAAATTGTTAACCAGTTTTACTACATCATCGATGATCTTCTTTCAATATTCTCATCAGATATTGATTTTATTGCACTCAGCTAGCCGAGCATTTGAAGCATTCCGCAATCAGCATTTGTCGAATATACCAGTTAATTCAACTTTTACAGTACTTTCGTTTTTTCATATACTTATCATTTTTATAAATTTCAGGAGAAAACGTAGATTATATCATATTTATAAAATATGTACTATTCTAAACTATGAAACTATTAAATCTAGAATGTTTTGGTGGCTACCAGATTTTATTTAATTTGTAAAGCCCTGTGACTGAGCATAATTTAACTCATTTGCATCATTAGCGCAAATTACTATACAGAATTACTGGAATGAATTTGGAATTTCAGAATAAAAAATAAATTCCTGAAGTGCACACTAAAGATGTAAATGTAAATGTGTTATTAAGGTATTTTTTACAAATTTAACTAAAATAGTAACTTAATTAGAATTTTGTAGAAAAATGTTGTATTATTTTACTGTTAATTATGTTAATTAAGTTAGCATTTAGATTTCCGAATATTTGTTAATGTAGAAATAATGGCTAAATTGTTTTTCATGGTTTGTGAAATTGAAAATGTTTTTGAGAGTACATAAATAATGTAAAAATTAACATTAGTCACAGAAGTAATTTTAAAGCAAAAATATGCATTTAATATTTTTTAACTGTTTTCTCTTTCACAATATGAAAATACTGATAAAAGCTTAGGGATAGCATCTAAGTGTATAGTCTACATGCGAGTATTTGCCTTGTTTCGCGACCTATCATGTGCTTCTTTCCCATTAAGGATAATGACACTTCGTATATGGATTTCTATTATACATGTTTGTCAAAGAAAATTAAAAACAAATAATCTTGACTGTTTTAACACGAATCAGCATAATTTAATCATTTTTATACAATTTTAATTTAAATTTATCTCAGCGATTTCAATATATTAATCAACATTAGAAATTTAGGGGCTATAACTTTTTTTCCCGATTAGCGAAGTGTAATCTCATTTTATAAATCATTACGAAAATGGATAATAAAATGATTAATCACTAAATAAATAATTTTAAAGCACACGTACACAAGTATCTATATTATAAAGGACAAACGTGTTCTTGCGTAATACTGACGTCATTTTGCGCATGGCAACACTTGACGATGAAATTTCGGTTTTGCAATTTTTTCTACTGCGTTTTTTTTTTTCCTAAACATTGCATATTTTTAATTTTTACACTGTTATATAGGGAACAAATATACTTTCAAATACAATTTGCTTGAAAACTATCGCAATTTACTGATTTATTATAGCATTTAAATTGAATTTAAAGCATGATTTAAAAAAAAAATCTCTCTCTCTCATTTGCAGCCCATTTAAAAATATTAATCCGTTTGCACTTAAAACAATATAAAAATTTCCGCATTTGTTTCCAGCTAATATTCTAAAGAGAAATTAAAACTTAATTAAGCAATAAATAATTTAGTATAAATAAAACACAAACTTAACAGACATGTAATCCAAACTTAACTTAAAACTGTAACCGAAACTCGATCGCTTAAAGCGGCTGAAATTATCAGGATAAGAAAAAACTTTTGTACATAACGAAATTTTTAGCGATTTCTTCGGCTATTAACATCTGTCACAAGAACAATACGCTTTTAATAAATTTGAAATTTTATTTGAATATATAATTTCTTATAAAAATGCTCTTTGGTGTTGGTAGAGAGCAATATAAAATATATATATATATATATATATATATATATATATATATATATATATATATATATATTAAATGTAAAAAAATTATTAGAGTTTTTAATAAAAAAATAAATAGTTTTCACCTATATTCTCTATCCCGGGAAACCCGGGTTGGATGCCCTAGTATCAAGAAAAATTACTTATTTTGCAAAACTTTTTATTGTTCATAGTATAAAGGTGCTGAGAAAAATTACGAAATTTATATTTCAATCATATATATCACAGTCTTCCGATTTCAATGAAAATAAACTTTATTGCACTGATAAAATCCCATTAGGAAGGAAAAAGATGCCAAAAGAACAAACAATAGAAGAAATTCTTTATTTCAACAATATACTCTTCGAATTAAAATTATTTGTAGCAGCACTACGTTTTCTTAATAGCGGTTATACGTGATAAGAAATGAGTTCCGCTGTCTAATGGTCTTTAAAGAAAATATTAAATTGGGATAACATTTTTATGTTTTTATTGTGCATTTGAATATTTGCGTCATTTTGTGATCTTGTGACTGACACGGCAAGGCAGTCACTTTGAATAGCAGTCATAATTAGATTTTATATGCAGAAAAAAAACTTTATTTAAAACTAATAGTACAAGGAAAGCGGTAAAGCTCCTTTCCAATTTTGCTTGCAATATGCTTGCTTACAATATTTTGTATTAAGATAAATATTCAACACTACGAGATATACAAAATTACTAATTCATGAAATGTCACTTACGTAAAGAACTCTGGCGGCTTACATGCAATCGCTGATATAACTTCAGTCTTTAACCACGACTTTTGCTATAAATCATAGATTAGTTTACACTTTTACAAACTAGCTAAATGTTTCTAAATCTAGCAACCCTTGGTTGCCGATTAACTTTATTTGAACTATAAACAAAGTTCAATCTTACCAAACTGCAACTCGCCTCTAGCCACAAGCAAAACTTTTCGATATCTGTATCACGTGTAAGATCTTTGCTTTAAATACTTGCCGATGGTCTTCCTATTCGTGAAAGAAAAGAATCGAACTAAATCCGCTGTTGCGAACTTTTGACTCTGCTTTTATGCTCTGCAGATAGACCAACGAAATCTAATTTGCCTAAAGACCCAGAAAAAAATCAATAACTGCAGATTTGGATAATCACTAACACGCTTCGTAAAATTAAAGTAAAATAAAGTAGAGATGTCTGTTTTGGACACAGGTTAATATTGACAGAACGATTACTCAAAAAATTAAACTCCCTGTCTAAGAGAGTTATGAGTCCATTACAAACTATTATATCATGCTGGTCAAACATTAAGGATAAAGATACTTCGTATATGGATTCCTATTATGTGGTTCTCTGTACATATATATAAAAATATATTCTACAATTAAAATTTCAGTACATTAGCAAAATTTCGAAATTTTGGTTAAAGTTTTTCCATTTCACCATCATGTTTTTTTTAAATTTCTATAAATTGTTACTGAAAGCAAAATGATAATACATTCATTAAATGTCTATACCACATTTATCAGTATATCATCCCAAGAGTCAAGCGTCAGCTGGATGGGGAGGCCTACCAAATGGCTTAAGCACTCACAAGCCCCGTCCAAAAGAGTTGGTCTATTAATTTTGAACCAGTTTCAGATGAGAGACTTGCACCTGGATTGGCACAACCAGAGGTAACGCTTATTCTAAACTTGGAGGACATTTGAGCCACGAACAGATTTTACGTGCACCAAATTCCATTAACGTACACGGTGCCACAGCACCCTCCCAAACACTGACTACGGTCGATGTTACTTCACTTTCAGTGATCTTACGGCAACCGAGCTTATTCGTCCGAGCCACTGCGGGACTCAGTATATCATCCCCGAAAAGAAGTATTCAAAACAAATCTATATTATACAGAAAACATGTCCGTAAGTAACGATGACGTCATATTGACGGCGGCAATACCTGCCTAATAAAGTTTGAGTTTACTGCAATTTTTTTAACTGCTGAATATCACACAATGTGAATTTTTACGTCATCGAATAGAATATATATATATATACTCTTTCAATCAATTTAAATACTGTATCTCAATTTATTGATTTTTAAGATTTTAAAAGTAATTTTTCAAGCATATTTTCTTTTAACCTATCTCTATCGCGTCCATCCAACGCCCCCTAGATAAAAAAGTCGTGACACGCGTCAAGAAAACATCATACCAATCAGGCAAAACAAAGGAAAAAATTGGAACAAGTTGCATGTTTCGATTTCATTGGCTCATAGAATTAATAATTATTGTTTACGACTAATAGTTAATAATTCCACGAGCCATCGAAATCGAAACATGCAAGTTGTTCGAATTTTTTTCTTTGTTTTGCCTGCTTGGTATGACGTTTTCGTGACGCGTGTCACTGCTTTCTTATCTAGAGGGCGTTGGTCCAACCCCATTACGAAAGGTTAATCCGTTTGCTCTTAAAACAATATACATAGGCCAACATTTGTTTCCCGCTAATATTCCCTATCGAAATGAACACTTCATCAATAAATAAATAATAGAATAAAATAATAGAATAAAATAATAGAATAAAATAATAGAATAAATAATAGAATAAAATAATATTATAAAGTATTTAAAATAAAACACACACTTAACAGACATGCAATCGAAATACGCGCTTAATCCACTGGAATTATCAGAATAAAAAAAGCAGCAAAATGTTCGGCCAATTTTTCGGCGATAACTCCTGGCATGAGGTTAATCGAAGCAGCTTACGGCACTGTCTCAAGATTACGCAAAACAGTAAACATATACAACACAACTATCCATCACACGGACTATGTTAAAAAGATCAACGTTTGGCACAACCACCCAGCAGAAACAGTAGAACCAAGATTCGGACACAATCTAAGAGACATAGTCGTATACACAGACGGTTCGAAATTGGAATCAGGCGCTACGGGATCGGCTTTCGTAGCATACAAAAATAACAAAAAATCAAGACATGGTCGGTGCCACTAAGAAAGTGCAACAGTGTCTTCCAAGCCGAACTACTGGCCATACTGAAAGCCGCAGAATGGGGTAATACCACAGGGCAAGATTACAGCATACGCTCGGACTGCATGTCAGCAATACAAGCATTAAGCAAACCCTTTAACGTAACTGAAATAATAGATACAATACAACAAACAGTAAAAAAATCAAATAATAAATTTAAAATCAGCTGGGTCAAGGCTCACGTGGGCATCCAAGGAAACGAGGATGCTGACGAATTGGCCAAACAAGCAGCACAAAACCCATACAATGCAATCCCTTACCACATGGAGAAACCAATAACAAAACTAAAGAGAACCCTGAAAGAACTAACAATTAAGCAATGGCAGTTCGAGTGGGACTACGGGGACACAGGCAGGCTGACACACAGGTACTTCCCTAAAGTGGATACACACAGATTGATAAGCTGCAAACTACTTTCTCAAGTCTACACAGGCCATGGCGCGTTTCCAGCATATCTGCACAGATTCGCACTGGTGGAAACGCCAGATTGTGAGTGTGGATTGATGGGAACTTCCAAACACTACCTCATAGCCTGTCCACTCACACAAGCACTCCATCTGGTAGGCATAACACCAAACAACGAGCAACTTTGGCACAAACAGCTAGCTCAAAACAAACATGTACAAGCAAAAGCCAAAACAGTGATCAGATGGTTAATTGATAACATAGACTTAATTTCACACTAACGTGAAGCAAAACTGAACAAGCCCTTCCCACCATCCACACAACATTAATTCCTCAGCAGCAACAGTGCATAGCGAAATAATAAAAAACAATTAATACAATCCTCACAAAAAGGCATTAAAAGAACTTTACTTTTACTGCACCAAAAAAAACTATAAAAAAATATATACTAAAAGCACAATGTGCACCAAAAAAAAAAAAAAATCAACGAAGCCATGTACGCTAATGGTGCCTGGTGCATGTAAAATCCGTCGTGGGTGCAAAGTCCTCCAAGTTCCCTTTGAATTATACCTCTGGAGGTGCCTAGTCAGGTGAAGGTCTCGTCACCTGATCAAGGTTCTAAATTACGAGACCAATTCCTTTCTCTTTTTTAAAATTTAAATTTCTTTTTTAAACCTGCCATTTCAGCGAGGTTGGATGGATGCCGTGAGCTGTCAAGTAGAGAAACTGTAGCAAACCACTAGAGAACACTACAGACAAGATGTAATACATAGCGGAAACACAAATATTTAAACTGAATTATATAAACCAGTCTATATTAGCAACCATAGTCAGTGTGAATATGGCCCGAAAGCAAGCCCCTTTCCTTATTCGACAACATACCCAGATACCCATAATTAATAACAAACTAGAACCGGCCAACACAGTATCAAAGTAACTCTCACGAAATACCGTCGCAGCCAAGGACACCCAAGAAGCTAATCAGGTGGATCTCCGTTATGAGGAGATTAGGCGAATTTCGCCCCGCGGCCAGGTATACAAACTCGTTAAGCTGGGCATAATGCCCGGCAGGTAGGGGCCTGGTCTGCGGTTTAATAATAATAATAATACGAAAGTACCCCTTTTAATAAATTTTAACACTTTATTTGAATAAGTTATCAATAATTATTCATATTTTTTATATAGAAATGCTACTTGTTGTTGTTAATGGATAATGTAAAAAATATATACATTAAATCTTAAAAAATATATTACAGTTTTTATTTAAAAAATGGTCTTATCTATATTATGTAATCCAGGAATCTCAAGTTGTATGCCTTATAAATAGTAAAGACAAATATATTAAAGAAAAATACTTATTTTGAACAAATATATATCATCTTTCACACTATATGCATTATGCATGCTTAGAAATCTACGAGTATTTTATTTCAGCAATATATATCGCAGAATCCAATTTAAATGAGAATAAATTTTATAGTGATGTTCCATTAAGAAGAAAAAAAGATGCCAAAAGAACAAACATTAAACGAAATTCTTTACTTCAACAATATACTCCGCTAATTAAATTCTGTTGGAGGAGCAATACTTTTTCTTAAAAACGGTCATACGTGATACGAAGTGATTTCAGCTGTCTAATGGTCGTTAAAGGAAGTATCAAATAAGGATAGCATCTAAGTTTATATTCTGCATTCGGGTATTTACCTCGTTTCCCGATCTATTATGTGCTGCTTTCACATTAACTATAATGATCCATTCTATATGTATTTCTATTATACGGGTCTGTAAAGGAGAAAATATAAAACTCTCCCTTAAACAAAATTTATGTTTATCAGTTCATTTTCTCAACGGAGATATTTAATAAACAGAATGAGATAAAAGTTTGAGAAATATATTATTTCCTAACCGTGTTTGTTGCTAAGAATTATTTCAATTACATTTTATTTTTGCAGCATTATAGTTTAGACGTAAGCAACGTTATTTTTTCTATCATTAATTATTAAAGTAATTAAACTGATTGTTAAAAAGGCAAATGCTTAAAAAGAGGTGTTCATGATAGATTATTTTTTCAGGTTATTGCTGAAATTGTGACCCTTAAAGCATTGTGACGTCACATTGTTACTTTGTGAATGTCAACATGACGTCATGTTAAGTGGATAGAAAGTCATTGTGACGTTAATGTGAAGTCGTTATGTACGTTTTTTATGGCCGTTTTTAAGCTCACTGTCAATACCTTTGATTTTGGGTATGTTATAGATATGCAACAAGATGATACAAAGGGTTAATCCCCTTTGTATCAGGGTTTACTGCAGTAAAATACATATCTAATTAAAATATTTTGGTTATTAAAAATGTAATTTTACTAATTGATTGTTAAACTTATAATTTTATTTATGACATCATATATTTATATAAATAATAGATCTTATTTGATTTTTTATAAACGCAGATAATTAATTACTTATATCACACAGCACCGCAGCTACTCTATTTCCCGTCAAATGTGAAGTTTTTTGTACTTTTTGCTGCTGATTTTAGATGCTTCGATAATGATACATATATGTATAACATGACGCCGATGAAGGATCTATCTGGTTCAATGTTTAATGACGGGGCAATAACCAGTATAACCTACAGTAATTATGATATAATCATATCTACAAAAACAACTTTTCAAAAGTAAAAAAAAAGCCAAGCGTAAAAAAAAAAAAGTTGTGGCTAAAAAATGGTGTGATATCAAATTTCCAAGCTATTATATTACTTTTTTAACTTTTTTCCATTAAATAAGTTATCATATATATAAGTCGAGTGCCTACGTATATGTTAATAGAAATCGTTTTCTCCTATACTAAATACATCCTAACGAGTTTCTGAAAATTCAATTTTTTTCAAATTATGCATGATGGGCTTGGCGGCCATCTTTGCATATTATTCACAAAATTCTAAGCATCCAAATCCGTAGTTAAAATCCGAAGTTCAAAATTGTTATTTAAGCAAATATTTTAAGCGTTTCATTTATAGATTTGTATGATCTGAAAATTGTGTCTTAAGATAATGATGACTTATCTTAAAGATTCATCTTATGATTTATTTTTTACAGTAATTAATAATTTCAAACTAGTAAAAATCAATTTCTCAAAATATCAGTCTTATCTAATTTATTTGTCCGTAGTTAAAATCTGAAGTTCGAAATTGTTATAAACATATTACATTGCAAACATATTACGCTTTTACTTTAGAAATTTGGGTGCTTAGAAATATGAAAAGATGGCCGCCAAGCCCATCATGCATAATTTGAAAAAAATTGAATTTTCAGAAACTCGTTAGGATGTATTTAGTACAGGAGAAAACGATTTCTATTAACATATACGTAGGCACTCGACTTATATATATGATAACTTATTTAATGGAAAAAAGTTAAAAAAGTAATATAATAGCTTGGAAATTTGATATCACACCATTTTTTAGCCACAACTTTTTTTTTTTTACGCTTGGCTTTTTTTTTACTTTTGAAAAGTTGTTTTTGTAGATATCATTTCTTTTTTTTAAAACAGAATAAACATAATTTAAATAATCTAAACATGAGAAATAATTTAAAATTACATTTTACTTTCAGTCATTGTTTAAAACGTTAACTAGAAATACCAGTAGATTTTTAAATTAAACTAATAACAACATACTAAATGTGGCTTGTTATAATACTTGTTATCCCCCGTTAAAAAATATCACTGACTTATCGATGAAATGAATAAAAATGCAATACGTACATAGCGTGTCAGCGCTGCATTTGAAATCAAACGTGATATCACGCTCTTTTATTATTAGCACTAGCTGGCTTCGCCCGCTAGCGGACCCCTAATTTATATCGGGGCCTTGAATCTTGTAAAACCTCGAATAAGATAGACCTCCAACCGAACGAACCTCCGACCTGGTTCTCCGCTGCCTTCGGCACCGGATAATCCCTTAATTTGCACATCGAATAGTATAAACCTCTAACCAAACTAACTTCCGACACGGGTCCCAGCTGCCTTCGGCACCGTATAGCAGTCGTGCTGCGCACGCTCAAGTTCCATCTTCCACCACCAGGTAGCGCAATCTATTCTGTATGAACCTCGGGCACTGAAATCGTTAAGGCTATAGATGTCGAGTCGAATGAGCTATACCCCGTCGTGATCTAGCCCATAGAACCAGAGATAGAAAAGTGCCCCCTGGTGGTGAAAAAACGAACTAAAATCGGAAAGCTCTATTGATGTCGAGTCGAATGAGCCATACCCCGTCGTGATCCGACTCGTAGGAACAGATATAGGAAAGCGTCCCCTGGTGGTGAAAGCTAATCGCGCTTGGGGGGCAAAAGGGGGGATGAACACCGGAGATGCATAATAGAATTAAGCGGTCACAGACCTTTCCAACGATGTATCACATGAGGGGTATGTGCAAAATTTAGAAAATACCCCCCCCTCCCCCTGCATATTATGATTAAGCGTTCACAGACTTTTCCAACGATATATCACATGAGAGGTGTCGGCAAAATTTAGAAAAGTGCCCCCTTTGGGTGGGAGGGCTGAAAGTGGGAGGATGGACCCCGAAGATACATAATATGAATAGCGGAACAATTTTTAGAATTTCTGAAAGCTGATTTTTATTTATTTATTTATTTATTTATCTATTTTTTATTTTTTGTTTATTATTATTTTATTTTTTTGCGTTGCCCTGTGCATGTTTGGAATTTCTTAGCAATTTCTTAGATTTACCTTATTTTATTCAATTAAACATTGTACTGTTACAATAAATTTAAATGGAAACTTCACTTCTAAAACAAAAATAATTTAACAACTGGATTTCATTAATTTATAGGAAAACTAGCAAGCTACGCCCGCTGCGCTGGTCGGTTTCTACAAATGAACCCTGAATCAAACGAAATATATCGTTTAATTTGACCTTGTATTTGAAAGCAATCTGTATATTTACGTGGAATATCCTTCCACATTACTGAAAAATGACGCGATTGCGCTATTATATTTTCTAATGTGCAGTCAAAATTTTAGCTGTTAAGGACCAACTCTTTTATTTGGTCATTTACTGTTAGGGTTTGCTAAAGAATGATAAAACTATATGCAATATACTAAAACCATCACTAAAAATTATCGAAATAACAATACAAACAAATTAACTAACAAAATCCATTCAGAAGAAGTTTTTATCAAGGCTAATCTTTGACAATCTGATTATTGAACTTTTCCACATAATTCTAAAACAACAAAATGATATAAAATATACTAAAACAATCCTTACAAATTATCTACTTAACAATGCAAGTCGCAAAAAATACGCCCAGTAAAAACTATCAAAAAGGCTAATATTTCGGAATCGGGTTCACTTGACTATATAACCTTCACACATAACTGTTGGACTAAGCAACGTAGGACAATATATAGTACATTAAAACCATTTCTGAAATAGCATCTAACTAACAATACAATTCTCATCAAAATCCGTTCAATAGAACTTTTTTAGAAGGCTAATCGTTCATAATCGGAATCAAATATTGAAAAGGCTAATATTTGATAAAAAAAAAATTTCACCCGATTTTCGAATTTCTTCCTATAATTCTAGAACTAAGCAACGTAGAATGATATGTTATATAATAAAACTTTCTCTAGAAAATTATTTAAAGTATAGGTTCCATCGAAATACATTCGGCAAAATCTTTTAAAAAGGCTAATCTTTCATAATCGGATTGATCTGATTATAGAACTTCCCAGAATAATTATATAACTAAGCTACGTAGAACGATATGTTATACAATAAAACCTTCCCTTAAAAATTATCTTAGTTTAAGTTCTACGAAAATGCATTCAGCAGAACTCGAGTTATAAGCAGCTGGAACGAAATTTCATATATGTAGAAGTAAATAGAAGTATATTGCCATTAATATAGTTTGCATTTGAATAAAAAAAGGTACTTTTCGGTTAGCCGGGCGCCAGTGATATATGAACACACACACACACACACACACACACACACATATATATATATATATTCATACATATAAGTGTATATATATATATATATATGTATGTATATACATGTATTTGTGTAGATATATGTGTGTGTATATATATACATGTATATATATATATATCACTGGCGCCCGGCTAACCAAAAAGTACCAAAAAAAAATACTGCGAAAATGCAGTCGTACACTTGAAGAAAAACCACCTTTTGGCCTAAAATCTCTCATCAAAACTGTTTTTCTTTTTTTTCTTTTCTTTCTTTAAAAAAAAAATAAAATTAGTAACAGTTTTTTCTTTTATTTTTCCAGATGTATAGCCATTTCAATTCTTTCTGCAACAAAAAAAGACACTTTTTGGCTTAAAATCAAATTGTTTGGGGTAAAATGTAAAATCAAAATCGCGAAAAACAAAAGATAAATCGCCAAATTTGTTTCAATAGAAATCTTGCCCCTTGAATAATTTTTAAACATTATGAACATTTCTAATCATGTTTAAATTAAATATTTTCGTTTTATAATATTCTCTCATCAAAACTCTTTTTTTTTCTTTCTTTCTTTCTTTTTTTATTTTTAAATAAAATTAGTAACAGTTTTCTTTTATTTTTCGATATGTATAGCCTTTTCATTTCTTTCTGCAACAGTAATGATCGCCAAAAAATTAGCAATGGTAACCTTTTCGGCCAAAATAACAGAACTTTCTATCATAATTCGATAGCTATTATACGTAGAACGTTGTGTTACATACTAAAACCTTCCCTGAAAAATTATCTCTCGAACAGTGCAAGTTCCATCAAATTCCATTCAGCAGATCTCGAGTTATAAAGGAACGGAACGAAATTTTCGTTTGTGTTTTATATATATAGCGAGGCTAACGAAAAAGACAGGCTACCGCGGTGCGTTCCACTTATCTTTTTTACAGACCGCTAGAGTGACGTGATGCTCTTTTCGTACACCTGCATTGGTGGATTCGAGCCTCACGTGATTCCGCGGTCTGTAAAAAAAGATACGCGTAAAGCACCGCGGTAGCCTTTCTTTTTCGCTAGCCTCGTATATATATTAGATGACGTGAAAGGTATTCCTGCGAACGAAATGCCTGTCCTTTACCGTGTTTTTTTATTTTTAGAAATAAATGAATCACATTTAATTCATTTCAAAATTTTTGTTTACGTTTGGAAAGAAATTTTAAATGGCGATAACTCTTAATGTATACATTTTAGAAGGTACATCTTCCCTCAAAAACTAATTTATTTTTAAAGATCTTTCTAAAATCGTAGATTATATATTTAAAATATTATTAAAGCATAAACACTACGTCTGATTACTTTATTTTACAATATTTATAAGAACACGCATTTTATCAGACAATTAAATACACTAAACAAACATGAGTGAAAAATTGACCTGGGACTGGACTCGAACCTGGGACCTAATGCGTACCATGCCGACGCTCTGCGACTGAGCTACCCAGATCCATATCCATAACCGGCAATTTCTCATACTTATTCATGTTAGAAACAATCGTCTGCCACAGTTTGCAGTCATATTTAATTATTTGATAAAATATGTGTTCTTATAATTGTGAAGTTTTATTTAAAAAAAAAATATCTTCAGAAGAAAATGGCTGACTTGCAGATGAAATTTGATGTGGTTATATTATAACCTGTAACTGATTTGTGCTATTTTAATACAGATGGTACATGGTCGTTGGCGGGTTTTATCTCTGTTTTGGCATAATTTTTTAATCGCCAAGTTAATTAACAGTTTTTTGCTAATTAAGGATAGAAAATATTTTTTTTTTACACGGAATTTTATAAAAGCACATAGATTACGTAATTACTTGTCCAAAAATGCAATCCTTTTTTTATTCTGCCCAATATTAAGGCCTGTAGCTTGTTTGAAAAAAAAAGTTTGACGAAGAAAATAGTGATCATTTTAAGTAACTCGACGTTTTTTAAAAAAAGCTATATCTCTGTTTATAAATCACTTATGAAGATAAGTTTGGTCTTAAATTGAAGAAATTCTTCCTTAGATTCTTCTAGTTTTCGTTTTTTTTTTCTACTACGCTTGGTTTGTTTGATATCTGATATTTTAATCTGGCATGTTTTGTCGATTTAACATTGCGAAGTTGCTTTCTGTATATAAGCATTAGCGGTCTTTATTCCAGTTCTTGGCGTTGTTTGTGTGGCGTTTTTTTTTTTTTTTTAAGCTTGGCTTGGCAGAGCGACCGCCCTGCTTGATATTCAACAGTGTATTGAAAAATTAAAAGTATTGTTTGTATGTGTAAATATACTTTAGAAGACAAACGAAAAATTATTTAAATTGAATTTTAAAACAATCCTATTAAATTCACGTCAAGGTGTCACTCAAATTTTGATATCATTTCTTTTAAAACCCATATTTTGAATTCCTGAGAGATCTGAATGAAAAAGCATCAGCGAATAAATTATATCTATTTTTTCATGTCAAGATAATAAATGCACCTGTGAATATAAATAAAACTAAAAAGAAAATGATGAATTTTAAAAATATTATTGTCATAGCGTCACTCAAATTTGATATCATTGCTTTTAAGACCCTTATTTAAAGTTTTTAGAGCGAAAAGAAAGTGCTGCGTCACAACCTTTAACCCGTTAAGGGCTTTTGTACTGATTTATTTAATTATTTTTCTTAATTATCCCTCTCGGCTGGTGAATAAATGTTTGTGATGTCAGTTGAAACCGATTTAATACTCGTAACTGTACATCGCAGCATTTTTTTATGCTTTTTCTCTTTTAATATCATGGCACTGCCATTTAAGGACGCAACTCTTATTTTAATTAACAAAATAACTAATAAATCAGCGAAACATAATGAGAAATACAGGCAAATGTCGAATTAAAAACCACTTGATGACATAAACACGTGTAATGCTTCTGTAGTCAAGTAAAATGGACTGCATTTTTGGCGTTTAATCATACAGTTTGCCGAGAGTTTTTTGTTATGAAAATTGGTCCAGCACCAGGGGCGCACTTTTTTCTATACAGAGATAGCTGAAATGTTTGAGGCTGTCGATTTCAAGTCGAATAAGCCATACCGTGTCGTGATCGGGTACATAGAACCCGAGATAGGAAAGCGGCCCCTGGTGGTGAATTTTGATCTAAAATCGATATATCCTGTCGATGTCAAGTCGAATGAATTAAACTGCATTAGATACCAATTAGTCTAAAAAAATTGCAAATTTCGTTATTTGGCAGCGTAAAAATCACGAATTTTAATGATGAATGTGTAAAAATCATGAATTTTATCGATCGGCACAGAAAAAAACATGAATTTTGTTGATAAGGGGAGAAAAGATCATAAATTTCGTCGAACAGGCAGGCAAAAATCATGAATTTCATTTATCAGCGCATGAAAATCACAAATTTCATCAAACGGACGCATAAAAATTAAAAAATTCATTTATCAGGCACAAAAAAAATCATTAATTTTGTCAAGTTTGCACATAAAAATCACAAATTTCGTCTAACGGTTGCATAAAAATCATGAATTTTGCCGATCGGGGGATAAAAAATTTCGTCAATCTGGCACGTACAAACTATGAATTTTGTCGATCAGGTACGTAAGCGTAAAAATCATGAAATTTGTAGAATGGGTGCGTAAAAATCACGTATTCATCAAGTGGACGTGTAAAAATCCCAAATTCGGCAAGTGGCTGCATAAAAATCACTAATTTTATTAAATGGGTGCACAAAAAATATTAATTTCATCGATCAGGCACAGAAAAAACAAATTTCTTCAATCGGGCACATAAAAATCATAAACTTCATCCATCGGATGCGGAAAAATCATTAATTTCATAGATCAGGTGCAGAGAAATCATTAATTTCAGCGATTGGGTGAGATAAAATCAAGAATTTTGTCAAACGGACATGGAAAAAGCACGAAGGGAAAAAAGAAAATCTGAAAATCCTACATTAGGCCGGTTTTTTTCCATATTTTTAATCGCCAGTTTCATTGCCGAGTGCTTAATTCATTAAAACCTCAGTCACTGATACATGTACAAATGTTTCTCGCCCATAATTTAAAAATAAATAATTTAAAAAAAATTTAAAAAAAATCACAGAATACAGCAACTTAAAAAATATATGAAACTCGTTACAGCAGCTATGATCTATCATTAACATATGTATGCACATTACATCCTCTTGAAAACAACAACACAAGAACATAACTGGCTACAGCACCTTTTTCATATAGCGATATATAAAATAAAGGAAATTCATTAAAGTAGCGATTACTAACACGTGTATGGGTCCATTCATTGTTATATCATTTGTACTGTTCAAAATTGGCAGTCGTTACCCGTCAAATGCAACTACATTATTTCATTTGACAACTACAAAATTATTCGGTTCTTCTCCATTATCCTATTGACCACTTTTCATAAGAAAACTATCGCCAAACTGTAAGGCCAAATAAAGAAATGGAAAAATGTTGCCATCAGAATATCAAAATAAATGAAATATAAGAAATAAAAAAAAACTCCACTCATCAAAGTGTCAACTATAAGTAAGTTTAAACAAAACAAACCAAAAATTACAATATATTAATGAAAACAGAAAAAATATAATCTTTGATATTTATTTATTTACATTATTTTTCTTAATTATCCCTCTCGGCTGGTGAATAAATGTTTGCGATGTCAGTTGAAACCGATTTATTACTTGTAACTGTACATCGCAGCATTTTTTAAATGCTTTTTCTCTTTTAATATCATGGCACTGCCATTTAAGGACGCAACGGTTATTTTAATTAACAAAATAACTAATAAATCAGTAAAACATAACGAAAAATACAGGCAAATGTCGAATTAAAAACCACTTGATGACATAAACACGTGTAATGCTTCTGACGTCAAGTAAATGGGACTTTATTTTTGGCGTTTAATCTTACAGTTTGGTGATAGTTTTTTGTTATGAAAAGTGGTCGACTTTAGTTCGCATAAAGCTATAAATCTCAGGTGTGTAACTAAAAGATATATTAAATATCCCAATTTAAAAAATAATAATAAAATTCTCTTATAATGATTGTTTCATTTGCAAAATAAAAAGTAGTTGCCTACATATCATTTGAAAGCTGCATTTTTAGTATGAAGCATTTATTAAAATTAGTGGCAATTGCTTGAGTTTGATCTATGCAATTTATATACATTGCATTATTTTTTATGTTTGTTTGTGACTTAGGTAGGTATTTTGTACAATTTATTTACTTAATTTGATTTGTTGGATGTTCAATTAAGACTTTTCATTTGATTTAGTCTCAGTCTTACACTGTCAATAGATAAATTCGAGTCTTTTTTAGTTAAATAATTATATATATATTTTTTGTATCATTGTTGTTATGACAGAATTTAAACAACTGCAAAAATAATTCATTACTACACAGGGCTGGGTTTTAACTGGCATAAACACATTTCATGACATAATATGAGACTTTTTTAGTAATATTAAATTCCTTAAGTACATTTTATTCAGGATAAATAACAAATAAAATGTTGTGGATAGTTTTAATTAGAAAATAAATTTGTATTAGAAAAATGAGTAATGTTACAGATAAAATTTTTATAATATGGTTGTGTAATTTTATGTATAAACAATTCTTAGAGTATTTAAAAATCAAAATAGAAAACTATATCCAATTATAAAGTAGATAATCTGTAAGTTATTGCACTGTATTATTTATTTAAAAACGCTCTGAAAAGTGATTTGTTAAAATATCATAGAATTTTTTTAAAACTTTTAAATAGAAATTTAATTGTAAATAATATTAATAGTTAAACTTATACAGCATCAGATTAACATTATGCAAAATTTCTGTTTTTCAAGTGGAAGAAAATTAGTAATATATAAACTAAGTATATTTATATGATCATTATTACATTTTTTGAAACTCTGAATAACGTTCATAATCTTTAGTTTTAATTTTTACTTTAAGTGTTTACATATCAAATACATGTGTGAATTATGAATCATTGCAGATTAAAGTTCTTATTAGTATTATTTCTTATTTTCTGCCACTTACTGGCAGAAACTTGCCAACCCTGTTACTACAACAATACATTTTCTTTCTTTTTTTTCTCAAAAAAATTAAGCTATGCAACACAGGAAAGTTTAGTATAGGACAAAACTTGGTACTATATTTACATTGCGGTAATTTGGAGATTTGCAAAATATAGCTAACAATTAAAAAAAAAATTTCTGTAGCCGTCAGTTTTTAAAATACTTCTTAAATATTCACTCAACGATAAAACAAGTAATTCTATTGACAATTATCTTACCATTTAAGTAACTAAATCAAATGATAATTTCTAAAAGATACAATCAAATCAAAATAAGTAAACAAACAATAAGTAAATATTAAAATACCTAATATCAGTGTTAATCCTGTAAAAAACGAATTCACATCGCTGTTGTCATTTGCTTTTCGCCCATGAATACAACGAGTGATTGGTTGGTTAACGATGCTAGTTTGTCTTCGCTTAGCAATAATAACTAAGAAATGGAAAATCTTTTAACCCTTAAAAGATTGAAAACTTATTAGAAATAACACTAAAATTGAATACATGTAATTAAAAAATATTTCCTCATTTTGAAAAAGGAATCGAAATAATTTATCGAATATATACATGTTTAAAATCTGAAATTATTTCTTTGTAACAGAAAGAGAAAACATATAAACCACAATTGAATTTAATACATATGTTTTACATGTTTAGTGTATATAATTCATTGTTTTTGCATAAAAAAATTAAATAATTAGCCCGGTCAGAAGCGTTATTGATATCAGAAGCTTTAACGGCGAACCGTACATCCATTTTTAACTGTAATGCGCCGCGGAAGAAGGGAGTAAACACTCCTATCCATTTGTACAGCAATAGGCTTAAGAAAATAGTCCCATTTTTAAACCGGATTATATAAAAAACTAGAGTTTTCCTATTTAAGCGGATAGGGGGATTCCCTTCATCTAAAACCGATTAGTATTATATATTAATTTTTAAAAAATCCTCCGGGCGGTTTCGAGATAAGCGTTTTACACCATGACACCATTGCATGCAGAGAGAAAAACTTCCCATTTTACTTAAAAATGGGTTTCCAGATCTTAAAATCTACTGCATGTAGAAATCTATAAATTTCAGGATAGAGCTCGTCCGGAGATATAAGACAGCTGTCAAAAAATCAAAACGATGTACCTCATATTTGCTGAGATATTAAATGTCGGCTTTTCGCTTTTCCTTTGAAATCAAACTAGCTGTATATATAGAGTGACGGAAATCTTCGGTTTTAAGCATTCGGTTTTCCTTTTTTTGCTGCGTCACTCGAGAAACTACCGTCTCTCATGATCTGTTTATGCTCTATGTTTTTAATATCTATTCTTTTCGCTTCGAGGGAAACGATTCTCTTCAAATTAACCGCTCGCTGGTATGTTAAGTTTCTTTTTAAAGGACTTCATTTTATTTTTTATTTTAAACAACAGTTCTTTTCAGAACATTTTTTAGTATGGTTAAATATGTTAAAATAAGTCTTGTAGAATCATGTCTGAATACAAAAATTGGAATTTTAAAACTTTTGTTTTTCGATTTTACTACTAAGTTGAAAATGTAAACATGTAGCATTTAAAAAAGAAAGATCATAATAAGATAGATTTTCAAATGGAGACATATTCCGTCTATGAGCCATTTCTTCCCCTTGCCACTACAGGGTTCGTCATCGCATTACCATTACGCCCTATGATAGTGTCCTATCTTGTGCATTAATCTATGATTTACATAGGCGCACAAAAGAACTCGAATTCATATCTGTGTCTAGAAGTTAATAGTTTGAAGTGCGCTTTATGAAAACGATTTTCATTTTGAGGGTGCAAGATAACCAAATAGAAAACAAGACTTGTTTAAAATTTGTTGCTTATTTTCAAGGATAAATTGTAATGAGCTGTCATCCACCTCCTCAGGATATAGAAGATAAAGATTAGACGGTAGTAAAGTCACTGATGTGTAGTTGGTATCACACTGGTTTACAAGGTATTTTGTTCGAATCTCGGATGCTTTGGAATTCAAAACACGAAACAACTCTATTGAATTACTTTCTACAGTTAACAATTGTTTGAAGTAAGCAGTACGTTTGTTATTCGTTACAATTGTTTGAAGTACGCAATGGATATACATTATGGAAGCTTGCGATAATCTCTTCCGTGTAGAAAGTATGAAATATCATATTTAATGTTATTTTACAGGACTCCACAAAATAATTCAGGAACATTATCGTATATGAGCGGTAAATACAGAAACCGTTTTTCAGTTATGTTATGCATTTTCAAGTTCAATAAATTTTATAGTGTGTTTAAATTATTTTGATCATTAACTGAGTTTCATAAAAGTATTCGAACTGGTTATATTCTATGACCGGAAATTGCTGAAAGTGCGTTTACAAATGTAAAGTATTTTTGACAGTTGAACCAAATTTCACTATAGTACGCAGATATACTATGTCGTTAGTATGATATAAATAGATTTATATGGAGGGCTGCAGAAAAGTCTATATATGCATCACCTATACCTATTAGGGATAGTAATTCTTAGGAAAATATTTAATTTGTGTGAAGCATAAATAAATCTTAGTGTTGTATGCATAAAATTCTACAGATTAGATACAGGACTTCACAAAACAATCCAAATATATTATAATCTATTTACTGGAGTTTTTTAAACTGTGTTTTGAACTGTGTAATCTTTATTTCGACTTGCAGCATCGGAAAAAGGTTTCGTGACAAAATTCTGACAGTGTTCGAAATTGTTTCACAATCTACACGTGGTGTATAAATTCTCATTATTTTAAATCTAGATTTTTCTAATTCTCGCTTATTCTGAAAATCATTTTATGCTGGGAATGAAACTTTAAAATAATCCTCACCATACCCAAAATAAGTTCAACTAGATGTCTTTAACATTTTTTCCTGAAGGTCATTTGGAACCACAAATTCTAAATGGTAATATTCAGCTTATTTAATCGCCAAGTTTGTGTCATTTAATAAGGCAATTTCTACTCTAAAATAGTGATAATTTGTGGTCCTCAGATTGAAAACACCTGACATAAACGAAATGTAGCATCACCACAAACCATTAATTTTTTGTAATTTATTATATTTGCATTTAAGAAAATAATTCACATTTAAATTACCTTATTCTATGTCTTAATTTTTCTGATTATTACAGTTTAATATAAATTGAGCTTGTTGAGTTACACAACTGTCTTCAAGTTTTATTTTGATTATGGCTCTCTTAAATCTTCTTCCAAGAACTATAATTATAACAAATATTAGTTTTTAATAATTGTTGCTACAAAAAATCTCATTTGTCATTTCATACAAACATGATTTTGAAAAGTGAGCTAGCATCATTTTTTCTACCTTTGGAAATTAATTCCTGAGAAATAATGGAAAGAGAAATATTTAATTACAAATCTGAAATAAATTGCAGCACAGCTAATATCTCTTTATGGCAAATGTGTGCTGCAAGATTGCGGCTCAAAGGGATTGTTCTTAAACAAACATCGCTTACTATCCTCTTGTGTTTTTAAATGTAACAGGAAATCATACAAAAAGAATTAAATCTAGCATATGAATGTTATTATTTTAACGCATTGCATTTTAAATTCATATAGTTAAAATACAGATAAATAAATAAAGCATGTTTTTGAAAAACAATAGACAAAACTGTGTTAATTTAATTTGTAAACATGATCTTCTTTGAAAATCTCATACTCTTTTCAATATGAGTAATAATCTACGTTAGAAAATCTATTTTATACTAGTTTCAGGCTTTTGTTTATCTTTTAAATAAGTTTTCAATACACCTGAGATTGAGGTAATACATATTCTGAAGTATATGGAACGAAAATATTTATGTTCCAATGTTTATCTTTAATCAGAAATATATTTACGACTATTTTTATCACGTTGTAATTTTTTTCTGATTTGTATTTATTACAAGAATATTTCCCTTTAATTTATGTACATAAAAACAGCATGCAGCAATTTTACATGTAGGTGCAACTATAGTTATCTTTAAACGTTAATGCAAATGGTTCTAATTAAAAAAAATATTATGCGCAAATATCTTTTAATTACTAAGATATTTTAAGTTTTATCCCTTTAACATTTACACTTTGACGAAAATAATATAGTTGACTTCTTGTTTGCTTTTTATATATCACTTTTCATTGGAATGTATGCCAAAGTACTCAAAATATATCTGTATATTATTAATGTTTAATTAATAAAAGTAGAACAACTCATTGTGCAAGCATTACACAATAGGTTGACGCCACCCTGGATAGAGACGAGTGTCTGGTACTAAGTTTTTACCAATGGTTTTCGTGAGAGAATTCAGTTTGCAGTTTTTCAGATACTTTTGATGTGAGGGATGTGTGAGAGAAAATTTTGAACTACAGGACCACATTATTTACTCAAGAATATTTTATAAATATAGTATTTGGATTATCTACTGTAGTAAATGGAAATAAAAAATATTTATTACACTTCAGAAGAGTACGTTTTTATTTATTTATCCTCAAATTCTGATCGTAGATTGTAGGAACAATATAAACATTTTCCCCAACAGTCGTGCTGCTGATTCCGGTTACGTATACCATCGTGGTAGAATAGTTTTTTTAGCAATGCATATTGCATATTAACTTTTGAGTTATTTTGAAAAAATAATTAATTTTGATGTTTGTCATAACAGGTTTTATTTTACAAGCAAGTATTCGAGCTTGTTTATATATATAGATATATATAAACTTATTTTTTAACAATCAATATGTTTACGCCAGTTACTAGCCTACAGTTTCTATCAAGATCAGTTTCTAATAGTCATCTTAGTCACAATGTTAAAAAGAAAATCTCATAACATGATCTAAGACTGTCACACGTTTAATAAATATTCTTAGAAATTATAACATATTCAAAAAAATATTTTAAACTTTTATTTTTTTATTTGACAAAAATAAGTTCTTAAATTGAAAATTTTAAAATAATAAAATCAGAATTATTTGACTGACTTCGACAGGAAAAAAGGCAACCAATTGTTAACCAGCTTTACTACATCATCGACGATCTTCTTTCAATATTCTCATCAGATATTGATTTTATTGCACTCAGCTAGCCGAGCATTTGAAGCATTCCGCAATCAGCATTTCTCGAATATACCAGTTAATTCAACTTTTACAGTACTTTCGTCTTTTTCATATACTTATCATTTTTATAAATTTCAGGAGAAAACGTAGATTATATGATATTTATAAAATATGTACTATTCTAAACTATGAAACTATTAAATCTAGAATGTTTCGGTGGCTACCAGGTTTTATTTAATTTGTAAATCTCTGTGACTGAGCATAATTTAACTCATTTGCATCATTAGCGCAAATTACTATACAGAATTACTGGAATGAATTTGGAATTTCAGAATAAAAAATAAATTCCTGAAGTGCACACTAAAGATGTAAATGTAAATGTGTTATTAAGGTATTTTTTACAAATTTAACTAAAATAGTAACTTAATTAGAATTTTGTAGGAAAATGTTGTATTATTTTACTGTTAATTATGTTAATTAAGTTAGCATTTAGATTTCCGAATATTTGTTAATGTAGAAATAATGGCTAAATTGTTTTTCATGGTTTGTGAAATTGAAAATGTTTTTGAGAGTACATAAATAATGTAAAAATTAACATTAGTCACAGAAGTAATTTTAAAGCAAAAATCTGCATTTAATATTTTTAACAGTTTTCGCTTTCACAATATGAAAATACTGATAAAAGAATAGGGATAGCATCTAAGTGTATAGTCTACATGTGAGTATTTGCCTTGTTTCGCGACCTATCATGTGCTTCTTTCCCATTAAGGATAATGACACTTCGTATATGGATTTCTATTATACATGTCTGTCAAAGAGAATTAAAAACAAATAATCTTGACTGTTTTAACACGAATCAGCATAATTTAATCATTTTTATACAATTTTAATTTAAATTTAACTCAGCGATTTCAATATATTAATCAACATTAGAAATTTAGGGGCTATAACTTTTTTTCCCGATTAGCGAAGTGTAATCTCATTTTATAAATCATTACGAAAATGGATAATAAAATGATTAATCACTAAATAAATAATTTTAAAGCACACGTACACAAGTATCTATATTATAAAGGACAAACGTGTTCTTGCGTAATACTGACGTCATTTTGCGCATGGCAACACTTGACGATGAAATTTCGGTTTTGCAATTTTTTCTACTGCGTTTTTTTTTTTTCCTAAACATTGCATATTTTTAATTTTTACACTGTTATATAGGGAACAAATATACTTTCAAATACAATTTGCTTGAAAACTATCGCAATTTACTGATTTATTATAGCATTTAAATTGAATTTAAAGCATGATTTTAAAAAAAAATCTCTCTCTCTCATTTGCAGCCCATTTAAAAATATTAATCCGTTTGCACTTAAAACAATATAAAAATTTCCGCATTTGTTTCCAGCTAATATTCTAAAGAGAAATTAAAACTTAATTAAGCAATAAATAATTTAGTATAAATAAAACACAAACTTAACAGACATGTAATCCAAACTTAACTTAAAACTGTAACCGAAACTCGATCGCTTAAAGCGGCTGAAATTATCAGGATAAGAAAAAACTTTTGTACATAACGAAATTTTTAGCGATTTCTTCGGCTATTAACATCTGTCACAAGAACAATACGCTTTTAATAAATTTGAAATTTTATTTGAATATATAATTTCTTATAAAAATGCTCTTTGGTGTTGGTAGAGAGCAATATAAAATATATATATATATAGAGAACATTTAACAATTTAGTTAAATGCTTTTTTATTTTTTATTTTTTGCAAGATATTAGATTCAATACGTGAGGTTAACATATTGGAAATGTTTGGTTATTTTTAGCTATCAGTGTGTGAAATCTAATTTTATTTTTCAGAATAAATAATATTTAGCAAGATGTTAGTTCCATTAAGTGTGTGTAGCCATTTTGGTATTTCTTTTAAACTTGCATTGTTATTTATAAAATGAAAATCTAATTTTATTTTTCAGGGTTAATAAAATTTTGCAAGATGTTAGTTCCAATAAGTGCATGTAGTCATATTGGTAAATCTTTTAAGCTTGCATATAATTATTTATAAAATGAAAATTTAATTTGACTTCTACAATAATATTTTAGATTTTATGGGTTTATTTATGTTTTGAAAATATTTAAATGTTGACATATGTAAAAATAAATAGATAAAATAATTTTATACTGAAAATTTACTTAATCAATATAATTAATAGTTATTTAGATATTGTTTTAATCTTTAACTAGATGGCAGCACCATATAATGATTTTAAAAAAACTATTACTATTATTCTTTAGTATTATTTTTTAGTTATTGTTTATTATAAAACCAGATGGCAGCACCATATAAATTTTCACAATTTTTTTTTTCTCTTTTAACTGAAAACTTGGAATACAAGTGAAATTTTTAAATATTCCAATAATATAATATATATATTAAAATTATTTAAGTTAAAAAATATTTTTAGTAAATGAATTTATAGTTTTTATATTATTTATTTGTATTTTTATATTTTAAATTAGAAATAGTTAAAATCACAATGGTTAAATTAATAACTGCTACTTTTAGAAAATTAACTGTAATTTTAACTTGTACGTTTGAATTCACTTATTCACTTTACCATGTGCTTAGCACAAAACATTTTTGGCTTCGGATTCTGGACAAATTGATGTTGTAATGTATAGATTTTCTTTGTCTTCCTTTGTATTTATTTGTTTATAAATGGATTTATTTTCTTCCGTTTGATTTGTAGTGTTCTGTTTTCAAAGGTATCCTTTTTTTTTTTTCCAATTTTTTTCCAATGATTGTTAGGGCTTGGAATTGTCACAAAATTTTGGCTTTAAGCTTGTGACAGTTACAGAAAACAATCATTCTTTGCTTATAATGTGGTTTCCCAGCCCTTGAAAAAGTAAATTACATTATAAGCTTGCATTTGTGTTTTTTTTTTTTTTTTTACTTATGTTTCACTTTTTGAATAAATACTTCATTTGTTAGGACTATGTTTTATAATGTGTAATTTGACATAGCTATTTGGGATAATAATTTCATTGCATTTGGTCAGTTATTTCTGTTTCAATGGTTAATTTTTGCAATAAGTTTATATATATATATATATATATATATATATATATATATATATATATATATATATATATATATATATATATATATATATATATATATATATATATATATATATATATATATTAAATGTAAAAAAAATTATTAGAGTTTTTAATAAAAAAATAAATAGTTTTCACCTATATTCTCTATCCCGGGAAACCCGGGTTGGATGCCCTAGTATCAAGAAAAATTACTTATTTTGCAAAACTTTTTATTGTTCATAGTATAAAGGTGCTGAGAAAAATTACGAAATTTATATTTCAATCATATATATCACAGTCTTCCGATTTCAATGAAAATAAACTTTATTGCACTGATAAAATCCCATTAGGAAGGAAAAAGATGCCAAAAGAACAAACAATAGAAGAAATTCTTTATTTCAACAATATACTCTTCGAATTAAAATTATTTGTAGCAGCACTACGTTTTCTTAATAGCGGTTATACGTGATAAGAAATGAGTTCCGCTGTCTAATGGTCTTTAAAGAAAATATTAAATTGGGATAACATTTTTATGTTTTTATTGTGCATTTGAATATTTGCGTCATTTTGTGATCTTGTGACTGACACGGCAAGGCAGTCACTTTGAATAGCAGTCATAATTAGATTTTATATGCAGAAAAAAAACTTTATTTAAAACTAATAGTACAAGGAAAGCGGTAAAGCTCCTTTCCAATTTTGCTTGCAATATGCTTGCTGACAATATTTTGTATTAAGATAAATATTCAACACTACGAGATATACAAAATTACTAATTCATGAAATGTCACTTACGTAAAGAACTCTGGTGGCTTACATGCAATCGCTGATATAACTTCAGTCTTTAACCACGACTTTTGCTATAAATCATAGATTAGTTTACACTTTTACAAACTAGCTAAATGTTTCTAAATCTAGCAACCCTTGGTTGCCGATTAACTTTATTTGAACTATAAACAAAGTTCAATCTTACCAAACTGCAACTCGCCTCTAGCCACAAGCAAAACTTTTCGATATCTGTATCACGTGTAAGATCTTTGCTTTAAATACTTGCCGCTGGTCTTCCTATTCGTCAAAGAAAAAGAATCGAACTAAATCCGCTGTTGCGAACTTTTGACTCTGCTTTTATGTTCTGCAGATAGACCAACGAAATCTAATTTGCCTAAAGTCCCAGAGAAAATCAATAACTGCAGATTTGGATAATCACTAACACGCTTCGTAAAATTAAAGTAAAATAAAGTAGAGATGTCTGGTTGGTTGGTTGGTTGTATAGGGTTTTATGGCGCAAGGTCCCGTAGAGATGTCTGTTGTGGACACAGGTTAATATTGACAGAACGATTACTCAAAAAATTAAACTCCCTGTCTAAGAGAGTTATGAGTCCATTACAAACTATTATATCATGCTGGTCACACATTAAGGATAAAGATACATCGTATATGGATTCCTATTATGTTGTTCTCTGTACATATACATAAAAATATATTCTATAATTAAAATTTCAGTACATTAGCAAAATTTCGAAATTTTGGTTAAAGTTTTTCCATTTCACCATCATGTTTTTATTTAATTTCTATAAACTGTTACTGAAAGCAAAATGATAATACATTCATTAAATGTCTATACCACATTTATCAGTATATCATCCCAAAAAACAAGCGTCAGCTGGATGGGAAGGCCTACCAAATGGCTTAAGTACTCACAAGCACCGTCCAGAAGAGTTGGTCTATTAATTTTGAACCAGTTCCAGATGAGAGACCTGCACTTGGATTGGCACAACCAGAGGTAACGCTTATTCTAAACTTGGAGGAGATTGGAGCCACGAACAGATTTTACGTGCACCAGATTCCATTAACGTACACGGTCCCACAGCACCCTCCCAAACACTGACTACGGTCGATGTTACTTCACTTTCAGTGATCTTACGGCAACCGAGCTTATTCGTCCGAGCCACTGCGGGACTCAGCATATCATCCCCGAAAAGAAGTATTCAAAACAAATCTATATTATACAGAAAACATGTCCGTAAGTAACGATGACGTCATATTGACGGAGGCACTACCTGCCTAATAAAGTTTGAGTTTACTGCATTTTTTTTAACTGCTGAATATCACACAATGTGAATTTTTACGTCATCGAAGAGAATATATATATATACTCTTTCAATCAATTTAAATATTGTATCTCAATTTATTGATTTTTAAGATTTTAAAAGTAATTTTTCAAGCATATTTTCTTTTAATCTATCTCTATCGCGTCCATCCAACGCCCCCTAGATAAGAAAGTCGTGACACGCGTCAAGAAAACGTCATACCAATCAGGCAAAACAAAGGAAAAAATTGGAACAAGTTGCATGTTTCGATTTCATTGGCTCATAGAATTAATAATTATTGTTTACGACTAATAGTTAATAATTCCACGAGCCCTCGAAATCGAAACATGCAAGTTGTTCGAACTTTTTTCTTTGTTTTGCCTGCTTGGTATGACGTTTTAGTGACGCGTGTCACTACTTTCTTATCTAGGGGGCGTTGGTCCAACCCGATTACGAAAGGTTAATCCGTTTGCTCTTAAAACAATATACATAGGCCAACATTTGTTTCCCGCTAATATTCCCTATCGAAATGAACACTTCATCAATAAATAAATAATAGAATAAAATAATAGAATAAAATAATAGAATAAAATAATAGAATAAATAATATAATAAAATAATATTATAAAGTATTTAAAATAAAACACACACTTAACAGACATGTAATGGAAATACGCGCTTAATCCACTGGAATTATCAGAATAAAAAAAGCAGCAAAATGTTCGGCCAATTTTTCGGCGATAACTCCTGGCATGAGGTTAATACGAAAGTACCCCTTTTAATAAATTTTAACAATTTATTTGAATAAGTTATCAATAATTATTCATATTTTTATATAGAAATGCTACTTGTTGTTGTTAATGGATAATGTAAAAAATATATACTTTAAATCTTAAAAATTATATTACAGTTTTTATTTAAAAAATGGTCTTATCTATATTATGTAATCCAGGAATCTCAAGTTGTATGCCTTATAAATAGTAAAGACAAATATATCAAAGGAAAATACTTATTTTGAACAAATATATATCATCTTTCACACTACATGCATGTTTAGAAACCTACGAGTATTTTATTTCAGTAATGTATATCGCAGAATCCAATTTAAATGAGAATAAATTTTATAGTGATGTTCCATTAAGAAGAAAAAAAGATGCCAAAAGAACAAACATTAGACGAAATTCTTTACTTCAACAATATACTCCCTAATTAAATTCTGTTGGAGGAGCAATACTTTTTCTTAAAAACGGTCATACGTGATACGAAGTGATTTCAGCTGTCTAATGGTCGTTAAAGGAAGTATCAAATAAGGATAACATCTAAGTTTATATTCTGCATTCGGGTATTTACCTCGTTTCCCGATCTATTATGTGCTGCTTTCACATTAACTATAATGATCCTTTGTATATGGATTTCTATTATACGGGTCTGTAAAGGAGAAAATATAAAACTCTCCCTTAAACAAAATTTATGTTTATCAGTTCATTTTCTCAACGGAGATATTTAATAAACAGAATGAGATAAAAGTTTGAGAAATATATTATTTCCTAACCGTGTTTGTTGCTAAGAATTATTTCAATTACATTTTATTTTTGCAGCATTATAGTTTAGACGTAAGCAACGTTATTTTTTCTATCATTAATTATTAAAGTAATTAAACTGATTGTTAAAAAGGCAAATGCTTAAAAAAAAGTGTTCATGATAGATTATTTTTTCAGGTTATTGCTGAAATTGTGACCCTTAAAGCATTGTGACGTCACATTGTGACTTTGTGAATGTCAACATGACGTCATGTTAAGTGGATAGAAAGTCATTGTGACGTTAATGTGAAGTCGTTATGTACGTTTTTTATGGCCGTTTTTAAGCTCACTGTCAATACCTTTGATTTTGGGTATGTTATAGATATGCAACAAGATGATACAAAGGGTTAATCCCCTTTGTATCAGGGTTTGCTGCAGTAAAATACATATCTAATTAAAATATTTTGGTTATTAAAAATGTAATTTTACTAATTGATTGTTAAACTTATAATTTTATTTATGACATCATATATTTATATAAATAATAGATCTTATTTGATTTTTTATAAACGCAAATAATTAATTACTTATATCACAAAGCACCGCAGCTACTCTATTTCCCGTCAAATGTGAAGTTTTTTGTACTTTTTGCTGCTGATTTTAAAAGCTTCGATAATGATACATATATGTGTAACATGACGCCGATGAAGGATCTATCTGGTTCAATGTTTAATGACGGGGCAATAACCAGAATGACCTACTGTAATTATGATATAATCATATATAGAACAAGCAGAATTGAGAGAATCTACCGTACAAGTTTTAGCATAAAGTGTGGTGAAAATTTTAGGTATAAAGTCCCTTAGAATTGTTGATAATTGTAGTTACATAACCCAAAAAATTAAAAAAATATGAGCTTTGTAACAAATATTTAACCAATTTTTAATTTCCCGTAGAATAAAGCAGCATGTAAAATAACACTATTTTTATAAACAAATTTCTGGTAAACGAAAAACGAAGTTATGAATAATTATTTATGTAGTGCGTTTTGCATACATTTTGTATATTTCAGTTTATATTCGAAAAATGTTAAATTTATTCAAAAAGTATGAAACAAGAAGCAAAATTTATATTTCAAGCGGTACATAATCTATTTAAATACTAATAGATAAAACAATTATTATTGAAAGTGCTAGTAAGTTCCCGTCAAAGATGACGGATTGTTGATCTACGTACCATTTTCATACAAACAAACAGCATGAAATTGAAAGGTTTATATTGTATAAAATTTCATTTTAAAGCCAGTAGATGACGCCAAAACAATATTTAAAACAGAAGCGTAATACTGGATCGATCACCGAAAAGCCTCCCTACGAAAGAAATCACCGCTGTTTCTGAAAAACAGTGTTTACAGATTTTTTTTTTTTTTTTTTTTTTTTTTTTTTTTACAGAAGACATGTTTTATATGAAATTACAGAATATAACCTCCGTCAAAAATGACAGATTGTTGTTCTGCATTCCATTTTCATATGCATTTTAAAACCGATAGATGGCGCCAAAACAATATTTAAAACAGAAGCGTAATAGTGGATCGATCACCTCAAATCCTCCCTACGAAAGAAATCACGGCTATTTCTGACAAAAGTGTTTATAGATTTTTTTTTTTTTTTTTTTTTTTACAGAATACATGTTTTATATGAAATTATGCTGAACAGACATGGTTTGTGGTTGAAGAAATTATCGTTTAGTTGTCATATGTTAGCATATGTTTGTTATTAAGCCTAACATGGCGATTAGCTACGCTCAGGTTTGCAGCTCCGACTCGATTCGCTCTGGAATGATTACCTACACTTTGCTACACTTGGATTTGCCAATAGATGGCTGTTAAAATAGTTTTCGAATGTTTTAAACAAAATTAAAATATTTAAAAGCTTTAATATGCTTTTACAAATATTTTAAGAGCAGAATCGGATGTGAAGCTTTCAAAGAGTCGTTAGTTTGTGATACATCTGAATTTGTGATGCTGAATGCCAACAGTGTTCGTTTGTTTATATATGGGATTCCAATGTTTAATCTGGATTTTTAATTAAGAACTTAAAATATTATAATGGGATATTATATACATGTTTTATAAGAAACATATGCTGAACAAACGTGATTTCACGTAGAAGATATTATCATTTTGCTGTCATATGTTAGCATAGGTTTTTCATTAAGCCTAACATGTCGTTTAACTACGATTGATTCGCAGACCAGAGTGGTCGCGCTCGGAATGATTACAGATACTTTCTTGCCTTCGGATTTTACTATAAGTAGATACAAATGTTGTTTTTTTTAAGTCTGTTTATTACAACCCCCGTCCTCCCACACAAACAAATCTTTACTTACCCCATTTGTATATTATTTTCTGTAATTTCCGATGTTAAGGGCAAGTTAAAATTAATAATACTAGGGGATCCAACCAGGGCTCCTCGGGTTATATAATATGACATTAAAAAAAAATAAAATCTCTATTATTATTTTTTTTTTTTTTATTTTCACTAACACCACCAAAATCCTTTTCATATGAAAAATATCAATTTATGTATTCAAATAAAATTTTGAATCGCGTGTCAGGAGTTAATAGTCAACGATATTGCCTACTACATTTTTTTTTGTATTCTAATAGTTTTAGTGGTTTAAGAGCGTAATTTGATTACATATCTATTAAATTTTGGTATTAAAAAAATAGAATTTCTTAATTTGTTTCGTGAAATTTTTAATTTTGTTGTTGAATATTAGCCGGAAACAAACGCTGAAATATTGCAAATTATTTTTGTAACAATTTTTATTGAAATGGAAATATTTTAATCTGTTGTAATCGGATGCAATAGATTTATTTAAAAAAAACATGCTTGAAAATTACTTTTAAAACCATAAAGAACAGAAAATTGAGGTAGAGTTTTAAAACAAATTGCAAAAAAGGAATTTTTTTCCCTATATATAAGTTACAAAAATCGCAGTAAAAGCGAAATTTAATGATCAGTTGTATACACCGTCAATATGACGTCTTTGTATCCTCGGATATCTTTTCGTTCTATAATATAGATTGCTGCTCTTAGTTTAACAAAAGTTGTTATTTTTTCATATAATAGAAAAAAATGAAATGAAAAACTTCTTTAATTAAAAAAATCATGGAGTACATGCAGAATCATTATAATTTATAATTAAATCAGTCAGAATCAAACCTTTTTAGCGCATTAAAACATTCCTTATTAATATATGCATCCTCATTTTCAAAGATTTTTAAAATTGACATTATGGTCAAAATGTGACTTCACAGCATGGTGGTCCTTTGATCACACAGGTAACGTAACGTATGTGACTTGCAGTAAAGTCCCAATAATTTAAAAACAAATTCAGAAACATATTTTTCACATTGAATAACATATTTTGTTGTGTTCTTGCAATTTTATAATGGTTTCTACGCAATTCACATTTTAGTCACAGTGTGACGTCACTTAGTGGAGGTATTTCGGTCACATATGTAACGTTACGCACGTGACTCACAGTGGCGTCACTGTGACCATGCTTGATTTACGGCATTATAATTACGACATTAATGAAAAACCATTTGTGGAAACTTAAAAAACAACATTTAAACTGCATGTCCATAAAATTCTTATAAAAACGTATTTTTATCTGAATAATTTTAGTATAAATATTCTCAGATAGAGAATGAATGTCTTGATTTTTCTCAAATGTAAGCAATTGTTTTAGAGAAAAGCTGCTTTGTTCAACAAATTCTGTTAGTGAACGTACAATGTCAGAAAAGGCAAATGTTTCTTAAATTAAGAAAATATAATATAAACTCATATGAAGATATACAATTACGTCTTCCAAGATACCTTTGATTTCGAAAAGCGTTCTATTTCTTTAAAAGCGCTAGAAACAAATATGTCTTCGAAGAAGATTTAAAGAAAGTTTTATAAGAACAAAGTTTGTTTTCTGTGACAGATTTTCGGTAACGTTTCCGAGTAGTTTTTATAGTATATTAATTAGTTTTTCCAATCCTTATATATCGATTTTTAGGGTACTATCAATTTTCAATTAACTATTTTCCGATGTGTAACTGAATTTATACCTGAAAGAGTAACAAAATAAAATTAATGTTCATGTTAATTATAATTCAGTTAATTTATCGTCTTTCTCTATAATATGCTTTTTGAGCATGAAAGTGTTTTATTGAGTATTGATAGCATTTGAAAAACCTATATTCCAGTTTGAGGAAGCTGATTAATAAACTATAAAAATTACTCGTAAACATTTTCGAAAATCAGTGGCAACAAAATAATCTTTCCTTTTTATAAATGCTTTTTTAAATCTCGAAAATATGTTAGTTTCTGAGTTTTGTAAAGATACAGCAAGATTTTCAAAGTTGTACGTATCTCGGTAAAGTTTATTCTATATTTTCTTTCATGGTGATATTATATTTTCCTAATATGAAATATATTTATGTTTGTTACTTGCAGTGTATATATGTCCTTTCGAGAAATTCTACTTAATTGTTAAACTTCATGAAACTTAAAAATCGGAATATACTGTCCTATAATTTGATTTGGGATTTTTTTATAGGTTTTTGTGTTACTCAAAGGCTCTCTAAGCGCCGTTACATCTAATTTACACATTTATAATTTGATTTGAAATACTGAGTTCCAATTGCATTACATTATCCATTGCATTACATTAAAACGGATACCAAAAGTTTTTTTAAACACATTTTTGTATTTAGAAATTGTTTTTTTGTATATATTATTAAATCTTCTCACACCTCCTTTTTTTATTATTATTTTCTGCATTTTCTTAAAAAAATAGTAAACAAATTTTATAATACCTCGGAAACAATAATGTCAAGTCAATCTTTTTTACCTCCTAAATCTTCCTGATTCTTCCTACTGCGATTTTGTGCAATATGTTTAGTCTAATCACAAACAAGCAATTCGATGTCTTAGGTCTACAAACAAATTATTTTTCATTTTTAATGCTTTGTATATATTGTGGGTTTCAAGAATGCTAATATTTTGTTATGAATGTTTGAATGTATTGCGACCGCACATATTAACATTATTTTAAAATAAAGAACAGGTAACCTTTCACACATGCAAATTATTTAATTATTTTTGTTTGTATGTTAGGAGTTCTTCCTAAAATTTTTATAAATAAGGTTTTAAAAAAATAATAATTAAACGGAATATTGCATAATTAAAAACAAACTTTTTTTAATAAAAGGAAGTAACGAAAGATAAGGTTAACAGAAAGTATAGTTTAAATATTTTCATTTTATAAGAAAAATTTTAAACTTAAACTTTCTAAACATATTTAACGTCTTAAATTTAAAAAAAAAATGTTTGTTTGATTAATACAGAAATAAACAAATTAATTTTCATTAGAATATTAGTCCCATTCTTTGCATATTATTTTTATATATTTCTTTTGTTTTAAGCAATTGAAATTGAGTTTAAGAATTTAAAAAAAAACACGTATTTTTAGAAATTTGGGAATAAATATCGTTATATTCCTATAAATAGTTTTAACATCTGTGAGTCATGACTTATCTAATTAATCATCCAATGAATTTTTATTCTTATCATTTTTTAATTAGTTTCCCATACGAGACCCTGAAATAATTTGTAAAAATATGGAGTGTTTTCTCTACTGTCATTAATTTCTTTTTTTGGCCTTCTGCCATTTCTGTTTCTATATTCTTTTTATTTTTTTTACAAGTTTATAAATATATTTTTTTAGATATTCATAAATGAAACATATTAATGTTTACAAATGACAAAAAATAAATTCTAGACAATCAAAGGTTTTTGATGCAATATAATGACACATATTTTATTCAAAAATTATCTTATGAATTCTTAAAAGTGTCCAAACCTTTATATTTAGTTTTAAGAATACGTATGTCTGACATATTTTGCTACATTGATTATTTATCATTTAAACGCTTCAATATAGATAAATAACGTTTTGTTCATCTGTATAGAGTGTTGAAAATAAGCTGATATGATCTTATTAAAAATAATAACAAACAGAAAAACATAAATTATGTAAAGCCGTACGCACGTGTTGCTGGAAGTTAAGTCAGTGAGAAAAAAAAATAAAACATCTATGCTAGTTTTCATTGAAATCAACGTATAGAAATGATCCGTAATCGTGTTCAATTAAATGCTATACATGTATTAGGTGAGGGAGTCCGGACATATTGAAAATTCTAGCAGCATTCTATTCTCAGTCAGAAATTTTGTCTTTCACTTTTTGCGTTTTCTGAGATAAACAATATTGATTGGAAATAATAAAGTGCAGCGGAAATAAGGAAAACTAATAAAACAAACCTGTGGACGTGTGCAATAAAAAAACTTGATATTTCGATGTTTACTTACTTGTCTGCGAATTTATTTTATGGTATTTTATTTTTAAAATAAAGAACATGTTAGTTAGGTTCAAATCGGTGTGGCAAACTCCATTAATAAAGATATTAACCTACCAACAATCATGCTGTTTTACAGATTCAGCATTCCAGTATCCGTGTATTCTCAAATTCCAATTAAAAAATACTTTGAATCTTTCGTAGATATTCTCTAACAACAGTTGAGAAATCGAATGTAAAACAGATGATATTTATGTATTAGGTACCATTTTATTGTAAACCTCAAGCTTTTTAATTGTTTAGCTATAAATTGGTCAGTTCGGAAATAAAATTAAAAAAATACTATAATTGCATTAATTGGATAAATTTTATATGCGAATTTATATATTTTCTATTTCTTCACTACTTTTTCAAATTTTATTTTAGCTGTTTAAAAAAAAATATATTGAAATAATTTTAGTAGCTTCCAAGAAAGAGGTACAAAAATGTATACTCTTTTACATACTATTTTGCAGCTATTGTTTTCCACTCTGTTGGAAAGTTCAAGTTTCAATTTCTGCGATCTTACCGCATAATGCTTGGAATATTTGCGCGTCTAATTATAAAAAAATAATCTCTGTGTTGATTTTCTTAAATGGATTTAAAAACTTGGGAATTAAAATATATGTCGCTGATTTTAAAATATAATCGATTTCACCTAATGTAATCGCATTGTGACCACGAGCTTTTAATAACAATATCCAATAAAAAAAAAAAAAAAAAGAAGAAATTTAAAAAAAAATCCGGTAATTTTTTCCTGTGACAATTTTTTTTAATATCATTAATAAATTGATTATACTCATATTATTTTTGAAAGATATCCGGTTGATGATGTAAATCTCGTTTCAAAATTTTAAACACGTTTCTGGTTTACGTATTTGTAGTTTTGTTTTCAAATAAATTTGGTCTCATCGTCTTCTTGATTATCATCATTATCTTAGTTTTTCATAAACTTCAATTTCTGTAATCTTCGCAGCTACAGGAATGTCGTTGTCGGCTGCCCTCCAGGCAAGACTCGCACTATGATTACTACTTTTGGGTACCACAATTTCGCAATAGTATCTCCATCTCATTTTATAACAAAAATGCTGCAATTCAATAAGGCAAACATTACTATTAAGAAAAACAGTGGTAACAAAATTGGAAACCGTGTGATCTCTACATCTCGGCCTCATAATTTTCTTTCGTCATACTGTATGGAGCAGAGAAATTTATAACATTAAGCGAAAAATTGATCACAAAAAGCGATTTATTTTAATGTAGAATCGAATAAAGGAAGTCGATCCCGACAGGTTTCGATAACATTAAGTGATTGATAACAACAACCGTGATCACATTAAGCGGTAATTACTGTATTTCTAAAACACGACAGTTCAAAATGTGTTTTCCTTTAACAAAGTAAATTACATAAACAATGACAGTGTTTTACGACAAAGAAACAGTATTATATCAAGCAAGATCTTAATATATTCCGGATTGTCTTTCGGAGATTCCACTTAACAAAATATGAGTTCACTTTCTTGCTAGATAGCTAGCGTAAATGACAACGTAGAAAATTAAAAAAGACACTTAGGGAAACATTTCAAGCATGTTTCAAATATTATGTATATTTTATATTTGGTATGAATATAAATATACATAACATATATTAATTTGGTATGAATATATTTGGTTTTGAAGGATTTTTTGTATGAATGTTACAACGAAATAAAATTTTACTAAATAGTGAATCGCCAAATATTACTATTAGTTACGCTAAGTATTACTACGGAAAACATTTACAATTATTACTAAAATGTTCTTATGTGCATTTTGCTCATTTGAGAATTTAAATTTAAAACTTTAATGCTGAGAAAACATTCTAAAAATAAAAATTATACTTCAGAATTTATATTAGAGTATATGTATATATATGTTAGTGAATCCTTTCCACAGAGAAGCATAAAAAAAAAATAAATGAGGCCGATTGTGAGACTAATTAAGATGATTTCCGGGCAACGCCGGGTGGATCAGTTAGTTATAAAATAAAGTTTATTTTAATTCTAATATATAAAATTCACTGTATTTCATATATTATAGAAGATTTTTAATTTTTTTTTTATTTTATGCAGTGAATCACTAATTACCCAACGTGTGTTGCTAATAGAGGATAAGAACTCTGAACAAAATGTATATTCTAACAATACGTACTTTCCAAATTTAATTTGTTTAAGAGAAATGCTTTTGAATTCTCCAGAGCTGTCAGACACTAATTTCACTCCACAAAGCCAAACGCTAGGCGTAGAAGTTCTCCACAATTCACAAACATGCTGACACCGCTCATTATGTGCTAGTTTATGGTTACTAGAGATATTATAAATGATTTTATTATTGGATGTAATCAATCCCTGGGATTTATTTCCGTTAATATTATTTAACGTACAGTCGAATTATACCTATATAAATAATAATGTGATCCATGAAATATAAAATTGTTTGAAAAAAAAACATGTCTGATTTTTTTTTTCTTTTTCCTCAAAGAGTGTAACATACGGTAAAATACTCAACTTCTTAAATTAAATATAACATTAATAGCGCCTTATTTAAAGTTTAGAAAACTAATATTCCGCTGCAGTGTGTTATCAGATTTGTTCGCTAAAACGCCAATGTCAATATTGAAAAAAAATGGAAGAAGGTAAAGTAAAATGCTTGTTTTATTTTGTCCAAATTTGTCTTTAAAAATTATTTTAAAAAGAAAGAGTCAAAAAGTACACTTTTAACACACTTAAAACAATTTAAAAGTACACTTTTAGCACATTTTTTAAATATACAGCGTGTCCGAAAAGACTGGAAACTGTCGAATAACTCCAGAAATATACATCGGATTGAAAAATGGAAAAATGTATGTTAAATATTTTTCAAAAATCTATTTAGCGATATCAAATTTGCTCCCTCAACATTGCCACCTAGGGGGAAAGGGAAGGCAACTTTGAAATCTTAAATTATATTGCATCTTTTTTATTGCAGATTTGGATTCTACTGGGAAAATAGGTAACTTTTGTATTTAACATTTTCTACGGAAAATCGTAGATGGCACTGTAACATGCACTGTAACTGTTAAACATGCAGTGAGAATCGTTTTCATTGAATAGTCTGGAAACGGTCGAATAACTCCAGAAATATACATCGGATTGGAAAACGGAAGCATATGTGTTCAATATTTTAGAAAAATGAAAAGGTTAAATACAAAAGTTAATTATTTTTTCGCGTAGAATCCGAATCTGAAATAAAAAAGCGGGGTTATCATTTAAGATTTCAAACTTCCTCCCCCTTTTCCCCAGCGGGGGGCAACTTTGATATTCCTAAATAGATTTTTCAAAAATATTAAACATGCATTTTTCCATTTTTCAATCCGATGTATATTTCTGGAATTATTCGACCGCTTCCAGACTTTTTAATGGAAACGATTCTCACTGCAATTACAGCGATAAAACGATTCTCACTGCAATCTCGATTACAGCGCCATCTACGAATTTCCGAAGAAAATATTAAACACAAAACTTACGTATTTTTTCCCGTAGAATTCGAATCTGCAATAAAAAAGGAGGTTATTATTTCGGATTTCAGAGTTGGCTCCTTTCCCCCGCGGGGGGGGGGGGGGGCAGAGTTGGGATATCTAAATATATCCCTAAATATATTTCTTTTTTTTTAATATTGAGGACATATTTTCCGTTTTTCAATTCGATGTATATTTTCCGAGTTATTGGATTGTTTCCAGACTTTTCGGACACCCTGTATATAAAATAATGTTACTTTTGTTTTAAGGATTAAATTTTAAAATTTAGCATTTGATCAGATATAAAAAACTAATAAATTCGTTCTATTGTATGTAACTGTTAATTTACGTATTATGAAAGAAATTAATATTACAAAATAATATATATTGTAACAAATTTTTAACAAAAATTGGTAACTAGAAGCTTCAAATATGCGAATTCGAAATTTCAACTCATTCCTCTAAGTTTTTCAAATTATGGTTAAAAATCTTCACGCATAGCAGTTTGTTTTGCAACTATTAAAAAGGAATACAACATTAGAATTTAAAATTTTACATCTGCATACTTCTTAAACTTCTTCAACGAATGCATTACCATTTTGTATCTAAAGTTATAACGTACCAAATATCTAAATATCATGTCTAAATTACTTGTTTATAATTGAAAATTTCGATCTTTGTTAGAATTTCAATATGTAGACTGCCAATAAGTTTATTTTTAAACACAAATTAAAAAAAAGACGTAATATTATAAATGTTGGAATAATCTAAGAGCTATTTTCGTTTTACTTCTTCGATAATTTGGTAATAAAAATATATGAAGTTTTTTGTGGCAACGAAAGACGCGAAATTTGAAAGATGAAACTGGAATTTATAAAAAAAATAATTATTATATATATTCAATGTTTGGATTATCATATTTTAGATTTATTCCAACAGAGCAAAAAATGCCGGGACTATGACTCAAATCTGGGTACTTTGACTTACCGTGCTAACGTTCTTCATACTGAGCTATCCCGACGATATCCTGGCTGGCATATTTCACTTTTATTTGTCGGACATGTCTGCGAGCTGCAGTGTTAATTATCGTTGGAATAGCTCAGTAGGAAAAGCGATGGCAAGGCAAGCCAAACCAGCCAGGTTGAAGTTCTGGTCCTAGCATTTTTGGCTCTGTTCGAATAAATCTCATGTATGATACTCCAACCATTGAATGTAATTTACCTAGTTGAAAATACTTTTATCTATTAATTGTGAATTACTACATATTTATGAATGTTAAATTATGTTTATAAATTTGTTACAAACAACCCATATAAACCTTTTCTTTATGAGTTTTGGATACCATGTTTCATCAACTACAAAATGTAATTTTTAATCATACAGATGTCCCTCGTTCTATTACGCTTGCCGATATGCAAGAAAATAGCGTGGTATTGTCAAATGCATGAATATAACCGACATAATTAAAAATAATGAAAGATGAAAATATACAATTAATTAAATTTGTCTACAAAACGTAAATTTAAATAGGACAATTGTTAAGGAGAATTATCTATAACACCATTAGCTTATTTCTTAACATAAATTTAATAAAGGAATCATAAAAAATTTTTGGGCTATTTTAATGACATTTTCGCTTCACTTTTGTCACAATTTGTTTAAATAAATCGTAATTTAAATAGCGTAGTGTTCTTAAATGCATGATATAACGAACATAATTAAAAATAATGAAAGATGAAAGCCTATAACTAATTAAATGTGTCTGCAAAATGTAAATTTGCAGAGGGAAATTGTTAAGAAGAATTATCTGTAACACCATTAGTATTTTTCTTAACATAAATTTAAAGAAGGCATGATCCAAAAAATGTTGGGCTATTTTAATGGAATTTTCTTTGCTTTACTTTTGTGACAATTTGGTTAAATAAATCGTAATTTAAATATCGTTAAGTAATACAATATTATTAACAATTTAAATATTGTTATCTAAATTACACTTATTTATAAAATTAATAAATAATACAACTTAGATAAAAAGTTAATAAATAATACGAATTGTTTATAAATTGAATAAATAATACGATTAATTTATAAAGTTACTTAAAAGTGTGCTTAATGAGGACTTTTTAGCTTCTGGGATCACGAAAAAAGACAATATATCTGAATGAACGTTATAATGAGGATAAAAGTATTAACGATATTTACTAATATGACATATACACCCTCTGGTGTAGTCTTTAGAAAGATATAAACTTAACTTAACTTTTTTTAAATATATTATGGAATGCTTTATATTTATATAATTACATATATTCAAATTTAGGTTTAGTCCTGTTTGTCATACAATGCAGTTTTGTATTCCTCCCGATTAATTTACGTTGAAACATACACCCAGATGACGGAAGTAATTTCTAAATGTATGTTGTGGATTTTCAATTACTCAAAGCATCCCCCGAATGCATTGTACCAACAAAGATTGTATTCTATTCATTTTAACAGACAATGCTTTTGCTCATTAGAAAAGTAATTTCAACTCGACAATTCTACACGAGTTTGCATACCTAATCTATATATGAGGATATTTGTACAAAACGATGCATTTGATGTGCTTGCATAATTATTGATAAGCTTCTATAACAGATTTTGAAAACATAATTCATTTCTGTCATTTAAAAAATTGTTTTATAATGTCATCAGTAATGAAAGACTGTTGTTAATAATAATTTATATAAATTGTTAGTAATGAAAGACTGTTGTTAATAATAATTTACATAAATTGTTAGGTATATAATAAAGTAAAACTCCCTCAAAGCGAAAAAAAATAAGTAAATGGAATAATTAATAAATGTTACGCTCTGAGTTTACCATACACACATATTTTCTCTACACGCAAATTATAGCATGAATGATACTAGGTAATTCGGTTATTGACACCCTATTTAATGGGAAATACATTCGGAAATCTGGGGCATAACTTTAATTCTGTTGTGATATGGATTTGTGTTGCTTCCACTTCATGATAGGTTTATATTTCATGGAAAACAAGGTAAAGACTATTGAAAATTTAGTTTAAATAGTTTCATTATTGCTAAGGTTTTGAGCAAAAATTTAAGTTGAACAAGGTTGACTATGAACGATATTATGTATCAGAATAAAATTTGAATAAAAATATTGCGTCCCTGGTTTCGTATACCAAAATTTCAATTATACTACATTTTATCGCCTCTTTAAGTCTGTACCCTTTTTCTGAGGCAACATATATATGAACCTTGTCGGATATCATTCCTGAGTTGGACCAAGAATCTTCTTGCTGAGAACTTATTCCTAAATTTAATATCAAAGCTTTTCATTAAATTTGCCAGATATTAAGTGGAAATTGGAACATTAAATAGCCGTTTAAAATCGGGATGATTCCTGAAATTAGTTCATTAAAATTCAAGTAATGTAATTTTAAAGGAGTTAGAAAAATCGTTTCGATTTTTCATACTTTTGTTTAAACAAAGCGATCTTAAAGCGTTCGTTATTTCACAATATAATATTTTTTTATTATTACTTCAGTTAGTCATATTTCTTCATATCTGGAATACGAATATTCTAGTCGAGATAATTTGAGTTTTACGGTAATTATCTGATTGCAAAGAGTGCATTTCCCGATATTCTCAAACATTTGCAGTATATTTTTTTGATCTTACTAAATATAATTTTCTCTTCGATATCATAACTTTCGCGCAAACCCAATTATAAGCATTTTTTCTCTTTTTATGAATTTTGGAAATCTCAAAGAATTTGTGGGATATATGTTTTAAAGACATAGTTATATACTTTTTCCATAAGGAAAACCCACAGATACATACGGTTTCGTTTGAAACCCTTAAGAGAAGGAAGTTGAAATTGATCACCTTCTTATGAAAAATATTCATGATACATTTACAAAAATATAGGAAATTTTAAATCAATTGTAAATTTTGTTAAAATATTAAAGTACAAAGATATATTTAGAAATGGTGTTTTTGTTAAATTAAATCTTATATAGACTTTAACTAAATACTTTATCTGAAATTTTAAATGTTAAAAAGAGGCTTGCGGCGTTTTGAGAATCAAGAGTAGTAAAAAATTATTCTAGTGTCTAAATTAGTTATTTGCAGCGTTATTTTCAACTATATGTTATGATATATATTATAATCTATAAGCCTTTATTTATACATAAGCTAATAACAGAGTATAGAGTAATAAGTTAAATCATTTAAATATATTAGTAGTTATCTTCTAAAGAATATGCTAGTAGTAAAACAATGAACATAATGCTCCATTTGCCCTGTATAACATTGCAATGTATTTTCTACAGTTTGATAAACAATACATTTGCACTTTTAAACACGATACGCATTCTGAACCTGTGTCGTTATCAATGAAAGGCAGTAGTTCCCATGCTAAAAATATGTCTCCAAACATCTTATTCGACAGTAATAGTCATTTTGAAAATTGTTCGTTCTTAAATGTTAAGGATTAGACATTAAAATCCATTTCTTTTTCTTAATTGCTGGCAGCCTAACGTTACAAAATGGAAGATATTCAATAAAAAGTAACTGTTAACTTAAAAAATATCCCTTCATTCATTTACAAAAAATAGACTATTCTCATAATTATCATTTACATATCCAAGGATATTAAATGTTTTATTGAAAAATAACAGTAAAAATATCACATCAAGTTAGAGCTGTTAACTACTTTTCAGACATTTATTTTTACATTGCTTTTAATTTATAATTTAATTCATGTTCTAATTTTTTTTTACTTACTTTATGAATTTGAAATTGTCTTTATAACCGAATACATTTTAAAAATAAACATATATTTTTTTTAGTTTACCGTGTTCCAAATTAAAACAAATTTAATAAAAGCTTGAGCAACTTCCACTATATTAAAATTCTTTATTTATCCGATATCTACTTTTTTTTACTTAACAATTTTAAAATGCTTTAAAAAGACTTCTGAAGAGTTTTTTATTAATCTCAATTGACTACTTTCCCATTAAAAATAGTACCCACAGTATGTTTTTGTAACAACACATCATTAAAATATAATTTACACGACATTAATTGAAAACTCTATTGTCGAAGTGTTTGTCTTTAATTTCCATTTTCTTTGTAAAATACTTTTCCTTTCTTCACTATCTAAAACTTGAGAATTTGAATTTTCTTTTTGTTAAATTCGATGAAATGGTAGAAATAATTCTGCTCGTAGAATTTAATTTTATTGAAAATTTGTTCAAATATTGACTGATTGTAAAGTTCAAATTCTTACAGTAATAATTTATTCGTCACACAACGAGAGCTGTATTCGAAAATTGTTTGCACAGTACTTTTTCGGATTATACCATTTACTATAAACAATAGAAGGTTTAAAATTCATCTTAAATTGCTCTGTAACCATGACAACAAACAATGTTACTGAACCTATTTGTTACGCTCTGAAAGCTTATAAAATATAATTTTACAATAGTAAATTACTCTCTGTTTGAAGGTTTATTTCTAACTAAATCTGCGGATATCATTGATTAATGTTATATTATATAATTATTTATAACTGAAAAAAATTTCAAGTAGAATGTTGATACTAAATTAATTTGCTTTGTTTTTTTTAAAGAAAAAATACGGTGGAAATTTTTTTATGGAATATCAAGATAATATTTTATGTTTTTAATATTTTATTTACTATGATAAATATTGCGAAATGCATTCACTCGAATTAACCTGCGATCCTTTTATTTTTTTATTCTTATCTTTCTTATCTTTTCGATTCTTTCTAGTATTTTACTTAAATTGAAATTTCTTACCATTCTTTTTTGACAATCTCGTTATTTCTTAAAATGAGTTCGGGTACTGATTCAATATTAGGAAATGCATTTCGTAAGTTGCTTAATATTGGCGATAAATCTATTAAAATGACAATAAAACATTTATCTGTTAACATTAATTAGGATGCTCATTTGGTAATATATTGTTGAATTTTAAGAATCTAACACATATTAAACGACAGAAACATAATTTCGCACTTTAATATAAAGTATAGTCACTTATAGCCACACAAGTACTATTAATATATTGTGGAATTTTATTAATATATCGCATATTAAACGACAGAAACATAATTTTGCACTTTAATATAAAGTATAGTCACTTAAAGCTACACATTTTACATAATATTTTCACTACCAATTGCCAAAGAGGAGCGTACATTTATTTTAGACTTATTTTCGACTATGGAGATTGTGAGGGAAGCCACAAAAGTACTATTAATATATTGTTGAATTCTAAGAATCTAACGCATATTAAACGACAGAAACATAATTTCGCACTTTAATATAAAGTATGGTCACTTAAAGCTACACATTTTACATATTATTTTCACTACCAATGGCCAAAGAGGAGCGAACACTTATTTTAGACTTATTTTCGACTATGGAGATTGTGACGGACGCCACAAAAGTACTATTAATATATTGTGGAATTTTAAGAATCTAACGCATATTAAACGACAGAAACATAATTTCGCACTTTAATATAAAGTATGGTCACTTAAAGCTACACATTTTACATAATATTTTCACTACGAATTGCCAAAGAGGAGCGAATATTTATTTTAGACTTATTTTCGACTATGGAGATTGTGAGGGAAGCCACAAAAATACTATTAATATATTGTTGATGTTTAAGAATCTAATGCATATTAAACGACACAAACATAATTTCGCATTTCAATATAAAGTATGGTCACTTAAAGCTACACATTTTACATAATATTTTCATTACCAATTGCCAAAGTGGAGCGAACATTTATTTTAGACTTATTTTCGACTATGGAGATTATGAGGGGAGCCACAAAAGTACTATTAATTAGTATTTTAAAGTCTCATTAACAGTGAACTAATATTATTTCAAAAACATTCTAATCAAAGTATGCATGCGCATTATGTTTGTAATTTATTAGAGTATCACACAGAGAGTTAATGAAATTCAGAATCTGAGGTTAAGACAATTTGTACTAAAACCAGATGAGAGTAAAGCAGTAGAAGAATTACCAAGTAATACAAAACAGTTCGGATATACACAATCGTTGAATTTTAAGAATCTAACGTACATTAAATGACAGAAAATTACTTCGGAATTTAATCTAAAGTATGGTCACTTAAAGCACCTTATTTTAAATAATATTTTCACTACCAATTGGCAAAGATGAACGAACATTTATTTTGGACTTATTTTCGACTATGGAGATTATGAGAGGAGCCACAAAAGTACTAATAAATTAGTATTTTAAAGTCGAATTAACAGTGAACAACTATTATTTCAAAAACATTCTAATCAAAATATGCATGCACATTATGTTTGGAATTTTACAGAGTATCACAGAGACAGTTAATCAGATTCAGAATCTGACGTTAAGACAATTTGAGCTAAAATCAGATCAGAGTAAAGCAATAGAAAAATAGAAAAACAGTTCTCATATACACATTCTAAATCTTTGTAAGTTTTACTTTCTTTTCTTTTCTTTTCTTTTTTATAAAAAAGTCCCTGGATTTTGCGGTTGTCAAAAAGAAATGGTATTTTCATTTCTTATAGGGATTATATTTTTTAAAAAAAGGACAATTCCTTTTTCTTTTGAAATACACAGCAAATATAAATAAATAAATAAATAAATAAATCTATGAAAGTTAGTAAACTTGCTAAAATTAGAGAATACATTTCAATTTTTATTTAAAACAATATATATTGCTCCCTATTTGCTTCAATAAAGTCTGAATATGGTTAAATTGTTTTCCTTTGAAAACCTCTTTAATTTTTCGGTCGTATTTCTTTCGGGTTTTTTTTTTTCATAATCGGAGTGCCTGTCGGATTCTCACGATAAAGATAATTTCGGTTGTGTTTAGTGACATACAAGATCCTTTTTTTAATGAAAATTTAAAGAAGGTCGTTATGAAACGCAATTTAAAGAAAAGTGTTGTTATATGTTAAATAAAATGTGTTAACTAAAAAGCATATTTAATTTATAATCTTAATTAATTACTCATACATTAGTTTGCATTAAAAAATCCTAATCCCACCTAAACACATAAAAATTTGTATTTAAATTTAGATTATTTTGACTATGGAAGATTTCTGAAATGTGTTATAATAATAAATTTCAACTAAGAGAAATAATAGCTACTAATACGAAAAAGCTAAAAACAAAGTTGAAGCACACAAATTACAAAACATTAAAACACATACGGCCGTTTCAAGGATACAAAGATCCCCTTCATCCGTATAAAGTGGGAAAAAAACAAAAAAAAATGTTAAAAGGGTTCAAAAGATCCACGCTCGTCTATAGCCCCGAGTACTGGCTGTAATCTGACCAAAATGGCAAAGCAAGTGTGACCAGAAGAGCAGAAGTGACGCAACTGACAGGAAATCACTGAAAACAGACATCACCGTGCAGGCTCTCTCCAAACAGGAGAAAGAAAAGGGTTGCTGGACATGTCATTCACCAATGAATCTGTATATTTATAAATATAATGTTTTTCATAAAATTCAAGATCAATTATTGAATTGCAATTTTGAATAATTTTGGCTCCAGAAAAGTTAAATCTATGGTTAAAATTCAAACAATTCTTCGCTATTGTATATTTATCAAGTTCCTGCTTTTTGAGATAACCTTCGTGTTCTTTTAATATAAATTTAAGTTCTCGCCTTGTCTGCCCAATATAAGAAAGACCACATTCACAATATATTGTGTAAATATCCAAACTATTATGACTTGGAATCAGATCTTTAAGATTGGAGAAAGTAACTTTTTTGATTGGAGAAAAAACAACTTTAAAATGAAATTTATTTAGAATCCGTGAAATTTGCGAGCTGGCTTTTGGAAAATATGGTAGTACAATAACATTTTTAAAATCTATGTTTCCAGGCATAGGATTTTTGATATTAGGGTATATAGATAAAATACGATCAATGGTATCCATTGATACATTGATTGTATGGATATTTTTTACCATAGATTTAACTTTTTCGGAGCCAAAGTTACTTAAAATTGCAATTCAATATTTGATCTTGACTCCTTATAAAAAACTCCTTTAATTAGACTACTTTTTCGACTATGGAAGATAATTAATAAAACTGGATTTAAAAATTTTTTATACATTTTATACACTGTTTACATACATATTATTAACGTACATATTATTATAACTTACATATTATTATTACGTACATATTATTACCTTATTTAACGGTGAAATTTCGTTACAGTTTTTTGATGGGTTGGAATGTGTTCCTAATCTATGCCTGACACATGATTTTCCGTTCTTGTTTTTATTGCAAAAGGAGCTGGAAAATGCTTTAAGGGGATTTGTCACTTTGCGGAAAAAGACGAAAATATAAAATTTTCCAATTTCTTACGTAAAAGTATTTAAACACACCTCCGACAACGTTATGTAAAGTTCTGATGATTACACATATGTGAAAAAAAGTTTTTTATACAATCTATTTTTCTTTATATTTAACATAATTCCAATTATTAAATTATTTTTTTTCAAATCGAGACTTTTTTGTGAGGGGCATTTTGCTCTCTTTAAAATGCTTCAAAATCAAGAGATATTTCAGAAACGACATATATTACCTGTATTTTTTACGTAATTAGAAAAGTATATTCAATATAATTAGGGATGGTTTTTGCAATATAATGAAAAGAAAATTTTGAGAAATATAAATTTCAAGTAATTCGTGTTTCTCACTTAATTATAGCCTAGATAAGGGCGTTTCCGTTTTGTTTTCCATAAATTAACCTGTTTATTGAAAATTCAATACGTAAAGATTTAAAAAAGATTTGTTCCTATGACAGTCAGAAAATAATTTAGTAAACATATTCAAAATGGAAAAAAGAAAAAAAAAATTTTTAAATTCCTAATTGAAAGAAATATATGCTGTTTTTAAAATCTAGCCATGATATTCTATTTTTTGCCTTAAAAATCATTCGAATGAACATTTCCATTTTATGATATGTAAAGGAGTCACAGAAAAAGTAATAAATAAATAAAATTTCAAAGGTTATGATACACCTTAAAGTGTTATACCTACCTGCAAGGTCGAAAATACGTATATATTTAGGACTTTTCTTCAGGAAAATGAAATGAGATATTTGAAAAAACACTTGTTTGCATTTTGTTTATTACACTTTAAAGAAAAGAAATTGATTTTTGCAATGATGAAACAAAGTTGAGTGTTTCTAGCAGATCCACTCTCCGGAGATTGTTTCGTTCTGGTAGCAGGCCACGGTGATCACCATATATCTGTCAAATGTTATCTGACGTTATAAAGACCATAATCACTTTACGGGGAACACTTAACACTAGAGAATGATCGTTTAGTTTTTGTAAAAATTGCTTTTGAGCAAAGAGATTGCTGTTCAATGTTAAGGTACCGATTTTCATAAATAAATCTGAACTTTGTTTATAAAAAAACTAAAAAAAAACTAAAAAAGAAATTAGAATTAAGAAATTAGAATTAAGAGCAGCGTAACTTTCTTAATTCTTATCAGATCGCCAAAAGGAACGATTACTCTCTTGATAATATTGTTGTTAAAATTGGTGAAAAATTGAAGAAAATTGGTTGAGATTTGTTTTAGCTATCGTTATCACCGTCTTTAAAAACTTAGTTTTGAGATGATCACGTTTAAAGATTAAAGTCATAATTTATGTATGATAGATCAAAGTAAATTAAAGCAGCATAACTTTCTTAATTTTTATCTATTAGGTATAAACCCTTAAGAAATCTTAATATATTCTTGTGCAAAATAATATAAAAATTAATTAAATTACATTTAAAAAAAATTGTAACAAAAATACATGCTAAATGAAAAAATATATATCAATCCTTACAACATGCACTTTTCATTCTCGAGTTATGCATGCGATTAGCATGAGATTAATGCACGAGTTATAAAAAGTTTAGAACGCGAGATCAGAATATCTTCAAATTTGAAAAAGGGCCAGTCTTCTAATTTTCATTGTGAAGCAAGCGTTGTAATGTGAAATAACCAGTAAAGGCGCTGTTAGGCATAGTTGGACTTTAGAGAAAATAAATATATTGTATATGTCGGACGAGAAGTGTATTAGCTGTGAAGAAATTATTAGTAAAGTATTGTAAAATTATCTGTCTAGGACTGTATTAAAGTTTATATTTTGTTATTAAACGTCTAGTCGTTCATATAATTTCAGTGAATCAACTGTTTGCATAATATCTTCTTACAAATTTGGGGGCTCGATGCCAGGATAATTAAATGAAAGAGCAACTTTCAGTGCCAGGATATTAAAAGTAAAATCAACTAGTAGTGGAATAAATAGTGAAATAGGGATCAAAGCTAAAGTGTTGTAAACCGCCAGTATCAAAAGTTGGGTTATGAATTAGCAAGGCAAGTATCAAAACCGTAATCGTATTACTCAAGTACAGTTTTGAAAGATAAACATGGGAACCCTAAATAAAGCTAAGATAATTGATCTAATAAATCTCTGCGAGGAATGCGGAATTGAAGAACCAGAAAAGCCGACAATACCTGTCCTAATAAAGCTGATTAAAAGCTGGGAGAGGTACGATGAAGATTATATATATATCGCTTAGAAGTAGTTATAGCAGTTAGAAAAGAGAAAACAGAAGAAGAAAGACAAAGAAAAGCGAAAAAACTACAAGCAGATCTAGAGGAAAGGAAATGGTAGTTGCAGATGGAAATGGAAGAGAGAAAATGGAAAGTAGAATTGGAGCAAAAAGACCGCGAAAGACATTTTGAAATGAAAAAAATACAGATACAAGGAAATTCAAGACATCGATGAAAACCCAAGGACAAATCTAGGTAAGAAATTTGAATTGCTTAGATTATTAACAAAATACGAAAGTTCGAATGATATTAGTTTATATTTGGCTATGTACGAAAGGCAAATGGCGCAAATGGGCATTGATAAAAAAGAATGGGTAAACTATTTAATTAATCTAATGCCATTAGATTTGATCAATATAATAACGAGGGAAAACGAACCCGAAATTCACGATTATGATTACATAAAAAATATTCTGATAAAACGCTACAAACTATCGCCAGAAGAGTTTAGGCTGAATTTTTTCTCATCTAAAAAGAAGCCATCGGTTAATTGGCGAGATTTCGCTTATGACATCAAGGTGTATTTTCAACAATGGATTGAAGGCCTTCAAGTAGATAACTTTGAAGAATTATCGGGATTAATTGTAGTTAATTAAATCAGGCATAATTTACTTGCGGGAACAAACATACATTTCGTAGAGGAACTATTAGTAATAAAGAAAATAGTGCTTGTATTAGTTTTTAACATCTCACAAATAACCGCTATGTAAGTTAAAAGAGCTTTGAACATGTAAAATCTGTCCTGAATATTATATCCGAGCCTCTCACGATCAGAGACTACAAAAGGCATCGTTTCCTAACCAAATTTTTAAATGTTGAGGTTATTTAGTAACAATGGAAAAAAAAAATTGTCCTTGGATTGTTGGACATTACTTTCTAAATATTCATTGCCAATGACTTTAAAAGTATCATATATACTATATTTGATTTGATATAAAATAGAATAGAAAACTGCGTTTAATTTTAAAAACAAACAATTATATTTCAATTAAATTTGATTCTAATTTAATAATTATGTTTGTAATTCTCTATTACACACAATTTGGATGTGTTAAAAATGCTTGATATTTCATTTTAACAGAAAAATAACTTTTTTTTCACATAGTTACAAAAAATTTAACAATATCAAATGATAAAAATTGTTTTAAATATTTTCGATATATTTTTAAAGCAAATTTTTGTGTAAGAAATCTTGAGCATTTGGCAATGTGACGCACTTCTGAAAAGGTTTCTTTTCTTAGAAAAATCTATTATTGTTTATCAACACTATGTTTGCACAGAGTTTCTTGAAAAATTGTAAATGAAAAACGTAAACAATGTAAATTTTCATGATACTGATAAAAATGCCAAGTTTTCCGAAGCAATATAAACAAACTTAACTCCAAATTATTCATTAGCAGTTAAGAAGCAAGCTGTTTTAAGAAAAGCTTCAATTTATCTTTAGACAACAACATCAAAATCATAGTTTTGTAAATAATTACATAATTAGTGTGATTTGCAAAATAAAGGATTTGTTTCAGAAAGTATCCATTTAAACAGTCTCCAGTAACAAAATCGTACAACGAAAGTCGTATATATGAGATTCAGATAAAAAAGTTTCTCAAACAAAAACAGTTCAAGGGAACATCTACTTTACATTTTCACGTAACATCCTATAATTGCCACATTGTTATTGCGTACACAAAGTACTGAATTTCGGTTTCTATAGCACTAGTATATATTGTGACTATGCATAAATGAACATGGTTTAATTACAACGAAAATTCGCAGGAATAGGAAGAAAAAAAAGAATGAAACTGACTCAAAAATTTTAATGGAAAACACGTAACCTCAATTTAACTATGCGTCGTGCACTGTTAAAAATTTGCAGCAAACTGTCCAGTCATTTGACCGTTTTTACAGAAAATGGTTACATAACCGTAATTTAACTCTATTTTGACCATTATATGGGCAATAATATGGTCAGAATATAGTTAAGTTACGGTTATGTAACCATTTTCTGTAAAAACGGTCAAATGACTGGACAGTTTGCGGCAAATTTTTAACATTGTGCCTTCAAGCATACATGCTCACATTCAACAGTTAATAATATCAAAATTGAAGACAAGTGTTTTCTAATTCAGATAAAATTCGACGAGAATTTTAAGATGAACCATCAAATTATCTCCAATTTGTAGAGGAGAGTGAAGGGAATTAGTCAGGATTAAAGCTTTCCAAAACAAACATTTGATTTTGCGTATCATCAATCCTGTGATTTGTTTTTTTTAAATTAACACTTTTGCTGGTCACTCCAAGAGACAAATTATATGTTATCTTGAAATACCGTCGAAATACATCGTCATACGTGGTAAGCTTATTCTATAATTATTGACATGTATTTTCCGTTCATTGCGTTCAACTAATTGGCGAATATTTATTGTGTTTTTTTGAGAATTTGTGTTTTTCCTTAAAACACTAAACTTTCTTCAAACTAATCCAAAATTAACCTGAACACAATCCAATCTGCACTTTCTCCCAATCAGAAGAGTTTTCCAACAATTGAGCAAAAGCAAAGTTCTGCACACAAACTGATTTTTTATTTATGGCGTTTTTTCTGTTTAGTACAGAGTTTGTTTAGCCCTCTATTAAAAATGACCGCAGCGTTCCCATCCAACGAACCAAACCTCTATATCAAAGAAATTTTGAAAATCTAAACTGAACACATTCTAAAATCCTTACGTAGAAGACGGAAATTTAGACAGAAAAATTTCGTTAATACATAGGTATATTCGGGCAGCTGTGCTACAAGTTCATGTTTTCTTTTTTTCGTGTGTGTCTGTAAAGTATTTATTACTGGGTAAAGTATTTATTCTGATTCAATTTCTGTTTTGAATTTTAAATAAGGGCGTTTTTGTGATATGTTTTTAACGATCAAATATCATAGATACATCTGAAATCATTTTGGGTAGAAATACACCACATTCTATGTAATACAGTAATGTTTGAAATGTTTAATAGTAGTATTTCTTTTGCATCATAGAAATACTACTACTTGCATCAGTGGTGGATCAATTAGGAATGATTTCGGTGTCCAGAACGTTTCTCGTCTGTCTAGCTCGCCGTAAAACTTTGTTGAAATAATTATTTTATTCGTTTATTGATGGCGATTATATCTCTGTATAGTGCAGCCGTTTACGCTGTGTAGTTAACTCTATATTCATAACAGCTGGGTTTGTTATTCTTTTCTAAGAATTAGAAATAAAGTTTCACTAGTAGTTGTCACCGGCTGATATAAACTACTTAACAGAGAAACAGAAGTTTATCATATAATTCAAGTAGAGTACATTCAAGTAGATACTACATTCTAAAAAAATGCAGATGTTTTTTAATCAAATAAAATATAATGTAACCACGAACGAGTATTTTCAATAACTTTTTTGCGGCTACCTAGGATTCCGAAAAGTGTTCTTTATCTTTACAAAACTTAAAAATAAATATAATTTCGAGATTTTTAAGAAGACGTTTTTTAAAAACTAAGTTTCTGTTGCAGTCGCTGATTTTCAGAAAATTTTCCAAGCAATTTTTATAGTGTATTATTCAGTTTTCTCAAGCATGAATATAGATTTTTTGGATGCTATCAAATATAAAGTAACCATTTTCATGTTCAACAAAGATGTTTTACAGGCAAACATGGAGGAATAATAATATTAACATAACCATAAAAATCAATATCATTTTGTGTTGTTGTTGTTGTTCCTGCATGTATAAATTCAATTACGTACCTTAAAATGTTTAATTGAGAATTGATAGAATCCTAAAAACCGATATACTGGGTTGAGAAAACTTATTAATACTCTATAAGAACTACTCCGAAATATTTCCGAATATCAGTGGAAGCAAATGAAACTTTGTTTTTAAAAATGCTTCGTTAAATCTCGAACATATATTGGTTTCTGAGCTTCCTAATGGTAAAGAAGCTTTTTCGAAACATGGGTAACGGCGAAGAGGTAATAGTATATTTTTGTCCACGATTATATTATATTTTTCGTAGATTAAGAAGATTGTCTTTTTTATAGTGCAAAGAGCAATAGGTGAAAATCGCATCTACAAGAACTTTATTGAATAGACCACCTCTGAAAACTTACCTGGAGTTGATTAGCTACTAGTTCAATCGTCCGATATATTAGTTTAATTTTGCCCATAACTACACATAAAATTTATATTAATCGTTCATATTAACACAAATGCGGTACTTAAATAAACATATTAGAATGATATAAAACAAAGTTTTGTAAAGACTTCAGCATACTAGTTTCAAATGCAAGTATAGTACAATTGGTGACTCAGATCGTGACTCACAAAACTAGTTAACACTGGGTGTTTAAATAAATAGTTTGTTAAATACTTTTCTGTTTTGAAATGTAAGTTCCGTATGGGAAATTCAACGGATGCATCCTCATTTTTAAAAAAAATGTTTATTTAACATAAAAAATATTTCGCTGTAACATGCTTTTTAATTATGTTTTTTGAAACAATTATCAATTTTCATTTATAACGATATTTTTTCTTTTTAATGTTTTACTGTACAGAAATGTAACATAATTAAATCTTGTAGAATATCAATCTTTACTTATAAAAAAAATAAAACTTTGGCAAAAGAAAGATATTTTCAAAACATACAGCACAGTAATGTTTCAAAAGTATTAACGAGAAAGATTGCGTATAAATAAACATTTTCTCTTAAAAAACAAAAAAAAGAAAAAAGAAAAAAATATAAGATCCTGAAAAGTAGAAAAGAAATAAAGCGTATTAAGTTCAAGTATTAAGTTCAGCAGAAACTAAATGATTTCGAGAAGATATTAGATTGAAGGGGTAACTTGTTTTCCATTCAATAGATCATCAATTTCAACTGATTAAGAACTTTGAAAGTTTTCAAGATTTGAAAAAGTTTATATTACTTCCTTTTTTCCTTTTTTCTTGCTACATTTATAAAGATGAAATTACGAATGACTGAATTCTTTAAAGTGATAGTCTTTTCTAGAAGCATTAAAGAGAGTTCAATCAATTTTATTTTTAATAATTCGAGACAAATTTCTTCAGCTTGACGATTAAAAATCTTTTAATTTCTCAATTTTATGTATTATTCTTTGCTGTTTCAAAACATTTTTTTTTAATATTTCAGAAAAGTACTTACATAAAGTACTTCAGAAAAATACTTATGTATAAACTGATAAAAAAAAAACAGAAGATTAATTGGTAGAAAATGCATATACTTTAATATTCAATTTTAATAATATTCACGAATTGCGTTAGAATAGATTAAGAAAACTTCGACTTTTGGAGTATGTCAGATTTCTATATAGAGATTTCATTTAAATCTCATGAATGTTTGTTTGATCCATAACTATTTTTCAGTCATACGACCCTATAAGTAAATACCACAGTTTATTTGCACAGTCAGACTACCCTATAAGTAAATACTATAGTTTCTTTGCCCCAGTAAGACTGTCCTTCCTTTAAACTTTCAATGAGGTTTTCAAGTAGATAACGAAAATATAAAAATTCACCCTGCACGTTCGTTTAAAAAGGGATTATAACAGTATTTGTTAAATACAATGGAAAACATTACAAAGTAGATTTTACTCGGTAGCAACTGAAGCAATTTTAGTATTTTATTTTAGTTTTGTCTGTAAATAAACGATTGATTGATCGTTCTTCTGGAAATAAAAATAGAAATGTAATAGCTACGCGCCTATAATTGTTTTCTTTCTTAATGATTTTTCTGTGTGAAATTATAGAGTAATACATATTTTTGTTAAGTTATTAAAATGTATTACAAATAGTGGTTTTCCCTAATTGACAGTGAAGCACGCTCATGCCCTTTAGGTAGATCGCTCTCTCCGGATGAACATGTAATCAGTGAACATCTGTAAACTGAACTGCTAACATAAAAACGAATTGAATAAATATAAAACGAAAACGATCGAAAAATAGCTAGTTATAATACCAAAAAAACATTGAAATCGTTACAGTAGTTTGTGAGAAACTGAATATCAGCTTTTCACCGTAGGATTTCAAATTTATTGTTTCCCCTTTTAAGAGAGTTTTTACCATCTTCTGTATTAGCAAAAAACTTATCTTACCAAAGATCATGTTTAAGTACAATATAAAACTTTCTGAAAGAATGGTTATTGTGTAAATCCATTGTCTTCAAGCTGCGGAGTCCTTACTTTGATTTTTTTTTTTGGCGATCGGGTATAAAATAGTTGAGATGATTGAACTTGCCACTAAAAAGGAAGTTTCAAGTAGAAAAGTCATTGAAATAACAAGTTGCAAAGACTCCATCTTTGACTGAAATCATCGGAGTGGTTTATTTTACATAAACGTTCATATTTTGTTTTATTGATACTCACTCTTGGCACATCATTATCTCCCAACCGTTTTTTGAATGATTAATAATAACTGGTAATTATTAATCATGAACGAATTAATTATATTGAAAGTAACATATGTATCGCCATTGCGTCAAATTACGACAAAGAGGAAGAAAGAAAAAATCGACAAATTAAGAGACACGAATTCTTTTAATTTTTACTGTTGAGGGCTGGCGACTATCTAGCTTCACATTGCTTAACGAGTTATAATGCTTTTTCGTTCAATCGCACCGTATTATTTACATTTCTTGGTGAGAATCTTCTACATTACGGCCGTTTTCAGCTTTTTTTTTATTTCGTTGTAATAAATCCCTTTCCACCACCGATAGGATCCATTATCTATGTATACCACAGACAGTCAAGTTTTTTTAATACTTTTTCAATTTTAAAAACATTTTTCTACCATATTTTTTATTTTATTGTAACAAGGAATATTCAATCATCTAAATCTCCCTCTAAAATTGCCACTTCTCTTTTTGCTGCACCCTTCCCCAGAAATGAGCACAGAAAGTTTAGAAAACTTTAAACTCTTTAATTTTGGACTTTTTACTACTATGTTACTCCGTATTAACATATATATATATATATATATAAACTACCATCTCAATGATTCTTTTCCTCCAAAATTTCTTAAAACTTCACAAAACTAAAAATAGTGGTCTCTAATGTTTTGTGTATATAATGTCTATAATGTTTTGCGCTGCTATGCCAGATTTTGCAGAGTGTACGAAATAAATATATATCAGTACCTATGGGATAGAATTGCGTAAAACCTATATAAACCTATATAAAACCTATATAAACTGCAAAAATTTCAGTAAATTGATATGTATTTTTCCATCTATTATATTAAGTTAATTCAAGAATATCTCCGTTTTTACTTATAAATTTTCCAGGAAAACGCAGTAACTTCTGCAATTAAACTAAAATTTATCTGGAGTCTTTGGTAAAAATAAAAAGATATCTTCAATACAAACCGCACAAAAATGTATCAAAACATTCAAAAAGAAAGATTGGGCGTAAATAAACTGTTTCTCTTTAAAAACAACAAAAAATTCTTCAAAGTTTCTGAAAAGTAGAAAGGAATCAAAGCATCAAAAAACATTAAGCGTAACAAAATCAAATTATTTTTCGCGAAGATATTACATGGTTTTGGTAACTTGTTTTTCATGGAATAGATCACTATAATTTCAACTTATTATGAACTTTTAAAGTTTTCATTATTTGAAAAGTTACATTGTTTTTTAGAGCTAGAATTATAAAGATGAAAATACGAATAAGTGATAGTCTTCTTTAAATTGATAGTATTTGCTTGATGTATTAAAGAAAATTCACAAAATTTTATTTTTAAGAATTTGATATATAATAGCAATATAATATAATATAATATAATTAATTTAACATAATATCGCGTATTTTTTTTAGTTTTTGATTTTTCGAAATATATCTAATCTTTCAGTAAACTGCAATTTTTACTTTCCGTACACATACATTGAAAGTGTGGTATTCTAATGATGATAATACCCTATTATGAAAGTATTGGCATATTTTTACACTATAAGATTCCCTGAATTCGTGTACGTTATTTTAAACCTTATTCCATATTGAAGTGTTTCCGCACGTTTTCAGGTTCCCAGATCTCTTTTTCGTTGAATTTAGATGATATCGGCATGTAAGCGTTTGTATGAGTGAACACGGTTGTGTCCAAAGTATGCTGTAAATTAATCTCCCATTTGGTGAATATGTTACAGGCCATTGTTGAAAGAAGAACAGGTTTCATTTTCGAAGAAAACGGCCAACGGGTTTTGTATCTGAACGTTTTTTGTGACCGGTTTTCAACCATTCATTAATTATAAGAAACACTTTCACTTATAATCTGAGTTTCATTATTTTTGTTGCTCAGTTAATTTTCTATTGATACAACAGCTATGTTTCACCAAAATGTGACTAATTTTAGTAATTTGGTTTCTTATTTTAATACTTTATAGACCGTAATTTCATAATTAGAGGAATGAACATTTATTGAATATATTATTATTAAAAAAATATTTCAGCTTTATGAATAAATGTGCATGTTCTTTCTAAAACATGAGGTCATTTTCACCAGTGAAAAATTTCCACATATATAAAAATAAGATATTTTTTTATTTATTTTTACATTACTACTAGATGGAACCCGTCAAAATTTGACGGCAAAAAACTTGATAGTACCATAAAAATAAAATTCATAGCTGCTTTAAAATGTTTGAAACTTTTGCAGAATAATTCAAATAAATAAAAAACCCACTTTGAATTAAAGCTAGGTTGAAGAGCAGCAATTGGCTAAGTTTCACTGGCACATGCACTTGCGGAATTTCTTTCATCTGACACATTTAGCGCTGTTGTGCAAGTAAATGGTAAGTGCCCTCTTAGGGAGGGGGAAATGGCGGGATGGACCAAGGAGATGCATAACATGAATAAGCAGTCAAAGACCTTTCAAACGATATGTAACATGAGGGGTGTGTGCAAAATTTAAAAAAGTACCCCCTTGGGGGGGTAAAGTAGGGGATGGACACGGAACATGCATAATATGATTAAGTCGTCACAGACCTTTCCAACGATATATAACATGACGGTTGTGTGCAAAATTTAGAAAAGTACCTCTTTGGGGGGAGGGGGCAAAGTGGGGAGATGGACACCAGAGATATGCATATGATTAAGCAGTCACAGACCTTTCCAACGATATATGACATGAGGGTTGTCTGCAAATTTAGAAAAGTACCCCCTTGGGGGAGGGGGGGGGTCAAAGTGGGGAAATGGACATTGGAGATATGCATATGATTAAGCAGTCACAGACCTTTCCGACGATATATGACATAAGGGTTGTCTGCAAAATTTAGAAAAGTACCCCCTTGGGGGAGGGGGGGCAAAGTGGGGAGATGGATATTGGAGATGCATAACATGATTAAGCGGTCACAGACCTTTCCAACAATATATGACATGAGGGGTGTCAACAAAATTTAGAAAAGTGCCCCCTTAAGGGGGGGGAGTGGCGGGATGGGACCCCTGATATACATAACATGAATAAGCAGTCAAAAACCTTTCAAACGATATGTAACATGAGGGGTGTGTGCAAAATTTAAAAAAGTACCCCCTTGGGGGGGTAAAGTAGGGGATGGACACGGAACATGCATAATATGATTAAGCGGTCACAGACCTTTCCAACAATATATGACATGAGGGGTGTCAACAAAATTTAGAAAAGTGCCCCCTTAAGGGGGGGGAGTGGCGGGATGGGACCCCTGATATACATAACATGAATAAGCAGTCAAAAACCTTTCCAACAATACGTAACATGAAGGGTTTGTGCAAAATTTACAAAAGTACCCCCTTGGGGGGTGGGGCAAAGTGGGGGGATGGACACCGGAGATGCATAATATGATTAAGCGGTCACAGACCTTTTTAACGATATATAACATGAGTGGTATGTGCAAAATTTAGAAAAGCGCCCCAATTGGGGGGGGGGGAATGGACCACACAGATGCATAACATGAAAAGGCAGTCGCAGGTATTTCGAACGATATATCATATGAGTGGTGTCAGCAAAGAAAAGTCTCCAACCCGTGTGGGCAAAACATACTACCCCCGCCGCCATAATTATTGATGCGGACTCATTTTTAAAATTCGTTCGCACCCCGCTTCTCCCGCAAAATGTTGTGAATTTTTAAAAACTCCCCTTCCGAATTTTTTTATACCAAAAGCACTTATGTCCGTCGTCTGCATGCAGAGTTTTGTGCTTACAGACGCCAGACACAACAACACACACACAGACAGACGTTTACCGACATTAATAGTATAGATGATACTCAGTGCCTACATATTTCACCCTTTATAATTCAGCCAATGAGTTGACGGTTGTTCATTTCCAGAAACGAAACAATAATTCTTTAGGATGAATTTTGTTTGTTTGATACACCGTGGCAGAATGCGTGCAATGCAGCGACAGGCATCACAAACTTTTTAGGGCACCTGCAGACTAAAAACAAATAATCAATCTTCGCGGGAAAAAAATCCTAGATTTCGTCAAATGATCACGGGGAAAAAATTAATTTTATCAAAGGATCATGTAAAACGTGAATTTTGTTAAAAGGCCACAGAAAAACGCGATTTACGCAAAAGATGAGCAAATTTTGTCAAAGAATTGCAAAACAGGAAATTTCACCAAAAGATAGCGCTTTCTTGCCAAATTTCGTCTAAAAATTGCGGAATAAAATGTATTTTATCAAAAAATCGCTGGAAAACGCACATTTCGTTAAAGTATCGAGACAAAAATGTGAATTTCTTCAAAGATTGCTGAAAAAACGCGAATTTCATCGAAGGATTGCTGAAAATTCATGAATCTTATCAAAAGGCAGCAGAGAAAATGTGATTATTATCAAAGCATTGCGAAAAAAGAAAATTTCGTCTAAGGATCACAGAAAAACGCAAATTTCATAAAAGAATCATGGAAAATAACGCAAATTTCGTGAAAAAAAAATCCCAGAAAAAACACAAATTTCGTCAAATTATCGCTGAAAAAAACACAAATTACGTCATAGGATAGCTGAAAAAATTGTGAATCTCGACAAAAAAAAAGATACAGAAAAAAATGTGAATTTCATTAAAGAATCACGAAAAAAAATGCGAATTTTAGTAAAGGATTGCGCAAAGAATGTGAATTTTTTGAAAGGTTCGTGTGAAAAATGAAACTGTCTTTATTAAAAACAGCACACACACAAACATCTATACAAACCTCAATACACACAAACATATTATAGGCAGGGCTTGAAATTCAATTTTTCCAAGGACAGGAGTCTCCCTACCAACATTTTTAAATGGAGGGGAGTTGTAATGTTTGGGAGGGAGAAAAAAAATCTTTAAACCCCACTATTATTTTACGTGCTATTTAAAGAATTACATTAATGCAGACATGACAAAATACCACTAAAAAAATTAAGTCAACTGAGAATGATTATGTAAAATGTTTATTTTTATTATAAAAAAGGGAAGAAAGTTAAGTTTTATATATGAAGTGTATTTTTCAAGTTCCATTAAATGTGTTAGGGACCCTTAACAATTAGGTTGTTAAATAAATTTCTGACTTTAGATTTTACTTGATTGAGATTCGCCGATCGATCGTGGAAAAGACACAAAGTTCATCGATCTGTCGCGGAAAAAACGCTAAGTTCGTCGATCTGTCATAAAAAACGCGAAGTTCGTTGATCAGTCGGGGGAAAAAAGCAAATTTCGTCGATCGATTGCAGAATAAACACAAAGTTCGTCGATCTGTCCCCAAAAAACGCAAGGTTCGTCGATCAGTCGCTTAAAAAACGCAATGTTCGTCTATCTGTCGCAGAAAAAACACAAAGTTCGTTGATCAGTCGCAGAAAAAATGCAACGTTCGTTGATCTGTCGTGGAAAAAACGCAAAGTTCGTTGATCAGTTGCAGAAAAAAGCAAATTTCGTCGATCGATTGAGGAATAAATGCAAAGTTCGTCGATCAGTCAGGGAAAAAAGAAAAATTTCGTTGATCGATTGCGGAATAAACGCAAAGTTCCTCGATATGTCCCCAAAAAACGCAAGGTTCGTCGATCAGTCGCTTAAAAAATGCAATGTTCGTCGATCTGTCGCAGAAAAAACTCAAAGTTCGTTGATCTGTCACGGAAAAAACCACAAAGTTCGTCGATCAGTCGCGGAAAAAACACAAAGTCCGTCAATCGGTTGCGGGGAAAAAAAATCACGAAATTTATCGTTCGGTTCCAGGTAAATTAAATAATGCAAATTTCTCCAAAAATGCTGAAATTTTTTGGGCGGGAGGCTCCCACTCATTGTCTTTTTTTGGGCGGGATTTCAAAATTTTGGTGCGAATCTCGCCCTGAAATTCAAGCCCTGATAGATATAGTTTTAATCTGAAATAATATACTGAACTTGAACTAACTTTTGAAAAATCGGGTTAACCGAAATCCAACTTGCAGAAATCTACACTCAGTCTGAAATCGACTCGAACCATAAAGACAGTTAACCCAACTTGCAACAAAAATAATTATTGCCGATAGAGCATTTACCCTCTCTCCCTGTGCTGAAACTTTTCAGAAATTTTTCTGTGAATTTTCTGATTTTTTCTTTTTTCAGAAATGCTGTAGTCATTTTGTCCCCCAATTTTGCATTTTACAATTCAGCCAATGAGTGGAGGGGGCCAAAGGAGCGTTCCTTATCACAAACGGAAGATGAGATACGTTCGTTTGATGTCGTTGAAAATTTATGGATTTCTATTATTAAAGTAATTTTTTCATTTTACCGTATTTATTTTCTTTTTGTGTTGTATGTATTTTGCTACTTTGAATTTTTTTAAACTAACCCTTTTTTTTGGAGAGTGAGAGAGAGAGATTTAGTAATTTGATGACACGAAGTTCCGCAAATTCTTAAAATCCACAAATCGTTTCCAATGTAAACAATGAAATTTACAATTAAGTTGCAAGTGCAAAATTTCAGTTTTTCAAAATTTTCATGTCATTCTGTACACATTTTAATATGTCATTCTGATCATTATACATATTTAGTTATGCATTATTAATTATTTACTTGACCTTTACTTTTAATATTTTAAATATTTCAAACTTACAACTAAATGTAATTATTAAAACATTTGAAATACTGCATTCGAAAAATGAAATTTCAGCTTAGAAACGCGACAATTACTATTAGGTTAAAAAAATTTAAAGTAGAAAAGTACTTATGATATAAAAAGAAGAAAAAAATACACCAGAATTTATCTGTATTACGAAAGCGGGAGGATTTTCTGTGCTATACGAAAAGATATCCAAATAACTCAATCATGAACATAGAAATAGGTATCGGTTTCTATGTTCATGTGCACTCAATCCAAACTTGAAACTTTTAAAAAGGTCATTGAATGAATGAAATTCATCTCCGCCTTTCACATCCAGAAAACTTGCTGTGTCGCCAATTATGTTTATATTTTATATATATATATATAAATAATAATTCAGGCACTTTTCCGTTATACGGACACCATTGTCGCCAAACATACATACATACATACATTTTGGCATAGTGTCCGTATAACAGAAAAGTACTAAAGTTCATGGTTTAAAATCACAATAAAATATCATGAAATTTATTGATTAGTTGTGGGAAAATATCGGGGAAATAATGTGTTTTTCGTGAATTTTTTGTTTTGTTAACAATGTGGTTAGAGAGCCAGGGAGAAATCCAGAAAACTTGCTGTGTTGCCAATTATGTTTATATTTTATATATATATATATAAATAATAATTCAGGCACTTTTCCGTTATACGTACACCATTGTCGCCAAACATACATACATACATTTTGGCATAGTGTCCATATAACAGAAAAGTACCAAAGTTCATGGTTTAAAATCGCAATAAAATATCATGAAATTTATTGATTAGTTGTGGGAAAATATCGGGGAAATAATGTGTTTTTGTGAAATTTTTTGTTTTGTGTTGTTGTGTTTAATTGTAAGCATTCATTATAATTTTCAGTGCATTATTAAAAATTTTTGTTTAAAATATGTAAACAAAACAGTGACCAGAAACCTGCACAATTTCTAATATAGATAGATAGATAGATAGATGCATGCATGTAGTACTTTTAATTATTTGGTAAAAATACTGTGATCGTCACTGAGAAAACCTGAATTTAACCTAAAAGTAATTGTCGAGTGTTTAAGCTGAAATTTCATTTTACGAATACAGTATTTCAAATGTTTTAATAGTTACATTCAACTGTAAGTTTGAAATATTAAAAGTAAAGGCCAAGTAAATAATTAATAATGCATAACTAAAAGTAATTGTCGAGTGTTTAAGCTAATTTCATTTTACGAATACAGTATTTCAAATGTTTTAATAGTTACATTCAGCTGTAAGTTTGAAATATTAAAAGTAAAGGCCAAGTAAATAATTAATAATGCATAAGTAAAAGTAATTGTCGAGTGTTTAAGCTGAAATTTCATTTTACGAATACAGTATTTCAAATGTTTTAATAGTTACATTCAGCTGTAAGTTTGAAATATTAAAAGTAAAGGCCAAGTAAATAATTAATAATGCATAACTAAATATGTATAATGATGAGATTTTTTTTTCTTGAATTATTCAGTGAAACTCGCCTTATAAATGTACGCAAATAATTCACATCAAAATCTTAAAATAACAAAGTTTTCTTTCGTGTTTAGCTATGCTTAATAACCAAAAAAACTTGATTAATACAAAAATTATTTGGTAAAAATACTGTGATCGTCGCTGAGAAAACCTGAATTTAATCATATCACACAGAATTACATATTAAAAGTTTAAAAAACTGAAATTTTACACTTAATAGTTTGTTTACATCGGAAACGATTCGCGAAATTTCGTGCCACGAAATCTCTCTCTCTCTCAAAAAAAGGGTTAGTTATAAAAAAAAATTCAAAGTAGTAAAATACATACGACTTAAAAAGAAAATAAATACGGTAAAATGAAAAAATACCTTAATAAAAGAAATCCATAGTTTCAACCAAACCGAACAACCAAATGGAATCGTAATACACATACGCTTCTAGAGAGAGGAAAAAGCCTTCACCTCATTGGCTGAAACATCGCGTCTGAAGATAGTAAAAGCCTCTAGCTGATTAGCTGAATGCTCGCGCATGTGTATAAATAGCATTTTTGCACGAAAAACTAAAAAGCAGGTTAGCTTTAAGTATATGGATTTATTGGAACTACAGTTTTCTGTAAAATGTACTGAATGTTGAGTGGAGTCACTCCGGATTTTTTAAACTCATTTTAAAAAAGAAAATATTAATGAATTAGTAGAGGATACCAATACGTTTATATTTAGTTTTTAAGGATGTTGTCGAACAGTTCTAGAATAGATGAAGATGCATTCCTTGTTTAATTTGCTTCATTTCTAAAAGAAAATTCCATTGGAATCAGAAAAATGTTTGTTTTATCTTTGTATGTTTGTCAACCTTGTAAGACATCTGAAAAAGTAGTAGTTTCTCGAAATTGCAATGCGATTTTCAAAAAAACAATAACACTTACAAAATCCTCTGTGTACATTCGTTTGAAAAGGGGATATATTAAAATATCAGATTTTTTGCCATCTTCTTTATTATTGAAATGCTTAGGTTGCAAAAGTAAGTAAATCAATATTATAATAACCCCTTAATCATCGCAACCGATAAACGGAGGCTACATTTTTAAAATTCAGATTGCTTGATTGCCACCAATTTTTTTAAGTAGAAATATTCGGTTAACTTAATGACAGATAAAATAATGCGAGCATAAAGCCAATTACACTATTTTAAATAACTGGTGGGGATCAAACAATCTGAATTTTAAAAAAGTAGCCTACACTATCCGTGAATTTAGCGGGCGCAACGATTAAGGGACGATTAAGGACGCCTACAGTATAATATATCCGGAAAGAATAGTTATCGTGTTCACTAAAAACTGCTAAGTTTTCTCTTTCTGATGTCCGACGAAAGCCTTTCATTTCTTCGTGAGATTGTCTCGTAAGATCGGGTGATTAAATCGTTAAAATGATTCAGCTTGTCATAAAAGCGAAGTTTCAAAGAAAGAGAGTTACTGTTATAACACGTTGAACGAAAAATAACCATTTCTACTGTAAAATAAAAATACAGGATTAAAGATTTTTCTTTTTATTTGTGGATCATGAGGCTATCTAATTCAGGTTTCCTACAATTTGAAGGAAAATATCAGCATTTTCTTATCCAAAAACAAGATTTATGTAATCGCGCTATTGGATTGCATAAGGCGAGTTTTTCGCGTAAATATTGGTATTTAACTGATCTAAGTCAGGTAAATCCATTCCTTGACCTGAAGGAAGCCTATAATTATATGCATTCCACTTTCTTCCAATTCAGAAAGATAAAAAAAATTAAAATATATCTTATTACATTTTATATTCGTGCAAAAAAGACGCAAACTGAAATTTAAAAATTTATACTTTAATAATAGTAAAAGATATATCGGGAGTTTTTATAATTATGTATTTAAAATGAAGAAAGAAAGTTCATCTAGAGAGGGAAAATCTTTGCGAAAAAAAAAGTTGTTCCAGTTATGAAATAGAAAAAAAAATCCCTGACGACTCGGATTACAGGCACAGGTAGGTTTCGAAGACGCAGACCGTTGAGCGCCTGTTTAAGGGGAATTGCAGAAAAAATTACCTTTTTGACATGATGCGGCAGTTGGAACCTCCAACTTCGAAATCTACCTGAGTCAAGTAGGCGTAGCCGGCAATTTTTTTATTTATTTTTGCTGTAATGGTTGGTTCTATAAAAAACATGTCAAAATAAAATTTTTAGATAATATTAAGAGGATTTATAAAAAAATTAAGCGGATTTGACATCATGTGAACTGACAAAGTTATGATTTTTGTTCTTCTAAAACCCCTATTTCTCCCCCCCCCTTGAAGCCATTTTTAATTATATCAAAAATCTGTCATACATAAAATTTCGGCTCTTTTCTTAAAAGTAGTAATAACTGTAAACGGATTTGATACGTATCATAATTAAGAAGTTATAGGGAGTTTCTGTTTTCACATAAAGCCACCACATAAATGCCATTTCTCACCCGGTTCGATTTTGCCCATTAACGAGCTTGACCGAGATTTTATGCCCCTTGATTTTATGTATCAGTTTGGAAGATATTTGTGCAAAATTTTTGAAGTTATCATGTCCATAAATAGTGATATAGATAGATAGAAGGATAGATAGATAACATTTTGAACTGGGGGATGATTTGGGTTCTGGGAGTCATGATAGGTGTAGATCTGCAAACACTTTCCAGAAATTCCAAAATAGGTGAGATCGTAATAGGTAGTATTTCTTACGAAATCTACCTAAAATGGGATTTTAATATGAAAATAGAATATGAAAACAAATTATTGGACTAAACAATTTTACTCCAATTTAAAAACAACTAAAAATACCATATTTTAAAATATGACTTTAAATACAATTCGTTTGTGAGTTGAAATGTCCATAGAAGCGTGCGTTAAGCATTGGTGCAGAATTTAAGATATTGTTTTTTACTGAACCGTGCTGCATCATATCTACGTTTTAATATTTCAATTAATGAAATTATGAAAAATGAAATTAATTATGCTTTGAATTTATCTTAAGTTTGTTGCATCAACATGTTACATTTGATAAATGTGACTTATGCATCCACATGTTTACATTTTAACAATATGTTAAAACAGAATTTATCTTATGCATACTAAAAACACAATTAGTTGTGTATAAGTATATGATTTTTTATATAATTTGCAATGTAGTAACGTGGATCACTGATACATTTGTTTCTATTCTGAATTAATTAATATCTAAAAATCAATACACCCAGTATAAAATACAATAAATATTTATTAATAATTAAACATTAGTCAAGTTTTGTAAATTTCTTAGTCTTACATCTATACTTTTTATTGTAATTGTTCCTTTATCTTGTAGTTAATGCTATATCTTAACTTTTCCCAACGGCTCAATTTAATACAAAACACTCAACTTACAATAAACTGGGCGATAAGTTGATTGCAACTCGGAAGCCCCTTAACTGACATCAACTGTTCGACAACTGTTGTTTTGTAAAACATTTGGTAAGAAAACAGAAACTCAAGATTAAATGAAGATTTTTACATCGCCAATATGTCTAAACAAATGCAAAAGAAATAATCACATAAGAAATACACTGTAAAAAAAATTCGTAAAATTTCAGTAGATGTACCGTAAATTAACGTTACTTGTACCGATTTCCCTCTTTACGGGATGAGTACCATATTTCTGAGGTATATTAAGCGTAAAAAAGCCGTATATGTGCCATTTTGATTATAAACGGTATTTATACCGTAAAATGATTGTTTTTCAGTAAAAAATCGCTATTTATACCGTAAAATAATTATTTTTCAGTAAGAAAAAAACTGGTAGCCCCGCATCGGTGTACGGCAACACTTAAATTGATGTTCTTGCTCTTGCTACGTAATGCGTGCAGGCCTGAGGAGAGGGAGGAGTGCAGCCGGTGCATATACTTGAAATATTTTACGGTACATATACCGTCCAGTTAAATTACGATATATATACTGGTCACAAAGTTGCCAGTATATGTACCGTAATTGTTGACCAAAAATTTTTACAGTGTATTATGTACTCTACGATTTGAAAAATACACGCAGGGATGACATGTACATTTGTGAAAAGTTTCAAAGTATAAAGGTTATGCATTTGAATGAATAAAATGTGATCTCGTGTTCTCAGCAACACAATAAATCAATTAAACTCTATTACACATCATGTAACTTTATTCGATACAGTAGGAGTAAAAAATGCAATTTATGAAACGGCCTTTTAAAAGTGATTTTAAAAAATACGCTTTTTGATAAAGAACGAGTAAAATACAGTAATATCTTCTTATACTGTTCATTCCTACATATTGCTTTTTTTGTATATCTAGAAAAATTGAATGTTCTACATTAACAAAAATTTTAATTCATTTTAAATGTAATGTAAATTTACACTGGGCATTGTACAGTCGCATAAAATAAACGTAACATTCCATTCAAAAATCACAGGAGCGTTTTAAAATTTAAAAATCTAGCATATACATCCGTAAAGTACTTGAGATGAAGAAAAAAAGCGAATGTTGTAGCACTGAAAAATATTAATATTAAAAATAGTTTTAGGTTTTTTTTAGTAGTAATAATATGTGTGTGCGTGTGTGTGTGCGTGTGTGTGTGTGTGCGTGTGTGTGTGTGTGCGTATGTGTGTGTGTTCGAGAGTCAAAATTATGTAAGTTGGGAGATTATAAGATGAACATCAGAGTTCTCAAAAAAATTAAACGTGAGCATCTAACTCAGATTTATTTTTATATCCTAAAATCTAATTCATTTTAGAATATTTTATATTTTACATTTATCATATATTCTAATACGAGCAAATCTTGTGTGTGGTTATATATATATATATATATATATAAACATATATATATATATATATATATATATATGCAAATTTTATCTTAAAAACGGCTCTAACGATTTTGACGAAATTTTGTATCCTACTATTTTGGGACACCAGAAAACCATTGGGCTATGTCACATGTTCGAGAAAATTCGATTAGTTGGTCATTTTGGGTCATTTTGGGTCATGGTCTAACTAATTGTATCTAAAAAACGGTTCAAACGATTTTGACGAAATTTTGTATCCAACCATTTTCGGGCACGAGAAGACTATTGAATGCCTAAGGGGGGCCACTCGGCCCAGCAAAGCCAGGCCGTAGAGCGTTAGCACCTCCCCCGGGATGTTCCCCGGCACGCGGGGATTCGTTTTGGGTGATTCCAGCCACCGGCGGAAGGGAAGGCACGACGCCGAGACCGCCAGCGCACGCGCAAACGGCCCAAACAACAACAAAAAAGAAAAGAAAGAAAATACAAACTAGGCCAAAGGCCGGCACTGCCAAGACAAGCCTAAGCGTGACAAGGGGCAGGCAAGAAAGCTAAAAATTAAAAAAAAGGAAAAGAAACTGAAAAAAGCCTGAACCGCTGGAGCCTGCACTCCCTCGCGACAGACAGCGGCAGGTGCAGTGATGAAGAACTTGTAGGTGAACAGTCCTTAACGCTCCTGCGTCATGACACACAGTTCGCGGCCAAGGCGGTCCTTGGATAATAATGATGCGCCGGAATCTGAGAAGCTCAGTTCCCACGCGACAGATGGCGCCACAAGTTGTTGCGTTGGAGAGATGAGGCCGCTTCTAAAGACTGCGAAGGGAGCACAGCAAGGTGCTCAAACACTGACAAGGTACAGCCAAAATAACGAAAAGTCAGGAGAAGGAGGGTAGGAAGATCAATTACAGTACTGATTGGTGGTGAAGAATTTAATATGTTTAGTTAAAAATTTGATAAAAGCTAGAGTTAGTTACTTAATTTGTTAAGTTCGATAAATCCATTAAGAAATTAAAAATATTTTTTAATTTTTTTAATAAGATTGGTCTTGTTAGAATATTGGTTAGCCAAGAGGGTGGGGGAATTTCGGGAGATCTGAGATGCCAGGCAACAGTCAGTGGGCAGTCAAAATAGTAATGAGAAAGCAAGCCCCGCTGGCCACATGGACACACATTGGAGGCTGCACGTTTATAATATTTAAGTAGGGAAGTAATATTTAAGTAGGTAAGTAGGGAATGGACCATGTCCTGTGAGGAACGCTGAGGTGTGGGGGGCGAGGTTAAGCAGGTTTAGGGAGACAAAAGGGAGCAATTTGTGGGTATGTCGACCTTTATCCGAGTAATCCCAGTGGTCCTGCCACTGAGGAATGATTTTAGACTTTAAAAACCCTCTAATGTAGGATGGGGAAACAGGGAGGGAAAGATCAATATTTGTGCTTCCCGTAGCTTCTTTTGCCAATTTATCAGCTAATTCATTGCCAGCAATGCCAATGTGTGCCTTCACATGGCCCAGGGCTACTCGCCGTGCAAGGTCTTTTAAAAATAGTTTTATTTGGAGTACAATGGGATGTTTTGTGCGGTGAGTAAAGATTGCTTGTAGGCTGGAGAGGCTGTCTGAATATAGCTTGTAAAATTGTACTGTTGGGTTAGAGACAATCCATTCCAATGCCCGCAGAATCGCGAACAGATCAGCCTGGAAGACAGTGTTGTTATCACCGATTCTGCAAGCCCACTTATGGGTCACGACCTCGCCTTTCATGGCACAGAATGCTGCTCCCACGCCAGTCTCCGTGCGTGACCCGTCAGTGAAAATGGTCGGGCAGCGGGGAGAGTAGCTGTGTTCAAAACCGTGCCTGGTTGTGTTTATCTGTAAGTGAGATGTCTCTTCTGCGGGATGTATTCTCCAACTGGGAACCTTCCTCTGTAGTTGTATTTGTGGAAAAAGTGCTGCACACGTTGGTTCATGTTCTAGGTGTGTGATCCTGCTTTTCTGGTATTCATATTGGAGTGTTATTGTTATGGGAGGAATACCTGTTATTACTGTGAGTGCGTCCGTTGAGATTGTCCTGTATCCTCGAGCAATTTGCAGCAAAAAGAGCCGTTGCATCGAGGTCAATTTGTCCTTCATGGCTTGCGTGAGGTTACCTCCCCAGACGCCCACACAGTAGAAAATTATCCGCTCCACTATTGTGTGGTACCAGATTTTTAACATTGTTGGCTTTATTCCCCAGGATTTTGACGTTAGTTTACGTGCGTTTAAGTGTAATTTTTCTACTTTAATCCTGAGGGTGTTGATATGTTCCGTCCAGCTTTGGTGTTCATCTATGGTGAGGCCAAGAAGTTTGAGGTGTGAGACATGCTCGACACTAACCCCGTTCACCCTTATGATTGGTTTACGTTCAAGTTTGCGTGGTTTGGAAAATGTGACTGCTTGTGATTTTTGGCTTAATAGCTGGAGGTTGAGGTTTGTTAGCAGTTGGCAGAATACGGGGAGGGCTTGAGCCGCCATTGCCTCCAAGTCCATGCGCCGCCTGCCCGAGAAAATAAAGCTGAAGTCATCAGCGAATGCAAAGAGAATGAAGCCTCTAGATTCTAGCTCTTTTAGAATTATGTTAGCTATGAGTAACCAAAGTATTGGGCCAAGGCAGGAGTCTTGGAGGCAGCCCTTTTCGAGCTGATGTACCGAAGTGCCTGAACCCCAATTGATGATTATGCTACGAAGGCTTAAGTAGGATGCGATGGTTCCAGCTATATTAGCCGGGCAGCGAATTTCAATTAGTTGCTGGATAATGTCCCTCAATTCTACATTATCGAAAGCACCTTTAATATCTAGTGAAACAAGTGAGGTGTAGTCTCCTTTGCTGATGGTTTCATTGCAAGTGGTAAGAATGTCATAAAGGGCCTTGTCACATGACCGACCCTCTCTGAACCCATATTGCCTATGATGCAAGATGCCATTCGTCTCCATGAAGTGCACCAGTCGTGTGACTACTAGTTTTTCTAGCAGCTTCCCCAGATTTGGTAGGAGACAAATAGGTCTATAGGATGTGGGTTGGGTCATGGTCAAGCTAATTGCATCTAAAAAACGGTTCAAACGATTTCGACGAAATTTTGTATCCGACTATTTTCGGGCACGAGAAGACGATTGGGCTGGGTCACATGTTCGAGAACTTTCGATTAGTGGGTCATTTTTGGGTCAAAGCGGTCAAATTAATTTTATCTAAAAAGCGGCTCTAACGATTTTGATTAAATTTTGTATCCTACGAGTTTCGGGCACGCGAAAATAATTGGGCTAGGTCACATGTTCGAGAAAATTCGATTAGTTGGTCATTTCTGGGTCATTGTGGGTCAAGATCTAAAAAGCGGCTCAATTTACACTAAATTTTGCATCCTATGGTTTTCGGGCACGAGAAGACTGTTGGGCTAAGTCACATGTTCGAGAAAATTCAATTAGTGGGTCATTTTGGTCATGGGTCATGATATTTGAACTCAAATTTAATTTTGACCGAGCATAGCTCGGTCTTCCCTGCTCGTATATATATATATATATATATATATATATATATATATGTTTATGCATATATATATATATATATATATATATATATATGTTTATGCATATATATATATATATATATATATATATATGTTTATGCATATATATATATATATATATATATATATACATATATATATATATGCAAATTTTATCTTAAAAACGGCTCAAACGATTTTGACGAAATTTCGTATCCTACCCTTTTGGGGCACCAGAAAACTATTGAGCTAGGTCACATGTTCGAGAAAATTCGATTAGTGGGTCATTTTGGGTCATTTTGGGTCATGGTCTAGCTAATTGTTTCTAAAAAACGGTTCAAACGATTTTGATGAAATTTTGTTTCCGACCCTTTTCGGGCACGAGAAGACTACTGGTCTGGGTCACATGTTTGAGAACTTTCGATTAGTGTGTCATTTTTGGGTCAACGCGGGTCAAATTAACTTTATCTAAAAAACGACTCTAACGATTTTGATTAAATTTTGTGTCCTACGAGTTTCGAGCACGATAAAATCATTCGGCTAGGTGACATGTCCGAGAAAATTCGATTAGTGGGTCATTTCTGGGTCATTGTGGGTCAAGATCTAAAAAGCGGCTCAATTTACACTAAATTTTGCATCCAATGGTTTTCAGGCACGAGAAGACTGTTGGGCTAGGTCACATGTTCGAGAAAATTCAATTAGTGGGTCATTTTGGGTCATTTTGGGTCATTATGGGTCAAGCTATTTTATCTTAAAAACGGTTCAGAGGATTTGAAATAAATTTAGCACCCTACAGGTTTAGGGAACAAGAAGACTATTAGGCTAGGTCACATGTTCGAGAAATTTCGATTAGTGTGTCATTTTGGTCATGGGTCATTATGGGTCAAGCTATTTTATCTTAAAAACGGCTCAGATTATTTACACTAAATTTTGCATCCTATGGTTTTCGGGCACGAGAAGACTGTTGGGCTAAGTCACATGTTCGAGAAAATTCAATTAGTGGGTCATTTTGGTCATGGGTCATGATATTTGAACTCAAATTTAATTTTGACCGAGCATAGCTCGGTCTTCCCTGCTCGTATATATATATATATATATATATATATATATGTTTATGCATATATATATATATATATATATGCAAATTTTATCTTAAAAACGGCTCAAACGATTTTGACGAAATTTCGTATCCTACCTTTTTGGGGCACCAGAAAACCATTGGGCTAGGTCACATGTTCGAGAAAATTCGATTAGTGGGTCATTTTGGGTCATTTTGGGTCATGGTCTAGCTAATTGTTTCTAAAAAACGGTTCAAACGATTTTGATGAAATTTTGTTTCCGACCCTTTTCGGGCACGATAAGACTACTGGGCTGGGTCACATGTTTGAGAACTTTCGATTAGTGTGCCATTTTTGGGTCAACGCTGGTCAAATTAATTTTATCTAAAAAACGGCTCTAACGATTTTGATTAAATTTTGTGTCCTACGAGTTTCGAGCACGATAAAATCATTCGGCTAGGTGACATGTCCGAGAAAATTCGATTAGTGGGTCATTTCTGGGTCATTGTGGGTCAAGATCTAAAAAGCGGCTCAATTTACACTAAATTTTGCATCCAATGGTTTTCGGGCACGAGAAGACTGTTGGGCTAGGTCACATGTTCGAGAAAATTCAATTAGTGGGTCATTTTGGGTCATTTTGGATCATTATGGGTCAAGCTATTTTATCTTAAAAACGGTTCAGAGGATTTGAAATAAATTTAGCACCCTACAGGTTTAGGGAACAAGAAGACTATTAGGCTAGGTCACATGTTCGAGAAATTTCGATTAGTGTATCATTTTGGTCATGGGTCATTATGGGTCAAGCTATTTTATCTTAAAAACGGCTCAGACTATTTACACTAAATTTTGCATCCTATGGTTTTCGGGCACGAGAAGACTGTTGGGCTAAGTCATATGTTCGAGAAAATTCAATTAGTGGGTCATTTTGGTCATGGGTCATCATATTTGAACTCAAATTTAATTTTGACCGAGCATAGCTCGGTCTTCCCTGCTCGTATAACCTTACATAGTACTTTCTCATGCGAACTGGCAGTGAAGTGCAACAATAATTTTACTGCTGAATCTATAAAAAGCTTACGCGTATTTTTTTATTACTATTTGTTTCGTTTATTTCAATGTTAATACTTTTTATATGCATAAATATCAATTTTATTATCTGTATTATCTTATAAGCTCCACTTACTAAATGTACGGACGTTTGGCTTATTGTGCGCAAACATGTCAGTACTCCATTATTTTGGAGTACCAATGACCATGTACACCACTTGCAATTCACTCACGGAGTATCTATCATTATATAAAGCAATATTATCTATTTAAACTCTGTTATGAAAATTTGGCATTTCTGAATAAAACACCGCCAGATTTGGCACCACTGTTGGCACACGTATTTATGGCTACGGCACCTCGGGAAAAGATTGCTGACACACATATTAGTGTGCCCTGGCAGTCAATGTGTTAATACTATTTTTTATATTATCATATTATTTCCATAATGTAGCTACATAATCTATATATACAAGCACGTATCCAGTGGAATAAATTTAAATTGCCAGACTAATATTATAATTTCATTTTAAATTTTAATATTGTTAACATGTTGTTATGTATTCTGAAAGTGACATCCACTATTACATTCTTGAATTCGTAAAATTTGTAATTTGACGCTAAACAAAGATAATTTAATAAGGAGTCTCGTTTGCATTAATAAATACAGAGTTGTTTTAACGGACGTGACATGCTAAACGCAGTATTCGTTATTAAGTGCTTTCAAACGAAGCTATAATTATTTCCTCTGTTTCAATTCGCGAAAAACAAAATATCCCATAATTCATTTAAAATTTAACCTTTCATTTAAAGAACGCATAGCAGAGAGATAAGTAAATTAGCATGTGTTTATATCTCAAATAAACATTCTATCAGTTTCACTGTTTTGTTCTTAAGTTCGATCAGTTAGTTCCCTTTCTTTCATTTGTGGAGATTAGAAGGTGAGAGGCTTAATCGATAGCAACATGAGCATATTTTGATGCAACGTACCTTTTAACCAATTTAACTTAATTTTATATTCAAAATAAAAGGGAAATCTGTCGTTTCGTCGAAAGATTTCAATTTAGCGTCAGAGTTCGGTATCTCATATTTATATTGACATTATGATTAACTATGGCTTCTCGGGATAGAGAACATAGGTGAAAACCATTTATTTTTTTTATTAAAAACTCTAATAGATTTTTTACATTTAATATTTTTTTAGATTGCCACCTAACAACACCAAAGGGCATTTTTATATGAAGTATGTCAATGATATCTTCAACTAAAATTTTTTAATTTATTAAAAGTGGTAATTTAATATTGACCTCGTGCCAAAAATCTCTCGAACCGAAGAAATCTCTAAAAAATTTGTTATCAACAGCAGTTTTTCTTATTTTGATAATTTCAGTCGCTTTAATTGCTTATTTCGATTATACGTCAGTTAAATTCGTGTTGTATTTATACTATTTTATTGATTGTTTAATGGAGTTTTAATTTTGTAAAGGAATATTAGCTGGAAACAAATGCTGAACTTTTTATATTGTTAAAAATGTAAACGGATTAATATTTTGTAATCGTCTGCAAGCGATATAGATAGATTAAAAAATATCATGCTTGAAATTTAATTTAAATGCTGTAATAAATAAGTAAATTGCGATACAGTTTTCAAACAAATTGCATTTGAAAGTAGATTTTCCCCCCTATATAACGTTTTAAAAATTAAAAATATGCGTTGTTTAGAAATTTAAAAAAATTGCAGTAACAAAAATTGCAAAACCCAAATTTTATCTTCAACTGTTGTCATTCGCAAAATGATGTCAGCATTACGCACGTTCACGTTTGTCCTTTATAATATAGATGTGGTTTTGTATGTTTGGTAATTTGGCACGAATGTTTAATGTGGAGATAGATTAGAAAAATATGCTTGAAAAACTTTTTAAAAAATCATAACAATTCAATAAAATTAGCTACGAATTTTAAACAAATTTCATTTGAAAGTACATAGCTTTCGTATTCGAAGTTGTACAAATTAAAATTATACTATATTTAGAAGTCGTCTAAGAGCAATAAATTTAAAATTTAAGTACAGAACGTTGACAGCATCGTTATATATTTTTAAAAATAGTAATCCTCAGTAAATTTGGCAGCAGTCCAAAAGTGAGTTATTAATTTTTGGACTCGACGAAAGCGATAGTAGGGAAAAAATAGACTATTAATAGTCGGGTGTACAAAGTTGTGGCTTTTTATGCAGTATGATTAGCATTACTTCGATATTGTTTTCCAACACTTCCTTTCATTTTGGTTCATCATATACTGAATGTGTGAAAATAAATTTGTATATTTAATTATGACAAATAAATTTTTATTAAAAATTTTTTGGAGTGAATAAAGTATATTATAAACAGTTGTTTTTATTAAATCCGTGACGTTCATATATACCCAACATAATTCGTATTTATCCATGTGTTAATGCCGGGCCAGTAAAAGCCGATTAGACCATTGGTTTCCAATTGGGCCGCACATTAGCGTATAATCGATCTTGGTGTGTTACGTAATTTCATCAGTGGAAAATCAGTGGAATAATCATCAGTGGAAAAAACCACTGATGATGACCGGGTTTCGGTTGAAAACGTTTTGGAATTTTTTAAAAGGACTTTAATGTGCTTTTAAATGTTTTTATGTATGTTTTTACGCACCTTCAAGCAATATATTTACATTTAGTTGTATCTTAATGAATGTTAGTTATTAAACAAGGTGAATTTGCACTGAAATTTTAACTTTTATTAAATTTTTTCATTTAACGTTGAACACAGCAGTGGTAAAATATGAACATAAAGTAATGCTTTACAGCAGTTAAGTATTGGGCCGTGAAAAATAACAAACAAACAAAATCACTATTTTTAAAAGACATTTCTCAAAATTTAAATGTACTTTTCTTTCTTGGTCATTTTTTTAATTGTTTACAAATTTTACATTTTATTCAATTTCACTAAATTCATAAAGCATCAATACCATAAATGAGTGACAAAATTTAAAATTTTGTTGGATCTTAGTAATTTGTATCCGTTTCGGGAGTAGTTCATGTGCATTGTGATGTTGTTTAGGAAACATTATAATTAATTCGTCTATGGTTTAAAAATGTCCAATTAAAAATGTTCAATTGTTGAACTTGTATACGTAAAAAATTAAAATATCAATAATTAATAATAATATATGATTATAAAAATTGTAAAATGATAATAAATTTTTTTATCCGCTATATGAAATACTCTGTAATAATTAGTTTATATTTGTTTTATTTACTGATAAAAACTACAGCAACTATTCAATACTTCAGTATCAAAAAATATATTATGTAATGTCTACGAACATAACACATGAAACAATCAATTTTGAATAATACGTTACATCAAAGTATATTCAAAAGCATTTCAAGATTCGTAATAGTTTTTCGATGATTTCAACCTCTCTCCAAAATCTGAAAAGAGTTTATTATTCTCGAAAGCAGATAAATATAGACTAGCGCTGTATTACTTTTTGAGAACCTCTAGAATTGAAAGGTTTAAGAAGAAATATTATATGATCTAATGTCAGAATATATATTTTCTCTTTTTCGACCATCACATAACTAACAATACAATTCTTCTTTCGTGAAAAGAATTTCTTAGATTTTCTTTTTCGATTTGCTGGAATTTTGTTTACAAAAACTTACATTCATTTTTATCTTATGTATCAGGGTGTATCATACTGTTTGATATTTATATATTATCTGATATCAATATTTAAAATTTATCTAATATTAAAGCAAATAAAAACAGTAAGTTAACAAGCTCTCTTTAGATATTATTTGGAAAAAATAACTACGAAAATAAAATATTAGCATGATATTTTTAAAAAACAAATATTTTTTTTGTTTTAATCTGTTTCGCTGCATGTGTTGTAGGCGTCTATTGGTCAAAATGAAACTGGCATGCTATTGTCAACACCAAATATTTCTCTATATCAAGTTCTTGTAATTGTATAAATAATGCAGTTACAAACTAGCAATTATAAATATGAAATGTAATACATTTCTTTGAATTAAGCGTAGTATTACAATGATAACTTTTAAAAAGCCTAGCACAAAAGTACGCCGTGTTGTATATTCAAACTTTATGTTGACGGACATACGTGTTCACATTAATAATCTATATAAAACTCTATGCAACTCTAAAGCAATATAGTAGACTGCATTACAGCTCTAATACACATCGCGAAAAGCATACCATAACAGTGATCTTTCCTCCGTAATGAAAATCAAAATACAATCTACATAAAGTTCAATACTAAGTGCAGAATTGTTATATTGTTGTTAATTGTTATATATTTGCTATAGTATATATTATATATCTTCTATTTTATACTATCTGTTATATATTCTGTATATTATATATATATTGCAATTTGGTGAAAAGTAGGTATACTCATACACATCTATGGATGCCAAAATTTAGTTATAACGAAAATCATGCAGCACAGTAACACTCTTTGTTGGGCGATATACACCAAAATCTAACTATATACGAAATTTGATAATGTCCCATTTGAAAAATATCGAGTTATACTTTCACGGAAAAACGCAGTATAAAAATCGCCACCTGTTGTGCGACATACACCAAAATCTTTTATAGTATATATATTTTTAAATACAATAAATAACAAGACGACATTTCATATGCATTATCAAAAATGCTTTATTACGAAATTTAATAATTGTATTTATTATATTTCATGAATTTGTATTTCTTATATTTCATGAATTTGTAATTCTTATATTTCATGAATTTGTATTTCTTATATTTCATGAATTTGTATTTCTTATATTTCATGAATTTGTAATTCTTATATTTCATGAATTTGTATTTCTTATATTTCATGAATTTGTATTTCTTATATTTCATGAATTTGTATTTTTTGTATCTCATGAATTTGTATTTCTTGTATCTCATGAATTTGTATTTCGAATAACCCATAAACTATATAAACCTTTTAAATCACCATACAAAGTTTTAGTAATATAGAATAATGAAATTTAAAAAGAAAAAATACGGTTTATGTTTAGATAAATGTTTTTACATTTAATTTATGTTTAGATAAAATGTTAAGAAAAAAAATACACCGATTTAAGGGAAATAAAAGACTGACGTCAAATAATGTATGTAAAATTGCCTTTAGCAGAAGAAAATGCGTCACAAAGTCATTTCCATAACTCTTAAATATATTTGAAGATATTTTATTCATAATAAATTTCTTTAGATTCCTGTGTCAGATTTTAAATTAAACAAAGTTTTCTAAATCTTACCATCCCATGAGATATCATTTAAAGTTTATGGCATACAGTTCATAAAAATTCACATTAAAATATCTTTCTTGCCATTAAATTTTCACTAGAAGTAATTGATAACAATATAATATTGAAATTCATAAAAAAAGGTTATATAAACGATGAAAACTCGGATAATATCGATTGTAACATTAAATGTTTTTTGTTGACACAAGAGGATTGGAGTTAGTAGCTCAACAAAAGTTGCTTTGGCACATCCATTACTCTTCTCTGTCGCATTTGTTTTGGTATTTATTTTTCTTTTAATTATTCCAATCAGAGGAGGATTCGAGATTTCTGATTTTCTGACTTTTGTTCTGAGAATCAAAAGTCTATAACAATAAAAACTAGTTGTTGGAGGCCACCGTAATACTTACCCATCAGGGATATGCATAATATAAAATATGAAAATAAAACATGTGTAAACTATTTATAAAATGCATTGTAAATTCGAATAAAATCTTGGCTGGATGACGTCATAAACTTTAAATGCTCTTTTACTAAATAGCGTAAGAGAAATATCCTTATAACTCTAAAAATGATAATAATCTTAACTAACAGTTTACTGCGTCGTATTAAGCGTCTTATTTCCAAGTCAAATATGTCTTTGAATTACAATTTGAATGAAATACAGTATCACGAAAAATCGAACAGTGTGGCAAATAGGATTACAAATATATCGGCAATTAATTATCCGATAGACATCATTTTTTATGCAAAATTTATGTTTTTCTATTGCATTTTATATTCACTCCTTAAAACAAACAGATTCGAAAAATTTTATATACCTTTTATTAGAACGAATATTTCGAGAGTCCGAAAAAAGTAGTTCCGGATAATCGAGGTTACTGACATTCAATAGGCTTCTTCCCATTATTACATACTAAGTACATTCCAAATTTCAAGTCTCTATCTCAATTTATTCAAGAGATAGAGCATTTACAGACACACAGACATACAGATAGACGGACAGCAATTTTTTCTCTACCAATAATACGTTTTTTGGAATCTCCAGTGTCTGAAACTTGTAAATCCATCAAAAAAAAAAAAAAATCGAATTTTAAAACGATTGCAAGACTAACCCTATACTACGTATGAGGGTTAAGTAACATGAGTAAGTAAGAACGTAAAATGATATGTCTCTGCATAGATTATGAAACCATTTCCAACACTATCAATATATTGTTAATAAATTTCGTTTGTGTTCATACAGTGCAATAAGATATCTAAATAAGCATTACAAAACCCACAATGCAATAAAATGTATTTTCGTCAATGGCTGTCCATAGCCGCTAATGTGTGTAATTCTTTCGTGCAGCCCTGTATATGATTTACACACCTCGTAATGCACAATAAATAAGTTTAAATGCTTATCACAGCTGTAAACGCACATTCAGCAGTTATGACTAAGAATCATCACTCTTGTAACATCACTCTTTGAGTATTTCTGTAAATGAACTATAATTTCTACATACTCAATAATCTACAGAAAACATATTGTAGTACACCTCAGGAATGCACCGGGTGTTTCAAAATTTCGATGCAAAAGCAAAACGCTAAAAAAAAAATATCTATAGGTTAGAGAATCTATAGGTTTGCAGATAAATATTCAGCGTGGTACAGGAATTTGTATGACAGAAATGAAGTTCAAAATCGCGACAATAGATGGCGCGTCTGCAGATAATTCCATGGAATAATTCCATATTGCTCACAAAACGCAGGATTTTGATACAAAAAAAATAAAGAATACTGCATGTACACTTTTAATACGCAAAAATACTAATGGTTATCATGTACAATTTTCAATCCCAATAAAATTACGCACCATTGTTATTTTTGCGTATTAAAAGTGTACATACAGTATTCTTTAATATTTTTGTATCCAAATCTTACACTGTTCGAATTATCATATTGAATTATTCCATGGAATTATCTGCAGCTGCGACCTCTAATGTCAGGATTTTGAACTTCTTTTTGTGTGTGTCATACTAAATCCCGTACCGCGCTGCATATTTATCTGCAAACTGCATGTCTCTCCAGCCCATTGATATTTTTTATCGTGTTTTACTTTCGCACCGAACTTTTGAAACACCAGGTATACCGGTTTCATTATGTTTGAAATAGTAAACATCATTAAAATACACTGCAAACTATTTTTACCTATCGATCAAAATATAATGAAATTATTTTGCGCGCCCCTGTAAACGAACTGTAATTGCTACTTACTCGATACTACATAATAAAAACATAATGCCATTCACCCCAGTAAGGCATATGAATTTCATTATGTTAACAATATTAAAATGCACTAAAAACGATTTTTCCCATTGACTGTAATGTAACGAAATAGTTTTGAGTGTTCCTATAAACAAACTATAATTGCTACTTATTCCATTCTCTATAGATAACAAGTTGTCCAACTCAATGATTCATATTATATTTATCATATTTGAAATAGTGTAACAGCATTAATATGCACTGAAAACTATTATCATTGACTGTAATGGACTGTGTGTCTCTGTAAACTAACCATAAATGGTACTCCCTTCATTTCCAATACCGAACATGCTACAGTGAATCTCAATAACATATATCAATTCCATTTCGATCCAAGTAGATTTACGCAAGTTAGAAAGCGGGAAGACTGTCAGGTAGACCTGCAAATGGCAGACAAACTGAATTCATAAACACTTTTCAACACTACGTTGCAAAGTGTTAAAAATAAAAATGTCTGAGATATAGCAGTTTGAAATTCTAGTGTGCCTGACATATTGAAAAAAGACAGCTGATTAAAACAAATATGGGATTAATTTCTGAGTTTTAGGGAACAGGATTTCTCGCAAATTATTATCATTCATTGTTGTAATCATTTTCCCAATCATACGCATAAAACTATATTCATATCAGTTACCGTTAAATTATCACCAAGATTGGGACCCTTGGAGCCAAATTTGGCGACCAAAATAAATATTGAAAAATGAAGCCAACTTGGCTATAGCTGGCTAATTTGGCAAACTTTTTATTCAAATTCAGTATTAACGAATCTTCTGCAATCGGTTTCTGTGCATTTTAGCTTGCTGCTTTCGAGTAACATAAGCTAGAATTTTAAAAACGATGATATAGGTAAGGTACCTGTCACACCCGGTAGAGGCGGAAGGACTTTTTATTAAATTCTAGCATATGAGGAAGTGAGTGAAAATTAAATACAGAATTCCATGTTTAAATACAAAAACAAAGTTGAGTTAAATAAAATAGAGTAAAAACCATTATAGTCTACAAACATTTTATATCTTCTTAAACATATTAAAAAAATTTCAAACTTTTTAATACATTCATGTAAAATCCTCAATTTTACGTTATGCATCAACATGCACATTGAATTTTAAGAACTAAATTATAGAACTCAGACATAAAATAAGGACAATAATCATAGGTCTAAAATATAATATTTAATTTTTTTATCTCAATAATTACGACAATCATATTCTTGTCATTGCCCATCCACGTCATAGTAGAAAATTTATCTATAATTAATCTTCTACTGGAAAAAAGACTAATTAATATCTCATTTTAACTCTCATCATTAGTATAAAGTTCAAAAATAAATTTGTAGTATCTAATTATTCGAACATCTGCTAACAACTATCGGTAGATTAATCTAGAAGGAAAATTTAACAAAAAAAAGATATATTAGAACTATAAAGACTTTTCTTAATTAAGTTTTTTTAATCCGTAGTCAGGGTTTATTTTATGTCAATGTGATTTAATCGTACAGTTTTTAAAGATAACATACATCTCTGAAGTGATGTATGTATTACTCATTTATATTTTTTGGTACCTAATTAACTTTGTGCAGTGCTTAAAAAAGTGCAGATTTTCTGTAGATTAATGGGTTGCGCATTTTTTTTTCAAAGCAGAAAAGCCTCTGTAATTTTACAGATTTAGTGATATGTCAGAGAAATAGAATTTATGCTAATAAGATATTTTATATGAATGTACTAACGGATAAATTGTAAAAAAGAAAAAATATATATTAGTTTTTGTCGTTATTATGAAAAAGCCACCGTGAATTAAGGGTAACATTAATTTCCGTTTTTATTAAACTGAAGCGCATATATCTACGAAATCACAAGTAACTACCATTAAATTTTTACTTTTTCATTTTGCTTTCGCAAGTTAATAAGCTACGAGAAATATATACAGTTATATGTTTTCTAGATTGTATTATAAGATTTGATAAGTAAAAAATATATTGATCTAAATGACAATTTTTGATATTTCTGTAAAATTGTTCATTATATTTTGTCGATTATATTTTTTTACAAGAAATAAAAGATATACAGTAATGCGCGGCGTATAATCCGTGGATTAAATAAATTTTATTTAATAAAATATGATTTTCTCATACATCTTCTACGTCTTCGCTTTCAACTTCATTTATTAAGTGAACTTTCTTGTTAAAACATGTTTATTTGATCCACAGATTATGCGCCAACAATTGCAGTAGTTAAATGAATTTTACCCAAAATGAAATTCATTTTGTATGCTAAAACCATTTTTTTCTATCTTTTTTAGATAGGAAGTCACACGTTGGATGTTTCACATGAAACTGGTAAATTTCTGGAGCAATAAGTATATCTGGACAAAATAACATGATGGTGTTTTTTAATTCCAAGAAATTTATCTGAATACGCTAGGCATCCATAATGCTGTAGTGAGATTGTTAAAACGTCTGTTAAAACGTATAAAAGTCTGTCAAATAGAATAATCTTCGTGAAACATGTAAATGCGCATGATGGTGAGGAGATCCTTAAATGTCTTACGAATATGTGGTACAACATTCAAGCATATAGTTTTTACTTCACATTACCTATTTACATACATTAAAAAAAATTCCCACATAGAACTTACATAGATGTCATTTTTTAGAAAATATTTACTTAACATTTTCCAGGTGGGATAAGTCAATCCTTTAAAAGCGTCATATGTGTCGTAAAAAATATTTTCTCCCTACCTTCTTAGGCATCTGCAGTTTACTGACATTTCTTCATCGCGACTTGTGCTTTCCTAGTGAGAGAAAGATTATATGACTGTTTTAAAGGACTGACTTGAAGTCAAAAATTCCTTCCGGCCTGTACCTGAGGAAAATGTAGTCTCATGTTTTTAAAAATTCAACTCATTTTACTCAAACACCCGAATCTAAATTGCTTGGAACTCGATTATAGAAAATTCAATTTCGATTTTCATTAATACTGAATTTGAATGCGAATTTCACCATGAGAATTACAGCATAACTAAATCAGATTGTTTCAAAATATCAACCACACTGGCATTTCAAACTGCCATATCTCTGTCATTTGTTAAGATAAACCCAAAACAAATAATGTTCCGGAATTCTTGTATTTCTGTCTAACACTTAACGGAAACACCTTTTTCAGTTTATAAATTTTTATACATCTTCTTGATTTTTTTTAAATTTAAAAAATTAATTTGCCGCTGTTCGATAAACATTTTCAAAATTATTATGTTTCACATCGAACGTTGCTGTGAGAACAATCTATATTGTCACTTTTGCAAGTTTCAAGAAGTATTATTGGTTGATCGAGTTAAGGTTTTCTGTTGCCCAAATACAGTAGTTGAAAGTCATTATCCGTACATAATACATTTCGACTAATGAAAATATTATGGTTATATATAAGGAATATTTCATAATCTAATCCAAAACAGAACAATTGCTACAAGAATGGATTAGGTATATAATTGTTGTCTTTTTAACATAAAAAGTCTTTCGGCGATTCAAACCAATAAGACAAAACAACAACAAAAAATTAACCAATCTACACTTATTATCCCGAGAATAGAATATTGGTAAACAGAAAAAAAATCTTAAAAGTGAAATTTAAAAGTCTCTTGGAAATGTGTCTCACCCCCCCCCCCACCTCGCGCGCGCACACACACACACACCCATTGCGTATATCTTAGTATTAATGACGCAGTAGTTGGCCATCATATCACACAGAACAATCCGTACAATAATGCATTTTTTCTGGATTCAGGTAATTTTATTATAAATGACACAAAATTGATAATCCGTGATTGTAAGCAATAATTAAATATGTCGTTTAATAGTACAACTGGTCGGAAAATTAGTTAATTTATTTATAGGTTCTCAGTTGTTCTTATATATTTTCTTAATTATATTTTCCTTTCCTTAATGTAAATATAAGAAAATAACTTATGTTTTAAAATCATACATATACCCTTGGTAAAATATTTATAATGTTGAAATAATTTCATATAGATAGATGGAATATTTTATCTAAGTGCCATATGTTATTTCGTAACACTTTCTCGAACAATTTTGGAAAAAAATCAATTCGGAAATATTTCGACTCACAAATTTCAAGAATTGCTGAGAGGCACGTTTGATTTTCAAGCTAGGCAGTCTGATTTAAATTTTATTAAATTTCTTGTGTACACTAAAATTTTATTTGCATGAGAGAAGAATTTATTTATTTAAATTTGTTTAAGAATGTTATTTAATATGAGTTGACTGTTCGGATGCTTTTAAAAAGGTGTTAAATTTGAATATATTGCTTTATGAACTTTATAAAGTAAGCAAAACACATATTGTTTGGAGAACATTTAATTAATCTAAATTTTATATCCCGCAAATATATCTATGTAATAATTTATGGACTTTTTTCAATTAAAAAAAAACTAATAAATGAAATATAATGAGTACATTGCAAAATAACATTGAATAATTTGCTTTATGATTATTCAGTTACTGAACTTAAACATACAAAGAAACAAAAAACATGTGTACGCTCAAAATGAATAACCGAATGCATAAATAACATTTAATCTCATGTTAATTTTGTTCACATGCGCCACAATAAACTAAAAAGAAATTTCATATCGTTTAAGTAAATAAGAATAATACAGTCAGTGTTTCTTTTAAGTAAAGTAAAATGAATTTAAACACTGTAAGCATTTTTTAAAGTAAACCTTTTTCTATAGTTTTAAATCAACGTAGTATATACGATGTTGCTAACAAATATATTCATTAAAAATTTGCTGAAATCGCATTCAAAATTTAAATGGCTGAATGCAGAAACCACGTAAACAAACTTTGGTTTCGTGACAGGTCTCAAATAAGCGCCAAGTTTGGTAATGTCAACTGTATTATGGGTCAATAAAATTTTACTATTTGCATGGAACAACAGTTTTAGAAAACTGTTCTAAACTAAACTAAACCTGCTGCACTAAAATCCGTTTAGGATCACAGCCTACAGTGTCCAGCCCTGTTTCCTTCACCATGCACTTTGAGGTGCTATACAGAATATGTCCCGATTAGGTGGTCAGCCTAACATGGGACCTTTAGCGCTTAGTTCTGAAGCAAGCTTGGTACTCATTTTATTGAACCAGTCGGGATTAAAAGTTCAGTGAACTTTGCCCAGTCTACTGTACGAAATAAACTGTAAAAGTGTAGAATGGTAGCGCTGCGCGCTGACTATTCAGTTACTGGGCGTCAGAAAGCTGTTCTAACTTTACGTATATTGTCAAACCTGATTTAAAGTAGTCGAATACTTACAGACTAACTTTTCTAAAACGTGTGTTTCTTCTGCATTATTAAAGTATCTGTATATTAGCCATTTACTATCTTTCCTAATTTGAACATATAATTGAAAATTTATATTTCATGAACACCTGCTTAAAATAGTAAAATGATACTAAAAAATTTATTATTTTCAGAAAAAATGTGATTTTCTTTTTTTTAAATAGAAACATTATTTCAATCATACAATGGTAAATGCACAGAAATTATAAATATGGTATTTTTCAACCTTTTTCACAGAGCACAACATAAAAATTCATATATATGAAACACAGCCCAGTTATTCTAAACATCGTTTGGCGTACACAAAATAATACACATTATGAAAAAAAGAACATACATTAAAATAATGCGTATAAGAAATGCACTTAAGTTTTTATACTCTTATCTTCCTAATTAGGAGCATTGGCCTGTCGCCATTATTCTATGGCAACAGAATTTACCGTATTGCGAGAGTTTATTGAAAGAAGAAAAAAAGAAATACCCTTTTGAAAGGAAGAAAAGAGAAATTCCAAAAATCGTTGAAAGGTGAATCCGTTTTATAGGATAGAGAAGAGAAATTTGCTAGATTTGTGAAATAAAATTAACAGCCTAAATCATTCGCTTCTCAGATTTGATATTGAAAGTACTGAATGTTGAATGAGATATGGTTCGGGAGTTATTATGACATGGAAAAACATTTTAAAATTTTAGAGGCTGTGGTTACCTATTTCATGACTCTTAGGAATTATGATGTATCAGATTTTTGTAATAAAGAACATGAAATTTGTAAAAATATTTCATTTACCTTCAGATAAAAATGGTGAAAATATTGATAGTAACAATAGTATCAGTCGTTTTGTGTGAGCCGATATTTGTGGTCATCTTAGAATTTTAACAAACGTCAATAACTAAAGTAGTTCTGAAAATCAAGTTTCATAATCAGCCTCGAATGAATAAAGAAAGAAACTAAATTTATTTTGTAGTTATTCAACAGTTAATAAAATGAAACCATCTACAATCAAAAAGAAAAAAGTATGCTGTGTTTATTAAGCCCAGAAAAAGTTACCCGATGTTAGCACATAGTAAGGAATGAAGGCTGTACTGTGCCTCTGGCCTCTGAACCATTTGACAACATAGGCCATACAGTGCTCAAACCGTTAGCTGCTCAGAATACCAGACACGCCCCAACATAGACGGTTTCCTGTACTTATCATTTTCAACTATTTCTCAAGTCAATCATAACTGCCAACGATGAGGAAACAATATCTCCTACTTGAGAAGTTCTTGTCCTGTTCAAGTTTCGTATAATAAAATGTAATCATAGAGACACCAAAGTCACTAATATTAAATAAATGTTATAGCTTACTCGTTGGGAAACAATATTATTTAGTGTTGATGTATTATTTGCAAAAAAAGTATTACAAAATTATTAGTTAAGGTTTTCGTTTATTTACAAATATGTTCAACTTCAAACTCCTTAAATGTTCATTTCTGATACACAATGAATCCTTACTTGTGTTTTTTAAAATCTATTTTTTCAGATTATTAAATAAGAACAAACATAGAATGCAAATATTTGTCTGTTGCTCTTTTACAGTTACATTTATAACTTTAGTTTGTTATTATTACTCCACAGTGATTTACTTACATTTGATCATCTTTTAAAGTAAGAAAAAGGAAACGATACAGAAAAAGTACGGAAAGTGGTTCAAACAATCAGGAATCTTAAATGGAAATTCCAACTTCCATTCCGAAATTCTACTCCGAATTAGATTGTCGCTTGTCATATAAACAATCAGGAGTTACCGGAAGAAATTAAAATATATGTCAAATGAACTTTGGGTGTTATTTTAAAAAGTATGTAAAAATGAAATGAAATTTTAGAGTAAATAAGGGATTTTTCTTAAGGAAAAGCAATAATAATTGATTATAATAGATACTTAATCCAAGATAGAAAAATATAATGTAATATGATCATGTTTAAATACAGGGTGTTCTAGAAAGGACTTCCCAACTTTGAAATGACATAACTTCGAAACAGTGAGAGATAGAAATGTGAAACAAGTTGAATGTTAAACAGATAGGTCTGGAATTTGTTATTCACGAATTTGAAAAAATAGTTCCTATATTGGATAATAGGTGGCAGCACAAGCACATGTAACTTTAAATGGTACTCAGAAGTACAGAAATTTCATTCGTGCGTCTGTTTCATTCCTGACATGTGTAAAAAAGTTGTATAGAATTAGAGAATAATTCGGAATTCAAGAATATCATGCCGTATTCCTTGGAACAACGAATTTTTATTGTACTTGAATACCATCGATTAAATCGAAGTCCGACGATAAAGCGAAGTTTTAAAAAAAATTTAATGTTAAAAAAGGTCCAGACTTGAAAACAATTCGCAATTTATTCAACAAGTTTGAACGGACGGGCAGTGTGGCCGATGATTTAGGCGGAAATGTGGGATGCAGTCGATCAGTCATGACACCTGAAAATGTGCAAGCAGTCGAAGAAATTGTTAGACGTTGTCCTCGAAAATCCACAAGGCGAGTCGCTGCTGAAGGAGGATTGTCAAACACCACTACGCACAGTATAATGCGAAAAGGCCTGAAGTTGTTTCCCTATAAAATATAGTGCCATCAAGCGATCACAAATACAGCTCTTCAACAAAGAGAAGTTTTTGCAAATGAATTACTGCAGATGATTGATGAAATAAAATTGATGTCGGTCATGTATGGTTCACCGATGAGGCCCATTTTCATTTAGAGGGATATGTGAACAAACAAAACTGGCTAATATGGGGCACTGAAAACCCGTTTGTGTGTCTTTCAAAACCACTGCACTCAACAAAAATTACAGTGTGGGCAGGACTGTCCAGTAAAGGAATAATTGGGCCCTTTTTCAGGAGAGAAACGATTAACGCATCTCGATATATTGAATTTTTACAGCAGTTTATTGGAACATTTCAAGCTCTAGAGGATGCACCAGAGATTTCATGGTTTATGCAGGATGGGGCCCGACCGCACCGTACTACTGCAGTGTTTGAGTTACTCGAGGAATACTTCAGTGAGAGAGTCATTGCTTTAAATTATCTCAAAGTGACGAGTATTGGTATGGATTGGCCACCATATTCCCCGGATCTGAATCCATGCGACTTCTTTTTGTGGGATTACTTGAAGGACGCTGTTTATTCTAAGAATCCCCAAACGTTGGAACAGCTTGAACAATTCATCTGTGAGGCATGTGCATCCATTTCAATAGAAGTATTGCAACAAGTGATTTCGAACTTTACCTGTAGGTTGCGTCATGTTGTTGCTGAAAAATGTAATCATATCGAAACCATTGTAATGTGATTTTTATCTCAGTTCAAACAGCTCACTTTCAGGAACTATTTCAAAGACACAGCTTTGTGATTCCAGCGCCCTCTCGTGTCCAATATTGGAACTATTTTTTTTAAATTGACGTATAAAAAATTCCAGACCTACCTGTCTAACATTCAACTTGTTCCACATTTGTATCTCTCACTGTTGCGAAGTTATGTCATTTCAAAGTTGGGGAGTCCTTTCTAGAACACCCTGTACTTTGTTTAAGGGGACACCACTTTTTCGTGCCTTTAAATTCACAAACTGAAGTAGTTTATTTTTAATTATATATATACTATATACTTCTTGATAAAAATGTGAAATTTTTTTCTTTATATTTAACACGCAACTGTCATCCAAACAGTGATCCCTTGCATACATGGAGGACAATAGATAATCAGCATTGGCCAGCGCGTCATATACGAGGCTAACGAAAAAGACAGGCTACCGCGGTGCATTCCACTTCTCTTTTTTTACAGACCGCTAGAGTGACGTGATGCCCTTTTCGTGCACCTGCATTGGTGCATTCGAGCATCACGTGACTCCCACGGTCTGTAAAAAAGATATGCGTAAGGTACCACGGTAGCCTTTCTTTTTCGTTAGCCTCGCGTCATATACTGGTGACGTGTTAAGTAAAATGTTTTTTTCTAGATGACATTAACTATTTTATCCATTTTAAATCAATCATAAGGAAATATAAAGTGCAATAAGTTTAGTAAAACTTATATTTTTAACATTTTCCAAAGTAGTTAAAAAGTCTTTATGACTTCGGTTTATCCGTCTGCTGCCTACCTTATGTCAACTCTAATCCTTGTTAATATACTAGGATAGTAATGTAATTGATATATGCCTTTGATGTTTACTATGACATTTTTCTATTGAAAATGGAGTATGTAGCATTTATAGTTCTTGTACATAAACGCTTAAATAAATCCTATTACTTTATAGTCTATGAGGGCCATAGAGTGTTGCCGTGTGCAGTGTATTTCAATGATGTTACACTCTTTCAAACATAATGAAATTTATAAGCATTTTTGTGATGTAGAAATATATGCTTTTTGTAGAATATGGAGTGCAAAGCATTTATCATTCCTTTTCAGTGTAGCACAATTGTTTGGCTACATCATACGTGGAAAATTGCTTGCAGTACATTTCAATGACGTTAAACTATTTGAAACATAACAAAAAATATTTACAATATTGAGGTACACTACAAGATGGTTATTGCAGAATGTGACGTGTATAACAGTTATAGTTAATTTTCAGGGACGAACAGAGTATATAGAGGTTACAGTACTGTCTATGAGGGATAAATGGTGGAAGTGCGATTACAGTTGTTGTATGCATTTATAAGTGTAACTAAATTTGTACATACTATGTGGTGTGTGTAAAATATATAGGTCATACAAGGCTACACAAAATAATTCTTATACAGGGTTGTGAAAAGTAGCTGATACATTGCCTTGTATATGTGGTAATTTTTAAAAGTACGTTTTAAGATGTGTTATGTGTTTCTTTTCTTGAATTAAATTTTAGGTTATGTTAATATGAGGCGTGCATAAAAATCTTCAGATGATGTACAAAAATATTCGAGTGCTATTCCATCTATTGCTATAAATTGCTGAACGTAATTTTTTGACTGTGTTGCACGTTTTGTAATAAAGCTAAATGTTAGCACACTATATAGATATCTATAGATCATGTGCAGAGCTGAACAAAAGAATTCGAGTACTTTTCCAGCTACGGACGGCAACTACTGAAATCTGGTTTTCAAATATGTTTTGAGTTTTCTAAGATGTTTACTTAGATATCTTCTTTCATATTTAAAAAATGGTGATACTCCGTTAGTCAGCGGTCTTATTACATTATTATTTATTACATTTTAAGAAGGTTAAATTTCGTGGGACGAAACACACACACGCACACGCACACACACACACACACATATATATATATGTATATAGATAGATAGATAGATAGATAGATAGATACTGTTTTATACAAGATGAAAGTTACAATTGTTTTATGAAAATCAGATGCTATAACAAGAACAAAAATAAAAAAAATCATTAACTATAGAAACTATGATTGAGATAAAGAACATTAAAAAAATTCATAAGCAGTTGCTTTTTTTTAATTGTTGTTTATCGACACGTTCGGTATTGAAACGAGTTGGAATATATATTAAAGATCAAACACTTCTAATGCATATATATTTAAAAAAATTAAATGTAAATCGCAATTTGTTTTATAAATTATACAAAAATGTTTAAATAATAAAAAAAATAAAAGTTTAAATAAAAATAAATAAATAAGGTGTGTCAAAGCTAACGTTTTTGATTCTTTATTTAGTATATAAATCTATGTAATTATTTTTATTAGCAGTATGCATATCATGGTTTCAAACAAAACATGTTTAAATAAAATCAAAAAGGGTACTTTAAAGAAAGTTTCATTGTATTTATTTTTATTAGAATTTTCTTATTGTTCTTTTCCTTGGAAAAATAAACAGTTCGCTTCCTTAGATAAATTAATTAAATAAAATAAACTGCTTTGTGTAATGAATTTAAAGATTTTTCTGTAGATTCAATTGTGTAAAATTTCTCTGTTTCTTTCTGGGTTTTTTTTGTTTGGTTTTGGTAAAAAAAAAAAATATTTTTTTTTAATCTTGTAAAAACAACTCGAATGTAAAAAGAAAATGTGGGTGATTCTTTTATTGTAAAAATGTTGTATTTTATGAAGCAAAGTAAATCGTTTCAATTCAGAGAAAAAACGAAAAGAAGTCATTTCCATTTACAAAATAAACTGCAATAAGAAACATAGGGTTACGTATATTTTTTTAATGCATTTAAGAAATGACTCTATTTTCTTCCTTATGCTTGACTTTACCATTCTGAATTTGTTTCTTGGAAAATCTTATTCACAACAAAAGTAATTTTCAAAAGCAAATTTTTAAAAAAGATTTTTCGTTTTTCTTTCGTAAATAGCAAAATAAAATTTCCTATCTTAGCCGTAAAAGTAAGAGCAAATAAATATCGACTTCCCATTGTTGTTGATTTAAGGTGTAGTGTCGGTGTAGTGCTAGTTAGGATCATTTTTGCATGTTTTTTGAGGAAATGTGACAAACATTTTCCAAACAAAAATCACCATTAGATTATAGAAACTTTAAGCAGCAAATTTGACAAAAATAAGTTTTATCAGATCATCAGGAAACGGAAAATTACTCGTATTTTACCATCTGACTGGCAGGCATTACCGTTTGGTAAGGGCGTTTCTGAAACAAACAAGCATTTTTTTTTTTTTTTTTTTTTTTTTTTTATGAATGGGGGAATACAGCAAACACCCATTTATGCAATCAATATATTACTGTTATTGATTATTTTTAACAAAATTTATACATTATTATTTTTAAGGGGAGAAATTACGTTGAGCAGCTTGAAAATGGCAACAATTAAATCAGTGCGAAAAACTCTGTGGTTTTAAAATCAATGAATGAAATACAACAATTTTTTTTCTATAATTTCACACATTCTTGTAGTTTAAAAAAACATTCAAATTATATATGTATATTTAGCAATACTAATTAATTATATGAACAAAAATGGCTTTTTAAAAATATAAAATCTAAAATATGCGTTTTGTGCGCAATGTTAAAAAATTCTACTGCAGACACACATTTAATATTTCATTTATTTTTGCTCACACTACTCTATTGTACACTGAACCAAAATTTAAAGGTATATTCAAACTCATTAGCATAATTAATAGATTTTATAATGATATTCACTAAAGGATCAGGGTCCATAAGCCGTGTTTTTGGCCCATGAAAGAAGACTAAAATTCCATTTTGTTATGCTGACTTAATTATTTCACTTTTTAATATTAGAAGATTTATCCTGTACGATTTCAACAATATTTTTTTGCATTTTGTTCGTTATTATATAACTTACACAAGCTCAAAGTTCATATTATTCGTAGTTTTTGATGAAAAATACGCAATTTCTGCTAATTTTACCTCAAATTTTTATTTATTTTTTAATATTTTACTATGAGCGCAGATATGCAACAATTTTATTTTTACATATATTGTACATTATGATGTATTTTATAATACCTCGCTGGCGAAGGAGGCAGCACGGTAGTCTCCCACACCGAAGACCAAGCGTTCGAATCCCATTCAAGACGTGTCCTTATTTTTCTCCCTGTCAATTTCAGATGCTTCTAAAATTGTCAATAAATGGCGCCAGTTGCCTTTTTTAACACTTTCGAACGAGCGAGTTGACGAAATTAATTTCCTCACTTTTTGAGGATAAAAATTTACTCAATTTGACGAAATATTCGCTCGGAGCATTTCCCAGGAAACAGTTTCGTCAAAAACGAAGAAAATTTCTTGGAATTTGAGTATCCATTTCTGACAGTGTATAAATCGAAAAAAATGCAAAAACTATTGTTGAAATCGTACAGGATAAACCTTCTAATACTAAATAGTGAAATAATTAAGTCAGTATAACGACATCGAGTTTTAGTCTATTTCATGGGTCAAAAACACGGCTTATGTACCCTGATCCTTTACCAAAAATTTTAGATTTAATTTTTCAATACAAAATTTTCTATGACAAAAATCAGACTAAATTTAGGGTTAGCATAAAATTCTACATGGAAATTAATTAAACGTAAAATTTCAAGGTTCTATGAGAGTGCCCGGAATATCAAAAAATACAGTTTTGTGAAAAAGGGCCTCAAAGGTAAATTTATAGCATGACAGGAAATGGCTTTTTACAAGATATTTTTAGCTATAACTTATGTTCTAATTGGAATTTTTGTAAAATAATTTTTGCAGATTATTTGTAACATTTCAAAGTACCGATGCTATATATTTTTTTTGGAAAAATCGATTTTTTTAAAATCTGTAACGTGATCCCCCTCCCCCTTAAAGTGAAAATTTAGAAGAAAAAATGCGAAAGTTTCTTCAGAAGGAACTTTTGTCAAAAAAAAGGGAAATGAATTATATAGGAAAATTTAATAGTTCTACAGATGTACATGTCTAACTTAACTTCATTTCTAATTGGAAGTTAATAACTTGAATAAGAAAATTTCGAATTATTACAATCATTGATTTGAAATTACCATTCATTATTTCTTAAAAAATTACACGTTAAGAAAAATATCAGTTTAAGAAAACTTTCTTGTACTTTGGATGTCTCGATAAAATATTTTTATTCAAGCTTTTACCAGAAATTTCAGCGAAATATAAGCATAAAATTGAATGAAAAAACATGCACTACTCATAGATTGTTCAAAACTTTCTAACGTTAGAGAATGTATAAAATTTTCGTATACCACATTATTAATTCATACATTGTCTATTTTTCATATTGGAAATAATAACTATTTTTGATTGATCTACTCCAATCTGCTAAAGAATTGCATGTTTAGCACCGTACTTTGTCACTAAGTCAACTTTAAAGTCATTAACTTCAAAGTCACTGACTTAAAGTCAGTCAACTTTAAAGTCTACTATACCACACACATATACTTAATCATTATACTCGGTATTCGTCAATGCCTGAAAAGTCGATTTGATACTAACAATTATGCATGTGCCTGAAAGACATTTTTAAATGTTTTTATGAAAATGAAACTTTATTCATTTTTAAAAATCATATCGTATCAACTTAAGGATTAACTTAAACAATAACTTCGTATATGTGGTAATATATGTGAATTATTTATGGTGGCTCTGAATGACAACTGTTGATTATGTACATATTATATGGCATATTAGAGTTCAGTTCTATGGAAAACGCTCAAAAAGAATTAACCGCACATTCAGGGCTATGAATTTTAATACATTTGTATAGCTTTGTATACGAAATATATATTTATACATCTGACAGTGTGTTAAAATTTAGTTTTCGCGAAAACGGATAAAACAATAGGAAACCTATTTGCATAAAATACGCGCTAATGAATCCGAATATCTCTGTACAGACATATAAAAAAATGAAATAAAATAAAATATAGTTTAAATGTTTCCAGAACTTTTTTTTATAACAAACATGATATAGTAAGACCTAATAACGAGTATCCGTTTGTTCATTTTGAAACATTAGAACATGATTAAAACTCCCTTCAAATAGTTATCGTCAATAGATCCTAATGTACCGAAATTCTTTTATGCGGCCTTGTAAACAAACAATGAATGCTGTTCGCACTATTTTCGGTAGAGAACATGTTGTTATGCATTTAAGAACAACATTTAATTTTATTTATATTTAAAATATAGTAACGTTTTTCAAGTGCACTTTAAACAATTTCCGCACATGAGCCTTATGAATCTGAGTGTTTATAAGTCTGCCTGTAAACGAACTATATATGCTAAACTCACAATTTGTAGTAGATGACATGTTGTAGTGGACCGTAACAAATTTATTAATTTCGTAGTAATGGAAGAACAGGGTGACCATAATTAAAGGTCACATGTTTGAAGAATTCTAAAAGTTAACTTATTTGGAATATTTTTAAAAGACTTTGGATTTATACTGTTTAGAGCATGTGGAAACAATCTCTGCAATACACAAATTAATTTAAAAATCTCCCTATAGGTGGCGCTGTATATCATTAAAATAAAAGAAGAAAAATAAAAAAATAACGAATTTCTTACCAGCTAACTTAAAAAAAAATTATCACAAATTTCACATTATTCTAGCTTAAGTTTTTAGCCATGGAGGGCCATATGAGACATAAATTTAATCCAAAAATGCCGCTTTCTGTTAATAAAGTAGCGTTTTTTAAATCAAAATGGTAGTAATTATAGCGTTGCAATGAAAGAATATCGTCGTATAAGAAGATATTGATTTAAATTTATTATCGAGTTATTTTTGTTAATATTTGCTAATAAAACATCCCTTACTTGTAAGCGCCATCTATTGGTAAATATTACAACTAATCATTTCTATTACATAACTCCTTTCCGAATAGTCTAAACAGAATGTATACCAAAGCATTTAAAAATATTCAAAATGGTTTATCTTGTAGAGCCTGTCAAATACGTGCACTTTATCTATGGCCACCCTGTATACTTACAAAAGTTAGAATGCGGACAGACCAACATACACACAGAAAATCTAAAACATCTTTCAACCATGTTCAATAGTTTTAAAAATCTCCCTTTTATCATTCTTCTCTTTTGGGAATTAAATCACATTTCCCCATTAAAAACATAATAAAGTTTCCAATTAAAGTCTAAAGATTCTCATTAGAAAATTAAGTTTGTAAGACAAGTAAGATTTGATAAACGAAACTGTCTGAAATTAATTTCCTGTTATAGTGATGTTAGCAGGACAATGGCATTTGACCTCAAACATACCAGTAGATGCCGAAGAATATATTTTCAAATTTTAATATTTTCTATAGTACTGTTTGTTATATATTTGAAAAAAAATCAATCCTTTCACGTTAATATTTTGATTATGGGCAGGAGTGGTGATTATTTTAATATTAAATTTTACCACAATTTACAAAATAATTTCTTTGTGATAGATTTCTCCTTGTACTGATTAAGGCAAAGATTATTTTACAAAAAACTGTTACGAATTGAATAAAAAAATAGTCGCTTGAACTTCGTATATGTTTAGACTCCGTAATCAAAGGGTTAATCAAATCTACACCTATTTCTTAAAGTTGATTATGCAATTTTGCACTTAAATGTAAGTTTACTCACAAGTCACAAGGAAGGTTTCCTTAAAGCGTATACTCAGAAATTTTTGAAAAAAATGCTGATGAAACTACTCATGTATCTAAAAAAGGAATAGACAAATTTAATTACGGAATCTCAGTAGAAAATCTGCAAAAAAGTAAAATACTTTTGAGTATTTGGCGTAAAAAGATACGATTTGGCTAGCAACACTTTGTCCTAGCCAAACGCAAACGATCATTCTACATTTTTAATTATCTGTACATTTTCAGTAATATTAATTTCAAATATTCTCTAAACCTTTTTTTTTTCTAGTTATTACCGATTGAATGAAATTTTGCCACTTTTTACCCTCTATTCCACGATTTTTTCCAATGTAAACGGCTTTACTGGTTATATAAGTAATTTTTAAGTGTATTTCCATATCGAAGATCTCGTTGTTTCCATAGAAACAGTACATTTTTTTAAAAATTGACAATGTTCAGAATCGGGCTGATTTTTCAGCTTGAAACAATTTCAATCAATTTAAATTTTGTTTTAAATAGTAAAGTACGATCGTTAAATTTCAATATATATATATATATATATAAATATGTACACAAAACTGTAGTTATACAAATTTATTTATTAAGTAAGTTAAACTTACCTAAACAAGTTCACTATGAAAAGTTTTTCTTTAAATAGTATTTGACATAAATGCTTTCTTTTTTAACACTTTCCAACCTAGTTGAAAAGTGTTTATGACTTCGGTTTGTCTGGCCGTCTGCCGTCTGCCGTCTGTCCGTGCTCTAACTCCCGTAAATATGCTCGGATGGCCCTGCAATTTTTATATGTTATAATCGTTATCTATAGCATGTTCCCTATTTCAATGGAAGTGTGTAGCACTTATAGTTTTTTTACAGGGACACTCAAAAGAATTCCGTTACATTGAGGTCTATGGGGAAAAATCATTTGCGGTTTATTTAAATAATGTTTCACTATTTTAAACGCACTGAAATTTATATATATCACTAAGGTGCATTAGAAGAAGCTTAATATGGAATAGGGTGTGCATAGCACTTATACTTACTTTACAGGGACAGTCAAAAGAATTCCGTTACATTACGTCTGTGGAGAAAAATCGTCTGCGGTTTATTTAAATAATGTTTCCCTATTTTAAACGCATTGAAATTTATATAAGGTTCATTACAGGAGACTTACTACAGAATATTGTGTGTATAGCAGTCATCGTTCATTTACAGGGACACACAAAAGAATTCTCTACTGTATGTTAACAATAATTCCTGGAAGTGCGTTTTAAGTTACTGAACGCGATTTTAATTTTAAATCGCTTTTTGTATATTACGTGGTGTGTATAAATTCTGTAGATCCTATACAGGGAAGCACAAAAGTTCGGGAACACATTTCCGTATTATTTAACTCCAGACGGAGAATTTTAAACTGTGCTACGTGTTTCCTAAGTGAACTAAAATTTAGCATCCTATGTAGTATATATACAAATCTATAGATCCTATACAGGGCTGAATAAAAGTATTCGGATTACTTAGATGTTATCTTTTAGCTTATTAAAGAGTATGATTCGTAAAATTATTTTGGAAGCGTTGGAAAGTGTTACATAATCTATGCTTGACGCATGATTTTTCGTTCTTGTTTAAACTTTATTCCGTCGCCTACCGGTGATCAATCACCAAATAAACGAAATGTTCATAATTTTTTACGTTCATTATATCGAGATTCTGCAACATTTTTTTTATAAACGTATATACCTTCAGGAAAAGAATATTCTGTAATTTTTTCTAAATTTTCTGTGTATGCGCATGGAGTTCTCCTTTGGAGACCTTCCTTGTCAGTACCTCTCATTTTGACAAGTGATGACAAAAATTTCGAATTTCAGATATTTATCCTAAAATTAACCGTAACATCTCTAGAACATTCTGCTCAAATTACTTGACAATCAGATAAGTAGCAAAGAAGATATGGTTAATTTTACGTATTTCTGTTTAGCATTTCTTTATTGTAAATGAAATGTTTAAACTCCTTTTTGCCAGTCTGTAATTTTTCACATTCTTTATGTAATCAAAATGCCAAGGCTTCCACAATAATGGAGCAAATTGTCTGATTTTTTAAATTTTACGTATCTCTGTCTAGCATCATCATTACATATCTCTGTCTAGCGCCATTACTACTCAGTGTACTCATTTTGACAAGATATGAGAAAAATTTCAAATTTCAGATAATTATCCCAAAATGAACCGTGATATCTCTTGGACTTTCTGCTCAAATTACTTGACAATCTGATAAGTAGCAAAGTAGATATGGTTAACTAGATATGGTAGATATGGTTAATTTTACGTATCTCAGTCTAGCATTTCTTTTTACCAGTCCGTAAATTTTCACATTCTTTATGTAATCAAAATACGAAGGCTTCCCCAGTAATTGAGCAAATAGTCTGAATTTCTTATTAAATTTTATGTATCTCTGTCTTGCATCATCATTACGTGTCTCTGTCTAGCGCCATTACTACTCAGTGTACTCATTTTGACAAGAGATGACAAAAATGTCAAATTTCCGATATTTATCATAAAATGAACCGTAACATCTCTAGAACATTCTGATGAAATTACTTGACAATCAGATAAGTAGCAAAGGAGATATGGTTAATTTTACGTATTTCTGTCTAGCAATTTTTTTTTTTTTTTTTTTTTTTTTTTTTGTAAATGAAATGTTTAAACTCTTTTTTACCAGTCTGTAATTCTTCACATTCTTTATGTAATCAAATTGCCAAAGCTTCCAGAATAATCGACGAATTTGTCTGTTTTTTTTTAATTTTACGTATCTCTGTCTAGCATCATTAGTCTAGCATCATCATTACGTATCTCTGTCTAGCATCATTAGTCTAGCATCATCATTACGTATCTCTGTCTAGCGCCATTACTACTCAGTGTACTGATTTTGACAAGAGATGACAAAAATGTCAAATTTCAGATATTTATCCTAAAAGGAACCGTAATATATCTAGAACATTCTGATCAAATTACTTGACAATCAGATAAGTAGCAAAGGAGATATGGTTAATTTTACGTATTTCTGTCTGGCATTTCTTTTTGTTAAATGAAATGTTTAAACCTCTTTTTACCAGTTCGTAATTTTTCTCATTCTTTATGTAATCAAAATGTCAATGCTTCCACAGTAATGGAGCAAACAGTCTGAAAATTTTTTAATGTATCTTTCGACTATATGAGAGATAACTAAGTATCGATATTTTTTATATCTTTGAAATTTTTGTTTAAAAAATCTGAATTTAAATACATGCGATTCTCATAAGTTTATTCTTTATACATCTATTATTTTTTCTGATATAATCTTTGTATCAAAAATTCGATACTTAAGTTTATAGAACAAAAGTACCTTGAGAATAAGATAAAAAAAAATATAGTTTGAAATACCAAAATTTAAAAAGAAAAAAAAATGTTTTTAAATTGTTATTTAAAAAAAATCAATTTATTTCTATTTATTTTAATTTATTTCAATTAATTCAAATTATTAATTTATTAAAAATTTAAGGCCTTTTATTATCTGTAATGATTTTGCTTTATTGAAACATGATTCAAAAACTTTTAATGTAGGTGTTATTTACAGAATAAAAGTGGTACCGATTCATCTTAAATAAATACATTTCTTGTCACAAATCAATTTTATCACTTATAGAGAAGATAGAGCATAAACAGAGTTAATAAGGACAGTTAGAATTACAAATGCTATTTATATAGGAAGTTTCCTGTCAAATAATGTAGTTTAGTTTCTCTCAAAATTAAAAGAATACAAATAAAGTTTCTTTATCATATAGTGGATTAAATCTTCAATCTTCAAACTTCAATCACAATATTTTAAAAGAGGTTTGTTTAATATAAACTAACTGAAAAATATTTCTGAGAAAGGATAATGATTTATTGTAAGTAAATATCTAATTAAATGTTTAACATTCAAATTTCAGTTTTTTTTTTTCAAATATTCAATTTATAAAAACTGCAAACTTTTTGTCATATTTTTATTAGCTTCACTTTAGAGTCGTAATGAGCTACAGCTATTTTGTCTGAGAAACTATTATGACTTGAATTAGACGTAAATTCTAATTCTGAACATCGAAGATTAAAAAAAAATAACTTTAATATTTATTCTTGTCACATCATTCCATACAATGTTTTTATACAGAATGCCATCTAAAGATGTCAATAGTAATAAATCAGATATCCTTTTTAGACTTACAGAAAATATTTAAGCTTACGATTTAGGGACTGCAATCCTGCAAATTGGGATTCCGCATCTTTTAATTCCCGCCTAAATCCCTTTCCTAATCCCACAATCCGACAGCAAGGATTTCTGTCATCTTGATTCCAAATACGCAATTAATGAAGAAACGATATAAAAGTGACTTAAACTTTCTTGATAATTGCGATCTAATTAATATCTTATACAGAAAAAAATAATAGAAAATGTGCTCGTAAATGATTAGATTGTTCTGAATAAGAAAAATCCTGTAATGTTTCAATCAATTGTACTTTATTATGTGCCACTGAATAAAAATTCTTTTAAATGTACTCCAATGGCGTGAATGCGAATTAAAGTTACTGCCAATATACAGCAGAATTTTTTGTAATTATAAATATCTTATTAATAACTCACGAAAGCAATTTAAAATCTTTAAAAATCATTGCTGTATCTTCGCAAAAAATAGCTTTGAAAAGAAATAAGGCAAATATATAAATGTATTTTTAGCAATACAAATGCTCTGGAACAACTTACTACAATATTGTTGAATAATTTCATAATCATTGAATGCGCATAAGCACATCCTGAATTCATACAGCATATGAAATACAATTCACTATAGATGAGTGTATCAAAGTTAATGATTTAATTTTCATTTTGCAGTTGAAGCTTTTTGTAGAAAAGGAAAGCTTTTTGTTTCAGGATTAGTTTCCTGTCAAATAATACAGATTAGTTTCTTTCAAAATTAAAAGAACACAAATAAAGTTTCTTTATCATATATTGGATAAAACTTCAATCTTCATTCACAATATTTAAATACAATTCACTATAAAAGAGTGGATCAAAGTTAATGATTTTATTCGGTAACACATTAGGTTAAAGAGTCTTTCTCGAAGATATTATATATTCTCGCAAGCTTAAATTTCTATAATGCGGTATAACTCAATTTTAATATAGAATATTAAACTACATAAAGAATCTTCGATACTACATCAGTACGTACTCATTTTTATTATCACAAACACAAAAACCGACCTCTCGCAGGCCGAGATAAACAGAACTCAGGTTTTGCTGAGTTGTTTAGTTACATAAAGAATTAAAATTGACTTGTTGCCAAACTACAAAAGAGAATAAACAAACATGAAATAAAAACTGATAATTGCGAAACGCTTGCTTCAACATTCCGGCCGGCGTTGACATGTTGACAAACATTCAACAATTTGAAATTTTATGCTAAGAACAATAAGTTAAACACAATTTGATAAAATTATAAATTTTGCAAAGACAAAAGAATACTAAATAAATTCACTCATAAATTAAAAAAAAATTCTATAAATATATATATATATATATATATATATATATATATATATATACACTTCAATATTTACATTTACATTGTTTCTAATTATCATTTTCAAAGGGCAATACACCAAGTTTAGTTACTGGTCTTTTAAAAATTCCTTTTTTAGTTTTAACTTTTACAACCCTCACTTTATTATCCCTTCCTAGATGTAATTCCACTATTCTACCCAATAACCAATTACAAACTGGCAAATTGTCTTCTTTCAAGACAACCATGGTGCCTAACTTTATATTATCCTTCTCATAATACCATTTTGTTCTCTGTTGTAAAGTACTGATATAATTATTTGACCATTTTTTCCAGATGTTTTGAATTATTTTAGTCAGTTTTTGCCAAATTTTGAACCTATTATCATTTACAGTTAACAGATTAGGTTCTGGAATAGCTGTAATAGATCTTCCAATCAAGAAATGAGCGGATGTTAAGGCGTCATAATCATCTGAGTCGACTGAGATTTGGATAGAGCGGAGGAGAGTTTAGGATTCCTTCAATTTGGACTATTACTGTCCAAAATTCCTCATAGGTCAATTTTAGATTACCAACTACACGTCTAAGATGTTATTTGACTGATTTAACGCCTGCTTTCCAAAGACCACCATGATTGGGAGATCTTGGAGGAATGAAATTCCAATCTATGCCTTCATTTGACAAAAAATGACCTACATTTTCGTTAGAATTTTCTACTAATTCCTTCAATCGTTTTAACTCAGTATTGTTCCCTGTGAAATTGGTTGCGTTGTTTGAGAAGATACTAGCACATTTCCCACGCCTGCTGATAAATCTTTTTAGGGCAGCGATAAATGCCTCGCTTGATAAATCAGTTACTAATTCTAAATGACAGGCCTTTGTAACAAGACAAATGAAAATACAAACATAAACTTTATTTAATTTACCTTTCCTTTGGTTTGGATACTTTATCATGAAATTTCCAAAAAAATCTACACCTACACAATTAAATGGAAAATGTTGCGTTACCCTTTCAGGAGGCAAATTGCCCATAAGCTGTTGCTGAGTAATTGGTTTTGCCTTAAAGCAAATTACACAGTTATGAACTAATTTTCTACAAAGATTACGACCATTTAAAGGCCAGAATTTTTGCCTCATAATAAACAGTAACTCTTGAGGGCCTACATGTAAATATCTTTTATGATAAGATTCTCCAATTAATCTGGTTAATTTATGACCCTTTGGTAAAATTATTGGAAATTTCCCACTAAAATTCAGTTGGCTATGAACAATCCTTCTACCAACTCATAAATTTCCCTACGTTATCTAAAAATGGATATAAGAATTTTAGTTGGCTATCCTGCGGAACATTATCATTTTTACTGAGGCATAATATTTCTCGTTTAAATTCAGCCTCTTGACACAATTTAATTAACTTACTTTCAGCATTTTTCAATTCAGAGGTTTTAAGTGGGCCAGTGGTTTTCCTTTTTTCCTTACAATTACAATAGAACCTATAAATAAAACTTAAAATACGAACAAGTTTAGTATAATTATTACTTAAGTTTAAAAATCATCAAAAAACGATTTAACTATAACGTGTAAGACATAATTAGAGTTAGTTAAAATTTTAAGTTCTGAAGTACAGTCATGAGATATCACATCACTAGGAATAGGCTTATTAGGATAGTCATTAGTCATCAGATAACTGGGGCCTCTGAACCACAACTCACAATCCAAAAGTTTACTAGGATCTAAGCCTCTGGATATTAGATCAGCAGGATTGTCACTAGATGGCACATGCTTCCACTGATGCGCATCTGTCAGTTCTTGTATGGTTGCCACTCTATTTGCCACAAACGTTTTTAATTGACAGGGCTCTTTATGAAGCCATAAGAGAACTATCATCGAATCACTCCAATAAAATACATTGTTGACCTCAATTTTCAAAGCAAATAACACTCGAGACATCAACTTTGCAAGCAAAACAGCCGAACATAATTCCAGCCTTGGAATAGTAACACGTTTTATTGGAGACACTCTGGACTTGCTAGTAATCAATCTGACTTTCACTTCATCATTACTTGAACGTGATTTACAATATATTGCTGCTCCATAAGCTACCTCGGACGCATCAGCAAATCCATGGATTTAAATCAAAATAGGGTTTGCACTTAGGATGCATCTTTGTACTTCTAGACCATTTAATAGTTGCAGTTCGGAGGAAAAACGTTTCCACTCTTTGGCTTCTTTTTCTGGTAGAACATCATCCCAATTAAGCTTCAATAACCAAAGCATTTGAAGAAATATTTTAGCCTTGGTAATTACTGGCCCTAATATTCCTATAGGGTCAAACAGTCTAGCTATAGTAGATAAAATGTGTCGTTTGGTGATAGTTTCATTGTTTTCTAAATTTAATTTAAAACCAAAACAATCTTTTTTGGATTTCCATAAAACTCCAAGTGTTGTAGTCTCTTGTTTATTTGAGAATGGATAATCATTATTATCTACTGCAAGCTCTGAATTATTACTACACCACTGGTGAAGATTCATTCCTGCAGATTTCAATATTTCTGTCAGCTGATATTGTAGTTCCTTGGCACTAGTTAATGAGTCTGAACCTGTTAATACATCATCCATATAAAAGTCTGAACGCAGTACTGGTGCTGCAATCGGAAAATTTTTTTCCTTCATCAATGGAAAGTTGTTCAAGAGTCCTCGTAACTAAATATGGTGCACAAACAGTACCACAAGTTACAGTTGATAATTCGTAGGTTTTAACTGGCTCATTTATGTCAATTTTCCATAAAATTCTTTGAAGAGATCTCTGATTGGTATTGATTTCTATCATCCTATACATTTTCTGTATATCTGCTGTAAAGGCAAATATGTGTTTACGAAATCTCACCATTATGGTAAAGAGATCATCTTGTATCACTCCTCCATTATACATAATGGAATTTAACGAATTATTATTCGATGTCAAGCTTGATGCATTAAACACAGTTCTGAGCTTCGTGGTGGATTTATGAGGACGGTATACACCATGATGAGGCATATAGTATACAATTTCTGGTTCCTTTCTTTCATTAACTTCCTTCATGTGACCCATTTCTTCATATTCCTTTAAAAATTCATGGTATAAGTTTAAATACTCGGGTTCTTTAATTAATCTATTCCATAAACTGTTCAGTCTTTTAAGAGCAATATCTCTTGAGTTAGCTAAGCAAACAGGATTTCCTTTCAAAGGAATTGTAACAATATACCTGCCTGTATTGTCTCTGATATGCGTTTGTTTAAAATGGTCTTCACAAATTTCAGATTCTTTGCTGGTTGGCTTTTTTGTTTCTACAGTCTCAATTTCGCAGACACGTTTAAGTGTTTCATCTACATTTATTTCTTCTTTTATAAGTCCACAGTGCACTCTATTCTCCCATGCTGTTGGAATTCCACCAGCAACTATAAATCCAAATACAGTATTCTGTAACATTAGTTCTGAATTTTTAATTCGAAATTGGCCTGGTTTTAAAATTTCATAAAAAACCTCGGCACCCAATAGCAAATCAATACGCTATAGTATGTTGAATTTATTATCAGCTAATTTTATATTAGTAAACTCTTGCATGTTGACATTTATTTTACGAGATGGAGTTAAATCTGCCGTAATTTTAGGTACAACTAAGAAATCAAGATTTTTTACGTAACTCTTATCTTCGTTGCTTATTGATGCACTCACATTGTATTTATTCTCTAATGAGGCATCATTCAGTCCTGATACTAGAATATTAATTCTTCTCCTTTTTAACTGCATCAGCTCTACACAATTACGAGATATGAAAGAAGAAACACTACCTGAGTCCAATAGACATTTTAATTTAAATTCCCTTCCATTTCCATCGGAGAGATAACAAATTGCAGTACTTAATAGAATAAATTTATTCCTGTTATTGTGACTACTCATGAATGTTACATTGGTTTGCGGAATAAATTCTTGAGCTGATATAGACAAACCCTTTTGTGACTCAGATGCACTACTTGAATTTTCCATCTGCGTTTCATTGCCCCTCATTTGTATTTGGTCGCCTAACTGATTGTTAACTGACTTATCTTGATATTGATTTTTAGGGAAATGTAGGGTTCTATTGTGACCCTTTTTACAAAAACACAAATACTTAGAGTTACAAGATGATACATTATGGAAATTCAGGCAATTAAAACACAACTTTTTATTTTTAACTACTTCAATTCTCTGATTTACTGGCAATTTTAAATAACTAGGGCATTTAGCCAAGTGGTGATTTTCTGAACACAAAACACATTTTCTATTCTTTATATCTGATAGAAATGTTTTCGAAACATTTTTTATGTTTTTGGGATTATTACTAAATTTCTGAATAGTGCCAGAATTTGGTACAGAGCTTTTCCGCGTGAAGTGAAATACAAGTCAGCTTCCTTTCCTAAATCTAATGGATTAAACCAACTATCCGATTGTCTTATCGATATGGGAGATGCAGTTTCTTTGTCAAGTGTTTCGAATAACTTATCTGAAACAATTAATTGCTTTACAGTTTCAAAATCGGAAACTTTTCTTAACTTTAAATAATACTCAAAATTAGTCATTAGACGAGAAACAAACTGGACATGTGATTCGTTAAGACGCTGAGCCCTTTTGAATTGTTCTAAACATATTTGAGGTGTTCGCGAAATTCTCTCAAAACAATCTCTTTCACCTTTTCATAATTTTCTAAATCATCACACTTGAGATATGTTATTATATTATTCGCCCTTTCACCTAATAAATTGAGCAGGATTTCTGCTTTCATTTTTTCTGGTACATCTTTTGTACAAAATGCTCTTTCCACAGAAGAGAAAAAGTGTCCCCAAGCTTCACATTTAGATGGTACTTTTAAAGTTAAAGTTTTAATACTCTGGATAATACTATCTATAGAAACAGCATTTTCACTTTTTTCGTCATTTTTTGTCTCATTTTCCGTTTTAACTTCGGCACGGATTCGTGCAAGTTCCAATTCATTTTTTTATCTTTCTAATTTCATTCTCTCTATTTCTAACATTTTATTACCCTCTGTCTTACGACTTTCAATAATGGAATTAGCTAGATTAATAACTGCATCGGAATCTTCCTTATATTTATCACTATTTTTTTATTATCTGATTCAACTCATAAACAGACATTTTGTCATTTATCTCAATATCTAATTTCAAGGATATAAGCCGTAAATCATCTTTAACTGCACCTTTGAACATTTTTAATACTCATAAATTTTCACAATTGCGTAAATATTTCAAAACATAGTTAATATAACAAATATGAGCTCATAAATTCATTTAAATATCAATAACGAGCTTAATATATTCAAATAAAAACATTCTAAGTTGAAGAATTATTTCTTACTTTTATCGTCTGCGTGCTAAATTCTCTCCAGGATAGACGGACCAAATCTTCATTATCACATTAGGTTAAAGAGTCTTTCTCGAAGATATTATATATTCTCGCAAGCTTAAATTTCTAAAATGCGGTATAACTCAATTTTAATATAGAATATTAAACTACATAAAGAATCTTCGATACTACATCAGTACGTACTCATTTTTATTATCACAAACACAAAAACCGACCTCTCGCAGGCCGAGATAAACAGAACTCAGGTTTTGCTGAGTTGTTTAGTTACATAAAGAATTAAAATTGACTTGTTGCCAAACTACAAAAGAGAATAAACAAATATGAAATAAAAACTTATAATTGCGAAACGCTTGCTTCAACAGATTTAATTTTCAATTTAGAGTTTTTGTAGAAAATATTTTTTTTAGAGCTTTTTGTAGAAAATATTTCTCCTTTCTGAACTACGTTTTTAGATCTATAAGAATATTGGATGGAACTACAAAGGGTGCTATACATATATATATATATATATATATATATATATATATATATATATTGGTACATCTCCATTATCCCGTCGACCACTTTTCGTAAACAAAATCTATTGCCAAAATGTAACGCCAAATAAACAATTTCAAGAACGTTTCCATTGGAATGTCAAAATGTCTTTTATGAGTTTAAAACAATTTTTACACTGATTTTAGCAACTAATAGGCACAATTTGTGCAATTTGTGTTTTTGAACTATTATTTTTCAGCCTTGTGAAATCAATTCAGTGTTACATCTTGTATTGTAAACAATCATATACAAAATGACATAAAATATTTATCCATCATTTAATATACATAAATTTGCATTTGATTATGTTTTTCAAATGTTTGTTTTTGTTTCAATTTTTGTTTCAATAATAGGTCATTTTAATTTTACACAAGTTGGTTTTAAGAAATAGCTTATACGGATAAATAAATGTTATCCGAAACGTAGCTCAGCAGTTAATAGAAAGCATGTGTATTTGTATGACTTAAATTTAACATTTTTTACAGCAAAATTCAAAGATATTTGTTATTTAAATATACTTTAAAGTTTTGAACGAATATATGTAAAATAGAATAGGTAGGACAACAGACGTGAACGCTTTCGCTAACATTTCAAATATACGTGACACCTTAAACTCATTAGAAACTTTCACAGTTGAGTGAAAATAATAAAGTTGCAAAAATGAAATTTTACCAAGAAAAACACCTGTTTGCTTAAAAACTTACACTTTTAACTTTGAACGATTTTTGAGTGTCTTAGAACAAAGGCGGTTATACAATTCGTTTGTATAATTTTTAAATGTATATGCGCGGATTTTCATACTTCGTTTTTTGTTTGAAAAAACTTGTTCTGCGTATTGCCTAGATTGAATAGTATCAGGATTAAAAAATATAATGTTCTTCTGCATGACTGTTTCGTATATTTTATTCTACATTTTAGATTCTAACTTAAGTAAACGTTCTCGAAATTAGAATATGTTGTTGAGGTATACAATAGTACTTTATATTTGTAACATAGTAATCGTATCGTGTACAGTTTTCTTAATAATGACACACTAAACATTTTAATAAACTATAACCTATGTTGTGTCAAATTTAGAGATATTGGCAACAACGGAAGGCGGATAAAAATAAAAATTTGCCACAAAAACAGTCTTACTGAAGTACGCCAACTGGTGTGAAATAAGTAAGTATCAGTACAATAAAGTAAGAAAAAACATTTTGATGTCGGTTTTATTTTTATTTTTCTCTAAAAATTACTTATTAAGAAAAAAAGTGTTTATGTGTACTATGAAGAATACATTATGGAGGTTTGGAAGAAAGTTTAGTTATTTGTGTATTAGAACGTGTGCGTTTGATGACGGTTTCGTAATGGTACGTTGCCTACACATTCATTGCTTTTATGCTTACAATCTCTGGAATCAACTACTTCATTACTGCTACATTTTTGAAGAGAGGTGCAGTTTAAAGGCCACACTTCACTAAATTCAGAAGTTAGATCTGTTGTCAATTTTCAAATTGTTTGCTCTGTCGAGTATCAAGAAAAAAATATTTCATATTCACCGTTAATACTAAACTTTCACCAAATCCGTACGCTGAAACAACACAAATAACCGTCTTCTAAACCCCCTTAATTTTTTTTTTATCCTCGACAAATGAAGCAGCTAGCATTACAATATGTCACTTACTAGCGTTATACGTAATTTACTTTTTGATTTTCCACGTATATAAATTGCATGTGACGTAATATCAAGTCAATAAGTACTAAATGTTAATGATACAACTATTTTGTTCTCAAAAATAATAATGTTAACAACTATAACATTTTGAATAAATCGTGTTTCCTAATAATTAAAACATACATCTAATCGGTGGCATATTATAAATATAAATTTGATAATTAAATTTAAATATATTATATATATATATATATATATATATGAAGAGGATGAATATGTACTATTATTTTGTCTCATAAATATAGGATTAACAAGAACTGCTGCCATTATTTTCATTCATTATTTAGATTAATTTTATTTTGTCATTCAATAAATGTTTTAATAATAAAGTAAACATTTCAGATACGTATAACTTATATAATATAAACTTTTCTGTAAGACTCTTTTATAAGATAAAATATCATCTAGTAATTACAAATATCTTATTATTATCCTTTATATTCATTTTATGGCTTTTCTCTGTCATAAACATTTTCCAATATATACATTCATTGTTTGTGTAGTCTTTTCATGCATGGCATCTTCTGTACGAACAAATTAATTAAACCTTTCATGCTGGAAATATTTTTATATGCATGAAAAATACATTATAAAGCACTTAACATAGAGTTAAAATTGATCATCAGGAACAAATAATATTGAAATTTTAAAAAAAATCTTAAATATGTTAGAAAAATATGAAACAAGCCTCTTATGAGCTTTACAAGACTAAAAAAGAAATAATTATTAAATATAAATAGTTTTTGAGATAAATTTAGGTTTAAATATACGAATGCAACATATCGATTATTTTGAAATTTAGAGAAAATATGGTCGTACTGTTGTTAGTAGAATTGTAGAAATCCCTTTTAAAAATATTCTCTAATGCAGTACGGTTTTTCCTAAGCATTATTGAACTTTATGTGAATTTTATATATGATAAGAAAGTAAAAATAATATACAGAAAAATCTTCGACTGTTTTCTTTCTTTTTTTTCAAATTCATCCTTACATGAGTATACCAAGCATGAGAGGGCTAAGAAAACGTTTTATTTAATATGATTTGATGTGAACTGTACACTCCGAGGCTAACGGAAGAGATAGGCTGTGGCGGTGCAATCCACGTATCTCTTTTTTCAGACTGCTTGGGTCACGTGATGCTCGAATGCAGGAATGCTGTAAAGAGCAGGATGAACTAAAAGAACATCGCGTGATTCTAGCGATCTAATGTAAAAGGTAGTTTAGGGTAATATTGACGATACCTACTTCGTTCAGATCTAGAGTACGTCAGAGCCTGTCTGATTATCTCGCCATATTCAGATATCCAGACCATACTGACTTTTAATGTCTTTGAAAAAGTGATAAACTGCATCATGAAACGCGTATTTTTGGTGCACACGATTTAATTATAACACAATTTAATGATCATTCTGAATATTTTTAAAATTTGTACGTAAATAATTTACGTACATTTATCAAATATATTTTTCAATTTCTACAATCGTAATAAAGCAAGTTGAGCTCCTCACTTGCTTTTAATAAAGTCGGTATTTTTGGAGAAAAAGTTTGTGAATTTTGAAAATTAGTACTTCTTTTTTTTACCCAATCTCTAACGCATGTATGAGCACTTCGTGCCTAAAATAATAAAATAACTGGATGCTGCAACCTTCCTGTATAGCAGTCTCAAAAATGCATGAAATTTGTTAAAGCCACTATCCCTATAACTCGTGTATCAGTGTATCAGTCATTTGCGGCCACTAAAATAACACAAAACAAACATAAATGGATTCAGCTAAATCTAAATATATGAAATCCGATAGAATTGCAATCACTATAACGCATATTAAAAAAAATCACATTATATTACTTATTAATATTGCTTCAAATTATTTTTATAACTCATTTATATATGGAAAAATAAAAACTTTCCAGTTTTCCTTTCAAAATACTTTTATAACTTAAATAAATATTGAAAAAAAAAACTTTCCAATTTTTCATTTAAATTATTTTTTATAACGTAAATAAATTTTGAAAAATACAGACCTTCCATTTTTTCCCCTTTAAATTCTTGTTATAACTTTAATAAATGTTGACAAATAAAAACTTTCAAATTTTCCAAACTGAATCTGAATTGTAGTACAAAGAACTGGAGACAAACGACTTACCACGTAACTACTACGCACTCATTTCGAAACAGTTTAGAACAAAATTTTAATTCAGCGATCACCGCTTCAAAGACATATTAAACATTCAAAGACCATACTTAAGGTCTGGATAACTGAATCTGCCGAAACAATCAGAACGGCTATGAATTACGCTAGATCTGAACCGAATAGGCATTGTGAATATGCGTGTGGTAGCCTGTCTTTTTCGTTAGCCTCGAGAAAATGAATACGACATAAGTTTAGGAAGATATCATTCTCAATCCATGAACAATTATTTTTTTTTCAGAAAAGTCCCCAGACAACTCGGTTTCAAATATTTTGTGTTTAGAATATATAGAAATCACTTTAAATAACTGCATTAAGAGTCTCTATGACACTAAGTTAATATTTATAACTCAAATCTAGTCCATCACCATTAACTTTTTATTTATAAATTATTTATAACATAAATTATCACCAGATACTTGCAATGCTTATTTGTGCAGTCTTTTTATATCATATTTTGGAAGAAATTTCCTTTCTTATTTTTTATTTTTTATTTATTTTTATTTATTTTTAAAGATTTTGTATAGTGTTTATAAAACTTTAAGAAAAGAGAAAAATAAACCAAAAGATTTAACTTCATCTTTAAAAATTAAACAATAAATCTGCACCTAAGTTAATTACTTCTCGTTTTCTATACAACTGTTCCAATTTCTTTTTTGAAGGACAATATTTATTCTTTTTAGCATTTATAATAATAATGTCTAAGTTCTTTTCATTTATATTTATTTCGTCATGCTTTATTTATACTAAAAATATCAACGTTTGACACACAATAACATCGTGTAATAAACAGACGCACGTTTCATGAGTATCCTGGACTCATTTCCTCAGTGTAAATAAACTTAAACCCTATTGTATCCCCCCAAAGACATGAAAATGAATCTAAAAACCCTAGTAATAAAGTACACGATCTCTTACAATCTGGTCCATATGTTAAATTACACCGGGATCCATCTAACAGTTATCTTCTGAGTACTAGAAAACTCATTAAAACTTCTCCATGTATTGATGAAAATACTATAAATTCTTTAACTCCTTCCATAGCTAACTGCAGTCGTTTTTATGCTCTTCCAAAAGTACACAAAATTGGTGTCCCCCTCCGTCCTATTGTATCAAATATTGGTACTGCTTCTTACCCACTCGCTAAATATTTGGTTAAACGGTTTTCTTTTCTTTCAGTTTCCAATTTATATACTATTCATAATTCAAGTGCTTTTGTGAACCGTATTAGGAACTTCCCCCCCTCCCCCTCATTACGCATGGTGTCCTTTGATGTTATTTCACTGTTTACCCATGTTCCTGTCCAAGGGGCATTTCAATGTCTCACTTTAAGATTAAAAGAATTCCATTACCCAGATTATGAGATAAACCACATTATTGAGTTATTCAGTATTTGTTTAACGCAAAATGCATTCCAGTTTTTAAATCAATTTTATTCTATGTCAGATGGTTTAGCGATGGGTAATCCTTTAAGTCCTTTCCTAGCAGATTTGTATATGCATTATTTTGAGGATAAATTATTTAATTTTATAAATTTTCCATTTTATTGCAGATATGTTGATGATTCTTTTGCACTCTTGGACCTGTCTATTTCATCCATTGATAACGTCTTAACTATTCTAAACTCAATAGATCCTGTTATTCAGTTTACATATGAAGTTGAAGTTGAAAATAAATTGTCCTTTCTTGATGTGTTAGTCACACGTCAGCCTAATACATTTGATACCTGTGTATACCGGGAAACTTTTGCAGTCTCACTCCCCCCTCATTTTAATTCGTGTCACCCCCCTTCTCAGAAAGCCTCGGCTTTTCATTTCTTTATTAATAGAGCAATTTCCATTTGTTCTGATAATGTTTCCCTTGGTACAGAATTGAATTATATTAGATCTGTTGCTATTAATCGTGGTTTTAGTTTGACTTATATCAACCGTTTAATTTTTCGTTGTCTAAATAAAAATAGTAATCTTGTTTCCTTCTGATGTCCCAGAATCTTTTTCTAACCTCATTATTTTACCATTTCACAATAGCATTAGCTATAAAATAGCTAATATTTTAAGGCAATATGATTTTAAGGTTGTTTTTAAGCCAGTTAATAAACTAAATTTTTCACAGTTAAAGGATAAAATTTCACATCAAAACTTTTGGGGCATTTACAATATCCAATGCCAATGTGGTTTGTCCTATATAGGACAGACTAAACGACAACTCCGTTTCAGACTCAATGAACACAGAAATTACATTAAGAAAAAAGAATTACAAAAGTCCTCTATTGCCTGTCACTGTTGGAGTGAGGGACATAATTTTAACTTCGACTCAGCCACTATTATTAAGAAATGTAACACTCCATTAGATTTAGACTTCTTTGAGGCAGTTTATATACATAAATTTGGTAACTCCCTGGTTAATGATTTTTCAAGTGTACCGTACATCTCACCTTTCTGGGTTGAGTTACTTTGTCATAGTGAATCCTCTACAACCAACCAACCGACTTAATCAGATTGGAGGAGTTTCTCGGTGTGTTGTTGTTTTTCATTTGGGTTTTTAGATTCATTTTCATGTCTTTGGGGGGATACAATAGGGTTTAAGTTTATTTACACTGAGGAAATGAGTCCAGGATACTCATGAAACGTGCGTCTGTTTATTACACGATGTTATTGTGTGTCAAACGTTGATATTTTTAGTATATTTATCCACACAAGATTTTTTCATTATGCTTTATTTACTCTAAAAATAAATTTTCTTTGAAGTACATTAAAATAAAAATACGTTAAATGCAAGAAGTACGTTAAACCGTGCCAGTTAACTGAGTTAATGCTGTGAAATGCATTTTGCAATTTAAATAAAAATGGTTTTATTGAGATTGCAAGAAGAATATAATAATAAGGGTGCTCACATAGAATGCCATAATTATAATACTGACATCGTCATTTATATCATTCCATAGCAACTAGGATTTTCCACTATTATATATACTCTTATTTTTGTAATACATTTGCTGATTTACATATGTTTTAGAACATGATACTCAACACAAGTTCTATCGCCAGAAATGGGCAAACATTTTCTTTACTCATTTTTTCACATTTGACGGTTCTAATGGAAACATTAGAATCGTTATCGTATTTTTGGGGGAATATAATGTACATTTGAATGATAGAATATTAAGAATTTAAAAGTTTCTTATAATAATTTATTTTCGAAACAATTGTGTTTGGCTACGGGTATTTATGATTTTTATCAACACTGCAATGATTTAAAAAATAATATTTCAACGATAGTTTAACCTAAATTATATGTGTGCTTTATGCTTGAACATTTACAAAGTACCATTTAAACTGTAAAGCTAATAAAAAAATAATTGTATTTTCTGTATAATTTCTATATGTGTATCTGTTTAGCAGATTACACAATAAAATTAAAATACGGAATGTCGAAATCAGAAAACAGATAATTTTTCTGCTACCTGAATCTATATAGGAATAAATTATTTGTGTTCATTTAAATAACAATATTAAATTTAAAAATAATATAAAAATTCTCTATTCTTTCTTTTTAATAAATACATCATTTATGAACCATTGGTATAATTTTAATTTTAATCACAAAATAATAGTAAACTAAAACTTTCTAGTGATATTTTACTAACTAACGTCCAATTCTGTGTGACAGAAATACATTTTATTACACAAATTCTTTAGAGTTCAGTTACTTTTAACTTTGAATACCAAGATTTTCGCCTAAAATTGAGTCAATCCATCACTTAGAATACTTTTTTTAAGCCCTTAAAATTCCATAAAATATGCATGAATTGTCTTTTGATTGATAAAGCATTATGTCAATTTTACCTTTTTTTCTGACAGTATATTTGAATTTAATCTGGCTCTATAGTTTAAATTAATACGTTCACTGTTTAAAAAATGTTTCATATAAATGATTCATATTAATTAATTCATTTAAAGCTCTTGCTCTAAAAGCACTTTTATTTTTTATAACATAAAAGTTCTTAATATTAAATCCAATACGAAGATATTCCGTAAAAAATAAATTTGATTGAAAAATGTTGGTAAATATTTGGGAGTTGAGGGTTAAAATTAAGTGGTATCAGTAATATACCACCGCTTTTTAAAGAGTCGAATCCCTGTCGACACAACTTTTTCTTTTTCAGAAATTAACTGAAAAGAGTATGAACTATTCAGAAACTAATTTAATTTTTTTTTCCAGAGTTGTTATTTGTTTGTTTAAAGATTTTGTGACAATTATTGCAAAATCTGATTTTAAATTAGCATAATGCTTGATTAAAATTTAGCGTTACTGAATATATTCAAAGTTATATCTTACAGTTTCTAAAATAAAATGTTATTTTTCATAATTAATCTTCATTAATTTAACGCTTAGCGATAGTTAATTGAAACGTCTATCAAAAGTTAGTTTTCAAACTTTTGTAAGGAACATTGTAACTTTTTTTATTTGGTAAAATACTAGATTATTATTTAGCGAATCTGAATAAGTTCAATCGCATACTGCTTCCAGAAACTAACGTTTTCTAACAAATATTAATTATTAGTTAATTAAACGCTCAAATTATTTATTTCAAAAGATCTGAAAGTTAGTGTTAAAAGAAATAATAAATAAATAAATTAAAATGATAATCCTTTTCCTGAATTATAAGCTATATTGCTTATTTTTTTATGTCTAAATTTTTTCTAAATAATATTCTGAATAAATTCTAAATAAATTATATTATCTAAATAATTACTAAATAATAATTTTCTAATAATTTGCAATAATTATTATTAATAATTGTAATATTGTAATAATTTCTAAATATTAATATTGTAAATAATTTCTAATAATAATATTGCAAATAATTTCTAAATATTAATATTGTAAATAATATTAAACAATAACATTGTAAATAATTTCTGAATAATATTCTTAGTTTTTATTTATTTTTCTAAAAACTATAGTTTTTCTCAAAGTCACTGAAATTACATTCTCTGTTATTTTTAGAGAAATAAATTTGTAAAATTACAAAATAATAATAATAATAATAATAATAATAAATGGGTTTAATATTTTCTGGGGTTTAAGAATTATTTTTAGAAATCTTTTCAATTTGAATTTTAATGTAATTGTTTGTGTTTTGAGTTGAGTTTTTTTTTTATAAAAATAAATTGCTTTATTTACGATTGATTAGTTATCAAATTAACATTCAAAATGCAGTACTTCTTATAAAAACGATTTTTTTAATATAAGTTCATTACTTTGTACTTTGTAGATTAACCGAGTACATTCAAAACAGTGTGTGAAACATCTTGATGAATGACACTCTCAATTTTTTAATAGATTATATCGTACTTGCACCAATAACTTTTTTAACTGCCGTGTGGTACCGTTTAACAATTGTGTGATACCATGAGGCTTAGTTTACGTAATCAGCCACGTAATAAAAGAGGCTCTCTTTTCTGTGTTTTGTGACATTTAGACCGCAAAATTCTGAAGTGCAGATTACTACCTTTTATTACGTAGAATTTACCATGAAGACAGTTAGACAATTATCTTGAAAAACGTTGAGAACTATACCAATAAAAAACACAACTATTTTTTTTAATGTGTGTAACAATGTTAGCGAAATTGTAGAAGAAAATACGCGAAGGAACATAACATATTTTACGATATTTTAAATTTTACCATGCACATGGCTGCCATTTTTTACGTTTTATTTGTAACCCGAGTAAAAATCTTCGCATTATTTAGACGTACAATTTTTTTTAACAAAATAAAACGACGATTTTTATTCGAAAAAGTGAAAACAAAAAAGCGTAAAAATTGAAACTTTAAGGGGTACTTTTAGGAGGGTAAAAGTTGACAGCAGAGTCACTTCTTAAAGTGGGCTGTTGACGAGTGCGTACTTGAAACTACACGAAAATTAATAATTTCCGCACTACACTACACTACAAAAAAAAAAGTGATGTTGCGGTATAATACTGGTATCCCAGCTGCCAGTATTATACCGTAAAATAAAAAAAATGCAGGGTATTTAAATGTTTGTAAAAAATGCAACTCACTACACATTTTTCATCTAGTTACAAATTCTGTAACAGGAGTAATTTATATTTTCCAAATGCTTTTCAAAAAATCTATACTCACCGTAATAGCATCAGTGCCTAATACATCCTTCACTCAATGATTAGTGCATCGATCACCATAGTGTAACAATGAAAAACTTATTAAGTATAATTCTAATGAATATATTTGCGATGTAATATGAAAAATATATAATAAAATTGAAACATATATTCAAAAATATATTTGAATGGGATTGTAAATAATTTGTGGTTTCTGCATCTTTAAAATGTAAATAATGTTTCTGAACAAAATATATAAAACTTGATGATGAGATATTTGCCGTAACATTGCATATATTAGTTTAGATTATCAAGATATTAACATTGTGTAGAACTTTTCTTAGATGAAATATCAAATTTTCCCACTGAATTTAACAACATTTCTAAAATAATAATAATAATGAATACTTAGCATTCGTTGTATTCGTATGGATACATATATTTTACATATAGTATATATTTACTCCACCTTGATCTGAATTGTAAGATTCTTATTGTCCCAATAATTACTGCGATAGTTTATTACGTGAGTTTAACTTTACCTTATTTTTCTTAAAAAATATATCCCTTATAAGCATATTTATAAATAAATTTACCTTGATTACAAGTTACTAATCGAAAGTATTTTACTTGCGGGTGGATTAACAATAATCCCAAGAAAAAGTTTTACGTGGTTGGGATTATCCGAATCCCAAAATTTTTCATCCCCAAATGTGTAAGAAAGGATGTCGTTATAAGATTATTCATAGCAAGAGTGTTATCGACTTTCATAGCAAAAGAAAGTTATACGGATATTATCAATTCGCATTAAGTAAACAGAGATAAAAATCCCTGCTGTTTATTTGTTAAAAGGGTTTGTCGATAGTAAGTGAAAGAGCTTATCATATTTTAAATTTCTTCCCAATGTGATTCACAGTTTCTCCTCTTTGTTAAACGTAACATATTGTAAGATAAATATTACTTATTATATATTTATGCAAAAATATACAATACGTTTAATGATATAAAAAAATAAGAATATATGTATATGATATTACATGCTTAAGTGTATATTTAAAAAGGAAATTACTTTTAATGACTTCATAATTGCTGCAAATGAATTTTGTTTTTCTAAATATATAATTTCCTTATAGAATGCAATTTACTGAAAGACCAAAAAAAAAAAAAAAAAAAAAAAAAAAAAGAAGCTTCCCAGGAAAAAAAAGAAATATGTACGAGTGGATATATTTTATTTTTTATTTCTTATCAAATCATATTTTGTTACTACTATTTTATTATTATTTAATGTCAAATTTGTTCTTTTTTTAGGGTTTCGTTCATCTCACGAAACCCTATTGCTCCCGCTCTGTTGTCTGTCTGTCACAGAGCGATTCTCGAAAACTGTGTAACTTACAGAGTTGAAACTTTGTGTATAAATCAGAATATCAGCTGCGAAGAGCTGAAAATATTAAAATTTGAAAAATTCGTGTTATTTTAATAAATAGAGATAAAAAAACCAAAATTCTAACAGCCTTTTCTTATTAAATTTGAACATTTTCCCTTATAGCAGATGCCAAAAATCAAAAATTCATGATGAAATTCTATCTACAATAATTAATTTTCTATCAGACGATTTCCACGTGAAAAATAAAAATGAAATAAAAAGTTTCACTAATTGAAAAAAAAAATTAATATGAAATAAAAAAGATTGACGTCATAGTGGTAATAAAACAGAAATATTTCTTAATAATGCAAGGAGTATAAGTATGTGTGCAAAGCAGATTAATTACTCGTAGACACAAAGCAGATTAATTACTCGTCATTAGAGAATTAAAAAGAAAATCTGACGTCATATCGCAAGTTTAACGGATTTTTCAAATGTTTCAGTATAATACAAAGCGAGTATGAATATGAATAATAGAGAATAGTAAATATATGAGTTTGAGGAACGTATTGAATCATGATAAAAACCCGATTATGGAAATATTCGAATATTTTAACATTTTGAAGGTGTACAACATGTTTAATTTTGAAAATAATTTTTTTTAAATATCGCATTTAGTCCACATGACAGATATTATTATGACAGAATATAATAGTGGGCTTCACCCGCTATCGGGCCGGTTCAGATATTCAAAAAACCGAGAAAAATAGACATTTTTTTTTTTTTTTTTTTAGAAAATGAAATTTATTTGGATTTTTTAAAGAAAGAATAAAGTGTTTTGAAAGGAATATTAAACGAAACCCTTTGTGCGAACTTGGATCACTCTTACCCACTTGTTTTATATACCGCAAACCAGGCCCCTACCTGCCCGGCATGAATGAATGCCTAGCTTAACGGGTTAGTACCTGGGTGCGGGGCGGAAATCGCCTGATCACAGCATGGCTGTCCACCTGAATATAGATTTGTTCACATCGTTGCTGTGCTTGCTCTCTTGTGGATTGCTACAGTTATCTTGGTTTGCCGGTTCAAAGTTACTGTTTAACTTTGTTGAATTGACATATTTAATAGGTCTCGTAATTTAGAACCTTGGTCAGGTGACGAGACCCTCACCTGACTAGGCACCCCCAGAGGTATAATTCACAGGTAACTTGGAGGGCTTTGCACCCACGACGGATTTTACATGCACCAGGTGCCATTAGCGTACATAGACATAAATTTGTTCTTTTATAGACAATCGTATTGATATTTATTTCAATGCTCTTAAAAATAATTATAAAATCATTTATTTTAATTATATTTTTTGGCTTGATTAACCAATTATTTAATTTTCGGCTAATGTTGATGTTGTTTAAGATTTCTTTAATTTTCGGTCTGTGAATCGATAATGCTAACTAATGATGCCAAAGCAGCGCCTATGAAATTTGGCATTTGTGCACAGACACTACTTCTATTGAGGTTGTGTTTCATGAAAATACATTACCTTTGAAAATAATTTGTTAAAAGTTTGTGTAAAATTTCGGTAATAATTTATAAATTAAAGTTTTTTTATAAAAAATATTAATTAAAATTTGTTTAGTTTGCTGTGAAGAAGGAAATGCTATTTTATAGTGTTTATTGTTATTAAATTATCTATATTAAAATTCTTTCAGGATCATTTAATGGTATATTTGTTCGTTTATTTCACAAAATCTTAATAAAATTTCTTTAAATCCACCCAATAAAAAATAACTAAAATTATCAAATGATATTTATTTTTGAACAACGCTGTAGCAACTCTCGAGCTTTGCAATTTTTCCTTTTTTTTTCTCGTAAAAACCGGGGCATCGGTAGTCCTAACAACTGATTACTACAGCTCCACGGAAGAGTCTACCAATTCTTGTGCGTGTACAGCTACGTTCCATGGAAATACATTAATTTTTAAAAACAGTTTTTAAACAGTTTTACAAACATTCGGTTGTAATATACATATTTTCGAGTTGTTCATACACATTAAAATAATTTTTATTGTTATATATATATATATATATATAACAAAATTTATTACATTTTGCCATAATTAACTCTTATTCTATATTTTTTTTCATTTTTATAATCTTTCGTATTTAATTCCGATTAATTAAATTAAAATCTCATCTTAAATGAAACAATCAATCTTCATATGTAAAGATATAAGATCCTGATCTACTTAATAATATTTATTCCAAAGAATTAAATCTAAAAATGGCTCTAACTACTTAAATTTCTTATTGAAATAGAACACCTTTATTTTTTTATCCACTATTAAAATCCATTATTATTCCCGTGTAGATCAAACCGCTATAAATTCTTTATTTAAATGCTAAAATATCATATCTCTTAAAATTATTCCTTTCTAAAAAACCCTTAAAAAAAAAAAAAACAAAAAAAAAAACATTATATCATTAAAAATTAAATGAATATTGCAATATTTTAAAATATTCTCATAATTTTTTTTTTGTTCCTCCACAACAAGGTTTCATTTTCTTTTTTTTCTTTATTGCGTGTTATGCGAAGCTATTTTTAACTACAATCTCAAAACAGATATTTTGTTTTGTTTATATTTCATTCATCTGGTAACGAGACTTCAGAAGCGTCTAGAACATTTTTGGCACCAGGAAATCTTTTATCTTCAAAATTAATGCAGCGGAAATATTAATAAAATCCCTTTAAAACCATTATGATTGAAACAAAAACATCATGTGACGTGTTTTGTAATCTTGCGCAAGCTCAGTTAAAACGAGATGCACACTCTGATACAAGTAGAGAATTTGACGTTTGACGGTAGCTAAAGGAAGGAGTGAAAATTTTCTCGGCGTCTAATTGTCTCATACGTCCTTTATAGTTTAGTTATGTAGAGTTCTAATATATTTTTATGGGTGATTAGTGCTAAAATGAAACCTCCAACTCATCTGGATAAATATGTTGAGTCGCAGACAGGAGATTTGTGGAGAGTGCAGACTGTCGCAATGGAAAACATTGGTTCTTCGATGTAGTTTTAATCTATCGAGCATTCCTCCTGAAGTGACATCGTCAAAATGTATAAAGTTTTTAACTTTCAAGTAAATTGTGCGTGAACTGTGAATTACTGTGAAATACTACCACACGGCAACAGTGGAGCAATTTAAAATGGGAAACCTTGTTCAGTATTGTGAATGTTTATCAACAGTTTTTTCAACTGCAACTCATCGATCAAACTGGAGAGTCTAAATCATGACATGTATATATATATATATATATATATATATATATATACATGTCATGATGTGTATATATGTGATGTGTATATATATGTGTGTGTGTGTATTATTTTATCTTATAGAGGATAAAAATGAGATTTCATTAAAGAAATATTTTTCATGCATTTTAATTCTTATTTATTCATTAAATATTATAAAAGCCTCGTACATTTCTTGAGATAACATAATAATAAACGTTTTTTTTTTTTAATTCTAAATTGATCATTAGTAATATGAATTGGTGAAATCTTCATTTACTAATATCCTTGTCGAGCTCTAAATTCTCTGGAAACTAGAATGTGCGTTTAATTATACTGGCATCAAAATTAAAGAACTCCTCGATCTACCAAAATGAAGAAAGGGCACACATTTTTAAAAATAAAATATACAAACAGTCAAATGGCTTCGCCATAGACAGCGCAAACTCAGCACCGCTGCCCAATGTCTACATGCAATATTTTGAATAAACATTACTGAATATCTTTAATTTTGAATACTGGCCAAAGAACATTGATGACACTTTCATTTTAACTGATAATTCTATTAACCTTCTATTTTAAAAATCGCGAATTTTATTGTTCTTCACATTCACTTCATGGCTTTAACCGAAACAATACAAAGAAGTTTCTTTTCCGGACGTCCTAATTATGTGTTTCGTATCCCATTTTCAAACTTCCGTACATAGAAAAAAGCTTTGCAGTCTGTATGCCTTCACACGCCTTGTAAAATCACCGTGTTAAACGAAAATGAAATGTTTTAGACCAGATGTGTACCGTACACTTGATATTTGTTCTGTAATTGTTCCCTTTCTAAAGAATTATTTCCAATTTGTAGCGGTAAATAGATGTTTCATACCTTCTTTTATTGCCATAGATATAGATGTATTTCACAAGTTTCTCCCAATCTTCTCTTAGCCCAATTAAGACAATTTTCCTAATAAAATCATTTTTATCCCTCTTCACCCACTTTTAAGGTATAAATTAGCAAAAGTTTCAAAACATTTCAACTTTAATGTCATTTAAAACCTATTGATTAATGTAATTTTAATTCTAGTAAATATTTATAGTCAATACAAACATGCCATTTAAAAATAATAGGAAAATAATAGATACCAGTACATTAATATTAAAATTCTAATACAACATGTAATTTTTCATAATTTTCAAAATATTTTCTACTTTTTCATAACATTTTATTTACCGGGTGAACCAAAAGTTTGTTAAAATTTTAAAAATTCATAAAAAAGGAAAAAATTATGATAATGAAGTGCGGTTTACAAGAAACGGCTCACAAGATAGTCGGATTTTTTTTAGCAGCAAAAACATTTTTAGTTTAAAATGTCAATGGTAGAGGGCGCTGACGATCCGAAACACAATTAACAGGACAGCAGTACTCCCCAACCATTTAGTCTTGCAATAACAGTTGTTCAACATGACCTCCAGAACATTGTACGACACAACAAAGGCGATTCACAACGCCCGTTACAGCTGAATGCAACATGTCGGAATGTATTGCAGAAACCTCACGACAGATAAAATATCGATAGAACGCTCAATCGGGTAATGATAACATTCTGAAAGTGAATGAGAAATCCTCGTGTATCCCGGTCTTTTATTGCAGGAATTAATTTGCATAATTCTGCTGAATCTCTCGCATGTTAGCGCCATTTACAGGTTACTTTTAAACTTTTTTTTTTTTTTTTTTTTTTTTTTTTTGCTAAACAAACATTCGAATTACCTTGTGAGCCATTTCTTGCAAACCGCACTTATTTATCACAATTCCTTCCTTTTTTATGAATTTTTAACTTTAAAGAAATTTCTGTTCACTCAGTATTTTTAATCAAAACATAAACAGATTCCTTTCATTATCAAAAGTTACGCTCTTTAATGACCAAGTTTTAGGTTTTGTAGTGGTTTAGTAAAGTGCACCAAACGGACATGGTATGGAAATAAATTAATTAAAGGTAAGTAAAAGCTAAGAAAATGTAATTTATAAATATGTGTCAAAAATTATTTTTCATATTATTTATAAACTACAATATGTTCTATAAATGATAAAAGTTTTACAGATTTTTCTTCTTACGAAATACATATTCTTAAGAAACGCGTAAAAGATTATTCATTTAATTCATCAAAATGTCTCATGTTCCTTTAATTTAAAGAATATCTGGAGATAAGAACTATATTAAAAAAAAAGACATATTCATAGTACAGTAACAAAACATCACTTTTAATGGTTAAAGATGGTATCTAAATAGACAATTCGGAAAACACGTGACACATTCTAGAACTTAGTTTAAAGTAATTACCATATATAGTCAGAAAAATATCCGAATTTATTTGTGTAGCCCTGAATATGATCTATATATTTGTGTATATACTACATAGTATGCAAAATTTTATGCAAAAAGTATAACACAATTGAAATGTTTCCTTTAGGAATTTCGGTCAAAAGCGGAAATGTTCTTGAAATATTTTATGCCACCCTGTATATCATTTATAGAATCTATGCACACCAAGTAATATACAAAAAACTACTTAAATGTAAAAATGCATACCACAATTGAAAACACATTTCCAGCAATTATTGCTCATTGTTTGTGTGTCCCTGTAAACGAATTATAAATTCTATGCTATGCACACCATGTTCTATAGTACGCATCTTGTAGTGCACCTCAGTGCTGTATATATAATTTTCAATATGTTTGAAATGGAGTAACATCATTAAAATATACTGCAAACGATTTCCCCAATAAAGCACAATGTAACGGATTTGTATAGTGCCTCTGTAAACGAACTGTAGATGCTATACACTTCATTTTCAACACCGAGAATGCCATGGTAAACCTCAATAATCTAAATCAATTAAATAATAATTCGAGCATATTGACGCAAGTTAGAGTACGGAAAGACGACCAGACACACCATAGTCAAAAACTTTTCAATTATGTTAGATAGTGTTAAAAAAACAAGAATCGTTAAAATCTGCCGTAGTAAGGCACTCCCCATATAGCACACGTGCTTCCCTAGGACATCCCCAGGAAGATTGACATTCATCCCCCAGGCATCCCTGAGGATGCAAAAATTTGTCACCAGGAGGTCCTCAGGAACCGAAAATGTCCGCCTCATAGCATACCGGGGAGCTCCCCAGGACCTCCTTCAGGTTCCTCCTCGGGTTGTTCTAGGGAAGATTTCAGGAAGTAATACCGGAGGAATTTGGGATACTTCAGGGTCACTTAATGTGCATAAAAAACATCCGAAGTTATTATTATTCGACGTAATGTAAAAAGTTTTTTTTTTTTTTTATAAATACGGACATTATATTTTAAAAATTTACCTAACCAATATAACAGACATTACTTTTATTAATCACGCACACGGAAGTTATGGTACAGATTTTAGGGAATATAAACTTTCTTACCGCCGACTGGATTTGAACCTGGGTACTTACGTATACGAGAAACACGCTCTGGTGATTACGCTACACGGTCGTTGTACCTGAGTCGTTTATAAGGTATTCATGTATTTCTTTCAAAGTGAGTAAATAGAAAACATGCATATTTTTACGCTTCGTATAGCAGGAATTCTGTAACTTTTATTGCAAATAAAGATGCATACCCTTTGATATATATTCAATACAATTTTAAATTGATAACTAGAAAAAAAGCGTATCAATAATTTAAAGCTGTTCTCAGACCCAAAGAACTGCTTTCTGACACATTTTTTAACTCTTTTTTGTTCGGAAATGCATTAAATTGGCAAGTGGTCTTATTTAGAAAATATGTAATGCTAGAAAAACGTTTTCCTTTCCTTTCCTTTTTTTTTTTTTTTTTTTTTGTAAAAGCAGATTTTTCAGAAAATACTGTGAAAGTCGTCGTTTTGAACCGAATTCCCCACGCGGCATCACAATAAAAGGGAAAAGGGAAGGGGTGTTTTATCATGTCCGTGATAATAATCTGCACGAATTTATATCTTTAACCCGATTTTGTAAGAATGTATATTTTTAAATAAAAATCTTTCAAGCAAAACTCTTATTCAGGGGGGGGGGGGGTATGTTTGTATTTTTTAAAACCAAATGTGCCATTTCAATAGAGCATGTAATCTCTTTAAGTTGGTGTTATAATTTAGACTTAAAAGTAAATTATTGATTTGATAATGACGATAAATATAAAATTATTAATTAGTTGAAAATGTAATAATAAAATACATAAATATATATGTAATTTTTAGAAAGATCAGAAAAAATAATTAATAGAAGTATAATAATAAAAGTAAATATGCTCGATATGACTTAAATATGATTCAATTTTGAAACTTACATGAAAATTAACTTTTACAATCGAAATAAGATTTTTTTAAATAGATTGTTTAATTTAAAAATGCTTATCTCTAATCAATTAACTAGGAAATTCTGAATATATACAAATATGTAAATATATGTTAAACTGTTGATAAAATACTTATTTGTAACAAATTTTTGATTCCTTTTGATTTCTTACAGTTACGGAAAAAAAACTCATTAATTAGGAATAATAAAAGAAATATATATGATAATTTAAAATGGGCAGCGAAAAAAAAAATCGAAATAAAAAAATGATAAATCGAATTTATATTTTTAAATTAAATATTGATCCAAAAATTATTTATATATATAATTCAAATTAATATGAAATGATTAATTATTTAATAATAATTATTATTATTATTTAATATATAAGACTATATTTAAAGGATCAGAAAAAATAATTTTTACTAGGTATTTCTAATGTTTAATTTATAAAATATGGTTATATACAAATATATAAATATATATTAAACTTTTGATAAATTTCGTGTTTCGAAAAAAATAATTCTGATTTCTTATTATTGAAAATAAAAATAATTTATTAGGAGAAAGTAAATCAATTTTATATTTAAAATTAAATTATTTCTATAGAAACTAATAACGTATATAAGTGAAATCAATGTAAAATTATCAGTTAGATGAAAAAGTAATAGTAAAAATATATAAATATATAAGTAATTATTGAAAGTTCAGAAAAAATAATTAATGAATGTAATAATAAAATGAATTAATATATAAATTAATTTTTAAAAGATCAGAAATAAAATAAATAATAAATTTTCAGTTTATATTTAAAGATTAATTTATTTTAATTATTAATATGTGATGTGGAATATTAAATTTAATTTTCTATATTCAATTTATTTAACTACATTTTGATTGCATTTTATAAATTAAAAATATATCTTAATAAGGATAATTAAATATTACAACAATAATTTAAAGTTTTAAAAGTTAAACAATAACCAGATGTGCTTAGGAAATAAAATAAATCAAATAATGATATAAACTTTATTAATTAAAAAATCGAACCACATCAAATCAAAATTTTTTTTTTAAATAAAAAGTTATAATAAGTTATTTTAGTACCAAAATCACCCATGAGATGGCACCAGTACTGTCTCTTCCTAGGTACTTCCTCAGGAATATCATCCCAGGGAGATTGCTCCCTGGGAAGAATCTGGGAGGTCAGTCCTGGGGAAGTGATCAAAGTATCTTCCCCAGGAACGCCTGATAGCGTCATTGCACTTTCAGGAGGAATTTGGGATGAATGGGAGCGCCTGGGGAGGTTTTCAGGAGCTTTGGTGCTATATGGGTCGTGGGAGCACGATCGTGTTTTTTATTTCTACAATACTGAAGTTATCCACAGTGTAAAGAATGTAAATTACTTGGGTTTTTTAGTTTCTATTTATTTAAATAAAAAAAATAATAATGGAAAACGTGAAGCAAATACTCTCTCAAGAACCTTAAAAAATTATCCGAAACTCTCCACAGTAAAATTCTTGTTTTTCTGCCAATTTTTGCTTATTTGTTTTCATGTTATATATTCTTCTCTCAGTAGTTAACAAACATTACTATTTTTCTAATTATAAGTTTTATCCTTCTTTTTACTATTTAAACTTTTCTGTTTCATTGGAAACAAGAACGCTCCATTTTTTTTTTCTATTCTGATAAAATAGTTAAAATCTGTACCCGCCCCCTATCTCCTTAATTATTATTAAACTAGTCTTTAGTTGCCACCGTAATACTTACCCATCATGGATATGCATAATATAAAATATGAAAATAAAACATCTATAAACTATTTATAAAATGCATTGCAATTTGAATAAAATCGTGGCTTGATGACGTCATAAATGTTAAAGGCTCTATTACCGAATTGCGTAAAAGAAACATACTTATAACTCCAAAAATGATAATTATATTAACCAAGAGTTGATTGCGTCGGATTAAGCGTCTCATTTCCATTTAAAATATAAGTTTTATCCTTCTTTTTACTATTTAAACTTTTCTGTTTCATTGGAAACAAGAACGCTCCATTTTTTATTTCCATTCTGATAAAATAGTTAACATCTGTCCCCGCCCCTATCTCCTTAATTATTATTAAACTAGTCTTTAGTTGCCACCGTAATACTTACCCATTATGGATATGCATAATATAAAATATGAAAATAAAACATCTATAAACTATTTATAAAATGCATTGCAATTTGAATAAAATCGTGGCTTTATGACGTCATAAATGTTAAAGCGAGGCTAACGAAAAAAAAAGGCTACCGCGGTGCTTTACGCGTATCTTTTTTTACGGACCGCCGGAGTCACGTGATGCTCGAATGCACCAATGCAGGTGTACGAAAAGAGCAACACGTCACTGTAGCGGTCTGTAAAAGAAGATAAGTGGAATGCACCGCGGTAGCCTGTCTTTTTCGTTAGCCTCGTGTTAAAGGCTCTATTACCGAATTGCGTAAAAGAAACATACTTATAACTCCAAAAATGATAATTATATTAACCAAGAATTGATTGCGTCGGATTAAGCGTCTCATTTCCATTTAAAATATAACTTTGAATTGAAATTTGAATGAAATACAGGGTCATGAAAAATCGAAGAGTGTGGTAAATTTGATTGCAAATATCTCGGCAACTCATTATCCGATCGACTTCATTCGTGATGCAAAATTTATGTTTTTTTTTATTGTATTTTATATTCACTCCTTAAAATAAACAATTTCGAAAAATTTTATATACCTTTTATCAGAACGAATATTTCGAGAGTCCGAAACAAATAGTTCCGCACTTAGTATCGACTTAATTCTTTATGCAAAATTTATGTTTTTTTTATTGCCTTTTATATTCACTCCTTAAAATAAACAATTTGGAAAATTTTTATATAGCTTTTATCAGAACGAATATTTCAAGAGTACGAAAAAGATAGTTCCGGATAATCGAGGTAACTGAAATCTAATAGGCTTCTTTTAATTATTACTTACTAAGTACAAACCAAACTTCAAGTCTCTGTTTCAATTTATTTGGGAGATAGAGCGTGTACAGACACAAACACAGACGGACGACAATTTTTTTTAAAATTATGTTTCTCGGAATCTCCAGTGTCTGAAACGTGTAAATCCGTCAAATGTTTTTTTTTCGATTTTTAAAACGATTTCAAAATTTACCCTATACTACGTATGATGGGTAAGTAAAAATTAACTAAACACTGTGGCGCTTGAATATTGGCCTATAGTGCCCGATCCTGCTTATCAGACCATGGGTCCTGAGGTGCTACTCTCATTTGTAGATGATGGTAGACAATTCATCTGTATACTATATTCGTTGTCCGTTATAATTATTTGAAAAGAAAAATGTTTACTTCAATATATCATAAATAATGTAATCCAATCACTTGTTAACTTTAAATTAATGTCCAATAATGCTTAAAGTGATTAAAAAAAAAAAAAAAACATAACACAGAATATTTTAAAATACTTTTTTTTAAAATGTAGATAACATATGTTTCATGCACAACTATCGGTGACATCTTCAGATCTTAATAATAAATACAAAATTCACGCATATCTGTTTTTTAAAAACATAGTACGTAGAAAAACAGACCCACTAGAACCTAACCAACTTTCCGGTGTTTATGAAATCCCATTCATCAAGGCAGATGGAACAATACAGTACTATATAGGAATGACGAACAGAAAATTTAAAACAAGAATAAAAGAACACATGGCTGATATCAAACATGACAGAAGAACCACCGCTTTAGCTAGACAATATAGTAAGGAGCAGTTGCAGATAGATTTCAATAATAGTAAAATAATTTTTCAATTAATAGCTTATTACCCATCCATTATCCGTGAATCTATAGAAATATATTTGCGAAAAGATTGCATTTGTAACGAAATCGTTTCCTTTGAATTTGCTAAAATTTGGCACGCGATGATCGATAAATGGAAAAGCAATAAGAATAAAAATAAATAATAATTTTTTTTCACGTTTCCCAGTTTTGGCCAAATTAAGCACCTACTAACTTTTGACATGCGATCTCGTGGTAGATGTTTTACTATTTTCAAATATGCGAGAATTTTGTATATATTATTAAGATCTGAAGATGTCACCGATAGTTGTGCATGAAACATATGTTATCTACATTAAAGAAAAATGTATTTTAAAATATTCTGTGTTATGTTTTTTTTTATCACTTTAAGCATTATTGGACATTAATTCACTATATCAATTGATTGTTTGGTAAAAAATAAAAAAATCTAACAGTCACGTTAATTTAAGTAAAACTTTTAAGTTATTTTTTGTTATCGAAATTTCGAAACTACTGTATTTTTCTTTATGTTCATGCATAAAAGTTTTGCCAATGATAACATTTTTTATGTTACATTATGAGCACTCAAGTGAAAAAACAATTTGAGAAGGAAAATTAAACTTAAACATTGAAATAACGTAAACGATTTACGCTTTGGAAAACGCTTTCAAATGAAATAATTTTGTTAATATATTCTTACTTACTTTTCTGCGCTTTACAAAATTCCCTATGTAGCATTTTAAAAATATTTAAGAATTTAACTATTTTTATTATTATGTATATTTATTCAGTCGTATTTTGAAAGTATTTAAAAGAAAAAAAAAACACATTTCACTAAATAAATATATTTAGAGTTGTGATAGCACTTTGATGTTATGTTATTCATGACGTCAAAAAGAAATTGAGATAAAAATTAACTTTTTTCTTTCACCAGTAATCTTGTGAAGGTAAAGTTATTTTCATTAATATACATAAAGTTTAAAATTTAAACGCTTTAGAAATTATTCTTTATAATATATTTCAAACGCATAAAATGCCATTACTTTTAATCTTATCTATACGTATTAAGTAGTTATTTTAACAGATAAAAACTGAAGAAAAACTATTTCAAAATTTTTACAGAAATGTCTTCTTTATCGAATTCTATGTTTAGAACTCATACATAAATTCATGTTACTTATACACACTAAAATATCTCAATGTTTTTCTTTTCTCAAATTGAAATAGTGTTTCTAAATTCCTTTTTGCTAAACGTTAAGGTATAATGTCATTTCCATTTTATTAAATGTTTCCCAGATTCCTGAAAGAGAACGAAAACTTTAGCATATGAAATGAAATGTTATAGCTTTTATAATTTTTCAAGAATCTTACAAGAAAATCTTTAGAAAGTGAGGAATTATGCATATAAAATATTGAAGACAATTTATAGTCATTATTAAATTAATATACAATTTAAATTTCGTTTAACTTTAAGATTAATTCTAGTTTTGTTAAATAACAAATTCATTATGCTTTTCGCATTAAATAACTCTTAAACCACTTAAATGTCTTAAAATATCAAGAAGTCAAATGATTTGTTGATTTATTTTTAATCTGAATATCAATAATAAAAGAAAGTTAAAATAAAAATCTATAAAGAAAATCAGGAATATGCGTATGGTATGACAGTGAACTCAGTTTCAAGTACGCTGTTCTCCCAGATATCATTCATTTTAATTGACTTATTTTTCTTATTAAAGTACATTATTCAACAAAATTATTTCAATATAGGTTATATTAAAAAACATTATGTAGGAGTAGTAAAATAAGCGCGTAAACCATACAAGACATTTCCTGTGTAAGATAAAAAAAAAACATCTATGTAATTTTAACAACATCATAAAAGGTGTCGAAATGTCCTAAATCGACTATGTTAAACTAATATATATACACATATATACATAAATTTTACTGGAAAACACGAAGTTAAAATGTGCGGAACTCGATTACAGAAGATTCATTCCCAATTCTTTTCAATATTAAGTTTGAATTAGAATATAGCCAAATTAGTCAGCTGTAGATATAAATATGGCTATAGGCTTCATTTATGAAAAGATATTTTTGTAGCCAAATTTGGCGATATTTTGCCAAGTATCACCGAGCTTGGAGAGAATTTGGCATGCGTTAGCGGATATAAATATATAGTGTTAAACAAATACGATGATTACAACAGTGAAAGAAAATTTAAAACTCATAAATTAAACCATTTAAATTATAGAGGAATCCTACTGTCTTGTTTCAAAATATCAGCTACCCCAAAATTTCAAATTACTATACCTCAGCCATTTTTTAAGATAGACGCAAAACAGAAATTGCTTTGGAATTCTTCGATCAAGTCCGAACATTTAACGGTCAATACTTTTAGGATTACTAATATTTTTGTACACCTTTTAGAATTTGAAATATTTAAGTGGCTATCACAGTGCTCCCTTCCGGCGGAATATCCTCAAATTCAACTTTAACCTGCAGGCCATAGACAAAGACATTTACATAAAATTTAGTTCAATTCTGTGGATAAATACATACACGTTTTCAATGATGCAATAATGAAAATGGTACAAAAATCACTAGAGCACCCCATTTTGGCGGAATATCCCCAAATTCGCATAACTTCATACACTTTTCGATGATACAATGACAGACAGACGGACAGATGGAGAGACAGACATTTTGTAAAAACATGTTTTTCCAAATCTCTGGCCCCTAAAACATGTAAATCCGTCGAAAACCGGAAGTCGAAAAAAATTTCGATTACAATACTTACTTCTATTCTAAATAGAAGTAAGTTAAAATTATTCTATGTTAGAGATATAACAGCAGTTTTTTTAAAAATCTGGTTGAGAGAGGAAGCTTGAAATTTCGAAGTCATCTATCGTAAGCACTCATGGGATACTGGATATGTTTTTAACTTTCAAAATGATAAAATTATTTTTAATGTCAATTGCATCGATGAATTAAAGTTTCTTCAAAATTTAGTTATCTGCCTTAACCGCGATGTTATTACCAATGTAAAACAATTCCACAATGCTATAAGCAGCTCAATAAAATTGTTCCGCTTAACTAAATAAATGTTCTTTTCTTTTCTTTTCTTCTTTATCTTATTACGTATTTTATTTATTTTGTTTCCTTTTTTCACCGTCTTTATTCCCTTTTCATGCCTCTTTCCTTCATTTTCTGATTGGCTGTGTATCGCGTTTTTTTTTTTTATGTCGGTCAGTTTCGTAATATAAAGAAAATATTTTTAACAGCAAACACCATCAAGATACAAAGGAATTTATTTAAATTCTCAAAAGAAAATCCATTATAAAATTTTCATTCAAGATTCAAAATTCATTTCTTCACACCTTTCGTCTTTCTTAAACAAAATATATGAAGTGTTCATAGTGGGGCATTCAAATTTTAATTCCACTTCAACCAGATTAAATATATGAAGATATACGACAATATGATTAATTAAAGTCTAAAATGTACAAAGGAATTTAGACACATTTAGAATAAAAAAAGCTGTAAATTTATTTAAGAAACGAGGTTTATTAGAAGAAATAATAAAATAATAAATTACACTACATTTCTAAGAAACAAATTATAATCAGCTTTTTTTAATTTAACATTAAAAAAACTTTGAAATATTTTAATTTAGTTATGAAGGATAAATTTTAATAATTTTTGAATCGGCTTATTTAATTAGTGGTGATTATTTCTTTTTATTTTATCCTTTTTTTTATCGATATTATGTAAAAAATATTTGCTTATTTTCTTTTTATTGTTATTGTTAAGAGTTACACTTGAATGACATTTGATCTATTTTTAAACAATATTTTGAGTTTTTTTATAGTGTGAGATAGAGTAGTTCCACCTGTTTACGAAATTATGAAGTAATTTTAAAAATACTTCATTCGATATTTATGAGTTACCTTACTTACCTATCGCTTTTTTCAGTTTTATATATTTTCCCTGAATGAATTTATTAATTTTAAATTTCCTTCGTCATTTCTGCTACCCCCAATATATGCCACCCATTACAAGAGCGCACTGTGTCTACCTCTGTATGCTTTCATGTCCCTCTAATTCCAGTAGAGCAAGTGCGGGTCGGGAAAACCTGACTTAAGTCCTAGGGCCTTTATCCCTCTTAGATGTCCAGCCCGAAGCTGTTGGAGACCTCGGCTCGTCCCCAAGTATAACGTGGAGGCCTTCCATGAGGTCTGGGATCCACCACAATCGCAACGGCCTATGTCGTCACTTTTTGGGTTCAATGGAACTGGTCAGCAGGTGGCGGCGCTCCACCGGCCGCAGCGCGTACAGGAGGATACTCCTGGTTCAGTGCGTTAAAGTATCTCAGAACTTGGGTGCGGCGGTTGGCGTGCCTGACGGGCGCCACTCGGCGGCTGGCTGCGCAGCTCAGTTTTATACCAAATATATGCGCAATCATAGTATAATTGCTTTTCAGAAAGTTTCAGATTTTAATAACTACCCTCTGAAATTATTGTATGTAACGAAAATGCCTGAGCTCGACTACATGTTCATTTGCAGAGGTAACTTTCCATACACCATCTTCCAGTATAGAGCAATAGCTTTCCGCATCTTCCAGTATAAAGTAAGTTTTTTCGTAATTACTTTTATTCTAGGACAAAAGCAGCAGCAAGACTTACAATAGAGTATATAAAATCATTATTTCTTTTTAAGAGAATGTGTGAAATTATGTGCATTTGAATTCTTAACTTTCTATACACCATCCGTCAGCATACATGCAAATAAAGCCAGTTTTTGTCAATTACTTTTATTTTGAGACAAAAACAACAAAATTTACAATAAAGTATTAAAACAATATATATTTTTTGTTCAGGATGTGAAATCATGTGCACTGTCATTACCAACGTTCAGTGGACATCATATTTTTGCAAGTGAGAAGTTACAAAAATCACAATGAAGTAGAAATATATTTCTTTTAATACATTTTTATTATTATGATTTACACAAAGGATGTGAATTATCAGTTTACTAAACAGCGTACAACTATTAGAGTAAAAAAATGTCCAGACCGGGGTTCGATCCCGGATCCCTTGGTATAACTCACCAAATGCTTTACCACTTAAGCTATCCAGACGACATCCAGTCTAGCATTCGCTCACTCTTAAATGGCAAGGCTACAACCACCCAGTACAAGATGGAAAGTCAATCATGAGAACGACACCGTTGGCATGCATGAGACAAATTATACCCAGTATCGGTGAATATTTTTATACTAATTAATTTTTCAGCAGAGCTGAAATTACGCTGTAAATTAATGATACACAAAGGATGTGAATTATCACTTTACTAAACAGCGTACAACCATTAGAGTAAAAAATGTCCAGACCGGGGTTTGTATACCAAGGGATTATTAATACAATAAATAATTTATTGTAATCAGGGAACGACTTTATGTCCACCCATTGTTGTTACACTATTTGAAACATAATGAAATGTATACGCATTATTGAGGTACACTACAAAAATTTTACTTTAGAATTTATTATGTGTAGCAGTTACAGTTCATATACAGGGGTACTCAAAAGAAATCCGTTATATTATGTTATATGAGTAAAAATCGTTTGAGGTCTAAATTATGTTGCACTGTTGCAAACATAATGGAATTCATACGAATTTATGGGGTGCAGTAAAACATGCTTTCTATAGAGTACGGCGTTCAAAACAATATTCATTCATTTACAGGGTCACAGAAAATAATTCGGTTAAATAATGCTCTACGGGGGAAAAACCAATTGCAGAGTATTTTAAATTATGTTGCACTATTTGAAACATGATGAAATTAATATACATTACTGAAGTTTACTACAAGAAGATTGCTGTAGAATATGACGAACCTGACATTTACTGTTTATTTACAAGGACACACAAAAAATGTCGGATACAGTACTGTATCCGCAAGATTGTCTATTACGGATAATTTCTGGCAAAGCATTTTCTGTTATGATATACGTTTTTCAGTTTAACTAAATTTTGCATACTACTAGTTCTGTATAAATTTTACAAATCATATACAGGGCTGCACAAAAATATTTGTAATAATTACCGACCATGAGCGTGAATTGCTTAAAGGTATTCTTAAATTGAGTTATGCATTTTGATGCTCTTGCAATTTCAATTATTTTCAATGATGTCTTTTTTAATTTAATTTATCTTTGTTCAGATTTATCTATCGTTTCGTCACAAAAAATTGCTGCGTAATATATTTGTCTACACACAAAAAAATATTTCATTAATATAATATCGGAATATTCTTGTCTCCTTCTCGCAGGAAATATGACCGTTTAACATAGCATTCATACGAGGGGTGTTCAAATGAAAAGGTACTAAACGTCGTAACTACCAAACCTGCTGAAATTTGAACAACTTTGGGATAACGTAGTGAGACATGTAGGAACGCGAATGGAGTGTCCGGCGTGGTTGTGAGCATGCGCGGGCTCCCGTCCATGAAGGATGAGAGAAGCAGACTGCTGTGTGTCCCGTTCAATTGTCGCCGCAGTGCGTGCATCACGTCTCACGAGGTTGTTCACCTCGTCGATGAGTTCGGCCGTGATTACCTTGTTTGCCTTGCCTGGTCTTGGGTCATCACTCAAACACCCCGGCTTCACGAAAACTGGCACTCCACTTTCTCGTGGTCATCCCTGACTTGCAGGACACACAGTCTCCCACGTATCCCACCATCCGGAGAGGTAAATATCGGTCGGTTTAGCCTCGTCCGGAGTCAGCAATCTGATAACACCTCGCTGCTCCTCAATCGTCGATTTTTGCAATGAGAACGCCATGATGTCCTCACATGTCAATTGAACCGAGGACACAACTGCTTGTTTCTCTCCTCCTTCGGTGCCCGCGCATGCACACAACTGCTTGTTTCTCTCCTCCTTCGGTGCCCGCGCATGCACACAACTACGCCGGACACTCGATCTGCGTCCGTAGATGTCTCACTACGTTATCTTAAAGCATCATATTCGAGCGGGTTGGTTGTTACGACGTTTCGTACCTTTTCATTTGAACACTCCTCGTATTTTAGCATTGAAAAAATATTAAATTACAATAAAAGCAAATTTATTACAAATAATCTATATTCTCATAAATTAGTTATGTTTTTATAAAGTAAAACAATTTATTAAATAGCCCAATGATTTTACGACTGTATTTGCACTAATTACTAAATTAGAAAATGAAGGTCTAATTACTAAATTAGAAAATGAAATTTCATTAACTGAATATCAGAGTGTTATTGTCGTTTTACTCCCACGAAAAATGACTCTAAATTTAAAATAAATAAATAAACTTCATAATCTTACATAGTTCAATATTCTGATAGGGAGGTATTAAAAAACTAAAAGTAGTATAAAATGAAAACTATAATAAAATATCTATATTAAAATTTCTTAAATCAATACAAAGTCTGTATTATGACTGTTTATGAAGGTCATCTAAAACAATTTCCTTTTTATGATCGTGACTCCTGAATTATTCAACATTTGGACACTTTACATTACAGAATACATGCATACTGTTACATGCATATTTGTTTTTGCCTATGAAAGCTTTTTATAAACTAAAATTTATTCTAACAACTTTGAAAATCTTTTCATTATTAGAATTCATCCCTTGTCTGCCTCTCTGCAGATCAACTAAATTATCAAACAGGAACATTCAATTAATTACACCCCGAATATATCGAACCTTAAACTTTCAAATAACACAGTAAACAAAATCAAAAATTTTAATCAATAGATTCAAAGAGATAAAATTTATTATTATAACAGTGAAATAATTTAACCTAAATAATTTATTATATACTTTTTCGGTAAGTGAAATTTATGTGATTGTTTATGTGAAAAAATAACAAAAACACGTATTCTAGCATAAATGCTTTTAATTACCTTTCAAAGAAAGGGCAGTGATGACACGTAAATACTAGACTATAAATAATTGAAACATTTTCTAATATTTTATGGATAGTGGAAATATATTAATTTTTTTTCAAAAATATATCATAATTTACTTTTGTACATAAATAATTATATTAGTAAAAATATACATTTCATATAAATCTATCGGGAAAATATACAATATTTTAAAATTATTCCTGTTTCAAGTTTTATATGCTAGCTTAATGTTATCGCTTGCAGTTCTGACTGCATATCAAAGATAAGAATATATGCAAAAGCTGTGGAGTTTGTTATCCCGCGTTTATATTGATACATAACTAGTTTATATAATTGCATAATGCGAGTTTCATATTAATCAATAATATAGCATATTCCGTATATCATTTTAGTTTCATTGCACTTGTTCTTGATAACTGAGCTATCTTGTATTGGCAGAATTCAGTGTTTACTGGAGTTCCATTACCTGTGATCTATTCTGTTGAAGCTTTTTAAAATAACATACCAGATGCCGTTATCAATCATCTTAAGTGGGTGAAGTGTCTTCGCCATATTCGTCTAGGTTAGCTCAGCACGCAGAGCATTGGCAGCCTTAAGTCAAAAGGTCTCTGGTTCGAATCTAGACTTAACACTTTGTCACTAAGTTAGAAACTTACAACTGATAAGATATTTTGTTTCTTTATTTTAACCGCAGAATTTGTGTACCACTAAAAGTGTTTTTGTGTACCAGAATTATCATTTACCGAAAAGTTTTCACTACAAGTGAGATGCAAGAAACTTTGTGTTTACTTGTTGCTCTACAACTCTTCAAAAAACGTAATGAAGCTACAATTATTTTTAATTTTGACTTTCATTATTTCATTAATGTTGTAACATAACTGAGCAGAAAACAGCGAAAGATAAACGGCACAAATGTTGTGACAGCGAGACTTCTAAATTAATTACTCCTAAAAACTAATCTCCGTGTGTGTTTAAAGAGATGAAAAATAACAAATGAAATATTATCGTGATTATCTACTGATTTATAGGGCATTGCATCGAAATAACATTAAGTGTTGCAACAGTAAACAAATTAAATTTCTCATAAATAAAAAGTCCGAATAATTTCAAGATCATATGACCGCACGTGCTCTACAAACTGAAATTCCCAATACAGATGAACGAGACTAACGAAAAAGACAGGTTACCGCGGTGCATTCCACTTCTTTTTTTTACAGACTACTAGAATGATGTGATGCTCTTTTCATACACCTGCTTTGATGAATTCGAGAATCATGTGACTCCCGCGATCTTTAAAAAAGGATACGCGTAAAGCACCGCGGTAGCCTTTCTTTTTCGTTAGCCTCGCAGCTGAATATGTGACGTCACAGGAAACATCTCATCGGAAAAACCATCTCATTATGTGATTTATAACTTTGAACTAAATAATTATCTACACGCGTGTTTTTATTATTCCTTTCTGTAGTGTGAAAATGTAATTTGTCTATGATGGAGCTAATTTAAAAAGTTCTCGATATTGTGTGTATATTACGAAGAGTCTAGAATAAAAGGAGCATTTTTATGCAGTCTCCATAATTATGGTTCACAATCTTCAAAATATTTAATCAAGAAATGCACTAAGACATTTTATTCTACAATGTATGAACGATATTGTAAATGCTCAAAATATTATACTTCATCTTCCATATATATATATCCGTGTTCAACTACAAAAATGGATCGTCAATTTATTCAGTGAAATTCTTCATTCTGTATTAATCAATATAATTTTTCTCCTAGCATCATCAGTGATTCATCTACTTCAATTATAAATAAATGATCCGCGCTAGCAGAAGGATATAAATGGATTTTAATAGTGGATATTTTTAAGCTCAGTATACAGAAAATAAATCAAGGTAAGGCCTGCATGCTTATTACAACTTTATTACGGAACTGGATAAATAAGTGACAACTTATTATTAAATTAATTATTACGTGCTACTGATGATTGTCATGCTGTATAAAATTTATTTCCTCGAATAATGGTTACTTAAATTCTAATATCACAATTAATATTTACATAATAGTTACACATTATCACCGAAATTCCAACATTCATCTAAAATTATTCATATTACGTAAGTTTCTTACTGTGTATATAATTATATCATGTAAAAATTTATTACAATTAACATTATAACAATGTAAAAGGACAACATAACAATGTAAATTAATGATATACAAAGGATGTGAATTATTACTTTACTAAACAGCGTACATCCATTTGAGTGAAAAAATGTCCAGACCGGGGTTCGATCCCGGATACCTTGGTATAGCGCATCAAGTGCTTTACCAATTAAGCTATCCAGACGTCATCCTGTCTAGCATTCTCTCACTCTTATATGGCAATACTACAAATACGCAGCACTAGATGGAAAGTCAATCATGAGCACAACACCGTTGGCAAGCATAGGACAAATTATACTTAGTATCGGTGAATATTTATACACTACTTAACATTTCAGCAGAGCTGAAATTACGCTGTAAATTAATGATATATAAAGGATGTGAATTGTCACTTTACTAAACAGCGTAGAACCATTAGAGTGAAAAAATGTCCAGACCGGGGTTCGTATACCAATGCATCCGTGATCGAACATCGGTCTGGACATTTTTCACTCGAATGGTTGTATGCTGTTTCGTAAAGTGATAATTCACATCCTTTGTATATCATTAATTTACAGCGTAATTTGAGCTCTGCTGAAAAATTAAGTAGTGTATAAATATATGATTTTATTTTTATATTTCCATTTGAAATGTTTGTAATTTATATTTGTTCTGTAAAATTAAAGTATTGTTTAGTCTGAAATAAAAAAATAGTTAATATATTTTCATTCTCAATAATTATTAAAAATTATATAAATATTTTTTCTTGAATTTATGCGTCTTTATAACACTTTCTTTGCAAAGTTATGTTTAATTTAAAATTAGCACAAAAATATTCATTCATTTTTCACATGTTATAGATTTCGGTTAGCAAATTACAAATTACTTTTAACGAATCTATTTTTTTTATTTTTAAATAAAATCTCAAATTAAAACTCGCTGATAAATATATATCAAAAAGTTAAAAGGTCAATTTCTGTACCAATATTTCTCGAATAAAATTTTAAATTCCACTTTCGGCTAAGCCATATTAACGTAAACACACTATCAACATCATTTAAGTGATAAATTGCCTCATAGTTCAACTTCAAAACATGTATATAAGTTATACATAAAACACTTATAATTATTAAAATATACCTCGGATTGCTGTGGAATGCAATTGAAACAGTAAAAATTACAGATCTGTTTAACGCATTAATGATGTTCTTACCAAGGTGTAGACTAAGTATGTCGGGTCAAGTCAGCCTATAACTTGATAATTACAATGGTTTGTGTCCGGAATATACCGTTTGATTTTGGCGGTTTTTATTTCACTTTTAGAAAAAAGACGTATATTTTGACACATATTATTAATGCTTTTTTCACATGTAAATCTATATCTTAGACTTTCGTTTGAAACGCTTTAACAGTCTCACATGTAAAAACTAGTCTAATAATGATAGAACTTCTGAATATTCAATTACGATTATTTGTGATTTGAAAAAAATATGAGGCCGGAAGTGAATTTAAACATCCAAAGATTGAGAAAGAAATAAAAATGTTTTAACTAGAAATCTTTCGAAATAAAACTATTTTTGTCTTAAATATGTGTTTAAAATTTAAACGCTTTAGAAATTGTACTTTTGTATATTATATAACGTTTTTCTAACGTTTAAAAATGCAACTACTTTTATTTGAATCTATATTAATTATGCAATTAGTGTAACTGATAAAAAATGAGTAAAATGATTTCAAAATTTGTACATTTTTTTCTTTTTTTTTTCGTGTGTGTGTGAATTGTCTCATTCATCGATTCACATGTTAAACGTTCATGCACAAGGCTAACGTAAAAGACAGGCTACCGCGGTGCATTCCACTTATCTTTTTTTACAGACCGCCGGAGTCACGTGATGCTCGAATGCACCAATGCAGGTGTACGAAAAGAGCATCACGTCACTCTAGCGGTCTGTAAAAAAAGATAAGTGGAATGCACCGCGGTAGCCTGTCTTTTTCGTTAGCCTCGGTTCATGCATATATTTAAGTCATACACTCAAATTTCATTTTTTTTTCTTCGGTTCTACTTAAACAGAATTTCTAAAATGCTATATTCTTACCGTTAAGGTGTAATCTCATTTCCATTTTATTAAATGTTTTCCAGATTCCGGAAAAAAAAACGAAAACATTTGCATATGAAATAAAATGCTATCGCTTTTTTAAATTAAAGAAAACTTGAAAGGAAAATGGCTTATAAAGTGTTCTTGAAATATTGGAGAACCTGTATATTTTTAATACAAAATTAATAGAGATTTTTAAATTTATATTTTATTAAAGTAACAGATTTGATACTTCAATTTTAGAACACTTCATGGTTTTTCCACAATATAAGGCTTAAACAATTTAAAAGTCAAAGCAATTTCGAGCATGAAATGTGTTTTCTAATTTTTTTAAATGGAATTTATATTTAACAGTAGAATAGGACAAAATGAAAGAAAGATTTGTGTTTTCGATCGTATAATAGATGGTTTGATATGTTTTGTACATTGACATCAATACAATTTTCATTTTTTTCCTTTATAAAAGGAAGGTTTAATAAAAATACATGTATGTAGATTAAATAATATTATATAAAAATATTAAAACAAATTCATAATTCATATGATACATTTCCTTTTACGTAAAACAGATTTAATTTTTATATAAGAAAATATATTTAATTTTTTCCATCTTTTTCCTATTTTAATTATTTACATCTTTACAGTTATTTTACACAAATTATTTGTATTACGGAATAGTAATTGTCGATAACGGATTATTTTAAAAATTTAATTTATTCAAAAACTATTCAATGAAATTTATTCTATCTAACAATTTAATTTATTTGAAGAAATCGTCAAATTCATTAAATTCAAAATTCTCTTTCCAGATACATCCAAAACATTGTTTTAGATAAAAGTATTCAACAATCCCCATCTTTAATATTTATTTATATATTTTATTTTCTATTAAAAATAATTAAATGTACTGTAGCGCTTTTGAAAATTTAACATTATGTTTGTTCCTTCGTTTGTATCAGAAGTAGATTTTTTTCCAACCACTTGCACCAACACAAATTTAATTAAAAATCATGAAAATAATTTTGTTTATTAATGTATTTCTTTTAAGATGAATATTTATTGTATCATGCCTTATGATTTTTACAAAGCAAAATATTTAAATCTGTAATATTTAAGCGTTAATATTTTTTCATTTCATTTCGTTCAATTTCAAGATTTCAAGATATAATTGTTATGATTAATTAATTTATAGGATAAAATGATAAAATTTGTACATGTTTCGACAAACACAACAACTGATTGATTTAAAAAGTATACTCTAAAAAAAGTGTTTTTTTTTTTGTTGTTGTTTTTAAATAAAACATTTAGATGCATTTTATGGTTTTTCTTAAGGGACGAAAATGTTTTTATTTGAATTTGTTTCTTTAATTATTGACAATTGTATAATTTATACATTCAAAATTCAAGATCTATTCTAAGATTTTATTTTAATAAGTTTGTTATATTTTTTATTTTTTTATATCTGCGATTATTTAAGTCCATTTGAGATAATCCTTTTTACTTTCGTTTGAATGTTTTTACCTGTAATGATAACATGATGTTCTTTTTCAAATGTGTTACAAAAACTTTACTTAGATTCGAACACAATGGACGGGAGAAGCATATGTAAAGCGCCGTAAAGATTAGAAGCAAGGAGATGAGCGTAATAATCAACACAAACTATGCGAATAATTCTCAGAAAACTGTGATTGTTTGCTTATTAAAATTGAAATATAACATAAAATCTATTTTTACAAATGCATGTATCATTCCCTCACAGTCTCCGCTTTCTCACATGTAGGAAAGAAAATAGTTCCTTTCACATTATGTCGTGTATGTTTATAAATTTTTACAAATAAATTTTTAATAAAATATTTAAATAAATACAGGGTTAGCAAGATATAAGTTTCACACTTCAAAGGTCTCTAGAATGCGTTATATTGGTCCAAATGAGAAAATATTTGAACTACAGATCAATCTAAAACGCGATTGACATTTATTAAATAATATATATATATATTATTAAAATTCCTCAATATATAGCTCTGTAACACAAATGGCATTTATTTGCATATGTTAAAAATTTGAAACATCATTTGCGTTACATCACATGCCTATTAGCATTATTCTTTGAATAAAAAGAAGGCGGATGCTGAACGGGCATTAGTTTCTTCTCTGCTCTCCTACGTTGCAAAAAAAGCGCTACTGGTAAAATATTTCTGTCAGAACAAGCAGAATTCCATTGCAGCTGTAAAAGAATTCCGCCATAAGAAGCAGATACGAAAAGGTTCAATGACTCCATGTGCCCTACACAAGATGATAAAGGAATTTGAAACAACTGGGCAACTTGCCATTGTTCAAGGTCGAGGACGAAAGAAAATCCAGGCTTCTAACGTTGAAAATGTAGCTACCGCGGTGGTTGAAGTGAGCAGTCAGTCGCCGCAGGGTACTGTGAGTGTGCCAGTTGTTTTCGGTATATTGGATATGCCGTATTCCACTGTACGAAAAACCTTACGGCGGATTTTGCATTTTCATCCCACAAAATCAAGCCTGTGCATCTATTGCAGGACGGGGACTCAGAGGTTCGTAACATATTTGCACATGAGATCGTTGCTCGAATGGTTGTTCACGTAACTTGGCCATGGAACATTTTGTGGATACACGAAACCCACTTTTGCCTCAATGGACAACTTAACACCCACAAGTATCGAATTTTTGAAGTGGAAAACCCTCACGCTATCCAGGAACAACCCTTGAACCCTGAAAAAGTCACAGTATGGTGTGGTTTTACGGCTACTTTTATCATTGGACCGGATTAGTTTTGAAAAGATAATTGAAAATGAATTCCAAACCTGTTCCGTCACACGATAACGCTTGGTGATTCTCTGAGGGATTTTGTAATCCCATAACTTCAATAGCGTGAATTTCTTTCAGGACATCTTATTCATGCAGACTGGCACACCTCCTCAAATTGATAGTCGTGTAAAGCAATTGATAAGATAGCATTTCACAGTAGCACAGATGGACAGCCGTCATTTTCCAACACCATGGCCTTCTCGCTCATTCGCCGGATACCACGCCCTGTGACTTTTGGTTGTTATGTTTTATAAAAGACAATATCAGCCGTAAAAGGCCAGCATGTATGCCAGAACTGAAGTACAGCATTCACCGCCATATTCTTACTATTTATTTCGGCAGACTCACTCCGGTCAGCTGTCAAAAATCTGACTCTGCGATTAGAGTACATTGTTGAAAATGGGGAAGGACATATTGAGCAGTTTTAATGCTACTTTTGTTTAATATTATTTAACATTTATGAAACATATTAAATGTTTTTATGTGTATTACAGAACCACCTATCGGCGGATTTTAGTAATTTTTTTATTTAATAAATATTAAGCACATTACTTGAATTAACTTCAGTTCAAATTTTATCTCATTTGGACCAACAGAATGCATTCTAGAGCCCTCTGAAGTGCGAAACTTATTTCTTGCGAACCCTGTATATAGCCACATAATTATATAAAAAATTATGCAATAAAGGAAATTGGGACATTTTTTAATTGTTGTCCCTCGTAATTGACATCCTTTCCTCACATTACTATAAACTTGTCTCTATTTATTCAGTAAACGACAGCACATGCATTATAAAGGTTTAGAATAGTTTGTATAGTCTTCAGTAATAAAATCGCCATGTGGTTTGCTCAACAACATTCTTCAGTAGTTAGCACATTGCTTTTATGTATTAGATGAAAGTAAGTATTTTTATTACCCATCATTCTCTTATCTATTACAAATAAAAGCAAAAAAAAAAAAAAGCTTTTAATTTTAAAATGTTACTGGAAAAGTGTTTAAAAAGATATTTAGCAATTGAAAATATTTCTATGGTTAATAATTTTTGTACAAAATGATATTCAAAAGTACTTCATCGTTCCCGTACAAACAATTCCTCATAATTTCAATATATGAGGAAGTGATCTGAATTCACTTATATATGTACTAAACAATAAAATAACACTCATCTAATACACTAAAATACATATTATAAATTCATAAGAATTTAAATTAGAGTAAGTATGATTAAAATATTAAGTAACATTAAGTAAATTTCATTTATACTCATTTTTTTTAAAAGCCCCTTTTAAGAGAACGACCCGTGCATAGTCACGAATTTTTCGAAAATCTTTACCAAAACTCTACTCAGTATATACTTTTTCGAGTTTCTCCGAATATACGAAAATTGTAAAAATGGGAAATTTTGTAGCTAAATTGGTATGGATCAATATTTTATGATCCTCAGATCACATATATGTATATTATATGTCATCAGGTATATATGGGTGATACTGTACGATTTTGAGTGTAAAAATCAAATATCTTAGTGCATTTATTGAGTGAAATAATTAAATAATAGAACTTTTATTATTTTATTGCACGCACTTAAAGTCAGAGAACATTAGTAATTTTGTAAAGTTGATATTACAAAAGTTTAGATTCATTTATTATTTCTAAGAAATTTTGGTGAAAATTCAAACATTTTTGGAGGAAATGTGTACTTAAACATACGAGGTAGAGTCAATAAATTCCCGTAATAGTCGCCTACATTCACGCAGGTGTTCGTTGGAGGGGAAATATCGTTTTTGGAGATTGGCAGCACTGATAAGGAAAATACAGGCATGTCCATTATTCGTCCAATGGACATAATGGACGAATTCCATATGTCCATTCAGACATATGGAATTCGTTTCCGGTACTGTTGACGTTAGCTGCAAATCATTTCTGACAAAGCGAATTTTTCATTCGTTGGATTTTGAAATGTCGCCTTAAGAGCAGCGTGCACACATCAAATTCTGCGTTTTGCTCGAGAAGTCGCCTTCTCAGACGCTCGAGATGCTAAAGAAAGCATACGGAAACGATGGCATAAGCGTTTTCGTAAAGTTCAGCAAAAAGGAAGGAAAAATTTCGCTTGGACAAAAGCCGAGGGAAAGTGATGCTGGAGGTGTTTTTCGATTACGACGGCGTCATTCACTACGAATTTATTCCTGAAGGCCAAACTGTCAATAAAGTACTTTACCTGCAGATCCTTAAAGACTACGAAATGCAATCAGACGAAAACGACCTGAAAACTGGGCAACAAATGATTGGTTTCTTTCACACGACAATGCTCCACCACATCGCGCTCTGATTGTGAAACATTACCTTGCCAGACACAATGTTACCACTCTGGAACTCCCTCCTTATTCTCCCGACCTAGCACCAGTGGATTTATACCCATTTCCACGGCTGAAAATGAAATTGAAGGGACACAGTTTAATGGATTCAGATGAGATGACCGAAAATGCGACAAAGCTACAGAAGAACGTCTCAAAAAAATGAATTTAAGGAGTGTTTGAACAGTTATACGAACGCTGGAAGAAGTGTGTGGATGCAGGAGGAAAGTATTTTGAAGGCTAATAAGGTAAAATTATTGTTCTATTTTTTAATAATTTGTAATTGAGCTATTCCGGGAACTTTTTGACCGTACCTTGTACACTTACTCATTCTTTGGTGTTTTTCTTAATATCTGTATTACTTACTAACAACGTCTACCTCAAACGGAGACTATCTTAAAAAATGGAAAAAAAATATATCTTAAAATACCAGTATTCAACATTTGACTAAAAAAAACCCAAGAAAATATAGTCAATTTTGTAAATATTCAGCATCATCAACGCAACATTTAAAACTAATTGTTATGTATTTCACTAATGCCATGACGATAAACTATATATATTCTAATAACATTATTCTGCAGTTATCCAAATTTGTGCATGGAAATAATGCTTTTATTTTCGGATTTTGGCCAGCAATTTAAGACGTTTCGCTAAACGTTAAACCACATCTCACATGTTGTAGAAAACTGTACAGGAGAATTCCATTGTGCTGGAAAATGTACAGGATAATTCAATATTAGATCTATAAATTTCATTTAAAGAAAAAATACAGTAGTACTTCTCGGAAAGGAAATTATTAACTGGAGATAAAAAAATGTATAGAAAAAGATCTCCATATAATAATGAGTAGAGAATACAATTACAGTTCCAAAAAACAATTAAAGCTTCTCTTCATCAATTTCACTACTTACCAGTTTATGAAAAAAGAAAGATATTTTTCTATACAGTTGTACTTTTGCTTCGCCCCCCCCCCCCCTCCCATAAAACTATCATTTGTTCTTGCACCATTAAACCAATACATCATAGATAGTTATCATTTGCTGAAAACACTTTAACGCTCTCTTATAATAAAACACATTTTGAAATGAAGATGCTTTTGAATATTAAATTATAAGTATTTGTGATGTCATACAATCTGAGGAGAAAACTGAGTTTAAATACTTTTTACTTTTACTTTTACTCCATAATACATTTAACTTTTATTCTGTAGAAAACATTTGAAATGGAAATACTTTAGTTCAAACAAAGTAAAATTTTAATCAATTTAGAAAATATCATTTTTAGCATCTTTTTATAAAGTTTAGTTAAGTTTTTTTTTTGTTCTTTGTATGTATATTTATTAAATAGTTGGTGCAATGTAAAAAAAAAAAAAAAAGATTTTAAAATTTATAAAGAAATGTTTTTTTAGAAAAATATGTAAAGAAACGAAAATAATTATTTCAAAATTTATAAAAAAAAAATGTTTTTTAGGAAAATTTCCATTTTTGAAATCCCTTGTCCAGAGCTCATACATATATACATGTCAGTTATACGCTCAAATTTCTCTTTTTTCTTTGCTCAATCCAAAATAGCATTTATAAAATACTATTCTCTCACCGTTAAGGTATAAACCCATTTCCATTTTATTAAATGTTTCCCAGATTGCGTAAAAAAGGAACGAAAACTTTTGCATATGAAATGAAATGTTATAGCTTTTCTAAAATTCAAGAAAGCTTATAAGGCAAATAGGTTAAAATGTGCAAAATTATGTACTTGAAATATGGGAATAACTGTTTTGTGAAATAAAATAATTAGAGATTTTTAAGTTTGTATTTCTTTAAAGGACTAGTTTTTTTTATTTCACTTTCAGAACAGTTCATATATTTTCCAATAAACAAAGCTTGAATCATTTAAAAGTCAAAAGAATTTTAAGGAATTAAGAGTTTTTTCTTAAAGTCTTTTATTTTAAGAGCGATCTTAAAGGGGCAACAACAGTTGGTAAATCACATGGAACATATCTGATAATCAAGAACTATTTTCTCGGGAATTCTTTAAATGATTTCTGTAATTTTTTAATAGTTTCGGCAGTAATAGAAAAAATACATTGATTGTTTAGAAATATTAATAAATAAAAACTATACTAGTTTCCAATATATAATTGTAGTATTTGAATTAGTATTCCTTAAAAGGAATCAATATATTTTTTAAGATAAAAATATAGTTAAATATAATGCAATACTATTAAATAAATAATAAAATGCTGAAATCGCATGACAAATTCTTGAAAAAAATGTATATCAATATGACATGTATTTTATAATATTTCGAAGCTATTGTTGTATCCCCTCCCCCCGCACACACAACTTGAAAAGGAAAAGTAAAAAAAAAAAAGAAATTGCTTGCGTATTTGTGGAACAGAGACATTTGTTTTGGATGTTTTGCTCTCAAATATCAATAAAGTTTTTATTTATTTTTTCTTTTGTAAAAATACATATGGTTAACAAAAATACATGTATGTAAACTAAATAAATATCATTATATAACAATGTTGAAACAAATTCCTTATTCATACATTTCCTTTTAATTGAAAGCTATTTGATTTAATATATATATATATATATTGATATATGTAAGTAAATGATATATAAATAGGCACTTTACTGAACCAATATGACAAATAATCGATGAACAACAAAATATGCACTTTAATTTCAACTAATAACACTTTTGGTCGAAACTATACAACAAATTTACATTACGATAATCCAACCAGGCCTAACGGCTATATCCATTTTACATCTCGCTTCATAATAAAAATTAGAACACTGGCTCTTAGCCAAATCTCGCGATTCAAACCATTTACAACTCGCGCATCAAAGTCATGGATAATAATCAGTTCATTTGATGATCATTTACGTGAAGTGTTTCAACTGAAATCCTACATATATATATATATATATATATGAACTGACACGCTATTATTATCCATGACTTTGATGCGCGAGTTGTAAATGGTTTAAATCAGGAGATTTGGCTAAGAGCCAGTGTTCTAATTTTTTGTATTGAAGCAATATATGTAAAAATGGATATAGCCGTTAGGCCTGGTTGAATTATCGTAATGTAAATTTGTTGTATAGTTTTGACCAAAAGTGTATTAGTTGAAATTAAAGTGCATATTTTGTTATTCATCGATAATTTGTCATATTGGTTCAGTAAAGTGCCTATTTATATATCATTTACTTACATTTTTGGGGGCTCGGCCGGGATTATTAAAAAGTAAAAGCCACTAGTAGTGAATTGGAATCCAAACGTAAAGTGTTGTAAAACGCCAGTATCAAAAGTTCGGTTATGAATTAGCAAGGTGAAACCGTAATCGTATCACTTCAAGTACAATTTTTGAAAGATAAGCATGGGAACTCTCAATAAAGCTAAGAGAATTGATCTAATAAACCTCTGCGAAGAATGCGGAATTGAAGCACCAGAAAAAACGACAATACCCATCCAAATGAAGTTGATCAAGCGTTGGGAGAGTTACGAAGAAGAATTTATAAGAGATCGATTAGAAGTAGTGATAGCAGCTAGAAATGCAAAACAGAAGGAGAAAGAGAAGAGAAACAGAAGAAATTACAAGCAGAACTGGAAGAGAAGAAATTACAAGCAGAACTGGAAGAAAAGAAACTGAAAATGGAAATGGAAGAGAGAAAATGGAAAATAGAATCGGAGCAAAATTTTGAAATTAAGAAATTACAGATACATGAAAATTCAAGAGAACATATTAATGAAGACCCAAAGACAAGTCCAGGTAAGCAATTTGAATTGCTTAGATTATTAACTAAATATGATAGCTCGAATGATATCAGTTTATACTTAGCTATGTACGAAAGGCAAATGGCGCAAACGGGCATTGATAAAAAAGAATGGGTAAATTATTTAATTAATCTAATGCCGTTAGATGTGGTCAATATAATAACAAGGGAACACGAACATGAAATTCACGATTATGATTATATAAAAAATATTCTACTGAAACGCTACAAGCTATCACCAGAGGAGTTTAGGCTGAAATTTTTCTCATCTAAAAAGGAGCCAGCAGCCAATTGGCGAGATTTTTCGCTTATGAGATAAAGGTTTATTTTCAACAAGGGATTGAAGGTCTTCAAGTAAATAACTCTGAAGATTTATCTGAATTAATTATTGTTAATCAAATCAGACATAATTTACCTGCGGAAACGAAGACACATTTTGCAGAGGAATTATTAGTAATAAAGAAAATCGATGACTTAATTAATAAATTGGATATTTACGAAACGGCCCGAAGGGTTTTCAATAAACAAACAGTTAGGAATACAAGCGGACATTTTGAGGACAGAAGATCGAGAGTGGCTGATTACGCCAATTTCAAAAGACGCCAAATTGACAATAGACACAGTATGAATTATGGAAGCAAAGAGTCGCATATAATCTGTTTTACTTGTGGCAACCCTGGTCACGTGAGTGCGAAATGTACCATGACAAATAATACAGAACAAGAATATTCAAATTTTTACCCGCAACGTAATCAAAATTGGCGAGAAACAAAATACCAAAATGAGACCCAAAACACGCAAAGAAAAATAGTTAATATGGGCATGTTAAATGGTAAAAAAGGAAGAATCGTAGATATTAGCGGAGTAAAAGCAAACGTAATAATCGATATAGCAAGCGATATTTCAATCGCCAGTTCAAGATATCATACTGCAATAAACGCGCCAAAACTAACTAGCGACAATATATACATATCAGGCATAGGTGGAGGAAAAATTAAGCCAACAGTTTTTTTCTGGCATAAAGTCTACGTGGACGATACAGAAATCCAGGATAAATTTTACGTGGTACAAGAGACGGACTGCGATTTAATAATAAGTAGAAAAGCAGTAGAAGGCATACCGTTAAAAGTAACGGAAGATGGTGTTAGAATAGCAAGCGGCAACAAAGTTCGAGTAGGATACATTAAAATTAACGAAGTACCGACAAAAATTAATGAAGCAAGTATAAACAACGATAATCGAGGTTATGAAGATATGGTTAAAATCGACTGCTTAAATGACGGGGTGAATTTGACACAAATTACGAATTTAGTGAACAGAAAGAAAATAAGGAGAATAATAAAACCGTATAAGCCGAATAGGACAAAAGATACAGGATTATCCAATGAATGGAATGCATCTCCAGAAGAAAATTATGAAAGTAGTAGTCCTGCACATGGTAGAAAAACTATGTGAAAGATCGCAATAGGAATTTCGATCATAAGGGAAAGAACAGAAATTTTAATAGACCATTTGATAACAGAAGCGATAATAGATATCGCCAGAGATATTTTGAACAGTCATTTAACCGTGGAAATTACAATAAATATAGATATGGGAAACAGAGTTCTTTGAAACATCAAGACATAACAGAAAATACTTCATATAATTCAAAAGCAAGGTACAATCCAGATTTTCCCCCTAGATACATGAATAGAGGCTACTATCATGGTCGAAATAATTATAATTATGGTGGCCAACGATCGTGCAAGGCTAGTTATAATGAACAAAGATATTCACAACCTTCACATAACAATAATTCTCATCATGGATTTAAAGGAGCTTATAGTGAACGAGATGCTTATTCAAATTCTTATCATTCTAGAAGCAATAGTTTTGTAGTTTCTAAATATAGAGAGCAATATCCGGATAGGAATCACAGCGATATAAGATATGCTGATCCTAAAGAGAGAGAGCAATACTCAGAAATAAATAAAAATCTAAAAAAATAACTGTTAGGCCTGAAAAAAAACATAACAAATCAAGATGCTGATGTCGAGACGCCATTACGTCAAGATGACCGACTTGTAGGATTTCAGTTGAAACACTTCACGTAAATGATCATCAAATGAACTGACACCCTATTATTATCCATGACTTTGATGCGCGAGTTGTAAATGGTTTGAATCGCGAGATCTGGCTAAGAGCCAGTGTTCTTATTTTTTGTATTAAAGCAAGATATGTAAAAATGGATATAGCCGTTAGGCCTGGTTGGATTATCGTAATGTAAATTTGTTGTATAGTTTCGACCAAAAGTATTATTAGTTGAAATTAAAGTGCATATTTTGTTGTTCATCGATTATTTGTCATATTGGTTCAGTAAAGTGCCTATTTATATATCATTTACTTACATATATATATATATTATTTCTAAAGTTATGGCTGTTACTTTAAAACATGATGTGTATTACTGTATTGTAAATGACGATGAAATATTTCTTTTAATATTTCATAAAATATCTTAAAATTTATTAAGTTCAAAATTCTTGTTTCCGAAAGAATTGAAAATATTTTTTTAGATAAAATAATCCATCGCTTCCCATCTTTAAGAATTATTTATGTTCTCTATTATTTATTTAAAATAATTAAATATTTTGTAGCGCTTTCGTAAATTTATTAGTATCGGAAATACAATTCATTTTTAACCATAAGCACGATCAAGGAATTGTGGAATTTAATTAAAAGGCATGAAAAGAATTTTCATTATTAATGATTTTTTCTAGATTCAATATATATTGCCTTATAATTTATTTTAAAAAAATATGTTATGATGCAAAATTTTAAGCAAAATATTTAAATCCGTCGTATTTAATGTATAATCTTTTTTTCATCGCCTGTTGTTCAATAAAAATATTTGAAATATATAAATTTATATGAATTATTAAAGTATAGAATAAAATGAGAAATGTGGTACATATCTTGTCAAAAACAACAAATGATTAAATAAAGAAACATAGTTTAAATTGTGTGGATCATTTTGCACTTCAGACAAACAGACGAATCTTTCAATTTGTTATGGTATAAAATTCACTTTTTCAGTATATTTGTTTATTAATTTAGTGAAAATTACTTTATATATTTTATACAATTTTATTAAGTTTAAATTTTAATTTGTTATGTTTGTTATTTTGATATGTATGTAAACAAAGTGTAGTATTATTAAAGTATACTTGAAACAGTACATGTGACTGCCGTTTTAATATTATCAAATTTAATGGTGACCTTTATATTTTTTTGAAGTGAGCGCCTAAACTTTTGCTCAGATTCATCGACAATGGCTGGAATAACATGTCGTGATGCTTCATATTCATGGCAAAGTCATGGAATTCAGGACACAATAATCGGCATCGGATTAACAGTGGCCGATTTTCTTCATATTGTGGCCAAAATGCGAGTATATCTCTGCTTTTCCGAAATTTATCCGAATATAATCAAATATTCAATATAAAAGTACCTTTATTTATATTTGTTTATTACTTTATTGGCAATTTCTTTTATATTTTATCCAATTGTAATGTTTTTATATTAATGTACTTGTTATATTTACTATTTTCATATGTATATAACTAGGATATAGGTGCATTGTTATTAAAGTCTACTTGATAACAATGCGCCGAAATTTATCCGAAGATAAGCAAATAGTCATGTGACTGCCATTTGAATATTATCAAATGTAATGATGACCTTTATATTTTTTTGTCACGTGGGCCCTTAAATTTTTGGTCAGATTCGACGACAATGGATTGAAGAAAAAGTCGTGACGCTTCGTATTCCTGGCTTGGAGATGGAATTCAGGACACAATAATAGGTGTCGTTTTAACAGTGGCCGATTTTCTTCATATTTTGGCCAAAATGCGAGTCACTCTCGGCTTTTCCGAAATTTATCCGAATATAATCAAATAGTCAATATAAAATTACCTTTATTTATATTTGTTTATTACTTTAGTGGCAATTTATTTATATTTTATCCAATTGTAATGTTTTTATATTAATGTTTTTGTTATATTTACTATTTTTATATGTATATAACTAGGATATCGGTGCATTATTATTAAAGTCTACTTGAGAGAGTACATGTGACAGCATTTGAATAATATCAATGTAATGGTGACCTTTATACATTTTTTTTCACGTGAGTACTTAAATTTGTGCTCACATTCGACGACATGGATTGAAGAACAAGTCGTGACGCTCCGCATTTCTGGCAAGGAGATGGAATTCAGGACAGAAAAATCGGTGTCGGATCAACAATGAACGATTTTCTTCATATCGTGGCCAAAATGCGAGTCGCGTTCTGATTTTTAAAAAATTATCCGAAGATAAGCAAATAGCCACAATGAAGAAGTGTGTTGAAAAACGTACTACATATAAATATTTTTAAAAAGATTGATCTCACGCGGTATAGGTTAGGTGAAATTTTATTAAACTCAGTATAAATTCAAGTAGACTTTTTCATTTGTTGAGTGAGAAGTTGCATTCATTTTATTAAAATCCCTTAAAATCGGTTTACATTAGTAATTTTGTGAAATTAATATTACAGATATTTTGGCACAAAAAATAATTCTACTGTATGGTGAAATTTCAAACATTTTTGAGAGAAATATGTAACTTAATGTGAACATATTCATTCTTTGACGGACACTTCTTATACATCTTTTATAATTGCAATCAAAATATACTGATACGTCTTCTTGAAACGGATTTCCTCTTAAAACATAAGGCTCTAAAAATATATATTTCTAAAAATATATATTTTAGTTATATAACTTCAAAAAGTCAATATAATCATATAGTCAATAAATATAGTCAATTTTGTAAGCGTTTCCACATCATCAACCTATGACTTAAAAGTTAGTGTATGAATTTCAATACCGCCATGAGAACGAAATAAACATATTTTTTAAAATATTAGTCTGCAGTTGTACACAGTTGTGCATGCAAATTTTATTTTCGGATTTTGCGTTTAGCCAGTGTGCGACGTTACACTGCATCTCATCAATGGGTAAGACATAAAGACAGTACCGGAGAATTAAATTTCTGAAATTCTGATATAAAACTTCATTAATTCTACTTCGGGTTGACTTTCATTGTTTCGGGTTCGGGTTGGGATTTGACTCTTGTGGATCGAGTTCGGGTTGATCCGCCTTTTTAAAAGAATGTCCACAATATTCTTTCTGGTAAAAATATACTCATGCAATAAGACTTCACAATGAACACTCCCGAAAGCAGACATTTTTTCAATTCATGACACTTAGATATCTGTAAGCTTATACTTTAGAATTGTGGTTACCTCAAAATCTACACACGTAAATGCAACATAACACTTATGCAAATTAATTCTACATGACCTGCATATTCACTATCCAATGACATACATTTTTCATATTTCATGTTTTTTAAATAATTTTGTATGTTGTAGATCTTTTTTTTTTTTTTTTTTTTTTTGTCATAAGGGAATTTACAGGAAGTTTTAAGAAAAATAAGAAATGAATATACATTTTACAAACAAGGAAAAATAACTTCTTTTTAGCAAACGGAATTTTAATATACAGACGTGTACAGCTGAATAGAAGTAAAACAAAATAGATTTGATTCCATAGTTTAAGAATACAGCCGTAAATAACTTTATATATGTCTACAGAAGCTTAAAAAACAAATGTGTACGAAGTGTCATTTATACAGTAGTACATCTCATAAATGGCATTATTACCTAGAGATGAAACAAAAGTATATACCAATATTTTCATTTTCTCCATATTAAGATGAATAAAGAACATAAATATTGTTTCGGAAGCTATTAATTATAAGTTCTTTTCATCAAATTCCCTACGCATCGTCTTACGGAATAAAATAAAATGATGTTCTGTATAGTTATGCTTTTACTTCGAAAAAACTCCTTAAATATCACTTTTCCATGCACAGTTAACTCTATACCTCATAGACAATAATTTTTCTATAAACACACTTTTACTTTCTCTCATATAAAAACTTTTCTAATAATGATATTACAATAGAATATTAATTCATTTCGTAATGTGAAAAAAAATCTGAGGAGAGAAAAATGAGTTTGAACACTGTACATTTAATTTTTAGTCTCTAGAAAACTTTAAAAAGGAAATAAATTTGTTCAGTGTACAACAAATTTTAAACACTATAGAACATCTAATTTTTAAAAAGGTTAATTAAGTTTACTTTTATTCTTATCTATATTTATGAAGTAGTTATTGCAATGAAAATTAAAAAAAAGAAAATGGTACAAAATTCGCAAAAAAAAAAAAAAAAAAAAAAAAAAAAAATTCTAGAAAAATGTCCCATTTTTTAAATCCTACGTTGAAAGTTTATACATACATTCCTGTCAGTTATATGCGTAAAATTTCTCTTTTATTCTTCAACGTTCAGTCTAAAAATAGCATTTCTAAAATGCTATTTTCTCACCTTTAAGGAGTAATCTCATTTCCATTTTATTAAATGTTTTCCATATTGCAAGGGAAAAAAAAGAAAACGTTTGCATAGATAATAAAGTGCGATTGCGTGTCCAAACTTTCAAGAAAGCATTAGTAAAACGACCTAGAAATTACGAAATTATGTACTTGAAATATTGGAATAACTGTGTATTTTAACCCTTTGACTATCCAGCAAAAGAGCAAAATTGTAATTTTGCTTTCTCTGTATTTAATTTTAAATGGTAAAGAAGTGTGGTTATTCCAAAATTATATTAAAAAAATAATTATGTATATGAATATAATCCTTGTTTAAAAAATAAGGTTAAATTAAAAAAAAAATAAGGTTAATAATAGTATTAATCATCACTGAATGTATTAAAAGCGCATTATAACAGTAGAATTACATTAAGTTAAATTATGCTTGTACGGCAGTGAAACCTGCAGCTTAGTGAACGTATTAACACGGGCATATCAGTGAGAGGGTTTTAAATATTAAATAAATAGATATTTTTGAGTTTGAATTTCATTAATGGGCTACCGTTGTTTATTACATTTTTAGAACAATTCACAGATTTTTTGCTTAAAACTTCAATTATTTAAAAGTCAAAAAAATTTTAAATCATGAAAAGTGTTTTCTGAATTTCTCTTGTTTGAAAATAGATTGTAAATGGGGGACTACACTTGTTAAATCATATGGAACACATCTGTTAATCAAATACCTTTTTGTCTAGAAATACTCAAGCGATTTCGATATTTTATTTGTTTCGAAAGTAGTCATACTAGAAATTGGTCATTTGGAAACAATGAAAGATAAAGTAACAAAATTTAAGTGCATTTAATTCTATTGTTTAATTAATATTTCTACAAGGGAATTAATTTTCCCCAAAACAAAACTATTGAAATATAGCTAAATATAATACAAAATAAATAAATAAAACATTTTAATCGCTACAGTATTTTCGGATAAGGAATTATGTCAATATGTCATGTTCCATAATATTTCGCTACTGTTATTACCCTAAAAAGTAAAACGAAGATATTTGAAGGAAAGCGTTTTATATGCTTTCGTATAACACAGATATTTGTTTGAAATATATTGTTTTCTGAGACACATAGAATTTCCATTTCTTTTGTTTTTTTTATTCCTTTATAAAAGTACATGCGTGTAGATTAATTTCATAACGTTAGAAAACTATATTGAAACAAATTCCTTATTCATACAATACATTCCCTTTTAAGTAAAAGCAAATTATTTTTTATAATGGAAAATATATACCTACAATTCTGTTTGTTATTTTAAAAACATTATTTGTTTTACGGAGTGGTATTTAAAAATGAAAGATTATTTAAAATAATTCCCGAAATATTTTTTTTTATTTATTAATTAAAATTCTCTTTCCGGACAAATTTAAAACATTTTTTTAGGTAAAATAATCTAACGTTTCTCCTCTTTAATGTTTATTTATATCATTTACTATTCGAAATATTTAAATACGTTGCAGATTGATTCTTCTCGGTATTGTTTAAAAATAGATATAATTTTTAATCGCAACCACCATCAACAAATCTAGGAATTTAATTAAAAGGAATAAAATTAATTTTCATTATTAATATTTCTTTCACGATTCAATATTCATTGCATTATCTTCTGCTTTTATTAAGCAAAATATTTAAACCTGTCATTTTAAATCATTAATCATTTTTGCTTAGTGTTTCGGTGAATTTAAGAATAGGAGATATAAACTGATATTATTGCTTAAAGTATAAAATAAAAAATGAGGAATTGTGTAATTTTAAAGAATGCTAAGACCCAAAAAAGAAAAAAAAACATTGAATTAACAAGCGTAGTTTAAAATACATGATTTTTTTTCCAATTAAAAATGATATGAATTTCATAATTTTGTAGTATCGGATAAAATACTTATTCAAATGGTTTATTTCATTTGTGAGAATCATTTGTATATTTCATTTATTTTTAATAAGATTTTTTGTTAATTTTCGTGTTGCATGTGTTATTTTGATATGTATGTATATAGCCGAAATTCAGGCGTATTATTATTTAAGTCAATTTACATACAGTTGTTTGAATGTTGTTAAATCTAATGATGACCTTTATATATTTTTTTCAAGGGCGCGGCTAAAGTTTTGCTTAAATTTTACGGCAATGGACCGAAGAAAGACGTTTTCTGTTCCGTATGGAAGTCGGAGAAGGTAGAATGACATAATCGACACAAGCGAAGTCAAGACTTTCTTCAGCCATGAACAAGAAGTAGAGATACTACTTTGGAGATTTACGGGAAAATCCAATTACGACAATTTCGATACGGAAGCCTTTTAAATTCTATTTGAATCGGTGATTGTTGAAAGTCGTTGTTTTGAAACTTTTAGAGAATTAAAAAAAATAGGCCTATCAAATAACAACTTTATAATTATATATTTTTTAATACTTCTAAGTTGATGTCCAGCTATGTTTTTTAATTAAAGAAAAACCTGATGACATATTGACAATATTCATATGTTGCTTTTAAATTTTGGAATTAGTTCATATCAACATTAAACAGTGTTTTCAGAGAAAAAAATATTATAAAAATCTTGTTATTTTTATTGAATAAAAAAATATACATGCAAAATTTTAAGAAAATATGCATACTAATTAAATTACATTTTTATTGACAGTCTTATTTATAATGGAATGTTAAGTAAGCAAATAAAACATAATTTATTTTTAAGGTAAAAAAAAAAAATGAAGATATTTAAGGAAAAAATAAGGTTAATGAAATAAAATATTAACCTAAAGATAAGATGTTACATAAAGATAAGATATTAAATATTTTAAGAAAATCACTCAATTTTTAAATTCCACCCTCCCAATCATGCATAAGTAGTACCCGAACTGAGTTCCTTTCTTCACGAAACGGTAAAACATGAAAAAAAAAAGAAACATTGACACTACCTTAAAATGAGAAATGTCAATATATGGATTTAGTTTCTTTCAACAATCACCGATCGTTTAAATTTAAAAAAAAGAAGGAAAAAAACATACTTTATAGAAATGTTATTATTATCTCGATATGAATATATATACAAAAGAAAATATGATATTTTTCTCCAATTCTATTTTCTTCCTTTTTTTTCATTAATTGTCTTTCATATAATAACTTTTATTAGCGATAAAATGTGTGACAATTGAATTACGAGCAATCGTGATGTCAAAAAAATGAGTAGGGAAATCAGTTTAAACACTACACATTTAACTTTTACTAGGTAGTAAACTGTTGAAAATTAAATACTTTTTTCAAAGTACATCATGAAATTTTTATCACTTTAGAGAGTGTCATTTTTAATACTTTTTAAAAGCTTGTGTATTCAGTTACTTTTAAGACTTTTTTATATTTATTAAGTACTTATTTCAATAGAAAGATACGAAAAATATCATTTCTAAATTTCGTTTGCTTCAGACTCTAGAAAAGCATTTCTAAGCTTTTATGTTTTAGTCTCATTTTTTATTTTTTTAAATGTTTTTTTCAGATTGCGGAAAAATAGCGAAAAAAAATTACATGAAATAAAATGCTATCGCTTTTGTACACATTCAAGGACGTTTGATAAAGATATGCGAAATTACATACTCTTTAAATCTTGGGAGACTGTATATTTTTAATGTAAAATTAATACAGATCTTTATGTTTGTTTTTTATTAAAGAACTACTGTTGTATATTCCAAGTATAGCACGGTTCATAGTTTTACCATTAGCTAAGACTCGAATGATTTAAAAATTAGAAGAACGTTGGTGCATAAAATATACTTTCTGAAATTTACATTTGCAGAAAAAGGAAAGAGAACTTTGCGTATTCATTTGTAATCCAGAGGCACTTGTTTGAATTTTTTTTTTCTTGAGGTCAATAAAAATGTCATTTTCCATCCTTTATAAATGTATACACTTTACTAAAAATGGATGCCCGTGGATGAAATTGAAACATTATGTAGCAGCATTTAAACCACTATATAATTTATACAATACATTTCCTTTTTTTCAAGCCAAATTAAATTAAATTTTGATTTTGATACGTAGATTTTGATACGTAATATTTTAAAGATAAACAAATTTCTAAAATGATGTCTGTTCTAAAATGTTGTATCTTATTAGTTTTTGTCTGGATATAAATAAATGATTTATATTATGCAGGATCAAATATTTCTTAAATTATTTAGGAAAGTATCTTTAATGTATCTTAAAACATTGGAAAAAAATCTCTAAAAATACAAATATTCAATTTATAACTTAAAAACAGCAAAGATAGGCAATTTTCTAAATATTCAACATCATGAACGCATGACATAAAACTAATTGTTATGCATTTCACTAATGCTATGAGGATGTTCAATACATACGAGGGTGGGCTGATAAGTTCGAGGCCTGACACAGAGATGGAACGAGTGTGACTAAATGACGATGTTTGTAAAGTATGATCCTTTAGATGACATGATGCCGAGTTTCAGACGCGTGAGTTTATTGGTTATTACTTGGCGATAGAGTAAAATAAACAAGTTTTGACATTTTCTAAAAATGAAAACAATTGAAGTTCGAGCTGTCATAAAATAATTGTTTAAAAAGGTTTAACACCCATGGACATACAAAAAGAGTTACATTCCACTTTAAAGGATTTTTCCTTCATATTCGACGATAAAAAGTTAGGCTGCTGAATTTAAACATGGTAGGAAATCAGTTCACTATTATGAACGCTCAGGACATCCAAAAACCGCTACGACCTACGAAATCGTCTCAAAAATTCACAATGCCGTACTGATTGATCGCCGATTGTGATACACGAACTTGCTGATATTGCAAACATCTAGATAGACTGTGCCCACTACATTTTACAGGATGTTTCAGGTATAGAAAAGCTTTACGCTCGATGCGTGCCGCGTTTGTTGAACGTCGACCAAAAAAGCCAAAGATTGAACATTATTCAAGAGTCTTCTGAAATATATTGTGTTGCAAGTTCAAAAATAAAATGAAATTTTGTCAAAAATCTTGTATTTTCTTTGTCAGATCGAGAATTTTTCGAACCACCCTCGTACAGGGCTGCACTAAAGAATTCGCACACAAGAGTGTGTCTTAAATGTATTAAGTTGCAAAAGGACTACATTGAAAAATAATGTGAAATTTTATCTAAAATCTTGTTCTTTCACTGTCAGGGTTCGAATTTATCATCCCATCTTCGTATTATAACGACATTACTGTACAATTATCCGAAGTAGTGCATGGAAAGAATGCAACTTTTATTTTTGAATTTTTATCGGCATTTTGACACGTTTTGCTTAATATTACGGCTTAAAATGTGCGAAATTATGTACTTCAAATATTGGAATAACTGTGTATTTTGAATATAGAATGGAAAAGAAAACTTAAAGTTTGTATTTCAGTAAAGGACTAGTTTGTATATTTCAATTTCAGAACAGTTCATAGATTTTCCGTTAAATAAATCTTGAATCATTTAAAAGTCAAAAGAACATTTGGTAAATCATATGTAACACACCTGATAATCAAGAACCTTTTTCTCGGGAACACCTTATGCGATTTTGATAATTATTAATTAATTTCTGCAGTAGAAATAACAGACGTCGATCATTTTAAAAGAATGATAAATAAAATCTGCAATAGTTTCCTGTATATAATTTTATTTTATGTAATTAATATTCAAGAAAAGTACTTGATTTTTAAAAACAAAAATGATCGAAATATAGCTAAATATAATACAATATAATTAAATCAATAATTAAAACATTAATATCGCATCAGAAGTTCCCTGTAAAAGTTTATATCAATATGACATGTATCTTATATGATTTCGGAATTATTGCTTCACCTTCCCCTAACTTGAAAAGAAAAAATAGATTAAAGAAAGAAATCCTCGCATGTGCATTCGTGTAGCCGAGATATTTGTTTGAAATATTTTACTCTCAAAGAGCAATACAATTTTTATTTATTTGTTTTAACACTTGAATTGCCATGAGCCGTCATTTTGACGGTTACCAAATGAATATATTCCGATTCGAACCAGAAATTTTTTAAAAATTAAATATAAAACTCACAGAAATACGTTAAGTGAATAAGTTAAGTACGAGTTGTAATTTTCCAACTGGACGAAAAATGTCCGGGCCAGGATTCGAACCTGGGGTCACTTGGCTGAAGCTGCCGTGCTCTTTCCTCCTGGCCTGGACATTTTTCGTCCAGTTTCAAAATTACAACTCGTATGATTTCTTTACCAATTTGAATAATTGTGTTAATATTAATCTAGAATAAGTCAAGTAGTTTTAAATAAAATTTCTGGTGTGAAATAGTTTTTAAAAATTTGAGTAAAATTTCTGGTAGTTCTAGTGTTAATTTATAAAAGTGCATATGTGTAATAAAAATTCAAGCATGTAAACTAAATAAATAACATTGTATAACAATATTGAAAGAAAAGCCTTATTCACACTTTGTCTGTTGCTTAAAAATACAATATGTGTATTAGTGTGCCAAATCGACGATGAAAGATTTTTTTTAATATTTCAATAATATCTTAAAATTTATTAAGTTCAGAATTCTCTTTCTGAAAGAATTGAAAATAGTTTCTTAGATAAATAATCCTATTCTTCCTATCTTTAAGAATTATTTATGTATTATATTTTCTATTTAATATAATTAAATATGTTGTAGCGCTTTCGTAAATTTATTTTTATTGATGCTCCTTGGTTAGTAGCGAAAATACAATTCATTTTTAACCGTAAGAACCATCAGCAAACCATGGAATTTAATTAAAAGGCATAAAAAACTTTTCATTATTAATTCTTTTTTCGAGATTCAATATTTATTGCATCGTAACGTATAAAAGCATAAGTTATCTTCTAAAATATTAAGCAAAATTTTTAAATCCGTCATATTTAAGGTATAATCATTTTATGATTGCATCTTGTAGAATGGAAATTTTTGAAGATGTAAACTGATATGAATAATTAAAGTATAGAATAAAATGAGAAATTTTGTAGAATGTTTGTAAAGCATTTGTTTGTTTGACAAGAAACAAACAAACAAATGACTAAATAAATAAACATAGTTTAAATCATGTGGATGAATTTGCAATTAAAACATTCAGGTGAATTGCTTAATTTAGAGGGAAGGTATAACTTTCTATTTATTTATATTTGTTTATTACTTTAGTGACAATTTCTTTTATATTTTATCCAATTGTAATGCTTTTATTTTAATTTACTTTTTATATTTTATATTTATATGTATATAACTAAGATTTAGGTTCATTATTATTAGATAACATTTAATAGAGTACATATTACTATCTTTTGAATACTATCAACTGTAATAGTAAACTTTATATTTTATTTCAAGTGCGTGCCTAAACTTTTGATCAGATTCGACGACAATGGATCGAAGATGCGTCATGATGCGTCATATATCGTTCATATCAAGGAGATGGATTTCAGAACACGATGATCGGTATCAGATTGACAGTGGCCGATTTTATTGATATCGTGGGCAAAACTCGAACAGCTTTCTGGTTTTCCGATTTTTGTCCGAAAATAACCTAATAATCACAATGAAGATTTGTGTAGCAGGACATACTACGTATAAATTTATTATGAAAGAAAGATATCACGAAGTATATGTTTTGCGAAATTGTATGGACATTGTTAAAAATCCCAGTAATTTTGTGCATTTGCTGAGTGGAATAAATAAATAATAAAGATGCTTTAAATTTATTAAAATCACTTAAAAGCAGATGACATAAGTAATTTTGTAAAGTTAATGTTATAAATATTTTGGCATAATGACTATTTCTACTGTCTGGAGAAATTTCAAACATTTTTGAGAGAAATATATAACCATATGTGAACTTATTCATTCTTTGACGGATTTTCCTAATGAATCTTTTATACTTACGACGTATTAATCAAAATCTACCGATAATAATTTCTTGAAACGAATTCCTTCTTAAAACATAACGAAAAGATATTTAAAAATATAAATTTTAATTACATGACTTGAAAAAGTAAAGATAGTCAATTTTGTAAGTGTTCAACATCATCAACCTATGACTTAAGACTAACTGTTATGGATTTCACTACAGCAGTTCTTTTACAAAAATCTACCTATGGCAAATTTCATCCAGTTTTATACATTAGTAAAATGACATTCCCCCAAGAAGAGAAACCGTATACTTAGGAATTGGAAGTTCTCGTGGTCATTGAAGTACTAAAATAATTCAGAGTATATTTACATGGAACAAAATTCACAATTGTCACGGACTCTGAAACATTCCAAAAAATATGGATAAAGTTATGGAAACACAATGATTTACCTTAGCACACAAATCGACTGATGAGCCCTTTTACTACATTTTTATTTTGTTCTCGTCCACAGATCATCAAAGCAAATACAACATGTCGGCGCCCTAAGTAGATACCCAGTTATATTATCGCATACTTAAATAGCATGAAACAAGCTGTTGAGCATTCTCCCCCTGAATAATTTTTTCTTAAAGAATGGTATATTATATAAACTAGCCCATGACCATGAAACCATGAAACTAGACCATGAAACTACACCATGAAACTAGACTATGAAACTGGACCATAAACTACTAGTGGTCCCACAAACCATGCCTAATCAAGGTGTCTAAAATCTCTAAATGCCTCTAAAGGTCATTTTTCAGCACAATTCACTGCGGATCTCATTAAAAGATAACAATAGATTTAAAATCTTAATTATATATTACAGACTGTCATTTCAAATTGAGTACCATGCATTTTGCCCTCAAGAAGTTGGGAACACCTGAAGAATTCCTTAACACTATTCCCAAGAGTGACACTCCTCTTTACATATACCTTACAGATTAATAAGCTATTTACCAAGCATTATAAATTCTATTTAAATAAAATATAGTAGTACTTCTTACAAATAATATTATTAACTGGAAATAAAAAATGTTTGGATCAATATTTTGTTTTTCTCTATGTAATGGTGAATAGAGAATACAACTATATTTTTGGGAGCTATTAATTATAGGTTTTTTCGTCATATTCACTAAGCATCATCTTATAGAAAAATATAATATTCTGTATAGTTATACTTCTGCTTCGAGAAAACACCTTAAAATAACATTTTTCCATGCACCATTAAATCTATATTTCATAGACAATAACCCTTCTATAAAAACACTTTAACTTTCCCTCATATAAAAATTTCTAATAATGATAATACTTTAGAATATTAATTTATGAGTATTCGTAATGTCAAAAAATCTAAGAAAAAATAGTTCAATCACCGTATATTTAATTTTTAGTCTCTTGCAAACTTTTGAAAAGAAAGTAATTTTGTTTAACGTACAACATGAAATTTCAAACAATTTAGAAAATGTCACTTTTAACATTTTTTAAAAAGTTTAATTGAATGTTATTTTATTCTTTTCTTAATTTATTAAGTTGTTATTGCAATGTAAGGAAACACAAGAATTGATATAAAAATTAAAAAAAATAGTTTTTTTTTAAAATGCCAATATTTCAAATTCCACATTGGAAGCTCATAAATATATAATAATTATTCAAGTCGGTTATATGCTGCAATTTCTGTTTTTTCAACGTTCGATCTAAAATAGCATTACTAAAATGCTATTTTCTCCCCGTTAAGATGTAATCTCATTTCCATTTTATTAAACATTTTCCAGATTGCAGTGGAAAAACACGAAAACTTTTGCATAGAAAATAAAATGCAATCGCTTTTCAAAACTTTCAAGGTAGCGTATGGGAAAAACGGCCTAGAAAGTGCAAAATTATATACATGAAATATTGGAGTAACTGTATGTTGTGAATATGAAATAAATAATTTTTTTTAAGTTTGTATTTCATTAATGGGCTAGCTTTGTTTATCTCAAATTTTGAAAAATGCATAGGTTTATTATTTAAAATTTGAATTATTTAAAAGTCAAAATAATTTTTGGGCATGAATTGTATTTTCTTTTTTTTTTCTTTGAAGATACATTTTAAGTGGCGGACAACACTCGGTAAATCATACGGAACACATCTAATTATCAAATGCCTTTTTAAATGGAAGTACTGAGAAGATTTGACTATATTTAGTCGTTTCAAATGTAGTAATAATGGGAATTGGTGGTTTAGTAAATATGCAGATGAAAATATAAAATTTATGCGCATTTAATTCTTTTAGGTAGCTTTCAATACAAAAAGCTACCAATTGCAGCCGTTTGGAGGAAAGCAATTCAAAAAAAATTTGGTATATTTTCACCGATCATGATCCAAAGACCCTCAAACCACCGTCCGTTTAAATGTTGATTTATATATATATATCTGACATATGTCATGCTGTAACTCTCTTATTTATGAACCGATTTGATGCGACTGAGTATGAGTATAGGACGTACCAAGGTCTCGACCAAGTTCGTTGGAAAGTTTTATTCGCCATCTTGTTTCAAAATGGTGGCCAGTTAAATTTTTTAATTTGTTTTTAATTCAAAAAGATGTTGAAAAAATATAAATTGAAAACAATGTTTCTGTTAAGTGTTAGAACGTGATACAAGGACGTGTTAGACGTGAGTCAAAGACAATCTGTTAGAATGTGATACCCTCATACTGAAATTCGCATTCAAATTACCCTATTAAGGAAAAACGGTATTGAATCTTCTATAATCTTGTTCCAATCATTTTAGCTTTGGGTGTTTGAGAAAATGAGTTGAAGTTTTGTAAACATGGACTCTGAAAGCTACCTTTTACTCCCGGTACAGGCCGGAAGGACTTTTTAGTTATTAATATTTTTACAAAGGAATTAATTTTCCACAAAACAAAACGATCGAAATATAGTGAATATAATACAAAAATAATAGACAAAATAAACATTGTAATCGCTACAGTAGAATAAGGATTTATGTCAATCTGTCATGATTTTTGTGAATTTTCACAACAGTTGTTGCCCTAAAAAGTAAAAGAAGAAATATGAATGATATGTTTGTATGTGCTTTCGTATAAGTGAGATATTTGTTTAAAATATTTTGTTCTCTGACATCAATAGAATTTTCATCTTATTTTCTTTTATAAAAGTACATGCATGCAGATTACATTCATGGCATTATAAAACCATATATTTAATTTAAACAAATTCCTTATTCATTTAATACATATTTCCTTTTAAGAAAATATAATTTTTCTAAAAGAAAATATATAGCTAAAAATCTGCCTGTTATTTTAAAACAGTTTTTATTACCAGATGGTAACTAACAATGAAATATTGTTTCCAAAAAGACAAAATATTTTTAAATATATTAATTAAATTTCTCTTTCGAAACGAATTTAAAACATGTTTTTAGATAAAAGAATCCAACGCCTCTCATCTTTAATGTTTATTTATATTTATATATATATATATTTCGTTTTTTATTCAAAATAATTAAATACGTTGTAGCGCTTTCTAAAAATTAATATCATTGATTCTACTTTGTTAGTTTCAAAAATAGATTTTTTTTAATCGCAAACAAGATCAACAGATCGAGGAATTTAATTAAAAGGCGTGAAAAGAATTCTCATTATTAATCTCATTATTAGTTTCTTTTATGATTCTATATTCATTGCATTATCATATGCTTTTATTAATATAAGTATCTAAATCTGTCATATTAAAATATTAATATTTTTTTTTCGCTTAGAATTTAGATGAATTCAAGGACTTGAAGATATAAATTGATTTGATTAATGAAAGTATAAAATAAAAGAAACATTTGTAACTTTAAGGAATGTTCTGAAAAAAAAACTGATTGAATTAAGAAACATAGTTTTTTAAAAATAGCTTTACAAAAATTAGATGAATTTCTCAGTTGAGTAGTAAAGGATAAAATTGTTATCACATGTATTTCATTTCTGAGAATCATTTCTATATTCCAACTACTTTTAATATTTATTTTTATTTTCTTGTTACTTTTGTTATTTTTATATGTAAAAACAGAAAATTCAGGTGCATTATTATTTAAGGCAATTTACATAGTGCTGTTTGACTTTTTATTAACTCTAATAGTCACTTGTATTTTTTTTCATCTGCGTGGCTAAACGTTAACACAAATTTTACGGCAATGGACCAAATAATGAACTTTTCTGAACCGTACAGAACACAGTGGGGAAATTTGACGATTTAGGTGGACAAAATTATTGTGCTGAAGTTTAATTAGGTTTTGCTGGTTTTTCAAATGTATCACTATAAAATGCTCAAATAGTGATAAGTATTTGGTTTATTTAATTATTTATATTATTATTATTATTATTTATATTATTATTATTTATATTATTATTATTTATATTATTATTATTTATGTTATTATTATTATTATTATTTATATTATTATTTATTTATATTATATTATTCTATCGTCATTGAATCTACACATGTATTCCAAGTTTCACCTCAATCGTATAATTAAAAGTGGTTTAAAGTTGACTTGCAATATTTTAACTAAACATACACACATACACTGTAAGATATTATAACTTAATGATACGTTAACTTTCGCAGGAGTTTTCCCCAGTTTCCATTACTTTAGGAATGAGACTTTGCTTTTTTTGCTTATTGCGTAATAATTCTTTATACTGTGTTAAAAGTCAAGATAAAGTTTGTAAACAAGATGGCGCTTATATTTAAACAATAATAGATTAAATCTTGTGACAAACATGTGACATATATCCAGTAAACTCATGCTTTCAAATAAAACATAATAGTCACGACGTTTTTCGAATTCATAGGAATCTGGTGCAATCGTTGAAACTCCCTCAAACCAATCTGCAGTCTTTACGGTCATAATTAATCGATACCTCAGATGTTTTCGACAAAACTCGTACATATCTCGACAAAAGATACTTTCAGCTACCAGTATACGTGGTCTTGTTAAATTCCGAAATAATCAGAAAAATGAATTTTGACCAGGTAGATCATCAAAACGCCCCACTGTGCGGTGGTTGGAGAAGAAAGAAGGACATCTGACAGCAATAATCGACACGAAGGGCGTCAAGTCCTTCCATAGCCACGAGCAAGAAGTACAGATTATTCGGGAGCTGCACAAGAAAATTTAATTACTTCAATTTTAATACGGAAGACATTTTGTCAATTCCATTTCAATCAATGATTGTTGAAAAGAACTACTTTTGAATTTTTGGAGAATTGAAACGTATATTTCTTTTTTCGGCCTATCAAAAAACAAATTTTACAATTAATTCTTTTTTATTACTTTCGGCCAGTTATTTTTAGCTCACAGGCTATCAAAGCCTGAGAGCTAATGTGCCCGTCCGTTCTGTATGTATGTACGTATGTACGTATGTACGCAACGCGATAGCTCTTGATATAAACATCCGATTTGTTTAAAAATTTGTTTATAGGTTCATTGTGATAAGGCGTTTCCCTGATTAGTTTTGGGGTTTCATTGGTTAAGTATAAAGGGGGGAACGGGGGGCTAAACCCCCCCCCTTAATTTAGATAAATGGGTTTTTCATGCAGAATCTTCCTATTTGCTTCAAATTTTGTAAATAAGTTCATTCCGATAAGGCGCTTCCCTGGTTAGTTAGGTGGTTCATTGGTTAACTATAAAGGGGGAACGGGGGATGATTCCCCCTCCCTTAAGTTAGATAAATTGGTTTTTCAGGGAGAATTATGAGATTTGCTTCAAATTTTGTATATAGGTTCATTGTGATAAGGCGCTTCCCTGGTTAGTTTTGGGGGTTCACTGGTTAAGTATAAAAAGGAGAACAGGGGGGGGGGTTAATCCCCCTTAATTTATTATCGATTTCTTTCTTTTTCGAGGGCATTATTCTTTGAAATAAGAGTATAATATACAATTAATGTCAATAGCCTATAAAACATAAAGAATATTCAATCATACTAACTAAATTACATTTTTTTTACATTTTTATTCTTTTTATAATGTAATTTTTAACATAAAAAGAAAACATAATAATTTATTTTTAAGGAAAACAAAATGAGGATATTTTAGGACAAAATAAGTTTAAAAAAGAAAATATTATCCTAAAGATAATAATTTACATAAGAAAAGATTTTAAGTATTTTATTTTAAAGTAATTTAAGAAAATCACTCAATTAAATTCAACCACCCGAACCATGCAAGGTAGTACCCGTACTGAGTTTCTTTCGTCACGGTCAATAAACATGAAAAAAATGAAAGTATCTTAAAATTAGAAATGTCAAAATATGGACTCAGTTCCTTTTAACAATCACCGATTCATTTAAAGGAAAAAATACAGCTATACTTCTCAGAAATTATATTATCGAAAGTAACGTTATTATTGTCTGGAAATGAAGTATATGACTTTTTCAAAAAATTGCATTTTTGTCTAAATATTTTTTATTTCTTTAGTAATATCGCATATAAAAAGTCTTCCAATAATGAACAACCGTTTCAAAATCAAATCCTTATAAATAATCCTTTGAAAATCAAATACTTTAGTTAGTAAGTATTTCTGATGTCAAAAAATTTAAGATGAAAAATTCGTTTAAACACTGCACATTTAACTTTTACTATCTAGTAATATACAATATGTCTAGGAATATTCAATACTTTTGTTAAATGTACAGAATGAAAATGTAATCACTTGAGAAAAATGTCATTCTTAACACTTTTAAAAGTTTGAATATTCTGTTATTTTTTGTCTTATCTATATATTAGTTAAGTACTTACTGCAATACAAATAGACGAAAAAAATTAATTTCAAACTTTGTAGAAAATCATTTATTAGAAAATTATCCTTTTGTTAAAACACCCATTCTAAGAGAAGATACATATATTCATACCAGTTAGTCATGCAACAAGTTTTCTTCTTATTTCTTCAGTCAATAGCAAATAACATTTCTAAAAGGATTTTTATGTTTCTATATGCTTTTCCGTAAATTTTAATCTAATTTTTATTTTATTAAATGTTTGCCATATTGCAAAAAATAAAAAAATAAATAAAAAATAAATAAAAAAAATTGCATATGAAGTATTATGCTATCAATTTTGTAAACGTTCACGAAAATTTATTAAAAAAAAGTGCGAAATTTTGAACCTGAAATATTGGAAAACTGTATATTTTAAAAGTAAAATTAATAGAGATTTTTATGTTTGTATTTCGATAAAGAACTAGTTTTGTATATTTAAAATATAGCACGGTTCATAGTTTTACAATTAACTAAAGCTTGAATCATTAAATTTAAAGTCAGAAAAACTTTAGTGCATAAAATATATTTTCTGAAATTTTTTTATTGAGGAAAAAAGGAAAGAGATCTTGATGTGTTCATTTGTAATACAGGGAAACTTGTTTGAAATGCTTAGCTCTATGAGACCAATAAAATTGTCACCTTTCTTCCTTTATAAAAGTGTACTTTTTATTAAAAATACATGTTTACGTATACATTTAAAAACATTGCGTAAGAATGTTTAAAAAAGTTCTTAATTCATGCAATACATTTCCTTTTATGAAAAACAAATTTAATTTCGACATTTTGATATTTAGTATTTTAAAGAAAATAAAATTTTAAAATGATGTCTGTTCTGCTTTCTCAGTTTTTGTCTGGATCTATATAAATAATTTATATTACAAAAAATGAATGATTACTTTAAAAAATTCACGAAAACACCTTTAATTTATTAATCAAAATTCTATTACCGAATGAATTCAACAATTGTTTTTATAATAGAATCCAACACGCCGCATGTTCACTATTTATGTATATATTTTATGTTCTACTAAACAAAATTGCATATGTAGTAGCGCCTTAAAAATTTAATGTTATTTATGCTCGTGGATTAGTTTCATAAATAAAACTTATTTTTCAGTGCATAAACGATCAAAACACGAAGAATTTAATTAAAAAGAATGAACACAATTTTCATTATTCATGGTTATTTCAAGATCCAAAACTCATTGCATCATATCTTATGTTTTATATAAAAAAATATGTCAAATTTAAGCATTAATCTTTTTTTTTTCATTTCATCTTGTTCAGTTTAAAGATGCGAAGATATAAATTGATATGATTAATTCAAGTGTAAAACAAACTTAGAAATTTTGTACATGTTTTGTCAAACGAACATTTGATTGAATTTAGAAACAATATTTAATATATCTGGTTTATTTTCAATTACAATTATTAATTTAGATTAAAAGTTTAATTTAGAAATGAAAGATAGAATTGTTTTTATTTAAATATATTAATTATTAAGTGACAATTATTTGTATATTTCATCTTTTTTAATGATATTTACTTAATTCACCAATTATACATATATACCTACCTAAGATGTACGTGTAATATTTTTTATATGCATCTACCTAAATTATAGATGTATTATTCATAGGCATATAACGTATAAGTATATTATTATTTTTAAGTCGTTTTTTCGTAATTCATTGTTATAAATGAAGCATTTCTGAAACAAAAGTTTCTTTTGCTGCACGTAATCTTCAGTTATCTTTCTGGGTAGTTTTTACTGCATATTAATCACTTTTTTAAACTCAGGATTAACACAAAATTTCTTGTTTTTATTATGCTATCAACTGAATTGTAAGCACTTTGAGCTGTGTAACAGAATTTATAATATGCAAGAGTAACAAAATGAGGTTTATTTTTCGTTGTTAATTTAATACGTTCGTCTTTTGAATATGAAAATGTTTTTTGAGAATTGATAGCATCCAAACAATTTATATTTCGTGTGGATACCGGGTTGTGAAAACTGATTAAAACTATGTATAGTTGTGATGGATCGGCTACTCTGATCATGTGAGTAGGCGATGTTTTGAATGAGAACGTAAGTTTTTGTCCACTAATTGTCCACGTGCGTAAAAGTTGATCAAGAGTCTCTTTCTCTAACTTTCGACGGATGACTGTGTGAATCTTGGAACTTGTGAGTTTCTGCTTTTTATCGATATTCATGCAAATTATTGTAGCTGGTCAATCGATATTTGGTATATATAAGCTCCTAATTTACACTCTTAATTCAAAAGAATGAATTATTCACTCAATAAAAGAACGTAATATTTAGGGGGGATATTCATTCCTTCTGAGTACCGACTTTCTCAAAAAGGAACGCTTTCCGAAAATAACTGGTTTGATAAATCATCAGCATTGGAGCTATATGCAAAAATACTCCGGTTTTGAATCGAAGTAGGGAAATACTCTAAAAGGGATGATTTAAGAACTTTTCTATTGGTTGTAATTCTGTCACGTGATATTTGGTTTGGCGGGGATCCATTTTGAAAAGTGAATGGCTAATGGCTTCGGCATTCGGCGGCTTGTCAGGCATAAATAAGCATGATTGCCTTGTCACTGCTCACTTGTCTTGTCACTGCTCGTTAAAATTACGTTTTGTTAAATTAGTGCTACTCTGAAACATATAAGTGCATTAGCATTTTCATTTCATGGATTTAAAAATGGGGTAGACATGTCGTGTCAGCAAAAGCAAGAATAATTATAATAAAGAATAGAAAAAATTTACATTTCGTTTTCCCCAGAAAAAAAAGGCAAGATGGCCACTAGCCATACCAGAAAAAGTTTTTTCTCCTAAGGTACATTTTTATTTTATCGTTCGTATAATGATATTTCTTGTTCTATTTTTACATCGTATATATAATTTTTGCATTATTTTACGTTGTTACTATTAAACATGAAAAATTAGTTTCTTCAATTATCGTTTTTTGTTTTATTAATAAAAATAAAATGCACTCAAAAATGTTTTCTGGGTGTCATATTATGATTTCGTACAATTAATTTTGAAAAAATTAAAGTGATTTATTATAATTAATTAAATACTCTTGAAAATATAGTTTTATCGTATTCAAACTGTATTCTAATTACTTTAATTCAGATTTACTTTATGTAAACAAATATTTTTTGCTGTTTATATTACTATTTATTAATATATATTGCTCATGACACGGAGAAATAATAGTGGAACACAGAACGCGTGATATTAAAAACATTATTTTTTAACTAGAATATATGTTCTATTTTTCTTAAAATATTTCCAGTACGTACAAGTATTTATTTGAATCTGTAAATTTATCCAATATACTCTAAAAGATTACTTTTACATTTACACTTAAGTATTTGTAAATATACGTTTATATAAGAACTAGAAAATAATCGCATTCCTCTGATAATAGTAAACTTTATATTGTGAATTGTGCACATCTATATTTTATTTATTTATTTTCGAATTTACATAATATTATGTAAATAGTACGAAATGTGAAATATAATTTTAAAAATTGACAGAAAATAATAGATTAATAAAAAATGTTGTTAATTTAATTTTTGGCACAACTAACTTTAACTTAAATATGTATATATATGATTTTTTGAATTGTTATTTTTTGTGTTATAAGATATGTATATTCAAAAGTCTAACTGCACTACAAACATTTGTCTCAAATTGCTATTTCTACTCTCTTCAGCATTTCATACTACATTGCATAATATTATGTAAATTCCAAAACACATAAAGTATAGATGTGCACCTTTGTATACATAATAAATACTTGAACATAATAAATACTTGTATTGATTAAATATTCTAACAAACATAGAACGTATATCCTAAATTTAAAACGCAGCATAAAAACGAGTTTTTATTATTATGGATTCTGTGTTCTACAAATATTTTTCTGTGCCATGAGTAAAATATATTAATATATAATAATATAAGAAATAATTCAAGAAATTCATGTTTTTATGGTTAAAAGAACAACGTTAAGTAATGCTAAAATTATATATACAATGTAAAAGTACAAGAAATAATTTTATTATTAGAAAGATAAACTAAAAACAACGAATCTTATAATATTGTTTTAGGAAAAAAAATCTTGTCAATATATGTATAATCAGATTTTTTTTGTTAAATCCCTAATGTTAAAAATTTATGAAATCTCTTCTAAAATTTATCTTCAATTATGTCATTTATGCATATTAAAATGCAAAGCTAAGATAAAAAAAGGGAGGGGGAGTACCTACAACAAATCTAGTTTTTAAAAAAAATCATTCCTTTTGTATTAAATATGTTAAAAAAACAAAAAGTAATTTCTCAAAATAAGAGTGAAATCACACATTTTGCCTATTAATTTAGTCGAAAAAAGAGTGAAAATGACTTATCAAAAAAGAATGGAAATAACCACTCCGCAAAAAGGATGAAATTCACTCCTATAGGATAAGTGCATTTTTAATACTGGAAAGGAGTGAAAAATTACTCAGTCTGAGTTAAAATCGCTGGATTTTTTTAAGAGAGTACGTTTGGAATTCAGAACCGGAGATCGTGTGCTCTCTCAATACAGTCATTGGTGATCCTGCGCTTACATCAATAATCTGAAGCGTATAAAGAGTTGTTTTGGCCTGGACGGACGTAGTGAATCAGCGCCCGCCGATTCTACAGCGTGCATTTAAATATTTACTGAAGGAATCCGGACTTGCGGCTGTCTTCAAAATCGTGAGTTCGTTTTTGAACATTGAAGTTTTTATTTTTCACAGAGTAGAGCTTCGGGAAGAAGTTTAATTATTTCTTTTGGAGTGAGGAAAATTTGTAGTGGCCTTCTGAATTCCTGCCCGATTAAGTTTCAATAAATATAATTTTTAAATCTTACCTTTCGTGCTCTACTTGTACAACTGAACGGCCTGGTTAACTCACACTGACAGGAAGGGCCGTCACATAGTGATATTATACAACTATTCGGAAACATTTCTGAAAATTAAGGGCAGCAAAAGAAATGTTTGTTTTACAAATGCTTGTTCCTATTGATTTCTGAGTATTCTGAAGATAAAGAAACCCTCTTTTTTTTAATTAGGTGTTACTCTGAAGAGGTTATATCATATTTTCTTAAATATTTTTTCTACATCAAGAAACATTTATCTTTTTTCTACACTGTAAAAATGGAGAAATGTTTCTTAATCTAGTAAAATATAATATAACCACGAACGGAAATATTCAACAATCTCTTTTGAGTTAACCCTTTCCGGCACAGACAAATTCTGTTCGTAAAATGAGAAATTACTGACTGACACCAGAATTTACAAACGACTTTTTTTAGAAAATAAGAACTCCTTATTTTAAGCGTTCATTATAGAAACAAAATGTTATTAAAATATTCTTGGTGCCGTATGCAAGTTTGGAATTAAAATTAGGTGTGTCCGGAATGGGACCACTGTGCCGGAAAGGGTTAACCAAGATATTGAAAAACATTCCCATCTTTAGAAACCTCAGAAACCTATATATTTTGAGATTTAAATAAGAATTCAGAAAAACAAAGTTTCTTTTGCAGCCACTGATTTTCGAAAACGTTTCCGAGTAGTTTTTATAATGTATTAGTTAGTTTTCTGAAACTGGAATAACTGTTTTTAAGATATACTCAATTAAACATTTTCAACTGCATAATTGAATTTATACATGCAAGAAGAACAATATAACATTAATTTTAATATTAAGGTTAATGCTGTTAGTTTATCATGTTTGTCTGTAAAAGAAGTTTGTTTAACATGAAAATGTGTATTTTCAGAATACATAGCCTCCTCAAAAATCGATATTCCAGTTTGAGTAAACTGATTGTTACACTATAAAAATTAATCGGAAACGTTTATGAAATCAGTGGCAAAAAAAAAAAAAAAAAAAACTTTGTTTAAAAAAAAAAAAAAATCTAGTACAAAGGAAATATCTATTCATTAACTAAGCTTTTTAGGATACTATCAATTCTCAATTATGCATTTTCAGCTGCGTAATTGAATTCATACTTGCAAGAATAACAAATTACATTAATTTTAATGTTAATGCTGTTAATTTATCATGTTTGTTTCTATAATATATTCGTTGAACATAAAAATGATTACTTGAGAATTGATAGAATGTGCAAAACACATAATCTGGGTTGAGGAAACTGATTAATGCACTATAAAAATTATACACGTGAAGTTTTACGAAAATCTGTGGCAGAAAAAGAAACTTTGTGTTTTAAAAACGATTTTTTAAATTTCGAAAACATATTGGTTTCTGAGGTTTCTAAAGATAAGTGTTTTTGGGATTGTGGGAAACTCGGTAGAGGTTATTGTATGTCACTTACTCATCATACGTAGTATAGGGTAAGTATTGTAATCGCTTTAAAGTCTAAAAACAACTTGACGGATTTACACGTTTCAGACACTGTAGATTCCTAAAAACATATTTTTAGAAAAAAAAATTGCCTTCTGTCTGTGTGTGTGTGTGTGTGTGTGAGAGAGAGAGAGAGAGTGTCTGTAAACGCTCTATCTCCCGAAAACATAGCCATAGAGACTTGAAATTTGGTATGACCTGAGTATGTAATAATGAAAAGAAGCCTATTGAATTTCAGTAACCTCGATTAATCGGAACTATTTTTTTCGGACTCTCGAAATATTCGTTCTGGTAAAAGGGATATAAATATTTTCGAAATTGTTTATTTTAAGGAATGAGTATAAAATACAATAAAAAACATAAAGAACAATTAAAAAAACATAAATTTTGCATAATGAATGAAGTCGATTGGATAATTAGTTGGCGAGATATTTGTAATCCTATTTCCACACTCTTCGATTTTTGATGACACTGTATTTCATTCAAATTTTAATTCACAGATATATTTTACTTGGATATGAGACGTTTAATCCGACGCAGTAAACTGTTACTTTATAGGATTATCATTTTTGGTGTTATAAGGATGTTTCTTTTACGCAATTCAGTAACAGAGCACTTAAAGTTTATGACGTCATCAAGCCAGTATTTTATTCGAATTGCATAGCATTTTATAAGTAGTTTACAGATGTTTTATTTTCATATTTTATATTATGCATATCCATGATGGGTTAGTATTACGGTGGCCCCAACGACTAGTTTTCGTTCGGAATTGAATTATATTTTCCTAGATTAAAAATATTTGTCTCTTTTTAGAGTGTAGAATGTAAATATATAAAGCTTTCAAAGCGTGAAATTAAAAAATAATATGATGAATGGTTTAGCGATTAATTAAGCAGTTTGGTGAATTTACATACATTGCAGCTATATTTTTTGAGGAAAATAACATTTGTAGTGCTTTTCACGTTGTTGATACTGTATATAAATTTCCAAAGCATTAAAATGAAATATATATATATACATATATATGAATGATTTAATGATAATGCATTTAAAATCATTGGTGGGATCATATAGACTGCAGTTATATTATAGAATGAAAATAATAGCTGTAGATTCTTTTCAGTTGCTGTTATGGATGCAAAATAACTATATGTAATGTCCTTCTTTGTACTTTTTAAAAAAAATATTTCTTTTTAAAAATATATATTGCAAATTTGTCGAGAGAACTAATCAGTTGTTACTTACTTTTTTGGTATTACAACAAACATACATTTAAAAGCATTTAATTAATTATAATATTCTTGTTTTAGGTTTATTAAAATTGTATGCGATGTTCTCTGAAATATGTTGCATTGGTATTTCTCATTCTATGGAAAAAAATGTATTTTATTTGCTTTTGTGTGTTGCTCTCATTTCAGTTACAGTGAATATGAAAAGCTTATAGCAACTTAAAAATTAATATGCATTAACACATAAAATAATTATGTTATTGTGGTTGTATATTTAATATTGTTTGTTTGATAGTAATACATCTTGATGAGTTTTTTGTATTTTCTCTCCTTTTGTTTATACGGTATATTTATAAGTAATAACATATAAATGATTTTTTCTAATGTCGGTTTTAACTTTTATCCAAATAAATTAAATTATTATCTCTAGTCTATAGATGGTTTGAGAGAAAGACATTTTACGTGCGCAATAATATTTTTATGCTTTAAATAAATTATTTACGTATACAGATTTTCATCGCACTTAGATCTATACAATTTTAATTTTCGTCTATTTATTATGGTTGTTTTATTTATATTTCAATGTATTTCTAACACTAAAAGTAGAAGGAAAATCGTTTTGTATTTTTAGCTTCTTTAAATATATTAAGTATAACAACAAATTTTCTTTGGGAATAATTAAAAATTTGAAAATACTTTACAAATATAGTAATATAAAAAAATGTGTAATTTTATATTTTTCATAAGCAAAATCATTTTTAAAAATTTGTGCTAATTAATAAATCTAAAATCACATGCTTGTTTTTCTCTGTATTTAAAGAAAATATGTTAATAATTTTAATATATAACAAACTCGTTTGATCGTGAATCATAAAAAAAAAATAATTAAACAATTTAATGTGTATGTAAATGTTTCTTATTTCATCAAACAATTATTTGTAATATTATAGAAGCTTGTCCAAATGTAATTTCATGTGTTTTTTTTTGTTTTTTTTTTTTTCGAAACGGAAATTCTTTAAAATACGCATAATTGGAAATTTTATGAAAAAAAAGATAAAGTAATATATATCTTTCTTTCATAAAAGTAGTACATAGCTACAAAAATTGCTTTGATACTTTATTTTTCTTTAAGTTCAATTTTAATAAACGCTTCCTCTTTTCGCTTGAATTATTACTATACATAAAACTAAAGAAAAAAAAACCTTATAAAAATATTATGTCCTTAAAACACAGATATAAAAAATAATAAATGACAATCCAGTTTCAGAAAATTTATCGACCTTCAAGTTCAAAACTTAAAGTATTTTGAAATATCTGGGGAGCAGTTTCGTATCCTGTGCTGGTTTTTTTGGTGAGTGGTTTTTACCGATAAATGTTTGATGTGGTTGTTGCGATTTTCAGCCTTTGGGGTTGCTTTTTTAACTACTGGAATGGACTATATCCAGGCTACAGCGGTGCATTCCACTTATCTTATTTTTACAGACCGCTAGAGTGACGTGATGCTCTTTTCGTACACCTGCATTGGTGCATTCGAGCATCACGTGACTCCGGCGGTCTGTAATACGCGTAGATACGCGTAAAGCACCGCGGTAGCCTTTCTTTTTCGTTAGCCTCCACTATATCTACATGACGTCACACGCTTTTGGCGCCGTTTTGGATTTTTTTTTTGCCAAAACCAGCACAGGGTATGGAACTTTTCCCAATATCTGTTGTCATTTTGATGAAATTTGTATCGCTAAAACATATTGTATATTTCAGAGCATGCGCTTTTCGTCAATGACTTCTTTTTTCTTAAGAATATGTTTTAATATAATTTTGGATATATATTTACCACTTCTCGATTTGAGTTATGTTTGAAAATTATTTAACTGTGTAAAACAAGATAGAAAACATAGATTTACTTAGCAAAATTTCAATGTAGTCCAATTGAATAAATATGAATGTTTCTTTATATGAAGTAATGATACCAAGATTGTAGTTTTTTAAATGACAATATGTGTATTAACTCTTTGAGTCTCAGATGAAAAAGTTTAGTGAACCCTCCCATATGAACACCAGAAAATAAAAATAAGAAATGGAATGTTTCTTCCAGTGGAACTTATAATTTATTTTCATTAATGAGAGAAGTGTTTTGCCATTTCGTCCCTAGATGGCGTTACGTAAACAGTGTGTAAATTCATTTCCAACTTTTACAGCAAACGAAGCGCACATGCAATTGTTCAAGTATTTTGTTATTGTTTTTTTTCAAACGAACATTTCAAGCAATATCGTAAAGATCTGTAATGCAATTTTGAATTTTTTATAATTCAATACATATGTAAATAATTACATAATAAATGGAATTTATACTTTTAAATAGTATTCAGAGATAAATACATGGTATATATATTTTAAAAATGACATTTATAATTTAAATGATATTTATAATTACATAATAAACGGTATTTTGCCCTATGCGTGCCATGGCATCACTACTGATGCCATGGTACGGGAGAGGTTAAAAATTAAACACAAAAGAAAGCTACGATGGCGTTATGAGCCGTTACCATTAAAAAAGCAACTAATTTGATCTAAATGATAGATAATATTATAATCTGAAAAATAAACCTATGTTTGATAAGTAAACCCGTGTTTGATAAGTAAACCTATGTTTGATAAGTAAACCTAATTGATAAATAAACATATTTGATAAGTAAACCTATTTGATAAGTAAACCTATGTTTGGTAAGTAAACGTATTTGATAAATAAACCTATATTATAAGTAAACGTATGTTTGAAAAGTAAACCTATTTGATAAGTAAACCTAGTTGATAAGTAAACCTATTTGATAAGTAAACCTATGTTTGATAAGTAAACCTATTTTGATATGTAAACCTATGCTTGATAAGTAATCCTATTTAATAAGTAAACCTGATACATTGAAACATCCTTGAAACTAAATCAATCCGAGTGACGGTAAATACAGATCGTAAATTACATTGATACAGTCAAACGATCACAGAAAAAAAATGGGGGAAATGACCCTATCGAATTGCAAAAGTGAGCCTTCATTTGGCATATTAATCCTGTTGAAATTATCCGCAATCTCACATTTTCTTTAACTCTTTTATTTTTAATGGTCAATTAAAAAAAAATTACAACTAGAATTTGAAAAAATTAGAACTATGGCATATTTTTATCCAAACTTAAAAATAAATAGGAATGCATTGGGTTGAACTGCAATAATTAGGAATTAAGTCATTTTCCTGCTTATAAGAAGAATATTTTCACGATCTAATTCATTGTATAAAAAGATCCGATATTGTAATTCTCGTGACATTTAAATATTTAATATTTTAATATGAGAAGTTGAGTGGTTTGGTCTGATTTTTATTTTCCACATTAACTGATATAATTTTTGAACTTTGTAAAAATACTTAAAAACTTTTGAGCTTTTGTAATAATAATTAGAAAGAAAGAAGAAAAAATATTGAAATAGCATTCGTGTTATTGAATCATGTTTCAGCTTTATTTTTTTAAGAATATGTACAGTGTTATAAATCAACACTTACCACATAGCCAATTGTGTGCATTTTAAAAATAATCATGTTTCCCAAACCTTAAACAACAAGAATATGAAGTTATCTATGTTTTAGGAATTTTGATCTAGATAAAAATTTAACAAAACATATGACTGTTTAATTTAATCATCCGCTATTTTGAATGTTTAACTCGAGAATAAAAAATATATAAATGAAAATATCTATTTAACGAATACACTATTTTTGCATTGCGGAATTTAATAGCGATATCTCGGAAAATTAATCTTCGTCTAATTTAATCGCAAAAAGTTTTGTGATTATAAAAAGCTATTCTTAAATGGTGGTATTCCGAAATTAAAGAATATGCAGCCATAAAATATTTACCACCATATACGTTAAACTATGCTGTAAAAAATTAAAAAATGGCCAACCTATGTTTTAAGTTTTTAATATCTCTTCTCAAGAATAATTTCTCTTAATCTGCTGAGAGCTGAAATTGTAGAAAAGATCTGCTTCCTATAAGACACTATATGTGAAATTTAACTTCAAAAGATACGTAAAAAATAGAAAAATATCATTAATAACATTCCTTTTATATTTAGGATTAACAATTCTTTAATGACTTCCTTGGAAATATTAACTAATATATTAATTAATCATAAGAAATATAAGAAAGCATGCTAATGTTTAGTTAATGCAGTTTTTTTTACATATAATTTATTTTCCCACATAAAATAAAAATAAATTCGATAACAAACTTTATAAAAAAAATTTCAAATATAATTAACCTTACTAATTTTTATTATATCCATTTCCAAACACATTGACCAATATTATATTATAAAAATCCTTTAAAGCGTCTAATTTTCGTGTTCAGTTTATGTGGTCTTCTTACACGCAATTAATTTTAACACATAAAATAAAATAAAAAGTTTTTCGATAATAGAATTTATAAACCATTTGTTTAAATGTTATTGATTCTATTAATATTTATTCTATCCATTTCCAATGATTAGAATTTCTAAGATGTACAGACTTTTCCCCGAAATTATCTTAGAATTATAGGTTACTGATATTTTCCAAGAAAATGTCATTGTAATATCCCATTTAATTCCTAATTAATTTCTAGAAATGAATTGTTGAAGTACGTAGTGTAAATATTGTGACATTTTATGTAAAGATAAAACTGAGTTTGATTTTTCGGAAAAGTAATTTAGTTTCGATAGAAAATGATTTATATATAAGATACTCACATAAAGCTATAGCAAATTTGAATGAAATTTATTTAATAATAATAACTAGTCGTTGTCGGTCACCGTAATACTTACCCATCATGCATATGCATAATATAAAATATCTAAATGAAACATGTGTAAACTACTTATAAAATACAATTCCAAAATAAAATTTAATGTAATTTATTTTTAATGTAGATAAGGTAGATAGATTGTGATGGTGAGAAATACCACCATCTAGATCTAAACTAGCACACACTATAAAAAAAAAGTATTTGGTTTTTTTCTGCATATTAGCAGAGTATTTGGTATCATTTTAATCAGTGAACAGTGAACAATACAAATTAATGATCCATTTTAGGATCAGCGCATACAGATAGATAATTGTGGAACAAAGTGAACCACGGCAGTCAAGGAAATATTTGTTTTTCCGTTCCCACGAATGATTTAACTACACCTAATAAAAATGTCATGGAGAAAATTGTCAGAGTAATAATATGACACATTTATTTATGAGAGCTTAAATAGGCACGAAGACCTCCCAAGTCAAAGCATCTTTACCTCCCAGACACAGCACGGCGTCAAGAGGAATCGCTATTGTACCGACGGGCCTTCGCTATTGTACCGACGGGCCTATGAAACACTCAAGGGGAGTACCAAATTTCTCCCGCCTGCCAATGGTCATCTCTCTAAGATCAGAGGTATGGCCGAAACATGCAAATTTTCATGAAGTTAAAATGTATAAGGCCTTAATTTTATGTGAAAAGGGAAGAATGATTCCATCCCTTTTTTTTTTGCTCCACGAAAAAAAGGTGATTTTTTTTTTAGAGTTCAGATTCAAAAAAGATGGAAAAGTAGAAGGTTGACTGCTCTCTAACTAAAAACAGATTTTGAGGGTGTGTGCCAATAGATGGAAATGTACGCGCTAAGGAAAAGCGAAAACGCATCAGCCATCACCTCCTGCTGTCAACGTTATCTAGTAATATAAGGTAACAAACAATCTTCCTTCACCATTGTTCCATTTTATTTAATTAAGCTATATTCTTTTAATAATACGAACTTATGTGTGTATGAAGATCCTACCCCGATCTAAACATAAAAAGGCTAATAAAAAAAATACTTCTAGGGTATGGATCTCTGTCTTCAAAATCGAATTTGTTAATTCAGTAAGATAAACTGTAATTCTCAGAAAATAAATGTTGAGAATATAGTTCTCAACTAGGATCGAATATCTTTTTTTTTTTAAACATTTATGTTTGTTTTTTAATTAAATGCTTATAATTATCTTGTAAATAAACTCAATTTTATATTCAATTAATTTTAGTCAGTTTTCCTTTTGTTTACTTAATTTATTGAATTAATGTTAATTCTTTTATTTTAGGAAATGTTTTCTTTAATATTACAATCTAGGTTTTAAAATAAGCCATTATTTATTTAATGTTCCATAACTCTCTGCAGGTAACCTTTGATGATTGTAATTGGCTCAAAGAGGATCCGAACTTCAAAAATAATTCACAACGCAACTTTTTCTTTTCTATAATTAATTGATAATTTGTCTAATAAAATTTTCTAAGTATAAATTATCATATCAGATCCTTAGAGTCATAGGTGCAAAATAAATACTATACGTCTCGGATAATTTAAAATACTCATATTAATCAATAAACAGCAATTTAGTGGTAAATCCTATGCAGTCAGACTTAAATTCAAATAATTTAATTGATCACTCTGTAGCTTTCCATCATAGGGTTTACAGAATTAGAAGTGGTACCGTTACCTCTTTCTAAATTATTTTAATATATTAATTTAATTTTAGAAATAGAACTTTAGGTTATTGTATAATTTTTTTTAAATATAAAAATATATATGCAATATTAAGACTGCAAAAAAAAAAAAAAAAAAAAAAAAAAAATTTGCTAACATAAATGTTCTTAATTTTAAAATTCTTTTGAAAAATTTTTTTTTCCTCTTTTCAACAACTAATAAAAAAAAAATTTAAGCATTCATTGGGGAATCTTCATACACACTCTGTAACATGCATATACTTGGCAACTCTTTTTGGGTACCTCACTAAATATATAATGATATATTAAATAATAATAAGTGTTATTGGATTGATTTGTATTAACAAAGAATTGAAAATATGACTTGTTTTACATATACTGCAACAGCAGCAAATATAAAATAAATACATAATAATGCTCAAATATTGAAATGATATATATTATATATACTTGTTTTCAACAACTGTTGTAAAAAAATAATAAAATAAAATAAAAAATAATAATAATAATAATAATAATAACAATATATATATATATATATATATATAATTAATTTCTCGAACAGTGCATAACAATTCACCATTGGGTATCTTTTATTTTATGTTAAACGATTTTTTTTTGCTCTCTCTCTATTTTATGATTTTTGTACTTTAATTGGATGAATAAGCGTAAAAGTCAAAGAATTAGTAGAATAGATACTGGTGTCAAAACTAGACAACAATTACGCGAATTAAATAATCAAACTGTAGACACTAATATTATTTGTAATAATAAGAATAATAATAAGAAGAAAAAAAAGAAAGATAAGAAAATTATAAATTCTGAAAAAGCTACTCCTAAAATTACTACAATGGACACCCCAAATGCAGATAGCCTAATTAATCTGATTCCATACTATGATGGAAAAAAGGAAGCAAATATTAACCATTTTTTCTTACAATTTGACAATCTCATCAATAAAACTGAATTGAATAATGATTCTAAATTAACTATATTAAAGGCGAAAATTGTAGGACCTGCTAAAGATAAATTGATGAGGGATCAAAATTTGTTCGTGGAACAGAACTTAGAAACCTTTAAAACAAAGTTAAAACAATTATTCGAACCCAAAACCACATTTCTAGAAGCGCAAAAGAAATTTTGCAATCTCAAACAAAAACCGGAACAAAACATGAACGAATTTATATTAGAATTTAATGCTGCAGCAGACCTTTATCTAAAAAAAGTGGGCAAGATATAGGAGCTAACAACAGCTCTACATTCATGGAAATGATCAAATTATCTCAGTTTTTGGAATCAATTCGTAGTGATTTAAGTCTGGAAGTAAGAAAAAACTCTCCGCCGGACTTTAAAACAGCGTGCAACATAGCTTTAAAATTAGAGGAGGCTTATTCACATGTCAATTTAAAGGACATCAACAACATTTCCAAAACTAAAGATTCTGATTTGTTAAATGAACTGCTTAAACTCAATGTAGAAAGTGCAGAGAATATAAAATTATTAACCGCGGAATTAAACAACATAAAATTAAAGGTAAATGCCACTAACAATGATACAACTAGGTTTTGCAAGTACTGTAAATCCACATCCCATACGAACCCACATTGTTGGTTTTACAAGGGCAACGAACAAAACAGCAGTAATTACGTGGACGAAAATAAAAAAATTCCTGAGACTATTCAAATCGAAAAACCAAATTTTTATCAAGGGGGAAACCAACAAGCTCAGGGAAACTTTCAGCAAACCCCAAATTACACGCACCAAAACTTCAACCCTATGCAATATTCTGCTCCTCAGTACATGTACTATGCACCACCCCCACCCCACCAACAATTTATGCCAATATCATATCCCAGTTTCGGAAATTATGGAGGCAATTTCAACGAACAGAGATCATATGACCAGCGAAGAAATTATAGAGGGCATAGAGGGGGCTACAAGCAAAATAATTATAAAAAACATGATTATACAAAAAAAAATAATTCACAGCAGACATTTGAAAACAATAAACAAGATAAAGATCATGATCAGAATTCTAGTAACAATAAGGGAAACTAAAGTCGGGACATACATTCTCAAATACAAGGCACCCGCGTAAGTCTCACTGCGGGTCTAAAAAAAATAACAAAATTATTGCTAGTGTCAAAAGTAATGACAATTCTCAACTTCCGATTATTACTTTTGAAATTAATGGTGTTAAGATTAATGCTTTGACAGACAGTGGGGCGGCAGTAACTTTGGCATCACCTATATTGTTCGAACAATTAAAGAATGCACACGTAAAATATAAAAATCTCTGTAACCAGGTAAAAATTCAAACATTAACAAATTCGACAATCTCTTTTAAGCAATGCATTAAATTAACTTTCAAATTGGAAAACGTTTTTGTATCGGGGGCATTCTATGTTACAACTCAAGATTTTGGTCGGAACTACAATATGCTATTGGAATTCGATTTCCTCAAAACAAACAATATTATCCTAGATTTTGAAGATAAAACCATGAAATTAAAAAACAAAAACATTGCACTTCAATTTCTAGAAAATGAACCTCAAAGTCTGATAAGTAACTTAACTGCTAACTCTAACGAGAATCAAAATAAAGAAACAATACGCAAAAAGAAAAAAAAAACGCATCTCGTACAAAAATTTTGTTACAGCAAAACTAACACAGACAACGGAGTTACTACCAGGCAAAAAAAAAATTGTTGCATTACTATTAGATCCAGATAAATTCGCGACTACAAATACAATACTCTTGGAACCGATTAAACATAATATGAAAATTTATTATAAAACATCAATTCACGAAATTGTCAAGGATAATAAAATTCATATAATAATCACTAACAAATCACAACAAAAATTAATCTTAACAGAGGGAATGAACATTGGCAAAATTTCTAAACATTTTGTAATAAAATCAGTTGACACTGAGGGTCAGGAAGTAACGAAGCAGGTAGTGCACATTAATAATCTTAATTTAGAGCAAGTTCGTGAACGGAGAAAAGCAGAACTTAGATCAGACGACTTTAATTTACAACATTTAGACTCGGACACAGCAGAAAAATTAAAAAAAATACTTCTAAATAATGCACATGCCTTTTCTAAGAATTACGATACACTCGGACAATCTACATTAGTCGTTCCAAGATTTAATTTAATACATAATTATCGTCTGCAGACTAAACCATACAAAACTGCACACAATGTTAAAGAGTATGCTAAAAAAGAAATTGAAAAACTTTTGAGAGCAAATATCATTCGTAAATCCAACTCTGATTACGCTTTCCCTGTTATTTTCGTTAAAAAAAGTCTTTGCAGAAAAACGAACAGGCTAATGAAGTTAAATATCGTATGGCGGTCGATTATAGACTTTTAAATGAAATACTTCAAAATTATGCGTACCCCATACCCGAAATTAAAGAGATTCTGCGGAGAATGAGTGGAAAAAAATATTATACAGTACTGGATCTACACAGTGCGTTTTTCCAAATAAATTTACGTGAAGAAGACACTGAAAAATTAGCTTTCATAACGGAGCACGGTAAATTCTCCTTTTTAAGATTGCCTTTCGGAACGCGCCTCAGTACTGCGGTGTTTGCAGAATTAATTGATAAAGTGTTGGGCCACTTTAATGAAGATCAAGTCGCTTATTTTATTGACGATGTGATCCTAGCAGCCGACTCACTCGAAGAAATGTTAGATCTGTTAGACAAAGTCCTTAAAGCTTTTATTGAAAATAATTTAACTATTGAGCCTACTAAAATACAAGTCTGTATGTCAGAAATCGAATTTCTCGGTTTCACCCTAAACAGCGAAGGATACTCTCCTTCAAAAAGAAACATAGATAAAATTCAAAATTTAGTTAAACCTAAAAATAAGAAGGGAGTTAAATCTCTACTTGGTCTTTCGAATTATTTTAGATCGCTTATTAAAGACTATTCTAAAATAGTTGACCCATTAATTAATCTTACTAAAGACAAAGTGAAATTTAAATGATCTGACATAGAAGAAAATGCTTTCAAAGAAATCCAAGCAGCGATAGTTAAAAATCCCACATTAAAACCCCCGGATTTCTCAAAAGATTTCATTTTAATCACAGACGCTTCTAAAACAGCTATTTCTGGAATTTTAGCACAAGAATACGACGGAGAACAGCTGCCAATTGAACATTTTGGGCGAAAATTAAGGGATCCCGAAAAGAACTACCCCAGTTTCAAACTCGAACTACTGGCGGTTCATGAAGCGGTGATGTATTTCAAGCATATTCTCGCAGGGAGAAAATTTAATATTTATACAGACTCCAAAGCGCTAACGTATTTTTTAAATTTGGAAAAGCAACCAGACATTGTAGCAAGGTGGTTGGACAATTTGTCCCCTTTTAATTAATCTTTTCAGCATATCGAGGGATCTAAAAATCCTGCTGATTATGTTTCGAGGAACATTAATAATATAATTTCAAGAGAAAAATTGCAAAATTCATTGTTTACGGTAAACAAAGCTCTATCAGATGAAAACATTAAACTACAACAATTAGAAGACGAAAAATTGAATAAAATAATAAACAAAATTAAAACTGACAAACAAAACAAAACCACTAAAAAATTCACTCTCAATCAAAAAGAAATATTAATATTAAAGCCAGGCTCTGATACAAATGAACTATTAATTGCTCCGGATAAACTTAAAGCTGAAATAATACAGGAAGCTCATAAACCGCATTTCGGATTTTTTAAAACTTATCAAATAATAAAAGCTAGATTCTACTGGCACGGGATGTACAGGGATGTAAAGAATTATTGTACTAAATGTATACCATGTAACACGACTAAACAACATCAAACTATTAAAGTTCCCACACAAAAAATAATCAAAGATAAAGAAATCGGATCAGTTTTGCATATAGATTTAATTGGTTTGCTTCCAATGACGCTACGCAAAAATAAATTTGTATTTATGATTATTGATTCCACATCAAGATTCTTGGAGGCTGTACCGGTTCGCAATTGTGAATCACAAACACTTCTAAATGTATTGAATCGTTATTTTAGTAATTTCGGATTGGCGCGATACATAAAATTGGATAATGGCCGGTATTTTCACTCCGATTTATTCAAAGAATACATGGATTCTCTTAACATAGACCTAGATTTTACGTCCGTGAATAATCCACGCAGTAATGGGCTCTGTGAGATATCTAATATAATATTAAAAAATTCAATTGTTGCCATGTGTAACTCTCTGGAATGGGATACCAGAATTGATTTTTTTAAATTAATTATAACAGTACACCGCATAGAGCTACGGGATTTTCTCCGGCACTTCCATTTTTCGGTAGGAAAGTAAGAACCCCTTTTTCCATACACTTGCCTGACCAAGACATAATTGTCAAAACCTACGTTAAAAATAGAGTCCAACATATTGAGGAAATAAAGAAATTAGCCTTACATAACCAAAAAAAAATGATGGCGGAGTACATCGACAGTACTCCAGTCCAAAAAATAAAATTTCTACAAACGGGACAAGAATGCTACTTAAAAGTCGTGGGTAAACCAGGTGTACTTCAGCCAAAATTCTTGGGACCATTTGAGGTGGAAAGGAAGCTTAGGAATAACAATTACCTATTAAAGGAAATTGCATTCCCAGATAAAGCGACTATTAAACGCCACATAAATAAATTATTCTCACCAACGAAAGTGGAATCACAGACTATACACATAAATTCCTAGATAGGGAAGCGAGAAATTTTTTTTCTCTTTTATTGCTGTCGAGGCAATATGTATATATTTATTTTAATTTTTTTATTGTTTATAGATGTCTTATTTTTATTTAGTTTAGTACACATTTTATAATTTTCCATTATTGTTTATTTACAGTACATTGAGGACAGGTTACTATTTAAAAAAAAAAGATCGTTTAGGGAGGATACTGCAAGTTTTTTTCTTTGCTACACAGTGTACTACTGAGGGATTTGGCTCGTCAGAGGGAGTTATGAACAAACATGCACGCTAAATAAATAAAAAATAATAATAATTAGGGTAAAAATAAAAACAGAGGCAGCCTTGCCATGGTATCACCCTTTCAAACCCATTTTATACTAATTTATATAACAAAAGAAATTTTTTTTTAATATATAACCTTACCCCCTTCTACTAAAAGTGAAAATAAAAGTCTTTATATGTAGCACAAAACATATAACTAATAGATTTAAAATTACAAGTCAACATCTATTCACTCGGCGACACAAAAATAAATAATAATAATACAACATTTTATATTGACCAATATTTATAATAATTCGTCCTTTGCTTAAAGCCACGGATTGACGAATCCACTTGAATTATTATAACAAAAAAATTTTTTGGTCAGATTTTACAAAATTATTTTAGTTTAATATTTATGATATAATCTATAACTTGGTTAGAACAACGCGTTTCAATTTTAATTTTAAAATAATTGTACGATTTCATATTATAAAACAAACAAGTAAAAAAAAAATTATTAGTTGTCCCTAAGGATTAACATTTCAGATAATTTAATTACAAAAAAAGAATAAAAATAAAAAATACCATTGAACGTTTCAATTATTACAAAACATAAATTGGATGTATAATTTATACCTTAAATATTTAGGTCAATTATTTCATACTTAAAAAATAATAATAATAAAAGGTGTTGTATACATGTCAATGATCATTTCAGCAATTTATTGGATGTTAAAGTCTCGTTTTTGCAGGCGAAATTGAGACTATCTGCGCAGAGCATCTAATAATGCATTTAGCTGAGATATTTCTAATTAACTAAATTTCCAAACTTTACAAAAAAAAAAAAAAAAAGAATTTGTTTAATCTTTTTTTTCTCTCTGACTATTATATGTAATATTTTATAAAACAAAAAAAAAATAAGAGAAAAGAAAAGCGAACGCTCGCTTTCCATTCCTTAAATATGTATATTTACACGTTAATATATTTTAAAATAATAATAAGAAGAAGAATAAATAATTAAATAAACACTTTACAATTGCATGCACATTTTCGTTTGTGCAAAGCAACGCTTGTTCTCGCTAACTTAAATTGTAACTAGAAAATCAATATTATATTAAAAATATATATATATTATAATACATTACGTTTTTATACATAATATAAATAAATAAGTAAATATATAAATTGACGAGAAGATAGTGCGATGCAAACGGATTTGACCACGTTACCACGTGTACCGATTTTTTTTATAGAACTATTCTCTGTAATTAAGCAGATATACACATTTAATGATTACATACCCCATTTTTTTTTTGTTAAATCCAAGCCGGGTATACACGACTTTTTTTTATTTTAATCACACATTTAATTTTATTTTAACAATAAAAAACAGATAGCTGGATTTTTGCGAGTAATCTTTTTCACAGACACACGTGCAATCAAATCGTTTCACTGATTTTTTTTTCCACGGTCAGTAATCCAGGAGTTTAGTAAACATTACCCACAGGTGAGGAAATATACCTAATACACGGCTTATCATTTCGCAAATCGTCCCCCGTGTACAACTGAATCCGAAGGTAGGGAGATGGGTCATTGTCCACAGGTAGGGTCATCTAGCTGTCATTCTCTATCCTTCCGCTTAGCGGTGATGGATTAGAGGGAGAAAAGATTATTCTTTTTCTTCTTCTGCTTTTTTTTTCCAACCCCGTTCATTCCAAGGCAGACAGTTTAAAAGTGTATTGTGTTTGACTTTATCGATGGATATTTAAATTTTTGGTATCGAAATAAGAAAAAAAAATCATTTTTTCGATCTGTTTCCTTTATGAAAATATATTATTATTGAGAATATCTTTCATTCAGAAAAGTAGACTTTTCACATATTTCAAAACAATTGTTTTCGTAAGAATGATAAGATTTTTTTTTTAACATAACATTTTCTTTATATATATATAAAAAAATAAAGAAGTTTTCCTTTCTGCTCAAGAGAAAATAATTCATGTGAGAATTATATTATAATGTTTATAATAAAGATTGTAGTACAACAGACATGTGATTATATAGATGTGTTTTCTCTCAATGTTTTTCATATATTATATAATTTTTTTTAATTGTATGGTATTCATTATCAATGCATACAGTTTACTGATTATATTGAGTATTTGTTTTAAATGATTCTGTATATTGTGTTTCAACGTATGGGTACCTAATTAGCCTGTAATAATTAAAATAAAAGATTTGCCAATTTATATGTATGTAATAACTAAAATATAAGAGTGGAAAATGAAATTAATTTTTTTTCTTTCCTCTCTCGGGCACTTTATTTTATTATTTGGCTTATTCAATTTTTCATGCTTTATTTGGATTTGGACCAATTAAAACTCAAAATTTTAATAAATGTTTTTGGAACAATGGAAATTGAAACCAACTACACATGATAACTTGCTGAAGAAGTCATGTCTTTCATCAGATTTTTCAACAGTGAACTTTTGATTACGCTTTATTTCACCAATGTGTAAAACTTTTTTTCTGGTGTTGCAAACCTACTTACACTCCAAACCTAGTGACACTCCAGCTTATCCCAAGTTCCTAGACTTTTCCATTTAAACATTTTCAGTTTTGATCTTCAATATAATACGACGATGGACTTTCATCGAGTACTTTGTGGCTACATATATATATTAAAAAAAAGATACTGTTGACTTTTTTTTTTCTAATGTCGGGGGAAGAGATGATGGTGAGAAATACCACCATCTAGATCTAAACTAGCACACACTATAAAAAAAAAGTATTTGGTTTTTTTTCTGCATATTAGCAGAGTATTTGGTATCATTTTAATCAGTGAACAGTGAACAATACAAATCAATGATCCATTTTAGGATCAGCGCATACAGATAGATAATTGTGGAACAAAGTGAACCACGGCAGTCAAGGAAATATTTGTTTTTCCGTTCCCACGAATGATTTAACTACACCTAATAAAAATGTCATGGAGAAAATTGTCAGAACAATAATATGACACATTTATTTATGAGAGCTTAAATAGGCACGAAGACCTCCCAAGTCAAAGCATCTTTACCTCCCAGACACAGCACGGCGTCAAGAGGAATCGCTATTGTACCGACGGGCCTTCGCTATTGTACCGACGGGCCTATGAAACACTCAAGGGGAGTGCCAAATTTCTCCCGCCTGCCAATGGTCATCTCTCTAAGATCAGAGGTATCGCCGAAACATGCAAATTTTCATGAAGTTAAAATGTATAAGGCCTTAATTTTATGTGAGAAGGGAAGAATGATTCCATCCCTTTATTTTTTGCTCCACGAAAAAAAGGTGATTTTTTTTTGAGAGTTCAGATTCAAAAAAGATGGAAAAGTAGAAGGTTGACTGCTCTCTAACTAAAAACAGATTTTGAGGGTGTGTGCCAATATATGGAAATGTACGCGCTAAGGAAAAGCGAAAACGCATCAGCCATCACCTCCTGCTGTCAACGTTATCTAGTAATATAAGGTAACAAACAATCTTCCTTCACCATTGTTCCATTTTATTTAATTAAGCTATATTCTTTTAATAATACGAACTTATGTGTGTATGAAGATCCTACCCCGATCTAAACATAAAAAGGCTAATAAAAAAAATACTTCTAGGGTATGGATCTCTGTCTTCAAAATCGAATTGTTAATTCAGTAAGATAAACTGTAATTCTCAGAAAATAAAGGTTGAGAATACAGTTTTCAATAATTTTAGTCAGTTTTCCTTTTGTTTACTTAATTTATTGAATTAATATTAATTCTTTTATTTTAGGAAATGTTTTCTTTAATATTACAATGTAGGTTTTAAAATAAGCCATTATTTATTTAATGTTCCATAACTCTCTGCAGGTAACCTTTGATGATTGTAATTGGCTCAAAGAGGATCCGAACTTCAAAAATAATTCACAACGCAACTTTTTCTTTTCTATAATTAATTGATAATTTGTCTAATAAAATTTTCTAAGTATAAATTATCATATCAGATCCTTAGAGTCATAGGTGCAAAATAAATACTATACGTCTCGGATAATTTAAAATACTCATATTAATCAATAAACAGCAATTTAGTGGTAAATCCTATGCAGTCAGACTTAAATTCAAATAATTTAATTGATCACTCTGTAGCATTCCATCAGATTGTTTAAAATCGTGACTTGATGACGTCATAAACTTTAAATACTCTATCACGGAATTGCGTAAAAGAAACATCCTAATAACTCTAAAAATTCTAATCAATTAAATAACAGTTTACTGCGTCGGATTAAGCGTCTCATTTCCAAATAAAATATATCTTTGAATTGAAATTTTGAATTAAATACAGTGTCGTGGAAAATATGATTTCAAATATCTTGGCAACTAATTATCCGATCGACTTCATTCTTTATGCAAAATTTATGTTTTTCTATTGTCTCTTGTATTCATTCCTTAAAATAAACAATTTCGAAAATTGTTTATATACCTTTTATCAGAACAAATATTTCGAGAGTCCGAAAAAAATAGTTCCGGATAATCGAGGTTACTGAAATGCAATAAGTTTCTTCTCATTATTACATACTACGTACATATTAAATTTCAAGTCTCTATCTTAATTTGTTCGGAAGATAGAGTGTTTACAGTCACACACACACAGACAGACGGACGACAATTTTTTTTTCTTCTAGAAAACAGTTTTTCGGAATCCCCATTGTCGGAAACGTGTAATTCCGTTATTTTTTTTTCATCAATTTTTAAAACGATTACAAGATTTACCCTATACTACGTATGATGGGTAAGTAATAAACAGAAGAAAAATCTTTAGATTTGTTTTACACAATTCGTACATCTATTTATTTTCATGGCGATTCTTAAATTACAAAATGTTGAAAAAATATTTATGTTATTATTTGAGGGTCGTGATATCTTGATTTTTTTATTCAAATAAATTGCACCTTACTTACATTTGTCAGTTGTGTTATTATCACATGCATCGGTCTTGCAATGTGATACTTCTACATGGAATTAGTGACGCATTTAAGCCGCTGATTGATTGTAGAAAGATTCACAATTCAGAGTTTCCAATAACGTCATTTTACATGTAAAACATTCTGATAAATAGAGAACTCTGCACACTTTTGTAGTTGACACTTTTTTGCTATGTCGCATGGTATTTGAAAGAGGGTAGATATCTTCCGAATTTCGCTCTTAAGTAGGTTGTAGTCAATATCATATCACAGCACCTAGTCGTTTTATCAAACATAGACACTTGTCCTGCAATTCTAGATTTATCCTTTCAACAGTTATTTGACTTCCCGATTGAGTGTGCACGAATCGAATGCTGTTAACATGTAAACGGTTAATGATTTTTGACATCCGTTGCAAAACATTTATCTTAATACTAGTATATACAATCATTATTATGTATAAAAATCGTATTATTTTAATCGGATGTGTCACACTGTGAAATTTTTACAGAAACTTTATTTTAGGAAATTTTAAAACATTATTTTTAATTAGATCTTTGTTGAAGGTGTCGTTGGCTACTAGTTCTGAAAACTCAATTCTTTTAAAATAAAAGAATCGGAATAAGTTTTCCTTAAAAATGATGATTGTAAATATTAGGGTTCCCATTAATTTCGTGAATGAAAATGGTAAAGGGTAGAGGAATCCATTTATTTTACTTCTACTAAATATTTCCTTTTATACATCTGATGCTGTTTCATTGCTGTTATTCTTAATTAGTTTTCTGGTGGTAAAATAGTCAGAAAATGTTTACTACGCTGATATATTTATTTCATAAATCTATTTTTTAATAAATTAAATTTCCTCATGTAAAATAGTATTTTCTTACTAAATATAGTATTTTATTAGTCTACAATTTTTTTCTTTAGAAAACCATTGCAAAATGTACCAGCAATTCAATTTGAAATTCTATAAGTTTTTAAAATTAAGAAATGAAAAATATTTGCACAATCCTTTTTCTTGGGAAGTACTGAAGCGTTTTCAATATTTTTGGTAATTTTTGGTATTATAATTAGTCATATTTCATTAGTTTTGCTTTAATGTAAAATCACTTCTGTTTTAGTAACGTTAATTTAAAAAATACCCATAGAATTAGAGATGAGTAATGATTGAAATTTTATTTTTATTTTTTACTGAATAATCAAATTACTACTACTAAAACTATATAACAAAGAACTATTGAAATCACTTGAATACTTATAGAGAAAAAGGAAACCAGTATCCGCCTTTATCTATAGGGATTTGAAACTGTGATTTCCTCTTATAAAGTTTGATTGAAAAAAAAAAAATATATATATACTCTTTTGAACGATGCATTTAAAATTCTCCAATACCAGTATTATAAGCGCATTTAATTTATTTACAATGTTACCACCACAACAAGAAACGTTATGATTTTTGATAAACGTGATAAATATATACCATCTCTTTTAAAACATTTAAACAATTATTGGCTTAAAACATGTCAAAAAATATCTTAGCACAACACTTCATTAATATGAATTTTTATGTTCATTTAAATAATTTTCTATCGCTCTATACGAGTAAGAAATATTATAGTCATTTTCCTAAATCTATTAAATATTTTTGAAAGGTTCAAAAGTAGAGGAATTAGTTTTATTATTTTAAAATACCAGAGTAATTTTTGAAATACTTAATTCAAATCAATACTTTGTAACGCCGATAACAAGTGAAGTGAAAATGTAGCACTAAATTACAATAGCTTAGACACATGCATTTTAATAACTGGCTTCTACATACAATATTTTATGGTAGGATCACATAAAGACAAATTCTTACCATAGAAGCGATGTCAATAACCTGCATGAGCTGTCATCAGTGCACGGGATGCATGTTTGAAATGTATGTAATTTACAACAAGACATTTCTGTATGAGACATTCCTGGATTTAGTTCTAGGACTTGCTCAGGAACAACAGATTGATTGTTCTGTTTTTTTTTATCTTGTTCTTTCTGAACTACATAAGTATCAGCTTTTAACTTAGTTGTAGGACCCATTTTTATATTTTCAAGGACGAAAATCTTTCTAACAAACACCGTATTATAACTTGGTGATGACTGCATTTTGTCTCAATTTTCAGTTAATTACCATATGACAAAGTTGATGTTTGATAGTGAAATCCAACAATCATCAGATAATATTCTTAGAAGACGCTCTATTTCTCGATCAGCTTCAAATTTCACGTTCTGATCATTTATACTCGTTCACAAATCATATATTTTTTTTATAGCTAGTTTATACGCAATAGGAATTTTAAAGCTTTTTTAATAGGAATATTATGATACTCTTGAGATGTGATATACAAGATGTTGTAAGTAACTGAGGCTAATCCCGGGAACCATACATTATAAGCTTCCTCGACATGCAACTTCAACAAGTGTTTGTGTAAGTAATTCTTGATCGTTTAAGAACAGTACATTCACCAAAATCTCAAAAGGTTTTATGGGATTTTCTACATATTCGGTATATGGTATTTGATGTTAATTGAGAACAATTATCCTGCGTTTGTTTGGGTGAGGAAAACGTTCAGCATAATATGGCTTTTTATGTCGAGCTGTTGGATAATTATGGTTTCTAGAAATATATGGCATATTAGATAGAGATTCATCTAATCGGAAATTACAATTTCCTGGCTTCACGTCATAAAGATATTGATTCATAAAACATCTAGGCGATTTATCAACATAAAATGGTTTCTTGGATATTTTATTGCATATTCATTTCTGTTATTTAAATTGTCGAAACTGACCGAGTTTTTTGAAACTGTTACTGTAGGATTTCATCTCTTCCAGAAGACTAGGGTTCATTCTCAAACGGTGGAATGGATACAATATATTGCTGGATTTTTTTATAGCTTCCCCTGGTCTGAAGAAAGTAGAAATCTCTTCACGTTTTTTTTAATAAATGTAACTCTTTGATATTCAGGCAAAGGTTTTCCTTTATTTTAGCTAGAATGTAAAACATTTTTTCTAGCAGGTTTCACTACGGTCGCATTCTATCTTATGCTAATTTAAACTCCTTTTTACGATTTTTAATGAAGTCGCAACATCTAAAGCAATTCCAGTTTTGTGGATGAAGTCAGTTCCAAGTAAGACTCGATTGTTTTTAGAAGTTGACAAGGCAAACAATACAATTCTAATGAAACGGCCTTCAATATTTCTGTACACTTAAGATTTATGAGCTTTGGCATTAATTTGTAATCCATCAGCTAGATTAATGCCGATCTTTGTGCTTTCAAAATTAGTTCCCTTTTCTTACAAACGACGGTAGAGGGTTTTATCAGCTATATCATGCGTAGAACTAGTACAAACAAGCTGTGTAATTCTTCCCGTTTATTCTTATTTTTGTCAAAAGTGTTTATGGATGCTAAGCAGAAAATGATAAATGCAATAAATTCTGCTGATGTTACTTTATTCATCCTCACTTTTCCTTTTTATTTGATACCATTTTTATTTCCATTGTTCACTTTTGTTTAAATCAAAATTTTATGCTATATTCACAGGATCAGTTAATGTTTACCATTCTTCTATGTAATTTTCTTCATAATCAGAAGAGCATTTTTTCCTCAAATTTTCATCTATGATTAGTATGATAACTTTTCGAATGTATCACAATTCGATTCCAAGATCCAACCTATTATACAATATTTCAAAACAGTTCATGATTAATTATTTTTTTAATTAAAATTACTTTATATTTTCTTATATTCTAAATGGCTAAATACTTTTGAGCAGTAGTATATTGGGCACATGTATTAGTTTATCTATCCTATATTCAATAATCTAACGGATATTAGAGATTTTATGCTTAAATTCTGAGGATCCACGACCAGAAAAGAAATAACTAAAAGAGACCATCGTAACTAAGATTTAAGATCAGCTGACCATTTTAATGTAATCAAAATCCAAATATAATCGACTAAAAAACAATGCTTTAAATATTATTATTAACATTAATAAAATTTAAAGTGGATTTTAAGTGCAATCATAGATAAAATCAATTGTGTATATATATATATATATATATATGAAACGAAGCGTGTTGCTCCGTCGGTGGGTCCTTGATCGCCGGGCCGGTGGCTGCGCGGACTGATGGCGGCTCCGTATTTACGTCAAAGCGCTCATTCTGATTCCCTTGCATGTTCGTGTAGTCCTGGGCCGTAAGCGGGATTCGGTTAAATTCCGAGTGAATGTATTTCTGTTTAAAGGAAGATTCAGTTTATTATGGAACCTGGTTTATTTCTTTTTCTTACATGATTCCTTTTAAACCAGGCCCATATTGGCGTGAGAGCTGCTTTTTAAGTCTGTCTGGACATCGAAGGTTCGTCCATCGCGAGGCAATTCCGAGAGAGCAGATTGGCGTGGATTTGTTTAGATGAGGGAAATCGTAAAAAGTTCGCTCCTGATAGCCGTGTAATGGTATAAATATGAGGTTTTTGCATTATTTCTGCTAGAGGTCGTCTAAGTCAAAAGAGGCGTATTTTTAATTTTAATTGGCCGCGAGCTGAGTGATTGATTGTGCGGAATAAAGGCGTTGGCTCCATAGGCCGATCGGATGCAGCAAGACTTTAAAATTGCGTTAGCGTCAGCACAAATATTCTTATGAAGAGTCAGAAAACGATCTTTGAAAGTTATAAGATGCGATGCAGGAAAACTAATTTAACAGGGGCGACGGCATTTTCAATCAATTGAAACACAATTATTAAAGCATTTAAAAGTTTTGATTTGGATGTGGAATTGACTTTACATTTTAATCTAGTGACAATAGTCTGATTTAGTCGTTCAATTTTCCCATTCGTTTCCGGGTGATGGCTGCTCGTCAATCTGTGTTTTATATTGTAATTACGAAGAAATCTCCTAAACCTGGAAGCTGTAAATGCTCCATTTCTGTCGGTTAACAATCTATCTGGTACTTGTATCTGAAATAATTGTTTCAAAATGTTTGTATAAGTTTCGGTAGTTACACTTTTTGAAGGAAAACCCCACACATAGCGAGTTGCATGGTCAACGACTAAATGCAAATATTTTTTTGTAGAATTGTAATAATTAAATCCGCCAACAGAGTCTACTGCCAAACATTCAAAAGGTATCTCTGTTGGGGGCATTAATTGCAATAAGCCAAATCTTTTTTGTCTACATTTTTTGTTTATCTGACAAGTGTGGCAGTGTTTTACAAAATTTTCAATGTCCTGATTAAAGTTAGGCCAATAATATTGCGGAGAGATTAAATTTATCATTTTATAAATTCCAGGGTGGCCAAATTGTGTGTGGGTTACTCATGATAGATATAAATACTAAATATCACTGAATTACACAGAAATATAATACACAATTAAAGCACATAAGAATAAAAATGAAAAAATCTTTCAAACTATTTAAAATTTGTAACACTATATCTGTAAATATCTGTTAAAATCATCTTTTTAAAATTAAAATCCACCTTAATATTTTTTTTTTTTTCAATAACTTGAATTCAATAAAAAATTTAAATAACCTCGCTAACTATAAAGTACGTTGCATATAAATCATCTTTAAAAAGTTTAACACTTAATAATAAAAATATTATAATAATAATAAAATTTTCACTTCTGCTAAAATATTTTCAAACTGTCTAGAAAAATGATTTTAATATGAGGTTTAGTTAATGTTATTTTTCATTAAAATCGTAATTATCAGTTCAACACAACTAAAGAATTTTCATAAAAATCACCATTCTTACTCTTTCATCTCTTTAAAATTACGTTAAACACAATACATAAACAATTATATATTTGAACTTAAATAGCTGACTTAAAAATAATTAAAATTTTCACACAAGTAATAGCATAATAAAATAATCCTCTTTAATTTATTTTTGGCATGCATAAAAAATTAAATAAAAAGTTTGAGAACCACTGCCTCTCACTAAAAAGATCTTTAAAAAAAATTTTTTTTTTTTTTTTTCTGTACGTTAATATCAAAAGTACATACCTTTATACGGCTTTGCTTTAAATAAATCCATGAAAAATTTACCTCTTACTTTTTTTTTTTTTTTTTTCACCGCGACGCGAAACAATAATAAATTAATTTCACTGAAATATTTATCTCTATATCTTCTTGCACCGCCCACAAAAATACTTTTTCCCGTAGTCACGTGGTTTTTGTTTTTGCTGAGCGCAGTTCTGATTTATTTTCTAAATAGTCCAGAAACCAGAAACCGAAACATCTGAGTCACGAGTTCATTTCTTTACCGGCGCGCTCTTGAAAATTGAAAACAGCTGTGTAGTTGACCTACTTTTCATCCGATAAAACACTTCGATTCTTGCCGGCAGAATGAAATACTGCACAAGATTGAGAATGAAGAGAATAAGAAGAGTTAATGATTCACTTTCCTTTTGACGAAGGGAGATTAAGTACTTTTGAGTTCTTGGGATAAATTCCGTAAGTCTTTCACCGTATGCTGTAAGAATTTTTCACGGAGGTATTCGCTGTGATTGACGGGCGTAGATTACGTAACTGTTTAGTTTTTGGGATTTTCCCGTTGAGATGAACTGTCCTACTCGACTTCTGAAACGAAGCGTGTTGCTCCGTCGGTGGGTCCTTGATCGCCGGGCCGGTGGCTGCGCGGACTGATGGCGGCTCCGTATTTACGTCAAAGCGCTCATTCTGATTCCCTTGCATGTTCGTGTAGTCCTGGGCCGTAAGCGGGATTCGGTTAAATTCCGAGTGAATGTATTTCTGTTTAAAGGAAGATTCAGTTTATTATGGAACCTGGTTTATTTCTTTTTCTTACATGATTCCTTTTAAACCAGGCCCATATTGGCGTGAGAGCTGCTTTTTAAGTCTGTCTGGACATCGAAGGTTCGTCCATCGCGAGGCAATTCCGAGAGAGCAGATTGGCGTGGATTTGTTTAGATGAGGGAAATCGTAAAAAGTTCGCTCCTGATAGCCGTGTAATGGTATAAATATGAGGTTTTTGCATTATTTCTGCTAGAGGTCGTCTAAGTCAAAAGAGGCGTATTTTTAATTTTAATTGGCCGCGAGCTGAGTGATTGATTGTGCGGAATAAAGGCGTTGGCTCCATAGGCCGATCGGATGCAGCAAGACTTTAAAATTGCGTTAGCGTCAGCACAAATATTCTTATGAAGAGTCAGAAAACGATCTTTGAAAGTTATAAGATGCGATGCAGGAAAACTAATTTAACAGGGGCGACGGCATTTTCAATCAATTGAAACACAATTATTAAAGCATTTAAAAGTTTTGATTTAAATTTCTATTTTTTAAAACGGTAATTTAAAATTTTAAAAGGGGCAAAAAGGGATTTTGCATTTTTAAAAAGGGGTTTACCTTTTATCCTTTCATATATATATATATATAACGATAAAAATTATTAAAACAAAATACTTTTATTAAAATCATGTAAATCCACCTATACTACGATTAAAACGTTCACATTTCTTACTCGCACTCTATAAAGGCTACGTAATTTTATAAAATCTTTTTGGCTTTATAGCTCACATTTTTAAAGTCCCAGTATATTAATTCTTTCTTATGATAAAAACAATTTTTATTGCAAATTTCCAAACAATAAATTTCTTATTCGATCTTAAACTAAAATAATAATTTAATTCATAGCATGTTTGTGTTCATTAATTAATTTGATCCTAAAATGCACGTTACATTCAATATTTATACATGCAACTTTTATTAAATAGACTAATCTGGTAAAGTATGTATATATCAAGTAGTTGTACAGAAATAAATAAATAACATTACTTCATATTACACAAAATTAATTTCCAACAAAATTCAATCGTAATTAGGTATCATCTAGTACTTTCAAAATAAATAATATAGCATACTGACCCTTTGCTATGAGGAATTTTACATTAAACTCTTCAAAAATGTGTCTTTGAGATTACAAATTATGCACATACACTTGAAAGGTAAACTTTCACAAATTTAATATTTGTCACGTTTGTGTCAATAGGTTTAAATTAAGATCTTTTACACTCTACTATTATAAAATTTACAACTCGAATTATAAAGTTTAATATTTATTTAAAGTTATGTATTTCCATGCATTAAATATGTTGATATTTGTATAGAAGAATTCGAATTTAGAACTTGAAAGATAAGTATATTTTCATTAATAAAACATGTAGTTTAAAATCAATTCACAAAGACCAAATAACATTTATTTTAACTCAAATTAAAAATAACTACATTAAGCTACGTTTTAGAGAAACGAAATATGATAAATTTAATATTTTAATTTTATAATTCTATCGGTGGTTGTTGAACGGAATTAAGGCCATATTTGACATTTCTCATGTGTTTCTGACATTTCTCATGTGTTGTATGTTTCTGTGTTTTTTCATGTTTATTGACCGTTCGTGAAAAAAGGAACTCAGTGCTAGTAATATCATTGCATTTTTCGATTGGAGGAATTTAAAAGTTGAGTATTGAATGGCACTATGTCCATGACTTGGGATATTTCAAAATTAGGATATAGCTCCTTTCAACAATCACCGATTGAATTGTAAAACGACTAGGGAGAAAATGTGAATTTAAGTTGACTATTTATATTCGATTATATGAGTAAGCTATTTGATAAAGTATTTATTGATAGACACAAATTTGTTTAATTTATATTTTAAAAGAAATTTACACGCGATTTGTTTTATTTTTCATTTTTCTGTGTCTAGGGTTACTGGCATCAAAGATGTATCATATATACAACATCCTAAATCTAACAGAAATCATAAAATGCTTGAAAAAAATAACAACGCCACAGATGCATCTATCGGTATGCACACACCCAATGCATACAATACTTACCAATATCACAGTTCAATTTTTACAGACAAAATCAGCACAAATTAAGTTTTATGCAAGAAATTTACAGTATAAATTTTCATGTTTATGAAATATTTTACATTGAACATCGCAGGCTATCAAACTGTCAGTATATTGTGTTGTGATTTTCTTCGTTTTGTCTTATAGCGATAGTAACTTATGTTATATCGTTATATTGCTTAACTAATGCGATTGCTTGTTTCAAACTCAAGTACACGTTTTATTAGAATGATTTGACATAAAAAATTTTTTATTATTATTTCGTTAAAAATTTATTTTATAAATTAATTTAAAATCTGGGATTCTTACGTCATTTCAGCATCTGTTGTTCTCTTGTTGTTTATGTGCAATAAAAACATTCATCTGGATTATGTGTGTACTTGATAAAATGACTAGGCTAACATTAACGAAGAAAATAACGTGAGAAGAAACGTTTAAAGATACTAGGATTTTATATTATTTTTTTCTTTCTCACATGTGTGGAAAACCATGTGAGGGATTTGTTTTCCTGGTAATATGTATTTTAAGATAAATAGCTTGTTTCCATATTTAAAAATACTATTAATCCTGATAATGTAAGCGAGCATAAATTCAAGTACATTTTCCAATCAGTGAAAGAACAAAAAATTGGGTAATACTTTTAAAAACAAAGTTGAAAAACAGATTTATCTTCTGTAATTATATCTGATATCTAATATATTTTTAGATTTTGCATAATTTTTTCTAAGAAATTGTTACGTATTAGTACAGTTACGTATTAGTACGTTAGTAGTAAAGTAAATATTTTTCGACATTTTACTTTTCATTACTTTTAGAAGAAGATGTTAACATGTGACAAAGATGATTAATATATATATTTTTTAAAGCATTTTATATGTAACAAAAAAAGAAGTAATGAATTTATTTTGATCTTCCAATTTCAAGGCTAAGCAAAATTCGTATAATTCAAAAGCCAATGCAAATTTCCTTTCTGTAATATATATTTGTCTATTCAAAATAAATACCTGATAAATAACATGAAAGTGAAATACATTTAAATGTGAAAATACTGCAGAAACCTATTTAAAAATTTATATATAGAACAAAATTGCGATTAGTTTTCACATATGTAATAGAATGTAATTATCCCATTTATATGAATAGAAAATAATGTGCAGTATGAATCTCACAAGAGCAATTTGATTTTAATACGCTCTGCCTATCGAAAATAAAAAAAATGCCACAAGTCTTTTTGCTCGTTAGCTCTTCAGTTGACTTTGACTTTGTTTACTTAAAGTTCATCTTTCACCTTATTAAACGATAAAAATATGTGAAATTAAATTCTTTAAGAGAAATTTTAAACTGTGCTACGCGTTTCCTAACTGAACTAAAATTTAGCATTCTATGTAGTACATAACTTAACCGACTTTGTATTAAACTTAACCGACTTTAATAAATTGTTTTGAACTGATTGCACTAATGATTACTTTGCAATCACTTCACCTTTTACGGTACCCCTTTCTCATTCTAATTTATCTAATGAACCTGCTGCCGACTAGGGACAGGGTTGTCCTTCAGCAGATGTCAATTTATTATACAGAGTTATATGTAATGTTTTAGTTTGTTATTAGTATTTTTTTAATCTTGTGCCCTGTATATTTTGAAATGTGTATATAATAGGTAAACTGTATATTTATTATATAAACTGAATATTACTTTGAATAAGCATTTAATATTGATATGCCCAGAACCACAAGACGTATAATTGCCTCGAGCCAACTGGTCATGAGAGTGCATCTATGCATCCGTTGCACGCTCGCTGGAGTATTTTAATGATAGAGGTTTGGAAAAGCAGACATTACGGTGGGTAATCTTTTATTGTTATCCACATTTGAATTAAATCATATTTTTGCAAATATCGTTCATTTACACGTGCAGTACATGGTGGTATATTTAAGGTTGTGGTGTGTACCTGTAGAAAACTGTACACAGAAATGAAATTATTCTACAAACATAAAGCGGCACTGTGTAGATAAACACCAATTTCAAAATTGTAATGTCATTCCAAATTTTACGATAGGTTGAGCCTACAAAGTTAAAAACAGAAACTAAACCATACAGAAAGATATTCATATCATTCTTCGATCATTATGAAATTGAAGTGGTGCCACCACCAGAACAAACCCTTAAAAAAACTGAAAATGTGAACACCTATTGCACAGTCATATGTGGACATAGATAAAGACAATATACATATAAAAAGGAATTTTTTAAACTCCTATGTTGAAAGTAGGTTACATGTGTCTGTCTTAACGAAAATAATCATCCCTTGAACGTTTGTTTCATTAGTTTAGAAATGTCCAATATAAGAGTTAAATAATGTGTTTTCTTTATTGACTATTTTTTCTTACTTATTTTCTTTTCTGGTAGTATAACATGCTTCTAGGTCATACTCTTTCTTAGCATTTCAGAGTACACACACAGATATACATGTATATATATAGATTCATAGATACACATATATATACACTTTTACTAGTTTAATATCGTTTTATTTCTTTTTTTTATTCAGTTTAAATAAATACATTTTATATATTTTCGACAAAAGTATTTTATATTATATAAGCACATTCGCTTTTTTCTTGAACGATATTAATATTATTTCTAAAAAAAGTAATGGAAAATTTATCCATTTATGTAGAAATGTTACTGCTATACTCGTATATGCATGGAATTTTCTTTTTATCAAAATATATAGCATATTCGTATTCTCTGTTAGCATAAACTCATATTTTCTTGTCAGTATGGAGTTTCTTTAAAAATAATAGATGTGTATAAAAGTATATTCAATGCGTAAATACAATTTTAAAAAATAATATTTTAAGATGCATAACAGAAAAAAAAATCCTAACCCAATATATAAATGTTCAATTAATAATAAATACTAATAATAAATGCATTTGAAAAAGTTGCAGAATAAAGTTGTTGCTTTAATCATCTTACTTATAATAAAATCCAAAGGCGAGAAAGTGTCTGTAACGGTACCGTAGTTAAACGCCATGTTAGGCTTACTGAAAAAGAAGTTATATTATCTACTTTCGCCGTTTAAATATTTGTAAAAGCATATTTAAGCTTTTAAATCTTTTAATTTTGTTTAAAACCTTAAAACACTATTTCATAAAAAAAATGTATATTAACATTTCTGTAAAAAAAAAAAAAAAAAAAATCTGTAAGCACTTTTTTTTCAGAATGCGGTGATTTATTTCCTTGGGAGAGATTTGAGGTTGATTCAGTATAGTGTCGCCATCTACTGACGGATTTTGAAATTTGCTTCCATCGTTCTGGATTTCGGGTCCTCCCGAAATTCACGATTATTTGACAAAATTCATGTTTTTTTTCGTGATTCTTTGACAAAATTTGCATTTTTTCTGCTGTTGCGTTTTCTTTTTGCAATCCTTTGAGGAAATTTGCGTTTTTTGCTATTCTTTGACGAAATTTGCCTTTTATTCACGATCCTTTGACAAAATTCGAGTTTTTTCTGAGATTGACGAAATTAACGGTTGTTTTTTTCGATCCTTTGACGAAATTTCACTTTTTTCGCGATCGCTTAACGAAATTAGACATTTTTCCGCAGCGCTTTGAAGAAATTTGTGTTTTTTTTCTAGACCCTTTGAAGAAATTCATGTTTTTCCGCGATTATTTGACAAAATTCGCAGTTTTTTTTTTTTTTTTTTTTTTTTTTTTTGTGTGATCCCTTGATGAAATGTTACATTTTTTTCGGAGTCCTTGAAAGAAATTTGCGTCTTCTAAGAAGACGCAAATTTCTCTTCTTCGTAAGCCTTTTGACGGAAATCGCGTTTTTCTACAATTTGTTAACAAAATTAGCGTTTTTTTTTTTTTTTTCAATCCTGCAACGAAATTTGCGTTTTTAGTTTCGGTACTTTGACGAAATTCACGTTGTTTCCACAATCCTTTGATGAAATTGTCTGTTTTTTCTGCGAACGATAGACATAATTGATTTTTTTCGGCGACTATCGTTCAAAATTCGAGATATTTATGTTCGAAATTTTGAACTGAAGACTTAAATTTTCGAAATCGAATGCCTTAAATTTTTAGTAAAACTTGAACAGAATCACCCCTGATGAAATAAATACATAACTATTTAATAAATACATAACTATTTTTTGTTTCTAACGAATCGTAATATAAATTAATTTTAAACTAAAATTTGAGAGAAAAATGATTTGTTTTTAATTTCGGGAAGAGAAGGGGGGGGGGCATGTTCACCCGCCACTGAAGTAACAATATTTTAGTGATTAAACATTGAAACACAATGGACTGTGAAAAAATTAGGAATCGGTAAAATTTGCGAAAAATTTCAGAAAATCTAAAATTTTAGTAAAAATTTACAAATTTAGAAAATTTTCGAATTTTTCTTTCCGGACTTCGGGTTTTTCCGGATTTTGGATTTTCGGATAATGGGTCATATACTGTAAAATGATTCTTTCTTATCAAACGTAATTAAAATATAAGAAATGCATAGTACAGCGTAATTTCCATTTAATTTTGCTTATGTAATCAAACAATGAGTTATATGGTAAGTCAAGCTGTTTAAAAACTCATTGATAACACTTTTTTACAAAAACTTTCGCACATGGATTATTTGTTAAAATTTGATTTTGTCCAATCGTTGAACTATTCCAGAAATTTAATAGTAAGAAAAAAAAATATATATATATATATCCTTATTATTTTTATTTGTAGAAATCATTTGTCCTTTTTAAAATGTATTTTTCTACAATACAAACCTTTCAATAATAAATCTCCATGCTGTTAGTTTGTATGAAGTCTTATGAAAATGAAACGCAGATCAACAATCCGTCATTTTTGACGGGGTTATATACTAGTTTGTTTACTATTTCTATTTTAAATAACTTTGATGTATGTAAGACTGTCTATTTGTTTATTTTCAACTTTGAAATTCTATCACAAACTGCCATAATTTCAACCGTTTATTTAGCATAATATGCGTTATTTACGCGAAATGTAGATTTTTTCTCCTGCACTGTCTTACAAACCCGATATAAGCTAAAATGTTTTTTTTTTTTTTTTTTTTGGAATTATGTAAATATTATAGAATGTATTTTGAAAATAATAAATCAAAACGCTTTAATAACTATTCAAATTAAATTATACACTCAGAAAAATGACACTTTCAAATCTGAGTAAATTGATGTTTTCATTCTGTTATGAAACTTTTTGTTTCAAACATGACAACCCAATGCTTTCAATTCTGAAATACCAGAAATACTCAGAATATTGAAACATGGACATACTCGAAACGAAGCACATAGAGGTCAGTTAATACTCATTTTTGAAACATGGAAATACTAAAAAATGATTAGAATCAGTTCAAACTCATTTTTAAAATATGGAAAGACTCAAAAATGAGCACATAGAAGTCAATTCATACTCATTTTTGAAACATGGACATACTCAAATATGAGCACTTGATGTTTTATTCTTGAGTGTGTGCATGTTTTCAGAAATGAGTATATACATGTGTCAAACTTGAGTAATTTTCGGAGCTATTAATGATTCGGAGCTATTTTGACTATGCGACATACTCATATTTGAGTATTATTTGCTTTGCTCAGTTTTGAAAATGTCGTTTTTAGAGTTTAATGAATATTTTCCATAAAAAAAAGTTACTTTTATTACTTTTAACTAGTTCATCACACTTATTGGAAAATATATTATACGAATTGACATTTTTCTAACTCAGTAAAAAGTGACCAGGCCGGGAGTCGAACTCAAGACCTTTGGCTTAAATTACCAACGCTTTGTTTATTAAACTACATTGGCAGACAACCGGTCACTAATTTCCATATGAATATTTTTGTAAATTAACTAATGGAAGTTAATTGGAGTTTTTTTGTGTTTCTAATTGAGATGGACAATAGTTTACGTTAATCTAGCTGTTAAGTTTGTTATTTGAGTAAATTTACTTTTCGGATTTTGTGCTTTATCAATTACAATTATATTAATATATCCACAATTAATAATTAATGTTTGTTCTTATTTAATGCCACATTTTCTCCATTCTTTTATAAAATGTTATAAAGCGTGAATCATAACATTCAATATTTTTTTCCTTTTGCATCAAACTGCCAATTAATATTCCCATTTGAAGTACACAATATATAATCAGTTACGAATTGACTGTTGCTACTTATAAGCATCTTATTTGTTATTGGTATAACATAGAAATCCAGTGTCTAATAAATACCTCTCGCATTTCTAAGAATTATAAAAATTGACGGATTAATTTTTATACATGCTTTTATTTATTTTTTCTTTATTTACAAATTTTTTTTTAATGAATATGCTAAGAATATAAATCATGTAATATTAATTATATAACAAATAAATCCTGAAATATAACCAAATAAACGTTTTATAAAATAAAAGTTCACTTTTTGTCTAATGTCTAAAAATTACGTTTATTAGGTTATCCCTACATAAAATTATTATTCTAAATAAAAAAAAATAATTCATAATTTGCGATCCTTCAAAAATATTTTATAATTCAGATTTTTTTTTTTTTTTAGATTAAAGCTAACAGCTTAGAGCTATTTTAATTTAGATGTTCGATAATCAGTTGATAGGAAATTGAAAATTAATGTTGCAGATTAAAACAAAAAAGAAAAATCATGCATCAAGCATAGAATATGAAACACTTTCCAACATTTCAAGAATACTTTAACACACCTTCTTTGTTTAATAAGTTAAGTAAGATACCCAATTAAATATTTTAGAAAACACAAAGCACATTTGACAACCAAATTTCAGCAATTACAGGCCATAGCCAAAAAAGTAATCCAATTATTTTGTGCAGGTCTTTATATAATCTACAGATTTGTATATGCTCTGTATAGTATGCTACAATTTTGTTTAGTAAAAAATATATAACATAGTTCAAAATTCACCTTCATCAGTTTCTACCAATAGACGGAAACATATTTGAACTATTTCGTACAGCACTGTATATTATCTTAAGATTTTTATACACGCCATACATTAAGATTAAGTTTAATTCCTTCAAAAACATGCTGCAGAATATTGAAATCACAATTCCGGAAATTATCCTACATAGGCGGCCATGAATACCGACCTTTGTGTGGCCCTGTACATAATTTTATTTATATTCAACAAGCATCTATTTGTACACTAAATATATTTCACGTTAAAAATGCCTAACTTGATTAGAAACACCATTCAAACAATTTTAACTGCTACATAGTAATAACGAATTCGTTTGAGTAGCCCTGTATATGGTCTATAGCATTTATACATGCCATATAGTATGCGAAAATCCACTTAAACGTATGACTACTAACTGACAGCGCACTTCCAGAAATTATCGTTTATAGACAATATACAGTACATCGAATAAAGTACTTTATTCGAAATCTTTTGTATTTCCCTATTAAAGGATGATAAATGCTATGTACATCATATTATACAACATGTATCTTGTTGTAAACATCAGTAATTTATATAAATTTCATTATATATGAAATAGTAACATAGTTAAAATACGCTGCAAACAATTCCCCCCCTTAGACCATTATACAACCGAATACTTTTGCGTGGCCCTGTAAAGGAATGTTAAATGCTTTACACCTCATATTCTACAGAAAGCATGTTTTAGTGCACCTCAAAAATTGATATCAATTTCATTATGCTTGTAATAGTGTAACATGATTAAATGCACCGCATACGATTCGTCCGCATAGACCATAACAGTGCGGATTTATTTTGAGTTTCCCTGTAAACTATTCATATATGCTACACGCACCATATTCAATAGTAAACATCTTGTAGTGCACTTCAGTCGTGTATATCAATTTCAATATATTTGAAAATGTGTAGCATCATAAAAATACACTGCAAATAATTTCTCACCATAGACCATAATGTAACGGCATTCTTTTGAATGTCCCTGTAAACAAAGTATGAGTGCTACATGCTTCATTTTCAACACCGAACATGGCACTGCAAACCTCAATAACATATATCAATTGCATGACAATCCAAGCATATTTACGCGAGTTTGAGCGCGAATAGACAGACAGACAGACAGACAAACCGAATTCATAAACACTTTTCAACTATGTTGAAAATTGTTAAAATGTAATTATCTGTCTGCAAACGATTTTATTTACAGTGCGTGCAAGTAACAAAGACTAACTACCTGCAATCAGGTAATTAGTCTTAGCAAACAGAAAATAATTTTCCGAAAAGCAGATTTAAATTTTAAAATTTAAATGAAGTCTGTGTTAAACTAGACATATCAGTTTCAAATTTACAAGGTTCTAATTTGAATATTCTCAAGCAAAGTTTAAAATTTAAATGAAGTCTGTGTTAAACAAGACATATCAGTTTTAAATTTACCAGGTTCTAATTTGAATATTCTCAAGCAAAGTTTAAAATTTAAATTAAGTCTGTGTTAAAGTAGACATATCAGTTTCAAATTTACCAGGTTCTAATTTGAATATTCTCAAGCAAAGTTTAAAATTTAAATTAAGTTTTTGTTAAATTAGACATATCATTTTCAGATTTACCAGGTTCTAATTTGAATATGCTCAAGCAAAGTTTAATATTTAAATGAAGTCTGTGATAAAGCAGACATACCAGTTTCAAATTTACCAGGTTCTAATTTGAATATTTTCAAGCGGATTAAATTGTTCTATTTAGATTTGTATATATATATTTTTAAATATAACAAAAAAAAACATATAGGGTAATAGTCGGCCACCCCCCAATAGTCGGCCACATTGAGATAAAATGCCTTACGCATAGCTTATTTTTGGATCTAAATGAAGTATTACAATTTGGTTGTATGCAGCCATCTTTCATAAGTCACAAATCATCACCAAAGAATTGTGGGTATTTTTATTGAATTTGTAATCAGCCATTTTTTTTTTCAAGATAGAGGTCTAATCACCATTTTCCCTATTTTTTTGTTAACTGACGGCAATTTTTTTAAAAGGCAAGTAATAGTTTATTGTTTATTTTTTTTTTCAAAAATTATAAGGCTAGAGTATTATCAGGGTAAATAAACTAATCTTTTTGAGTATAAAAAGTAAATAAATTTGTTGCTTTTAATTAATTTTAATGTGGCCGACCATTGGGTATTAATTTTGCTTACATGTCCAACAGTCGGCCACCAGGAGCTGAATAGTGAATACATAACTTATTATACTTTTTGAGTTTATTTTTAATTGTTTGGTAGATATAACTTTATCTCTACATCTATAATAATATCATATATATAAAAAAATCTTTTTTTACGTGCTTGTTTGTTTGTAGGGGAAACTACTGGAACTAACGAAAGAATTTCAAAAGTAAAGGTGGCAGTCTCTGCTCCGACATAGACTATATTTTACGTCAGAGCCACTTTTCGCAAGTAGATGGATGAACAAAAAACATTCCAAACTTGCCCTTTTTGTGATATTGAAGGAGCTAATAACTAGAAATTTGGCATGGTTGTTGTTTTCTAAAAAATTCGAAATTTAAAAGTGTGAAATGAGTGGAAAAATTTCTAAATTACAGTTTATGTAGAATTGTTAGGAATATAAACTTGAAATTTAACATGTCTGTTACTTTTAAGACGTAAATTCTGGATCAAGGCACTTAAAAAAGGGGGGAAATTTAGAAAAAAAAAAACTGTGAACATTCTAAAAACATTCTAAATTACGATTTATATGGAATTATTGGGGATAGAAATTTAAAATTTGCCAACTCTGTCATTTTTAATATGTAAATGCTGGTACAAAATAGTTTATAAAAAAAACGAAATTTCAAAGGGTTTGGACCAAACAAACATTCTAAAGTTTCAAAATCTGTGATAGTTTTGGTGCTGGAAACTTAAAATTTGACATGGTGGTTAATTTTAAGACATAAGCGACCGGCTAAGGAAGGTTTCAAAAAATTTGGAAATTTAGAATGCTAAAATGAGAGGAAAATATTCTGAATTAGGTTTTTTTTTATAAATTTTAGAATAAAAACTTGGACATGGATATCCTTTTCCATACGTAAGTGGTCTGATCGTACCCGAACAGTTTCTAAAAAAAAACGAAATTTAAAAGGAACTAAAAATTTTCTAAAATTGCATTTTCTGTGATACTGTTGGGTTTAAAACTTCAAATTTTGCATGGGGGTTTCTTTTAAGCTGATGCACGAATGTATGCATATTTGCTTTTCAACTATGTTGAAAAGTGTTAAAAGCAACTCGATTAGATGCGGCATTTCGTACACCCATTATTTGCTTTTCAATTCTGTCGAAAAACGTTAAAACAACTAGATTGGAATGCGGCAGTTGGGACCGCCCCTCCCTTCGCTTTTCCACTTCGGGATTCAAAATGCATAATTCGATTCAAAACCCACTTTAATCTAACTTCAATTTGAGCACGACCAGAAGGGGTACTAGCGTTTATTTATTTATTTATTTTTTTTTCAGTCGACTGTAGCATACAAAATTTAGTCAAAATTGCTTAAACCGTTTTTAAATGCAATTTGTTTGACTCATAGTGACTCCCAAATGACCCACTAATCGAATTTTCTCGAACATCTGACCCAGCAAATGGTCTTCATGTATCCCAAAAAGGTAGGACACAAAACTTAGTCAAAATCGTTAAAGACATTTATTAGATAAGATAAAATTACCTTGGACCTTAACATGTGACCCTTAACGTGTGACCCAGCCCAATAGTCTTTTCGTACACTAAATCGGTAGGATACAAAATCGTTTTAGTCGTTTTTAGTTAAAATTAGTTTGACCCGTAGTGACCCTAAAATGACCCACTAATCGAATTTTCTCAAACATGTTACCCAGCCCAATAGTCTTTTCGTACCCCAAAACGGTAGGATACAAAATTTAGTCAAAATCGTTAGAGCCGTTTTTTAGATAAAATTTATTTGACCCATAGTGACCCCCATATGACTCACTAGTGGAATTTTCTCGAACATGCGACCCAGTCCAATGGTCTTATTGTATCCCAAAAATGTAGAATACAAAACTTAGTCAAAATCGTTAAAGCCATTTAGCAGATAAAATAAAATTAGCTTTACCCGCAGTGACCCTAAATGACCCACTAATTTAATTTTTTCGAACATGTGAGATAGCTCAATCATCTTCTTATAACCGAAAATGGTAGAATGCAAAATTTAATCAAATTTGTTAGAGTCGTTTTTCAGGTAAAACAAAATTCTGAAGTGGCCGACTATTGGTGCAGTGATGGCCGAACATCAGAGTTAAAGTGGGCGACTATTGGAGAAGTTGCCCTTTTTGAACTTAACTTTGTCTAAAAAGAACTATTACCGTGTTTTTTAAAAATAATTGCTGAAACATAATAAGAAATGTATGTTTTAACATATATCACTGTTAAAAATGTTGTGTCGTTTCTAAAAAATTCCAGTTAAGATTTATATACAAAAAAACAGTTAAGTGGCCGACTATTGGTACATTTACCCTATATATATATTTTTTTTGTGGAATTAAAACTTATGATTTCCCTTAAAATACTTTGTGCGTTTTAGCATTTTTATATCTTATAAACTGGGACTACACATTAAAAGAGTGTTTATTTATTTATTTGCTAACGTGACAAAATATGTAACCACATATTTAACGTTTAATATTTCTTCCATTAGGATTTAATGGAAAGTCATGGAAAATTAAGAGAAATTTAATGAGGATCAGCATAAAAAAATAATAAAATAAAATAAAAATATAAACCATAAAATTAAAAGAGACAATTTTAAAATTAAATATCATGTTTGACAAACGAATAAACTAAAATTTAAAACGACTCATTAACATTTAATTTCTTTCTGTTATTTACAGAATATCTAAATAACATAATTTATGTAGTGTTATAATTCTTTTAAAATGCAATACTGAAAATTTTACAATATTTTCAACTTTCAAAACTAAAATATAATGATAAAATTTTATTTCATAGTTACTTCCATCTTGCATAAAAAAATGTTTCACAGAAAATTAATTTCGAAATACTAATATAATTATTGTCTTATTCGTATATTTTATCTAAAAATCATACTAAAACACATTTATTAAGGCAATTTTTAAAAAGAGCATTTTAAAATATATCATCAAAAATTGTCAATCAAATTATTATTTCTTTCATTATCATCTTTTCCGTTCATTAATTTTCCTTAGAGTTCGCTTATCTACAAATTAAAACGTAAATGTATACTCTATGTGGCAAAAAATTAAGACTATTTTATGACTTTTAATGAATCTTTATTCACTATAAATAATTTTTAAAAAGATGTCTCAGAAAACTAATCAGAAAATTTAAAATTCGTCTCAGAAAATTAATCAAAGAAATCTCTTTGTTAAAACAGTTCAATAGAAAGTGAATTTTTATTCGAGAGATTTTCTCTTTTCCAGCGAGTTAATTAACTATTTTTAATTAGATACTTATCCTTAAAATTTTAACTGAAAAGATTTTATCCGTAGTGATTTAGAAAATTTTACTGAATCCAAAAACTGTTTCAGGACGGATGATTAAGAAGTAATTTAAAACAGCAATTGTTTGTATGGATAAAAATAAAATTCATAAAGATTTATGTTCTTTTGCTAAAAATTACTTTTAAATTTAGAATAATTCGGAGACTTCATATGTGTAAGCTTTATGTTCATTAAAATATATTTCTCTGTCATTTTAAAAGGAATTTAGTTATTGTAGAAGAGACAAAAAATTAATGAGAAACTAAATTTCTTTTAGACTTTATCATGAACACTATTTCAATTATTAAAAGATTGTTATTAGACATTTTTATTGCTTTATCATGTAATATAAGAATAATTTAAATTAATAAGGAATTTGTTTAAGGAATAATACTTAATGTTTTTTTAATCAATATATGTAACTATGTGATTATTATTTAATTTATAACACAATTTTAACGAACTGAAATTAAAGACCTTTTTCCTGAATTATTTTATAAAATGCAAAGCATTTATAAAAATACGTTTAAACTTAAATATTACACATATCATAATGTAGGAATCTGCATTTTTTTTAGTTGCTATAACAAACAAGAATTAAAAAATCATGCATCCGGCATAGATTATAAAACACTTTCTAACACTAACGGAATATTATTAAGAAATTTAATTTTTTCTTACATTGAAATGAATCTAAATAAGCAATTTAAAAAATACATAACTCAGTAAAAATCTATTTTCAGCAATTGCTGCCCATATCCTAAGTATTTCGGCCATCCCTGTATATAATCCACAGAATTGTTAAACAGCACGTAATACACTACTAATTGCGTAAAATTCCATACCGCAGCCGACAACACCACATGATATACCACACACCATATGATACACCACAGCCTGTTTGGTATATCATCCGGAAATTTACAATTCGAAGTTTATCTGTAGTTTTAATGACGTTTTTCTGATTTATTAAGTATTTTGTTATTTAAAATAACAATTATGTTATTAAACGACAACGTCATATTAAAAGACCAAAAGCATTGAAAAAAAAATGTTGCGATGAATAGTTACATACAGTAAATATATCAGGTTAAACTGACGTCACAAACATTTATCTACTGGCTGAAAGGGATAATTAAGAAAATTATTATAAATAATTAAATATCCAATTTTTTTTCTGTTTTAATTAATATATTGTATATTTTATTGCTTATTGCTTAAAGTTACTTATAGTTGATGCTTTATTCAGACGGGTTTCTCATTTATTTATTTATTTATTTTTAGATTCTAATGTCAACATTCTTCTATTTGTTTATTGACATTGACGTTAGTTTTTTTTTATAGAAAGAGCTGGACGGGATAGTGGAGAAGTACCATTTTTTTTTTAATGTTAAGTAAGTTGTCATTTTTACTGTATTTTTACATAACTCATGACATTTTAATTACTTACTCTCAAAGTGACTTTTTGTAAACCTCATCCTTACATAGAACACACTTCTAAGGAAAGTACCCAACAAAAGCTATTTCAGAATGTTCGAAAATTGTAGAAGTAAGTTTTTACAATATTCTTATTTTTTTATTTTATTAAATTTTTAACTCTTAATACAAAACTTCAATTGTTGCTTCATTAAATCATTCCCTTTCATAAAACCGTACAATAATGTGTCAACAAGTTATTGTAAAATATTCAAATAATAAAACAGTTCAAACGGTGCTGAGAATTACAGATCATAGTCAGTCCTTTAACCGAATTCCCTTGTGCGTTTCTGACATGAACCTCCACACTCCATAATCTATAAAAATAAGTTATATTTCACCTTACTGCACCCAGAAAAAAGTTTTGTTGAACCAACAAAAATTTGGTTGACGCAACAAAACTTTTTGTTTAAATATAAGTCAATGGAAATTTTGTTTGAATCAAGATTTTTTTTTTCTGCAATTCCAAAAAAAATTGTATTGTCAGCAAAAAATGTTTTGTTAATTCAAGTAAAATGGTTCAATTTTACTTGAATTTTGCTAAAACAACCAAAATGATGTACTCAACAAAACATGTTTTGTAGTTTTAATCAATTCCTTTTTCTGGGTATGATCCCTGTACATTTCATTAAGTTTCATTTTATCACAACATGTACAAAATGCATAGAAAACAATTTTTCCCCCTTAGATCATAGGAATTATTTTGTATTTCCTTGTAATTGAACTATAAATGCATATACTGTAATTGAACTATAATTGTATATTCCGGTGAAAGCATACTGTAGTCCATCTCAGTAATGGATATTAATTTCATTATGTTTGAAATATCGTAAAAGTAATAAAATTCCCCGCAAACGATTTTTTCCCATATACCATACTGTAATGGAATTATTTTTTGTGTCCCTGAAAATGAGCCATTAATGCTACACACTTTATTTTTTATTAATGCTACACACTTCATTAATGAACTATTAATGCTGCACACTTCATTTTCAATACCGAACATTCTATTGTAAAATTCAATAATGTACAACATTTTCATGACAATTCCATTCATAAACACTTTTCAACTATGTTGGAAAGTATTAAAAATGGCGACTTTACAGCTGAATGGCGGGAGCGCCTCGAATAAAGAGAAACAATCAAAAGGAAGGATAATTCATGGTAGTTTTAACCGAGAACAATGAGACTTTTTTTTGGCAAACAACTAGTGAAATACGCAGTTGTTTTATTCAATACACCTTTTCAGTGGATTGGAATCGATTCAAAATAGTATGTAAAATTTCAACCAAATATTCCATTACTTAAAATTACACGCGAAGCGAAATATAAATATTTAGAAAATGTTCTACATGTTTCTCTAGGAATATACGCGTAAACGACAATTAATTTTCTAAATTATCGAGTTAATAGAGTGAAATTTGAAATAGATAGAGTGTCCACAGATTTTTAAAATGCTCTACCGAAAAAAAATACACTTTACATTTTCGTTACTCTTTACCTGATGTAGTCTTGTCTAGTTCTATAGCTCTAAAAATGTAATTTTTCTTCCGATTATCATTACGATCAATCAATCAAAGTATCAAGCAATTATAATCATCGTAAATTTCTGTTGAACATCCAGGTAGATTACTTTTCTTCTGGAAAAGTAGTACAAAAAATAATAAAAAAAAATAGTTGCCTATGGCGGACAACCCTCCACACGCACACACACACACATATATATATATATATACGGGAATGGAAAGTGACAACGAGAAGTAACAGCATCAATTGTATGAACTCGATGGAATAATAATTACCACGAGCGTAAATACAATAATGGATTCGCGCAAGAATGAACGACAGTTCCATCAGTTTTAGCTAAAATAGTTGATTGGTTATTGACGCAAGGCTTAGAGAAGCTTGCTGCAAAATATGTATTTATTGAAATGCGGAAATTTGATATTGTTTATTAATAATAATCTAGTTATATGTTGAATATTAAGTTGTATATTTCGTTGTTTATTAAACCTTATTTTTATATTTGTATTTGAAGAATATCTGTTGTGGTGAAATAACACATTACTCATTATAACCCCCCTCCCCTACACACACACACACAAATACGACTTAAATTTAAATTTTCAGCTCAAAATCTGAATCGTTGGGAGTGGTTAAGTAGCGCAAACTGAACTATGTTCAAGAGTTGAAATTTGAACCCCACCCCCCTGAACACAGTTCAGTTATTCCCGATCTTGGTGTCGTATACCAGGCAGAAGCTACTACCCCCTACACGTAAAATAAACTACAGAGGGATGACATAATTAAATTAAAAAATTACTCATAACATACATGAGCAATTTTTCCGCGCAAAATAACAAGAAATAATTTACAGTTACGTAGTCATTACGTTGTAACGGTCCGTGTCACGCGATTGGCCGGCAATGTGTAGTACAGAAGGAAGTAACCTTCAGATGGCGCTGTGATCGAAAGTGCTATAAAAACGCTGGTTGTCCGCATTCATCGTGTTTTCGTCTTTGACTGCTGTAGGGATGACTAGCTATACTAATCAGGAAATGGCTGATATGCATTTCATTTACGCCGCTGCGGATGGGATTGCCCTGGAGGCCCGGTGATTGTACGGTTGAGCGACTCCCATCTTGACGCTTGCCGCACCTAAAAATTTTCGAACGTTTGCATCGGCGTCTCGGAGAAACCGGTTCGTTTGTCAGCGGGATGCACGACACTGGGCGTAACAGGAGTGGGAGGACACCGGAACTTGAAGAGCATGTGTTGCGTGAATTCGAGGAGCAACCGGAGACGAGCACGTGGTCTGTATCCACCGCCGCAAATGTGAGCCAGATGACGGTTTGGCGAGTATTAAGAGCCGAAGGCCTTCGAGCCTATTATGCACAGCGTGTGCACGTCTTGAAAGCAACCGAACATCAGCCACGTGTCGATTTTTCACGATGGTTCCTCCAACGGTTGGATGCGCAACCAGACTTTGCGGCACACGTCCTTTTCACCGATGAATGCAGTTTCAGTCGGGAATGCATATTCAATGCACGCAATGCACACAGCTGAGCGTACACGAACCCACACGCCACCCGTCCTCATTCATATCAACGGCGTTTCAGCTTCAATCTGTGGGCCGGAATTATTCACGATCATTTGATCGGGCTATATCTTCTGCCAAGGCGCCTGGACGGCGGTACGTACCTGGTATTCCTGCCAAAGGTGCTTCCAGTTCTACTCCAAAGTGTTCCAGCCAACATAGAGGCTGGTATGTGGTTCCAACTTACGAAGCGCCTGTACATTTCAAAATGGATGTGCGAAATGCATTAGATACAGCATATCCAGGGCGATGGATTGTGCGATAAATCGGCCGGCACGCTCCCCTGACCTCTCCTGCCTAGTCGTCTTCCTCTGGGGCCATATGAAGAGTCTCGTTTCGCAAGCCCCGTCGACTCCGACGACGAGCTGGTTGCGAGGATTGACGTCTTAGCAGGCGATATCCGGGAGATGCCCGGGGTATTTCCTAATATTCACAAATCCCTCCGTCGGCAGTGTGAGGCCTGCATCGTTGCTGGTGGGAACGCTTTCGAGCAGTTTTTGTGATTCCGTACGAACATCATGCGTGTACCATTTTCAAAGCGTGAACCTTCATTTATATTGTGCATCATTTTGTCATCCCTCAAACGTTTATTTTACGTGTAGGGGGTAGTAGTTTCTGCCTGGTCTACGACACCAAGATGGGGAATAACTGAAGTGTGTTCAAGGGGGAGGGGGGTTCAAATTGCAACTCCTGAACACAGTTCAGTTTGCGCTACTTAACCACTCCCTACGATTTAGATTTTGAGCTCAAAATTTAAGTTTAAGTCTAAGCTTTTGAAAGCATTTAATGAGACACAAAAAATAACGGTAAAAAAAGTTGTTCGTTACTCCAAAGTTTAAATGGTCCTCGATCGGAATTTTTTTAACTTCATCTTTAAAATATATTTTTTAGAAAATACTGACATAAAGAAGCGTTTTAGCGAAAACCGCAAACGAATCGACCAATTTTTATGTTTTTTATCATCATTTGAAATTTTGGACTCTAATTTTTAATGGCGCCTATCTCCTTCGGAAGACGTTTGGGACCCTTAGTTTCCTATTTAATATTGTTGGTCTTGATGTGTACTATCACCCCTTAAAGTTTTGCCGAAGAGTTTAGATTCATCCTGTATATATATATATATATATAGTAATAGGTAGGTACATTTTCTGATGTGATTTTGTCTATTGAAAGTTTGTTAGTTTATACTTATAATCTTAAAGGAAATTATCAAAAAAATTAATACTTTTGAGAGGCTTTCAAGGAAAACCAAAAAATATTTCATAAAAACTCTAAAACATTAAAATGCTTAAAAAACAGGTCATTCAAATGATATAAATGTTAAAAATAAATTAATGTTAGGAGGAAACATATGCAAAACAAAATTTTCCCATTTATGACACTTTTTTACAATAAACATAAAATATTTAATGAAAAATCTTATGACTGTATCTTTACATGTTTAATCTCACTTTGTAGATACACAAAAAGAAGTAAACAAATGTAAATATTCACTTTTAAATTAATTTTTATTGCTTTTTATAGATCTGTTTGAGTTTCAAAATATATAAAACGTTGTTATCACAAAACATATTTATGATACAAGAACTATTGACATTTATTCTATTTTAAATCAAACACCTGTTGGCATTTTGACTTATTTTTGCACTGATATTTTCTAAAATTCAAGTAAAAACATATAAAAATATTTTTTTTTCTTAGCTGTTTTTTCATTTAGCACACCAAAATAAAATAAATGACATTAATTTCATAAGATTTAACATTTTTCCAACTGAATAAAAAAGTTTCCTTGCCAGGATTTGAAAAAAGACCTTTGGCTTAAATTGCCAACGCTCTGCCTAACGAAATACATGGACCACCGATCGGCTTACACAATTCACTCAGACAAACCTTTTGGCAATACCATTCCAAATGGTACCGTGAAAACAGCCGGTTGTTGGTGCAGGTAGCTTAACTAATGATATGTTTACCAATCAGTATGACTGAGTTAAAAGTAGTAAAGTGTATATACGCATCCATCATTTAATAAAGTTTCCATCACCTACGGAATATTCTGTTGAGGAATATTTTGTTGCGGAATATTATGTTGTATACATTGCAGGCTAGATGCTATTACAAAAATTTAGCTGAATGAATTGTGCCAGCCGGTTGTGTTGCAGGTAGTTTAATAGACAGAGCGTTGGTAATTTTGCCAGAGGTCTTGAGTTCGACTCACGAACTGGGCACTTTTTCACGCAGTTGGAAAAATGTCAAAATCATTTGATAACTTTACCAATAAGCTTGAATGAGTTAAAAAAATAAAGTGTACCTACGTATCCATCATTTAATGGCATTCTATTACCTACGTTACATTCTGTTGAACTGCCTACATGGCAGGTCAGTTGCTAATACCAAATGGGTTGTCTGAATTCTGTGACTGCGTGAATTGTGTATACAGGGTATCTTTCAAAGTAGCTTAATAGACAGATCGTTGAAAATTTAAGTCAAAGGTCTTAGATTCGTTTATTGGTATGGTGACGTTTTACTCAGTGTGAATACATAAATAAACATTTGCTATTTTTTACTCATTCATACTGATTATAAAGATAACATACGAATTGCCATTTTCCCATCTGAGTGATAAGTCTCCGTTCTAGGAGTCGAAATTAAGACATTTGGCTTAAATTTACAACGTTCTGTCTATTGAGCTACCAGTACCTACAACCAGTCGACATAATTCACTCCAGTCGACATAATTCAACCTTATTGGCAATAGCGTTTGGTCTGCCATGTAGACAGCTCAATAGAATATACTACAGGTAACGGAATTCCATTAAACTATGGATACATAGATCTAGTTTTACTATTTTAAACTTAATCATACTGATTGATAACGATATCGTATGAATTGCCATTTTTACAACTGAGTAAAAATTGTACATTCCGGGAGACAAACCCAAGGTCTTGGCTTAAATTTCCACGGCTCTGCATCATCCACTATCTGGACTGACAACCGGCCGACACAAAGAGAACTTCATTGGCAATAGCGTTTGGTCTACCATGTAGACGTCTCAAAAGAATTTAGCGTAGTTAACGGAACTTCATTAAACTATGAATGGATACGTAGATATACGTTCATTATTTTTAACTCAATCATACTGATTGTTAAGATATCATAAGAATTTACATTTTTCCAACTGAATAAAATGTATCCATTCCAGGAGTCAAACCCAATGCCTTTGTTTTAAATTTCCTATTTTTTATACCGCTAACCAGGCCCCTACCTGCCCGGCATGAGTGCATAGCTTGACAAGATATTACAACGCGGGGCGATATTCGCCTGATCACAGCATGGTTGTGATCCACCTCACAATAAAATTATTGGCATCGCTACAGTGCTTCCGATTGGTCTGCTATAGTTCTCTTTGTTTGCCGGTTCAAGTTTTCTATTTAACTTTGTTGAATTGGAAGATTTAAAAAAAAATTAGGGAAGACAAAGGAATTGGTCTCGTAATTTAGAACCTTGATCTGGTAATGACACCTTCACCAGACTAGGCAGATCCAGAGGTATAATTCATAGGAAACTTGGAGGACTTTGCACCCACGACGGACTTTACATGCCCCAGGCGCTACATAGATTTAAATATTTACCATGTCTGTTGGCTTGTCACGTACGTGTGGACAGTCGTTGTAGTGTTTATCGCCTATTTTATGGCCTGATTTCATATATTGTTTTATTTGTCTCTGTCCAGGATTTTTGCCGTTTGTATGGGCTCACAAACGATGTGCCTATTAACCGACAGTACACCTTCTTTTCGCTCAGTTGGAAAAATGTCAATTTCCGTGATATCTTTACCAATCAGTATGTTTGAGTTAAAAATGATAAAAGTGAGTCTACATATCAATATTTTAATGGAGTTTCGGTACTTGTAGTATATATTTTTTAGCGGAATAGCAGATGCTATTGCCAATAAGATTGTCCGAATTAATTGTGTCGTCCTGTTGTCAGTCCAGATAGCTCAATAGACAGAAATTTGCCAATTTAAGCAAAAAGTCTTGTGTTCGTGCCAATCCTGGCATGGACACTTCTTACTCAGGTGGAAAAATGTTAAAATCGTATGATATCTTTACCAATCAGTGTGATTAAATATATTAAATAATAATAATTTCATTATTTTACGACCAAAACATACTGACTGTTAATATTCTTAACTTTATGAGTTTTCAATTTTTATTTCGTACTAAAAACCCGTCTTACCAGATTTTACTGCCTCGAAAGAAAATAAAACTTAGACATTTAAAGGTATTATAACTCAATACATTTCCGCAATATATTTTGTTTTGTTTTACTTGTTACAGCTAGGATAATTATTTCCTAAATATAAATTGTATGCATTTTATCCAATTGAAAGATTTTTAAGAGTAAAAAGTCTTTTACTATTTTTAATCTTAATACTCGGCTTCTTTAAAGTTTAATTATATCAGACAGCTATTACTATTTTTAAGTAATAGTAGGTTTCTGAATAAAAATAATCAGCTGATTTGACAACACTGTAGTAAGACCCAGCAATCGTATAAAATTTAAAATTAAATAGAAGATTAGATTTTCGAAAGTATATATTCTGACTTAATATCTTCTAAGAAATGGAAATATTGAAATATATTTGTATCTGGGCGTATACATTCAAAACTAATGATTTAGAAATGAGCTATTAGTCAGCAATACGATGGATATACCCTTATACATGTAGAAATTGTGTGATGAATCAGATGTAAATTAATGCTTAGTTAAAGAAACATTTTTGCATAACATTATGTAAGTTATAAAACGTACCAAATACATATTAGGAAAATGTTTTTTTTTAAATTTTAATTAGACTACATATCTTTTTGTCATCTGATAAATTACAAAATAGTTTTATTCAATAAATTATGATGCCTAAGATTACCGCATTTTTACAGCATTTTGCATTTTTTGTCTTTTCTTAGATTTTCGATAAACTTTTTTTTTTTTTTTTACAATTAAGTGGTGCCTATTAAATAATTAATTTCAATTTAATTTTAAATTATAACTTAGTTTAAAATATAATCATATTTCTAGCAACACTACCCATCAATGGGTAGTACTGCTGATAAGTTACGTGTTAGATTTTAGCGAATATATCACATGGAACTTATTTTATTTCGTAAATGTCCTTTTGTATATATTTTAATGCACTGATGTTTCATCTCCTAGTACAAGAAAATGGTAAACGACTGTAGCACAATATTTTTATGATAGATATTTAGAGTAGGTAACCGCACCAATAATTATTTCTGCATATTTACTCAGAAAATTGAAGAATAAAAAGTATGCTTTTACGGGGTTTATTATAGTTTTGAAATATTTTCATGAATTGAAAAGGTGTATAAAAAAGATTTAAACCATATTTTTTTGCACTCTTACATGAATGAAGAAATTGATGGAAATATGTTTGTAACTACAATCCATTATTAAATAGTTTTCTGCCTTAATTTAAGGACATTAAAAATAAATAAATATTTTCTGACATATCAGATTAAAATGTATTTATGGTATTTTCTTAATTAAATAAAGATAACGTGGATTTAATTGTTAAGTTTTATTTCTTAACTAAAATATTGATTCTATTTTGTCATTTTATTTTCCTAAAAATGTATTTTTATAACTTTATGGTATATTGATAGGGTGTCTCAATAATGCATCTAAAGATCATGAGAGACGGTAGTTTCTCGAGTGACGCAGCGAAAAACCGAAAACCGTAAGCCCAAAACCGAAGATTCCGTCACTCTCATATATACAGCTAGCAGGACATCAAAGGAAAATCGAAACGCCGACATTTAATATCTCAGTAAATATGAGGCATACCGTTTCGATTTTTTCACATTAGTCTTATATCTATGGCCTAACTCTATCCTGAAATTTATAGATTTCTACATGCAGTAGATTTTGAGATCTGGAAACCAATTTTTAAGCGAAAATGGGGAATTTAATGGGCACATATCTGTTATCTCCTAAACGGTTCGAAGGATTTTTTTAAAGTTAATATATTATATTAATCGGTTTTAGATGAAGCGGAAAAGTTTTTGAGCTAACGTAGGAAAACTCTTGTTTTTTATATAATCCAGTTTCAAAATCGGACTCTTTTCTTATGCTTTTTATCATTGAATAACATTACAGATTTTGGGACTTTTCACTACTTTTTATTACTGCGCAATAAGGATGTTCATGGCTATCACGGTTACAGTTAAACGTTAAAGTAACTCCATATCGCTGAAAAAAGATTTAGATCCTTTTTTTTTTTAATACGAAAACAGTTTATTATACATTCCAAAATATGTATTAAATTAAATTATGGTTACATTTTTTTTCTTTCTTGTTCGGATGCAAACAATTCATATTTTTAATCTGCATTTTGTCGCAAAATGAATTATCTCAAAAACTACAAATTCGTAATTACATGTATAAAATTCGATTGGTATTTATTAATTATATACTTCTAATATTTAATATATATGTATTATATTAAATTGCCATTTATAAGAAAATATTTCTAAATTATAAATTTGCATTTTATCGAAAAACTATTTATATTCATTTTTTAATAGGAGGAGGTAATTTTTAATTATATGTATTCAATTTTACTGTTATTTATAACAAGTTTTTGATTTTCAAAGGATAAAATATATCCCGTTGTTTAGTTATAAGCGGAAGTCAGACAACTAAACATTCGCTTGTTCATCAAAGAAAAATGTATTCATGCGCTGAGCTAGTAGCTAGTAGGGTCGGCTGGATTATGGATTTTCCTTATATATTAGGTATTTTGTTTATTTATTTATTGTTTTTTAGTTATTTTGACTTCCTATTTCGAAAATCTTGTTTGATTTAGGTGCTTAGATTGTCAAAGCATCACCTGTTTTTTTACTTAAAAAGTTTGTTTTAATAGCGAATGCCGTAGTCAGAAAAATATTTTGGAGAAGGATTTGAAACCACGAATGTTATTCTTGTCTTATTTTTAGATTTGTTTTTCTATTAATTGAATAGAGGCGAATGGTAAGAGACTTATTAACCCTTAACGGCTGTTAACAGACTCACAGACTTCTGTTTTTTTTGTTTGTTTTTTGTAATCATCACAGTTTAACTTGTAATTTTGAGATTAACTATAGATACTAGTGTAATTTTTTTTCGTTTGGAGACTTAATGCTATCGCTACAGACTTTTGGATAGGTGAATTTTATTTATAATAGTCCATGTTCATAAAGTTTAGTAAATAAATAATATATTGTGAGTTAATCGAGCTTTTAAATTCATCATTCGATCAAGCGGTCTCAGAGACCTCTCACCAAGGTCGTAGCAATGATACACCGAAAACATTCTTTGGGTATTTTGTAAATGCATCTGAAATGATTATTTAACAACTGAATCATATATCGTGTTAAATTAGGCGGAAAAAAACTGGAAATTCCAGCTTTTACTCTATATTAATTTTTCAAACAGGAATTCTGCGTTTTAACATTATTAATTTTTAAATTCATTTTTAATAAGCTTTTTTATTGAGCTTTTATTATTAAATATAAATAAATTAGTAAATTAAATAACATGATTATAATAAGTAAATATGGAAGAAAATTATTTTGGAAATGAGAAACAAAACAAATGTGTTTTGATTTAAAAAACAAGAAGGCAGACTGCGGTTCATATTTTACCCACCTGATATATATTCACCTTATATATGAAGACGTGAGTTTCAAAACTCGTCTTATCCAAAAAATAAATTTTGTTGAAATCTTAAAAAAACCTAACTGCATTCATTAGTTTTCATTGTAAACCAAGATTTTACAATGCCAGAAAGGCATGCTAAAACTAGTTTTTTTTGTGGGTTGAAGTGTTTATTCAGTGCATATTTACCAACCAGATTTATACAGAAAAAACGAATTTTAAAATTTTGAATAAGGCGAGTTTTTAAACTCGCATCTCATATGCTTAAAATCATACAAATTTACTAGGCATGTTACATAAAGCTGCAGTATTAAGTAACATTTTTATTTTTACACAAACAGAACAAAAAAAATATGCAGATGGTAGATTCTTAGGAACAGCTGTCGCAGACACACCGGGGTTGGCATGAATTTTGTTTCGCACCATTTTGGCGAGAAAACACTGTTTTCGGATATCTGTTTGGCCTAGCTTGCTAAAATAGCGTGATAGATTTCTTTTACTTTTTTTTGAAAAAAAAAAAACAACAGATATTTTTTATTTTTAAGTCCTCATTTATTTCTTTAATTTGTTATTATTTTAAGTGTTCTTATTTAAACTACTGTGATTCAATGTAAGGGTTATTTGCTTTTAAAAATTTAATTTAGTCTCTGAATTTCCAGTATATATTTTTTCCTTTTAATTTAACACGATTTTTTGTATTTGATTCAATTGTTAAATAATCATTTCAGTCGCATTTACTAAATACCCCAAAAATGCTTTTGGTTAATCACTAACCAAAATAATAGTTTTAAGAACCTAGAAATATGCACAGTATTCAGCAGAAAAATTTTACACTATGAAGCTGGAAGGTTTTGTCACAAAACAGGGAATGCTATAGACCATCTAAGCATCTTAATCAAACGAAAATTTTGAAATGGAGAACCAACAAGTCAAAATAAATAAGAAACAATAAATAAATAAATAAAATACCTAATATTAAATCTAATCCTTGACTCTTGGATTCGCTATATTCAATGCGTATGAATACATACACATTGAAGAAATAATATAGACGCACACCGTGCGCGGCAAATTTTCTGCAAAATTCAGAACTTTGCAGAATATTTTTTTAGAAAAAAAATAAAAATAAAAATATACATATATATATATATATATATTTTAAATGCCAAAAAATTAAAAATATTCTCCAATTTTATGTAAGATTTATTTACTGTTTTTGCACAGTTAAAAAATTTAAAGATTCAAAACATTTAGACCGGGAGGCGGCAGCACAGATAATCACCTCATCGAGTTCACGGCTGAAATTCCAGAATTAGTTAAAAATCGATTCACATATTAAAACGCAATCGGTCTGCCAAGTCATATCTTGGTGGAAAACACCTTAAAACCCGATTTTAGCAGTTGATTCGTAGGTTTACCATTGTGTTTTTCTGCACCCAAAGGTATGAAAACACAGAGGACTGGGAGCAGGAACACACAATGGTAAACCTATGAACCAACCGCTAAAATCGGGTTTTCCACCAAGATATGACTTGGCAGACCGATTGCGTTTTAATATGCGAATCAAGTTTTAACTAATTCTGGAGTTTCAGCCGTGAACTCGATGAGGTGTCTGTGCTGCCGCCTCCCGCTCTAACTGTTGTGACATTACAGACGCTTGCGAAGAGGTCAAAATAGTAAGGATTGGGTTGTTTCTAAATGCATTGACAAAATATTTGATTAGAATTCAGCTCTTCCTGTCATGGATTTTTAGCTTTATTATTATAAACCAAAATAATTATTCTTTAATATTAATTAATTTTAAACGGTAATTATTTTAAACTACTGTTTTTAATTTATATCGTCAAAATAATATAACATGTAATTTTATTAAACATTAAATTAATTTGCATCTATTAATTAATATTGTCGTTGCCAAATGCAATAATGTAGATGCATTTGACGGGTAACGATTGCGAATTTTGAACAGTACAAATAGTATAACAATGAATCGGCACAAACATGTGTTAGTAATCGCTGCTTTAATGAATTTCATTTATTTTATACATCGCTATATGAAAATGTTTCTGTATCCAGTTATGACTTTTTGTTGTTGTTTTCAAGAGGATGAAATGTGCATACATATGTTAATGATAGCTCATAGCCGCTGTAACAAGTTTCATATATTTTTGAGGTTGCTGTATTCTGTGATTTTTTTTTAATTATGGGCGAGAAACATTTGTGCATGTATCAGTGACTGAGGCTTTAATGAATTAAGCACTCGGCGATAAAACTGGCGATTAAAAATGTGGAAAAAACCGGCCTAATGCAGGATTTTCAGATTTTCTTTTTTCCCTTCGCGTTTTTTCCGTGTCCGTTTGACAAAATTCTTGATTTTGTTTCACCCAATCGTTGAAATTAATGATTTTTTCACACCTGATCTATGAAATTAATGATTTTTCTGCATCCGATGGTTGAAATTTATGATTTTTATGTGCCTGATTGAAGAAATTTGTTTTTTCTGTGCCTGATCGATGAAATTAATAGTTTTTATGTTAAATTATGTTACCCGTTTACTGAAATTAGTGATTTTTACGCGTCCACTTGATGAATACATGATTTTTGCGCAACTGATCGACAAAATTCATACTTTTTACCTGCCGGAATGACAAAAAAAAAATTATCACCCGATCGACGAAATCCTTGATTTTTATACACCCGTTTGATGAAATTTGTGATTTTTATGGGCAAACTTGACGAAATTAATGATTTTTTCATGCCTGATCAACGAATTTTTTGATTTTCATGTGACTGTTTGATGAAATTTGCGATTTTCATGCACTGATAAATGAAATTCATGATTTTTACCCGCCTGTTCGACGAAATTTATGATATTTTCTCCCCCTATCGACAAAATTCATGTTTTTTCTGTGCCGATCAATGAAATTCATGATTTTTACACATTGATCAACGAAATTCCTGATTTTTATGCTGCGAAATGACGAAATTTGCAATTTTTTCAGAGACTAATTGGTATTTAACGCAGTTTAATTTATTTGACTCGAGAATTTTTATGCACCTGATCGACAAAATTCACACTTTTTACGTGCCGGATTGACGAAATTTTTTTTTATCATCCGATCAACGAAATTCTTGAATTTTATGCTCCCGTTTGACGAAATTTGTGATTTTTACGTGCAAACTTGACGAAATTAGTGTTTTTTCATGCCCGATCAACGAATTATTTTATTTTTATGCGAGCGTTTGATGAAATTTGCATTTTTCATGCCTTATAAATGAAATTCATGATTTTTACCCACCTGTTTGATGAAATTTATGATCGTTTCTCCCCCTATCGACAAAATTCATTTTTTCTGTGCCTATCAATGAAATTCATGATTTTTACACATTGATCAACGAAATTCCTGATTTTTATGCTGCCAAATGACGAAATTTGCAATTATTTCAGAGACTAATTGGTATCTAATGCAGTTTAATTCATTTGACTTGACAATTTTTACGCACCTGATCGACAAAATTCACACTTTTTACGTGCCGGATTGACGAATTTTTTTTTTATCATCCAATCTACAAAATTCTTTATTTTTATGCACCAGTTTGACGAAATTTCTGATTTTTACGTGCAAACTTGACGAAATTAATGTTTTTTCATGCCCGATCAACGAATTTTTTAATTTTTATGCGAGCATTTGATGAAATTTGCGTTTTTCATGCACTCATAAATGAAATTCAGGATTTTTACCCGCCTGTTCGATGAAATTTATGATCTTTTCTCCCCCTATCGACAAAATTAATGTTTTTTCTGTGCCAATCAATGAAATTCATGATTTTTACATATTGATGAACGAAATTCCTGATTTTATCATCCGATCGACGCAATTCTTGATTTTTATGAAACCGTTTGACAAAATTTGTGATTTTACATGCAAACTTGACGAAATTAATGTTTTTTCATGCCCCATCAACGAATTTTTTCCTTTTTATGCGAGCGTTTGATGAAATTTGCATTTTTCATCCGCTCATAAATGAAATTCATGATTTTTACACATTGATCAACGAAATTCCTGATTTTATCATCCGATCGACGCAATTCTTGATTTTTATGCAACCGTTTGACAAAATTTGTGATTTTACATGCAAACTTGACGAAATTAATGTTTTTTCATGCCCCATCAACGAATTATTTCATTTTTATGCGAGCGTTTGATGAAATTTGCATTTTTCATGCGCTCATAAATGAAATTCATGATTTTTACACGCCTGTTTGACGAAATTTATGATCTTTTCTCCCCCTATTGACAAAATTAATGTTTTTTCTGTGCCAATCAATGAAATTCATGATTTTTACATATTGATCAACGAAATTCCTGATTTTTACACTGCCAAATGATGAAATTTGCAATTTTTTCCGAGACTAATTGGTGTCTAATGCAGTTTAATTCATTCGACTCGACATCGACAGGATATATCGATTTTATATTCCAAGTTTCACCACCAGGGGGCGCTTCTATCTCGGGTTCTATGGGCCCGATCATGACGAGGTATGGCTCATTCGACTTGAAATCGACAGCCTCAAAGATTTCAGCTATGTTTGTATAGAACAGAGTGCGCCCCCTGGCTGTGGAAGATGGAACTAACGGATTTTGTAGCTAACTCAAGTTCTATGGGTCCCATCACAATGCAGTTTAATTTATTCGACTCGGCAGCGACAGGATATCTCGATTTTAATTCCAAGTTTCACCACCAGGGGGCGCTTCTCTATCTCAGGTTCTATGGGCCCGATCACGACGAGGTATGGCTCATTCGACTTGAAATCGACAGCCTCAAAGATTTCAGCTATGTCTGTATAGAAAAGAGTGCGTCCCCTGGCGGTGGAAGATGGAAGTAACAGATTTTGCAGCTAACTCGAGTCCGGTGAGTCCGATCACAATGCAGTTTAATTCATTCGACTCGGCATCGACAGGATATATCAATTTTAATTCCAAGTTTCACCACCAGGGGGCGCTTTCCTATCTCGGGTTCTATGGGCCCAATCACGACGAGGTATGGCTCATTTGACTTGAAATCGACAGCCTCAAAGATTTCAGCTATGTTTGTATAGAAAAGATTGCGCCCTCTGGCGGAGGAAGATGGAACAAACGGGTTCTGCCATGCATCTTTATCCTTCTAATTGTGTTACTCTCTCGCTGTATAACTTTAAAGTTGAGTCTTGGACTCCTCTCCTCGGGCCACCACCCTCATATTTTTATTGGCCTCCTAGGGCTCATTTTTAGCATTTCTTTAAAATTTTATTCTAATGATTAATTTATACCCTATGCTTAATTTCGACTAATTGACATTTTCATCAATAACCATAAAAAAGTAATGATATCAGTACAAAAACCCTTAACGGGTTAAAAGTTGTGACGCAGCACTTTCTTCTGGCTCTAAGAATTTTAAATATGGGTCTTAAAAGCAATGATATCAAATTTGAGTGACGCTATGTTAATAATATTTTTTAAAATCATCATTTTCTTTTTAGTTTTATTTATATTCACAGGTGCAATTATTATCTTAACATGAAAAAATACATAAAATTTATTCGCTGATGCTTTTTTATTCACATCACTCATGAATTCAAAATATGGGTTTTAAAAGAAATGATATCAAAATTTGAGTGACACCTTGACGTGAATTTAATAAGACTCTTTTAAAATTCAATTTAAATTATTTTTGGTTTGTTTTCTAAATTATGTTTACACATACAAACAATACTTTTAATTTTTGAAAACACTTTTAAATATATTACTTTCACTGAGAATATATTATGTATTGAAATGTATTTATTTCAATAAATTGATTTATCTTCTGTGCCACGCTATCCAAAATCATAAGTAAAATTTATGTAAATGATTATTTTGCGTATAGTATCCAAACAAAGGGGAAATGTATGCAAGTGGATAATATGACGCAAAATAATCATTTACAAAAATTTTACTTATGATTTTGGATAGCGTGGCACAGAAGATAAATCAATTTATTGAAATAAATACATTTTAATACATAATATATTCTCCGTGAAAGTAGTATATTTGAAAGTGTTTTGAAAAATTAAAAGTATTGTTTGTATGTGTAAATATAATTTAGAAGACAAACCAAAAATAATTTTAATTGAATTTTAAAAGAGTCTTATTAAATTCACGTCAAGGTGTCACTCAAATTTTGATATCATTTCTTTTAAAACCCATATTTTGAATTCATGAGTGATGTGAATAAAAAAGCATCAGCGAATAAATTTTATATATTTTTTCTTGTTAAGATAATAATTGCACCTGTGAATATAAATAGAACTAAAAAGAAAATGATGATTTTAAAAAATATTATTAACATAGCGTCACTCAAATTTTATATCATTGCTTTTAAGACCCATATTTAAAATTCTTAGAGCCAGAAGAAAGTGCTGCGTCACAACTTTTAACCCGTTAAGGGTTTTTGTACTGATACATGTTACAACAATTTTATTAATGAAAAAACGCCAATAGAAATGATGCCGTGACTAATATAGATGCATTATATTTTGTATATTATCACCAGTTGTAGAAATTGTGAACGGCTCAGAGAGTTCAGATTTTTAGTAGAACAAATACTAACTCTGTAAAACATAACTTTTTAATAAAAATATTTTTTCTTTTATATCTTCACGCATTTTGTTAAAAATTAGTATATATTTTTATGAAAATGTTTGTGTAAGTTTTGTATATTAAAATCTACATGAATCATGGAGTTTAGATTTTTATTACAACAGATATAAAAAATGTAAGATATAACAATAAGAATGATTTCAACAATTGATCAAGCTTTAAAGCACAAATTGAAACATTTTTTGTATGCGTAAACTGAGAAAAGGAAATCAAGACATGTTATTTAACAATTTTTAGAAACTTTAAAAAATAACTAAAAAAATTTGAATGCATTAAAACTCCTGTAATTTAATAAATTTATTATACAAACTAGAACATATCACGGGACTTTCTACACGCATCTCATAAAGCAACAAGGTAAAGTAATTTGTAAATGTAATGAGCTGTGTTTAATTAAGCTAATAATTATTAAGCTAGCTGGCCATCAATTTTCATCCCATTCATTCAATTCGGGTTATTTTAAATTTTAACACACTTCGTGCATGAATTATTCAAACCACATTATCTAATTTGAATTCATTTAGGGCATGCAGCTCCTAAGCTGACGTTTCACCTTTAATAGCACGAACATTAAAAGCGGTTACGAATAATTAAACTTTAAGTCGGTTAAGTGGAATACAAATTAGTTTTACTTGTATAAAGTCACAGAATATTTTGAAGTTTGTGGGATATTTCTTTTAAATAATATATATATATATATATATATATATATATATATATATATATATATATATATATATATATATATATATATTGAGATTCTTAAAGTATGAATTGTGGAATATAGTGATTTAAAAATAGTGTATAAAAGTAGACACTAGGCAAGTGTTACAGATATTAATATTCATAAAATGCGAGAGGTAAATGCTACATTTTGTTTGCAGTTGTAGACCTGCTAATGTTGTATGGTCTTTTTCTTTTTAAGTCTGTTTATTAATAAATAATTAATTGTTAATGCTTTAAATGCAGATTAGAAGAATGCAAAATACTTGTAATATTAAATACCAAACTAAGGTCATATAAATATTATTTATTTATTTAATTCGTTATTACATACATCTAACAATAAATATGTAAAATAATATTTATATAATAATTTTTTCCGCTAATCAGCCAGGATTTAAAAAACGTAAATTTTTCGGACTTTTTTGGAACACAGAAAGAGAGATAAACAGTAAAAAAAAAATGCCAAACAAGTAAAATTTTGTGTGTGTGTTTTTTAAGACTCATTATATATTTCGGGTTAATTTTTAAAAAGATAGATATTTTTTAATCTAAGAAAATTTAATATAATTACGCATGATAAATATATAATAACCTCTTTCGAGTGACTAACAAATCTGAAAAGCGTTTGTTATCTATAGAAGCCTCGAAAACCAATATTATTTCGATATTTAAAAGACTCATTTACAAAAACAAACTTTAATTTGCTGCACTGACTTTCTAAATCGTTTCATAATCGTTTTTTAGTGTCTAATTATCAATTTTCTCTGTGAGAAAACTTATTAATGCGCCATAAAAAATACTCAAAAGCATTTACAAAAATCAGTGGCGTCAAAAGAAACTTTGTCACCATAAATGATTTTTTAAATCTCGAAAATATATTAGTTTCTGAGGTTTGTAATGTTTAAGAACGCTGTTTTGGAATCAAGGGTTACTCGGAAGAGGTTTTTGTATATTTTCGTTCCTGGTTAAATTAAAATTTCGCTATTTAAGATAGATTTATGTTGTTTAAATAGTGTCCAGGTTGGCATATATTGCTTGAAAAAGGAATAAAAATATCCAGGACCAGTTCTTAAACTTTCTGGAATATTATAATTTATTATTGAAATTTGAACATCTCATGGGGACATCATCTTATGAATCAATCATTTGAACATCATCTTATGAATCAACCAGGTAATGTAATTTGTACCCATAATAGTCTGTGTTCAATTAAGCTATTAATTTATTAGCTTTATAGCCATCAATAACCATTCTCTTCATTCTATTTGCTATATGTAAGTTATTTAAAATTTTAACACTTTTCGTGCAAAAATTATTCCAATTACATTTTCTAATTTGAGGAATACAAATTCCTTTTAATTTTACGAAATCACGAAATATTTTTACCTTTGAGGTCTTTTTTTTTACATTAAAAGAAAAAAAATAAAGATTCATGTAGAATTACTTTCAAAGTACATCAGACTCTGGATATTTGGTAAAACATTTAATTGAGACAAAATATCAAGAAAAAGTCTAAAAAAATTCTTAACTTTACTTTGGATAATTGGAGTAAGCGCATAATCGAAAAAATCGTAATATAACCAATGTGTCCAATTAAAACAAATATATTCCATGTTGATTTGATAATAGTTTTAAAAACAGGATGTAGAGATATTTTGACGAGATTAATACAGTGATTCAGTAAAAACGTGTGTAAATTGCTGAAATAAACTTAAATTCTGTACACAATTGAAATGTCTCTTTATTTTTTTCATCCTTCGTAATGGAAAATTGTTAATGCTTTAAAGACTGAAAAAATACTTTAAATGCAAATTGCCAAATTTTTAAAAAGCAACATTTAAATACATTTTTTTAGTCCATTGTTTATTTTTGGCCATGGTTGTTTGTTTCAAAGGCTCTATGGACTACCGAAACAGGAGGCTAGATCCAAAAAGCAAAGGAAAAAGGGTCGCAGCTACCATTTGGCGAAACATCACCAAGATAGAACTCTGACTTGACTTAATTTTTTACAAAATTTTTCTTCCTGACCGGAATGGAAGATATATGACTGCTGAATACACCTCTCCCACCTAGCGACATCCCAGTTAGAGGATATTTCATACAACTGATGTTTCGTGCCTGTCTCAAGCATCGACATGGCACCAAAAGTAGCGCTTGCCCGTTCTTTGTGGTTACCTTCGAAAGCATTGATCGCGCCAATGCTGCGTAAAATTTGGCGTTCCGTTGGTAAACGGTTTTCTACCGCATCGTATGCTATTAGCTTTTATTAAAAATATATTGTATGCCGTCTCTCTTTAATCCATTATTATACACTAGTACATCCAACTTAGTTTTTTTACATTTAATATTTTTTTTTTTTCAAATTGCCCTAACAACATCAAAAAACACTTTTATATGAACACTTTTATGTGTCAATTATATATTTAAATAAAATTTTGAAATTTATTAAAAGTGATAATTTCATATTGGCCTCGTGCCAGAAGTTAATAGTCGAACAAAAGGCTAAAAATTTCGTTATCAACAGCAGTTTTTTTTTATTATTCTGATATTCTCAGCTGTTTTAAGAGCTTATTTTTATTACATGCCTGTTAAATTTGTGTTTTATTTATAGTATTTTAATGATTGCTTAATGAAGTTTTAATTTCGTTAGTGAGTATTAGCTGTAAACAAAGGCTAAACTTTCTATATTGTTTAAAATGCAAACGAATTAATATTTTGTAATTTGCGAGTGATAGAGATAGATTTATTATTTTTGAACTACTACATTTGAAAACTATTTTACAATATTTGAAAACTATTTTAAAAGCAATAAATTAGTCAATTGAGAAATAGTTTTCAAACAAATTGCATTTAAAAGTAGATTTGTCCCCCTAAATAACAGTGCCAAAATTGTAAATTTGCCATGTGTTAGACATTTAAAAAATTGCAATCGCTAAAATAATAAAACCAAACCTTCATCGCCATTCGCAAAAATTACGTCAGCTTTACGCTCGGATAAGTTTGTCTTTCATAATATAGTTACTTAATAATGTATGAGGAAAATTATATTAATTTATGATTCCATAACATTCATTGTTTATAATTTTGTCACTCTCACTCTCTATATATATACTGATAAAACTTTGAATGAATTTTACAACACATACATTTAAACAAAACACAAAAATGAAGCATGGCAAAATCAAATTTAAATAAACACAAATAATTTGCGTAATTTTATTTTTAAATATTAAATATAACTCACTCAATTATCTACTGAGGTCGATATATTTTTCCAAAAAAAATTACAAAAATATATTAAATGTGGAGGTTATTAAAATGTCTGAAGTTTTACATAATGTAATATAAAACCCAGAGTATTTCAAAAAACATTCTACAGGTATCTTCAAAAATATCAAAGTAAAGTAATTTGTAAACGTAATGAACTGCGTTTAATTAAGCTAATAATTAATATTCTGTAACATCGCCAATAATAATTCTTTCAATTCAAGTTATTTAAAATTTTTATATATTTCGTCGTCCATGAATTATTCAAACCGGATTATCTAATTGGAATTCATTTTGTAATTTGGAATTTATTTTAATCCCAAAACTGATGTTAAAACTTTAATGGCAAGACCATTAAAAGTGGTAACGAATAATTACTCCTTACGTCATTAGAGTAGAATGCAATTCTACTTGCAAGTTTTTTTCTACGAGGTTGTAGAATATTTTGAAGTTTGAGGTATTTTTTAATTAAAGAGAAAATTTGAAGATTTTCATAGGAATATGTAATGCATATCTTGAGTTGCAGATATTTTATAAAAGTAGAGAAATAGGCAAATGTTGTTGAGATTTATATAGGGTAACTGAAGGTGGGATGCTGTATTGGAGAAGTCAGGGGTTTTTCCTATGAGTATGTGTGTAGGGAAACTTCGCTCAGTTGTGAGAGAAAGCCTTCCGTTCAGATGCATTAATTACAGTTTGTGTTCTTTTTTTAAAGTTTTAAGTCATGCATTTCTATTGCTATTTCTTATTAACACCTCTGGGTAAATGTGCTAAATCTTCTATGTGCCTTCTTTATTTTCCTATATAAGTCATAGTTTAAACATTAGAGAAATAATTCTGATATTTTTAGAGGGTATAGTGCCTGATCTTTCTGCCATAAATAAATGCCTGTCTGTTCTCACTTCTTTAATTTGGACCGTCTTGTCCAATACTTTCGGGTGAGTCGACGAAAATATTTTGTAGGCAGGAGCTGGTTATTATTCGTTGCAGTCAGACGCCTTATTTTATTTTCATTGTTTTAAATTACTTTTCAAATTTAACTCGTTTAATTTTTCCATAAGAAATACCGAGGTTATACGAAAGAAATTCCGGACTAGGTTCGTGTAGTGAAAATGACCTTTAAAACGTTTTAAAACTGTCAAAAAAGAAGGAAAAACTGTGTACATGGCAAATCAAACATCCAACATTCCCAAAAAAATACTAAGAAGAAAGCTGTATAATAATGATGACAAAAAACCTGCGATGGGACCCGATTGTGTTCTGGGCACAGAAATTTAACAAAAGTTTGCTACTCATAATCTCATATTAAAAAACTGCAAGCTATTGAAAATGAAGTGAAACGGTAGAAAAAAGAAGCTTATGAAGGGGGAAAAATAAAGCAAGGAAAATAATTGAAAAAGAAAAACAAAACTAGGCATATAAAAATAGCAGAGAGACGAAACCAGCTACGAATTACCAGGTGTGTCAGGCCTTTCTAAACAGGAATTGTTTAAGACGAAATGGAACGGCAGAAAGCGAGAATCTTCAATAGTCGATGATGTGGATGATGATGAAATTCCCTAAAAAGATTCAGAAGATAAGATTTTTTTTAAAAATTAATTAGAATGGGTGATAAGAGTGTCTAGAAGAGTACAATAAAATCTCGGAAATATATGATTGAACCAAGTGCATCCTAATGCAACTGTTGGTTACATGAAAGTTACTCAAAGTTCCTAAACAAATGTGCATTTTGAGGCAGACTCGAGATATTGCTGAAAAGAAAAGAACAATATATGAAAATCACTAAAACAAACACTGGACTCTAAAACACTTTATCACAGTGGCTTTGCAATATTTCAACTTGTTATAAAATTTAAAAAATAGTCATACTTAGGAACCAGAATTCATTTAAATGTTAAGTAGAACAGGACATTTTGTTTCAAATATTAGTTTATTTTTTATAAAATGCCAATGTTATTAAATATTCTTATTTTTGCAATTGCCTAACACTAAAAAAGTAAAAAACTTTAGTATGTCTAAAATATTAAAGTTACTTTTATTCATCCCACTATGTTTTACACTGCTCGACAAAAATTATTGCTTATATTGAAATTCCAGAAGGCATCTTACATTTAAATAGTTGACCATCTTACCCCAAGATTCCGGTAAGCTGCTGTAGTGCAAGCGTTTACAAAAAAAGAATTTCGACGCTTTCTATAGCATCTGTAAAATGAAATATTTCCTTAAATCATACATAAAAGTATGAACTTTAACAAAACATTAATGAATAACATAAAAAAACAACAAGCGATGTTATTAAAAAAATTAAATATAAAACTACGGCATCTTCACCCTAATCTACAATAGTGTTACACAGTGAAAAGTAAAAAAATTCAAGTGCTAAAAGCAAAATTCTTCTTAGAGTTGTAATTTCTTTTGGGATTTTATTGACTAAGAAAGTTTATAGCTAAAATTTTAATTGCTAATTCTCTAATTAGAGAATTGAGCTATCAAAAACTTCACACCATTGAACAAGATAATTCAAACATCGTTTGTTTATTTAATCCAATATTACTATACCTAACAGGGAATAAGGAAAATGATATATAAAAATATTTTTTTCAATAAATACTTGCAATTTATTGAACAAATATTTTTACAATTTTTGAAAAACTCACACACAAAAACAGTTACAAAAATCAAAAAATGAAAACATATAGAAATTTAAGATGCTATTTTAAAAATACTTAATGCGTATCATGAGTTTGCCTACATGAGGGAGGGTGGAAGCCAAATCAACAAAGATGTCTAAAACCTATCTTTATTTAAACCCCAGATATATATATATATATATATATATATATGTTATGACACGCAGATTTGAATGACCAAAAGTTTTATTTATTCTCCATACGATGACAGATAAGCAAAATTCACCACAACTTTCTCTTTTTACGTAATACTTTCACCATTAAAAATTTTAGCCATCTTGCCATCCTTTAAACATAATACGTCGTTGTTAATTGTAATCACATTTCGAAAAATATTCTATTTTTCACTCCGGGTGACAACATTTTATTTTAGCAGCCGATATCATACAAAATCTAGCTCCAGTACTCAATCTTTTCATGTGTTATACGAAATCGCGCAAAGCTAATTACCGCATTGCAGTATTACTAATTGACCAATGAGAGAGCTAGGTGATGTCTGAACTCTTTACTGAAAGAAACAGAATTTTGAGGTAAAAAGGCGTCAGCAATAAAGCGCGCAAACGAGTATTTAAAATTAAAAAAATAGGAAAAAGAAAATGGTATAGGTAATAATTATGTATACATATATATGGTGATAAAACATTAAGTGCTTTTTAGATCATATATTTTATTAGAGAATTATTTAAAATATAAAAAAAGAAGAAATTTCCATCATGCAAACATAATTAAGCATATAAAATTTATATCATTTTGCTTTGGAAAAGTCATTGTATTTTATAAATTCTTCTACATGGGGCAATATATTATTCTAGAAAAAAGGACAAAAAATACTAAATGCGCAAATTATTCAAATTCCTGATTTTATTTATTTATTTATTTATTTTTCAACTTTCTACCAAAGCTAGAGCATTTCATGAGACTTTAACACGCATCTCATAAAGCACGTAGATAAAGTAATTTGTAACGTAATGGACCTGCTTTTAATTAAGCTAAAAATTACAAAGCTGTAACAACATCAATACTTACCCATTCGTTCAATTCAAGATATTTATAATTTTAACACATTTCGCGCATGAATTATTCAAACCACATCATTTAATTAGAATTCATTTAGCTCATACAGCCCCAAAGCTGACGTTTTAGTTTTAATGTTACGGGCATTAAAAGCGGTAACGAATAATTAAAAATTAGATCAGTAAAGTGGAATGCAAATTATTCTCAATTCTACGAATTTGTAGAATATTTTGACGATTGTAGGAATTCTTTTGGCAGTAAAATAAAATGTGAAGTTTTCTAAAGGTCGTTTTGCAAAATGAATAGGTTGGAATGTAGTTAATAAAAACATATTACTCTAGTGACAAATCAATAATGATTATATTGATTATTTTGGGTTATAATACATCGCCAACCCAACATGGACAAATATCCAATGATATACCAATAATTGTTAAATATTGGCACCACATTAAAAATATTTTCATTGACATGTTTCTTTTATATAAATTTTAATAATATACAATATTTTGTTACTAAATATTTCATATTAAGTTTAGAAGATTCTAAAATAATTACGTCCTTGAGCGCATTTACATACTATCAAAAATTTTTTTATCATTATTAAATTATTTATGAAAATGTTAGCAATAAATATTTAATGAAGTAAATAAAAAAAAAAAAAAACATTTAACAGACCATTTTTAACAATTCGAAATTTTGGAACTACTGGATTTCGTTGTCCTCCATTTGAAGAATTAACAAGTTATTAAAAAAAAATTATAAAAATAGAGTTATAAATAATAAAAAAAACTACAAATTTAATAAATTTTTTCTTTAACTTCTGGAATTTCCAAAGCTATTTACTGGATCCTTTTGTTTATTTTGTTTTTGTCTTATAAATAGCAAAATAATATTTAATTATTATTGTTTCGAATAGATAAAATATGTCCAAAAAGGCTGTTACTTGACTAAATCTTGTCAAATATTCACAATATTGGTATGAAATATTTCCCTAATACTAGGGTTCGTTTATGTTGCTAATATTAGTACAATATTGTAAAGCAATATTTCGAAATTTTGTTGCTAATATTCCTAGTGTAAAGCCAACATTTCTTTAACTTAAAGGCTATGTACTTGTTTTTACAGATGCATATCATCACAGAATTTACAGGATGGTCGTAAGTTAGTTGGACAATTACGTAACTGAAAAATTTGAAAAAGCAAATTTAGAGACCATGTTGAAAGTTTGTAATGGAAACTACAAACGAAACTATTGTGATTGTTTCCTCTAAACTAACAGATTTGTTAAGATTGGGCTTTAATAGATTGGTCTTATATCTTATGCGCAACATTTTCTGCGTTTTAGATTTTATTTTAATAGACTTATGTTTGATTATTATGGCATATATTGAGTACAATATAAAGGTTGTACTTTTAAAAGGTTATCAGGATGCAGTTAGAGGCGACCTGCGTCTAAAAATATTAGTTTCAAGGACACAAATCCAGCCACATCCACATTTCATTTTTATAACAATTAAATATTTTTTTTTTCAAAAAATGAATAAATGGAATAACCCATCTCCCCCCAAAAATTATATTTACAATATACGCGAACCATACATGTTACAAGCACTAAATATAAATATGAAATGTGCATATAGAATTTTTTATTTGTATTGTTAATAATTTATGGTGCATGTAGAATGAAACTTTTAATATAATAATTAGTTTTGTTTCCTTAAGCTACTAAACAACACTTCTGTAAACTATGATATAAAGGGATAGGGGAATCTTCATTTAATATAAAAGCATTAATGAGCGAATATTGGTAAAAATTCTATCATTTAAAGGCCAAAAGAGAATATAAAACAGTTTTCCATATTGTTAATAGTTGCAGACTTTTCGCAAGCTTCTTATAACGTAAGTGAAAACATACTGAGACATGCTCATATAATGGGCCACATGCTTTCACAAATGATAAAAAAGCTTATGTATCACTCTCAGAAGCAACTAAAACGACCGGTGATCTCGCAACCAATGGTGAAACTCAACCAATCTCCTTTAAGTGGTTGTGAATATAATATATGTTTATTTTGTTCCTCTTTAAACAGCAGTATAGATATTTTTAGCACAGTAGTACTTTTACCTTAATATATTTAAATACTTCAATGACGAAGAATAAAAGCTGGCTTCTCCATTCAAGCTCGAAGAATTCGTTTTTTTTTTTTTTTGTTACGAAATTTACTGGCGTTTGTATAAATTGTATTGCGGAATTTTTTAACCAAGGAACCGACACTGTTTCAAGATACAATTTATTTAAAATTCCATTGCCATTTTCAATCTTAAATTAACGTCTTAAGAAGCTACTAAGGGATGATTGGCTGCAATATTGTGAAAATTCTAAAAATGAGAGATATACACATAATCTTTAAAAAAATTCTCAGACGACATTCTTTTCTATCAGGTAAATATATATATAACTATATTTAATACAAAGCATGGTCCATTCTCCGCCTAATTATACAATTTTAGTCGATTACTGTAACCAATCTACGTAAGTGTACATCTCTGCCATGTGCACATCCATGGTACATCTCTGCAATACATCTGAGAATGTTCACTAACTTCGTCGTATCACACAAGAAATCCAACACAAATTACTGATTATTTTTTAACATAATCACACTAATTGGTAAAGATACACTACCAAGAGAATTTTTTTCTGACTGAGTGAAAAACCTGCTCAGGCCGAGGGTCGCACCCAAAGCGTTTGGCTTAAATTGTCAACGCTGTGCCTATTGAGCTACATAGACCGACTGGCGGTGGACACATTTCACTCAGAAAGCCTTATTGCTATATTATATGGTCTGTCATGTACAGGTACACAGCTCAAGAGAATAAACCACAGGTAATAGAACTGCATTAAATGATAGATACGTAGATATACTTTATTATTTTTTCGGTCTGGGTAGCTCAATAGGTAGAACGTTGGCAATTTAAGAGAAAGGTCTTGAGTTTGACTCCCAAGTTGGGTATTTTTTCACTCTGTTTTTAAAAAATCATTTTGTACAAATTACCGATTCATTATGTCTCTCCAATTAAAAAAAAAACCTCATTGAAAAGATTATAGAGTGTGTAATAATAATAGAGGTAAATCAGTGCATCTTCAAAGATGACAAGTTTCTCCATGACTCCTTGTTCAAAATGACTCCATATGTTAAGTTTACGGATGCACCAGACTTTGACTAAATGTAAAACATAGAAATAGAAATAATATTTACAGGCGTCGTTTGGCAGCAATTCGATAATAATCCGATCACATTAGCTGCCTTGTCTGCATGAAACTGAATCTGGTTAAATAAATTGCCAGTAAAATTGCAGATCGTGAGTTCATGTCCTGGCTTATCGTAACTTTACTTTAATTTAATTTTTATTTTTAATGTTTGTTTTTAAATATGCAAAACACTTTAATTTAATAATTGCATTTTTATTATTTTGTCTTATTTTTAAAATCTGTTTTTTTTTTCTTGAAAACTACATAAATAAAATTATAATTTAACTCAAAGCACTATATATATTTTATTTAAACGGTGAAAGAATGTAATAAATTAACTACGATTCTACCAAATGAATATGTGAAATACTGTTGTGTGATTTGTTTCCTTTGTTAGCAACTTGTGCCTTAGTTTTCGAATGATTTCTTGATAAAAAAAAATAATGACCTGGGAGTGATAATACTGGATATATTTTTACTATGTGTATCGTCTAAAGTAAAAAAGTAAAATAATTTGTAAATGCAATAAGACTTGTTTTATTAACGAAGCAATTATAAAGTTACAACACCAGCTAGGGTGACGGCACGAGTATGTGATCGATTACAAATTTTATGATTTCCATACCTTTTTTCATCGGCCCTGATCAACTAAATGTTATGTTGAACCAACGATTGTGTTTAATATGTTATGCTGTGTACCACACATTTGCCTACGTCATACCATTAACTTGTAATAGAACAGAATACCAAGTTAACAGGAAGCTAATTAAGTGCAAAAGTCGACTTTTGCTATTTGTTCATCACCGACAGATAGTTATTTTTAACCTTGTTTACCGTTCTGTTATTCATGATTCTCAAGTATTTTAGGACCACTGCAAAGCACGTAGTAGAAATGTATGAAAAACCTTCATTAGATAGGGTATAATATTATCTGATCAACTATTTGGGGTCGAACAACTACTAGTGCAGGTATCCTACATACGTTATGTTAGTTCTAATTAATCTTGTTCACATTGATGCAGATTTATTCTTATATACGAGTGTTTCAAATTTCATTATCCTATTTCAGTATTCTTTTATTTAAATAACATCAAAGCTAACTTTCAATATCAATATTACGAACATTAATATTCGTAAGAAATAATAAAGCTTCAGGTCTAATTAAAAGAAAAAAATATTTTCAATATTAAACACTGTTCAAAAATGTTTAAAAAAAAGTCTAAAGAAAGCATGTCTTTAAATTAAAAGAAATTTTAAAAAATCAGTAAAAATATTTGTGTTATATACTTATTGGGAAATAAATAAAAACAAAATAAACAAAATGGGGAAATGCAATTAATATAATACAAGTAAATCATTGATAGTTTTAGAATGGCAGAGATATCTTTCTTTGTAAATTCAGTGTTTTAATCTTAATTTTGAAGCGGTAAATCATAAGTGAGAACATTTTAGATTTTTTTTTTTTACTTTATATGATTAATTATGTTTATGGTCAACAATTAGTTTAATAATATGCTTTCGTAAGGATAATAATGCCTATTGACTAAAATTTAAAAACTGCTCTGTTTTTCATTCAAATAAATTATTTTATTATTTCTGAATTAATTAGTTACTTTTCATAAGCTTCATTTCAATATATTCAAATTCAGTAAACCATTTCAAAACAAAGCACATTTAAAGTTCAAGTTAAGGAAAAAATAATTTAATATCATCAAAATATTTCAGAAACTTCTAAAGATGCATATAAATACATATATAAAATACATATATAAAAATACTTATTCCTTTTTTACAGAATTCCTGCAGAAAAAAACAAAATATCTGTTTCTATCATATATCTAGATAAATTTCTGCGAGATGCAAATGCAATCTATATGATAATGCAGTTGTATCTATGCATCAAAGACTACGAATATGTATCGTAATTATACGTATGAGGTATATTTCAACATAGCATTAGCTATCTATTTTGCAAGAGAATCTCTGCTTTTCGTATGAAATATTCAACAAATGAAACAACACGTCAGCAATACAAATCAAATGACGACTATGAATATAAGCTTTTATGAACGGATACCATAGGTCATCTATAAATGAACAATGATGATACATATTTTAAGTAGTGAAGTATAGTATTGTATTTGGGTTTTTTTTGTAATGCATTAAACATTACATATATATAAATGTATTGTGAAACTACATACATATTTTCAAGCTAATTATCTAAATTATGCAAAATAAACGCTCGGCGAAAATATTATATACATTATTATTGATATATAAAAAAATGGAATTTAATGTATTGCTGGATTTTAAAGTTTTTTTAAAGCTATGAAAAGACTAATTTGTGTTTGTGTAATTATTAATATAATCTTGAATAAAATATGTAATATACTTATAACCTTATATTAAAAATATAATACCATTTATATTTAATTTCTATCAGGGTTCCCACAGTATTTACGTTTGTAGCCTAAGGTTTATTTAATTGTAGAATATTTTACGTTTAAATAAAGCGAAAATCTTTATTCGGAAATAGTGATAGTTATTTTTTACGAAAGTAAAAAAATTGAAATCCCTGCCTGTAATTCGCTATTTTTTTAGACCTCTGCATTTAATTTGCAGTATTTATAGTTCAAAAAGTAAATAGTCTTTCCTCGCACAAAAAGAGAAAAAAAATCAAAATTCTGTATTGTTAAGCTTTAAAGTGAATTAATGTTTTTGTTACTGTATTTCCTACTTTTTTATCAATATTTTTTTATATATTCATTATTAATTTCTTGACTCTTAGATTAATAATAACAAGAAATCAAACATCAAGTATAAATTATAAAACATTTTCCAACACTAATGTCTGAATTTTATCGCGGTGTCACGTATCAATCTCATTATGTTTGAAATTCCGTAAAATTAATAAAACGCAGAGCAAACAATTCTCTCCCAAGGACTGTAATGTAATGAACATATTTGTGTGCTATTGTAAACGAACTATAACACACTTCATTTTAAAACCGAACATTCTATAGTAAATATCAGTAACACAGATAAAATATGTGACAATTCGAGAGTATTTACGAGAGTTAGAGTATGGGCAAACGGACAGACGTCCAGACGACCAGACGGACGGGTCTAATACAGAAGTACTTTTCATTTCTTATAGACTAAATTGCAATGTGTAAAAAAGTTTGAACTTGCTTATTATGTTAGTATTGTGAAATACAGTTAAGTTGTGAAGGATAAATATCATCCTTAATCCAAAATTACAACAATGTGAAAGTATTTCAATTAACAACTGTAGCTTTTTAATGCTCGTTTTGTATCTCGAAAAAGAGATACAAAGTAATCTTAGTTTTGAAGAGCTTGAGAAAAATATAATTTGAAACAGCAAGGCTGTCTCAAAGAGTTAATCCCTGGAAACCAGTAAACAAAAATATTTTCCGATTGTAAGTTAGAACTCCTATTCTAAAATTCCCAGTATAAATCTATTTAGAGTAAAGTTACTCGTGTAATATCTTCTATATAATCGTTTTAATAAAATTTTCATTCAAAAAATTGTATATTTTTTTGTTACCTTAAAGAAAATTTAAATTATCATCTGTAAAGTTGAGGGATTTTACTCGAGGCTAACGAAAAAGAAAGGCTACCGAGGTGTTTTACGCATATCTTTTTTTACAGACCACCGGAGTCACGTGATGCTCGAATCCCCCAATGCGGGTGTACGAAAAGAGTATCACGTCACTCTAGCGGTATGTATAAAAAAAAAAAGTGGAGTGCGCCGCGGTAGCCTGTCTTTTTCGTTAGCCTCAGATTTTACTATGATTATGTCAAAGTTACGTCATTATTTCCGACTGTTGTTTTAACGATTTATGAGCGCGAATGCTCAGAAATACGTTATTGTGATCGAAATATTTTTAAGAATTTGCCTTTCATTTATTTTACTCGGCACTCTTTCTTATGGTTAACATGATTTGTTTTAAAAATGACTAGTTATTAAACAAAATACGCTATCTTGGCAAAGGAATCATAAAAATGATTGCTGCAATACATTTAAACAAACAATACAAATTTAAGTAACAATAAAAGATTCCGGTTTACCTACTATTGGTCGTAGTTTTTATTACCAGAGCTATTGCAGGCATATTGTTGCTGTCAATATGTTAATGTTCACTTCAAAATTAGAAATTATCAATGTGTGCTTGACGACATCAATTGCGTGGTTTCTCGATCAGCTCAATTGCGTGTAGGTCTTCGCTAGTTTGTAATTATTTTGCATATTGGCTTAAATTATATTTTTAACTTTAATGTAATTTATAGACCCTGAAAATGCAGGCTCAAATTTTTCAATTGGGTGAAAAAAAACTCTGAGGTAGGTAGTTGAATCAAAGACCTTTGACTTAAATTGTCAACGCTCTACCTTTAGAGTACATTTAGCTAGCGGACACATTTTACTGAGATAACCTTATTGGCAATAACACATGGTCTGCCGTGTAAAAAACTGAACAGAATATACCACAGGTAATAGAACTCTATCAAACGATGGATACGCAGTTACATTTTATTATTTTTAACCCAATCATACTGATTGCTAGAGGTATGGAATGCATAAATTACACTAGAATGCAAATTGAAAAATAATTTCTGGAAAAGAAATCGCAATAAATGTTTATGGTTTTGTTGACGCCGAATTTGAAAATAAAGACAGTTAGATTTTCTCTGCCCTGTATGACATTTTCGCTAAGCAACTTTAAAAAATAGCTAAAAAATTATGAAATTTGAAAAATTATTAAATTTATAGATTTATGAAATTAAAGAAAATTGCGTAACCGGATGAGATATGGGATGCTTACTAAACTCGCGGAATTTAACACGGGATACAGCACTCAACCACATATGACAATGGCTGTAGCTGCAACGACATATTTCATAATTCCAAACGTTACGCAGGAAGAACTATTTGGCTGATGCATTGTTTATTGGTACCGGATAGATGACTTATCATTTACTAGTCCCGTGAAGATGCACATTGTTTTTTTAAGATAGCAGATAGGGTAGATTTGCCAGTAATGGCCACCCTTGAGGAATTTCTTTAAAAAAAATTTTTAATTAATAGTTATAATTATTATGTTCCACATTTTTTAATATTATATTAATCTACCAACAATATTTAACCATGCTCATAGTCACATTCCCCAATGTGAATCGAAATTTAATTGTAAATAACAGAAATAAATCAAAACACTCTAAATTCCAGTAATGGATACCCCACAAAAAGTAATAAATAATTGATATTATGGTTGTATTTAAAACTAGAACTTAAAGAAAGCACATTAATGAAATAAGAAAAAGCTGAATTTTTATTGGTTATTTTTTTATGAACCAAAAATGTTGAAGGTGGCCCATTACTGGAAAGCGGTCCATTACTGGCACATCAACCCTAGTTCATATTATGTGACAAAAATGGCACAATAGGAATGTACATGATGGAGAATTTTTCATTACATTTTCTGTCTTCAACATTAAAAAAAAAAACTTATGAAACACTCTTTGACTTTATCTTTAGTACTAATTTGTTGCGGCCATCACCAATCTGTGGCCCTAACTTCTGTATAAATCAAATCGTTGTTAAATGACAAGCTATTCTTTCTTGAAATATAGCTATCGTGAAAAGCAGAGTATAGCAGAGACACTTGTTGGACTTTATACACCGGACCCTAATAAGGTAAAGTTCTAACAAAGTAAGAAATTTTGTGAAATTGAGTGCATTAGTTCTTCAGATATAGCTATTTCGAAAATCATAAAAAATTCCGCATAGAGCGTCACCTGTTGGGCGATTTACACCGTGAAGGTCAATCAGAAACAAGTTTGAAGGAATTATGTGCAATTTAATGTTTGAGATACAGCTATCGTGGAAATCGTGAAGAATGAAGCATACCCACCAGTTTGGTAATTTCACCAAAACCTAATCCGCACCCATTTACATCAAGGTCTAATAGAATCTGAAGTTTTGTGAAATTGCATGCATTAGTTCTTGAGATAGAACACCTACAAAATTTGTGTCACATACAGATAGACATGGGCACAGAGGCAGACTCATGAACAGACATTTTTTTTAAAAACAGTCAAATCGCGTTCAAGACCTTCTAAAACGTATTAATCCCGCGAAAATGAAAAGTCAAATTGGTACTTCTTTATTATCCTGTTGACCACTTTTCATAACAAAAAACTATCGCCAAACTGTAAGATTAATCGGCAAAAATGCAGTCCCATTTACTTGCTGTCAGAACCATTATACGTGTTTGTTATGTCATCAAGTAATTTTTAAATCGACATTTGCGTGTATATTTCATTATGTTTTACTGATTTATTAGTTATTTCATTAATTAAAATAACAATTGTGTCCTTAAATTCTTATATTTTATTTATTTATTTATTTTGATATTCCAATGGCAACGTTCTCCCGTTTATTTGGCGTTACAGTTTGGCGATAGTTTTTTGTTATGAAAAGTGGTCGACGAGATAATAGAGAAGTACCGTCGAATTTTTTTTACGAATCCAATAATATTTCTTCTAAAGCTAGAACAAAATAAAAAAGATAAAAAAAATCATCACTTTTATAATTAAATAATACATTCTGCAAAATGCAATTTTAAAAATAGTAAAATTTTAGCAAAATATTGCAATTCTACAACAAACTTATTTGAAAAATGTACAACTAAAATTTGTTTTCGTTTAAACTATTATATAAAAAAAGTTAATCTCTTTAACTCAGTGTTGTATGTAATTTGAGCAGTCATAAAGTAACGAGTTGCCCTAAAATATGGCAATCATTCCAACTTTGTTATTTATTACAGTGAAAATATTATTGAAAGTTTATGTATGGGAGTTATTTTGTGGTATCCTGCATATAATGCATATCTAACTATCTTCATGAATAAAAAACAAATATCAAATAGCGAATCTGAAATAAGCAGTAAGTAATTAAAAAATATATTTCGATATTTATATCATAGAAGAAAGACATATTATCAAAATTTAATTTAATGTTACACCAGACGTATATCATAATAATCCAAATTAATTAGAATAAAACATACATTTAACAAAGTCTTATTCTAAAAGAACTTGCACACTGTTTTTTTATATGCTTCAGACCTTAAATGATGGTATATTATATGTGATACTGCGAATTATTCTTCAATAACAGAAGTCATATAAGAATCTCCTTTCAGTGTATTGATCGGCTGACATGACTAAATGAAGCATTCTTCAAAGAACATATTTGCTTACTTCATCGAAAGGACCATACTTATGTCCGAAATAAAAGGCAGAAGAAAATCTTTCGCTAAAAGATAGCATCAGTATCATTAAGGAAAACATATATATTTTTTTTAATGCAAAATGTCATAACCTTTTCCTTATTTATGTGATATACATTTATGTACAATCTCAAACATTTTAAACAGATAAATATGTAGCGTTTTTCTGATAGAAGTAAATCAAAAATTTAAATTTAGGAATTTGAAATACCGATACTAAAAAATGTTTTGTTATTTCTTTTTGTTGGAATTTTATATTAAAAAAGTGTTTTATTTCTTTATTTTTTTCATAAAGTCGTAAAATTAAATATTTAAGATAATTTCTGTGCAATAAAATCTAACTGTTAATTGCTAATGTTACTTCTTTGATTATGTTGTGGGTTTATAGGAAAAAAAGACATTTGGTAATGTTCATTCTAAGTAAAAATAGGGGATGATGTTGATTTTGTGTTGTACTCCCAAATTCAAATATCATATACATGCACATTGAACAAAAAACGGGCCATCATCTTTACATTTGTTGTAAAAAAAGCCTGCTATTACATTGTTTTCTTATTTGTCATTAATTTAGATTAAGAATTTCTTAAGCAATGTTTACTCTCATAAATAACCTTAACTTGTTGCGTTTTTATTTTTACACTAGCAGTTCATATATTCAGTTAATAAAAAAGCAAAAAGTCTGCCTGAATTAAATGATGGACAAATATTTACAACAATCGATAGTAAAATGTTATACATAATCTATCATTCAAAAAAAACGATAGTTACCATTTGATATTTCCTTAAATTTGAGTTTTTGTAGTTATGATATTTATTTGATTAAAGAATCTGTATATTTATAATGTGTAGGTAAAATATATTAATTACTTAGATGAATCCATGCTAAAAGTATAATAACAAGTTCAATATTTTTATTAGCAAACTAAAACAATTATTATATGGTTAATCTTCATGGTTGATACATAGATCATTTAGAGATATTCTTTGCATGCGAGTGTGTTTTTTGAGCATGAATCAGCAGCCAGCTGTTATTGGACAACTATGTATTCAAACTATTTAGTTAGTCGAGAGGATTTTGAACAAAATCAGACAATTTTATCAGACCTGTTATAATCGTCCTTAAACCTCTAGTCTTACTCGTGAATAGACACTGAACTATTGCTCATGTAGTAAAATTTGTTGCCATGCACTGACAAGTTTTGAAATGTCTAAGAGTCAGTGTATTAAGTTATCCATTAATTTACAGAATGTTCTTTTTTAAAGATATATACATGGATTTTATACATGGATTTTATACATGGATTAATTTAATAAATTCTAAATAGAAATAACATTTGTCAATTAAAGAAATGTTTGTAAATAATTTTGTTACAATTAGACCTTGACGTAAATTGTTGCGGATTAGCTTTTGGTGTAAATCGCCATACTGGTGGCTATGCTTCATTCTTTAGGATTTCCACGATAGCTGTATCGCAAGAACTAAAATGCACATAATTCAATCAAACTTCTTTCTCTTTGACCTTGACATAGACTCTGATTAGGGATTGGTGTAAATCGTCGAGCAGGTGGCGCTGCTATGCGGAATTTTTCATGATATTCGCGATAGCTATATCTTAAGTTCTAATGCCCACAATTTCACAAAATTTCATACTCTGTTAGAATTTGACCTTATTAGGTCCCGGTGTGTAAAGCCCAACATGTGTCGCTGCTATGCTCTGCTTTTCACGTATTCCGCGATAGTTATATTTTGTAATAAATTCAATTTAGTAAAGCAAATGTAATAAAGTAAATCTCATCAAAAAGAACTCGTTGTAAATGATCCCGCCAAGCTACAAACCTAAAACGTCAGTCACAAAAAGAAGTGATATCACATAAAAAGAAGCGATATAAAAGTGCATACTCCGAGTCCCGTGTAAAAATCTATCACTACTCATAATGTTTCCAAAGGACTCGGAGTGAGGTACAGTATGTGAAAACTGCTTGGCGACCTGCAGGCTTTTATACTATATGTAGTATATCAATTTCGAAAATCGAAAAATAAATTTTATATTTTTGTTATATCACTTTTATAAATATTTTTGTATGCGAAAGAACTGACAGAATGGATTTTCCCCCAGATCTATGTCATTCACTTACGCTAGAATTACTGCAATATATATCAATTTAGTTAACGTTTATTATAAGGTTTATATATATATATTTTACAAACTCAAAATCTTTATACGTTTACTTAAAAAATCCTCTTCATAAGAGTGGTGTTTTTAGTTTAAATAACGGTAAATAAAATCAACAAATTGATTTTTCAAGCTCATAAATAAGAAAGGACATGCAAACACAGAAGCTTCAACTTTTACAATTTTATGGGAGCAAAATAAATAAATAAAATAAAATAAAATAAAATAAAATAAAATAAAAATAATATAGCCATGTGTAATTGCAGGAAACGCAAACATTATAAAAGCCTGCAGGTCGCCAAGCAGTTTTCACATACTGTACCTCACTCCGAGTCCTTTGGAAACATTATGAGTGGTGATAGATGTTTACACAGGACTCGGAGTATGCACTTCTATATCGCTTCTTTTTATGTGATATCACTTCTTTTTGTGACTGATGTTTTAGGTTTGTAGCTTGGCGGGATCATTTACAACGAGTTGTTTTTGATGAGATACCACTCCTTTTTATAAAGTATTTAATTTCAATTATACGGATTCCATTTTTATTCAGAAAAGAAAAGATGAAAGGGGCAAAAAAAATAATAGTGATGCTATAAACAGATTTATACATCTGAATTATACAATTTATTGAGTGACTTATTACAATGTACATGTCGCTACCATAACAACGGGAAAACTTTTATATTAATTTCCTTACATTGTATTCAGATTATTTATGACATATTTATTTTCCTTTTTCTTTTATTTATATCACTCTTCCGTTTATATACATTCAAAAACAAAAAATTAGACAATTTTACAGTAGTTTACAAACTAATTAAAATACTATAGTTTCAGAAAAATGTGGAAAAATAAGAAGCACTTTTTTCGGTCAACTACAACGATAAGTTTATGGAGCATACTTTACCGAGAATAATCAACATTTTTTTTTTCTACGAACCTATTTCTATTAGTATAAAAATATACAGGGATTTTTATACTAACATATTAAATATATTATTTTTGAAAATTACTGAGCACCTTAGATGTTTTTAATTTGTTTAAGTTTTTTAACTCAACGTTTCGAGAATTTGAAAAATATAAAATTCGCAACGTTTGCAAAAGTATGAAAACTATTAAAGTGATTTCTGTTCATATAGTCTGTTCATTCCAATTCGGTGATCCTAAAATATAGGTCCCCAATCTCCGGCAGTCCATGAATTAATTAGGACATATGTATGCAACTGTTAAAATGTTCTCAAAGTTGACAATAGAGGCAATAAGTATAGCTCGGCAAATATGAAACACGGCATTGCTTCATCATGGCTTTGTTTCGTGAGGTGTTCGTTCTCCGAACATAAAAATCTCACGCGAAAGTGTTCGCTAACCGATTTGTTCGTAAACCGAACAGTTCGTTACCGCTCACCTACTGTATACGAAATTTAGCATTTTAAGTTCGTCATAGCCGGAGATTCGATGAACGGCAAATATTTAAACGCAAAACTTGTAATCTTGGGGAAGCAACATTTTTACGTTATATTACTCAGCGCATGAACGTAAAATTGGAATTTTGTAATCGCTATTTCAATCAATTCCTGATACGCTAGAATTATATATTTATAAATAAACATAGTTTTTTTAATCGATGAAAATACTATATTTTAATAGATTTAGAGCTTAACATCGACGAGATTTCAGACGGAAAAAATGAACTCATATTAAATTTTAAAGCAAGATAATGAAACTTTACAGAGATTGAAACAGTGTAAAATCATTAAAATACATCTCACTCAGTAAATATACATCGGTTGTAATGTAATCGAGATCTTCTAAGAGACTCTGTAAAGGAAACGTATATGCTTCAATGCCGCTTTACAATAGAGACGATGTAGTAACATATTTGAATATCTTGTGTATATAGCCAATTTGACAAAAGTTATGCAATTTACTATTGTTTTTCCTCTGTGTTAAGTACAGGAATCATGTACTTCAACGTAAAAATTCGCTAATTACACAACTTTTTAGTCTTATTAAAAAATCTTTTGAGTTACCCTGTAAACGAACAGTAAATTCTGCAATTCTGTTTTACAATAGGAAGCTAACTTAGGTCGTTCGTAGTAACATATTTTAACATCATGCGCATACGTTCTTCTGAAAAGAGTTAGACAATTTAATATTTTTTTTGCTTCATCTTAAGTATAGGAATAAATCATTTTAAAGTGGTATACATAAAAAACTAATTAATATTTTTACACGAAATATTAAACATTTGAACTACTCATAAAAACAATTCAAATGCTGCAAATCGCGTAAAAATAGGATAATTACACAACTCTTTAGCCCTATATCAAAAGATCTTTCGTGAGACCCTGTAAACGAACCTTAAATGTTACGATTTTTTATAATAGGAAGCTTACTTGGGTCGAGTGTAATAACATATCTTAATATCATGTGTATACGACCATTCCTAAAAGAGTTGGGTCATTTATTATTTTTTGTTGTATGTTAAGTATAGGAATCAATAACTTTAAACTGATATAAATCAAAAACTAATTAATATTTTTACATGAAACTTACAAAGGTTTGAACTACTCATAAAAACGATTCAAATAACGTAAACCGCGTAAAAATCCGATAGTAACACATTGCTGTAGCTCTGTCAACAGTTTTTTGCTCTATGTTGAGTATAGGAATCAATAACTTTAAACTGATATAAATCAAAAACTAATTAATATTTTTACATGAAACTTACAAAGGTTTGAACTACTCACAAAAACGATTCAAATAACGTAAACCGCGTAAAAATCCGATAGTAACACATTGCTGTAGCCCTGTCAACAATTTTTTGCTCTATGTTGAGTATAGGAATCAATAACTTTAAACTTATATAAATCAAAAACTAATTAATATTTTTACATGAAACTTACAAAGGTCCGAACTACTCATAAAAACAATTCAAATAACGTAAACCGCGTAAACATCCGATAATTACACATTGCTGTAGCCCTGTCAACAGTTTTTGGTCTGACCAAGATTTAAAAAGTGCAAAAAAAAGCACTTTTGAAATCGCATTTACTGAAAACCTATTCGTCGGATTTTGCTTTACTTTTGAATTCTTCGTCCCTTGGCACTCCCCATTCCACAGAATCAAGAATTTTGTTTCTATCATAAATAGAACGCGAGATATAGATGTGTCAAAAACCCGTTTTGTCCCGTCCGCAAAATATAAACTAGACAGAGTTAAAAAAAAAAAATTGTAAAATCGTTTGGCATCCATTGGCGGAAATTTCTTTCATTTACGGTTCAATGCATTGCTGTTTCTTATGCTTGGCGAGAAACTCTGTCGAGTTTCTATGATCATATAAATTATTTAATTATACCTTGTTTGTAAATAAACGTTACAAAACTGTTTTCTATGAATATTTTATGTGTATGTAAGATTACAAATCTACAGTTATTATAATTACTGTAGATACAGTGCTTTTTTCGTAAGTTCTGCAAAAAGAAAATACTTTTTGGGAATTGTTTTAATTTTGATAAATGATTTTTATGTTATTTTTAGTACCGATAACAAAATTGAAATTCATTTTTTTCTATCACGTAAGATTTTTTTACAAAGTGATTGGATATTTTGAAGAAACAGTTGAAATCAGAAAAATTTGACATTTCATTTAAACTTCATTAAATCATAAGTCCTTATAAATTACATTTATATGCTAGTTCAAGTAAATGTTAAGTATATGAAGAAAGTTACAATTCCTTATATTAACGTTTTTTTCTTTACATCAAAACTTTTTTTACCATTTTTCCTCTTGTGAACTTCGCAGTGATTGTCTCTTTGTAGCACCCAGCAGTAGTCGGCTATCATGCTGATATTTCATCTTCCTTGATATCGCGTCTCCATTTCCTTTATATTCTGGTGAAATCTTTCACAATTTTTCTCAATAACTGCACCGAAATTTTCAGTAAAATATTCCGGGTGCGAGTCGAGAAAATAAATTTTTAGCCCATACTACAGCCTAAAATCTTGAAAATTTATGCCATCTCTTCTACAATAGATTTGTAATGTGGGGCCTTATTGTTTACAGGAACACTAGTGATAACTAGTTTGAAAGATTTCCTGGCTTTTCTTTCGTCTGTTTCCATTTTACTCTCAAAATTATAACTTTCATCATTTTCCTGATGTCTGGTCCTACAAACACAACTTCCTTGTGCTTTGCTAAGAATTAACCCGAGAACTGGTCTAAAAGGAATTTGAAGCATTCATCTTCTTTTGGTAAAGACTTGAGAAATTGTTTCATAAGACCTTCTCTCCAAACCATTGGTATATCAGATCGAAAAGATTGATTTTAACATTGAAACCATTGCCTTAATTATTTGACACAAATGCAACAAACTTTGTGTGGATCCTTCCGTGGTAGCCTTCTTTATTTTAAATATCCTGCTCATCGGGCAAGAGTAATGTATAAAGATATAACTGTATTTTACATTTTAGCACAATAAAATCATGGATACAAAAATAATCAATCTGTATGCAGCATCTGTATGTAGCATAATATGAGATTTTAAGCCTAAAAATTTAAAAATTCGTAAAAAAAATTAAGTAATTTTAATAAATGTTTATGTCAAAACTAATACTTTATTTTCCTATTATCTTCGATTTTACACCACTTTACAAAATAATATATTTATTAAATACTAAGAAATTTGTTCTAAAATTAATAAAATTCGGCTCTAATTAAAAATAGTTAAAATTACAAAAAAATGAAAATATAGAATTAAATATAGCTTTATATGAGTCGATTTGAAAGTGACAAGAATTGACGCAAAAACCCAGAATATGTCATACAAGTTCTTTCTTCACTTGCGTTTTTGTCGAACATATGAATGTTGGATTAAAGTCTTTTGCTATTTTCATTACTTAGGTTATTAATTGTGTGTGATCTTTCAGGAATCCTACATAATCTTTCTTTCCTTCACTTTTTATTGACATACACACATTTTATTGACATACTCTCATACATCTCAGGATTTATATATTTTACGGTCAATATGAATAATCCGGTCATTATTAATAATGACCGGGTTAATCATATTGGCCGTAACATATATATATATATGTGTGTGTGTGTGTGTGTGTGTGTGTTAATGATCTTTGTCATTTTAATTAAATTTGATAAATTGAAGATGGACATCGCATATTTTATAAAGGTAATTTACAGTACAATTATATTCAAATGAAAACTGAAATTTTATTTTTGATATGTAAGCACCTGAGCAAAGTTCAACTTCAAGGCAAATTTCACAATGCTATCCCATTATTTGATAGTATTCGCATTTCCAAACAGAATATATTACATTGATGAAACAATAAAAAAAAAAAAAAGGTAGTTCAATTTAAATGTTGCAAGGCAGTGTTGGCAAAATCAGGGCAATTGAAATTTTTAGAATGTACTAAAAATATATTAACAAATGAATTCAAAAGCAAATTTTCTAATTTCAAGAAATATGAAAATCAGTTTAATCTATTTACTAGACCTCTAATGATTTATGTTGAAATTATTCTTCAGAATTTATTATCCAAATTTCTGTAATTATTCATCAATCGACCATTGTTTAAAATATAGTATGTAATTAGGCATATTTTAGCTATATTCGGCAGCGGTAATTTTTAGGACAGCTTTGGGTCGCTTCTAAGCCTTTTGAGCATTTTGTATGTTATTTTTCAAACAGTTATAAAATAAACCAGAAAATTTATTTAATAAATGAAATCAAATAAGCAGCGCATAGATACGCCACATTTTATTTAAAAAATTCCTGATTTAAAATATGATTACTTTTATTTTATTATTTAAAGGAAAAACGAAAGATGACACGCCTTTGCTATGTGAAGATTAACAGAGGAGCGTGTACAATCAATTTTTTAAATAAATGTAATTTGGAAAATTTTATGAATTTTATAAAATTTGGTTGATAAAAAATTATTTTTGGTATTTTTTCGAAACTGATTCTCTCCGTACTTTCATATGGAGAGAAGCAGGGACCCACTACCTTCCCTCTAATGTCCGAGAAATTGACCATTATGGCAGTGGGTGTTTGATGGTCTGGGCAGACATCCTGTAGGACAGTCGCGCAAACCTCCATGTCTTTGAAAGGGGCACTGTGACTGCTGTGGGGTATAGAAATGAGACCTTGGAGCCCTATGTTCGTCTTTTCAGAAGTGCAGTTGGCCCTGATTTCATTTTAACAGAAGACAACACCCGGCCACATAGAGCTTATCGGGTCGATGATATTCTGGAAACTGAATATATTCGCCGGATGAATTGGACAGCTAAATCTCTAGACCTCAACCCTATAGAGCATGTTTGGGACTCTCTAGGGAGGAAAATTGCAACTCGCAAACCCTCTCCGAGAACCTTCCAGGGTCTGAAAAGAACGTTGCTTTACGAGTGGGAACAGTTGGCCCAGGAGTTCTTAAACTGTAACAGGAGACCATACCGCCTATTAACTCATTTTTTTGTTCGATTTTTTAACTCCTGTTTGCCCACCGTCCGTTTCCAATGAGTGTTACGCACAATCATGCATGTGTATTATAACTGTTGAATAGTTATTTTATTAGCATTATATCAACCTATGTTTACAACAAATTTCATTAAAATCTGTCCAGTAATTCTTGAGATAATTGACCAAATGTGAAAATTCTCTTAATTTTGTACACCAGTGTAAATGGTGTTTCTAAATAGATGGAATACAAAATTTTTAGAGGTGATAATACGCAAATGGGAATCAATTTTGTATAGGAAACCAGTGTCGATACATAATTATTCAGTTAAAAATACAGATTGACATTTATAGGTGAGCATCCAAACATCTACCCCTTCCCATAAGTGGCCGCTTTAAACACACTCCACTACATTTGAAAGTGATAATGCAATACATACAGTTACAAATTAAGAGCCAGTACATTGCGATAGCTTTTAAAATATAGTTAGGAAAGATTTCAAGTGTAAAATTAGTTTAATAGGAAGAAAGAAAGTGATGGGAGGAAGTCAAATAAAATGCCAGATAGATAAAATTCATCAGAAAATTTCAAGATGAAAGTGTCTCTAGGGTTACAATACAATCAGAAATCCAATGAATTGTCATAAAGAGCACAGATTATTTATCACCATTTATAAATCATTCTTTACTTTTCCTCACTGCAGACAAACGGAAGAAAAACTCACATTTTTTAACTTGCGAATCTTCCATTTATCCTTCCTATAAATCATCTAAATTTTCACTTTTGACAATGCCTATTTTTATACCTAATATTTTCTTTTAAAGAAGGTTAAATGACAAATATATATATATATATATATATATATATATATATATATATATATAACTTGATAGAACCAGTTATATATTTTAGTCTTTTACAAAAACACATGTCATACAAAATGTAATTAGAGATTATAACTACTGAAGTAGCTTTAAATATATATAATCTTTTTATGGATTTTCAAATTTTTTACATAACCATTTTATAATACATACATTATACAAATAAGCAGGGCTGGACAAATACGATCGCCAGGTCGCCACTGGTGACCAAGTCTTCTATCTGGTGACCAATTAATTACCGAGTTTTTATTTATTTATATATTTCGTACAAAAATTGATACCAGAAAGGAACACAAATCTTTCATTTTTTTCTCGTTTTTTTCTCTCATTTCTCATAAGATGTCTCATTATAGATGTTACGAATTAAACTTAGAAATTATATTCAAGCAAAAAAGATTTTTAACTTTTGTTTTTAATTAGCAAAAATTAGTTCTTCAAATGCAAATTTTAAAAGAATAAAATCAGAATTATTTACATGACTTTCACAGGGAAATAGACAAAAAATTGTTTTCCTGCTCCGTTATTTTATCGATGCTTCCCTCGTCAAACATAAATTTTGTAGCACTGAGTTACCCGGACATTTGAAACATTCGTCAATCAGCATTTTCTGAACGCGCTGTACAGTATTTTTATTTCAGATATATATATATATATATATATATATATATGATAAGTTTTATTAGACAACTTATTTTACATCAATTTTTTTTAATTATGTAGTATTCTAAACCATGTAACTGATAATTATAAACTATACTTGTTATTATTGAAGTGAAAACTTCTTTAGGCGCGTTGGGCATTTTTTGAGATGGGAAAAAACCATTGAATTCGCGACACTGTTACCGACACCTCTGTATATTTGCGACGATTCTGCTGTTCAGGTAAGCAACCATAGATTTGCTTAAATTAATATCTCACTTTGACAGCAAAAGTGATTTTAGTCTCTATTTAGCATTATTTGAAAGACAAATTTCTCGAATGAATATAATAAAAAAAAAAATGGGTCACACATTTGTTAAGTTTAATTCCGTTAGAAATCGCCAATATTATAGCTAGAGAGCCAGAAACATTGGCGAAACAATTACGATTGTGTAAAAGATTTACTTCTTAAACGCTTCAAAATGACGCCAGAAGAATTTAGGCAGAAATTAATGTCACATAAAAAAGAATCTTTAGACACTTGGCGCGATTTAGCATTTGAAGTAAGAAATCATTTGGAAGAATGTATTAGCGGTCTTTAAGTATCTGATTTCGAATCCTTAAAAGAATTAATAGTAGTAGATCAAATTAAGAAAAGGTTACCTATAGAAATGAAAGAACATTTTATTGATGATCTTCCAAAAATTAAAAATGTAGACGTATTAGTATGTAAACTAGACGATTATGATGCGGCGAGACGTAATGTTAAAACCTTGAATAGAATTTCACACCACTTTGAAGATGGGTTTCTTATATCAACGAAATTTTATGTTTCAAAATCTCTCGCATACGATAATGTAATAGGGAAAGACGTGATCAGCAAACTAAAGTTGGCGATAGATGAAGAGGGAATTAAAATTGTTGGCGAGCGCAATACTTTTCAAGTACGTTGCCTTAAAGTTGTAAATAATACCGATAAAAAATTAAATTATGTTGCCAACTCATACAATGAAGCGAAAGTATCAAAAGGAAATAGTTCACGTGTAGAAAACGAATTGATTGGTATTATGAATGAAAAGTAATTCAGAAAATATTTTCAAGATAAATTTAGCACGCGCGGTGAAAACAGATAAAAGTGACTCAACTCGCGAGACCAAATCAAAAGATGAAAATGAAATAACAAAACACGGAAAATATTATAATTTAACGAGCACGAGAAAAAAAAATAGACAGAAGTAAAATAAAAAGAAAAAATGAAAATAATGAAATATTTCAATTTATAATATAATATTATAATGTACAATAGCGCATTAAATGAAAATTGTAATATAATTTTTGTGGTAGTAGTTTATAATAATGAATAAAAAAAACACTTCATTTAAAAGTATTTCCTGCACAATAAAACGTTTCCTGACGATTCAAAAAATACACACGTAATTGTTCAAGTTTTCACTTCTGTCGGCACTCCCGGAGTGCCATTTTTTTTTCTCTATTAATTCACTAAGAAAATTGTGCTTTTTGAAAATTAATGGCAATGGAAGTGGGGGGGGGGCAGTATTTTCTGCTGGCTACCAAATTATATCAAATTTGTAAAGCCCGGCAAATAAGCATTAATAAGCATACTAATTCATTAAACTAACAAAATTTCTACGATAAAGCTACATATGCTGAAAACAGACAATTCAATAATACTGTCATTTACTTCACACAAGTTACTTCTGAAAATAGTGTTAGAAGTTTACAGTTTTGCTAGATTGAAACACAGCTTATTAGAAGGAACATTACAAAAGCAAAGATCTACTTTTCCGTCTTTTAAGGAGTTATTTTATCCGCGGCTCATTCTGTTGAGCTGTCTACACGGCAGATCAGATGATATTGCCAAACTGTTGTCTGAGTGAATATTATCTGTCGTTGTTGTTCTTGGTAGCTCAATTGGAATAGCATTTATAATTTAAACCAAACGTGTTTTTTATTCTAATAACGCCCTGGACACTCAGTTGGAAATTTTCAAAAATGTATAATGTTTTTGTAACAAAGTTTTGCTGTTATATGTATTTTCAATTGTATTTTATGTCGTGGTTGCAAAAATATTCGTTATAATAGGATTTTTCAGTCTATCGCATTTCGTTTTTTAAGTTTATACATTGTAAAAAAAAATCTTCTTGATCTGGCAGAAAATATTTCGAAAATAAAATGTAATCTCTTCCGAGTTACCCACTATTGCTATAAACTAGTGCTCTCGATGCGATACGTATTTCAGTTATACGTTTAACAGATATACGTATAATACGTATTTAAGAAATACGTATACCTTAAACTATACGTTTAAACGTATCCGGATACGTACAAGCGTATATCGGTTAAACGTGCAATTCAAGTACACGTATATTTAAAGTATCGTATTTACTTTTAATGCCAATGGATCTCATCAGGGTTACATCACGGAACAGAGAACAAGTTGGAAATCGGTGGCGTTACTTTATTAATCTGTATAGTATGTTTCATACTTAGAATCTTGTTATTTTACTTTGTAAACGATTATTGTAAATATATAACGAAAATAAAGAATCTTTTTAAGCAAATAAGGAGAATATACACGTTTCAGATTTATTGTACATTTTTATTAAGAATATTCTTTCTTTTTTATTTTAAAAAATATATATATCTATTTTTGTGTGCGTATACTCAAATTGTGCCCGAGGGGTCAAATGTTGTTCTTTCCACGGTTCTAATGTTTTCTACTTTGTGGTAATGTATAACGCAATTTAATTTTTTTAACCATGACACTTGTGGTATTTTGTATTCAAAGTGTATGTGCATTACAAGATATTACGTTTTAAGAATTGTTGTTAATCTTGACAAATTTCATTCTTTGTGTTAGGACCTATAAATTTCGATTACGTAAGCCTGACAAATAATCGTCACTGCAGGTTTCGAATCGCAATCACACAAGCTTAAATTGATTTGCCTTCTCTTTTCTTTTTTGCTGTAAAACGTATTTTTAAAATATTTTTAATATAGAACAAAGTATTCTTAAATAAAATAAATGTATGTTTAGTTAGTTATTTGTTAAGGCCGATTATCTGCACTAGGAATATAGGGCGGTGAGGGGGAGGGGGGGAGTGCCCTCCGTGGGGGGTCTTTAAAATAAAAATAAGATTATGAAACTTCACAGGAGTTGGATTGATCAATGTCAGTATAAAATATGAAGTCAATGTAAGTTTGTGTTCTGCAATACTAATCTTTCGGGCGAAATGTCCACGCCATAAATCAAAATAAGCTATGTGCGTGTGTTACAAACTTGCGAAAGGTAAATCATTTCATAATTAATAGCTTAGATTTGAGGGGGAAAAAACAAAATTGAATTTGAGAAAAAAATATTCCGATTTTTTTTCAAGTAGCGACTGCACAGGACATAACGGGTGTTTCTCAAAAAATCTCAAAGTCTTTGATCCGCAGACCAGCAGGAGAAAGGCATAATTTTTAAGCAATGAACGGAAATCGTTTAAACGTTTATACGTTTAACCGCTGGTATAAGTTCCGTATATACGATGTACCGTATATGCTGTTTCGTATAATACGTATAACCGTCTTGGTCATATCATACGTATCCAAAATCTGCACTCCGTATAATATGTATTATACGTATACTCGTATAAACGTTTAATTGGGCGCACTACTATAAACGTTCGGCTATGATGTCATACACTCACGCACTATTTTTTTTAAAAATCGGTTATAAAAAGGAAAAAAGTCGCCAAATTTAGGGGATTTTTATCTTTAATGGCAACCTAGCCATTGTATTAAGTTCTTGGTTTGGCGCGAGCCTGAAAATCGCGCCAACCAAAAAGTCGCCAAACATATCTGCGTAAGTGTAAAGCATCTGTTCCAAACGTTCCTTTATTTTCAGAAACTAACAGATTTCCGAAATATAAATAAACATTCCTGAATCTTAAAATTGATTTTCCTGCTTATATTTTTCGGAAACATTATGAAGTAGTTTTTTCACTTATTAATATTCTGTAAAACTACATTGCAACGTATGTGGAAGTTAAGGACAGCAAAAAATCTTTTCCGTAAAACTTAAAATAAAGGAATACGGAATCCTTTACGGAATCGTGCGTAACTCGGAAGAGAATATATTATATTTTCGATTGCTTTATTAAAATTACAGAAGTAAACTAATATAATTTAGATGCAATATTTGAGGCATGATGATGAAAGATGATTGATGTTCAATTAAAGTTTGACTTTGAAATATCTTAATAAAAAACTATGTTGGCTGCTTACATAAGAGGGGGTGGGGTAATCATATTTCGTATAGGAATGTGGGTGCGGAAATCAAACGTTGAGGCAGTAGAGGGCGCTGTTGAGTTCGGCGGATGAAAGTGCTTCGCTGCCTTGAATCGTCATTCTCCGCACAGATTTCGAGCAACATCCATCGTTACATCAATGTAAAGCTTGCCAAAATGCATTTCATGTATGAGGCTGTGCAAGGAAATGGGGCGGCTGCTTAAAGAAAACTATTCCCGAATAGGAATCTGCGGGATCGCCGAACATTTGAGCATTTTAATCGGGTATTGTGCAAGAGTGGATAGTTTTATGCTTCCAGGCGCAATACGGGCACTGGAAGATATTTCAGAATTCCTGCAGTAGACGAAGAAGTATTACGCACAGTAGAGGATAGTCCTTCAACAGACTCGAGTGTCGTTGTACGTGCGCATCCTTTGAGCAGCCGCTCCATTTCCTTGCGCAGTTCCATACATGAAATGCATGTCGGCGAGCTTAGGATTGGTGAAACGATGCATGTTGCTCGAAATCCACGCGGGAAATGGCGATTCAAGCCAGAGAAATGCTTTCATCCGCCGAACTCAACAGCGCCCTCTACTGCCTTAACGCTGGATTTCCGCACCCACATTCCTATATGAAATCTGCTTATTTAGGTCCCCTCTACCTGCCTTTACATTTTTGAAATATATTTTAGGACCACCCTGTATAAGTGTGAAAGGATCAAACATTCGCGTTCCAGGAACAAAACACACACAAAAAAATAAATCACTACATTGAAAGTGTTTCTTCTAGGAATTTTTTTCAATGCGGTACACATCGTTATTTATAAAGCTTTGACTACACTCCCTAAATACGGGGAATAATCTCGAAATCAATGTTGCAATTTTCGATTTTATCTTTGAAAGTGAAATAACCTCGTCGACCATGTAGCGGAGGTCGTATCGTGAAATGACGAGTATTTTGAAATAGAAATTTTCTAAAATATTAGTGACATGCAGGTATAAGAATTTTTCGCCAGTAAAAATGTCTTTGTAGTTTTAATCACCCTGCTCTAAACTTGTCCCACGTTGCGAGCAAAATCCTTTGAAACCGCGCCAGTATTTGTCTGTCATTTAGACAGGCACTTTGCATTCTGCACAGCTTCTGAGTAAGACTGCATGCGGAGAGTTTTTTTTTCTGACTTTTTGGAATCTTGCTTTATTGAAATTATTGCGGCAAATGCGTGGGGTGACTTAATGGATGTTTATATATATTGCGTTTAAGTGGAATGCGTTATGCTGTTGGGGATATTATACTAAAATAGCTTCCCTTTAATTTTTTAGAAACCTGTGGTTTTTACTATCTATCATAACATGTGTTTACTACAATTCAAGAATATGAATATGTTCCTTATATTGTTTTTGATATTTAACTGTTTTTTAGTTTCGCCATCGAAGAATTGATGCCAGCTTTGTGTTTTAAATAGAAAAAATAAGAAAAGGTAAAGGTGTTTTGAACTTTTTAATCGGCTGGGACTATGAAATTTTTCATTGCGTATTACTCTGCTCTGGTCCGAGTTTAAATTACCTTTACTTTGACGACTGTCAATTCGTCATATTTTGGTGACTGATTTTTTAACAGATTTATTAACGACGAATTGGATTATTCAAATGCGAAAAAACTTTCAGCAGATATATTGAGATTTGTTTATGAGGTCTTTATTTATATAAACTTAAATTATGTGTAAATACAGAAACTGTGAATAATATAAACTTTTTGTAATTAATATTAATTTTGTAATTAATATACTCAAATGCAGAAAAAGGAAATTGAAAAGAGGTACGTTATTACAACTCGGAGAAAGGTCCTGATACAAAAGGCCCATGTAATCCTATGGGATTTCCTCTTCAATTTATCAATTATTGCTATAACGTTTTGAGTTTTCACGATATTTCACTGAATTTCCCTATAGTATTGACTATCAAATCATGACAAAAATTTTGCTGTAGTTCGCACATGCGCAATTAAAATTTATTTCATACAAATACCCATATCTCAGCAACTATTCAACACATTGATAGTTTAATCGCAGTATACTATTTCTACGATTTTTGTCAAGTTTTTGAAAGCGGTGTTAAATTTGGCTGAAAGCTCTGCATACTATAAAAAAAACCTTTTAAGATTTCCACAGAAACGTTAACATCTTCACGAATATACGTGCTATGCTTACACAAATGTTGAACAGGACCTACATAGTCATTTGCTACAGTGACAGATCATTTTTAACATTTACTGTTACTTGGGTGATCAAAAATATTATTTTATTATTAAAATTATTATTGCCTTCCCCCCCCTATTTGTCCTCGCGACAAAATCTTCAATGAAAAACGTGAAGTCAAACATGTCCTTTACATCCTCAAAGTTCAAGGGCATTTCGGGCATTTCCTCACGAGTTTCAATAGATATTCGACGAAACGTCTGAAATTGGTCACTGCTCCTTAATTTCTCGACACCAGTGCACTATTGAGGATGCTTTTGCTCTTCACATCAGTGGCTCCATTGTAAGTAGCGAAGGTTTTTTGAAGAACTCACTTACTCTAGTTTATCTCATAAACTGCTAATTGAAACTTGCAATGATAATATTAAGGTTATCAGCTACGTCAGTGTTGACTATGAGGGTGATTTTTTTTCAGATATTTTTTATTAGTAAGATATATTAAATGTTGAATTAAGCACAATGTTTATAATAAGCCCCAAAAGCTGGAAGTGGCCAAAAAATAATCTATATTTGTATGCAATTATTGAAAAATTATTTATAATTATATATCCAATATATAGTTTATCTTTTATGTAGAAAAAGTAACATACATATGCTCATTTTTATTCAAATATATCTCTATTACATGAAGTGTTATTGTGTACTTCATTTAAAAAAATTCAAGTTGTGAACCATGACAGAAAAGTGTCAACATTCAATACGAACCAGAAATGAACACCGAAACATAGTAAACACAATACGCAACAAAGAAATTTAGTGACAATCGTTCGAGTAGTATTTGGGTGAAATTGAGTGAAATCGGATTACACGAACTGATGCAGGTCGTAATCTATAAGAATTTTAAATGCTAGTCTTTAAAATGTTGCTTATTTTAATGCGTAGCGCAGGATGAAATGTTTTGACATTTTTCTGTAAAAAACTACCCAAAATACAATGACTATTTAAAAAACATAATTTAATACTGTGTACTTTAACACCCTGCTAATAATTTGTTATATATGTTCAGTTTTTTAGAAATATATAGCCAAAAATTAAAAAAAAATACTAGAAACACACAGACATACAAATATACTATATTTAAAAAATATATAAAATACTTATTATATTTTATATGGGACTATGCGACAACTTGCTGAATTAGACCTTTTTATCAACGACAACAGATATATAAAAATCGGTGCATTCATCATATCGTGCATACAAAAAGAAAATTCAAAATAATTGGATTATTTCCTTCGTTGGAAATTGGCTAAGATTAATATAAAAGGGAAGCAGATTACTAGATTTATTCAGTAAAAATATTTCAGTTAGTCTTATTACTTCTAGCAAAAGACAACAAGTTTTCATAATATACAAAATTATTATAACTTAAACATAATTTCATTATATATATATTTTTTATTTCTGGCATTCTTGATTATTTTAAACGAAATCCAATTTGTTTTTCTTGTTTTAAGCTTTTTGTAAATTGTTTTCTGTCAATCAAATATTCTAGCCATATAGTTAAAAGACTAATTTTACTTTTGTGATTTAACACACACTTACATAATTTTACAATTAAATTATCTCGCAGCTATTGCATTAAGCGGACGGAAGTTACTATATTTGGCAAAAAAATTATGATTTTCGAAATTGTTTTCTTATACAAGGACAAAATTTTAAATTAGGGGCTTCGCACTTTATGTATTAATCTCACATAAGACACAAGCTACACGAAAGTTTACAACGTAAAATATGTGAAACTTTCATATGATAGAGATTATGTCCAAGTTTTTTTAAACTGGGTGGTTACTTTCCTACAAAACTATTTGAAAAATCGTCGTTTTTGTCTTTTTAAATATTTTAAATTAAAAAGGATATTTTTTCTGGAACATATCAACAATAATCATTACTTCTAGTAATTCACTACATACTATAGTGTAGTAACCTTAAAAAAAGTCCTAAAATAAGCCCATTTCTTTAATTGACCACCATTTTTTTCAGATATGAACTTTATAATTGAACATTAGTATGAAGCTTCATATAGAATCTTTGGAATCTAATAAAAAAATGGTTTCAGGAGTCTGAGTTTCGAAAAAAATATACGTCGATAATACTAGTACATGTACTCTATCATATAAATGCAAAGTTTAATATATTTCTGAAATTCTTTCATCAATACACGTGGTGTAAAAACCTCCCACACTGTAAACATTTTTGGTCAACAATTACGGTACATATACTGGCAACTTTGTGACCAGTATATATACCGTAATTTAACTGGACGGTATATGTACCGTAAAATATTTAAAGTATGTGTACTGGCTGCACTACTCCCTCTCCTCAGGCCTGCACGCATTACGTAACAAGAGCAAGGGCAGCAAGGGCATCACTTCAGGATTTGCCGTTCACCGCAGAGGCGTTACCAGCTTTTTCCTTACTGAAAAACAATCCTTTTACGGTATAAATACCGTTTATAATCGAAATGGCCCATATACAGTTTTTTACGCTTAATATACCTTAGAAGTACGGTACTTATACCGTAAAGAGTGATAACGGTACATCTACTGAAATTTTACGAAAAAAAAAAATTACAGTGCAGTTGATATCTTTGTTTTAGTCAAAGAAACTAATCCCCCCCAAATATGCTCTTTTTTTTGCCAAACATAGTAAACCTTCTGTTATTTCATTACAGATAAATTGAAAGAAGACATCATTTCCAATCGAACGGCTACTTTAGGATTTTTTTCTGCAACATTTTTGTTTTTAAAATGTATGAGGTGTCCTCGTTTTTTTGGCCAACTGTACATAATATACAATGTATGAAACATTAAACAATGATACATTTTTAATATCGTATAAACGTGACATATTTGATAAAATTTGATAACATCGTATAAATTTGAAATATTTGATAAATTTAAATGTGAGAGATAGTATGAGATTTAAGTTTATTTTCTAATAGCAGTTGATATGAAACATAAAATATATTACAAAAGCCAAAACTTAAAATAAAATATTAGAGAGATTACTGTGTAAGAGAGTGCTTTTATTTATTTATTTTTTTTTTTTTTTTTGAAAAGCCAAAACTGAAAATAAAACACAATAGAGATTATTGTGTATTATGATACTTTTGTATGCATTAAAGTAAGTTCCATGAACCATGATATCTATATAAAAGAAAAAAATCCTCCAATAAACGTAGCTTGCAGTCTGTCATTTTTGGATCAAATAGATCAATATTCCTTTGTTAAATATATCATTTTGTCATGACCGAATGTCCTTTCTTTCATATCCATTCATCTATAAAAATGCCTCGTGAACCCTAACATGTTTATTTGTTTGAACTTTCCATTAAAGCTATTTTGACTCTTGTCATTAAATTAACTGAATTAAAAAAAATATATTTCACTTTCAAAGCTTACGAGACCTAAGAATATTTATCTATTTAAGCTTAACCTTTTTCTTAAAATTTATATTTTTATAAGTCAGTTTCTGTTAAATTAAAAAAAAAAAACTCTATAAATTTGGGGTTTGGCCAGGAATCTATATTCTCTCCTGTTTGAAAAAGTTTTATTTATTTATATTTTTTGTGAAAACCAAAGTTATATTGCATAAACGTTATATTGCATAACAGTAAAAAAATATACAGGTATCAATAGACAGCGAATATTATTTAATGATTAATGACGCTTAAGTTACAGTTCGAATGTCGCCTACATTGTTTAAATTTGAAAATTAAAACATTAACACCAGTTTTTGACCCCATATTTCAGTTGCTTGCATCGAGGAAGCTCAGAAAATGGTATAGTTTACATACATTATTTTAAATCTTCATAGGGATAGAACAGTGCATGGCTTGAAAATGCTAATGTTAAATCTATATGACAAACATTCTATATGAAAATATTATTAAAATTATCTATATGAAAATTCCTATTTTCCACAAAAAAAAAATCATCCGATTAAATTTGTATTTTTTAATGAACAACCGAAAAATATTGGCTTTTTCCTCTATTCATAAACTTTTTTTAATTATAAAAATTAATAATAATCTCATGTTCTAAATAATTATAAATAGTTGCATACTTCCTGTATAATGTAACTGAAGAATAATTGAGTGTTTTCGGTTTTTCTTTCACGGTTTTAATTCAATTTTAATATATTTATGGATAAACTTCTAATTTAACTTTTAGATTAAAGTATCCACAATCATCAAAAACATAAATGAGAAAGTTTACAGTTTATTCGAATCATTAATTTTCGAGATATACAGAAATTTTACTTTTCAAAAATTTAAGGAAATCGTCTTCTTTTATGAAAGGATAAAAAAAAATCGTTTGTATTATCAGAAACATTTTATACATTTTTTTCATAATAAGATAGTTTATTGTAGAATATTCTTGTTTAATTTAACTGAAGAGTAATTGAGTGTTTTAGTTTTTTCTTTTCTTGCAAGGTCTTAATTCAATTTTAATAAATTTTATAGATAAATCTCTAATACATTTTATTTTATAAATCTATGAATATTTAAGAAAAAATTATAAATTATACTTTTTTCAGACAGCCTGGATCAACGAAACTGAAATATGGTATCAAAAGTGGGTGTTATCATTTGAAAAATCAAAGCTCTTTCAATTTTCAATATGTAGACAATTCCCAAACAAAACGTTATAAATAGTATTTAATAGTAGACATTAATCCCTGTTGTTTGGTACCCATGGCTTTTTTATAGGATTATTTGCAGGACAATTAGTAGAGATTGAATTGTTTTCCATAAATGTACGTTTCTTTAACGTAATCTTTAGAATTTGTTTTCCCTATACAGATTTAAACTTACGGTTATTTAAACAACTCTTTTCATTTTTTCTGAACTACAATATTTTCTTTAAAGAATCTTTATTTAAATATAATTGCTTAAGTGATCATTATTGTTGTTATTCCGTATTCCATAACTCTCGGACATAATTAGAAAATGACTGTATTTTCAAGATATTGGTGATAAAACTACAGAAAACAGCATATCACATTTTTATAAAATCCTGCATTTTTATTCGTGAGAGAAAATACTATGATAGACTGATACATCAAAACAGCTGACACATTGCGCGTTGGCGAAAAAAAAATCCAAATATAATATTGATAAAAAGCAGCGTAATGAAAGGCGAACATGTCCATCTCAAGAGGCTTCACTAGTAAGCATCAACATTTGCAAACTAATGTTAAACGAACAGAGGTTGTTTGTTTTTGCATTTCAATATTGTAAATGAATATTTTTACATAGGATATCTTATATCTATGTTGTATATTTCTACTTATTTCATGTTTGTTGCATTTTTATTCTAAAGAAACTTTAAATTTCGAAAAAATACATTTGTTTCAAAAATTAGTCCTCAGAAAAAAAGTGTCCTCAGAAGAAACTAAAACCAAATAAAAAAGCACAAAGGTACAACTTTAGACATCGACCTTGCATATCCTATGGAAAAGAAACATTTTAAAATATTGAAATGCAAACCAGAAATTTATTAAAATGAAGTAACGATTAGTTTAACATTCGCTCTCTAATCTCTCCGCGTGACTAGTGCAGAATGTATAATGTAGAAATATAAATGGCAGACAGTAGTTATAGAATATTTCATAAAGGGCTTTCTAATTTTTTTAATTCAACAATTTGTCAATTTTAATACATAGAAAAATGAAATAAATGACATGTTCATACAGTAGCTCAAAAACGTTGTATTCAGAAATTTGAATAAAAGTTAAGTCAGACACTTTTGAGGCTCTAAATGTTGTTATATTCGTACCTACTGATAATTTATATTTTAAATGCCATTATTTACAAACAATAATTAGCCTTAAATTGACAATATATATATAGTGAATATTTATATTTGAAAATAATGACACTCAAAGTATGGAAGCATTGACAAGTATGATTTTTCTTTTACAGTAATTTATATTGATAATGAATTTTAAAAAAAATGCAGAATAAACATCAAGATATATTATTGTTTTATTGTTTTCAAGGTAAACAATAAATCAATTGTTTACATTGAAAAAGAGTCAATCTAAAAAGAGTTTTTGTTAAAAAAAAAGTAAAATTTATATCTAACTTCACCACAATTCGAGGAAAAAAATTGCAGAAAATTTCAGAAATAAAAAAACATACGACTGTCCTTCAGTAGAAATCATCATTTGTTTTGTTTTTGGATGTCTACACACATGGACGAAAAAAACAAAACGAATGTTTTTCATCGCTATCTTGTGGAAAAATTATGAATTTATGAAAGCTAGGAAATTTGTTAGTATCTTCCTACTGCATTTTCGTAAAAATGGGTAAAAATCCACAATTTTATTTTGATTTGTATAATACTAAAATTTTATAAGATCTCAGAGCAACAGCTCTAGTTGTTCAGTACTATATAATTATTCAAAAAAATAGAAGGGTAAAACATCAAAATCCGACAGCGCCTTCTGATTGAACAACAACATCAAAATTATGCAAATTTTTCAGAAATGAAGTATAATTACCTACTCACCTTCATTCCCCTATTCGTCGCATCGTTGTCTTAGCAGTCGACAGATCATTTGCTGCGATATTGTGATTTTTCTCGGATACGTTATGACCGCATCGAAGAAAAGAATCATAAAACAGTTAATTGAATTTATTTAATATTCTAATAATGTTTAAATTAAAAGAGCTTAACAAGCATCGAAACATGATTCGGCGCTGTTTCAAGAAAAGTTATAATTTATATCCAACCCTCTATGTGTCTGAGGGCTTTACTGCATTTTGATAAAAATGCTCGTAAAACTAATGTTAATTTATATTTCATTTCACTGTTTGTGTCTAAAATATATTTCAAATTTTGAATCTTACATATATCTTAAAATACAATTCTGTTAAAAATATTTTTGACAGCTGATTTAGGTCCTTTTTAAGAAACTGAAAAATAAGGGCAAGCCGCTTACAAGGCTAGACAGTAAAAACTAGAGGGCGAGTATTTAAAAAAAAAGTGCAAAATAAATGGTTTTTTTTTTTTAAATTAAATTATCCATTTTGGCAGATTCCGATTACTTAATACTACAATGGAAGTCATATAGCTCAGATAAAAATAAAGCGTCTCTCAAACAAATACTTAAAGGGCAAACATGTAGTTTACTTTTTTAAGTTGCAAAAAACTATTGTCTTATTGTTGCTATGTGCACAAAATCCTAGATTTCTGTCGATATGGTATAAATTGGCACTAATTCTAAATATAATCTTATATTTTGAAATAGATTTTTTAAGTAGCATTCCATATAAAAAAAATAAATCCCTGTGAATGGTTTTTCACAAGCATACGATTCTTTTGCCTACATAATGGTAATTTTAAGTTAGATACCTAATGCCAAAAATTTTATATTATTGCATAATTTTTTTATGATCGTGAAATGGTTAAAATATGTCGATGCGGAATTTTTATAAATATACTTGGAAAACCTAAAAAATTTAGGAGAAAATGTGTCTTATTTGAGTATGGTTTTTGGCATCAAATCAATGAATTTATTTACTGAGCTTATTGAAAAATCTTGCAGTAAAGTTAAACTTTAAAGACGCGGGCGGTTTGAATTTATTTACTGAGCTTATTGAAAAATCTTGCAGTAAAGTTAAACTTTAAAGACACGGGTGGTTTGTAGTAACATAAACATTCGTGTGGCGCATTCTATGCGTCATCTGTTTTTAAAGCCTAAATAACTTTTAAAGATATACTTGTTTAATGCAATATCTAGAAGTACTAAAAGAGTAATGAACATGAAATTGTTTAAAAAAAAATGTTTTAATGAGGATTGATATAACATGGGCGGTGTATGTTAATATATAGACAGGGGTCGCTTACTCCTTGAGCCAACGAATTTAAAACTTAAATATCAACTTTTCATATTAAAGAAGAATGGTGTCTAATGTCTAGTATTAGTATAAAAGTAATAAACATCACATTTATAAAAAAAAGTATACTAAAAAAGGATAATAAAGAATAAATAAAAAAAGTTTAATTAAGAAAACAAATAGTATATTACATAAATACACGAGCGGCACATTCCGTACACAAGGGGTGACTTACCAAAAGAATAATGAAACAGAGCATTCAAATTTGCGAATGCAACTTCAAACATTGGTGGAACATTAAAGGGACATTGAGAAGAGATAAAATGAAGCGCACACATTATTTATCACATTAATTATGTTATTAATTTAGAGTTTACAACTGTTTTTGCCCAGAGTGGAACACTCAGTACGCCGCCTGTGTCTGTTCAGGTTTTCTGGAAACACAGGATTTAACTCTCCCAGCGTTGTCCTATGCAGGGCTTAATTTGCGCCGGAGTCCACCGGAGCTCAGCTCCGGTACTTCTCTGTTTTTAGTAAATATTTAAATATTGCCAGAATTCACCGGAGCTCATAAACACTGCGCTCCGGCGCCTAGTGCAATAACGCAATCCTCCTTCCCCTCCCATCTCCAATCTTTTGCCTTGTTTTGTATCAAAACACTTATAAGTGATGTAATATGCCGCTCACGTAAGAGATGGAGATGAAACGGTCTCAATTTTTATATCAGTCTTCGGGTTTGGCTAGGCTCGAGCTCAATCTGTCTTAAATTAAAAATTTTATTTATTTCCATTTCAAATCATTTTAATGCTATTTTGATCAGAATGGAGATTAAACAGAAATAGTCTTTTTCTATTTTGTATAGCTGCGAATTATTCTGTTTTTGAGTTAACACTATTTCCGAATCATAATCCTGAGATTATAAAAACGCATAAATCTTCGATTAATTAACATTAAGATTAGGCAAATTTTTCTATTTGGAAGTAGCCATAACTAAAAAGTGGCATAGTTGATACCTAAGTATACGCAGATAGATGTACTTAAAATTTTCATTTTGTTAAACAATGCTTTAAATTTTGAAAATAATGTATGAAATATAAATATGCAGATTGGAGTGACGTCGGAGTGGATGAGTAGCTACGGGTGTTAGTATTGCAGAATATTAGGGCTCCGGTACTTTTTTTTCTTAGAAATTAAGCCCTCGTCTTATGGTATAAAAATAGTGCATGGGTTGTGACTAGAGGGATGTTCACAAGTATTTCAACCATAATATAATATTATTCGGGGAGAAATGTTCACATTCAACCACTGAGCTCCATGCTAGAGAAGAGTGATTGCTTAACGGCCCACTTTCATCCACGAACGCATCACGCTTTTACTGCGTGCGATCAATAAAGTCTTCAATTATATAAATATATATATATATATATGGCATATTTTCACACTTTTCGGAATACTTTTAATCTCTTTTGATTACTTTTATGCTTTTATCATATTTTTATGAGAATACGCATCAAATATTCCATGTTTAATGCTAAGCATACATGAAATTTTATTTTTATGAATGATAAAATGAAATATTTGTGACGAAATTCAATAAAATCTATAGTTATTTAAATAAAAAATATAATTCAGTGATAATTGCCATTATCGTCATGTTTTAAAAAGAAAATTTAATTGTAATATATCCACCCCATATTACCCCATGGGAGGAAATCTGTATTTTGCCCTATTTTTTTTTTACACATTGTGTGGCTTTATATTTATTGGGCAAATCGATGGATTCAATGTAATAGAACAGGGAGTTTTTCTGTGAAACTTAGTGTTTTCGACAGCTGCCATTTTAAATCAGCGTTAAGGCATAGTATTCAAAGGAGTCGTATAGGTCAGTCAGATGTCATTCGTTAAAAGAAAAAATAATATATATTCTTTATTCAGTGTTTGACTCAACTCTTAGGTAGAAATTTCTCACATGTGAAATTGTCCTAGTCCTAAAAAGAAACTTCCTTACACTCGGGCAAAAAAGTACAGACACAAGGTCCATTACGTTGTTAATATCTGTGGTACAATTTATGTTGTCTGTCATACAAAATGATTTATCATTTGCGCATTTCTAATGACTTTTTATGTTTAAACCTAGTTTTAACCACATAAACTAGTAATTTAAAGTTTGTAATAAAATATATAATTAATGCGTTAGAAACTGATATTTATCTAAATATATTTTTTTCAATGAAATTTACAATTTGAAAATAAACGTGCTCAGATTTATTCTTATGTTATAATAAATCAAAGCGTAGTATAAACATGGGGGAATAAATAAAAAACGAGACATTTTAAATACCAATAGAAATCTTTTATACTTGTTGTCATAGAAATCACGTGAAGTGCTCTGTGGTTTAAAAATTCGTTTCCCTTCGCTATATACTTTATACGCTGATTTACTTAGTCATTACCTTTTGGAATAAAAAATAAAGTACTTAGCGCTGTTACATGAAGTATAATTATTAAACTATCCATAAATGAGAAAGCCACACTTATAGAAATTCTATATAACAGAATAATAAGAAAAAAAAACGACGTTAAAATAACAGAAACTTCTAGTAAATACAGACTATAATTTCGTAGAATAAAGAGCTTTGTTACTTTCATCTTATATCACAGTTTTTTTTCTGTAAAATTACAGATTCTTTTTATAGTGCGGGAAGATATGAATAACAATCCCATATATATATATATATATATATATTCCATATATCATCAGATATTAATAGTGGTCAAATATATTTAATAACTTTTTCTGCCAATTTAATGTGAACATCGGAATCTTTCATGCATGCAAGAATAAAAAATATGCCCATAAATATAGAATAAATTTATTTATTGTCATGCGGTGAACAATTTAACAAGTAGAATGCTAGTAAAATCTCTTGAAAAATTAAACATTTTACAAGGCAGATTGAAAATATTTGCTAGAAAAAAGAAAATAATGCACATCAGTTCACAATGCAAAACTTGAAATCTCTCTTTACAGTTCTTAACATAACCTTTGTTCAAATTCCTCGTTTAACTGTTCTAGAAAGTTTCTTATCGCAACATTGTATTGATATGTAAAGTCATTTTAGTCTGTTGCATAAATATGTATCCCATTAATATGAATTAACCTAATTCTTAAGTTGTTATAAACATTAATTGTATATAATCTCTTTAAAACTGGCCAATAATGCGTAAGTTTATCACTTTTGTGCCTCGACTAGAAGTTCTATTCAGGAAGATTCGCCTTTGTTTAAATGAGATTAATGGTAGGGAAATCAAGATGTCGGGAAAGTAGTAGCACCTAACAAATTAAGTTTCTAGAATATCTAGTCTTGGAATTTAAACTTTAGGTTGCAGGTGTTATTAATTCGTATTAAAAAGTAAGAGAATTGAGGAGAATTGAGTGATTCCCTTTTCTTGTAAACAAAGACATGAAGAAGTTGTTTTGTAACAAAAATTAAATTTCAACCGAATTGAAGTAAAACAGTTGCTCTAAATTTTATATATTTTCCTTTTGGTAGCATCATAAATTTAAAATATTGATAGGTGGTACTACCTTTTCTCAGAAAAACTTGTTAACACTTGATTGATAAATATTGAAATACCAATGAATCCGTGCGAGGATTTCGTACTGCAGTCTAATGTTTTTTATACAGGTTTAAACTTCTAAAGAAAAATGGTACCTCTCAATTATCTCGTCGAACACGTTTCATAAAACAAAACTATCGCCAAACTATAACGCCAAATAAACAAATGGAAGAATGTTGTCATTGGAATATCTAAATAAATAAATAAATAAATAAAATACAAGAAATTCGGAAAAGCTCCACTCACCAAGTGTCAACTACTGAAAAGTATAAACAAAAAATAATTTGCAATATATTAATGAAAATAGAAAAATAATCTTGTCTATTTATTAATTTACATTATTTTTCTTAATTATACCTCTCGGCTTGTGAATACATGTTTCTGACGTCAGTTGAAACTTATCTATTGCACGTAACTACGAATTGCAAAATTTTTTTCAATTCTTTTTGTCTTTTAATATCATGGCACCGCCGTTTAAGGACACAATTGTTATTTTAGTTCGCGAAATATAACAAATCTTTAAAACACAATGAAAAATACAGTTAAATGTCGAACTAAAAACCATTTGATAATATAATAAACACGTGTAATGCTTCTGACGCCAAGTTAATGGGATTGCATTTTTGGCGTTAAGTCCTAATAGTTTAGCAATAGTCTTTCTTCTCAAAAACGTCGACGGGATAATGGAAAAGTACCAAAAAATTAAGGATAAAAATACCTGCAAACATCATTACTCAAGTCAGAATATCACCTCATTTATTACATCAAATTACAGTAAAAAAAAGTAAAATGCATGCTCGAAAAAAAAATTATAATAGTAACAATTCTATTTTAACTGCATTAGAAGATGGTGTCATATGCATCGGGAAAAACACGGAAAATAAAATATAAATTGAATACATATAAAATAACATTTAATTTAATATGAAAAAGCATACATCTTATTCTACACTCGAAATAGCATGGCTGCGATCAATCGATGGTACATTTTTCTTCTAACTTTGCAATTTCAGTTTCCTTTCTTAACCATAAATATAAAATAAACTCGTGCGGAGAAGTAATACTTTATCTTTTTCGTACCATTTATTTTTTTATAATCATTGTTGAGCATCCCATAATGCGATATTTTGTTTTTGTGGCAATACTAATGTGAGGAAAATCCTTTAGTATTTCATAGCCAATTTAATTTTTAATTAATAACAATCGTTAATGAAAAACGATGATTTAGGAAAATATAAGTCTACTATGTGAAAAGTAGATTAAAAAACCTCTCGAATGATACGTCGTTCGTTGTTGTGTGTTACGTAAATTCATAGAAAAAGGTATGTTAACAACAGAAATAATATATATGATTATCAAAACATGAATTATTAAATATAAAATTGTGTTAATAATATAAATTAATAAATATAACAATATTAAATATTAAATATTAAAACAAAAATTCCATATACTTAAAACTAATTAGAATCTTACTACTTTAAGTTTACCAAATGTAGAATAACTCGTAAGAAGTTCATTCATAATATAGAGATTTTTTGAGATAAATGTAAAGTAAAACGTTTTTTCTATGTGTCTTCTAATCGTGTTTTGTTATAACAAATATTTATTCTGTTTAGTTACATTTTATCTAGGTAAGTACGTCTTTAGAGCAACAAAAGCATAAATGATTAATATTCCATTAAAATATTTTAATATTGCTTTTAAGGATGCTTAATCTAGAAATAAATATAAAACTTTTTATTAAACGCTGTCTTTCAACTATTATCCATTAGTATATCTTTAATTATTGTACAGTCTGTGAAAATAAAAGTGTTCATTCCCTAATAACTCTGCCACATATCATGTTATACAAATGTTAATGGTACCAATAGATTAGTAATAACGTCTAGTAATTAATACTATGTTTAAATTTTACATAAGTGGTAGTCTACAAATAGAAATTGTACAAAACTTATGCATTTTCAAAACTCACAATTTTCACACGATATTTGAAGTCGTCGGAAAATCTACCTTCGAATACAAAACGGGAACTCATTCTGTCAAGTAGTTCAGGAATTACGGAGGTTTAAAATTTGGAACTCTTAATGTTAATTTAATTTGCAATCGTTACAAAACAAATTGTATTGTGAGTATATTCCCAGCATAACTCAAAAACTACTTAGCGAAATGAGCTGCAATTTTGGATTCACATATTGAATCTTCTTGAAATTTATTTCTGTAAACAAATTTATACGTATCATATAGGTATTCATTTATTTTTCGAAGAAAAATTATATATATATATATATATATATATGTGTGTGTGTGTGTGTGGTATTTTGTCTAAGCTGAGATAGTACCAGATGTAATTTTCCATGAGAAAAGGGTAATCTGTTAAATAACTAACATATTGCAGTTGATATTCACGATCATGGCGAAGAGGTAAGGCAATGAAATGAGATCACAGAGCGTTTCTTCAGTAAATACAAGCCGATTTGCAGACAATTAGTTTATTTTGAATAAGAGAGATGCAGCACAATTCCACAGGTATAAAACTTATAGCATAGCCCTCGGCTTTCACGATGGGTCACTCCATTGATTACAAGTTGTTAAATGGCCATATGAATATTCTACGACATAAAAACACCAGATACATATTTGTTTACACTTTCAGTTACGTCAAAAATCTAGCCCTCCGACCGATGCGGACGAGTTTTGTTCTCTCCGCAGAGACATACAGAAATTTACGTCACGAGCGCACAAACCAATGAGTGAGAGGCGACCTACGGACCAGCGAATGAGGCTAGAGGGAGGAGCTAAGACAGTAAAGAATTCCTTACGTGGGCGCGGATCAATTTTGAAGTTAAAATCCCAAGCGCGCGAAAAAATCAGAGCAATAATAATAATAATAATAAAAAGAAAATGGCTTTTAAAAAATATTCGAAATGAGAACGCATCTCAGAATTTTATATATTGGGGAGCTGATAAAAGCTACGAATGAACTTAAAATTTTAGATTAAGATTTGGAATAAGATAATTATTAATATACGGATATTTACTTTTAAAAGGACATTAAATAGGAATAAATATTATTAAGAATTAAGGAAATACTGACTATGACAGAAGTTAGATTAATTTTAAAAGATTAATGCGAATAAAATGGAAAGATACGAAAGAAATAAATTTTTTATATAACATTATCCCCCCTCCCCTAAAAATCCGAATGATGGGTAGATCCGATGATCTACAAGTTCATTAAGGCAAGCAAGAATTTGGATTACAAAATATTTATCTGGTATTCTAGTTAATGCCAAAAATTCTCTGATTTTATTAAAGTTAATTCAATAGTTATTTTTGTAAAATCGAACCTGTGGGAATTGTTTAAATACAGAAATACATACAATTATAAGAATTAAGGAAATACTGACTATGACAGATGTTAGATTAATTTTAAAAGATTAATGCGAATAAAATGGAAGGATACGAAGGAAATAAATTTTTTATATAACATTATCCCCCCTCCCCTAAAAATCCGAATGACGGGTAGATCCGATGATCTACAAGTTCATTAAGGCAAGCAAGAATTTGGATTACAAAATATTTATCTGGTATTCTAGTTAATGCCAAAAATTCTCTGATTTTATTAAAGTTAATTCAATAGTTATTTTTGTAAAATCGAACCTGTGGGAATTGTTTAAATACAGAAATACATACAATTATAAGAATTAAGGAAATACTGACTATGACAGATGTTAGATTAATTTTAAAAGATTAATGCGAATAAAATGGAAGGATACGAAGGAAATACATTTTTTATATAACATATATATATTTATATATAAACTTTTTTCGTGTATAATTTTTCGGAGAAAAGTGGGAATTGTAAAATAATTTGTTTTAATATAAATCAATTTTTAGAAGCTTCAAACATAAAAATCCAAAATTCCACCTAGTATTGTTTGAGTTCAAAAACCATACGCATTGCAAAACTGTTTTACAACATGTATCTATTTTGTTTTGAGTAAAAAGTAATTAAAAATTAGGCTTTAAAATAAAACTTTAAACCTGCATTATTCCTTCACTACTGAATGAATATCCTTCCAATTTGTTATACGAAACTAAAGTATACCGAAAGCAAATTTTGCTATCTAAATTAAGTATAATATGAGAAAATTGTAAATTTGGTTAAATTTTTATATGTGTGACCGCTTTAGCAAACAATAAAAAGTATGGAAATAATTATTAGACGTTGTTACTATTCAACAGATACCAGTTATGTTTTTATACGATGACTAGCGGCAGTGTAACTAGGGGGTGGTGCGTTTTTTTTCAGAATTGTACCTGAAACAAAAACAAGACAGAAAGGATAAGAAACAAAAAAGTTAAATAAATTAGTTATTTGCACATTTGTAGTACTTGAATTGTACACCAATATGAAACTAAAATACTCAATTTTTAATTCCTAAAGGAAGCAAATATTTATGTTATTCCTTTCTTGTTTCCAGCACACCTTCGTTAATATATATGTTTAGATAATCTTATGACTAAAAGATGAAATGACTTCCCGTCATTTTATCAGCTTTCATTAATTAAAATATAAGTTCTACTTATATTTTTTTTGTTTTATTACCTATACAATGCATCAACAATAAATCTTTTTATACTTATCATTAATCTATTTATTATCATTTACTAATTTTATATAAAGGAAAAAATAACGGTAGCTGCAATTTAAATATGTATTCTCTTATTTTTGCATCAAATAGGAGTACGTTTACCTTTTGAGAAGGATTTAAAATAATTGCAATAAGACAATAATAAACAGAATCCGCGAAGGGCGGGGTTTCGCGTGATGGTCCTGTGCTACGTCCCTTTTATACCGAGACACTTACGGAAGCCAGATAGAAAGGGAAAAAAATCTAAAAATTGAAACCGGACAAATGTAAAAGGTAAAATGATGAAATTAAACACCTCGAAATGGGGTAAGGTTTGGCACTAGCATCTAGCGCTGCAAAGCTCCCGTTCCTCCCAAAATCGATTTGCGCAACTTCTCGCGCAGGTCTGCTTTTCGTGTATTTTGCGCATGCGTACTTCGTCATTGGCCGCGTCGTCTTGCCTGACGTTCGTTCACCGCGCTCGGGCTCGGCTCATTTCGCCATTTGCTTTTGCTCTGGTAGCGTCATCTTATTCGATCATTATTACTTTTTAAAAAAATCTAATAATCATGTCTTCTGAAATGAAAGAAAAAGGGCCCTTTTCAGGGCCAAGTACTTCTGCTTCTTCAGAAGTTTTAGAATTGAGTTTTGATATTAATAATAAAGTTGATCCTCCACATAGTATGATTGTTGGTGCATATGAAATTGTGGATGGTATGTTTGTTTATACGGATGCGAAAGCATGTGAAATTGTGGATGTTTCTTGTAATGATTCTGATGGTATGTCTGTTAGTTTGAATACAAACATTTGTAATAAAAATGAAAATTCTGGAATTGTGGATGATAGTATGAATGAAACCATTTGTGATTATAATTTAGATTTTGAATGTTTGTCTTGTTCTGAATGTGGAACAAAGTTTACTACTAAATATAACCTAAAACGGCATGTTAAAAATTTCCACCCACATAATGACGCTCTAATGCAATCCTTTAATAAGAACACGAAAACAAAAAAAAAATCTGCTCAGTCCCCTGAATTTAAAAAATGTAGTATATGTCCTCTATGCCAAAATAATGTAAACAAACAAGAGATGACAGAGCACTTAAAAAATATACATGAAATTGAAATTAATGAGTGCCAGTTACAGTTTGATTCTTATAATGATTTTCTTATGTGGAAAGAAAATACTGAGCACACTACCAAATCAAAATTTGTTGGATATGGTAGTAAATATACAAATCCTGATCAGACCTTTAAAAATTATTATTTTAGATGCCACCGATCAGGAAATTTTGTTTCAAAAGGTAAAGATAAACGTAACTTAAAATATTTTGGCAGTAATAAAATAAATGCTTTTTGCCCAGCTTCATTAAAAGTAACTCAATATATAGATGGTAAATGCTCTGTCCTTTTTCAATCGGTGCATGTGGGTCACCAGAATGATATAGATCATTTGTTTTTAACTGAAAATGAAAGGAAATATATAGCCTCAAAAATAGCAACAAAAGTTCCCTTTGATGATATTCTGGATGAAATTAGAAATAATATATCATATGATGGGCTAGAGCGAATTAATATGTTAACAAAAAAGGATCTTCATAATATTCAAAATTGTTTTAATCTTCAGTGTGGTTCAATTAAAAATGAAAATGATGCAGTCAGTGTAGATATGTGGGTACGTGAGATGCAAAATTCGGAAAAAGCATGTATTTTATTTTATAAGTCTCAGGGATCAGAAGCCCCACCTAACTCAACTCTTACAATAAATGATTTTGTATTGATAATTATGTCGGAAGCTCAAGGGGAAATGTTAAAAAAATTTGGATCGGATTGTATTTGTGTTGATGGCACACATGGCTTAAATGGGTATGGTTTTGAGCTTTTCACTTTGCTAGTTCTTGATGAATTACGCCAAGGATTTCCTTGTGCTTTCTTAATTTCAAATCGCAGCGATTACTCAGTAATTTCTCTTTTTTTTTCGTGTATTAAAGAAAAGGTAGGGGCGATAACACCGAAGGTTTTTATGTCAGATATGGCTGAATATTTTTTTAATGCATGGACTTTCATAATGGGTGAACCACAAATGAGACTTTTTTGTGCTTGGCATGTTGATAGGGCTTGGAAAAAAAAAATTGAAAAAAATTAAAGGAACCGAAAAACAGGCAAGAGCATATAAAATTATACGAGGTCTTTTACAAGAGAGGGACATAAATGCATTTTACATTTCCTTCGCAGCGTCACTCAATATATTGAAAGATGATCCTGACATGTGTAATTTTGGAAATTATTTTGAAACATATTATTCACAAAATGTATCATCCTGGGCTTATTGTTTCAGGTTGCATAGTGGCATTAACACAAACATGCACTTAGAACGCATGCATGGAATCCTGAAATATATTTATCTGCATGGGAAAAGTATTAAGAGATTGGATAAGGCTATCCATGCCATAATGAGATTTGTAAGAGATAAGATGGTGGATAGATTGATTACTGCTCATAAAGGAAAACTGACTAGCAAAATACGAGACATTAGGAACAGACATAAAACAAGTGAAACGTTTTCTTCTGAGATTATTGCAAATGAGGATGGGTGGTCAATTTTATCGTCCGATAAAACAGAAATGCAGATGACAGAATAAAACATATTTCGGAATAAATCACATTTGACGTAGGAAATTTCCTTAGACGATACCCCTCAGCACTATATACTGTCTTACTAGCTCTTGGCCATCTCAAATATATCACATGTTACATAAACAATTAAAGTTATTAGATTAAGAGGAAGAAACAAATCTGTAGATAGACAGATCTGTTCATATGAAATTCAGGAACTAAAAACAGATTGCTCTTGCCAATTAAAATGCACTGACTGCAATATTTGCATACATAAATATATATGCAGTTGTATGGACTCTTCAATTAAGTGGAACATGTGCAAACATATTCATTATTTGCAGAAACAGTTGAACCCCTCTTCCCATACAACTGCTTCAACATCTAGCGAATCTCCCCTCATAATTGATGAAACACCCCGCATAAATGATATAATTCTTAATGAGATTGCCCAAAAAACATCACAGCCTGTCACACTTGAAAACAAAATAGCCAATTTAGATCAACAATGGCAGAAAATACGTCAGTCAATAACGTCTGTTAAACAGTGTGAAATACTGGAAAAAATTCTTAAATCTATACCACCACAATTAGAAGCTGCTGGGGCTTTAGAAAATTCTGATTTAAATTTTTTACCAATAAAGAAAAATGTTCCTCCAAATCAAAATATACTGCCACAACGATTTACACATGTAAAAAAAAAGAGAAAACTTAACAAAAATAATGATGTATCTTCCCAGGATGATACAACAATTTTAAATATAATTATAGATAAAAAGAATTCCCACACTCCTCCCAAATAATTTATTTTAAGTAATTACTGAAGTCCATGCACAACATATAATTTCATATAGTAGCTCCATGTTTTAAATAAAAAAACAAGTAATAATAAATGCATACATGTAAACTATAAATTTTCTTCAAGCAGTAATTAATGCCCTGCACAGCACCCATCAGTCCTATTTTATAACTCGTGTAAAAAATGCTGTTTGCTAAGTCTTTGGTAGCAATAACTGGTGGTGCTTGTCAATCATAGTGCCATGAGACTGTCCTTACAGCGGCCCTGGTCCAACTTCTGATTTTTTTCTATAGTCATGGGAGAGGGGGGGGGGGGCAGGACTTAATTTCTAAGAAAAAAAGTACCGGAGCCCTAATAATCTGCAGTACTAACACCCGTAAGTACCCCTCCGCCGTCACTCCAATCTGCATATTTATATTTCATACACTATTTTCAAAATTTAAAGCATTGTTTTTTATTTTTGAACAAAATAAAAATTTTAAATATATCTATCTGCGTATATTTAGCTATCAACTAGTCCAATTTTTAGTTCTTACTACTTCCAAATAGAAACCTTTGCTTAATCTTAATGTTAATTAATCACAGAATTCTGCGATTCAATAAGCTCAGTATTAGGATTCGGAAATTGTGTTAACACAAAAAATGAATAGTTCGCAGCTATGCAGAATAGAAAAAGATTATTTCTGTTTACTGTTTATTTTGATCAAAACACCATTAAAATAATTTAAAATGGAAATAAATAAAATTTTGAATTTAAGACAGACTGAGCTCGAGGCTGCCCAAACCTGAAAACTGATATGAAAAATCGAGCCTGTTTCATCTCCATCTCTTACGTGAGCGACACATTACGTCACTTATAAGTGTTTTGATACAACAGATTGGAGATGGAAGGGGACGGAAAGGGTGATTTAGGATTAGTTTTTCGGGAGCGTTATTGCACTGTGTTCCGGAGCGCAGTGTCACATTCACAAAAAATTGCAAACATTTGTAAAAAAAAATCGCAAATTCAACAAAATCGACCAGTAACTTTTAAAGATATCAATTAAAACTCATTAATGAAAATGGAAAATGAATTTATTTCTATTTCAACTGGGTAGAAACAAAATATTTGAAGGTGTTCTCATCAGACATTTGGACGCCTTTTTGCCAAAAGAGATAAATTGATAAAAAGATGCATTTTAAAATGATTCCAGTTTTTATGGGCAATATATATATTTTTTAAATATCGGATTTTCGAATCTGAAAAACTTGCATCCTTGCTCTGAGTGGGCTGGCATTTTAGAGATTCAAAAAATTTTCGAATTCGGACCATAATTTTTTATTTTAGCAAAATCCAATTTTTGTATAAGAAAAAAAAAAGCTAAGGAATTTGCTATTTCTTTTCAAATTATCTCCTGTCGTATGTGTCCTATAGGGAAGTAGTATGGCTCATTCGACTCTACATTAATAGCGCTTACATATTTTAGTTTTGAGTTTCACCACCAGGGGTGCTTCCGTAAATCTGGTTCTATGGGCCCAATTACGACAGGTTTTGGCTCTTTCGACTGGATTTCAATAGCTTTACATATTTGGGTTATGTTCGTATAGAACAGATTGCGACCCTGGTGGTGGAAGGTGTAAGTAAAGAATTTTGCCACTATCTCGGGTTCTATGGGTCACATCACGACGCGGTTTGGCTCATTCTACTTGGCATCGATAGAGTTTATCGATTTTAGTTTGTTTTTTCACCCCCAGGGGGCGCTTTCTTATCTGTGTTTCTATGGGCCAGATCACGATGGGGTATGGCTCATTCGACTCGGCATCGATAGAGGATACTAGAGCTTATCGATTTTTGTTCCGAGTTTCACCACCATAGGCACTTTCCTATCTCTGTTTCTATGGGAGGCAGTAAGATACTCAAATTTTTTTGTGCATCCTTGTATATGATCTATAGATTTGTATATACACTAGATAGTATGCTAAAATTTAGCTTTGTAACATAACATAGTCGGATATTCCCTTTCATCAATTTCGAAACGATCAATCGATCATCAATCGAACGAAAAATCATGCATCAAGCATAGATTGTCAAACACTTTCCAACACAGCCAGAAAACTGTAACGAAACTTCACCGTTAAATAAGGTGAAAGAAGATATGTAAATAAACAGGTTAGAAAACATAACGCATTGAAAAATACAGTTTCCGAAAGTACCTTCCTGAGTCAAAAAAGTAGTCTAATTATTTTGTGCGGCCCTGTATATGATCAATAGATGTGGATATATAGTATGATAAAATTTAGTTCAATTAGAATATTCACATTTAGCAATTTTCGCCAATCGATGGAAATGCACACGAAATCTTTTGTACAGCCCTGTATATTAGCTGAAGACTTTTGTACACACCATCTATTAAGCTAAAAGGCAACTTAAAACTCACTTGCAGCAATTACCAAACATAAACGACAATGTATCTTTTTTTCGTAGCCCTGTATATGAATTTATTTATATTCCAGAAACTTCTATTAGTCTATTAAATATAGTTCAGCAGGAAAATGCGTAGGCACAATTAAAAACTACCCTTAAGCAATTCACTCCCATAGTCTGTAGTGCTTACGAATTTCCTTGTGTAGCCCTGTATATGGTCAACTGAGTTTATAAACACATGTACTATGAAAAAAAAAGTTAAAAATGCAAACCAAAGTTGAAAACGCACTTATCACATATAGACTGTAAATATTGCACATGTACTGTAACCAATATCGTTTGTGTGTCCCTGTAAATAAACGCAATGCACACCACACTTTCAAGAGAGCAATGTATAGTGAACCTCAGTAATGCATATAATTTTCATTATGTTTGAAATAGTGAAATATCACTAAATTACACTGCAAACGATTTTTTCCCATATAATGAAGTGTAAATGAATAATAAATGCTTTGCACCCCATATTCTACAAAAAGCATCTCTTAATGCGCTTCATAATTATATATCAATTACATTATGTTTTAAATGACGTAGCGTCATCAAAATGCGCTTGAACCGATTATTCCCCATTGACTGTAATGTAACGGGATTCTTTTGACTGTCCGTATAAAAAAACTATCAAGTGCTACACACTTCTGTTGAAATAGAGAACATGCTATAGTAAACGACAATAACATACAAAAATTTAAGGACAATCGAAGCATATTTACGGGAGTTAGAGCACGGACAGGCGGTAGACAAACCAAAGTCATAAACACTTTTCAACTAGGTTAGAAAGTGTTAAAAATATACAAAATGCACAATTTTTTACTGCCCTGTATATTATATCTACGGATTTCATATTAAGTTGAAATTTAATTTAGTAAAATAACTTAAAACATAACTGAAAACATATTTTCAAAGATTACTATCCATAGATGGCACTGTATCTGTTTCTTGTGTACAGCTTTATATGAATTCGCTTGTATGTTACAAAACTCTGTCAGAATACTAAATATAGTTCAGCTGGAAATCCATAACTCAATTAAAAACATGCTTAAGTAATTCATGCTCATAAAAAGTAATGTTTGTGAATGCCATATTATACAGATCATGATTTAGCACTCTTCATAAATATATAACGATTTTACTATGTTTGATATAGTGTAACATCATTAAAATACATCACAAATGATTTTTCACCATTAACCATGAAGTAATGGGATTCTTTTGAGTCTGGCTGTCCTCTGTCTCAGTAATCAAATTATAAATGTTATACACTTTATTTTCAATAGCAAACATGCCATAGTAAACTTCAATAACATATATCACTTACATGACAATTAGAGTATATTTACGAGACAAACCAAATTCATAAAAACTATAGTGGAAAAAATGTAACTTAATTTTTGGGTTTCGTTCATCTCACGAAACCCTATTCGTCTCGTTGTCTGTTTTCAGAAACTGTATAACTTAGAGACTTGAAATTTTATGCACTTACAGCTGAATACCTACTGTCACACTGCAAATCATAAAATTTTGAAAATGTCTTCATTAACACAAGATATTAATTAAAACCCTAAAAACCCACTCATTAATGGAAAAAAAAATATTCAGCTAAAGTGTAGAATTTAATCAAACCGCATTCTGAAACTCCAGAAGAGGGGGAAGGATTGCCATAGTCACAGCATTGCAATAGTAATAACAGATTGGACGTTTTCAAAGACACCCCTATCTCATAAACTATTCAGCCGAGGAACGTAAAATTTCAAACACACATGCAAAAAAAAAGCTTTCAGAACTTCTAAAAAAAAAAAAAAAATAGCTTTCAGAATTTCTAAAGAAAAATATAATTACTCCCACTGGAAGTATAAATATCAATTAAAATTGATTTGAATAAATTCGTTTAATTTCCTTTCATTAGAAAATCACAGACGAACAATATGACATCTGTTCACATAGATAAAAGATGGCGGACTAGACATTGTTCATACTCTATAGAATTTTTTTTTTGTTTTGTTGCATGTATCAATTTGAAATTAACACATCTCTGTGTATTTTTTACGGTGAACACATCAATCTAATTTTCATAAAGATAGCGTAATTAGAACAGAAATTATGAATAAATTTTGCGTTAATGAAAATAATTTCTATCCAAATCAAAAGAACATTTGCAGCTGGTTGTGAAATTGGAGATTTATGCCATTTATAAGCAAGACATCCAGACTTTTTTCTTTTCGTGTCAACTGTTGAAGGGAGGAAAATATACCCCCGCAGATTTTGAGGGTTGATTGTGAGAGATTAATAGCTCTATTATTATTTTTTTAATATTTCATTTACCAATTTGAAAATTTTGCATCCGTGCATATTTTTTTTTACGGTGAATGCAGAAATCTAATTTTTATAAAGATCACATTATTAGAACCAAATTTATATTTTACTACAAATTGCTGATTTTTGTATAGAAAAAAGAAATAAAATGTTAATATACAATGATATAATTAATAATGCAAATAGGGATTATTAATAAAGAAGGGATGGGGAGGGGACTATTTTTTTTTTCTTCTAAATATCGCATTTAGTCCACATGACAGATATTGTTATGACAGAGCACAATAGCGAGCTTCTCCCGCTATTGGTCTAGTTCAGATATTTGAAAAAATAGACCAGTAAATTTTTACTTTATACAAAACATGATTTTTTTTGGAAAATGAAATTTATTTGGACTTATAAAAGAAAAGATAAAGTGGTTTGAAAGGAATATTAAAAGAAACCCTTTGTGCGATCTTCGATCACACATACCCACTTGTTTCAGTTAGGTCCTGTAATTAGACTAAATTCTGTTGTCTATTTGAAAAATGTACTCCGTCCATTTCAGTGATAAATTAATTTTTTTTTCATCAATTTTAAAATTATATATTGACAAAGCAGGCTATTAACAGATCTTATAAAATTTATGTCTGCTGCTATTACACATAATAAAAAAAACACATTTTTTTAAAAATTGTTCATAAAAAGGCATAATTACATGCGAAATAACATTCATATAATTCATATAAATGAAACTCATTATTCAGATTCATTCTCAAAAAGAATTGGATAACACTGGTAATCAGGGTTACATGTTTACTTGCATTTACTAGAAAATTCATAAAATGGGACTCATAATTTTTACAGCACCAAATCAACAACTGACTTGCAAACTGAACATACCTGACACTTCTAAAAAAATAATTATATATATATATATATATATATATTATTACAAATATCCCAATATTTTTGTCTGTTCCTTAAATTCCCATTACTTTAATAGCCCTCCAACATATCAATGTTCCAATGTAAAGATTCTTTCAAAAGTTAGCTTTTCTTAATCAACTCACATTATACACAAATCAAAATATATGTAAATAGCCAAGGAAAAAGTATTGGATTGACTGAGGGGTACATTAGATTCCCTGGATGAGGGTGAAACACCCCTCAGCCAATAGACCAGTCTAAGCCTGGTATGAAATTAAATTAAAAAAAATTATGATAATACATACACTATGTAAATTTGTTTTTATACACTACTTGAATTATAGTCTTTTAAACTTTTAGAAAAATAAAAATAGTTTATTATACTGGAAAGTTAAATTTGTAAATTTTTTAAAAAAGCGAAAAATTTCTATATTATAGTAATTAAAGAAAATTACTTTTCTAGATTAGAAATATTTCTAGGGCAATTTTCAGAGAAATGTTTTTACCTGCTCAATAACTCAAAAATGCCTGATATGCTGAGACTTGTTAATAAATAGGAAAGCATGGCATTGCACATATGACTATTGAAAATATTTGGAATAAAATACAGTTTTCATTTTCGATAAATGTATTGCATATTGAGTTATCAGTAGTTGCAATCTCATGATTATATTTCTTGAACTGTCAAGCATGGAACTTGATTCAAAACATGATAATAAAAAAGTATGAGATAGCCATGTATATTTATGGCATTTGGTGTATGTAAAATTGCTTAATATGTGCAAATAAAAGTATGTAGAAGAATGCCCCATCACTTAGACACCCATTTTGTATCCCCCCCTCCCTTCTTCAATAAACCTGTCAATGCACTACTCTCAACATAGCGCCACAGACTGGCTTTGAAATGAATACCATTGATTATTCATTTCATAGGAGAATTCTGGCAGAAAACAAAACATTTAAGGATACCCATCCATGATTCAAATATTGCACAAAAATCAGTAAGTGGTAAGAACTGTATATATCAGAGAAAATACAGTATAATATGCTATGAATCTCTAAAACTTCTGAGTTAGACAGCTTTTCATCTTAGCAGATATAATTGCATGGTATTCTTTCTACTAGAATCTGTGTTAAAGGTTTTACTGCATAATTGGATCTATGGTTGCAGTAAAGAATGCTTTTTTCTGACGACACATGGGCTGCGGCATTAGGTGTGTTATACAATATTTTCAAACATATAATGTAGCTTGTAGCACTGCGACTATTTTTTCCACCAGCCACCACATTTTGGTACTTACATATTATCTGGACCAGGTAGATTGATCGCCAAAAATGGTTGTCAATTGCCAATTGTGTTCAGAATAGTAATTTAATGTACATTTAATAAATACATAATACTGTTAAAAATGATAAATGAAAGCAAGTTAAAATAATGCAAGACAGTAATTTAGTATATATTTAATAAATACATAACATCAAATTGGCGGCTTTTAGCAATAACTGAAATAACAATAGTAGTTTTATTTCCAGTGATTTGTTTTGTCTACCAGAATTAATATAATATAAATATTATGCAACGTAAATATACTGTATCAATGAATATATTATATCTATGTATATGATATAATATATTCATATTATAACAATATCATAATAATATCATATTATAATAGTAACAAAGCAGTTAAAATAAAATAATAAATAACGGTTACTGTAAGTAATATTTTCAGTAAGTATGACATGGCCCGGATTAAGTACCCATATTTTTCATAGAATATGTAAAATAATTGGCTGACTGATTTTGCTTTTAACCTGAAGGTGAATTGCCACAAAAACCATTTGTATAGAACACTAAATCAGATTTCATTTGAATTTCTGTAGCTACTTTATGCACAATATTATATTTTGTTCATAAAAAAAAGAAAAGGCTAGTACCCAAATACGTTAATACATAATTAGAATAACATTTCAGCAAAGAATTGCAACAATTCTGAATGAATAAAAAATTACTTTCTTTATTAATCAATAAACTACAGAAATATTTATGAAAATCTAATCTTGAGAATGTAACACAAATTACAAGTCTCCAATAAATAAAGTTTACAGATAATAATGTAGATATTTTTGCGATACAAATAAAAGTATATGATGTATTCATTGTTATATATATTTTGTTTGATTATTTTAGCTATCATCATATTTTAAAGTCAATTGTTGAAAACTCTTAATACGGAATAAAAATTTATAAACTTCAAAGTACGGTTAATCAAAACAAACACTCTACATTAAAAAGTATATTTTCAATGGCGCAAAAAGTATATTTCTTATGAGTTAGCGTCAGATATTTAAAAAGGTAGCCTGTACCCATTACTTTACATCTACGAAAAGATAAAAACCAACTCCCGATGTAAACAAACCTTGTAAAGCAGGAGCATGCGCGAGAAAATGCGCAGATCGATTTTCGGAGGAATTTGGAAAAGTTTTGCAGCGCTAGACGCAAGTAGGTTTGGCCCGGTGTTCAAAAACTATCGACGAAACCTTGCGGCTTCGAGCTCTATGTTCAATATACACAATGCAAATTAAGAAATTTCTCTTTGAAGATTTTTGAATAACGTCTAATCAAATTTCTGGTTTAACTATTTTAGAATGTCTAATCGCAACTTTATATTAATGTTAAAAATCTTTTTAATATGTCGCATAAATACATATCATATTATTATGAATTAAGATAAATCTTCTTTTGTAATAAGCTTTAATGGTAACATTGTGTGTTATATTTTTACAGTTCTATACATAACATTTGTACAAATTCCTAAATTATCTAATCTAAACAATCTCTTTTAGAAACTTTGTATTTATACTAAAAGTCATTTTAATCTGTTGCATAAATATGTATGGCATTAATATGAAATAACCTGCATCTTAAGTTATAATAAACTTTTATTCTAACATTGATTGTAATCTCCTTAAAGTAACAGTTAACACGAAATATTATCACATGTGTGACTCGACTAGAGATTTTATTCATGAAGACTCTCCTTTGTTTAAAGGAGATTAATATTAGTGAGATCAAGAAATCTCAAAAGCGATAGTTCCTAAGAAGATAAGTTTCCAGAATATCTATTCTTGGAATCTCTATTCAGGTTGTGGCTGTTTTTGATCGTAGTAACAATTACGAGAATTTAATAATTTTATTCAAAAATGTCTAAATCAAACAGGAAAAATATGAGAACAAAAGAATTTTACTTTATCAAATAAAAGTTACATTGGATGAAAATAATTTTGCATAAATTATTAACATGGTATTAAAAACGACATTTGAATCTAGTGTTAGTTTCTAAACTATTTTACTTAAATTAAACTTGAAAGAACAGACTGTGGCAAATAAAAATGATTCGTCCTGTTTTATTCGTGGATTATCCGAAAAAAAAACCCAGTAAAGATGTAATCCGGTTTGCGATTATGTGGTAATACAAAATATAAATTTAATTTTTTAAATAAGATTCATCTGCATTTAACAAAATTCACCAAATTTCTTTTTTATATAGTAACACGTACATTGGTTAATTTGAGTTATTTGGATCTAGATATACAGAAAGAGCTTGTGCACTTTTTTCTGAAATCTTCATACCATTAAAAAGGGCCAAAGGTTTTAGACGCTAATGTTAGATGCACTTGAAATTTTTTTATTTATATCTTACCAATAACTCAGTCTGTTGAAATCTTTCTTTTTTTACGACATATATACATTCGGCCCAAACATAATCCAGGTGTTTTTTCTTATTCGCCAGCACATTTCAACTATGAAAATTATCAGTAAATTCATATTAAAAGTATATTAATTATAGGCTTCGTTAATTCTTATATAAAAATAAACAAGTTTCTTGAAAACATCTCTGTGTGCATTTCGATCACTAGTAATCGTGATAAAGAACAATTTTACTTTTCGACAAATATAGGATGGTTATCATCTGCATCCATACAAAATAAAATCTTAAAAGAAACCGGAATATTTTTATGCAACAAACTATTGACTATCTGTCTCCCGTACTATTCGGTCTAGTTAAAAAATAAAAACAAAATTAATTCTCCGTAATAACGAGAGGAATTCTTTGCCAAGGTGTTTTAAGTGGGCGTTTGTTACGTTCAAACGACGTGTCATGAAGGGTGTAGTTTAAACTAATTAAAAATTACAATAACTACACTGGATCAATTAAAGCTGTAATATTTTACTCTTTTACCTTGAAACTAACTTTTCATATCTGTGTAGTGATTTAATAATAAACTTTAAATAAATATAAAACATTTTTTTACAATTTAGACACGTTTTATGTTAATGTTTCGTTTATGTTTACACTGTATATGCTGTAGTCATAAAGTACAGGATATGTATTATATGTTTCGTGCAATTAGTTTATACATTATACAATTTATCTTAAATGGTGTACAATGTTTTTTTAGTGGAAATAATTTTTTGCAAGCATTGTATAATGCTTGTAAACATTATACAATTTATCTTAAATGGTGTACAATGTTTTTTTAGTGGAAATAATTTTTTGCAGTACACTTTTAAAATGTACAATGCAGTACACAGCGAATATTTATGAAATACCAGCCTGTACTGCCGAAAAATCGAAATATGAGCGTAATTTGGTATACCAATCAGACCTGCAGCATCATGAAACCGGGTACACATAAATCTACTGCATTTTATAATTCTGGTATATATTTAATTATACTTTAATTCATTTTATATTTAAAATTTCTATAAAATATTTCCGGTGACTAGTAAAAATTCCCGATATTTTCACGTCATTCTAATTATAATTTTCTAATTTGTGAATATCCTACTTACATATTCTCATTTATAACTGTATCCGGATTTAAGACAAAATGCATAAACTATGCATTTTTCTAGGCTGATGTTATACAAATAATTCAAATGTGTCCTATGTCGGTATTACTATTTGAAAAAGGAATGCTTGTATAATGTTTATTATGTATCGAATTCCTAGTATTAAATGTCATTCATATTCTAAAAGAAGATGAAATCCCTAATCCAATAACAACTTTATTGGGATTTTATTGTAAACGGGCTTAATTTTTAATCTGTGAATTGTACCGTTCTACTTCCAGGATATACTTATACTATGAGTAAGAAAATCTGTAGAAAACAAATTTATTTGATGCATTTATTAACCATATATAATATACATTATGAAGAAAAATTCAATGTTTAAGAATTTTCATTTTAACAATCCATAGAAACAAGTATTATTTCAAAATGAAGCTAGTTTTTAATAACTACGAAAATACATAAAATGACATGCTATTTCACTCTGCACATATTAAGTTACTTACTTGAATTATAAACATGTATTTTTCAACTTATTTATAGGAAAAAACGAGGGGACAAAAACAAAAGATTGAATACATTATGTAATTGCAAAATTTCAACACACGTATTTTGCAGTAATTTGTAACAACTAATTTTTTCTAAAACATTTAAAGTAGTGAAATATATCTGTCATACCACTCTACCATACTTTAAAAAATATTTTTTTTTTCAAAAAGATGTGTTATGAAGGGCCATTTTTTTGCATAATTTAAACAATCGTATAGAGAGAATGAACAAAAAGAATAGTCTTTTTAATAGATATCCTTTAGCTCGCAAACTACGGGTATTCTATAACTTACTTTTTGTCTTTCTGATTTTGTACGCTAAATATTATCCCATACAATTATACATTATAAATCTATGTTTTTATAGAAATATTCATGGTATTCACTTTCTGAACAAACACTATTCTAAAGTTAAATACGAATATCTACTTGGAATTATAGAGCGAGAACTTCAATATCTCTAAAAGAAAGCCTGTGACTGTCATTTTGTTATTGTAAATGTACTACTGAAAATATCATTGAAATAATTATAGAAGTAAATAAAATATGCTCATATAAATACAGAGATATATCGGCAAATGTATATCTATTCGTTTTCGAATTACATTCGTTAACCAAAAGGCTATTTCTCATTAAAATAAAATGCAACGTTATTTGTTTGTGAAATGTTAGCACACACATCCAGTAAAAAATTCGTTAGCATATACATAAAATGATTTACAAAATCGTCGTTAACTCAAACATTCGTTGATTGTTGAGGAAAACAATTGATTAAAACGTTAGTAGAGAGATTGATGAAATAATATCGCAGGATATCACACCCTGATACTGGTTTTGTGATGTGATGGCTTTATGTGCAAAAGTAGAAAAAATATTTTAAATATAAAAATTAAATTGTCAATATATTATCACTAGCTGAACCATTCGGCGTTGCCTGAGCTAGTCAAAAAATTGCACAAAACGCAAAATCTCCAAAATTTGCATTATAAAATCGGAAAAAAACTGAAAAATCGCTCTACGAATTCTGAATAAATTTTATTGAAAATAGGACAAAATTTAATATATTGGGCTAGAAGATTGAAAACAAATTGAATTTACTAATGTGAAAATGTTAAAATTCATTAAAAATATGCTAAAATATAAAAAAAACACTAGGAGAAAATTACATTGGACTAAAAGATTAAAACGGGATTCCTTTTACGAATTTCGGAAAATCAGTGGGGTAAACTACAAAAATCGAATTAAACGAACTAGCGAAATAACAAAAAAAAAAAAAAAAAAAAAAAAAAAAAAAATCACTGTACGAATTCCGAATAAACTTTATTGAAAAGAGGACAACATTTGCTAGAAGATCTGATTGCTGGTCTAGAAAATTAAAACCGGATCCTTTCATTAATATAAAAAAAAAGAATGAAAAAATCGTCAAGGAACGTGAATAAACGTTAAAAATTACATTGAAAATGGCATTAAAAATTGCTAAAAATTCACAAATTGCGCATAACAACATTTGCAAAGCTAGACTAAAAATTTTAAAACGAATTCCCTTAACAAATGTTACAAAATTGTCCTAGAACGTGAAAAAAGTCTGAAATTCGCATTGAAAATTGCATTTAAACTCACTAAATATTCAAAAGTCACTGAGGAAAATATTTGCTATATATATATATATATAATTATAATATATATGAATTTCAAAAACATATCAAGTTCTAATATCATATATATATATATACTAAAAAAATTATAAAGTATTCCTATTTTGAATATAAAAAAATTGGCGAAAAAATTCTAAAAATCGAATTTACGAAAAATGCACAAAATGCGAAGGACAAAGTTTAATATATTAGGCTAAAATTTTTAAACCAAATTTCTTTAACGAATACCAAATTATTGCCGCAAAACACGAAAGAAAACTCCAAAAATCGCATACAATATCTCAAAAAAATTAAAAAACGCTCTACGAATTTGAGCTAAAATTTTCAAAATCGTGGAGGACAAAATGAACTTTAATGGGCTAAAAGTTTGAAACCGAATTCCTTTTATGAAAGTCAAAATATCACAGCAGAAAGGGAAAAACTGTAAGAATTGCATACAAAATTCGCGAAGAATTCAAAATCTACGAATCCGAATAAACTTCATTTAAAAGAAAACAAAGTTTACTATATTAGGCTAAAAAATTGAAACCAGATTCCTTTCACTAACGTAGAAAAATCGCCTTAAAATTCGAAAAAATAAGTAAAAAATTAAATAAAACAAATCTGATCAAAGAATCTAAAAACTATTTTAGGGGTGCATAACTTCAGACATACAGCTTATGGAAAATCATCTGACTAATTTTAGAAATTCAGCTCAAGATATTGGCAAAATCTTTTAGTATTTAAATAATAATAATAATAATATTCATTGTCCCTAAATTTCACTCCTACGCTAAAAAATATTAGGTCAATAATTTACTTTACACCCCTCAAGTTCAAAAGAATTCGTGAAGTACTTCTCCAGATAGTCGATAAAACACCTAAAATCGAAATTGCCCCGTGACTTTGAGTTATATAATGTATTTTTAACCGACTTCCGACGAAGGGATTATCCAATTATTTTGTATTGTTTTTCTTTCTATGTACATCCACTTATACATCTTAAGCAGGTGGTTAACTTACGAGGCATTTTTCAGTTGGAAAGGTATCGGTTTGCAGATGGTCCAATCCAGTATTGATATCATTAGGATCTAAAAAGGATATATTTGTATATTTTCATGTTTTGTTTGGTTTGGTTTTTTACTTTATAGGTTTTAACTTTCTAAAAATTGACCAATCGTGAAAAACTTTTAGCAGAGTGTTAAGGTACGCAGCATTACATTTTCTTTTTAAAATAGTCGTCGTGTTGTGTCTAGTTTCATTACAGGAATGCCTCAAAATTTTAATATATCATCCTGCACTGCGCGTGAAAATAGGTGATATTCACTGAAAAAGATTTAAAATAAATGTGGATTACAGACCTGCATCAGGTCGATAAATTCAATTTTACGCGATGGCAATATTTGTTTTCTATGCAAATCGGGTTGTCAATAGTTATTTCACTGCATGTCGTGTTACCAATAATTATTTTTCTTTTTAAGTCGTGTTTCGTAACCCAAAATTTTCCAGTTTTACAAATTTTTCTTTGTTTCTTAATTTCAAGTTAATTCAGTCCAAAACATTGTAGATATTGAAATTCCTATTAAAAAACCAAAAAAAGATTAAAAAAAGGGAAGAAAAAAGAAGGAAGGTAAGAAAAGAAGAAAGAAAGAAAGAGATTGAAGGGATTAAACTCACAAATCACACCCTTGTGTGAGGCCTTAACTGCACTCCAAAAGACGGAAAAACTTAAGAATTTTTGTTAAGATACGATGAAGAAGATATTGCGTAACAAAAAATAAATTTCGAGAAAATTGAAGTGAAATTCTTTTCTGTAACTTCTGTTTGAAATGTTAACATGTGGTTATATTATTATTTATTATTCACATTATTATTATTTATTATTATTATATTTATCCTTATATATTATTTCTCCTGCCAACATCCCTTTTTCTAAGAAAATATGAAACGCAGAACAACGAATGAGATACCATATGAAAGGTTTTAGAACCGGCTTCTGACATAGCCCACTTAACAATTCGTTAAAACATGTTTTTGATTAAAATTTGCTGAAAAATAAAAATAAAATCGGCATTGCTTTCATAAAAGAAATGAAAGATTTTCCTGAAATTATTGTTGCCAAAAAGAATAAAATACCACATTATATGATGCTCATAGCAATTATTATAAAAAACACCGCACGGGTTTATTTTATACTTATGATTAAAAAGCGAAATTGAAATTGAAATGTTTAGATTTATAAGTCCCATGTTTTTCCCGAAGCGGATGACGTCATCCTCTAATACAGTCAAAATACGATTGTTAATTTTTTTTCGCGCGCGTGCCTTTAGCAATCTTGGATCAGTTTTTAGTCTAACTTTGATGGAATAAATGAGATGATATTCTGGCTTGACTAACAACTAAATGTTGTTTGCAGATATTTTTATCCTTGCTTTTTCTTTAGAAGTTTAAACCTGCATCTAATAACTATTACATATTGATAAAAAATGATACTTTTCTATTATCCCGTCGACCACTTTTCATAACAAAAAACTATCGCCAAATAAACGGGAGAACGTTGCCATTGGAACATCAAAAAATAAATAAATAAATAAAATATAAGAATTTAAGGATACAACTGTTATTTTAATTAATAAAATAACTACTAAATCAGTAAAACATAATGAAAAATACACGCAAATGTTGAATGTAAAACGACTAGATGACGTAACAAACACGCATAATGATTCTGACATCAAGTAAATGGGACTGCATTTTTGGCGTTTAATCTTACAGTTTGGCGATAGTTTTTTATTATGAAAAGTGGTCGACGGGATAATAGAGAAGTACCTAAAAAATCTTAGATTTCAGTGGGAAATCTTCGCACGGGCCCTCTGGTATATATTATTTCTCCTGTCAACATCCCTTTTTCTCGAAAATACGAAACGCAGAACGACGTATGAGATACCATATGAAAGGATTTGGAACAGGCTTCTGACATAGCACACTTACATTTTCCTAAAACATGTTTTTTGATTAAAATTTGATGATAATTAAAAATTAAATCGGCATTGTTTTCATAAAAGAAATGAAAGGTTTTCCTCAAATTACTGTTGCCAAAAAAGTAAAATACCACATTATATGATGCTCAGATTATAAAAAACACCGCATGGGTTTATTTTATATTTATGATTAAAAAGCGAAATTGAAATGTTTAGATTTATATTTCTATGTCCCATGTTTTTCCCGAAGCGGACGACGTCATCCTCTAATGCAGTTAAAATAAGATTGTTAATTTTTTTTTCTAGCGCGTGCCTTTTGCAATCTTGAATCAATTTTTACTCTAACTTTGATGGAATAAATTAGATGATATTCTGGCTTGACTAAACACTAAATGTTGCTGCAGATATTTTTATCCTTAATTTTTCTTTAGAAGTTTAAACCTGCATCTAATAAATATTACATATTGATAAAAAATATTAGATTGCAGTGCGAAATCCTCGCACGGGCCCACTGGTTATTATATTTATTATTATATTATATTATATTACATTATATTATATTATATTGAATTATTATATTTATATTTATTATTATTACTATTATTATTTACTATTAACATTAAATTTTTAAATATTAGAAATCAGTAATCCAAAAAAAAAAATAAATTTTATAATAATGTCTCATATTTTCAAGACTAGGATCTTTGTATTTCAGCTTTGCCTTATGATAGATAACATCACAACACCTTCACCCATATAATTAACAATTTTTGAGAAATATGTGACAAAATATTTTCTTCCGCTAACTTCTTCAAATATTCTAGAAAAAAATAAAAATTGATTAGCAATCAAATATATTCAAAATCTGCAACATCTATTAATTTTTTTTTACGCATCAGAATAATTCTAAATAAAAAGTATTTATCCCTCTTTGTTGACGCTGAAGCATAGATAAAATCTGTTCAAAATATAATGTTATTTACTTTATATATATTTAAATTTCCTTCGCTTTCCTTAATAGTTTTTGAAAAAAAAAATAGTTGAAGGATGTGCAAATAATAAATTTAAAAATATTCTCTTATTACCTCTTCAGTAATGCATATATTATTTTTAAATATAATTCTTTGCATATAAACGTATTTTTTCCTAAGAATCTATCATTAATCATCTCTGAGATAAAAATGGTTTCAACAAACTTAAATAAATTATACTTTACTTTAATATAAGGAATTGCTTAGATTAACTTTTTTGTTCAGTATTTTACATAGTGCTAAAGGTGAAAAATATGAAAAATATTGCAACATGAATAAATAGTATGATGTTTTATAAATATTGTACCAAAACATAAATTTCTCTCTGTATAGAAGCAAAAAAAACATTTTTCTAAATAAGAAAAAAATGCAGGCATAGTGGATATTGATTTCCATATTGTTTTGTTTTTGAAAAATGTAACATCATTCAGGTGGATTACTGAATTATTTTATGGCTACTTTATTTAGATAAATGGGATATGGTTTATACAAATAAAAATACACAAAAGAATATAGCAAAATGTATTTGATCTCTAGCAAATTAATGCCATAAAATCAATGGCAGATTAAGCAAAAACCTCAATGGAAGCGTTCCATATACGGGGAGTCCCTAAATAGGTTGGTTGGTTGGTTGATTTATGACGGCCGATTATCTACTCGAGGGATATAGGCCCTAGGGGTAGTGCCCTCCGTCACTGTCTTTCTAAGGGATCCTAACCCGTATTTACGGAAAGGTTCGAAGAAAACCACGGAAAACTCCGAACGGTTAGGTCGACGAGACGCGACAGGGGTTTGAACCCAGCACCTCCCGTCTACCAGCTTTGAGAGCAGAACCTCTCAGTCACTCGTAGGGCCCGAGTCCCTAGTCTGAAATTTAAAATTTAATAACTTATTAACTGTAATTGATATAATAATGGAATACATCGTATAATTGTAGAGTAGTTCACTCAGTAAAATTGAAATTATAGGACGAAATGCAAATATTCACCTTACGTCATTCATAAAATACTAATATGAAACTTAATCGAGTTCAATGTTACATAAAAGGCGGCACTTAAAACATAAATAGATATTAAAAGAAATTAAAAAATCCTCCAAGCACTTTCGGCTGGCACCTGAACCATCCTCAGGGAGAAAAATTCCCTTTCTACTGCCGACTTACGTATCTAAACCTTCGTTTTGTCTTGAAGTGGCTTGAGTTTGCTTGAGTTTATTTCAATTGATACCTTGATTGAAAATGTAAACAATTTGAAAACCTATGGGAAACAGAGGGGTCAGTGTTAATAGTAACGAAATAATGGACTTCTCGACCGCAAGGCGAAACGAAGGTACAGATACGAAAGACGGCTGTAGAAATGATTTTTTTTTCTCCCTGAAGATGGATTCAGTGCCAGCCGAAATGAATTGTTTGTAAAAGTGTACTGAAATTTAATTTCATAAAATAAAATTAATATCTATAATATGAAAATCTGCGCATAAAACAAATTTGTATTCATGCATTTTTGCAAAAGAGTGCAGCAGCTATTGCACCAAGATCAGAATATTTATAAAACTAGTTATAGTACGAACGCACCTCATTTGTCACGTTTGACGTACAATTTCCAACTTGTTTAAAATAGTGAAATGCATCTTTAGCTGCACACAGAATTTTTTTGTAAAAATCTTCCCTAAAATCAAAGTATTTCTGAATAAATGGGCCCGAAAGCTTGCAAAAATCATAAGCTTCCTTATTTCTTTACAAAAACACAGGAAATTATTAAATCATGTTGTATATTTTATTTTATCACTGCATAACACAGTAATATTTTTTTCCCATATAAAACATGCCTCTTTTCTGTTTTAGTTGTAGTTTTATTAGTGACTAGTACCCTGTTTTTTTTTTTCTTTAAAGAGTGAACATTGCATTAACCATTATTTTTACCTGGAGGCCCGAGTTTCCGAACAATGTTATGCTTAAATAAATATTATGACATTGGAAATTAATAGATATTAAATAATGATTTCTATTTTTTTTTTTTTTTTTTTTTTTTACTTTCTGAATTTTACAACTTTATGTCAAAGTTTCAAAAAATAATAAAAATGTAAATATTTCTGATATTTCTGATTTTCTGCAGTAAACAAACCATTTATGAAATGCTTTATTTTCACACCTACCTCAACAAGAAATAAACTTGATATATTTAAACCGAACTATTCATCTACATTAACTTTAGTAAAATACTCCTACACAAAAAGACATGTTTAATGCGCATTTCTTGTTGAAACAGCTTTTTAAGAAATAACATTTAAATTCTCTTGAGAATTCTTTGTGAACAGAATTAATGTTATTACTGTAAATCTCAAGACAGGAGAATGTCTTATATTTGTATTATTTAATATAAAACAGCGAATGTTATACATTCAAATATATTTATTCATATCCATATATGCTATCATAAAAATGTATGTTTACAAATGTGTGTATACAAACTAATTTAATCATTTTGTATTATAATTTAATGTATCTATATGTGACAATGTTTTTAAAATAAAAAAAAAATCAGTATTTAAAAAACAAAAAATCGCATTTTAAGTCTACCTAGAAACATAAAATTTATATTTAATAAAATGAAAAGATTTATATTTATAAATATGCACCTTTTAATTTTACATAATTTTTAATCAGCACAATTTGTTCCCAAAAGAATGATGTGTGCACTTATAGCGGCGTATCTATTCATGTACTTATTCTAGGACCTAAATAATTTGTATCGTTAGATTCACCTTAATATTTCAAAGGCATATAATTTCATAAAAAAAATTATTAGATATTTATTTACTATGCATAATATATTAAAATTTCTGACTTTTTTTCTTCATTCCAATTCCTTAGGTATGAGTATCGAATAAAGAGTCGTCATATTTATAAATATATATTACTTATAGACTTTTACGCTTAAATTAAATCTCCACGGCAGTTGTTTTCAAGCTTTTATACTACACGGCCTATTTATACGCATAGTTATATTTCCGCAGCTCACAAATATATGATACATAAAACATTATAAAAATAAGCCTTTTTAATTTATCTACAAAAACAAACACAACATTCCATTACAGTAGAAAATAAAGCATAATAAAAAATATGATTTTATTTTTAAAATCATTATTAAGATTTTTTAATTGTCTCTTTTTAAGCATTGAAGTGCACATATTTAGATATACCTATTTAGCAACAAGTTGCTGCTTTTCTGGCCATGTAACATGGACCATATCAAGAGGCGTGGTTCTAAGAAGTCAACGGACGTTTGTCGAAGGCATGGCATGACATACGCTAGAAATTATCATGAATCAGCCTCAAACAATGATATGGGATGAGGGACAGGCACATATTTTTAATGAGTTCATCAAAATCTAAGTTTTTTTATGGTTATTTCAGTAAAGACATTTAGGTGAAATACTTATAGATAGATAACAGGGCATTTGACAAGATCAGTTATTCTACTTGAAATTCCATTTCTACCTGGGTGGCAAAAAAAAGAGATGAAAGTGATGACCCAGACTACGTACTTAGAAGCAGAGAAGCTGATTTCTAAAAGTGTCCCGAACATTCCCAAGAAAAGTGTCTTCAGTCATCGATTAGCCTTCATACTTCGAACTTTGCATGCTAGATCTATGATGCTATGAACGTGATGTAATATTTCTATACAGCAATATTTCTATCAGCGTGCCACAACCGTCTTCTATACTTTTCACTCCCATGCTACCCAGCTTTAACTTCAATAGTCCACTCAGGGGTGTTCTATGGCCCATGCGAGGCACCTATTTTGAGAAGTGGTTTTCTTCTACTAAAACCTATTTATTGGAGCAAACACAGGACTATTTGTCAGCTAACTGTCTGTATGGGTGTGCCTTCTTTGCCAATTAGATGGCCATCTGAGTTAATATTCGCTGTTACCGGTTGCATACGACAATTAGAAATTTTTAGAAACTAAATCTTAAGACGTTCAAGTTTATTCAATTTTATCTGTCTTTTATAAATTACCAATTACTACTCCATCTTCTATTATCCGTCTATTCTCTCCCTATTGCAGATATCATGCAATGAAAAAACTGCATCCTCTGCATAGCCCTTCTCAAATTGAATGAACAATGTGACAAGCATATATTATGCGTCTTTAATCAAAGGCGTCTAAATTACGATTTTCTCCACTCATGTAACCATTTTAAAAGAGGAATATACACTATATGGCCAAAAGTGACCGTTTGAAGCTTTTTGGAGTTTAGACATTTTGTGAAATGTCTAGAGACATATTTGACGCATCGTTCTTGCACTTACGGGATGAAAAGAAAATATTTCACTTCATACTTTTTAGTGAAGATTTAGTCACAAGAATAATTTGGGGACCATCAATAAATTGAAAAAGAAATGTACTATTCAGGATCACCCTTTAACATAAAATGCACAAAACAATCTGTGGTGGCTGTATAAAAGGCTTCTTTAATCCCTGGACAACTGTTTTATGCATTTGTGAAAATTTAGCACGCATATTCATAAAAATAGAAACGTTTCATAAAAATATTCAATAAACTTACGCATGTTTTTGAATATTTAGCATGCAAGATTATCAACAAAATATAACGCCACTTTTAGAAAATATAACAAAATTTGTCAGAAATGTTATACTGCAATTATAAAATGAACATAATTAATAATTGATGATATATGAGCATTTGTATGAAATAATTTTTCACTGCACATGAGCGAACGATATTAATTTTTTTATTTTAGTAGGCAATTTATTGCCGAAATTTCAGTGCAGGCTCACTATGGAGTCACGAAAAGTTTTTGATTTCCGTCTGTCTGTTCCGCGATAACTGCCGTTAAAAACGTCCTATTAGGTGGATTTTTGGTGGGCATATTTGTGAGGTACCCAGAATTAGCTGTATATCTTTTAGTTACATTTGGTTTATTCGTTCAAAAAATGTAGAACATTTCTTTTTAACTCATAATGCTTTCCTATGGGAATGCAGACAATTTTCAAATTACATTTTTAACTGAAATAAAAATCACATATTTGGATAGTAGATTTAAATATAAAATTATAAATGCTAAATTTTTGATATGGATGTTTTAAATATATCCAATAGCTTTGAAAATTTGCCGATACATTTATTAGAATTTAGAAATGAATTGTTTAAAGTATTGGAAAATGTTTTGCATCTGTTCGGGAAATATAAAACATTTTACTTCCATATTTTTTTACAAATTTTAAAATGCATTTTTCTTTTAAATTCGGTCTTTAATTTGTTATTTACTTAGGAACCCTCTTTCAAAGAATATCAAAATAATAAAATTCAAGCAACTCGCACTATTTTGCTGCAATATTTATGTATTTTTTTATCTAAAAAATTACAAGAATAAGAAGTTCATAAAAATGTCAGAATATTAATGCATAAACCGTGTTTAATTCACCGTTTCTACTTTCTGAAACCTTCTAATTATTTTATATGCCTATAAATATATGTAAAACTAATAATTTTTGGATTGTAAGATGTTAAATATTATTAAATGTGAGATTAAAAAACAATGACTTTCAGAACTGACGTTGAGGCTCCTGATCTGCACATCTGCTAGTTTTATATATAAGGAAACTATAGAAAGGCCCCTCGAATATCTTGTAAATTGCCTCAATATCAAAAAGTAGCTGGATGATAAGGCATTTTTAACAATTGTTATTACTTACCCATCATACGTAGTATAGGGTAAGTCTTGTAATCGTTTTGAAAATCGAAAATTTTTTTTGACGGATTTACACGTTTCAGACACTGGAGATTACGAAAAACATATTTTTAGAAAAAAAAATTTGCCGTCCGTCTGTGTGTCTGTGTGTGTGTGTCTGTAGACGCTCTATCTCCCGAACAAATTGAGATAGAGACTTGCCATTTGGTATGTACTTAGTATGTAATAATGGGAAGAAGCTATTTCATTTCAATAACCTCGATTAACCGGAACATTTTTTTTGGACTCTCGAAATATTCGTTCTGATGAAAGGTACATACAAATTTTCGAAATTGTTTATTTTAAGTAGTAAATATAAAAAACAATAAAAAAACATAAATTTTGCATAAAACATGAAGTCGATCGGATAATGAGTTGCCGAGATATTTGTAATCCTATTTTCCACACTCTTCGATTTTTCATGACCCTGTATTTCCTCCAAATTTCACTTCAAATATATATTTTAATTGGAAATTTGACGCTTAATCAGATGCAATAAACTGCTAGTTAATAGGCGTATTATTTTTGGAGTTATAAAGAAAAACCTCTTTCAAGCAATTCAGTAATCGAGCCTTTTTATGACGTCATCAACCCACGATTTTATTTGAATTGCAATGCATTTTATAAGTAGTTTACACATTTTTATTTTAATATTTTACGTAATACATGATGGGTAAGTATTACGGTGGCCCCCAACGACTAGTTTTTTATTAACCGATATCCATATAAGAAGTGTGTATTTAATGTATATGCCTGTGCTTAACCTTTGAACGGAGTTTCGATTTTGATTTTTTTTTGTCGTTGTAATTGTTTTATTCTGATTGTTATTCCATATATATTAAACTCGGAACAAAAATATTATGGTTGTTTGCCAAATAGTAATTTTTAGAAATTCCGTTGTCATCCATCTCTTTTTAGAAAGCGACTGAAATGCAGATCACCCTATCGCGCATATCTTTCTGAATCTTCCCGATATTCAACAGGCCTTTTTATGTAAGTTCACTTATATACTTGACTGCGAATTTATGCAAAAGAATATATCTTGTTCGTGTATGTGCCGATAAACAATATTCCATACAAATTCTCATATCTCATCAAATATTAATTATATTAATTTTGTAATTGGTGTATAATGTTTATACTGCACTTTATCAAGTTTTCTCCAAGTAGCATTAAATATGTTTCATAACCATGCATGCTATAAACAAAAAAGTTTCACAATTTGTGCGAATTAAAGGAACAATAAAAGTATATATTTTTATTAATATACGTGCTATTTTTACATGAATGTATAAAGTCGTTATACAGCCGTTGCAACAGCCACAGGACATTGCGAGCATTTTGTATTGTATTGCGATTGCAAATAGTATGCTTTTTTTTTCAATTTATCGTACATCCATAATTGTCCTAATGATTAAATATCCATTGAAAAATATGAAGGGAAACATATTCTTGAAATACCCGAAGTTCAAGAACAATTCATCGCGTATTTATCTAGACAATGAACAAAGAGTCCAAAATTGAACGTCTAGTGACTTTTGTTCATATAGTATCACATGACAGCGTCCGCGCACACATAGGAATGAGGAAATCACCATAATGCCGTCTATCTCTAATTCAATAGCACTTCAGTATATGTTAACATGTAATCGAATGCCTGAGTGAAATGTTATCATGAATGTTTTAATGAAATGTTATCATGATATGGCTTTGAAATAAAATGCAAAAATCAAATAGCAAAATCTAAATTTTTATTTCAGCAATCTAACCGAAATAATATTTTGCGTAAAAAATTATTCATTGTAGATATTTTAAAATATAACGTGAGAATTTTTTTTATTTTAATTCTTGTTATTTCACAATTAAGAAAAAATCCATAAATCACAATTCAGTTACGTTCTGCAGACATTTTGTCTGTTAATTCACCAAATTTTTAATTATTAATGTAGCTCAACAATTTAAAACAAAATAATTTCTTATTTATTGAAGAGAAGTTGTGCCGCGTGTATGTACTCATATATTCTTCAAGTTTCATCTATGATATATAGATATTCACAGTTTATGCAAAACAACGGAATAACCACAGTTAATTTTTAAATTTCCTTTTAAACCGCTTCGCTCGTCTTTTGTTTTGGAAACGAACCTGAAGATGTGGGCTCAACTTCTTTCGTCAGAGTACACGTGTGAGGTGTACGCCAGCTCTCGTCCCTAATCAAATTAATTTTGAATTAAGCTGATTTCTTTTTATTTCGATCCAGATTAAATTCAATTTTTAAGCATTGTAATGCACACTGCTATAGGGACCTATTTAGTATTCTTTCAAAAAACGCAAAAAATTTAAAAATCGCAGAGAACAAAATTTATTTTGTTGAGCTAAAAGTTTAAAACTGTATTCTTTTCACGAATGTCAAAAACCCGACTTGAAACGCGAAAAAACGCTACAATTTGCATGAAAATTCGCAATAAATTAAAAATTCGGAGAGGACAAAAGTTAATATACTGTGTTACAATATTGAAACTGGATTCCTTTTACGAATGTCAAAAATGGCCACGGAATGCGAAAAAAACCCCGCTAAAAATCAACATTAAAAATTTACGATACATTCAAAAATCGTTGTACGAATTCCAAATAACCTTTGTCAAAAGATGGACAAATCTGGCTATAACAGGCAAAAATATATAAATAAATAAATAAACTTGATTTCTTTTAGAAATGTGAAAAAATCGCCACTCTAAAAGTTGCACAAAAAATGCTGAAAGTCGCACAATAAACGCTAATATTTTAAGAAAAAATTAAATTTTCACAAATTTAATGTAAAAATTTAAAAACATGTTTCGAAGTACATAATTTTAGATATACAGGTGCCTCCTGCCAAATGTTCTAGCTCTGCGCGCAGCGGTCTCTTCAGAAAACTGTGAGAGACAGACACAAACACACACGCAAACATTTATCTTTATTATTATAAGAAGCATTCATTAATAAATAGTTAATTATTTAATAGTAAAATATGATTTTTTATGATAATTCCTTTTTCAGAGTAGGACTGCGTATAAATGTTCTCGCGTATATGCTTTGTATAAAAGTTCATCTTTTCCATGGGATGTTTAACTATGTAAAAATCCAACATCTATATACCTACATATTCGGTGGATCGCATAACAATAAAGTTTAGGAATCGCTCACCTCAAAGAATCAAACTGCATTAGAACATTGTTTTGATTATATGTAGAGTTAATTTTGACATTTTTCTCAACTTTTCAGATCTTTAACTTTCAGTTGCAAGAGATTCCAGAAATCACCATAAATCCTTTAGAGAAACTTTCTTTGCAGTGTTTGAACCAAAGTTGTAAGTCTTTTTCGCCTCTTTTCCGGAAATAAATCGATATTTTTTTATTACAGTCATAACTCCACTTTCATCAATTGTGACAATTTGTTTCCACTTCTCACCTGCTAAAATATTTTCACAAATCAGTCTGCATCTTGTCTTTTTCTCAAAAACATGTATCGGTAGCAGGCGATGAACTGTACATTTTTTGTTTTAATTAAATTCAAATCTCTATTAATTGTTGTATTTACAGTTTTTGCAGATTTATGCTAAGATTTTGCGATAGTTCTTTGAGGTTTAGAACTTTACATTACAAACATAGAGACATTTTAGAAATTTTAGAAACGGTATCACTTTACTACATGTTGCCAGATTTTTTTCCACTCTTATTTCTCGTTGCTTTTAATTTAACATCAAAATCGTTCCCAATATGCATAAATAAACCTCTGTATTTCACTATTTTACTGATTTTATATCGTATAGGATTCACCTTATTCGGCAGTTAAATATGCCATTTCAGAACATTTACTTCACTTTTAGAAGTTTTGTTAGCGTCACTGCGAGCAAACTCTTTAAAGCACGCTTCAAGTTTATACGTCTAAGCAAAAGAAAGAAAAATAATCTTAATTTACTTATGTAATAAAAATATGTAAAATTTAAACAGCAAAGTATTTACACGCTTAATATTTTAGTATAATATTTACGAATTGTTTGTTATCCTATATTAGGCCTTTATTTATGCGCAATTTTATATAGAATGCGAAACACATATATAAATCATATTGTAAATAATTCCTGCATTTCCATTTTTTTGTTAATTTTTGTTTTAAAACATCTTTGAAATCCTCTAACGAGAACAAAAAAATAAATGTTTCTATAGCAAATGTCGAAAAACAATGTATGGAATACAGCACATTACAAAACATATTCAATGTTTCTGTAAAACATTTTATCAAAAAAATAATGAAAACACCAAATTACGATGTATTTAAAATACGTGTTTTATTACAGATATTTCATTATGAACGTAGCAGCTAAGAGCAGTTAACAAAAAGCTCGTAAGTTTGTAGCGAAAATTTTGACTGAAATTTGCAATTTACATAAAAAAATATGCACATGTATTTAATTCATGGATTTTTTCATCTATGTTTAGTTTGATTTTCAGTTTGAACAGTCCCTTAAAATTTTTACCATTTTTAAAATTTAAAAGAATTGTTGTTATTCTCTTATCTTAAAATACTGCTTATCTATAGCCATAAACGCAGTAAAATTATGATAGTGCTCAAATAAAAATACTAAATAATTTTACTGCGCGCTTACTAATTTTATTCGCGAAAATTTTGACTGAAATTTGCAATTTACATAAAAAAATATGCACATGTATTTAATTCATGGATTTTTTTCATCTATGTTTAGTTTGATTTTCAGTTTGAACAGTCCCTTAAATTTTTTACCATTTTTAAAATTTAAAAGAATTGTTGTTATTCTCTTATCTTAAAATACTGCTTATCTATAGCCATAAACGCAGTAAAATTATGATAGTGCTCAAATAAAAATACTAAATAATTTTTTGTATGCAAAAACTGAAGTAAATATAGGAAATGTTGCTTTATGTAAAACATTTTTTTTGATAAAATTATTCCAATTCATAAAAATTAGATGATATAAAATCTATTTAATTAAAATATCTTTCTTTAAGTCTTATATCAATGTAACAGATTTTATGAACAGTTGAAATGACAAACTGCCATGAAATATACTACTTTAATTAGTATTTTATTAAAGTATGTCTTGAAACACGACTTTTAACCGATTCTCTGGAAGTATTAATTAAAAGGGTTATTCGCTTTGAGCGTGTTCTAGGAGTAATGAAATCTTGTTCGTCGATATAAAATTCTATATAGTTTAGGAAACAATGTTAGAGAACTGTTTCGCAATCATTAATACAAAAAACATTACACAATAATTTTCGAATTTTAAAAGATAATGGCTTAAACCAATTTTTTGTGATAGTTTGAAAAATTTAATAGCTTTGTTAAAAAATGAAGGAATTAAAATTTAGTAAAAGTTTTTATTTTTAGTTTGAGTCCATTCGTGCTTTAAGCTGCACAGAAAAGTTTTAAATGATAAAGATTGACTGAGTCGTTTATTAAGAACCCTGTATTTAATTTTGACTATTAGTTATTTTTGCATTTATTTATCTATGTATTATAGAAATGGAAGATATTTGTAAAATTGTACAAAAATTACATGAAAAGTTTTAATATTATCAAGGGCAAAATTAATCTTGCAAAACTAGCTTCACCACGATGTTGAGTGCAAGCTTTAATGTGTTTTATGTCGTAATTCCTCGATTATAACTGGACAGAAATTCAAAATTCAAACTGTATAAAAATGTATCATATGTTTTGTTATAACTGGAATTTTTTTTCTTCGTTTTTAAAGTATAATTTATAGACAGCATATTAGCAGTGTAATGTAAACTTGATGACTCGAAATATGGGATCTTGTCTTGAAAAACCGAGGCAAAACTAGGTTATTTCTAATATGTTGTTTAAACAGGTCTAAAAATACTTTTTTAAATGATTTTCTTTTTAAAAAAGGTATATTTATTGGCGAAAAATTCAGTTCATGAATGAATGCGCCCTTCTATTTCTTAATTTTGCTGCATTTTGAAGTTTATCTTGAGACTTAGTGCAAGCTATTTTAATTTTTACAGTTCATCGTCTTTCGTTGCAAACAACTCCATCCTCACCTTATCTAAAGATGGTATCGCAGAAATTACCAACATTCAGAAAGGTTGTTACATTCAACTAGATGAATTTCAAATGGATAATAAATGAAAAAATATTTTTTACAACTTCAGAAATATATTTTATTTCCATAAAACATAAGAAATATACTCAAAAAGAAGTATTATTAAAACTGATAAAATATTTAAGTTCGCGCATGCGCAGTTAAAATTCATTTCATATCAATGCCTATATCTCACCAAATATTCAATATATTACAGTATACTATTTCTACAATTTTTTGTCGAGTTTCTGGAAAGCGGTGTTAAATTCGGCTGAAAACTCTGCATGCTATAAAAAAATCTTTTGAATGTTTCACATAAACGTTAACATATTCACGTATATACGTGCTGTGCTTACACAAATGCACACAAATGTTGAACAGGACATACATTGTCATTTGTTACAGTGAGAGATCATTTTTAGCATTTTCTGTTACTTGGATGATCGAAAATATTCTTTTATTATTAAAATTATTATTGCCCTCCCCCCCCCCTAATTGTTCTCGCGACAAAATCTTCACTGAAAACCATGAAGTCAAACATGTTCTTTACATCCTCAAATTTCAATGGCGTTTCGGGCATTTACTGACGAGTTTCAGTAGATATTCGACCAAACGTCTGAAATCGGTCACTGCAGCTTAATTTCTGGACACAAGTGTACTTTGTGACACATTTTGAGTTATTTCTGACACTGTTTTATAAGTAGCCCAAAACTGAGTATCGCTAAACATTGATATATCCGTTTCTTACATAACGCCGAATTGTTCTTATTTAAATCACTAATATCAACTGTGAAATTTAGCCTTAAAGATGTTGCAAAGTTACCCCATCGGGTGGGATTACTTTGTGACGGAGGCGTTTTTGGAGGCGGCAGCACAAACAATCACCTTATCAAGTTCACGGCTGAATTTCTAGAATTAGTTGAAACTCGATTCGTATACTAAAACGCAATCGGTCTGCCAAGTCATATCTTGGCAGAAAACACCTTAAAACCCAATTTTAGCGGTTGACTCGTAGGTTTACCATTGTGTTTTCCTGCACCCAAAGGTATGAAAACATGGAGGACTGGGAGCAGGAACACACAATGGTAAACCTACGAGCCAACCCCTAAAATCGGGTTTTGGGGTGTTTTCCACCAAGATATGACTTGGCAGACGGATTGCGTTTTAATATGCAAATAAAGCTTTAAGTAATTCTGGAATTTCAGCCATGAACTCGATGAGGTGATTGTCTGTGCTGCCGCCCCCTGGGCTAAATGGAACTGAAAAGAAAATCACGAATTATTTCGACACTGAAAATTATGCTTTAAACAATTTAAATCTCAAAAACTATATTGATATGTAATTGATTTGTCCCACTGATCCCCTCTCCTTCTCTGCTTAGGATAGAATAGCGTTTTGCAACTTCCTGTAAATGCATCACATCTTTAATTATAATGACAGATTATATGTACTCTTTATAATGCAACTTCAAAGATTTGGCAGATTTATTACACTTACAAAATCGTCCAATAATTAGGAAATATGGTTAAACTACATAACTTATCGAACTTTTTCTTTAATAATTTACATTGTCTGACAAAATATTATGGAAGAATCCCAAATAGCTTAATACTTTTATGCGTTAGATGCAAAGAAGATGATACGAATAGAGCCAAAAAATTGCATTCTTTGGAAATGGAGAGTCAAATAAACACAATGAATACACTTCGGACGACATAACACGCTTCTTAAAAAACATAAGCAGATGAATTTTGGAATAAAATGATTAAAATGTTCTACTAAGTGATGTATTTGGGTCCAGTAGTTGAGGTATTTGAATCTCAAAAAATATATACTTCGTATTCTAATTTATTTCTTATTCAGTGATTACTTAAGCAATAAGAAAACGTGCATCTTTTTAGCTGTATATGAATATCTAATAAAATAGTTCCGTAGAAAGCTCAGCTAATGTCGTTGGACTGTATTTCGTTAATAAAACTAAGATGATCAATTCGTACTCAATAAAAAATTGAGTTAAAACTTAACTAATTACATTTATTTACAATTAGAACAAAATTGACTGGCAGTGGTTGGTACACTGCGCTTACGTCTCAAGCAAAAACATCACTACTGGCGGGAATGAATATCAGCTCCGCGCATCATCCCGTCGGCAGCGCCCCCTGGATAACAAAATGTTCTACGGAGGAAACACTCCCCCGGGGATTGAAATGCAATTTCAATATACATTTACATATAAATTTGCAAAAATTATCATAAAAGAAAAAATTATAAGATATAACAACTTACATACACAATAATAATACAATCATAAATGCACTATAATTCAACATTACATACAGAAATAATATATACCTTAAAAATTGCTTAAAGAAAGAAAAGAAATCTGTTACTGAACTGGTAATATACAGACATCTCTGACATTTCTCTTATAAATTCGTCCGTCTGGTAACCGTAAGTTTACGGTTCGTATTATATTGTCCCTTCCCTTAAAAATTTCAACTATCCTTCCAACCTGCCATTTGGTGGAAGGTAAATTTTCCTGCTTTATTAGTACTAAAGTTCCTTTCTGTACATCATCCTTTTTAAATTTCCATTTCCCCCTCTGCTGCAAATTATTTAAATAATCGCGCTTCCAAGTCTTCCGAATTTGTTGACTAAATTTGGTGATTCCCTGCCATTTTGCTAATCTATTTTCATTAATGTTATCTAAAGGTGGTTCGGAGATCGAACTGATAGGTCTACCGATTAAAAAATGAGAGGGTGTCAAGGTTTCAAAATTTTCGAAATCTGAGGACAGCGGGGTAAGGGGACGGGAGTTCAAAACTCCCTCAATTTCCGCTAGTATAGTAAGAAACTCTTCTAAGGTTAATTTTTGATCACCTATTACCCGTTTTAAATGAAACTTGAATGATTTTACAGCCGCCTCCCAGAGGCCACCAAAATTCGGGGATTTGGGGGGAATAAATTCCCATTTGACACCTCCATGGGTTAAAAAATTACACAATTCCTCATCTGGGAAACTAATCAGTTTATGCAATTTTTTCAACTCTATGTCAGCTCCGATGAACGTTTTTGCATTATCCGATAGGATTTTTGCACATTTTCCCCTTCTGCCAAAGAAACGTTTTAGACTAGCTATAAAAGCCTGAGTTGTGAGATCTGAAACAAAGTCCAGGTGTATTGCCTTGGTGCATAAACACACATACACTACGACATAAATTTTATTCAATACGCCCTTCCTTTGATTTTTAAATTTAATAGAAAATGGGCCACAGTAATCCAGACCTGTCACCGAAAATACAAAATTTGGTGTCACACGTTCCCCCGGAAGATCAGCCATCAATTGGGAGCTGACAACAGGTTTATTCTTGAAGCATGTCACACATTTGTGAACAATGCTTCGGCAATTATTTCTGCCATTAAGTGGTCAAAATTTTTGTCTTACATGGAAAAGCAACGCTTGTGGGCCTAAATGAAAGTATTTGAGATGGAAGTAATTTAAAATAATATCCGTTAACTTATGATTGGCAGGCAAAACAATTGGAAACTTTGAGTTAAGCGGCAAATCTGCATGTGGTAAACGGCCGCCAACTCTAATTAATCCATCCTCTCCTACAAATACGTTTAAGGAAGATAATCTACTTTTATTGTGAACAGGCTTACCTTTTTCGAGACATTTTAATTCTTCCCTAAATTCCCCCCTTTGTGCTGACCGAATTATAAACGATTCAGCCTCTTTCACCTCGTCGAGGGAAAGTGGCCCACTTCTTCTCTTCAGTCTATTACGACAGTTAAAGGTGAATCTAAAAATAAAACTCATTATACGAATTAATTTTACAAAATTATTAGTACATGCAAAAATATGGTCAATAAAGAGTTCTTCCTGAGAAATAGTTAATGTAACAAAGTCATCATTTTTAATGTTCACGGAGTCTCTTTTTAGTTCGTTTATATATATGTCCTTGTTAGGAATCACTAAAGTCTGGTCATTGTTACACTGATCTAAGTCTTTCAGAAACTTCGGACCAGTCCACCATATAGGATTGTGAATAAGACTTTCACATTTAATACCTCGTGTCAGCAAATCTGCAGGATTCTCGGACCCTGCACAGTGAAACCACCTGGATGGGTCTGTCAGAGCTTGGACTTCCTTTACACGGTTCGACACAAATGACTTCCACTTGTTTGCAGAGCCTTTGATCCAGTACAAGACAATCTGCGAATCTGTCCACAAATACATAGACGATGGTCCCTTGCGATCTAGTACCGTTTTTACTTCACAAGTTAAGCGTGCAGCAAGTAATGCTGCTAGAAGTTCAAGTCTAGGAAGTGACACTTTTTTCAATGGTGCCACTCTGGATTTTGATGTAATCAAATTTAAGGAAGATTCACTTAGTGAATCAATTTGTAGATACACGGAAGCACCGTATGCTTTTGGGCTGGCATCGGCAAAGGTATGCAAAGTTAGGGTGTAACTGGAGTCATCGGGAATCTGAAAAATGTTCCTTTGAATTTTTAGATTTCTCAACTGGGGAAGTTCAGAACACCATTGTTCCCACGTCTTTGTAATATCGGAGGGCAGTTCTTCATCCCACGTTAAGTTCCTACTCCACAGTTCTTGAAATAAACATTTAATTCGTATTGTAAACGGAGAAATTAGACCCAGAGGGTCAAATATTCTACCTGCAACTTGTAATACAAAACGTTTTGTATTTTTTGCATTGCGCAAAAATTCGACCAAATTATCAATATCTATCAAAAGTATGTCTTGCTTGGGTTGCCACGATATCCCCAAAACTTCATGTATTGTACTATCCTCAAAAGGTTGTGGCATAGTACTAAATCCACGATTATCCCATATTTCCATTAACTGGTTGTTATTCGAAATCCACTTCCGTAAATTCATGCTAGCTTCCTTCATTATTTTATGAGATTGTTCCGAAATGTTCGCCGCATCTTCGACTGTGTCTGTCCCGGTTATTAAGTCGTCCACATAAATACAATTGTGGAGTACTTCTGTCGTTATCGGATATTCCGTTTCGAATTTATTAAGACGATGCTTAATGGTAGCAGATAGCAAAAATGGGCTTGAGTTCAAGCCAAATGTTAGGCGTAAAAATCTGTAGACGATAACATTAAATGCGTCACTGTCAACAGGATTCTTATCTATAAACAAGAATCTCAGAACATCCCTGTCCTTGTCGTTTATGGCAATTTGTAGAAAAGCCTTCTCTATATCTGCTAGAAAGGCAATTTTGTTTAGTCTGAAAAAAATCAATAAGTGAAAAATATTAGGGTTTAAATTAGTTCCTGCGTCAAGGCAGTCGTTCAAAGACAATTGTCCTGCTTCATGGGAACTTGCGTCAAAAACTATTCGACATTTAGTATAAACACTATCTTCTCTAAATACTGTATGGTGCGGTAAGTAAAAAACTGGTTTATCTGAAGGGTTTTCTAAATTGGGTACACTTTCAATTATGTTCATCTCTAAATACTCATTCAAAATATTGCAATATTGTTCGTATAACTTTGTATCACGTTTCATTCTTTTTATAAGACCTGAGAGTCGCGCTTCGGCGGTTTTATAATTATTTTCTAAATGGTTCCAATCCCTTGTCCAAGGGAGACTGATTTCATATATATTATTTACAAAACGCACAGTTTCATGAAATTTTTCTAAAATTTTCTCGTTTTTAACACTGTTTGGGTCATCTTTAATTCCCAACGTCTCTAAGTCCCAAAAGGTTTTCAAATCTAATTCATCTTGATTTTCTATTAAATGGCACGTGAATTTACTTTCATTTTTATCTTGTATTGTTCCACCCGCGATCCATCCTAAATGAGAATTTTGTAAAATTATAGAAGTTTTAGGAATTTTTATTTGACCAGCTAATAACAATTCGTAATATACATCTGCTCCTAATAACACTTGAATTCGCTGAGGTTCAAAAAATCTTGGGTTCGCGTAGGTTAAATTCTGTGGTAAGTGCAGATTAGAAATGTCTACGGCGCTTGAAGGGGTTAAATCAGTGATTTTAGGAACCAAAAACATGTTGGATAATTTTTTAAAACTTCTATCCTTGTTGGAAATTTCTACATTTATTCTGCTTTTAATTTTACAGGCAGAATCATTTAATCCAGTAATTAATGACTTGACCTTATATTTTTGCAACCCTAACATATCTGCTACAGAAAACGTGGCCAATGAGACATTACTCGCAGTATCTAAAATCGCAATACAAGGAAAAAGAGAATCATTACTTCCCCTTAAATAAACCACAGCTGTCGAAATCAACCCATTATAACTGGAGCAAGACAAATTTTGATCATAATTGTTTTGACAGCTCAATGTTAACGCATTTGTGGTGGGCTCTATTGAATTAGAATTTACGTTATCTTCCGTTTTCAACTGCGGTTCATTTGCAATACAATTAACTTGCCTATTTTCATAAGCAGGTTTCGAAAAATTAGCTCCATGAAGAGAACTATGATGGTTGGAGTAACAAATCCTACACTTATTATGCAATTTATTACATCGATTAACAGCGTGAGATAACGATAAACAGTTATAACATAACTTCAACTTCCTTACTTGGTTCAATTTCTCTTGAACCGCTAAATCTAAGTACCTTTGACATCGAAATATCATATGAGGTTGTTTACATAATGCGCAATTAAATTTGTCATTCTGTAATACTAAACTTTTTTGTTTCTGAGTAATTTCATACCTAGGTTTCGCAACGGTGTTACTTTTTTGTAGGTTTTCGAGAGCTTGAGCCCTTTTCAGTAAAAAATCAATAAAAATATTCCATTCAGGCAAGTCGTTACAGTCAAGACTCATTTCAAATGCCTTTCTTGACTCATCATCGATTCTTTGTAACACAAAATACATTAAAATTGATTCTGATAAGTTATTATTTTCTAGTCCTAATTGTTTCAGAGCCCTCAAATGACTCAATAAATTATCTACCAGATTGCGTATTTCTTTCGCATTTTCAATTTTTATTTTGTTGTTACTCAATAATTCAGAAATATGAGAATTTACAATTAACCGTTTGTTTTCAAATCGTTTTTTTAAAGCTTCGAATAAGGAAGCATAAGAATCATCAATGTTTTGCAATTGTTTCACAGGGCCTGTTAAAGCCGATTGTAAGTAATATAATTTTTGAGCATCATTTAATTCATCATTGCTATCAATCAAGGTGGTGAATTGTAGTTTAAAATTAAACCACTCTGTGTAACGTCCCGAAAATTGGGGTAAATTAATTGACGGCAATTTAATTTTTGACTCATTAGCATTAATTCTATCATTATTATTTTGACATTCAACATTAGAAACACTAGGCTTTATTAAATCAAGAAGACTTACTTCGAGAACTTCTACCTGTTCTTCTATCTCCGTCAAGGAATTTTCAAATTCCGGTAAATCATCATCAGAAATTACCGAATACGACTCGTTGCGTAACTCGTCTGTTTTCTTTTTTAACGTTTGAAGAGCATTTAACTTGAGTTCCAATTCTTTCTGGCCAAGTTTTGATTTTATTGCATTTGATATACGTGTAACTTGGCTGCGTATGTTTCCGCGTTTCCGATTGAGGATTACAGTACCTTTAATAGTAGCCATTATAATTATCTATAACTACATACAAAAATCCAAGGGCGATAATTCTTTACAGTGTTCTAAATGAGCGCTCCGGCTCGACGGACCAAAACATGTTCCGTAGAAAGCTCAGCTAATGTCGTTGGACTGTATTTCGTTAATAAAACTAGGATGATCAATTCGTACTCAATAAAAAATTGAGTTAAAACTTAACTAATTACATTTATTTACAATTAGAACAAAATTGACTGGCAGTGGTTGGTACACTGCGCTTACGTCTCAAGCAAAAACATCACTACTGGCGGGAATGAATATCAGCTCCGCGCATCATCCCGTCTTGAGCGCTCGGCAGCGCCCCCTGGATAACAAAATGTTCTACGGAGGAAACAGTATTCAAAAAAGAAAATTTGTTTTAGAAATTTAAAAAAGATCTGTTCTTAATCAGGCTACAACTATCTGTTTCTCACATTTTCAACCTAGAATTTGGCTTGTTACGACACCGAAAAACTTGTTGTCTATAAAACTTTACTTATTATCTTATTGTTTATGTTCATCTTAAGCTTGGTTTAACGATAAAATGGAACTGATCGTTTTTAGTACCGAACGGGTAATGTATTATCTGCATACTAATGCTTACAGATTCAACTGAATTTTTTTTAATAAATTGCCTTTCATTTTGTAAAAAAAAAAAAAATTCCTTGTGATATATCACATGTAAGTTAAACTAATATTTCAAACACAACAATAATATGAAACATTAAAATTGAGAGAAGAATTTCAATCGCAATATAATTTTCGAAAGAAAATATTCGTTTCTTGTTACAATATTGGAAACAAGAAAAGTGTATATATTATTTTCTTTTCAACTGCATGCAAACACTTCAAAAACATTATCGTAAGTTTTAAATACATTATTTCTTTAATAAACAAAATGTAGCCAAACCTTCAAGCATAAATCCTTACATAAGTTAATCCCGATAATACGTGCATATGGAAAAATAAAAGGATTTGGTAATTGTGTGATCAGAAAAAACAAAAATCACATAATTGGTACATATTGCAACGGCATTTTCCAGTTAAGTAATTCAATTGATTTTGTGTTGCAAATAATTAAATCTATTTCGTAATCGGACAATCTCGCTGAGAATAGAATTTTAAAGTAATTGAATTCAACACATTAATTGACAAACAGTAAGTTGATCAATTTTAAGCTCTTGTACTTCATTAATGTTTTGAATTGCTACGCTCTAAAAAACATACTGTCATGTAATTAAAATATTTAACGTATTATTCTTTTGATGTAGACTTTCTCCTTCTTATAAATATTTGGTATTTATATTTAGAGTATCTTTATGATCTTTGCATTTAGAACCAAATTAATTATACAGAAAATTTAGTGTGAAATTGTTTATTTTATAAACAGAATTATATCATGAGATTAAATTTTATACAAAGTATAATTTTATGAACACTGTTTAGCAACTAACGCATCTATAAATCATTTTTAAATGCAGCATGGATTTGTGAAACTAGTATAATTTTAACTAATTATGTAATACGAAGATAAACTCTTAAATAATAAAAAACTTTCAGCAAAAATTTATATATTTCCTAGCAAACTGTCATAACACTTTCTTAACGCTTCGTGACGAGCATTCTGTATTATTATGTTCACTTATAATATTTTTTTCACCGTATAGACATGCCTTCCTAATTTAATCACAGAAAAATTTAGCCAAAAATTTAAATTTAAAATTGCTGGGAATACTCAAGGATTCTGAGCACTGTATGCGTCACGTATACATGATGCTCGTTGCAAAAGGGTTAACGGTGTTTTATAAAAATTATTTAGTCCGTGGTACATTCAGCACATTTTTAAACCTAAAAGAACTACTGTTAAATTATTTGGAATCGAATGCAATGTTTTCTTTATATGAATAACATTTTTAGTTATAATTGATTGTTGTCTCCTGACGCACTTTTTAGGTCTGAAGTGTCAAAAAATTTTGTTTGAAACGCCAATTTTGAATCTTCTGCTTTTTTAAATGAATAACACTACTCGAATCCGAAGCGTCTAAATGAAAACACCGGTCAATTTCATACATTTACGAATAAAAACACACTGATGTCCAAAAATTAAAGGGCAGTGACCGATTTTTTTCGATTTTAAACGTTTTGTCAAATATATACTGAAATTCGTGAGGAAATGCCCAAAATGCCCTTGAACTTTGAGCTGTAAAAAATATGTTTGACTACATGTTTTTCAGTGATGATTTAGTCCTTAGGACAATTAGGGGGGTGGGTAATAATAAATTTAATAATAAAATATTATTTGCGTATCCCCAAGAAACAGAAAATGCTCAAAATGATCAGTCACTGCAGCAAATGACTATGTAGGTCTTGTTCAATGTTTTTTTTTGCATTTGTGTAAGAATAGCACGCATATTCATGAAGATGTTAATGTTTCTGTGAAAAGTTCATTTTTTTATTGCATACAGAGTTTTCAACCAAATTTAATAACGCTTTCCAAAAAGGTGACAAAGAACAGTAGAAATAGTATAATGTAATTAAAAGATGAATATATTGAATATTCGATAACATATGGGTATTTGTATGCAATTAATTATAACTGCGCATGCGCGAACTATACTAAATATTATTTGTCATGGTTTGATAGTCAATACTATAGGGCAACTCAAATAACAATTCCATTCAAATATAGCGAAAATTCAGAAAGATACAGAACATACAGGAAGCTAATTGATAAATTGGAGAGGAAATCCAATAGGATTATGAGGATTTCCTCTCCAATTTATCAATTACCACACTGTATTGCTTGTATCTTTTTGAGTTTTCACGATATTTAACTGGTCTTATTATACGTTTCTCTATAGTATTGACTACCAAATCAAGACAAAAAATCTTTGCTGTATTTTGCGCGTGCACAGTTAAACTTTATTCCATCTTCAAGAATATGCGTACTATTCTTTCACAAATGAACAAAAACGTTAAACAAGACCTGTATAGTCATTTGCTACAGTGACAGATCATTTTGACCATTTTCCGTTTCTTGGGGAAATGCAAATATTACTTTATTATTAAATTTATTATTACCTTCCTAATTTTCCTCGGGACTAAATCTTTACTGAAAAACTTGAAGTCAAACATGCTCTTTACTTTTTCAAAGTTTCAAGGCATTTCGTGAATTTCCTCACCATTTTCAGTACCTATTCGACAAAACTTCTGTCCTGTCACTGCCCCTTAATTTCTGGACATCAGTGTATATTCCGGAATGTGACAGAAAGACCACTTTCTAAATTTCAGAGCAGCATTAAGGTCCTTGAAACTTAATAGACAATTTTTTTAAAGACTCGTCTTTAATTCTCGAACAATTTCTTAAAGAATTTCTTTCTGGAAGTTGCTGTTATTGTTGCCGTATTCTTGAATGGTCCTGTTCATGGAAAAAAGTAAGTATTAACTCAATAAAACGTTGGGCAACGTAAACCGATCTTTAATTTGGATCTTGATCCAGACCATATAATTTAGAAAAGAAATCATTTTTTTCATTTTTTGTTAAATAAAATAGTGTAAGTTTTTGAAAAAATATATTTGTCATTTTTAGTCTAAACTCAATTAAATACTGCACTGTAAAAAATGACCAATGTTTCTTATTTTATGAAAATATGCTATAACCACGAACGAAAATATAATATAATCTTCTGAGCTATCCGAAATTTCAAATGGCATGTTACATTGTCTTTTGAATAACCAGAAACGAATACATTTTCAAAATTTAAAGAATAATTTATAAAAACAAATTATTTTTAGCTGCCCGAATTTTTCAGAAACGTTTCCGAAGGGTTTTTATAGTGTATTAATTAGTGTCCTCAGGCTGGAATATCTGTTTTTCGAATGTTATTCATTCTCAAGTACACGTTTTCTGCCGCATAAGTTAATTTCTACATGAAAGAGTAAAGAAATAATCTTAATTTTAATGTTATTGTTAACGCTGTTAATTTTGCATGTTTATCTGTTAAACATTCTTTTAGCATGAAAATGTTTACTTCAGAATTGATAGCATTCGAAAAACAGGTATTCCAGGCTGAGGACACTCATTAATACACTATAAAAACCCTTCGGAAACGTTTCTGAAAAATTCGGGCAGCTAAAAATAATTTGTTTTTATAAATTATTCTTTAAATTTTGAAAATGTATTCGTTTCTGGGGATTCAAAAGACAATGTAACATGCTATTTGATATTTCGGATAACTCAGAAGATTATATTATATTTTCGTTCGTGGTTATAGCATATTTTCATAAACTAAGAAACATTGGTCATTTTTTACAGTGTGTAAGAAAGATATTTAAAAGCATTTTTGAATATTATCCCATAAAAAATGAAATGTCAGTTAAAAAATTAAGTTTAAATTATGAATAACTAGCATCGCTTTAAAACACCTATATTTATATAATAAAAGTATTTACATTTGATCATTTTAAAATTAAAATTATACGTTTGGCGCACATTGTCAAAAGTATTATATTAAACAGTTACTTAAACCCCGTAGCTTTATTTTACAAATAATTGAACGCTTGTGATTAATATATAATACAATGGACCAATCTCTCCCGGAATATAATTTTTTAATTATTTATTTAAACTCATTTATTGACATACACTAATTTTATCGCCTTTAAGATCTAGTTACGAGTATTCATTAGTACTCTGATATGCTATGCTCTTTGCGAACAACATTTTGTATCATTTAATTAAAATGTTTCTCTACACGAATGTATTTTTGATATTTTGATTTTGAATGCCTTTGAGACCTTTTAAATAAGCATCAAATTAAATATACACGGATTTTGGTTTAAAAATCTATATTGTATAAACAAAATGACAACTCATATATTAAGATTAAATAACATACTTGGTTATCATTGGATTTATCATTTGGATTAAATAAACAATAATATTAAGCTTTGGCAGATTTTATTAATACGCTAATAATAACCATTAACAAATAGTCTTAAATTATGTTACATTTCCCTGCTGCATGCTTGAAACTTAATAAAGTATTATGGAAGAATGTGTCACAGCCATGGTTTTGAACTACCGCACAAGTTTGAAATACGTCGATCATCATGCCCTTTCCTGAGAGGTCAACAAGCTATGGGTGTATATCTGAGCCTTACTTGGACTATAAAAATTTTACATCCAATTTATAGATTATAAAAACTTTTACATTCAATTTATGTACAATATTCAAAAAGAGAAAATGTATTACTCTATGGCCTACGCCTCATTTGTAATTTTTTTTAATATAAACTTGCCGAACATAGCTTGTACAGCTCAAGCCATATGGTAGGCTCCCCTGCTTGGTTGAATCTGAATCTGGCGTCAATGCTGAAAGTTTATGTTTACATGCCTTTTCACATCTAAACGAGTTACAAGGATTTTTGTCTATTATTTGACGGTTTTTTCCTTTCAATATAAGTTAGTGTTTCTTTATATATAATTTTTCTTTCCCGTTTAGTTGATATACTAGTTATTTTGCTATAAGAGGGTGGCTCGACCAGATATTTTGAGATGTTGGAACCGTGTGGTCAGTTTTTTTCAAAAACGTACAAATTAGGGAAATGACAGATATGTCTCTGAGTGGATGTGATTTCCCAACATAATTTATCTCAGGATTCCAAGTGTATTTTATTACATAGTTAGTTTTTTTTTCAGTTCTACCCAATGTGAAGCCTTTGTACAAAATAATAATTTTTATGTATTTATTTTTTATGTATTTATTATGTATTTATGTATTTATTTTTTTCTTAGCAAATTTCTAATGAAAATACAGTTATTTAGTCAAGCAGAAATGTTATATTTTCAAACATATTTTCTAGAAAATAATTATGTAATCAGTTTATTTTTCCTCAGCCATCTAAGATTATTGTGGATTTACAAATTTCTTTATTTAAAGATGCCAAAAATCAGACCAAGAACAACAGAGAGACCGAACAGCAGTTTGCATTCATCTAGTATCGCCTTCAACATCCTCTACACCACTTTCAAAGATTGAATACAAAATAGTAAAACAAATAAATATTAGATGGAGAATGTGGCCAATTTCCCTGAAAAACAAGAAAGGTATTTGGTCCACTACATTTTGCTACTTTCAAATGTATTCGATGGTGTCATGCCTACACATTTTTGTAAACATGCTTACCAAATATGCCGAAGCTAATGATGTAAAACATCTATTCAACAAAGACGTTTAATGGCAGTATATGATTCTTTTTAAGAGCGTATTAAGTGAAACCCATTCTTGAGCATAAGGAATCCCTAGGCAACATCAGTACACAGAATATCAGCTTTCAACAGAAGGTCAACAGGACTTTATTTTTGAGTAACGTCAAACTGTGATGTCCAAGCACAACTTACCTCCCAACCGTATCTTCAATATGGAAGGTATGGCCTTTTAAAAATTTTATTTCAACTCATGCCCTTTATTTGTATATCACAGTTTACTTATAGTGAAGTTAAATAAATACATTTCTCAGTTTATTGGTATCTCATAAAATTATCATTTTAGTGCTTAATCCCATTCTTGATTTTGGTAAAAATACATGGATAGATATTCCAGGATCGGTTGGATCGCATATCCTCACATGGTTGGCATTTTCTCTAAGCGCAGACTGGACTACCAAGTAGTAAGGAAATGCCGGCCAATCATTTTTGTTTTTTGTTCTCCAATTCATATCCTGTTGATATTTGGCCAAAAAATCATCTGACGTCTGAAACTTGATCCATTTTGTGAGAAAATCATGAAATTATCAAATCATTATCTTAATCCTATTACAATTGTGTGCGTTTCAAAGGTAAGTAGCTGTGATTCCTCCATTCTCCCCTATATGTTTTTTCCTTCCTTACGTACGTAAATGTATCTTACCCACATACATCCAATTACATCCATAATATGTTTTTAAATACACTTTTTGACACACATACAAACCAGGCACGTCTAACGTTCGTAAGAACTATAAAAATTCATTGAACAAAATGTATTGACATATCTGAGTGTGGTTTGTGGGAATGCGCTACCATAAGACTTGACAAAAAGTCGGATTATCTGTTGCAAAAGTGAAATAGTTTTAAAAGATACAGAATTGAGTTCAGATTTTAAAAATTCATGCAAATTTTAACAACTGGGGCATTCGAGTGCGGTTTATATTGAAGTAACACTTGGCAAATAGTCAGTAATCTTGTAACAAAAACCAAATTTGAATAATTGTATTTTTACCATAAAGCATCCGACAATGCCATAAACTTTATGGTGTAAACAGCAAACCATTTCTACAATTTGTTATATTCTTTACGAATATTTAAATTTATAACCAACTTTCGATTAACCCTATATTTACATAAAATAACTTTCAATACATTGAATAAATGAATCAATTCTTTTCTCAACGAATGAATGTGAATGGGGATAAAGAAGAATTTTTTATAATCCTAACCCTCAACAAAACAATCTCTATAACAAAAATGTTCTTCCATAATCGGGCCACTTTTGTAATAAATGACATGAATGTCTTTAAAAGAAAAAAAAAGAAATTCTATTGTTTATAAACAATTAAAAAGCATATCGTTTATTAACATTGTAATGTACCATTTAAAAAAAAAACGAATGGTAGTTAAAATTTTAAAAGACTGATCAATACATTATTGAATACATTATTTACATGTATTTTGAAGGTTTGATAAAATCAGTTATGACATGATCATCATAAAATGAAAATTGTATGACCAGCATATTTCATGAAAATTATTATTGACAGTTAATTCAAGTAGATATATGTGACAAATAATTTAATCTAACCATTCGTGATTAATCTAAAATGTAAAGGTGGAATATTTCTCAGGACAACATTTTAATTTAATTGAACGCCATTGACAAATACAATGTTGATCACTTTCAGACACTAATTGTTCATTAAAACTTTGATATGCTGTAGTTTTAATGAACGAAATTTACTACCATGTAATTGAACTATTTTACAGTGTATTTATCTTGAAGCATTGTTATTTAGTAATGTTTATTTTGTATTATATATCAGTAATGTATTCCTGGTATTTCAGAAATGTATTTTTTAACATGACCATAGCAGATTAATCGCTTCTGTTGAAGATCCTCTAATATGGTTCCCTTTATTTTAATAATTTCTTTGATTCTTTCATTAGTTATTCTTTGTATTCTTGATATCCTGCATGATTTTCTTAGGGCTTACATTCACACTGACGCTAATTTCTTTTTTTCTCTCTCCATAATTCTCCATCCCTCAGCTCCATATAACAATATGCTCTTTACAATAGAATTGCATGTATTTTACTTTCTTTACCTGGGAGATCTCTTCACTCCACCAAATAGAATTTAATAGTTTTACAACTTTTCTTCCTTGACAGATTCTGTATTTAATTTCCTGTATAACTTGAAAAAAAATTATAAAATGTCATTAACATTTAAAAAGATTAAGAAGGAAACTGGCCTTTGACACATTTTATTTACATGCAAAAATGATAAGTTTAATAAATACTTATTTATTTTATTAAATCATACTTAATTTTCCTAGCTTACGACATTAATATACATAGTATTTCTTACGTAATATTCTTATACATTTATCTTACTCTCTTACGTCTATCTTATATATTCATCCTAAAAACTTATATACCTCATAACAAGGTATTTTTATATACCGGTTTTCAATACAGTATACAACAATATACCTATACCACATATTATTAAGGCGTATTGTTATTACAGGATGAATTATTATTACATAACACAATATCAAACGTCATTTTGTCTTACCTAATATTATTATTCACATGTATCTTGCCATCTTGCATCTATCTAATATATATCTTACAAACGTACATACACATTATAACAATATACATGCTAAATAGAACAACTTTCAATACGATGAATGGATATAACAATCCTTTCCTACTCAAAAAAATTATACTGCCAAAAGAGGAATCCACAACACCGTCACTACAACTATGGATCCCTTCAGCGATCGGTCTTCTTTTACAATAAAAGATAGTAGTATGTTTCTTTGAAGATTCAAAGGAATAAGCAATTATAGTGCTTAGTAAACACTTTAATAAGAATACCATTTGTAAACATTGTATCATATTATTTCTTAAGTGAGCAAACAGTACTTAAAATTCTCAAAGAGTACTCCATACATCACTAAATCCATTTAATACATCTATACTGGGGGTAAAAAGCTTTTATCATTTCATACAGATACAATGAATATTAAACGATTTGTACATATTGCCAAGTTTTCTTCAGCTCGTTTCAAGTAGTTATTAAATCAGATATACTTCGCAAATAATTTAATCCAATCATTTGTGATTAATATATAATCTATTGGAGCAATCACGCTGAGAATAGAATTTAAAATTGATTTCATTCAATGCCGTTACATTGAAACATTATGTTGATCTCTTTTAGGTACTAGTTGTCTATTACGCCTTTGATCTTCTGTTAGTTTAATGAACAAAATTTACTAACATTTAATTAAACTGTCGTGTAATTAAATATGTTTCTCTCGATGCAGAATTTCTCTTTCAGTAATTTATTCTCGGTATTTAGATTTAGAATGTTTCTGTGATGTTTTTATTGACATTGAAGTTAAATATACACCAAAGTTTATAAAACTGTCTATTTTATAGATAAAATAACAACAGATATAATCAGACTAAACTTAATATTTTTTTGCAAAATTTTATATAAAAACATATTACATTTGCCATGAAAAGAGCCTGATTCTTGAAATGTTTATTGTACGTATTTTTCTTATGTAATATACTTTTAAACATGCTTCTAACACACATTCGACCATTACATCTTATGCATACGTTTGCTACTAACATGAATACTAGTGCAAGATACATGTGTATAATAATATTACGTAAGAAAAAATGTGTACAGGGTGTATCAAAAAACCTTGGAACATTTTTAAAATGTATAAAACAAAATATATACAAGATAGAAACTAGAAATTCACGTATGTGTTACCTGAGATATTAGACTTTTTTTTGTAAAATATAGTCATTAAATTTCAATGTGTACACCTTTTTGGTACCGGAGCATCTAGTCGATAATCTATCTCTGCCCATGTACGTTCCAACAATGATTGCGTCTAAAGACACAGATCCCCAAACTCTGACGTTGTGGCGGTTTATTTCGCTGTAAACATGGAATGTTGCTTCATCTGTGTCAATGATGTTTATGCTTCATAACATGGATATGTAAATACATTCAAGTTTTATGACACTGAATCTATGCATCAATCCTTTTTCCAAAAAATGAATCTAACAGTAACTGAAGATGATTTTTTTCAAAACTTTCTTAGAATTTTCAAAGAATTAAGGGAATCAGAAAAGTTTGAAGTGATGAAAACGCATATTTAAAATTTATTTCGCCGTAAACATGGAATGTTGCTTCATCTGTGTCAATGATGTTTATACTTCATAACATGGATATGTAAATACATTCAAGTTTTACGACACTGAATCTATGCATCAATTCTTTTTCCAAAAAATGAATCTAATAGTAACTGAAGATGATTTTTTTCAAAACTTTCTTCGAATGTTCAAAAGATTAAGGGAATCAGAAAAGTTTGAAGTGATGAAAACGCATATTTAAAAATTATTTCGCCGTAAACATGGAATGTTGCTTCATCTGTGTCAATGATGTTTATACATCATAACATGGATATGTAAATACATTCAAGTTTTACGACACTGAATCTATGCATCAATCCTTTTTCCAAAAAATTAATCTAATAGTAACTGAAGATGATTTTTTTCAAAACTTTCTTCGAATGTTCAAAGGATTAAGGGAATCAGAAAAGTTTGAAGTGATGAAAACGCATATTTAAAAATTATTTCGCCGTAAACATGGAATGTTGCTTCATCTGTGTCAATGATGTTTATACTTCATAACATGGATATGTAAATACAGTGACCTCTCACTTATACGACTTTCAGAGGACCTTAGAAAAAAGTCGTATAACTGAGATAGTCGTATAAGTGAAAGACCGTCTTATTATCCAAGTTTCAAACTTTATATGCATTAATTATTTTACCTATATTAGAAACAATAAGTTTTAAGTACTAAGAACATATTTTAACAAAATTTATAAAATATATTAAAAAATAAAGCGCAAAATATATTTTTTTAAAAACTTCACAAAATAGTTCACTTACCACAATGTTTATTTTAAAGATTTACAAATCAGATTTTCTCAAAAAATGAAGTGATGTAAGTTTGTCTACGTCGTCGACGAAAAGAGAAAATGTATTTTTTAAGTCTAATAAAGTTTTTAAGCTATTTTGGGAATAATGTTTTTGATCGACATAATTCATTAATGTATTTAAAGCGGCACTTGTTTTTAAAAAAAATTACACCAGAAATAACATTGCTCTCATCTTCGTCATCCTCCTCGCTCAAGTTTTCCTTATTGGTATCCTGCAAGATTTCTTCGGCAGTTCTCAGTTCTGACAGAAGAAGTTTTCATCACATCTTACATAATCTTTGAAAGTAATACCTTCGTCCATAAACACTTCCTCCCAAGTTTCGTCATTAAAGGATTCCCATATGCTCTCAAAATCAGGTTCATTTGTTGAACTAGCAGTTTGGTCTTGTGAAAAACAGCATTACCTAAAACAATTCTTAATTGTTTGCGATCACTGACTTGGACACCGGATCCCTTTCTTCTCTCCCGAGAGAGTTGAAGAAAACATCTTTCACCTCTCATCGCCAAAAACGGCGAAAAGGTGCCGCTTTCTGGCAGTAATCCTTTTCTTGGCAACTTTCTGTTTCCGTTCTCGTAATAAAAGAAACAGACGATGGAATTCTAGTGACAGTTTTGCGGGAAAAAAACCTGTTTGGCATAATATTCTCTCACCAGCAGGTGCTGGTGGGAAGGGATATGTTTTCTTCAAAAAAGGGTTGCTGATCCGTTGTCTAATGAGATGTCAATGTCTGCGATGTCACATTTTTTCAGGTGGTCATTTGGCTTTTTTTAAATGGCAGGCACAAGGGAATTCCATACAACCACCCTCCCGCCATACATTTCATCGTTAATAACACACGAAGGTAGATAAGAAATGTTATTCATTATTGATAAACACTTTAACAATAGTGAAAAGATAAAGCTAAGAAACGTACTTTAAAGATTTGTACTTTAAAGATTATAAAAAATAATTTTTGAGTGAGAAATGCAAAATCGTCTGAACCGTTTAAAACGTTGTATAAGTGAGAGAAGCAGTTGTATAAATGAGAGAAATTTAGCATTATTTCGAATAAAACGTGGACGGGACCAAGAGAATTCGGCATATAACCGACAGAGTCGTATAACTGAGGTTCGTATAAGTGAGAGGTCACTGTACATTCAAGTTTTACGACACTGAATCTATGCATCAATCCTTTTTCCAAAAAATGAATCTATTGGTAACTGAAGATGATTTTTTTCAAAACTTTCTTCGAATGTTCAAAGGAATAAGGGAATCAGAAAAGTTTGAAGTGAAGAAAACGCATATTTAAAAATTATTACACCCGGAAAAAGGAATTGATTAAAACAAAAAAACATGTTTTGTTAAGTACATTTTGATGTTTTAGCAAAATTTTTAGTTGAAGGAAAAAAAATGGTTTTGTTGCTTAGACAAAAAAATGTTGTTAACACTCTTACAAAATTTCATCAATTTTGCTTTAATTAACAAAATCTGTTTTTTAAACTTTACAATAATTTTGTAATTCCAGCAAAATTTTGTTGTTCTTGCAAAATTTAAATTGTTGTGTAGTAGCCATAACTCTCTCACGTAACTCGATTTATTTGACTTACATAGCTATATAATTAAAGGATTAACATATTTTTTCATTGGGACGGACCAATGTAGTCATAAAAATCCCCCTGTCCCATTTATTACTTTCTTCTACCTTTACAAGAAGATAGTATTGGAATCATGAAAATTTTCGAGTTGCGATTTCCGACGGATTTTAGAAGGTCCTGAATACCATTTGACTGTTTTTAGAAAATGACTGTCAATGACTCTATCTGTCTGTCTGTGACAAAAATTTTGTGGGCGCTCTATCTCAAGAACTAATGCACGGAATTTAATAAAACTTTATTTTCAGTTACTTCCGGATATAGATTGTTGCTGATTAGTTTTTGGTGTAAATCGCGCTACAGGTGGCACAGCTATGTTGCAATTTTCGCGATTTCTGCAATAGCTCTATCTCATTTTCAGCAGTGAATTACACTTGTAATCTTTGAATAATAACCAGTGAATTTTTATTGCTTTTTGCAGGCGTAAATCACTGCTGAAAATGAATTAAAAATTAACTATGTGTTGCCGTATTCTGAAAATAAGCAGAGAATGTTTTCAGGTTTAAAATAAAGATGATTTCTTGAATGTTTTCAGGTTTAAAATAAAGATGATTTCTTGAATGTTTTCAGGTTTAAAATAAAGATGATTTCTTGAATGTTTTCAGGTTTAAAATAAAGATGATTTCTTGAATGTTTTACACTGGCATCATCTCCCCATTAAAGGCATTGAGAAAATTTAGAAGATCTATAATCGGCTTTGTATTGTCGTCTCATGTTTGCCGCAGAAATTTGCGTGCTCCTGATGACATTTTCATCTTGTGCTGCGGTTGCAGCCGTTCCGACATATATAAGAGTGAGAAATGCCGACCTCAGATATCGTTCCTTGTAGCTCAGTGGTAGAGCCGCAGAGCGCTGTTCTGAGGACTTCTGGCTGATGGACTGCCGGCTTGGGCAATTTTCATTCTCTCGGTCTGCGCTTGAAAAAAGCAAGATAAAAATTCACTTGTTATTATTCAAGGTTTACAGGCGTAATTCACTGCTGAAAATGAATTAAAAATAGTTAAAATTGCATATTTAGATTGGTTCATGTAACAAAAGTTTTTGTAGTATAAACAAAACAAGTTCGAAATATAACATATTTTATTATTTAAACAAACAAAATATGTTTTGTTGAAAAAAGGAAATAAATTGTTAAAATAACACATAGCATATATCTATGTAACAAAAAAAAATTGTTAATTCAAGTAAAATTGAACCATTTTACTTGAATTAACAAAACATTTTTTTGCTGACGATACAATTTTTTTTTTGGAATAGCAAAAGCAATCAACAATATTTTTTTTTGATGATTCAAACAAAATTTCCATTGACTCATATTTAAACGAAAAGTTTTGTTGGGTCAACCAAATTTTTGTTGATTCAACAAAACTTTTTTCTGGGTGTATTTTCATACTGTTTGAACCTTTAAGAACGAACGACAGTTGGTCCGTTAGGAAAATTCCTAAAATTGAAGTTTTACGAGTCGTAAACATTAAGCCGCGCAGAGTGGTGATACCAGCAAAAATTTCTAAACTCAATAATCTCAAAACACTGTTTTTCAGCGGTTTTGGCATGAAATCTTTTTAACAAGTTAACGAATTTATATGTTTCTTTTTTTAAATAAAAGAAAATACGAGGGAAAGTCATTAAGTAAGCCATAAAAGATAATTAAATAATAATATACAATGATATTCACTTCAAAACTATTTTTATTTCTCAACATATTCTTCACCAATATTTATGCACTTAATCATCGTTTTATCAGTGCCCCAACAGCTGCATAGAATCATTTGGGTTGATGTCTCAGCCACATTAGGACTTCAAGTTGAACACAGCAGACAATTCAAATGTTCTGTTGGCAAATTCTTCAACATCCACTATACACCTTCGACTGCCCCAAGTGATTTTCATCTGTTTAGTTCACTAAAAAAAACATCTTGGACGCAAGAGGATGTTCACAGATGATGAAAAGGTTCAACCTGAAGTCCTAATGTGGCTGAGACGGCAACCCAAAGAATGATATGCAACTGGTGTTAGGGGCACTTATAAAATGGTGATATAAGTGCATAAAAATTGGTGGGGAATATGTTGAGAAATAAAAATAATTTTGAAGTGAATATCATTGTAAGTTATTATTTAATTATCTTTTGTGACTTACGTAATGACTTTCCCTCGTAAATTCTCTACAAACGATATATATAGATATCTATATATATATAGATATATAATCTCTCTCTCTATATATATATATATATATATATATATATATATATAGAGAGAGAGAGAGAGAGAGAGAGAGAGAGTTAGAAAGAGAGAGAGAGAGAGAGAACTAATTAAATGTTCCAAACTGAAGCATATTTTAATTTAGCTTAAAACATGTAACGGTTTAAAAGTTTAAAATAATTTTTAAAACAGACAGAAAAATATCCTATGTCTCAGGGTAGGGCAAAAATATTTCCATCTGCTTGTACTACCAATTGCGGTATCTCGACCCCCACAAACATCTCGATGGTGGATGCAGTATTTTAAATATTTACAGCAAATGTAGATACCAACAAAGAGATTATTACGCCAACTCGGCAAATTAGTTGAAAATAGTACACAAATTTAAAATTATTATTTCATCTTTAAAAAGCACATTTAATATGATGTCTAATCACAAATTTTGAACGTTACAATTTACAGTGATCATTGTTTTAAATGATCCTTGTTGTGTTTAAAGTCACTTATGATTAGATCAGGATATAGTGAAAATTATATGATTGGCAGATACTGATAAAAATTATTTTCAGTCACTTAATTCAACCAAATATGTGAGATAATTTAATCCTTTATTCTTGAATAATGTATAATTTTATGAAATTTCTGAACTTTCCGGCACTAAAATTGCATTTTTTTATTTCTTGTGCCAGAAAAAATCCAAAATTTTACAAAATGCAAAGTGTTATAATAATTGGTCCTAATATAATTTTTACTGTTGTACTTGTTAGACCATGAAGAAAACTTTTCTTAATATAACCAGGGACCGTATAAACAAATAGTAATCTAACATTTTCAAACCTACAGTCTGAGCTATTTCAACCACATATTCTTAATTCTTACCTTATTTTTATCACTGTTACGACTTACATTGCCTACCTAAATGTAGCAGGTAAAATATTAAATAGGGTTTCAATACTTTGGGGACATCAAGTGCAAATTCTAACATTACATCCATGCATCTTAATTACGAAAACTTTTAATACACTGAACCAATACAAAAAAAATTACTTCAGCAAATGGAAATAACAGTCACTAGTGAGTAACTTTCAATACCCTTAAGCCACAAGATGTTTTCCAAAGGTCTACTATAGTGTTTAAGAAAATATGAACAGGTATTATTATTGGTCGTATATTTTAAGTTGTACACGGAGAAAAATGGCACTTTCAAATCTGAGTAAATGGATGTTTCATTTTTTTATGAAACTTTTTGTTTCAATTATGACGACCCAATGTTTTCAATTATGAAATACCAGAAATACTCAGAATATTGAAACATGGATATACTCAAACTTGAGCACATAGAGGTCAGTTCCTACTCATTTTTGAAACATGGACATGCTCAAAACTGGTTGGAATCAGTTGAAACCCATTTTTGAAACATGGATATACTCAAACTTGAGCACATAGAGGCAGTTTATACTCATTTTTGAAACATGGACATGCTCAAAAATGGTTGGAATCAGTTGAAACCCATTTTTGAAATATTGACATACTAAAACATGAGCACATAGACGTCAGTTTATACTCATTTTAGAAACATGGACATACTCAAATAGGAGCACATGATGTTTTATTCTTGAGTGTATGCATGTTTTCAGAAATGAGTATTTACATGTTTCAAACTTGAGGAATTTTGATTTGGAGCCATTTTGACTATGCAACATACTCCGATTTGAGTATTTTTTGCTCAGTTTTGACAATATCGTTTTAGAGTATATCAAGTAAGAGTTTAAACAACCACTATTCGTCCTTATACGTATTGATTGTTAAATGGAAACAATCTAGAGCTGTGTGTATCCATCACAGTTTAACAACTACGTACTGCCTCATCAAAAAATAAATGAATCGTGAAAAGTTCCATTCACATCACTTATTTGTTTAAGACAAATAGCAATTGTGTACCCTAAAAATAATCGTCTGCTTACAGCAACTGCAATTTTTACTGACGAGTAAGACGAAAATGTTCATAGTTCAGGTAAATATACCAAAAATTGAGTAATAGATGACAACACTGAGAAAAATGACATTTTCAAATCCTAGTAAATCGATGTTTTCATTTTTTTATGAAACTTTTTGCTTCAAATATGACAACCAAACTGCTTTCAATTCTGAAATACCAGAAATGCTCAGAATATTGAAACATAGACATACTCAAAACTGAGCACATAGAAGTCAGTTCATACTCATATGTGAAACATGGACATACTCAAATATGAGCACATGGTGTTTTATTCTTGAGTGTGTGCATGTTTTCAGATATGAATATATAAATGTTTCAAACTTGAGTAATTTTGTTTCGGAGCAATTTTGACTATGCGGCATACTCAGGTGTGAGTATTTTTTACTCAGTTTTGAAAATGTCGTTTTCACAGTGATCTGTTTTTAGAAGTTTAGAACAAATAGAACAAATAAGAACTTCTCTATTTGTATTTGGGTCAGCCTTCTGGGGGTTATCAGTTTTCTTTTTCTTTTTCACCTCCCTACTAATGGGTGATTAATACATCTATACCCCTCTCACGCACCTTTCAAAGCATTCTACTTGGAATTATGGAAATATATTAAACGATTTGTGCCGTCATTAAAGAAAAATTTTTGAAGTATTTCATCTAAATTAATTAATAAATTTATTAATTATTTATGGGGATTTTCTAGAATATTTGCAAGTATAATTAAATCATTTCTTAAAAAAGGTATTTTCCGTATTCTATAGAGATGTAAAACAAAATGTAAAACATAATGGTCTCACATATTAATATAAACATTTTTTAGAACTTTTCATTAAATGTCTCTCGAATACAAGAAAGTTAAACAGTTGCCACTAGAAATGAAATTATCAATAAAAAAATATTTCCTGCTTTCTACAATAAATAATGGTTTTTGAAACACAATAAATTAAAGTATTTATAACTCATCCTAATTAGTATTATTTTCACTTGTAGTAAATAAATATTACAACAAGTGTTCTTTGAAGGTGCTTTATTGTACCTTCGGAGCATTATGGAGTAAAATACTCATTAGGGATAATATCATGTTTATGTCCTTGCATTATCGTAAATGTTCAGTAGATGCTAACAAAGAATTCTGTAAATATTTTACGATTTCTTGTATTAGCTACTCACTACATTCTTCCCTAATACACATGCCACATCTGATATATACACATTCACTAAGGTGGTTCTTTTCAATTTTTCTTACTAAACATCCACATAATAATCGAAAATCGCAAAAGTAATAATATCAGCGTTAATGCGAGAACAACCCATAAAAATCAGAAATGAAGAAATTGTTTGAATGCAAAGAACAAACTTGGATGTATCTTTTATTTGATGTTATCTTGAACGACCATTCGACAGTTAATGTCTTTGGTGATACATATATAACAACTCTGGAGAAAACACTTCGTTTTTTGAAATCAGCTAAATGAGATTTGTATTGTGAGAGAGAAAGAATTTCGAACACATCGCTTGATAATTTAATATAACCTAATTCAATATAATTTAATATAAAAAAATAATGAAAATGTTCTTTTAAATAAGTTTAATTGGATATTCAAAATTTTGGAATATAATTTTAATTCATGCTATAAAACTAATATGCATTAAAACCACAGTTCCTCGATCAATTTTCAGCTTTGGAAATGCTCGTGGATTTAATGTTAAGGTTCGGATATAAATTAATTACATAATGCAAGTTTCAAGATATTAGATATTCAGATTTTGTAAAAAAAAATCTTCAACCGAAACTATTAAATTTGCTTCTTTTAAAACAATACATTTGTTAAAACTGAACCTCCAGTTAACAATGTGCAATATTTTTTGGGGGTCTGATAGATTTTGTTTTATTAGTCTTATTGAATTTAATAGCAAAGACACGTTGAACTTATCTAAAATTATCTTTGATTATGATGGCATCTGTTAAGAAATAAATAAATCTTGTACTTACTTTTGAACAATTTCTACAATTGAACTAAGTAAATATCTGTTAAAATCAGAAAAATTCATAAACGTCAGTTATTATATGCTTTGCACCCCAGCCACGCAATACTATACATATATTTACTAATTAATATTAAAAACTGCCGAAAATTTCGTTAACAAGGAAATTTAATTTTCTGATTAACTAAGAAAATATATCAAAGAAGGATTGGGACACTTCACCTATTTGGAAGTGAAATAGGACTATGTGGCTCGCGTGTCGCAACAAATATAGCACATGATAACAATATATACAATATTTTTATTCGATATTAATGGTGGCAAGATTTTAGAATATCTACAAATATCGCAAAACTGATAAAATCAAGGTTTAGTCAAGAAGATCCCCGCTACACGCAGCATGAAAATCCCCCCACCTCATTCCCGATACGTTATTAGAAAGCAACTCCATATATATTTAGTCAGAACTTTTAAACAATAATTCTGTTCAAACCAATAAGCAATCCTCTTTTGCTGATAGATATTTTACAATGAAGGCTTTAGGTATAAATTGTCATCCTAAAGAGAATTATTTTCTTTATTAAATCGACTTAAAAATCAAAAAATGCTCAATTTTAAACTGAGAGAAATATTCTGTCTCATATTGCTCGGCTTTATAATGCGCTAACTCTCTCCTTTGTCCAGTTATTACAAAGACAAAAATTATCCTCCAAAATTATGTCTATAAAGTTTAAATTGGGAAATAATTCTATCATAGTCAACCGAACAAGAACAGTCATAATTTATGGTTCATTTAAAAATCTCAAAATTCCAATATACGTTTTGAGTGAATCATCTGCAATCATGTTCTACAAAGGCATGCAGAGGCTTCTGAACCTGCACATGGTGTTGCGATTTATGTGCAATGTAAACTGGTAAATGTCATATATTTCAATTACGTTATTGCAAATAAAGCAAGAACAAACACAATCCACGTCATTTTAAATCCTGGTTTGTAAATGATAACAAGTCTTCTGTCGCAACTGATAGAAAGAATTTGTCTGTCTCTTGAGATGAATATCTGCGAAATTATCTGTTACATAAATTTCACAATCGCACTTGCCTAGATAAACACCACTTCCTATAGACGGGATATATATTTGGCAATCAAGTATGAAAAATACCGTCTTTAGCAGAGAACTATCAGAGGAAACAAGTTCCTTTGTACGTTAAACATACAGATAACATATCTCGAACTTTAAACCTTTATGAACTCATACAAACTAGCTTACAGTTGCCGAACAGTTCATGTCGGTTAAGGGGCTTCCGAGTTGCAGACAACTTTGCGCCCAGTCTATTAGTGAGTAGAGTGTCTTGCATTAAATTGAACCGTTGGGAAAAGTTAAGATGTAATATTAACTACAAGAAAAAAGAACAATTACAATGAAAATGATAGATGTAGAGTTAAGAAAAGAGATGATATCTAATTTGGAATAAAAAAGTAAAGCGAAGGAGAATAAGGATAGAGTCTAAATAATTGGAAGAATGTAAAGTGGTATAGCTGTAGTTATAACTAACTACTAGAAATGAAATTGAAAAACTGAAAAATTAGGGTTAGGAATATGTTCGTGAAACAGCATATAGTGGTGACCAGACGGGCAAAGCATAAACAAAAAAGGCACTCAAAAGGGCACTAAAATAGGCCATGCATCTGTTTTGTGTATAGTTTAGATATTAAGTTTTAATTAAGAAATTAGGTATTTATAACTAGCTTATGGTGTCATAGCACTGAATATATATAACTACTTTACTAAAGATTCCGGTGTTAACCTTGATATTTATATCACCTCAAATGAACTGTATTTCTCTGAACTGAAAATAATAATCTGAATTTAGTTCACGATCTACAAGCAATATTTCGTTAATTGATGAAATTTTAAACATAAGTAATTAATTAGTCAAGACGTAATTGTGTATTTAGTTTTCTTGGCAGGTTTCCATAACAATAAAGAACTTCTAAGGACAATACAGGGTACCCCTAACAAATGGAGATATACAGAATTCAAAAATTCGATTATAGAAAATGACTCAGATAACACTCTTTCTAGTGAACTCAATTCCATTCAAAAGGGAGGCAAAGTGAAAAGTGTCACGTGAGTTCCTTGCATCCTTTTTAGATGAACAAAATGTCATTCCTGTTGGAGTTACATTAACAAATTCAAATCTATCACATGATCAAATTTTTCAATCATTATTTCTACAAATTACAATTTTACAGTGATTAAAATGAGATACTTTGCATATCTTTACGCGGAACCTCTTTAATGGTAAGGTAGTATTTTCGGCCTTTAGTGGATAGAAAAACCACCAGAAAAATAGTTCACGACTGTGTAGTGATTTTCAACAATAAACCACAGACTACGTAATGTCTATGGAAGCTTTGGTACGCGATTATCTGAATCATTGTCATCAAAGATGCAAATGGCAGTTTAATAAACATAATGTTAGGCAAGCAACAATGGTGCTCATAGAGGATGGCGACTTACCGCGTACAAGTTGGATGCTAAACAGAATTGTTGAGGTCATATTAGGTAAAGAAAATAATGCAAGAGCATGTTTTCTTAAAATTTAATGAACCATATTTAAATGACCGATAACTAAATTGGACATTTCAGCAATAAGGGCTGAATAATTGCCAAGGAATTTTCATTTCATTTGATTGTACATATTGAAATTTAAAAATAAATATGTTATTTTTATTATTATTCCGTACCTTGTGGGTAATGTAAGATGTAATATTAACTACAAGAAAAAAGAACAATTACAATGAAAAGGATAGATGTAAAGATAAGAAAAGAGATCTAATTTGGCACTTGGCAATATGCAGTTTGGCAATATTGCATTTGTTATTTATTGAAGATAAATTTGTAAAATTTTAAGTTGTATTATACTTAATGCATTAGCATGTTTTTATTGTTGAATTATTGCATTGTTTTGTTTGCGACTGCTTCCTTATTTCTACTATTGCCAAGTGCAAGGTTAGCGTTCTGTGAACAGCAATTTAAATATACTGACTGCTTTTTTAGCGGGACGCTTTTGGCATCTCAAAATGAAAATAAACATTGTTTCGAATATTTTGTTATAATTTATAGATTGTAAGTTACAGGCAACTAAAATTAATCAAATGTGATTTTGCAAATATTATCTCCCCATAAGTAGAGGTAATGAACAAAAAATGTCGATATCTACCAACTTTATACTTAAAATTTGTAAATTTAAAATATTTTAAAAATAATAAAAATAATTCATAAATCTTCAAACATATAATATATTTTCAATATTCTGAAAGATAAATATCTAAAATTCACCCTCAACATTTTTGACTATTCTTTCTTCTTTTTTATCATTCTGATATTTTGGCTTTTCAACATATTGATTTCTATTTCTGAACTTGAGAGCTAACATTAAATGTCAACAAAGTTCTTTTAGAAATGTTAAGAAGATTCGTTTTCAGCCATTTTTTGGATTTCTGGAAATGAAATGCTTTATTCTTTTTTTTTTGTGTGTGTGTGTGTTTGTGTTACTTCTGCTATGAAATATTATTGTATCCTTTACTGACATTTTATTATTTTTACATTTAATTGTGTACGTCTGCAATATTTATATGTAAGCATATGTTCTGATATCTAAACATATAAAATCTGATAACATCTGATATCTAAAATATATAAAAATTTCCCCTACAGGTTTTTAGTGCTCCTGATGACAGTTTCCATCTTTTGCTGCGGTTGCAGTCTATCCGATATACATATGAGAGTGAGAGATGCCGAGTTGGGAGATCTTTCTTTGTAGCTAAGTGGTAGAGCCTCAGAGCACTGTTCCGCGGTCCCGGGTTCAATTCTCGGCTTGGAGCATTTTTCACTCTGTCGGCTTAACTCACAGTTTAACAATTAAACAATCCACTTGTTTGTTAACGTTGCAGTTTTCTTAATTCTCATGCTTTGAGACACGAAAATATGTAACATTTATGTGAAGGCTGTCCAAAATTTTTTCAATACTAACATTTTATTGAAGTTTTTAAAATTTGGGCGTTCCGTAATACGTTTATGGAAAATATTGCTTTAATATTGTACGCGCACAAATTTATTGTTGAAAGAATACGTTGCAACCATTTTCTGTGTTACACTGATCAGACAAATCTTTACAGTAACAACGTGCGTGTCCAAATGAGTACTCCCGCCGCAATTAGTAATTTCTTACAAATTGATAATTAATTTCAAAGATGTAGGAACTATAAACTATCATTTTGCCACACTAGCAGTAGATGTTATGAAGATTCGAGGAAAACAACCTATATTTTTCACTGATTATATTTTACTGTATTTTTTCGCTGATGGATTATGACAGTAAATTCCTATTCAAATATTTTTCATGAGTTCAGTATCCTCTTAAAGTGTACACCATCTTTTTAAACTCAACCTGTGTATTGAGGATACTTTACGTGTTTAGATCATTCATCAATTTGATTTGGTGTAAGTCATTGGACAATGGCTGAAAATTTTGGATTTCCAAAAAGCGTCCTGTAAGGATATGACCAGAGTTCCAAAATACAAAATATGTGCCTCTATTATACTATATAAAATACCATGAATAATAACTTTCGAAGACTGATTTTTCAGTTGTCTTGTTAATAGACGACCGTAAAATATATAAAGAAACATTAGAAGAGATTTTTTGCATCAAATACCGAAGAACAGACATATTTTAAGAATTTCTCTTTCGTTACAAGAATTCAATTATAGGACAGCCAAATGTTTGCCATTTTGTCAAGACTGGTGGTTTACACTGATCGGGCTGACTGATAAGGTTTATACTGATCACCTATCAGGCTATTGGACTCTATTTGATCTTTTATAATAATATAGTATATGCAAGCACGGATCTCGAACGTGTAAACAGAAAAACAAAACATTATTTTTTCTGGAATCTAACATTTGAGGTAGAATAGTATTGACTAGCTCTCGAACATCTATCTCTTCTTTAGTTTAATAATATCGTATCTGAATGCTATATAGGATTATAATTATTCAAATCTACATAATTCTTTTATGATGATGCAATATGCTCAAAATTTCCATTTATTAATATTACCGTACCCCCTCGTATATTGAACTTCGTCAGCGTCTATATTAAAACAGACGCTATCCAGCGTAAAGGCTGAACAGAATGAACAGCCATGGACAACTAAATTCACTGTATATTTGGGATATAATGGAGAGATTAGTATAAAGCTGTCACCTCCTCAATATTCCAGTACAGAATCACACAAAACACTAATGAAAGAGTGGATCATTTCACAATAGCATCATTTGAGTAATCTTATTTGGAAATTCGATTTACTGCAGGAATTGCTATCTATAAAATCATATTTCATTCCACAGTTTCTGCAAAAGTTTAATGTTTACTTTTGTAAAACAATAAAGACTGATTAGTAAATTACACAAAATTTACATATTTCTTTTAACTTTGTAATTTATTTCAACCGTTATTCCTTGTATTTCTTTTTATTTCTTCTTTCGTTTGTGTTTACATATGTATTTAAACTCAATTTGTCACACATAAATTAATTTTGTTTCGCGGAATTCATCATAATATTTAATTGAAAAAGAATGGACATATATTTACATGTAAGAATTAGGTGTTAAAATAACGTTTTTGTGATTCAACGGAAATTTCTCCTGCATACACACTAATGAGTGAGTATGCAGAATTCACTAATTTATTCCGCATATTGATACATTTCACATACTTTACTCATATATATATATATATATATATATATATATATAAATATTTTAGAATAATTTTATTAATTTTTGAAACTTAAAAGAGGCAAATTGATAAAACTTGTATATGATTACAAGAGATATGGAACACATTGATAAAAATATTCCATGAATTATTAAACACAATTTTGCTTCTTTTTATATATATCTCTAGGTGAAATGTTCTCGAACAATCTTATGCATGCATACACATTTTTTCATTCCAAAATATGAATATACAATTAAAAAATTTCTCTTTTAATATTTAAAACAAATAGATACTTTCATTTAATATTAACATGACATTAATAAGCAGTTGCAATGGACCTAAAAGAATGGGAAATCAATATTAGCCTTCAGAAAAGACCAATCATTTCAAACGATAAACAAGAGAGCAAATAATACGGAAAACAATGCCTAAGCACAAAAAAAACAGTAGCTTTCTTAGGAATAAAACGAGTGGACCGAGATAAAAACCAATATCTGTAAGAGTTGGAGGAATAAATCCTAAAGTCTATGGAAATTAATCCGTTTAGTAGACTATGTATAAATGTTACGAATTTACTTTAAAATTAACATTACTTTAAATTTGATTGCGAAATGGCCATAACGTATTATGTAGAGACGTGTAAAAATATACGTAAAGAAAAGCGGAAAAGACGTAAAAATTTTAAAGCTAAGACATTTGAGTTTAAAAGAAAATAAAGTCTGTGAAAGAGTAGCAGACGCACACGTATTTAACATAGAAGCCGATTAATATTTGTAATTTGTGCATTAAATGTTTCTTCGGTTGTTTGGATGATTTTTGTGCTTTTATTTTTTTTTCTTTTATTCTACTACTGTACGTCTACACAAAAATTTGCCTATTTCTTATAGTATCAATATATCCAAAATACAGTTTAAAATAAATTAAAAAAAATATATCAAAAAGTTAATAACGAGATTAATAACACAAAACATTAAGATATGTAAATATTTTCATTGCTTTGTAATTTCTAGAAAAATTGTTATGAATTCAATATATGTTTGCCACAGATGTAATATATTTTTTGTTATCTTCCTTGAAACTTTTTCTGTACATTCTTATTCTAAATATATGTAACATACTATTCGTTTTGCGCTTGATGCGACAGTAAACAAAATAGTGAATTAATTCTACAGGGTCATTCATAATTCTCTCCGGGGTTTCGAAACGTTATAGTAAAAAAACGAAGACGAATATGAAAAAAAGAAACATATGAAATTATTCCGAAACTATTCAAGTTTTACTTACATACATTACAGGTGTTCTATGTGTGAACCCTTGGTCACACGGCATACATCCATGCGATAGTCCAGTTCCTGCCATACTCCGTTTCTTTAAATCTGAATCAGTGGTGTCAGTTCAACGGGCCTTTCGTAATAAATATCGAAAACAGGGACCAACTGACAAAACAATTCATGTGTGGTACCGGAAATTTAAAGAAACGGAGTATGGCAGGAACTGGACTATCGCATGGATGTATGCCGTGTGACCAAGGGTTCACACATAGAACACCTGTAATGTATGTAAGTAAAACTTGAATAGTTTCGGAATAATTTCATATGTTTCTTTTTTTCATATTCGTCTTCGTTTTTTTACTATAACGTTTCGAAACCCCGGAGGGAATTATGAATGACCCTGTATAATGTTTCGTGTTGCCGTATGACACATTTCAAATTTCACTTTACACGCTGTTCAATTCATGCTATATTCGATCGGCATACTTTATGTTTTTTTTCAAAAACTATAATATAACTTGAATAACTGTTGACTTAGATTTATTAAAATACTCTCTTCTCTTATAAATGAAATGATTAAAATTACATGTTTTTTGAATTTAGCCGTATACATCATTTTTATTTTACGTTTATAAAAATTCACATTTATATATATAGAATGGGATGTTTAAACTCAGAACTTTTTAATATCTTGACCGTTCGCGAAAAATATTTCTTATTTAATTTGTTAATACCTTGCAATTAATAAATAAATTTTACATTTGTTCCAGATATATTTGTGTTTTCCAGAATTCCCAGACCAATTTCTATATCCAAAGTATAGATACGGATAACAAATTTGAGTCTTTTAATTTATTTATATTACCATTTTATGTACGTAAATGCACCTTTAATAATAATTTCGTAGTTAAAATTTGACGGTTGAAGAAAAAGTATTGTAAGAAGTTGGCATAACTCTTTTTTAATTGACATACGTCAGTCTAATTCTACATGTTTGCAGAACAATTTGTTAACATAACAAATGTACTATTCAAGCGACTCAATCTTTTGCGTTTTCGTCAACATTGAAATCACCTTTCGAATTATCTTTTTTTAAAAATCAGGTGTGCACTGTTGTACATATTTCTGAGTAGAATCCATTAATTACCTGCAATTAAAAAGAAACGTTTTTTCTTATAGAAGAACATTCTCGAAGATGACGCTTTGATGACACAGGCGAGTGAATGTGGCTGTGAAGAAGTTGGTATAACAGTGCACTCCAGAAAGTTTTCAAACAGAATTCGAGAGCTAGATTCAACTTTTGTGGAAATGCATCGCTTGTGATGGATACTTTATTGAATAGTACCCATGTATTGAGAAACAATTGCTCAGCAAATACGCAGAATTAGAAATACGTATGTCAATCAAAAGTTATGCCAACATCTTTGGAACACTTCATCTTAGTTTTAATCCTTAATACCACATTTGTATTATGAGGTTGGCATTAGAAAAAAAATTACATGAGGCTATACAGTTTAGACGAGGTATGATCAAGGAAAATGCTACAAATTCTGATTTGTGAGCAATAAAGATTTTAACAATATTGCACATCCATCTCCATCGAATAAAAAATGTCGTCATTTGACAATATACAGTCTGTTCTCCTGCTAATTCATTAATTTATGTACTCAAATAAAATAAAAATTTAAACCAATAAACATTTTTATAAACAGTCATAAAATTCTAAATTTGATTCACACCAGACGTAAGGTAATATATTTTTTTATTTCAAAAAGTTTATGACATGCAGCGATATAAATAGTACAGAAACATACCAAAAGTAAAACGATGAAGCTTAACGAATTTTTATAAAATTTATGTCGCATGTCCAAGTTTAAAGTTGTTGTCTAAACGAAAGCATCTTTCACTGTAGAACTTTGTGACATACGCTCACCACTCCAAAAGTATAATTTTAAGATCTTCAAAGAAAGCTTAATGATAATAGTTTTCTAATATCGCCAAACTCAATTTTTAACAAAAGCTTCTTGTCTAATCAAACTGTACTACCAAGAGTACCGCTACTCTTATAGACTGAAAGATAAGGACTCATGTATTTAATCGCTTCCCAACCTTTTTTCCTTCACGTACCCCTTGCTTGGGCTATTCATTTCGGAGTACCCCCTTTTATCAAAAAGACGCCCCACCCCTCCCCTCCCCTCACTCGTATAACGCAAATATGTTTTTTTTTAAATTAGTATGAATTTATTAGTAAATACTCATTAAAAAGAAGTAAGCTTTCCTATTAATTAATATAAATTAGTGACATAATCCCGCATATTCAAAAACAAAAATAAGGGCAAGCTTTTCAACGCTTTTAAAAATAAAGCATTAAGAATGGAAACTCTGACGTAAATAAAGCGTTCTGCAATTATTATTAAAAACGGAACAATAAGGTAAATTTGGTGGGAAAGTAATATTGTATAATGATCAATGGCAATTTTCGCGAAGATGGAGGTAAATATTTAAGTACTCATGCAATATGATAATCAGTGGGCGGAGCTAGTGACATTGAATCATCAGTGAATTATTATGTCTAGTGAGCCTTTCCCCTCATTTTGTATGCAACATATTGGAATTACACATGAGACTAACTTTGTAATCCAAAAAGTATTAACTTTATTGTGTTTTCAGTGAAACCATTTTTGTGATTTCCGCCATTACCGATATAATTTTTACTTACTCACTGCAGGCCCTCCACGTACACCCAGGGGTACGCGTACCACTGGTTGGGAACCGCTGCCCTAGACAATACAAGATCGACTTTTGCTAGATCGACTTTTGTTTAATGTTTAGGTTAACAATAAATATTTCTATGTTAAAAATTTTAGATATCCTGAGAAAAATTACTTTATTTCAAATGTCAATATTGATATTTATAAATGTTCCATGCAATTTATTTTTCTAATCCTCATACACACTACTATTTATAATATAACATAATTTATGTCTCTACTGAACAATTAAATGGGAAACTGTGAAAATTCTTTCTGTACACTGTTAATCTTTCTAATTAGTATTGCGGCTTGTAACTTTCTTTGACAAGAATTTATGCTATACAAGTCTTGTATAATTCTAAAATATATTTTCTAAGATTGAAGATTTTATTCTGAAGTGTGTTAAAAAGGAAACTATAATTAAGAAGATGGTTATTCTCTAGTATTAGATGTAGCCTATAATTAAAAGAAAGGTTATGTTTTTAACGATCAAAATTCTGTATATACATTTAAATTTTATTTCTTGTCGCGAACTGTTATTTTAGGTTCACATAAAAGTTTAGCGCAAAAGGATAATGCTATGCCTAGACATTTAAAGGTATTAAAACATATAAATTTAAGCTTGTTAAAACATACATTATAATGTTGAATTGCATATGTAACAAAAGTTCATTTTCTTTTATTAAAACGAATTTCAGCATGAATTTAATGCTAGGAGTTTAAGCTAACTAGTACAACTAGTTCTGAATAGTAAGCTTTACCTTCTTTAATTGCAGAATTGTGCGATTAAATAAAGCAAAGATTACGCTTAAAAATACATGTACTCAAACATCAATTTCTCTAAGTAATCTGATTAACGAATATTGTATATTTACAGATTTAAGTAAAATGAAAAGTGAGCTTTAGTTTTATCCATTACTATGTATGCTACAAAAGTTACAGCTACAAGACTTAAAATATTTTTATCAGAAAAATTCATTTTTAATATCAAAAGTAATTATTGAGATCTATCTCGAAATAACATTTATGAATTTTTAAAAACAATTATCGGTATTGTATATTTTATTCTACTTACGTTAAACTTCCTGATAAAAAGTGATAATTCTTGTAAACTTTGTTTTTTAAACACAGAAAGAAGACAACAAAAAACATAATTAAAATATATATTTAATTTTTAATTAATGAACAAATGAACAATTTTGAAATAATGGAATCTTTAAAAACATTTTCTTTCCACATTAGAATTTACTATTATCTGCATTACACATTAGAAAAAAATTAACTAGATATGAAGTTTATTTAAACAATGTGAACAATTGCAGCTGTTTGAAAATACAAAAAAATGGAACATATTAATCTTAATTATGTTATATTTACTTTACAATTATTTTCTGTATATTTTAAGGTTTTTCTTTTTGTATTTTCCAATTTTAAGTTGGTAATTTTTTATAAAGATAGTTTGTTTATATGTTTGTTTATAAAGATAGAAATATACATTGTAGATAAAAATTCAATAAAAAAAATTATGTTTAGAATCCAAAGCTGTTGAAGCCGCATTTCAAAAATATGGAAATATATATATTTTTATACTTTAATAAATAAATAAATTGAAAATAAGATTGTTGATTATCCTGTGACATTTAATAACATGTATCAATATTACATCTGTCAGTCACGCAGCATATGTTTTTTTTTTTAAATATTTAATAAAATTTGTGCCATTATATAGTGTGCAATAATTTTTCTCAGTTAATCTAGCCACATTTCACAAAAGTTAATTTCCACGCAGTTTCTAACAAATGAATAATTAAGAAATGTAATTACACGTGAATATGATGAGTTGTTATTGACCTTATATATATCTTCTTTAAGAAAGATAATTAGAAATATGTTTATAGGAAAATATGAAAAATTATCTAATTAATTAGATTAATGAAGCTGTCTTGTTGGATTTGTTACGTTCTTTGAACTTGCAATAATAAACACGAATATCAAATTTAGTACAAATCTTGTATTTTTGTTTAATTATAAAGGTCTTCTTTGAGTTTCATCTAAAACGTTTGTTCATTCTTTAAAAAAATAAAGGAAAAAAGAAAAGGAAAACAAGAAGAAAAAGCATAAAGAACAATAGATTTTTATGAGAAAAAAAACTTTAGAAAAATACTGAAATGTTGTGAATGAATTCTTAATTTCCAATATTAGATGCTCACAAAATGAAACGTTATTAATTGAATATCTTCGCATTCAAATAATTGGGAAAATTATAATTCATACTTAATTTAAACACAGGTTTAAATTATATGTGAAATGTGGATGTTGTTGTTGAAAAAAATTAATGTAGTGCAATGTTAAATATAAAAGCGATACCCAAAGCATAAATAATTTAAACCATTTACAAATAATCGCCTTTCCTCAATAGAATTTTCTTATTCCTGAACGGTGATTTGAGACAATATATCTAGGTATTTTTCCCATTTTTTCATCAGCACTGTACATTTTTGGAAGGATATGATCCGATTCTTTATACTTGAGAATTCTATTATTTATCGACCTAGATACAAAAAACCATAACCTTTTGTCTCTATCAAATCAAGATTTTTTTTATGTCGTGTACTTGTATACGAAACATATCCAGACCATTTTACATTGTAATTGTTTTCGTTCCTCGGAAATACTTTTCCTCCAATGATGTTAAAATTTCCTGAAAGTAGTGATATCGTTTCTATGATTTCTCCACATATTCTTTTTACAAGATTTTATTTAACTAGTTTTGTGTATCCGCTCGGCTCAAATCTTGAATTCCAATTTTAACATATTCCTATACTGAAATTGATGTCGTTTTCGGTAGTGTGACATATTTCCGGTGACAATACAATATTCAGTAAAAATAGTATTTGAAATTTGCCCTCGCCACCCTTTAAATGGCAAAAATATTTGTCCACGTAAATGTCATCACATATGTGATCACGTGAAATGTAATTGTTTGCTTTAGAAATAGGCTCATGTTCTCTGATTGAACCTTGGCATGATTGGTAAATGCGTCATCTTTTAGTTCCGCGCAGTGTATGAATGGGCGTGGTTTCAATCCTCAGGAAGGCGTTGATTTTTTTTGTTTCCTTGCCAGGAAGCTGGAGTTGAAACTGTATATACATTTTATTAAAAAAATAGAGCTGATAAAAATCACTTATTTGTTTATTTATTTTAAAAATGTATTTATTTCAATCAATTGTCCTTCAACATTTTGTTCCTTTTTAGCACATTATAAAGACGTTTCTTCATGAAAAAGGTTTTTAGGAAATTTATTTTAAAATAATTTTTATCCGTATGATTTTATTTTTCATTATGCAAATAGATTTGTAAAATTTCTGAAATGGCAAAGATAGTAGGGCCAAGCACTGTAATAGACGCTGGTGGAATGTATTGATATTTATGAAGAAATAAAGCTAAAGTCCTAGAAGGAATGCGTACTTTTGGATGTTTATCAATGACAAGAAACCAGCAGACTGGAATGAATATGTAGAGTTTTGACAGACGGACCGACAATTCAAGTTTTTTATATGCTGGCTTTGACACCTTAAGAAAACTTTTGTTTACGCCAAAGATGTATGTCGTGGAGAATTCATCTTGTTTATATCCAGTTTCCTTTTGGAAAGTCTTGTCAGGTCAAGGTGCGGACACAGCGGCTTACATTTTCATTTTATTACATATACATCAAATTATATTGTTTTTATTTCAATACATCTTATACTTCACTGATGATTAGTTTTACTTAGTTATTTTTTCAGAAAAACAAAAAATGCAAACAAATAGGATAAAATATTTTATATTTTTAAGTTAATTTTTACATGCTTTATTATGTCATTTAGTAATAAAATTCTTAGTTGGTTTATGAAAATGTAATAGAGCTTATTTATATTGTAAGAAATGGTTTTATATGAAAAAAATATATGTATAACTCAACCTCGGAAAGAAAAATTTAAATTTCTGTTTAAAAATGTAAAAAAAAAAATCTTTATAAATGCAAAATAAAAAACGGAATACAAATTCAGTCTTTTGGCAGACACCAAAAAAGAAAGTGATACGAGGTTTCATTCCAGTGGATTATTCTTTGCATGAAAAGTCCATACTATGCACTTTCAGATTTTCGGCAATGTGATTTATAGCAAAAGAATAAAAATACGGAACAAGTGTGTCTCTGAAATATTTGCATAGATATATCTGTAAAAACTAAACAGAAATATTTATTTTCTTTGTAAGGAATAGAAACAATAAATATCATATTTTTTTAATTAGAGCGAAGTTTAATTTTTCTACATTTAAATTTGTTATTATATAGTAAGAATTACTTTAAATTCTAAAACTCAAGATTAGAATATAATGGATTTAAAAAAGTATTTTTGTATATATACAAAGTATAATCTTATTATTGAGCAATGTAATTGGAAGCTGTATAAAGTAGTTGAATGAAACTGGTTTGAATCTAGATTACATGGAGTCCAGATGTTTCCATCTGTAAAGATCTAATGCCTTACAATGTAAAAAGAGATTTGCAATAAACAAAATAGAACACAACTATACGACAGCAGTATGGATCAAATCATATAAATGAAGATGAACTTTAAAAAAAAACTAACTTAATTTCATCACGTAAAATTACACAAAAATACTATTATAGTTCCATGTATATTTCGAACGAATGTATTAAAGCTGTTAATTTATTAAAAGATTAGAAAAGTAACTGTGCATATTTTAACAAGTGATTTTGTAAGGAAAATTTTAAAGTGTATTCTTTTCTAAAAAACTTTTAAAATTCTATGCAAAAAAAGCTGCAAAAAAATTTCTTATTGTATGCAAAAGATGAAAACTGAATACAAATATTATTTTTTTTTTGTCAGGCATGAAACAGCACAATTTTAGGAGGTTTCGTACTAGTGGATTATACTTAGCATGAAAAGTGCATAGGATGCACTTTCATATTTTCTAAAACGTGATTTATAAAAATGAAAATATTTTTCGAAGAGAAAAAATAGATTTACTAGATGTCTGTATACATATATGTTTAACAAAACTGAACAGAAAGACTTGTACCTGTAATTCTATTTTTAGAAATAGACCAAAATCTAAAGCTAATTTTGCTTTACATTTTTTCAAGTTTCATTTTATATTCTTTATATTCGTTAACATACAGTGAATAAAACTTTAGGTTTTAGAATTAGCTTTTAGAATATTGTGCTTTCAAAGAAAAAATGTTGCATATACTTAATAGAAACATCTTACTGCGCGAATTGCAAAAAGAAATGAATCTAGGTTGTAAGAAGACATACTGTTTTCATCTGACTTATTATAATGATTTGTCATACACAACAGCAGTAAAAGTCAAACGATATGCATAAAGATAGATAGTTTACAGCTATCATAATGTCATACGTTAAATTTAACAGAGTTTGTTAGGGTTCCATACATTTTTCGATAGAAGTAATAAAAGTTTTAAAATTCCAACAATTATTTTTGTTCATTCAATAAATTACACCTATGTTATTTCCATGGAAATGTATATAGAACTTTAACAGAGACTCTGCTAAATTGAACATGATGACGTTACGATAGCTCTAAAAAATTGATCATTTTCTATATCATTTGACTTTTATTGCTGCCGTGTATCTGTGTTGTAATTCTGTACGGCAAACCATTATGTCATCATTATGTCATGAAAATAGTATGTATCCTTGTAATCGGGATTTTTTCCCTTTATAATCTGTACAGTAAGATACTTTTATTAAGTATATGCAATTATTGGAATTTTAACAAATAATTTTGTAAGAATAGTTTGTATCATCCCATAAAAAATAAAAGAAATTCTATGCAAGAGAGCAGTAGCAAAAGCGAATCTAAGAGATGAAAATGGAATACAAATACTATTTCTTTTCTATGATACACGAAACAAGACAATTTTCGGAGGTTCTGCCCCAATGGGAATTCCGTAGCTTCAACAATGCACTTTTATATTTTCAGCAATGTGGTTTAGAAAATAACTTAATATTTTGAAGAAAGAATTGATATATGTACGCGACGTCAGTATGCATATGTGTGTAAAATATGAACGGAAAGACTTATAACTGTATTTTGAAGAAAATAAACATTTCCTTACAGCTTAAAATTAGTTTTTTAATCCTTCTTGATTTTTGTATTCTTTAAATGTGTTTATACACTAGTTGGTGTCCATAAATTAAGAGAAACACACAAAAAAGCTACATTTCGAACACAAATTGCATTTTGAGCACTCAAACGAAAGTGTTGTAAGCGACAGACCCAGAAAAAGCTATTACACTAATAGGACATTCATCAATGTGACGTCACCTTGACATCATAAAGCATCACGAATATCGTTAGTTGCTATGGTGTCGAAAATGTGATACGTTTTATTTGTCACATTATTACTCTTAAATGATTGCCATTTGGTGACTCCACTGAGAAATAACAGAGACTTTTGCTTTGTGACGATTCATCAGGTGAGAATACAATGAAGACACCTGTTAATTCTGATGTGACCGTCAATTGCTAGTTTGACTGAGGAGTCACCATGATCAATGCATTTTGTCGAGTCATGAAATGAAGTCACAGTGATGTCATATGATAACTCTCATGTGACCGAGATTTGGAAATTACTGTAATGTCACCACTTCAATTTGATGTTAAACTAAAAGCAAAAATAATGGTGACTTCACAGTGGAAATTTCGAAATGCCGAACACATAAGAAACACAAGGTAACATCATTGTATCATCAACTGGTGACTCGTCAAAAACAACATTTACTGTAACTTCACCAAATGAGAGCCACTTGAGAGTAGTAGTGAGACGAACTGATGATATTACAATTGTGAATTGCTTAAGAGTGATTTTTACTTGAGTTATTCATTTTCAAGTGAAGTTTTGCATGTTACGTGGTCTGTATTAATTCTGTAGATCACATCATACAGGTGTGGGTGAATTGCTTAAAGGGAGTTTTTACTTGTGTTGTGTATGTTTCTGCTGATTTATATTTAGTATACTAAAAGATTTGTGTATACTATAAAATAATTGATTTAAAGGGCTCAGCAAAGAACTGGATAGATTGCTGTCTGTGGATGGTAATTGCCAGAAGTGCACTTTAAGTTGCTTTATGCGTTTTTTTTTTCTGAAATAAATCTTAGCTTAATATGTGGTGTATATAAATTTCTGTAAATAATATTAAGGGTTGTACAAAAGAATTCTTGTTCAGTTCCGTTTTGTGGGAGAAATTCCTAAATCTGAATTTTGCAGTGTGTAATGCGTCTTCTATCTGAACAACATTTTAGAAATTCTATGTCTATATATGGAAATTTTAGATCATATACACGGCTGCACACAAAATGTCGACTACTTTCCCAAATACTGGCATAAATTGCTGAAATAGATTGTTTAAATGCATTTTCTGAAAATTTTACTTATATTTCTTATTTTATCCTATTTATGGATGAAGTTTCGTTACAATAATCCGGGGTTGTTAGAAAGTGTTTCATAATGTCTGCTTGATGACTTTTTCTTCTTTTTTTGTTTTAACGGAGATTGCTATATGAAAATTTAAAGTATAAAAATAAATATAAATAATGATCTTTAAAAATTTGGAAATGTACATACTTTCGAAAAGGAAAACTGCACGATAAATTTTTCGTACCCATCTCGTATATGTTGCTATGTTATGAAAAAAGCTAAACAATTTTAATACGTGCAAATGTAATATCATTAGAAAATATTTACATCATTAGAGAATATTTGAAAATAATCTAAATTGCAATTTAGTTCCTTTAACATGTTGGGAATATCAGATAAATAAATCGTCGTATTCTGTGCTTCGAGTAAATTTGAAAATCCATATTATCTTTTACGCATTTCAAAATATTTAAAAGTAATATTTAATGTTATATATTTGTACATACATTATGTGCATATTCCATTTTAAAAACACACACACAAAAAAAAACTATTAATCAAATGTTTTCTACGAAATGAAAGTATTCTTTTGAGAATTTTTCAGATAGATACGGATATAATTTTTACAGTTACTCTTAATATTTAGTTTTAAAACGTATGTATAAACATTTCTCTTTAACTTTTATCTTAGTAGATTAGGAAAGAAATAATTTGTCTAAGAAACATTTTTATATTCTCAATTCGCATTTATTGATTTTCAGTCTCATAAGGGCTTTCACAAAGTAATTATTTCTTTGTCTTCTATTTTATTAAGTATTCTCATTAAATTCACGCATGAATACTAAAAAGAAGCTAAAGCATTTCTTAATGTAACATCATAGTTTCATTCATTTGAGCGTGAAAAATACTTCTGGGAATAATAATGCATACATTTTTATAAATTGTAATAGTTACTTTTTATATACTCCATTAAAAGATTTTAGCTAAATGCATTAATATTTGTAAGATTCTCTCAGGAAATTTTTATTTTTTGAAAAGTTGAATATTTCAAAATGAATAAAAGTATAGTGAATAAATAAATAAGAAATGGACGTAATTCAAAATTAATAAAACGCAACATTAAATTGATCTTCGTGATGTTTTTTTATTAAATTATACGTAATGTGCTTTATATAATATGTTTAATATTACTCACGATTTCAGCTAAATGTATTAATGTTTGTAGGGCAATTCCATGTGTGACGGAATGACATTTTGAGTTATAGAATTAAGTTAAAGCAATTACCTTGAAGCTATTTTTAAATGAAAATCTACTTTTCAGTTTACACATGACTGTTATTGATTAAAAGATTTAAAAAATGTATGAAAATTTTTTTATAGCTATTTTATTCTTTAATTTTTTAGCAATTTCTTATAGTGTGACGGAATGACATTTTTGCTACCATGACTCTAACCTGGTATTTAAAATTGGAAACTTTTATGAATTAAGAAGTCATTCAGTTTTTAAACTAATACATATCGTAAATATCATGTATAAGCAATATACAATTATAATTTAGAGCAAGCTACCTGTCCTAAGTTTGTAGTTATTAACTATCATTTGACGTGACGGAATGACGGACAGTTTCTTAAGCATTTATTAAAAGAAAATCGACTAAACTAATAAATTTTATATATTTTTTATTATGTAGAATGCTCATAAGAAATTACATTACATAAATATTTACATGCGACAGCTTTTTTAAAAGCATACCGAGCACGATTGCGTAGTTTATTTTGCATGCATTATTATCAAATCTATGGTTTTAAGACTATTGTAAACCATTAAATACTTTACTACATGCATTTATTTATTAAGAAAATACAAAATAAACAGCAATTAAATTCTTTTTCACAGTTTTTTGCAACGATACTATTTGTGCAAAACTGTAAGTACTTCATTTTTCAGCTACAACCTAAACGTTTTGAATCTAAAACATTAATTTGAAAATTTACAATATATTTCAATATATTTTTTAACTTAATTAATAAAAATATATATTAATTTTTTTTTTATAAAAGTTGACACTTTCGTGGAATTGCCCTGTAAGGTTCTTTCAGTAAAATTTTATTTTATGAAAAGTTGAATATTTAAAAATGAATGAAAGCATAATGAATGAATAAATAAGAAATGAATATAATTCAAAACGTTTAAAACACCAGCTTAAACTGTTCTTTGTGATGTTTATTAGGAAATTATACGTAATGTGTTTTACATAATGTATTTAATACAGTTCACAATAATTTTATAGAGAAAGCATATTCATTGAATACAGACATCATACATTATATACAATAGATGAACTGAACTCGCAAATGAGTTTTTTAAAACCATTAATCTTCTTATATGCATATCTTGACCAAATAATTTGGGAGAATTGTCTATTTCTTTTAAACATCCTTCATAAAAGTTTAGTATTAATGGGTTGAAACGATATGTTAGTATGTGGAAATGTGAAATGATGATATTCAAAAAAGGTTTTTTTTTTTTCAATAGGAACCAAATTTTAACTAATTTAAATGTTTGGCTTTTTTAATGTCTTACAATGATTCAGTGTAACGACCAGCGCAACGTTCAGTTAGATTCATGTTACTTTCGTACAAGAACTTCAATAGAATCTTCATAATTTTTTTATATATTTCATTATTATTAAAATGGTAACAAATAAACTCATAAGGATACAAATGAAAATGTGATAAAAAATCAGGGAATCATTTGGTTGTCACAAAAGTAACAACTTTCTAACCACAATCCTATCATTTTAGTTACCTAAAGAGCAGTAATGAAATTAAACTACAATTATATTCATTTTCAACTTACAAATGTCGTTTACAGCAAACTTCAGTAATAAAAAAATTAAAGCGTAAGAACCTTTTATAACTCGAGATATTGAATCAATAAATAATTGATTAAAATATTTAAAACTAAGTAAAATTAATTACATTTTAAATAAAAATTTCACAATGAAAATTAAATGAACAAAAAAAAAATAACAAGATCTAAAACTTAGTGACATCTTTCGTGATAATTTGTTTCTAATTATCGAATTTGTTGTGACAGAATTTTCTTTTAACAGTAAAAAATCATTTGAAATTCGGTATGCAATTGCATAGTTTCTGATATCATAGCACATACAATTTAACGATCCGCCGAATCAGAAAAACAAGTATTCGAAGATATAAAGTATTAAAACGGCTGGTGGATGGAACAGTAGCAGTAATTGGTAGACGACTTTCTATTTTCAAAGAGCCGTTTACGTTTAAAATTAAAGTCAGTGATTAATGATTTTGTATTTACATGATATTTTGATCAATGGGGTTTCTAATATAGTTTTAAAATACCAGGTGTCCGAAGATGAAGTGATTGTCTTTAAACCTGAATAACAAGTGAACGGTGAAGGGCTATCGATGTTTTTCTTGAAGGAGCAATATGTGAAATCATATTTTTTTTACTACGCTACTTTGTTTTAGTTCTAAATATAACCGATAGATAACGCTACTGTGCCTAAATTCTAATAATGTTAACAGTAACCCTGGGATTTCAAAGCTCAAACCATTTTCTTAGTTTCAACAGCTAAAGCGACTGAAGAGTAAAAATTGAGTGAATTTTGTTTCACTTTTATACACTAGATTGAGCTTTTTTATAATTTGAAACAGTGCAGTGCCATCGCTGGTTGATAATTAGAAAGAAAAACGGAAGCGTAATTTAAATAATTCATGACTCTATGCATAAATATCCTGTAAGAAAAACTTCAATAACTGTGTTTACTTTTTCTTGCATTTAAAAATCAGTCAGACCATTTTAAGGCACCCTTTAAAATAGGAAATGAAATTGATTACAACACAAGTTGGATTTATTTATGAATTTCACAAGAACTGAATATATCGTACGTGGAATGTATAATGAAATTAACACTTACAGAATGATAGTATAAGTAAATAATGTAGCTGACCCAAAGGTGGCCACAGTTAAGCTTTGGGAATTTTTTATTTTCTGTTTGGGTGTGTGTGAGAGATTTCTTTCTTTGTAAAATTTTACGCTTATCTCTAACACATATCATGTATGTTTTTTCTTGTAAAATAAATATAATTACTTTTATAATACAATTTCAAAATCGGAGCTTGTGGGGCACTTTTGGCGAATGGTGTTCCAAAGGTCGAACATGTATTGAAATCTCTTTTAATATGTGAAAACATACTCGGTAAACTAATTTGCTTACTATTATGCTCTGATGATTCTTTCTTTCTTTTGATATCTTTCGGTTTTTTCTTCTTAATCTTTTCATCTTATGACACGAATAGACCTTGAAGCCCTTTTTGTGTACGGTAGTTCAGAGATTTTCTTCTCGGAGTTACTGACTTATCTTGAGTGACCTCTGGTGTTACCAGTAAAAAATAACAAGTTTTTGCAGGTATATATGTAGAAGTTTTAAAAATCATCCTTACTACACTGATTTCCAAAATTGTTTTCTAAGATGGCCATCTTGAGAACATGCGTATAGTCGCCATTTGCACGGCGTAAAATTATTAATCTGATAAACTTCTTAGAACTGAAGTAAATGCGGTTAGAGAAAAAGAAATAAGCTATCAGAAAACAGATCATAACTCAAAGTTCTATGAATTTAAACACATGTAAATTAAACTATCGCCCTACCTAAATATTACAACAATTAAGGTGTGTCCCACCGAAATAAAGCCACTGTGATTGTGTGCCATAATTGGACATGAAACAAACCAATAAGAACGAAACAAATATATGAAGAAAGTCTACATACAAATACATATATACAAGGAATAACTCACTCCCTGCCCCACTTGGGCAGAAAAAAATGAATGTTTTTAAAAAAAGAGGGGGAAAAGGTGTCCCATCGAAATAAAGCCACTACTGTTAATAGCCAATATATCCGCCATGCTTATATATGATTTGGAATATACGATGTGGCATACTATTTACCAGCCCTTGGAGGACAGTAGCATCAATATTATCCCAGACTTCAATGACGGGCCTTCAATTCTGCCACAGACTGAAAATGTCTGCCGTTGGCATATACAGCCCTACTGAGCATACCCCACACATTTTCTTGGAGATTAAGATCAGGGGAAAGGGCAGGCCATTCCATGACATTCACCCCATTATCCAAAAACCATTGCCAGGAGGATCTTGCAACGTAAATAGGGGTGTTGTAATACTGGAAAATTCAACTTAGGCCTCTAATTCTCTCTGCAAATGTCAGTAAATGCGTTTCTAGCATTTCTTGGTAATCGGTAGCCTTCATGTGTCCTGAGGGAAAAGCCAGGTTAAGTTTACCACAATAACCGAAGGCTCGCCACACCATTAATAATCCTCCATCTTGTTGCTGTCTTTTGCAGAAAATTTCCTCTTCTTTCCTCATGCCATGCCAATAGAAGGCAAGACCATCTGGGCCATCCAAATTAATTTTTTTCTCATCTGAGAATATAACACGATCCCACTGGTCCTTCCAGGTTTGATGATACTTGGCCCAATCGACTCTTCTTTGCTTGTGGATGGCTTTCAACATGGGCTGCTGTTTTCTTTTTTATACCGCAAGTTGCTTGTACGTTCTAGAATCCGTGACATGGTTGATTGTGTCACAGGAATGTTATCCTCTTTGGCCAATTGTCTTAGAGAAATACCACCTCGTGAAAGACGACGCACATCCCTTTTCTGCCTGGATGTCACTTTTCTGCATGTACACATCCATTTTTTATACCCGTACGCATTGCCCTGATTCACAAAATTGTCTATTACGGTTTTGGATCTTCTGATTAGCTTAGATATTTGTCTACAAGAAAGACCTTTTTACTTAAAAGCTGTTATCTGGCCTTTCTTGAACAGTGGTAGCTGAGTTCCCTTTCCCATTGCAATACTGCAGGAGAATTAGAAAATACAACCTTCTGGACTCCGCACAAAGTTCGACTGGCCTAGAACAGGTATTTGACAACTTCCTGACGTCATAAACCTGTTGATCTGTGGCAGCTCGAATATCGGGAGTTCCCATAAAGATTGATAGGGGTGGTGGCTTTATTTGAACGGGACACTTTTTTCCCCTCTTTTTTTACATTTTCATTTTTTTTTCCTACCGAGTGGGACAGGGAGTGAGTTATTCCTTGTAAATATGTATTTGTATATAGACATTCTTAACCCATTAGGTGCCGCTATACATATTAAGCAATTTTTTAATGAAACAGTTGTTTTTTATTTATGAATAGAAAGTCTTTAAGGTATTTCTGAAGAAAAAAAATTAAAAAATTCGAATATTTAGAAAAAATAGCATGTTCCCAAAATGGGAGCAATGGCGCCTAATGGGGGTAAATTTTTTCACAAATTTTACTTATGCCTCCGTACATTTATGTTTGTTATATCTCAGTTTTTCGCTATAAAAGGGATAATAACATTCTGAAACTGATATTTTACGATTAATTCATATAAGTTAGTCCAACATCTACATTTATAATAAAAATAAAAAATAAAATTTTCGATTCCATAAGCATTTTCACTATCCACCTCTTTATTTTTCTTCAATACATAATTTTTGTCCTACTATTTTACATGAAAATGATTGAACATTTTTTATGCAGCATTATATTACATTTTTTTCGTTAACTGAAATTGGTTTTTTAACAATATTTTTATTTTTTTTTTTGCATTTTGTTTAGTTTTTTTCCATATTCCAATTTGAAGTTTGCCTGAACTTTCATCTAAAATATCAAGCCTGTGTTTAATACTTTGTCTTTTTTAAACACTAAATTAGATATTTCTTAATTGTCTCTTGATTTAGAATTTACAGAAAGTTCTACTCCACCAAATATAACATGGGATAAATCGTCACATAAATTATTTTCTATTACATATGTAATAGAAAATAATTTATGCGACATACATATGAGGAAGATATCTTCCTCATATGTTACAATACTGCAATCGGGTGGCAAACAAACGATTTCGGGAACATCCGAAAAATCATCCAAATCTAAAAAATTGTTCAATCATCCTCCATGTAAAATAATCAGAAAAAATTATGAAATGATGAAAAATAGAGAGATGGATAGTGAAAATGCTTATGGAACTGGTAATTTCATTTTGTTTTTTATTATAAATGTAAAAGTTGGACTAATTTATATGAAATCTTCTAAAAATATTTGTTTCAGAATGATATTATACCTTCTATAGCTAATAAGTTGAAAAATAAATACCACAAATGCACGGAGGCATATGTACAAGTTTTCAAAAACCTTACCCCCATTAGGCGCCATTGCTCCCATTTTGGGAACATCTTATTCTTTCGGTAATTGTGATTGATCTATTATACATATTAATTCCGGATTGACGTTGTTTAACATAATACACTGTTATGAACATATTTTAACTAAAAAATATAATTTTTATTATAAAGTTTAAAAAAAAATTTTTTTTTTTCGAATACTGCCAAAAAGCTATTTTTCGTCTTTTTTAACACGTTTTAAAAAATAGAAATTTCTAATGAAACTTAACAAAAAAATTTCAGATGTCATCTAATATATTCAAAATGCAAATAACATGAACCTTTTAACAATTTATAAAATATGCACTTCAGAAAAAAATCTTAAAGCAATGTTCCCAAAATTGGAGCAATGGCGCCTAATGGGTTAATACATTTGTTTAATTCTCATTGGTTTGTTTCGTGTCCAATTACAGCACACAATCACGGTGTCTTTATTTCGGTGGGACACACCTAACTCTTCAAAACTGAAACCGTTGCATAAAATGTCGGAGGATCAATGTGATCTCTTTAAATTCATCCACGCGCACTGCAGAAACATGATTGAGAATGCAGTAGCATCATTTTGTGCCACCTTTGGTTCACTCACAATATTCAAATACAAAGTTAAATACCAAACTCTACAGAAACAAATTCAACAATATTTTTAAAATTTTGTTTAAATTTAACACCGGGTAATTTAGATGATTCCTTTACTTTTTATTTATTCATATACGCTTGATGCTGACTGAAAATAATTAAATTCCACCTTTCAATACGTCAACTGCTACAGGTGTATCACTATCTGCTTTACCAATTCGTCGACATCTGCTACACCATGAACTGCGTGCAACAACGCCTTTATACAGGATCCCCCTCACGCAAAACCATCGATAACTGCGGCTGCAATGCACTCATGAACATATAGTCTGGCGTGCAGATTGGGAAAATGTGTTTTTTTCTGACGAATCCCGCTTTCATTTGTTGTATCATGATGGCCACATTCGTGTTAGGCAGTATGCTACTGAACGCTGCTTTCCGGAGTTCATTATCGAACGCATAGAGAACGAACACAAGGGGTTATGGTCTGGGGTGAGATTGAGTATCATGGACGATCACAGCTGCTACGAATTGTGAGTAAACTACACAGCAAAAAATACATCAGTAAAGTACTGCAGCCCGAAGTCGTTACTTTCCTTCACGTCATTCCTGGAGATAACTTTTAATTGGATAATGCCCGCCCACATGTTGCGAGGGATTTTCAAGACTTCTTGTCAGCAGAACACATACAGCTTCTTCCGTGGCCAGCGTATTCGCCTGATATGTTGCCTGTTGAACGTGTGTGGGATTTCGTTGGTATGCGTTTCGCACGTGATCCTCGTCCTACAAATTCTACAGATGAACATTGGGCACGCATAAAAACAATATGAAATAATTTTTACCGGGCAGGCATTCAAAGTCTCTTTCAATCAATGAAACGTCGTATAGCAGTACTTATTGCAGCGCGTGGTGGCTACACCAAATACTGAATTGCGACACCTAATATTGTTTTTGGCTTTGAAAATTTAATTATTTGTTTGTACCAATACCAGTATTTTGTGTATAAAGTTTCATAAAGTTGATGATGCATTCATGGTGTTGCAATGTTTACAAACATGAGTTTATGATACAATAGCAGATCTTATCGCGTAAGAAATTATATAGCCATGTAGATAATACCGCTTATATAACACAGTTTGAAACAAACAATTTGTTTCTGTATTTTATCATAAGTTCCGATATATGGGTATTGACATAAGAAAGGGGAGATGCGATTCGGTTGAAAATCCTGTGTACATAGTGTATTTTTTTAGACAGAACTATGTGGAAATGTTTGCGTAATGTTCATCAATAAAAATGTTAAATTTTAAAAATTAAATGTTTTATCAAAGATAATCAAATTTGACTATGTAATTGATGTTCTCTAAAAATCATTCGAATATTTAAACTTTTCAGAGACGAGTAATTGTATTGATGTAATGTTGAAAACTCACCTGATTTTTTTATCAAATTCATTCGGAAATAAATACAGTAGAGCCCCACATTTACACTTTCCAAAAGGAGTAGCAGAAAATGTGTGAATTTGGAAATTATAGTAGAACCTTGCTTTTACACCGCAGTTGTAAGAGTAATTTTCGAATTATTTAAGATTAAAAATTAGTTGGATCTATTCTGTCTACTTCCCCAAATAATAACATAACAATCTCATCTACAGACTGGGCCATTTGGCAGCCCTTTAAAACAGTCCATACTGTTCAAAGAACTTTAAATGAAGCGTAAATGCCCATACTGAAATATTGTTGTACGTTTTTACCCATGGTAATCTGGCCCTGCTTACACATTTCAAGGAGGTAAAGAGAAAGTGTAAATTGCGGGTAAACGTGAATTTCGGATACTTAAAATCCAGTTGTTCTGCAAATTTACTGTATTAATTAAAATTAAGTGCTATAAATAATGTATCACCGTTCGGAAAGTTTTAAACGTGATACAATATAAAAACGCTATGTGTTTACGCAATTATCAATATGTATCATTCCGTTGTAATTTGAGAACTTTCAAAGAAATTTGAATGATTTCATAATTAAAATGGGAACGAATTGGCAGTAAAAAAACGTATGAGCAATTAATTGGTCCTGATAAAGTTAACAGAGGATAACATGCTGACAAATTTGCTACATTTTAAATTATAACAAAACTGTATTAATATTATTCAACATTTTTATTCTTTCCGAATAGATAATTTGCTGTTTGAAAAAAAAATATGCTATAATCAGAAAAATAGTTAAAACAATCTTTAAAAAAGTCACAAATAAAAGAAGAAAGAAAATATCAAACGATATTTTTTAATATACATCGCGCTTAATATATATATATGGTGTTTTTACGAAGATGAGATACCACGAGATGTAATATTTCACGAGAAAATGGCAATTTGATAAGATATAGAATGTTGCAGTCGATATCAATAATCATGGCGAGGAGGTGAGGCAATGATGAGACACCAGAAGAGTTTCGTCAATAAAGTCCAGCCAATTTCCAGACAAAGCAATCATTTATGAATAAGAGCGATGCAGTAACAGTTCACACAGGTATAAACTTATAGCTCTCAGGCTTCACGATGGCTCACTACATCGTTTTAAAAGATCTTAAAGAGCTGAATGAAAATTCTACGTGACCACAACACCAGATACCCATTTGGATACACTTCCAAACACTTCCATTTGGACACACTCCCACACTACTACACTTCCATTTGGATACACTTCAAAAATCTGCCAAAGCCTGCAAGCGAGTTTTGTTCACGGAGCGTAGATATACCGAATACGACGTCACGAGCGCACCAATCAATGAGCGAGAGGCGATCTCCAGCCCAGCGAATGAGGTGCGAGGGAGAAGCTCTAACACGAAAGAATTCCTCTCGAGCCGCGCATTAATTTTGAAGTGAAAAATACCTAGCGCGCAAAACCGAGCATGGACTAAAAAAAATGGCTTTAAAAACATTCGAAATGAAAAAGGCGTCTCTCAGAATTTTATAGATTGGGGAGCTGATAAAAGTTACGAATGAACTTAAAATTTTAAATTAAGATTTGGAATAAGATAATTATTAATATACGGGTTATTACTTTTTAAAGGACATTAAATAGGAATAAATATTATTAAGAATTAAGGAAATACTGACTATGTCAGAAGTTAGATTAATTTAAATGACTAATGCGAAATAAATGTGAAGGATTTGCGACGGAAATAAATTTTTTATATAACATATATATATATATATATATATATATATATATTATATATTACGACATTTATACTTTATATTACGAATTATTAAAAAAAATCCTTTATTTTACTTTGAATTAATATTTATAACTATATATTTATATAAAAAAAAGATCTGAGCATATGAAAATGATAACTTATTTTCTTTTAAACATGCCGCTAAAATAGCTCTATTCTGTGAGTGAAATAAGAAACACTTTGAGAGTCTTTTATGTTTGAATTTAAAGTCACTCTATGTCATTTTGCAGAAATGGAGATATCATTTTCTTGAATCATTGTAATAGGATTCTCCTTTAAAAATACTATATATTTCTGTTGCATGAAAGAGTAAGATACTATATCATTATATTTGTATATGTCATGCATTTAAAGACAGAGTAGTGTAAGTCATATTTTCTTAAATGCTGTAAAACAAGAATTTGTTTGTACAGTGCAATCATTTCCTAAGAATAAAATACCTTCGAGTGATATTTACAGAAAGATTTCGTAGAATTTTCATTTATATCGACAATATTATGTATAAATTGATATGTTTAGTGAAATTCCTTGCACTCAACTCCATTTTCTAACATCAGTGACTTGCTCCGCACTGCCTTCGAACGCCACATATAACAGGAAAGGCTACAGAGATATTTTGATTATTTTTTTATACCATTTCACTCCCTAAAATGTGAAATGTTTCTTTTATATTTACTCACAATTTATTTATTTATTTATTTACTTTAAAAAAATAACTGATAAACATGTTTTGATATATTAGTAGTAATTCTACATTCCAGTAATGTCTTTTTAGCAGAAACATGAAAATTGTAAAAATAACTTGTTATTTTTTTTACAGAAACGTTAAGAATTATTATAAAAATAGTTATATAATTAATTATTACACATTGTGGAAAGAGAAATATTGCAGTATGTAAATCTCTGTTCGACATAAATGATAATCATATTAAATAAAATTTTTCTTAATATATTTTACTTATTGTATATTAAATAATATAGTACTGTCAAACTCTTGTACAATATAAATCATAGAGAATACGCTTTTGTAAGGAAGCGCAGACAGAATTAGTATTTGAAAAGTTAGACGTTGAGAAAAAAGATTTGGGATCCGCTACTGTAAACTTTTAACAATCTATAATAATTTTTTATTAGTGAGAACTATACCGAAAAATATATACCGGGCGACCAGAATTAAAACACTTCTACTGTGACCTCCCTGTATATCAAACTACTCAGAGTAAAAGCTTCAAATTTTGTACACATGTTATTCAAGACATGGGAAAAGGGATTACGGGAAGTAACATTTTAGTTCCAGAAACACCGATACCATAAGCACTATACACGATACACTATACAGTAGAAAATCTGAAAAATAAACAAAAACAAACACATGCGAAATAAAAATCTTCCTTATAGAAAAAAATATAAAGTAAAGAAACGTAAACTGCCATTACACTGCAATTTCGCACTCTAAACACAAAAATTTGCTTCAACCCATGGTTTGCAGCCTTGTTCTGTGTATAAAGGAGGATAAAAACTGGGGAATGCGATTCTTATCAATGCTGGCTGTCACACTCCCAGAACGCGCTTTGCTTGTGAAGCTCTTTTATGAAAGCAAAGGAAATGCTATAGCTGCACTTCGAGAGTTTTGCCGACTTAAGAATTTGCGTAAAGGACTATTTCTTCTACAAGCTCTCAGGAGAATGATCGCTCGATTCGAGAAAACTGGACATATTTGAGCTCAATCGGGTCGAGGACAGAAACCTGTCCTTTATGATGTCGTTGAAGATGTTGCAACCGCTATTGTGTAACAGTTTTTGAATAATGTTGTAGACTGTAGTTGTTCACGTTCAGTGTCACGACACTTGGGTGTTTTATTGAACACAGTGTTGAACGTACCGAGAAAAATGGTACATTGTTTCCCGTACAAAAATGTACAAATTCTTTCCCGTACATGGCAATTGACAAGGAGGAGCGACCGACGTTCGTATTGTCATTTCGAGATGGAGTTGAATTGGATATATGGTGGCCATTAAATATTCTGTGAAAGTATGCAGGAGTATCCATATCCACTTCGGTGGAACAGTGATCACCCATAACTGTCACATTTGAGACATGAAATAACCCCGTACCTTCGTAGATACAACTCCACACACCGAACATTACAGTCTGGTGTGGATACATAGCTACATTTATCCTCGGAGCTTTCTTTTTCAAAGAGGCTACTCGCAATGGCCCTGGTACATACACCGTGACGGTCAACAAATTCAAGAAGATTATCTAAACTGTTGGTATACCCCAATTGCAATAGCGACAATGTCTTGACTGAGTTACCTTTATGTAAGATGAAGCGCCTCCACACATTCGACACTATATACAGTATATTCTATGGCAACGCTTTACAATTTACAAAGTAATCAGTCGTGTGTTTCTGACTGCCTGGCCATCTCGTTCTCCGGATCTTAAACTGTGTAAATTTTGTTTAGGCAAACTTAAAAAATCTTGTTTATTGAGGACGTCTGGTAATCTTGGCAGACTTGAATGAAGGTATTACTGCATGCGAGAAGCATCTCAGTCGACCGGTTACGATCCGCATTTCAACAAGCTATTCATAGACTGCCTGCAGATGTTACATCTTCAAGAAGAGAACCATATTGAGCAGAATTGCATGTTTCTATAAGGTATTGACCGTATCAGACATTTATGCCATAAGGTTCTTATCGCATGAATGTTTGATACGGTCAAATAAAATGTGCTTAAAATGGGATTCTGTGCCTTTTCAGCATATGTTTAGATGTACAGCGCCATTTATCGGTGATTTCTGGAACATTTGTTTTCGCGGAAATTGAATAGTATGTACCCAAAATTTGAAACTTATACACGTACACTGTAAAGAAGAGGGAGTATTATTACGCTTAATTTGGGGTTATGAAATGCCAAATAAGGTTTAAATATGCACTAATTTTGGTGTCTACACTGAATTAAGTGTTATAATACACTTAAAATAGTTTATCTTTACTCTTTCAAAAAGAATCGGTGATACCATACACCCAAAATGACGCTTACAAATTAATTTGGGAAACCTAAACTCCAATATAGGTGTACAATTTTATCTCGCTATCCAGCGTTTGGTGTTCAGATACACGATGACTTCAGAATGTTGCGTCAGCACACGACAACAGGGAACGAGAACGAAGCAGTCGCCATTTTGCTTTCATTTTAAAACTTATTATTTGCTGTTTAAAGCGCAAGGGAAACAAAGTAATTAGTCCTTATTTATTTAAGAGTACTAAATAGAAGTGGCACCAACTTAAATTGGCCGCTGGGGCTCGAGCCGACCCAATAATTTGCTATCCCAGCTTACCCAATTTCCATTATTGTATTATTTATTTACCTCTGAAATGAAATTTCATTATGTGGACGTTTTCAAAATTGTTTTGTTTGAAAAACATTGAGACAGACAGGAGGACTATAAGTAATTAAACAGACGTATAGTTTGATTTCGTTTAAAATGATTCTTCCTGCATATTTTACTTGTACGGCTATAGTGTGAATGGTCACTTATATTAATGCTCTGACTCACAATCATAAAGAACTTAGATAACTGCATTTATTTTCTGGATGTTCAGCTTTTTGCGCATTTTATTTTTAATCATATCCATTGTATGATAATTGTGATAAAAACTATTTTCTTTATAAGGAAGAGCTCATGACAGTATAATTTAATAAAATTACTATTTTTATACAATAAAAAAAATGTATTTTCACCTTTTTGCTTGCAAAACAAAAACATATCTAAACCGAAATTTCTTATGAATTTGGTAGCAAGTTGAAAAAAAATATATATAACGCCATCTTCAAATGGGAAGTGCGGGGGGGGGGGGGGTAGTTTACATGATCAGTCCCCTAGTACCCCCAGTAAGCAGCAATGTTAGTTTTTTTCACACACAAGATATAAAATTGTATAAAAATGCAACATGTGTAAAGAAAATTTGAAAAGTAAAGAACATTTGTTATCAACATTTACTATGATTTTCTAAACAAAAGGTTTGTGAATTATTTTAAAAAGTAAATGAAAAATAAAAAGGAGTGGATTATTTAATGTTAGGAAATTAGCTGAAGAAGAACCAATTTTTCCAAAAATTTTACTCATTATAACAGATAGTGATAAAGTTTTTTTTTCCTTAGAAGATTATAGGGGGGGGGGGAGTGTGCTTTAAATGATCATTTTCGTGCATATAAAATACAAAAATTATCTAATAAGGACTATTCAAGATTCTTTTTGGTGGATGCAAGCCTCTTGAATTTAGATATTCATTTTTCAGCTTCTACACAAATGGAAACAGTACATTGTTTTAAAGCATATTTTGGTAACATTAAATGATGTTTCATACATGGAATGCAATACTTAAAAATGTTTTGTTACATATAAAAATTGTAATATTGTGTGTAATATATCTTAGCTGGGCATTTTTAACAGTACAAGTCCAAAATTTTAATTTTAGAAGAAAGTGAAAAATATGTGTATTTCTGTTTTATGTTTAACTGGGTATAGGCTATTTTGGTTAATATCATTGTATTTAACCATGAAATGCGTTTTGATAATGTTAAGTAATAATTATATGCTGCTTGGTTTGGTGCTCTGCAATATGCAAACTTTTTTTTTTTTTTTTTTTTTTTTTTTACAATTATGATTAACAGTTCTTTACTTTTAACCTTGACTCATGCTCTTTTAAGACCACCTATCTAAGATATGAGTATGTAAATGTCTTCAGAGAAAATTCTATAATTTTTATGCTAACTTGAGTGGGTGATGGTTAAAACTTCTATAATGCTATATTGATTGTCGTTTAAACCCTTTAACTACTAACAATAAGTACAAATAGTTCTATGTGGCGCCATTGTTAAATATGTAAGTATTTTAATATGAAAAAATACAAAGTCTAACAGAATTTCCTGACTCAGTTTATTTTAATATTCATGTAATCATAACATTTATATTGTTAAATTTCCATGGAATTATTTTTAATTATAAATGTAATTGAATAAGGTTTTATTAATGGTGGCAACAAAGTTGCTATCATAATTGTTGTAATTAAACACCAGATAAATCTTACAACACCAAATTATTTTTAAAGCAATCTTCAAATGTGTATGAGTAAATAAGACCGGAAATCTGTCGACCCAAATTATACTAAGGGGAAAAGTGATTGAAAGGTAATAGACATGTACGTAAAATTACAGGCATTTTTACTGTATTTTTCCCCTCTTGATTAAAATATAGCATATTTTGAAACATCAGTAAACTTGCCACCAAAAGTGGTGTTTCTTTACACTAATTAATTTTTGGTGTTTCTTTACACTAATTATGTTTTGGTGTAAAGTAACACGAATATTTTTACAGTGCAGTAGTTATATATAGAGAGGTCGGAGTAGGTGTGTTTTAATTTTGGACACCCTGTATACACCGATACATCGGTTCTCGAAATCAATGCGCTCAAAAGAATCGTTCGAGAACAGATTTGTTCAAAATTGTATCAAATTTTATCATAAAAAATTAAGAAAATACGATTAATTTATCCGCAACTCTAAAATTATTATTTATATTTACTTGTGTCTAACAATACACTATATAGTTCAGCAATAAAATACAATACCGTATATTACATTAGACATTAGACAATCACAAATTTATAACATTTTAATAAAGTTTAATTAAAAAAAACATTTAATAAAATACCTTCATTGGTGAAACTTTTAGATGGAGAATAAGAGACATTTACATTCTTTTTTAGATCATTATGACCACTAAATTAATTCTATGTATTTTCGACTTAAATTGCATAAAGTTCGTTAGCATACAGATTACTATATCATATGTATATGTGCTACGCTGATAAAAAAAAGAGGAAAAATAAAATAGAAGAAAAAATATTGAACTGAGAAATCTCGGTGTATAAGAATTTTAAACTCCAAAAATTTCCTTAAAGCTGTATCACTTTCTTTCATATAGACTGAGCGCCGATTTTGTAAATCGATAGATTTGTTTACCAATTATGGCAATTATTTAAACTTCATGTGATCATGTGTTTTTCATTGATCCATAGTTTTAAAAACGCAATGTTCACCAACGTAAAACTGCACATTTTTTTATTATATATTAAAAGATTTGGAAATATATTATGTCGATTATGTCTACCTAATCACTGCGCAGGCTCTGTTTCCACCGGTAGGTGGCATTCATCATGTAATTTTAAATTTTCAAAAATACAGAACTATCTCTTAATTGAAAAAAATCAGAGCATATTATTAATAATAAGATCAAAACTAAAATTATAATGTTAAATATTGCATTAAAAGTAAGTTTCTTAAGATATTAAGTTATAAATTAAAGTGTCAATATTGTGTTAATACGTACGCGAGAGCAGTCTGTGATCTGTGAATATTGTAAACAAAAAAATTATGTGTCATCTAAAAATTCTTCAATTTTGACTGAAATCTGACTTAAAGTTAAAGACGGCATGTTTTAAAGCTTGTTGCTTGCAGTAGGAACTGATTTGTCCAATAACAAAAAGTTAATTGAAAGTAGCGACTTAATTATAAGTAGAATTGCAAATTTTGTTCAACATAGGATTTTGGATTGTGAAGAGCGGATTGTGGCTTCTGAATTAGACTGTTTATTGGTAGATGGTTAAGCTCATACTGTTTATTATCACAGGAAAATTTACATGCGATTCACTGACAAAATTAGAGTACAAAATTCCAATCAAAGTATTGACCATGAGATTCTATAAGTTTAAAATAATTGTAAACAAAAACGCTTAAGCTGGTCTACCTGCCACTCATATACGTCATTTTTCCAAATACATGTATAATTTGTGAAAAAGGTCATTATGTATACCAGGTTGACAAAGAACAAAAGCAAGTCTTGTATTGTGCCAAATATACAATGCTAGTGATGTTCGGTGTGAATATGCTAGATGTGCATGTGTATACTATTTATACTTTCGGAGTAAAGTGGAGCCTGAAACTTACATTATACAGACAGACAGAAAATAAAATTGGCATTTTAATTTTACCCCCAAAAATATTCAACATATGTCTTAGCAATTTTTTGCCACTGATTTGTGTGCTTATTATTCTAAACCTAGACATGACAGAGTTTGTACTCTTTTACTAGAATTTTTTAATAGTGATTTTCTATTTAATATTTAAATAGAAGGAATTGTACACGACGCACTTAATTGTAAGCTTTGTAATACTTTTCTGCAGTTACATAAGGTGCAAAATTCTATTAAGAAATTGTGGTAAAAGCTTAAGAACCCTGCATAAGTTCTTAAATATTAGAAAGTTCCTAGAAAAAGTAGTAGAGAAATAATGTATTTATGAGTGCCACCTAAAATAAGTAATTTTGCTTAACTATATATACATTTCACTAGTGTATTAATAAGTAATACATAACTCCTTTAAGGTTATAAAATAATGATTAACAATATTTAATTTTATATATTACCTAAACTGAGTGAACTCAAATGTTTCTCAAAATATAATTATCTTAAAATTAATTACATGTACTTGTAGTAATGTAGCAAGATTATTTTACTTTTCCCCGTTTGAACTTTAAATTGAAAATTCTTTCACAGCTTTTTGATTAACACGCAAAACAAATTCTGAGGATTTTGATTAGACTTTAGCAGAAATTATTTATTTGTCTCATTTCAAATTAAATAAATAGGAAGTTGTAAGAAGCTTGTATGCATTAGTCTTATTAAACTGTAAAGAAAAAAGTAAAAATAAAAGTAAAATAATTTGTTCTCAGCATTGCGTTGTTCATGCTTTGTTATTGAATTAACGGTCTGCTTTCATTTTAATGTTTTCACTAGAAATCACTCGGTGGAGATATAGAAAGTTTTTGTTTATAATGATATGAAGATTTTAAAATCAATAATTTAACTCAATTCTTTGTTTATTAATTTGACTATTATGTTAAATATTACTAATTTATGTTTAAATAAAAAATATGATGTATATATTACAATTTTGATGTGTTAACATTATGAAACAGTGCAATCTTGAGGCAAAATATGACAAAAAGTTGCGATTAGACAACAGTGATATAGTTCCTTGTTATTAAGCTTATTATAAAGTTATTTGCATGTATTTTTTGGTGAACATTAATGAAATTATTTAATTATTAAGTTTTGAAGCCAAAAAAAAATAATTATGTAGTTGCAGGGGTTGACAAAGAAATATGATTTATAAAGGGTTTCTGTGTTTTGCCTCGCCGTCTAATATATTCACTCGAAAAAAAAAACGCTAAACATCACATAAAATATTAAGTACAAAGCTCCAAAAAATCTCTTTGAGGTTCATAATTTCATAATGTGGATATCTTCCTACCAAATCGTGTCGGTATGTGCCAGCGGTTTCTTCAGAAAACTGTAGGTAAACATACATACAACCATATAGAAATCTCTCTTTATTATTACAGATGTACGTCTTTAATTGAAAAATTTCATAACAAAGATATTTTATATAGTACATTCAAATAACGTTAACATTTTTATTAAAAATTGCAACTAAGATTTATTGTGTGCTTCATAAAATTCCAGTTTATGTAATGCAATATTCTTTTACATTGTTTGTTATTGCATAGAAAACAGATTTTAATAAACGTACTTACTTTTCTATTATAAGGCGGTATTCAAAAAAAATATTTTTCCACGCTCAACAACTCAAAATTTTGAGACATATTCCCAGACTCATTTTTAAAAGTAACAACATGAAACTTGGCGGCGTGATTTATAAAGACATTTAAAATGGCCCCATGTTTTTATTTTTCGTTCAATTAATTAGAAATTGATTTACAGACAAATATTTTAAAAAGTACGATCATTTTTTTTTGTTTCAAGCGCTATCACGTTGGGAAATTCGATTCAAAATGTCCACTTTGACAGCATTTTAAAAAATATATTCTGCCTTTATGAAAAAATCGAGACAGTGGGGACATTATAAAGTTTCTGAATAAGAGAACCTGCCAATTGTATGCATTTTAGAGCAAAAATGAATTTACAAATGTGCCTCAAAATAAGCAGTTTGGATTTGAATACACCCTTAATTATGATATAATTTCTTATTTTTAAATTCTCATGTAACATGTAATTTACATTAGCAATTAAAGAATTATTCAAGTTAATTATGGAATAACAAATATCATGATTAATAACGCGATTTTACTTCGATATATCTACATAATAAATAACATGCTTGTAAGATTAATTCAATCCTTCATCAGTTGCGTTAAAAAATAAAAAAAATTCTGCCCGTAATTGATCTTAAAATTAAAAGATCATCTATAATCATCACAATATGCTAATTACTTACGATTATATAAAAGAAACGAAGATAAGTAGTTCCTGTCATATATTGACTTCTATATCTTAAGATTATTTGTGCAGCCATAGTCATTAATGTTGTACAGTAGGTATCATTGTTAAATGCTAATTGGTATGTTACTCTGATATGGTAAACGTTCGTAATCGTGTGAACTACTCATATATAAGGCATATTAAATATTGAAATATGCTTAAAAGTAATTTTTAGTGCTTCTAGATGTTACAGAAGCATCATTTTATAATTTTGTAATAAATGAAACAATTAATAAACAGTAATATTTTACTTCTTAATAATTCATTTTAACTATTATTTTTAAGTGCAAAATATGCCTTTCATCTATTTAAATATAATTCATCCATGAGAAAGTTACACTGAATATACATTATATTTGAAAAAAAAAATGTTTGAATTGACATCACGATTTTCATTAAAAAAATCTAATCATTAAATAAATTTGTTTACAAGATTAGAAACAATAACAACAACTAATATGTTAGTACTAATAAAATATATTTTGTCAGAAGAACAACAATTATTTTGAATAACGCTTCATCAACTTTTAAAAATAACTTAAAATCTAAAATAACATAATTTGAATTAGAACAATGCGTAATAACATTTGTATGCTTTCAGGCGATGAATTCACAGATCACTAATTCTATAGAATGAGTTTCAATCGATACAACCCATATCGTGCAAGATAAAATTATTGTAATAGTGTAATCAGTTTCATGTTTTTCATTTTTACTAAAGTGTTTGAAATATTAAGTATATTTTTATTAGATTATTTTTGGAATATTATTCGTGAAATTTATACCAATGTAATTTTTATAGATAGCTTTTTTTTTACATCTGCACATTGTTTTCAAACATATTAGCATTTTTTTTTAATTCTTCTATAATAAAAAGGAATTAGAACTTTTAGGAAACAAACTATAGTACAAATTTCCATTGATTTTTTTTTTTCATCTGGTTCTTTTTTCTCCTGCTAAGACTTATTTAAGGGGATTCAGACAAGTGATAGTCAAAAGGTAATAAGTTCGAATTATAAGAAAGATGATTCTTTTTTTATATATACCGCTAACCGGACCCCTACCTGCCCGGCATGAATGCCTGGCTTGACCGGTTAGTACCTGGGTGCGGGGCGGAAATCGCCTGATCACAGCATGGATGTGATCCACCTGACTATAGATTTGTTGACATCGCTGCTGTGCTTGCTCTCTTGTCGTTTTCTACTGTTATCTTTTTTTGCCGGTTCAAGGTTTCTGTTTAACTTTGTTGAATTGACATATCTAATAGGTCTCGTAATTTAGAACCTTGATCAGGTTACGAGACCCTCACCTGACTAGGCACCCGGAGAGGTATACACTATATTGCCAAAGGTGACCGGTCACTTGCGATTTTAGACGTTTTGTTAACTATCTAGAAAAATACATGCGGAATCAACCTGAAACTACAGGTGTGTAAACAGTATAGTATAGGTTATATAATTCCGCAAAGATTTTTTCACGAAACCCCATAAGGGACTGTCAACAAATTGAAAAAGAACGAATATCTTTTGGATAACACACTGTAAAAACTAATTTAGCAAAGGCGTTCAAACTCGAGATTATTAATAAGTGGCTTATTTTAATGTACAGTGTTCATTATATGAGGATAACATGAATATTCGAAGAGAAATTAAGGTTTTTATAAAAACCTACTCAAATTTCGCCAAGTTTTTTGCTTATAATTTGCAGAGTTCTTAATATAAAAAAAAGTTATTTTCAGAAAATATGACAAACAACTTTGTACATAATACTCTTCAATGAAAATTAAAAAATAATAAAAATTGGATGAAAAATGAGCAGGTTTCATAAAAAATGTTTCGCTGCGTATGCACGAATGTAATCAAAATATAATATGCATAATGTATTAGCTAAGTATATAGAGCAACTTTTGTGAAAATCTCAAAATCATAGCTTAAAAATTCAGAAAATTATCATCGATAAAATAAGCTCGAAATCCGTTGTTCCCAAGAAGAAGCAAATAGATGAGGGGTTGTATCAAGTATCTCTTGATTAGTACCCAGATAGCGTACACAATATTGCACGTACAAGGACAAAGAGGGGTTGTATATTTGGATACAACCCCTCATATTTTTTATTCCTTTTGGGAACAACGGATTTCGAGCTTATTCTATCGACGATAATTTTCAGAATTTTCAAGCTATGATTTCGAGACTTTCACAAAAGTTGCTCCATATACTTAGCTAATACATTATGCATATTACATTTAGATTGCATTCGCGCATGCGCAGTGAAACATTTTTTAGGAAACCTGCTCATTTCTCATCCAATTTTTATTATTTTGTAATTCTGATCACAGAGTATTATGTACAATATTTTTTGTCATATCTTCTGAAAAAAACTTTTTTTTTATATTAAGAACTCTGCAAATTATAAGCAAAAAACTAGGCGAAATTTGGGACTGTTTTTACAAAAACCTTAATTTATCTGCGATTATACGTGCTATCCACATTTGGAAATTTTAAATTTATTTTCAACATTCTTGCCTCTTGAGATTGTAAAGAGAAATCTCCTAACATTTATTCAAACCACTTTTTTATTACTGTATGTAAATCTTTTTTCCTCAAATATATATTTGAGTTAACAATTTATTGAGTTTTACAATTCAGTTGTTTTTCCTGGGTGAACCTGTATATGTGGGTACATATTTTTATGATTGCAATAATATTGATTGTATGTGTGTTATTAAATGTATATTTATTAAAATAACACAGTACTTTAAAAATTGAAATGTATTTCACGAAATAATCTTTCACCATATATTTTATGATTAAAATATTTCAATTTCTAATTTTAACTTTGGACTTTAAAGTATGATTTTGAAAGTTAATAAAATTATTTTCTGGGGATTAAGAGATCGCATTTCCACGTTTTAAATTAAAATTTAACTTATTTCTGAAGACTCTCATTTCATTGAATTAAAGGTAGAATTTTCTATATTTCTACTCAAATATTCCTTTTATTTCGTTAAAAATACTTTGCACGAATATTACTTTCTTAATTAACTGTGGGAAGATTTAGAAAAGCAGTCGGGTTTTGAGTCCATATTTTTAGTACATTGAAAGATTTTCATTAAAAATCTGTATTTCTAAAAGAGTTAATATTCATTTGATGAAAGGGAATGAGAAAGATTTTTTTAGATAAATAAGTACTTTAAATATTCGTCACACAAACGTGATCTCTTTCTATTATATTTATAAACTATAAAGTTGATATTCAATCTTTTACTACATTTTGATATTGATTTTTAATTGCACTTTATCTCCAAACTTATGTATTAAAGAAAACGTTACTTCAACTAATGAACCCTATTTAGTATTTGTAGATAAATAAAAAAAATATGAAAAAATTATGTAAAATTTTGATTTTTTTAAAAATTAATTGTTGGAGGCATTTATGCACATTATTTACAATACTATGATAAATTAGAAATTATTTTTTGTTGAAATCGCAAAGACGCCATAAAAAATTCAAAGTTAAAATACTGTGGTTTTATCTATAAATGAGAGAGTTGTATTAATTCATTGAATGCGCAACTTTTCATCATACAATTTTCACGATAATAAAAGCGATCTTTACATAATTGATTGATAAAATATCAATTTTGAGAAAACTTCAATTACGTAAGTTTGTCTGTGCTTTCTAATCATGGTAAAGAAAAGTATTTTTCATTAAATCGAAAATATCCTGTTTTCGATCCCTGTATTCCATCCACATACAGATCAGGATATATATTTATTAGCCCAGGGGTTCAGTGTATTCTGTTGCGTCGGAACTTGTGTTGTTCTTTTCAAGCCCCACAAAGACAATGTAGAATTATAATTAAGGAATACACTTGGGAAAGACTTATTTAATACAAGACATAATTATTGTGTATGGATAAAACTTAAGAATGAAAAATAAGAATTGACTAGTTCCTTGTCTATTTTTTAAAAAAAATTTGAATAATTCTTTAGTTTAGCAATAAGGTTTAATGAATCTCTCTTCGAATGTGCATAAATTATTATTGTGAGATATCAGAATCAAAATCTAAACACTATCGCTTATTTTAAAGAATGGAATAATAATTTAATTTGTTAACTTTTAACATAAATTAAAATAATTAAATGTTCGGAACAACAAAATAAACATGTTACTTTTCGATATTAAGGAAATTAAGTTTGGTGTAGAGAGGTGGTTCCCATCGTGGGACACACTAGCATATTCACCGAAGGGGGGATTTATTTTTTAGGGGGGATTCCAAATTTCTTAGTAGCTCATTTGCTGTCAGTTTATTTATCCTTATTTGGAGAAATATTGCTGTATGTAAAAAATATAAATAATACATGCAAAATTCAAAAATAAAGATATTCTTTTAATTTAAAAAAGTTCAAAATCAAAAGTTCAAAATAGAATTAAAACCAGAATAATTGCATAAATATACTTTAAAAATAATGTCCACACCCTTTTTTTTTATTTTTTAAAATTACTATAACATTTCTGGTTGATTATGTATTTTACAATTTTTCGCATTTATTTAGGTTATTTATTGAATCATGAGCCTTATATTTCTAATCGCTCTGCTATATGTCACATAAAAATTTTTACTCCAGAAAACAATGAAAGTTACATTTAAAATCGATTGTCTTGAATATTTTTAAACGAAAAAATATTTCAATGATCTAAACGAGGTACTGTCAATCTTATAAAATTGAAAAATTCCGAATCAGCATTAGAACAGGAAATGGGAAAATAGTAATTAACTATGGCTAAATAAATGTTCGCCATGACATCTACATTTAAATTTAAAAATCAGATAATGCATGGAAGTTAACTGACGGTAATGGAAAGGGTAAAACAGAAAAACACGTGTTATGATGGGGAAAAATAGGCTACCTAAAATTGATAAAGATGACAATCTTGAAGTGCTTCTTGTGTATTGTGTTACGTGTATTTATTGTGTTATGTTATGTCTGAAGTATTATATTTTAATTCCAAATGTGAGAGTCCTCTCAAGAGATTGTGTGTAGACAAAAATGCAGACCATATAACACTTTTGTTTAACACTGACGTAAGTAGGCAAGAAACAACAAATATATTTTTTCCATACAAGTAAAGATGTACGGCTTTATTACTGTTATGTTGAATGCACATTTCTGACAGAAAATCCCCACTTTGATAATCTAAAAGATGCGAAATGAATAGATATATCTAAGACTCTGTTAGGCTTCCTTAATTTGAATATAGTTCACTTTTGTAATAAGATATATACGTTACAGAATGTGAAGGGAAGGTGGGTGTTGCTTTCCCAGATGCTTCAGTGTGGTGTGGTCAATAAACGGTATGGAACAAATGGTATAGAGGATAAAATTAGTATATTATAATTTATTTGCATATTGTTTATTATAGTAAATACATATTTAAAATTATTTATTATTTTCATTTTCATCTTAAATATTTCTTTACTCTAATTAAAAATCTCCATCTGATCAATGACAGGTTACAATTTTATGGGAAGCACATACATTTTTATGCTTACAACATTTCATTTTCGTGTTATATTGATTTTGTAAAAGTAAATGAAAATAATGGTTTAGAAAAAAATCCATTCTTGATTATTATTATTTTTAAATGTATTTGTGATTTAGTTTTGTTTGAGTTTTTTACTTATAATACAATTAAAGAAAAACATCTTTATTCAAATCTAAGATCTTGAACTATATTATTTAAAAAATAAAAGTAATGTCTGCTTAAATAAGATTGTTATAATGACAATAATTATGATTATAATATTATGATGATAATCGTTAAATGTATTATAGAGTCACATGTACCATTGCTTGTTTCATTAATGTTTTAAAGTGAAATCTTAAGTAAAGTATTTTAAATGAAACTCTTTAATATGAACACAAATAAATATGAAGACAGTCTTTCCAGATTATAAAACTGTATCAAAACGATATAAATTCAAAAATAAATAAATTTTGAGCAAGCAGTCAATCTAGAGTTCCTAAATCTATAAAAGAAACGTTTAGTTCGGATACCTTTAATAAAAAAATAAACGTATTTAAAAAAAAAAATTGTTAAACACGGAATTTAAAATTTAAAATAACAAAGTAAATTTACATTATTTTAGATTGCAATGTTTTTGCTTATATTAAAAATTTTAAAGACAATTCGTTAATTTTTTTCAGGAATGTTTTTGATCTGATATACAACAGACATAATCTGGACAAAGGTGTTATGGATAAATGTAAAAAAAAATGCAGTTGAATGTTTGCCAAAAGGTATTTTCCCCTTAAATTAATTAAATAAATAATAACTTGTAAATTCGTTTTCCTAATGCATGTAATTTTTTACTTTCTTGTATCTGTAATAGAAGAAGGTATTGTAATAAAATTTCTTTCGACTTCCGGTTTCCGACGTATTTACACGTTTTAGGAGTCAGAGATTCCGAAAAACATGTTTTTACAAAATGCCTGACTGTCCGTCGTCATTGTATCATGGAAATGTGTATGAAAAGTTATGCTTCAAATTGAACCAATTTTTTTCTGTGTTTTTGGCTATGGCCAACAGCACCTACTTGAATTTGGAGATATTTCGACGAAAAGGGGCACTGTTATCGCGATTTGTGTTCCACTTTTACTACAGTATCATCGAAAAGTGTATGAAATTATGCACATAACTGAACCACATTTTTTGAACCAAATAATTGAACCAAACCCAATATCTTCTATAATGTTTTCGACTATGGCCTACATGTCAGAGTTGAATTTCGGAATATTACGCCTGGAGGGGGCGCTGTGATAGTAATTTAAAGATTTCAAATTCAAAAATATGTACACAATTTAGAAATCCTAAAAAAAATTTCTTTAAATGTTCGACATTCATCCAAGGATTCCAGAAATTTTGTTTTGTTTGGCTATCTTAATAAATGGCTGAGATAGCAGTTTGAAATTATAGGGTGGCTGATAGTTTGAAACAATACTGCAGGATTCCTTCATAAATGGGTTTAAGGGCTGTATTCAAATCCAAACTGCTTATTTTGAGACGCATTTTTAAATTCATTTTTGCTCTAAAATGCATCCAATTGACAGGTTCTCTTATTCAGAAACTTTATAATGTCCGTATTGTCTCGATTTTTTGATAAAGGCAGAATATATTTCAAAAAATGCTGTCAAAGTGGACATTTTGAACCGAATTTCCCGAAGCGATAGCGCTGGAAACAAAAAAAAAAATTATCGTACTGTGAAAATAATTGTTTGTAAATCAATTTCTAATAAATTGAACGTAAAATAAAAACATAAACATGGGTCCCATATAAAACTCTTCATAAATCACGCCGCCAAGTTTCATGTTTCTACATTTAAAAATGAGTCTGAAAATGTGTCTCCAAATTTTGAGTTGTTGAGCGTGGAAAAATATTTTTTTTTAACACAGCCTTAATTTATGAGTTTTAGTGAACATGATTTCGGCAAAATTTCGTTCATTGTTGTAACCATCGTTTCAACACTTATATGCTTAATACTATATATTTATATTTGCCAGCGTCAAATTCTCGGCAAAACTGGCTACAGTTTGCGAAATATCAGAAAATTTGGCGAAAAAAATACGTTGCTATATATGAAGCAAACTTGGCTATGCCTGTCTAATTTGGCGATATTCTCATTCCAATTCAATATTGACGAGAACTAGGAATCGGGTCCCGCGTATTTTAGCTTCGTGTATCTTCAGTAGAATTGGCTAAACTCTCTAAACCAAGCAATAAAAGTCTATCTTTTCCTGTTGGTACAGACCAGAAAGACTTTTCGTAGTTTAGTATAATACATCGGCTGCTTGTATCCAGGTAACCCAACGATTCGCAAGCAGCTGACGTAGAACATAATGACGAACATTATTAATTTCTCTTTGGCGGCTGCATAGCGAATTTTGAAGCATTAACATGTATGAGATAGAAGAACGTTGCTTGGATTGCCATATCCGACTAGTTATTTAACAAATTCACTGTGTAATTTATTTAGAATGAGAAAAGATATGAAAATTAACTATCGTAAAATCTTAATATAGGACCTCCCCCTCGAAAATACACTTCACACCCAGTTTGTTTTTCTTTTCGGAGCCCAAATATAATACCCCTCCCAGTTTCCCAAAAAATTTTCTGCGAAACAGATGATTTAAACATTCTAGGCAAGATGATCTTCCATGTTTTGGCGTTTCAATTTTCTTTTATAATTTCAAAGAAATCCTCCTCAATGCTAAAGTTCTACTTCCATTCTGTGCCTCTCCAAACCAAAACGTTTAAAATCTTGAGAATTAAATAAAAATTTTCTGTCCTATTTGTGGATCTCTAGTAATAATAAGTATGTAATGAGTCATTTAAATTACAACCCACTCTCTCCAAAAGTTACGTTAACTACTTTACATCCCCTCACAAGCATACAAAGTTTAAACTTTTTAAACTCTTCAGAAAAAAAACCTTATTTGTTATTTTCGAGTAACAATAAATGCATAAAAGCCATTTAAATTATCGATCTACCTCGGAATGTCTCCTTTCCCTTCCCCCCCGCCACTTAAAAAACTCTTTAAAGCCTCTATATTTAAAATTACACTGTCTTATTGTATTCTCTCTAGTAACAATCATTAAATAACCAATCATTACAAACACCCTCCCTCCCAAATTTATGCTTGCCCTCTCCCCCTCCCCAGCATACAAAATTAAAAAAATTGTAAAAAAACTTTCTATTAAAACGTTATTTTTGTCCTATGTTTTGCTATCTGGTAACATTAAATGAATAATCTGCCACCTAAATTATTTATTTATCCAAAAAGTATGCGCTATCCCTATTTAATCTCCTCCATCATACAAATTCTAAATTACCCACCTCTCCCACACAAATGTCCACTTCAAGAAAACAAATTTTTAAAAGTAGGTGGGGTAGATCTTTTTTATCGGTAATTCGCTAAAACGTCAAAATTTCTCACTGCATCTCTACCTGTATTTACGAGTGTGCTTCCAAATGTATGATAAAAATAGTTCAAGTCAATGAAATCTTTTTTAATCTCTTGAATCTCTTTATATCTCCCTATATCCCACAGAAAATTTAACTGAATTTGCTTTAAATAAAGGTGGGCATACAATCGGAATTTTACGGTGTATAACCATGAGCTTAATTGATGCATTGCAGCATGTACTCGCCACCCCCTGAACAATTGAAATGGTGTTAACTACTAATAAATTTAGCTATGTGGTTTCCTTGACTAAAAATACTTAAAAAAATAACTACTTGTTCGCTGGAATGTAACGCAACCTTGTAACATTCGATATTCTGATTAAATCTCTTTCACGAAACCGCTGATTAAAATCTATTGTATTCTATGTAAATTTAAACGTTCACAAGGAGTGCAACAAATGATAAACATGTAAAAACATGAAAGCTGATGCAATGTATTTAATTAAATGTATTATAAAATAAAGATACAACAGATCAAAAAGATTAGACTAGAATTCAGAAATACTCTTATGAATAATAAAGAAGTTATTGTACTGATTGTTTATTTAATACGAAATTAAAAATCACCGCATGTTTTTTCTAAATTGTGTATGGCTATATAATTAAACGAAACTAAATATATATATATATATATATATATATATCATCATCATCATCATCATCAACCGTTTTCAATCCACTGCTGGATGTAGGTCTCCCCCAGATTTTTCCATTGTTGCCTGTCTAGTGCTTTAGTCATCCAATTAACACCGGCCACTTTTCTGATTTCGTCACTCCATCTTACTTGAGGTCGTCTTCTTGGTCGTTTTACATCTCTGGGATACCACTGTAGGGTGTTTGTGCTCCATCTATTGTCTTGTCTTCTTGCAATGTGCCCAGCCCATTTCCATTTTAGCCATTTAATTCTCTCGATAATGTCAAAAACTTTCGTCTGACTTCTTATCCACGTTATTCTCTTTCGGTCTCTTCTGGTTATGCCTAGCATACATCTTTCCATACTTCGCTGTGTTGTTTGTAATCTTTGTACCATCCGTTTTGTTAGTGTCCAAGTTTCTGCTCCATAAGTTAGTGCAGGCAAAACACATTGGTTATTCATATATATATATATATATATATATATATATATATATATATATATATGAATATGAGTGAATTTTAAATCAATCGCGATCCATCAAAACATAAACAGATGTAAAGTATGAGGAAGACAAAAAAAAAAAATATTTTTAGAATACGAATTGAAATTTAATATTTAAAATTATCTCCTTTAAAAAAATTTCTATTGCTCAATAATGAATATAAGGTATATTAATATCTCTTATTTTACAACTGTAAAAGTTCATTTAGTTTATAAGAGCAAAACTAATAATAAAAAAATAGAAATAAGATATAAGTAATATTGTATCTTTTTACTAACCCATCATACGTAGTATAGGGTAATTCTTGTAATCAATTTGAAAATCGAAAAAAAAAATTGACAGATAAACATGTTTCAGTCACTAGAGATTCCGAAAGACATATTTTTAGAAAAAAAATTGCCGTCCGTCTGTCTGTGTGTGTGGCTGTGTATGTGCCTTTAAACGTTATATCTCCCAAACAAATTGAGATAGAGACTTGAAATTTGGTATGTACTTTGTATGTGATAATGGGAATAAGTTTATTGAATTTTAGTAACCTCGATTATCCAGAACTACTTTTTTCAGACCCTTGAAATATCCGTTCACATAAAAGGTGTATAAACATTTTCGAAATTGTTTATTTTAAGGAGTGGATATAAAAGACAATAAAAAAAACATAAAATATGCATAAAGAATGAAGTCGATCGGATAAATAGTTACCGATATATTTGTACTTGTATTCCACACTCTTCGATTTTTCATGACCCTGTATTTCATTCAAATTTCAATTCAAAGATATATTTTAATTTGGAATGAGACGCTTAATCCGACCGTTAAATAAACCGTTAGTTAATATGATTATCAATTTTGGAGTTATAAAGATGTTTCTTTTACGCAATTCAGTAACAGAGCATCTGAAGTTTATGACGTCATCAAGCCAGGATTTTGTTCGAATTGCAATGCATTTTATAAATAGTTTACACATGTTTTATTTTCATACTTTATATTATGCATACCCATGATGGGTAGGTATTACGGTTGCCCCCAACGACTAGATTATTTAAAATTCAAAGGTAGTTGAAATAGAAGAATAAATACTTTTTTTTTTATAATTGAGAATGTGTGTGAATATAAAGAATGCATTCTCTAAGAAAAAACAAGAAAAAATTATATTTGTAAACATTTTAAAACCTGAATAATTAGTGAAGTTAAGTTCTCCACACTTTGTCTATTTTTGCTAATTCTCTTTTTATTTAAAAGCTTAAATTTAGACAGTGAAAGACTTGTGTAATTTGTTCTTTATAAAACATCTATAAACACTAAACTGAAATTTTATTTTCCATCATCTTGAAAATACAGAGAAATTCAAGCTATTATGAACCAAATAAATGTGCGTATTTAGAAACATTCGGTATTTGGATAGGATTGGATATCAAGGAGCAAATTTGAACATTAGGGGATACTGGATGCCATTCTCTGTCCTAATTACATACATTTAAGTTATCCATTTTGATGATTTACATAAATGAATAAAAAACATCATTATGCAAGAGAGAATGTAAATGTTGGAATATACAATCCGATGTCCAGATTATAATATTGCATCCAAAAAAAGTAACTATAAGGATTACATAAAAAAAATTATTGATTGTCAAAGATTTTTAAAAAGACTTATTTAATGTAAGTAGACTAATTATTGACTTTTGAAAAGATGTAAAATATCATCAAATATAAAAATACAAAACGTACATATTTTACATTTTTTAAAAATTGGATATAAGAAAGCTGATGAATGAACATGTACTTAAATTTTAATGAAATACCTTTATTAAATAATATGTGCCCTTCAAACGAATAATGCGATAATTATTAATATTTTTCCCTGTGAAATGCATCCACTAGACTAAAGCGAAACTAATCTTTAAAGAACAGCAAAAAGAAAAGACATTTAATTTAAACAGTATAATTGAACTGTTTTACAAGCTTTTAAGTCTCATTTTTGATTCAGAAAAAGAAAACTTAAGCAAAAATGTTCCGCGCGTCACAGGTTTTAGATAGGCATTATTAAAGATGCGTACTATGCATTGTTTGCACCTAATAAAAACGATCTGCCATAAAAATAAATCCTCGTGGAACATTCAATAATGACCAATGTATAAATCTTTAACCGATAAGTGAGCCACTTGGAGCCTGGTTGAAATAATACGCATATAGAGTGAAGCTAAAGCTATTTGAGGGTGTGGTTACGTGTGGCAATCAGTCTTAAATTCTGCGAGTTCAGTAACTGACCTAAACCTCTTCCACATACGCAAGTTTAGTTCATTTCATTTTGTCTTAGTTTCATATAATAATAAACTTAATCAATTTGCAAATTTTTAATTGTCCAGCAGTTTTTGAAGGTTCCATAACAAGAATGTAGTGCCTGATAGAGAAAAACTGACTTCATTTTCAATTACAGAATCGAAAAAAAGCTCGAAATTTAGTTATTGTCCATTCTGTTTGGAAAAATATATTTCAATTTGTAGATATATTTATGTTGATATTCCTGAAAAAATGATATTAAAATGTCCTGAAGTGTAAGAGAATAGAAATGATCATAGTATTGATTTATGCAATGGTATAAAAATCTTCTTCGATATAAAATTCTATAAATTACGGAAATTACATTTTTAAAATGAGTGCATATAAATAAACTAATATCTGAACTCGAACATAATGTTAAAGCAAAAAACTTTTATAATATACCTCTGTCCTTCTAAAGTATAAAGTGTTTATAATAATTACCTTTTCCTATAAAATGTATACAGAAAAATCTGGAACACAAGAATAAAAAAAAATATATATATATTAAGTATGTGTTGATATGATTTGTTTTGCAGAGTAATCTATGACCAGAAGTAGAATACATCTACAACAAAAAAATGCAAGCTGAAAATATAACTATTGTACTTTAAAATAGGAATAAGATGAAGTGTATCTCAAGATGAAATTTTCTTTGCCTTTTTAACAAAATAAAACAAAATGATAAAGAAATAAATATATTAAATAGCAAAAGCGGGATACTATAATGATTCTCAAACGCTATTATGTTTTATACGAAACAAACAAAGATCTTTGAAATCTCACTTTAAACTTATAAATGTATGAAAAAATGGTATATTTTTCAAAAGAATTGTTATTTGTTCCCTACAGATAGCGAAGATTGAAATCAAAATGCATCTCTATAAAAAAAATACAAAGGAATCATTTGTAGAGAGATTTGAAAGAAGAATTGATATTTTATGATATTTCCTTGAATATATTTTTGTATGATATGGAATGGGAGAAAACAACGTTCTTGCTCTTTATATCCATTCATACTGTTTGTTTTTTTTCGTGTGAAAAGTTTCGAGAAAAAAAAATGTTATTACATTTGAAACAAACTACAAATTAACAAACTCAGATATATTTTTTTTCATTATTATTATTAATTTTTTCATTTATTTTTCCACATGAGATTTCATTTCAATTATATATATTTATATATCCATATACAAAGAGGGAAAATATGAGTTATGACATATATCTACTACAATTTATACTTTCCAAATTTTTTCTGACGTCCATTCAACGTGAAATTCGGAACTGCATCCATGATTTTACTGCCATAAGAGCATGTCTAAATATAGCTACAATCTTAAAATTAGCTTATAACAGAAAAATGGAAACTCGTAAAAAAAAAAAAAAATAATAATAATTGCGGCGGGATTCCAGAAATTATACTTTATCGCTCATTGGCGAATTTTTGGTCTGCATTTACATTACGTTTAGAGGATGGGATATGATGGAATATTTTAATTTTACTGATCAAATAAGAGCAATTGTGTTATTTTGCAATTCAAGAGATTGATTTCTGTACCTGGATTCATGTAAATAACATCAAAATTAACGTTTTAATTTTTTTAATTACTTTCGGTGCCTTTTCTGGGAAAATATAAAAGGCAACTCACAAGATTTACCTTTCAAGTGACATACTAGATACCCACCATGATTGTAAATTTAACAAGACGTTAGCGTATAGCTTTGTCATATGTAATCGTTTTTTACATTTTTTTCTTGTCAATGTAACATGCGTACATATTCTATATTGTATTACCTATCAGTAATATGCACAATTTTGTCAGTAAAATGTCTATTATGTGTATTTTCTGTTATTAAGGAACATGACGTACTTGACGAATTTAGTAACCGATTTTATAACAAAGTCAAGTTTTATAGCAAAGGCCTGTGCTAAAAAAGCAAGAGCACTATACAGTGAATTATCGAAGGAGAGAACGACAAAATTTTCTGTCGTAGACAGTATCCCGCCTTAGACTGTGTTTCAGCATTTAAAATCGTTATGCGGTACATTAAAATCTTTTCGAGTTAGACAGGAGTCTGTCTTAGACACAATTTATTGTATTTGAAAGACATTGTTCATATGCGCGTGCAAAGAGAGAGGATTACCACTGATGGGATAGATAATTCCTTTTTGCACATGAGACTGTATATTAAATGGTGAAATGTAAAAACAAAAATTATTAAAAACAATTACTATAAGTCTCCAAACTTCAACATTATCTCTATTAATAAGAAATTTCACGACTCTTGTATACATATGGTTCTATCATTATGTGATTTTTCATCCAAATTTTTTATTACATTATCTTATTTAAATAATATCATTCCCTTCATCTGATATATTGATAACTTTTAACCAATACAAATTATTTAGAACTATTTTAATTGAAAAAAAGTTCTTAGAATACATATTTAGAAACACAAAAATTCAAAATGCACACTAAAAAACAGTACGTATGGAAAGTCGGAACTGTTGAAAAACCTGGATGAAGAAAAAGTGAACTAACCCGCAAGATCGCTAACGTTTAGTTTAACTTGTTTAAAGTATAGAAAGCATTGAAATTAAGGAAAAATACAAGAACACATTGTATTTTTAATTCACTTTAGAATACATTATCTAGACAATCCGCATAACAGAGTGTTATGAACACTTAAAACGCAAATGTTTGGACGATGAGAGATATGCGAGTAATCCGCGGGTTTTAAAAAAATTATAAAAATTGTAAAAGTATCCTCTCTGGAAAGAAAATGCAAGAGAGAGAAAAATAACGAAAATAACATTGTAACGTTAGAGAAATTAAAAGTGTAATTTGTTGTCCAGTTGTGGTAATGAAAGGAAGATTGAAATCCTTCATTTTTGATATATTTCTGTTGTTGGAGTAATTTAAATTACACGCAAAGTCATGAATATTTAATGCATTTATCTACAAGAACTAGTTTTCAATTTATAAATATTAACTTCTGTAAAAAATGTATATTATGTAATTTGATTTAATTTTAATCTCTCAAAATAAATATTTTAGATTAAAATGGCGGAAAATAAATGTCAAACAAAAGTGAGTTGTTTATAATTTTATCACATAATACTCATATTGTATTAAAAATTTTATAAAGAAGTAATGTTTTCTAAGTGAATGTTATTGTATGAGACGTTATCTTCCCAACTGAGCGAAAGTGTCCGGGTCAGGATTCAAACCCGGGATCTCTTGTCTGAAGCTGCAAATGCTCTACCAACTGAGCAATCCTGGACGAATATGGCTGAACTAATTCACCCACTTAACCTAATCGATCTGGTTTGATATCTGAATAAGTATAACAGAATAAATCACAGGTAATAGGATCTCCAGTAAATGCTGGAAACGCGATTACACTATATTCATTTTACTACAATTTTTCTAATTGGTAAAGAAATCATCGGAGTTATTATATTCCTAACGGAGCGAAAAAGTCCGGGCTAAGATTTCGCTCAGTTGGGAAGATAACATCTCATATGATTTTTTACCAATTAGAATATTTGTGGTAAAATTAATCTAGTGTATCTAATGTTATTGTAACTTATCATGAAAAAGAAGATGTTAGCAGCGTGAAGTGTGGAGCCAATCTGTCATAGTCAGTGCTAAAACTAATTGGAATGGGAGAAAGACACATTATGTATTAATGGAAGATGATTCAGCAGATGAAGGCGGAGGTGTCATTTTTAGGACCTACGATTTGGTAGTTGAAACGCAAAAATCATTTTCATCTTATTTGTAGAAAGATATAAAATGATACCTGCCGGTAAGGATGAACGAAATTAAATAGGAATATTTATTAAAGTTATATGTTAATGTAAAACAAACAAAATGAATGCATTGTAATATTAAATTAAACACAGATTATTTGTAAATATTTTGATGAAAATTACAGTCAACTTATTATTTTCATATCCATAGTGCATAGTTGAAAAATGCGATAATTAATTATATAATTTTGTTAGAATGACATTAAAAAGAAATAAAAGCAATTTTTTAAACTTTATAAGAAAATTAATAAATTATGATATCTTCAAAAATTTATATTTAAAAATGGTGGGCTAAATATTTTTATTCCTAAATTTTAAAGTAGTTTTTTTTGTTATTAGAAAACAGTGCATTCACATTCTTCGTCTTTGAAATTCCTATATGTATATGATATTCAGAATCACATGAAATTTTCATATGTCACTATTATGTTTTGCATGTTGCAAGCATTTTTTGGATGAAGCGGACTTATCAGTATTTCATTTGGTTTTTCAAGTATTGTATGATGTTGCCGGTTGAATCGACCTTTTTTTGGTTTAGCTACATATAGTCTTATTTTAAGATCATGTTAAAAGAAAAATTGAATTAGTGATTTTTAAAAACAGGAAACATACTTTATTTCGGTTAACAGAACTGTATCATATATATTTCATATCACGTATAATGTATGGTTAATATTCAATTTAAGATATCAAGACATTTTAAAATATTCAAATATAGTATCACTTAAATATAAAGAAACTAGCAAACCTCTCGGCTTTGTAAATGTGGTTGTTGAAATTTGCCAAGTGGTATTTGTACGTCTATTTATATTAGGAGGAATTATACTGCTACAGAAAATTTAAATACTATTAACAATTAAGTCACAATTTGAAGAAAAAATACTGTTGTACTGCAATAAGAAAAATTACATGTTTTACGTGCCTCGTATATCAGATAAGTGTACCGTCATTGTCTGTACAAGAGTAATATAATATTAATGTGCAATTAAAAACTATATTACTTGTGGAAATTTTAAAAAATATATACCGAAAAATATAAAGATACATTTTAAAATTGCATATTCATACATACAATGTGTGAGGTTTTTACCGACAAAGCATAAGCTAAAAAAAAAAAAAATCAATTTTTTTTTCTGTGGCATGAAGAATTATTTTGTGAACTCTCAAAGTCTTTGTAATTTTTATATTTCTTCTTTAAATATGTAGTTTTAAAACAAATATGAACATTTATCTTTATCTTTTATCTTACGAGGTTCGGAAAGAAATCGTTTGTCTGAGGAATATTTTTATACTCGCAATTCCCATTTACTTACATTCAGTCTCTTAAGTACTTTCATAAAACAATTATTTCTTTCTCTTCTATTTTATTAAGTATTCTCATTAAAATCACGTATGAGCGATTATACGATACAAAAACTTTTCTTAATGTAGCATCGTACATTCATCTCGACGCTGTCATTAAAAATACTTTCTAGTATATTTTTTAATTGCAATAGTTAAATTTTTTAATTCTTTATTAAGGCTAAATTCATTATTTCAGCTAAACCGATTAACATTTAAAACTTCCTATCAATCGAAAATTTTATGTTTAAAAATTTTTGAACATCTTAAAACGAATAAAAGTACATTGAAAACATTTGCTGAACCTCTTTGCCGTGCTCTTTTAATTAATTATACATAATATGATTTGTATGATATACTTAATATTGCCCATAATTTTATATAGTAAGCATATTGACACAATAAACCAGTGATTCCCAAGATGGGCTATATCGTATAACAGTGGGCCATTCATGTCGGTGAAGAGGGAAACAAGAATGAACAGTTTTTTGGGAGGCCGATTTTATACCGGCGGTAAGCACTTAATGAATTACTTACATAAAAAGTATCAGGGTCATTCAGTTAGATGTTGGGAAATTTATACAAAAAATCTAAATACAAAAACTAAATTTATCTAATATTAAATTGGAAAGAAAAAAAACTCTGGTTATACGGGCAAAACATTTCTTATATGTGCTTGCAAACGAAAATAAGAAAATTCCCCTATATTCCGTTTTTGTTATATTATGTTATAGTTACGTTTTCTCTACTGAACTCTGTGCCGTGCTTTTTAGTTAATTATACATAATATGCTTTCCTTGATATCTTTACTACTAAAAAAAAATGGTGTTTGTCTGTGTGCGATGGCTAGGAATATATACCGCACATAGAAGTCTGAAAATTTGAGTGAGGATAGTCCAAAACAGGACCTCATGCTCTTTAGGCTCAGATTTTTAAATTTTAAGACGCTGAACCCCTTGGGCCCTTTGAAGTTTTTGTGCACGAAATTGTTAATAACATCCCTTCGTTTTATCCGATTTCTTCGTTTTTGTTGCCCTTTCTTCATTTAGTTATTCTCCTATTTCTACATTCCTGTTAAAACCCTGACGACCTGTGGCCCGTTCCGGGTGCCGCTTGAAGTTTTTGTGCGCCATGCATTTTTTACCGCCCTAATTGTGTCACCCTCCCAATGCATAACGTTAAAGTTGGGTGTTGGACTCCTCTCTCCGGGACACCGCTCTCATATTTTTATTGGGACCCTTGGGCGCTTTTTTGAGCATTTTGCCCAGTTTTTGACAAATTTCTTTAAAATTTTATTCTAATTATTAATTTATACCCTATGCTTAATTTTGACTAATCGAAGATCAACAAACCTAGTACTCAACGGGATTTGAGTACTATAACCTTTTAACAAGTTTAATCTTGCTCTCAACTATTAGTTGACATTTTTTGATTCCCCTGCTATAGCTTCACTGGGTTCGATTTCAACGGGAATTTGCTTATTCAACTTAGATTACGATTCAGCTACTTTCTACATTATGAAAAATTTATCTTAGACTTCATTTATCATGATTTTCGAACATTAACGGTACATTCTTTTCTCGGGTTCTATGAGGCCGATTTCAACGGGAATTGGTTTATTCAACTTAGCTTACGATTGTTTTACAGATTTTAGTTCCCCCTTTGACCGCCAGCGGACGTATTCTTATCTCGGGTTCTAAGGGACTGATTACAACGAGGTTTGCCTCATTCAACTTGGATTTCTATTGTCTTACATATTTTAGTTCCACTTTCCACCACTAGGAAGCAAATTCTTATCTCCAGTTCTATGGGCCCGATTAATACGGGGTTTCGCTCATTTAACTTAGTTTTCGACTGTCTCCGGAGTCTGTGGAGCACGCCCGGTATACGCTGCTATAGGCAGCGGGGATCTAGGTCACAGTTTCGATCTGAAAAATATATTTTTGGGTACACACTGGACGCTGCCGAAGGCATTGCGTCTCCGGAAACTAAGTTCATTTGACTCAAACAAAGCTGCAAAGCTACAATAATATAACTGTACTGTTATATTATTTTTAATTATGTACGCTGTCGCCACGCTCTACGCTGCCGAAGGCAGTGGGTTCCCAGGTTCACTTGAAAGACTTTCCAAAGATATAAAATCATACAAACTTGAGGGTTTTTTAAGATTATTATCTAAGCCCTGGCCAAAGCTGGTGTATCAGCTAGTACATAATATTACCCACAATTTTATGTAGTAAACATATTGACACAATAGATTAGTGATTCCCAAGATGAACAATATCGTGCAACATTGAGCCAAAATTGATCTCACTTAAGAGGCGATCAAGAATGAAAAGTTCTTTGGAGAGCAATTTTATAAAACTTTTCGCATATGTACTTAATTAAGAACTTACTGAAAGAAGTATCAGGGTCATTCAATTAGAAATTCGTTAAGGTCATAACATTTGTTATATGTAGTTGCAAACGAAAATAGGGTAATGCCACTATTTTTGTTAATGTTATGTTATGTTATATTTACTTTACCGATGGCACAACAATGTAGCTTTGTTTTTGCTTTAAAAAAGAACCTATGCTTTGAAAAATCTTTCTGCAGGTATTGTTGTGTACACTGCAAATAATATGATTCTTCGACAATTTTAGAGGGCGACAGAAAAAACATTTTACTTCGTAGGCGGGTGATGGACTAAAAAATTTGGTAACCACTACAAGAAATGAATGACACTTACAAAGGTAATTTTTAGACCTCTAGTTTCTATATGTATGTGTTATAAGTATAAATGTGTATATGTCAGCAAAAAATTACTTATACATATAAAACTGGAATCAGTTACATATGTACAATGAATTTCATAAATTTCGTACACAGGCATTTTTTAAAATAGACTCAAAATTCGTCAATACATGACGATTCTCTTTTTCAAATTGTAAGAATGCTGACTTACAACGTAAAGATGGATCAAAAGTTATCCAGTTTTTACTTTCCATTACATTTACGTAGATCATTACATTTAGAAAAATGAATTTCTGTCCTTTGAATTTTTAAATTATTTACAGTATTCTTACCTGCAGGGACAATGAGCGACATGCATTTACAAACATTTCAGTATTTTTCATTATTTTATAGAACATTTTTAAATAGTTATTGGGACATCTTTTATATGTGTGTACATATTTTTAAACTTGCTGCAAATATTTTGTGTGGGTGTGTATGAGTTTCTATGTGTATCTATAAAAGAAAAAATATATTTAATAAAATAGTCCATTACTTTGAAAATTGAAATCTATTTTACGAAATTATCTTTAACCACATATTTAATTATTGAAATATTTCAATTTCGGATTTGAGCTTTGGCCTATAAATTATGATTTCGAAAGTGAATAAAATTATTTTGTGGGGAATTAAGATCGTATTTCCAGGTTTTAAATTAAAATGGTAACTTTATTTCTGAAGATTCGTCTTCCACTGAATTAATGGAAGTATTTTTTATTTTTCTACTTCAAGTACTTTCCTTTCTTTCATCAAAGATAAACTGCACGAACTCTTTATGACATTCATAATCAAATTTTGGAAGACACTAGAAGGGAAAGTGAGTTTAGAATCGATATTTTTCGTACATATAATTACTTAAAAGATTTTAATTAAAAATTATTTCTTTGAGAGTAAATATTCATTTAATACAAGGGAATGATTTAGCAGTTTTTTTTCCTAAAGATAATTAAAGAATTTTAATATTCAACATACAAAAGTTACATTTTTCTATTAAATCAATGAATTTGGAGTTATATTCAGAGTGAAAATGATTGATTCTTTTAACTTTTTTATGCCCGAAATTTGGAATTAAGGCATATTTCAACCTCAATAAAAATTCCTCTTTAATGTTTGAAGATAAATTAACACACACACACACACACACACACACACACACACACACACATATATATATATATATATATATATATATATATATATATTATGCGTTCTTGAAAGATTTCATTCTTTAAGAATGATATAATATTAAATGAGTAATTATACTCCATCTGTTAAAACTTTTACAACAAGAATTAGATAAATTAAAAAAATATATTGGTGTTTAAAATAAACCGTTCTTTTAAAAATTAATGAACGTAAATAAACTGTATAAATGCTAGCATACATTTTTCTGAAAAGGAAAAATATATTTTTTGTGTTATTTTCCGGTGGACCCCAGATTTTGGAATTTAGTTGGAGGTTTAGCAAGTAATGTTATGTCATATTTCTTTAAAGCGTATCGGATTCTTTCATAAAGTTAGAGAGTTCTTTCAAATGGTTATTCAAAGTTTTGTAGTACTGATATTATCCCCCAACAAAGTAAAGATTATAGCACAAAAGAATGATTATAGTACATGTATACTGAGGGAGTCTTCGGAAATACTGACAAAGGGTAAGAAGTCCTGTAATGATATGTTATCATGCAATATACTAAAAATCTGGTTTAATCTACTTGGTGCCAATGGTGCATTTGGTTTGGAATAACCCACCTCGCTCAACAGACTCATCGATCCCCTCTCGTTTTTTATATGGCCAGATTCTGGTCGAAATAGCTCGGGACTCCGGCAAAATTTTTAACATCTATAGAAGGGGTTTAATGTTTTAAAACCTTTATTTTATTCACCCTCGTCCCCTTTTTTTAGTAATAAATAATAAATTTGATTCATTTTAAATGTTTTTTCAATTTGCATTATTATTATTATAATTAGCTTTTTCTTGTTTAATAAATGACTCTAAGTATATGATGTTTATGTTCTATCATGTGTGTAAGTGGTTAGCTTACATTGTCATTTTTCAGGACATCCTCCATTATATGGATGCCAATGTGGGAGTATGATTTTTTAAAAATGTTATAAGTTCGAAACACTCTCAAAATATGATTTAAAATAGTACAAAAATTACCAATAATTTATATTGTTATTGAATGCCACAAAAAATCCTACACTATGACCTTTTCTTCAACGTTCAAATTGTCGTTCCCCCTCTCCCTTAAATTTAACTGAAATACTTTAATACGCAAAATCTTTGTCTGTCAAAAGGAAAAAAAAGTGTTCATAATACTATACCTTTTTTTCTTATGAAACGTAAAAATTTGATTCAAACAGTTAAAAAACGGAAGAAAAGAATTTTAAGAATTTCTTCAATAAGAGTTCATAGGAAATTATTTGTTTTACCGATTATTTTATGATCCGTATCCATCCATATCGCAAAGTGAAAGTGTAAAAAGTAAATCTTGTATTTCAAATAGGGATCAAATGAAGCTTACCTCAAGTTGAAATTTTCTTGCATTTCTTACAAAATAAAACATAAAAAAGTATATTATATAAAAAAGCGGAAAATTATACAATTTTCAAAACTCTATTATGTTCCATACGGAATCAAACAAATAATGGCATTTGATATTCCACTTTAACATGATAAATAAAAGAAGAAACGTATTAAGTCTTAAAAAAAATTAATTATTGTAATACAGAGAGTAAAGATTGAAAGGAAATTGTATGAATCTGTGAAAAGTAAAAAAAAAAATAATAATAACATTTATGGAGAGGTTTTCGAGAAGAATGGACATTTTATTATATTTTTCTATGTAACAGACATTTTAGTTTGATAATACAATGACCAAGATGACAATCTTCTGTTATTTTTTCTAATTTAAATAAGCATAATTTGATGTAGGAAAACTATTTAATTAAATGTACTTTATTAATACATGTTACATATTAAAATATTTTATTTTATAAAAAGTATGGTTTTGTTTGATTTAAAAAATTCTTAAGGCTGGCAGCTGTAAAATCATTGACACTCAAATGACTTTTCACAAAATATGTTTCACATGGGAAATGCGGTTTTGTTCTTCCAATGAAATTCTTATTTATAGCAGGTTTTTCTATCCAAAATATAAATCCAAGAAAGACTCTATTTTACAAAACAAAACTAAATCTTTATCTTTATTTCTATGTTTTATAAGGCTTGAGTTCAATTTAAATGTCAACGTAGAGATGCAGCGGGTTTTTTATTTCTATTGGGAAGTTTATTTATAGTGCTCATGAATTTATTTTCTCAAATTTGAAACTTTCTGAACCTCTGACAATTCATCGATTTATTTATTTCAGGATTATTTGTTTTATTCTGGCACAATATTTTTATATATGGAAATATAAAAATACAAGTGATAAAAAATTAGAAAGACAATTCTTATTTAATTTTTAATCATTTATAAGTATTGCAAAACTTCAACTTAGATTAAAACAAAAATTGGATACCTTGTCAATGTATTTTTTCTAATTAATGTTAAGTACAAGGACAATATGATGGAGATTATCATTCATTCGTTCAGAAATCTTATTAATATGCCATACACATTTATGATGCACATAAAAGAAAAAAAGTAATAATTATAACGGAATCTTTCTATATAAAAGCTGTGTACCTAAAATCAGTAAAATCGAACACTACATTTGATAACGAAAAAGCCGGTTAGGCTTCAGTTCTATAAATACTCACATCAAGCGATCCCTAAAACACTACAAACTCGCTTTTTTATAACAACCCCTCATCTTATTCATATTGTCTCACCTCTTAGTACAGACCAGTTACTTTATAAATGTTTCGTTTGCACTTTATTATATGCTTTAAAATATTATTGCAGTAAAATGATGTAAAATATTTGTATAAAGGGGATTTTTATAAAGGATGTACAATATTTTTATCCTTGACCAAGGATAAAAATATTGTACACCTTATAAGATAAATTTTATAATGTATAACTTGAATACACGCAAAATAAAATCAAGCACTGTGTACAGTATGATTATAGTACCTACAGTGAGATAAACGAAATTTGTACGTCAAATGCAAGACTAATATTTAGAAAAATAATTTAAAATTATTTTAGTTTTCATTGATAAAAGATTAGGAAAACGCGAAAAATTAGGCCTGTAATAAAGCAAAAAAAGAAAGAAAGAAAGAAAGGAAAGAAAGGAAAAGAAAGAAAGAAAGGAAAGAAAGGAAAAGAAAGAAAGAAAGGAAAGAAAGGAAAAGAAAGAAAAGAAAAGAAAAGAAAAGAAAAGAAAAGAAAGAAAGAAAAAGTATTTTAGGGATGGATTGATTTTAGCCCTCTTTCTCGACGACACACGGCACACAGTGGGCAAAATTCTGAAAAGCTGGCCAATATATGAAAATGGTATTCAATTTGCACGAAACTTCCTGCACATGTGTTCTTCAGGATGCTGATTACGATTCCGTAGTTAAAGTAAAAAGAAAAAAAAATGGGAGATGCAATATGGCGGACTAAAAATTTAAATGTTTTGAAAGTTATTCAATTTGTATGAAATTTAGTATACAGGTGCTTTGAAGGATGCTAATTACGATTCAAAAGTTAAAATTGAAAAAAAGAATGACGAATTAGTATAGATACCGAAAGCATGCAGTAGACAATTGTTAATAACATTTTAAAATTGTTTCAAAAATAATTGTCTCATTTAAAAATCTCATCTTATGTAGAAATAGTATTAATCGTAAACATTGCCTCATGACAACGTTTCGTAATTTTCATGTCCCTGAAAATCGGTTTAAACATGCAACTTTTTTAATTATATCCAAACACTGGCAGAAATCTGACAAAACTCACAATTCTTATTCTTTTAAAATAACATTGTACAACTGTGGCAGAAAGACATGGGTACTTTTTCAGGGTAATTCTGGAAAAGAACGTCAAATAAAAAGCGAGGATAGACAACGGATAGCCCATGGCTTCTTTATATTAATAATATCGACCATGCAAACGCTTAAGAATCACACAGAATATTTCTCTCTATATTCTTATCAATAACAATTCATTTCCGTTTCAAACTGATTTTCAAAGGGTTGTAAAACATTTTAAGAAATTTAGACTACAACCTTGTTTTCCAAATAGCAAGTTTTAAAAAAAAATTTCAATTTGTGAATAAATAAAATTTTTACTTTGAGCCCGAGAACATCAAAAAGAAAAAAAGAAAACTATATCACACTTTAATTAAACCCTATGTTTTTACAAAACTATTTGTTTAGAATATGTAATAAAGCAAAAAAAGAAAGAAAGAAAGAAAGGAAAGAAAGGAAAAGAAAGAAAGAAAGGAAAGAAAGGAAAAGAAAGAAAAGAAAAGAAAAGAAAAGAAAAGAAAAGAAAGAAAGAAAAAGTATTTTAGGGATGGATTGATTTTAGCCCTCTTTCTCGACGACACACGACACACGGCATATACACGTCAATAAAACAAAATGGCTAACATTTTCGGAAAGATAAATTTGCACAAAGAATTGCTTGCACTCACCTTTGGCAGAAAACCACAGCAACGCAGACAATAAAATTATCTTCTAAAACATGCACTACTCTTTTACAATTTCAGAATTTTTGAAGCGACTAAAAGAGTAACATTTCTACTTGCTGTTGAAAAAACCTGCACGAAATGTAAAATGGCAGTTTTCAGCAGCTGGTTTTTTTTATTATTCATTAGATAATAGTTCAGGACATCATCGTCTTAAATTTCGTCGTGGAACACTGTAAAACTTATACACTTTCTAATGTTTGAAAAAAAATATTTTTTAAAAATATTTTTATCAAAAATAATCATGACATTATTACTTTTTATGCACTTAATATAATTTTGCTAACACCTGCTATTAATTTAAACACCATCATCGTGTGAATCTATTTTACAGAATTAAAATTGAATGATATGGGAAATTTTAGCACGTGTTTAGAGAAACCGCCGTTTTGCTCTTTTTGTCACGTCAAATAATGCTCCCCCAAGCGTCACTTTTTAAATGATGCATGTTGTCAGGGAACGCGAAAACTCTTTCCTAAATACAGATTCGGACCCTCCAAACATTATTCTAACCAACTGTATAATAAGAATTCCCGAAATAGGAACTTTTCGCCAGCTTTTCGGAATTTTGCCCCACTGTGCGGAATGTAGAATCATCTTACATCGTAGAAGACAAATAACGTAAAAAAATACCTAAGACAGAATATAAAATAAAAGCCTGTGTTAAACGATTGAAAAAGTAATTTCTAATTTTAAAATCAAAGAATTTTTTAAACTAGTTTTAATAGTAAATATATACGGAGGCCGGATATTCCCGAGCCAAAATCTCCGGATTCTACTGTATTTGTAAAATAATTTTTGAAAACGTTATCCGAAATTAATTTATTTGTTTGCATTATATAATTATAGTTATGAAATTATATTTATTCGTGGCGAAATTTTCTATCCATATTTTATATGAAACAATAAAAAATGGAAAGATTTTGCAATATCTATATCATCCGGACATCATTTAACATAATTCATTTACATAACTGAATGTTTTGTTTGTGCCTATCATGGCGAATTTATACTGCGAGGGATATAGGACAGTTACGATATCGGATTTCTCTTCGCGGAAGTCTTTCTAATGAAACCTAACCCTTATTTACGCACCGTTGCGTAGGCTCGAAGAAAAACACGGTAAACTACGAACAGTTATGTCTACGAGCGTCACATAGGCTCAAACATAGCACCTCCCAATTAACAAGCTTTAGAGCAAGACCTCTTAGTCGCTGAGGGGACTTAAGTATGGTTATAATATAAGTATTTCTATTTGGAGAAACCAAAATCGGCACACTTACTATTCGAGATGAGGAAAGAAGAATAAAACAATAAAAAAATAGTTGCAATAATCGCCGACAGATGTCGCTTTTGATTGAGAAATGTAATATTATGTACCCTGGAGGTGTCGCAAACCTCAATGACATTACCGCATATCACAACATGTGTGAAACATCACTCCTGATGTGTTACATTCCACAGTTGAGCAGTCATGCACTGCATGGATTGTGGTCTCCAGCACAATGACCTTGTGGAACTTGAACATGATCGGCACCGCCATGCAAAAGCGTAACCACGTTCACTGTGACATTTTCCAATAAATTAGGTGTGTCATCCGGTTTGACACCTTATTTTTTTTTGTTCTTGTACTACACATTATATTTCACACTCAGTAGCGCCATCTACCGGTGATTATTACAATATTTATTATTGTTTCCTTCTCCTTCTTCTTCCCTTTTCTCGAATAGTAACAGTACCGATTTTGATTTCATTCGGATCATTCCTTCGAGCTACAGACAGCTCCAAATAGAGATACATATATTATAAGACCATCCTGTACATTAAACTGATCCGAAAATTTTCTCAAGAAGTTTATAATAATTAATTTACTTTCTTAGCTTTGATAAAACTTATATAACACAAAATAAGCTAACTAATGTAATACATTAACAAAGTTTCAACTTTTAATCAATTGAAAATTGAATTCTATACCCATTCCCATGATATAAATTTCCGGACACTCTTTGCTTTGCAGAGATAATAAGAGAGACTAGACTTTCTTAAGCTCGCTTAATTTGAAAATCACTTTTACTTAAAAAGAATTTCGTTGCTGTTCAAAGTTAAATGGCTTCATTAAATTAGATACTTATCTTTTAATTTACCTTCTTCAAACTAAAGTAACAGCAATTTTATGCTTTATATGAAAAAAAGAAGGAAACAATGTCTTTCTCTAATTTGTGTTCTCCATGATAAAGTTACTGTTTAACTAAAAGAGCCTATACTGAATTATAGAAAATAACAATTTGGGAATTGTACGTCGAATGTGACTAACGAGGTGCTTTAGTACTATAGCTAGTTGTATAAATATTCAGATCTTGATGATTTTTAATTCTGTGAAATGATTTATATCATCTGCAGATTCATTTCTGTAATAAAATAAGTACCTCGGTCGCTAAACGATTAAACCTCGGAACTTCCTATAACAAGAAAACACAGATTATTTTTTTTAAAATAAATTCAAATTTCTTAATAAATAATTTTATTATTATCTTCTAAAGTTTTGATTCGATTTTCATAAAATGTGAAATGTCTCGAGAAAATTCTGCAAAGATAATATATCTTAAATTTCAAACGATAATTGAGTAGTTTTTGCGCAGTTGTATGTGGACAGACGGACGGATCAGACGACGACTATATGGGCTACGTATTAATATAATTACGAGCACACCTCCCAAAACGAAATCGCAAGTGGCCGGAAAAATTTCCTTTTAAACAGGATTCTGTTTTAACAGGTATAACTGTATGTTATTCCTTGAGATGGGACGATTTTTTTTTCTATTTAAGGAAGGATTCCGTAATAGACAATTTCCTATTTTAACGGGTTTTATTCTATACTATATTTAAAATGTGCAAATTTTCGAAAATAATTTGATTAATTTATTGAATATGAAATTTTAAGGATCTGAAAGCTTGAAGGAAGAAATAATTGTACACATCGTGATACTCCCAAACTCTATGTACACTGTAAGGAAGCTTATGGAAAATATTAGCAAAATCCCGCTTTCAGTATGAATTCCATTTGTTTTCTTAAATAGCGTAATTATCTCTGTTTTAAAAATTTATACGATTACACTCGTTATTATTGTTATATGGTGAAGAGTTTTGGGTATTATGCTGACGGAAAATTGTGATCTCCTAATGTTAAATAAATTGCGATTATTTTTCTCATATTTTACGCAATAGTTAGTATTTAGCTCACTTTGTGTTAAGTTAATATTAATTGTAAAAATTTTTGGGAATCGTGTGTTCGTAGAATTTCCATCAATTTTGAAATTAATATTAGAAAAAAAACGCGAATTAAAATTTAACTGATATATAAACTGATTTCTACAGGCTTCTGATATGCATATTTAAAGCATTCAAATAATTTTTGAGATAGGATTAAAAATCCATTATGAAAACAGTTTCAAGAAATATATATACATACTAGGGGGTTCCACATCCTGTTCGCTAACGTGCATCAACCCCCTTGTATTACGACGCAATTCACATTGGGAACGTTACGCGGCCCCAGCTCGCTTCGCCACTTTTTTCAGCAACTCTAGCCGGAATGAGTAATTATCATAAATCATTTTGAAATATAAAATTTGCAAATTATTTAAATTTTTAAAAAAAGCTATTGAAAACTCCGTTGCAACACAATTAAAAATGTATTTAGTTAATGATACTAGTGGGCATACATCATTTTAACATTATGAAATTTACAAATTTCTGAAATTTAAAATAATTAACTGAAAAAAGTACCTTGGAAACACTATTAATTTAAAACTTCATCCATTGAGCGTCTAATATTGTGTAACATGGCTTAAAATAATTTTGAAAAATTCTTAGAAAAGAAATACATGACAGCAAGATATTTGAATATAAATCAACAAGCATCGTCCAATGTTCTGCTGTTGATTTTGAATTGTTGCTGTATTTAAAAAAAGCTCCTGCTCTGAATTTGGATTTTCTGAATTAAAACTAAAGTTCAGTGAATATGATGTCATTTTGACAAAAACGTATACTAAAATATTTTAGTTTTATATAGACTCTATAAATGATGACGTCATTGGGAGTTCCATTGGTATGCATTTCCTGGCTGTTGCTACGCTTTTCTGGCAGGTAACTCCTTCACACAATGTAAAACTTATTCAGAAATCGGTTATTTGTTTGAAAAAATTCTACCGTGTGCCATCACACTTTTGGAATCTATATGAGAATGCACTCTTTCTTTCAAATCTGACACCATTTTCACCATCAGAAGCATTCATCTCTGCCTAGATTAGAGCGTCAGTTAAGAAATTGCTTTTTAAATATCCTGAGTTACGTTAAATATTTATTAAAATTAATTGGAAATTATATAATTTTCAGAAATATTTTATTTTGTGCACACCCAGTATCTTTAAATAATTAGCAAGAGTTCGGTCTATTTAGCCGCGACCTACGTTATACGCAGCCGGTTCATGACTTTTATCCCGTCACACGGAGTGGATAATCTTTACGCGGAATTGGCACAAAACCATGGGCGCGAAGCTTTGTACCAATCGCTGTGTAAAGATAATCCACTCCGTATGACGTTTTAAACGTCATGAACCCGCCTTGTATAACGCAGGTCTCGATTTAGTTGCAGGAATAAGAGTCAGAAAATATGATGTCATCACTGAAAAAGTTATAGTAAAAATATTCCTGGATGAAATACATCTTTTGTTTTTCGAATGACGTAATTTTCTTCATCGGAAACATTTCGCTTTACATATTACTTACTATAATAGATTATTTACTGTTATTCTATTTACACGGATTACTTAATATTATTTCTCAATAAATAATCTGGGTTCTGCTCTTCCGCGATTAGTGAGTAATTAAACGGAATCATTATAATATGTTTACAATTTATGAAAACAATTGAAATTTTTCTTTTATATTTGATACAAGTTTCAGTGGTGAAATCACGCTTATGATTGGTGGAATGTAATATAGCAAATTAATTTTATGTTACTGCGGTTGTTGCTGCATGGTAAGCTACAAATTCAGCCTTATTGTAGCGCTACGTAAGATAAATATATATATAGATACGTTATAAAAATTTCTAAAAAAATATTAACGTATGTAACATATATAACTATTATTAGATGTAACATTTAAATAACATTTTTACCGATTTATGAAAATAATAAAACTTTTTGTTAAAAAGATATTACAGAAAAATCTATTAAAATGAACATTATTGTGATGTACTGTATATTTGAGACTATTTTCTAATTTAATTCAAAATTAAATATCGAATATTTTAGGACGTATTTGTGGAAACTATTCCAAAATATAATTTAAGGCTAATTTAATTAAATTCGTATTCTTCTGTGAAAAACAGGAATTAGCATGGAAGTTTACAAATCTCCTTTCATCTTTCAGAATAGAGATAGTTCTCAAACATTTTTAATTACATAAATTTAAAGAAGATATAATTTTTAATTGAATACTGCATTTTAGCCTCGTGTGAGTGCGTGGTTTAAAATCTGATGACCGATAAAAAACTTTATATTTTTCGAAACAGATATGGCTTATTTATTTTATCATTTTTAAGGTGATTTTATATAAAGTGCTTATACCTCACATTTATATCGCTCCATGTCAATTTGATGATAAAAAACTCCTTCCGATCTGTACGGGAAGGATAGGGTAGCTTTCATAATCCATGTTTTTAAAAACTCATTCAACTCAATTTACTCAAACACTCGAAGCTAAAATGCTTAAAACGCGATTATAGAAGATTCACTCTCGGTTTTAGTTAATACTGAATTTGAATGCAAATTTCAGCATAACAAAAATCATATGGTTTCTAAATGTCAGCCACCCTAGAATTTCCAACTACTATATCTCAGCCATTTTTTAAAATATAGCCAAAACAAAACGTGTTCCGGAATCCTTGTATCACGGTCTAACACTTAACGAAAACAACTTTTTCACTTTGTAATTTTTTATTCATATTTTTGAATTAAAGAAAATATTACATTTTAGTAACTGGCCACCATTTTGAAACAAGATGACGGATGAAGCTGGCCAACGAACTTGGTCAAAACATTGGTATGTCCTATGCACATACTCAGTCACATAAAAATCGATTCATAAATAAAAGAGTTACATCATGACAAATGCCAGATATTTATATATATATAAATATTTGAATAGAGGGTTGTTTTGGGGTCTGCGTGTCAAGACCGGTGAAAATATACCAAAATTTTTAGGAATTACTTTCCTCCGAACGGCTGCAATAGGTAGCTTTTTGTAATGAAAGTTACTTAAAAATCCGCGATTTCTTTTTAGGTGCGTTAGTAATTATGTAAATAGCTATAGAAGTTGCAGAATTTTGTCGATTCATTTCAAATTTTATGAAAATAGAATCAAAACTTAAAAATATATTAATTAAATTTATCTTCATTCTATTAACTCCTATCATACGTAATCTATATAATAAAAGCGCAAGTCATGTGACTGAGGAAAAGAAATATGGAATGATCATTTTTTTCATATGTCAGGTGGCCATTTTAATTCAAAATTATTTTTTCGAATAAAACTGCCTAAAAGTTACATTTTCACAAAGATTGGTGAAAAAAATTGTTTGTTTGAGAGAGGAGTTAGATTTTAAAATGTATAGATTCTGAGGTAACTTCAGTTAAAATTAGGTTAATAGGCCAATATTTATCCCAATAGCCATTAAATTAAATAAATACGAGAAATTCGTTCATCGTGAAACACAGAAATATCAAACCATGGAGGTAATCATTAGCAAAGCAAGTTGTCCATGGTGAAATTTGCAGCGCTACCTGATGTCGAAAAAAAATTCGCATCTGTAAACGTGGCATACGTAGAAAGGCTTGTTCATTTCAAATATAACAGATGATATAATGCATTTCACTGAAAAAATAACGAAGATTTTTTTACATTGTATAAGTAGTTATAGCAAGAACACCCCTCATTTGTCACGTTTAACGTACAAGTTCAGACTTGTTTATATAAAAATACATTGCGCAGTCCTTTCACTTTTTTTTATTACGCCTGGAGTGGTTGGTTGGTTGAATGTCCTTTTCTAACAATAGTCCCTGTAGAGACATGCTGCACCAAGAAAAAGGTAAAACAAAAACATTGAATTATACTTTTTAAATTATCTTAAAAGCGGTCATAAAAACATCAAAAATAACTATGTTTCATTAAAGAAGGAATGTAATTATGTCTAATTAAAATTATTTAATGAAGGCAAAATACCACAATTAAAAATATATAGAAAGTCTTTACAATTAAATCTGTACGTACAATCTGTACAGTAACTATTGAACATGAAACAAAGCATAAAATTACCAAATAATTTTGTGATTTTGTGGCTTTTTTCTTAACAGTTTTCCACTGTGAAGGTTCTTGAGATGAAAGCTTTTTCTTTATACTTGACTTGTGTTTTCCTTGCTGTATTACAGAAATATCAGATTTTTGCAATTTTTTGCTTCGAGACGTACTAGCAGACGGTTTTGGCTGAAATTTAGAGGAATCTGTTGTGACAATTTGTGATAATGAGTACAATCTACAGCGACTATGTTTAGAAGGATCAAAATATTATATTGTGGTGGTCTGTAATGAGTGTGGCAAAAGTTTTAACCGGGGGTTCATTTTCCGCTCTTGCAATAAGAGTGCATATCACGGCATTCTTTCCTAACAGTACCAGATGATAAAATGTCAGATGTGTCAGCTATTAAAAATGATTGAGTTTGAGTGCCTATTTACCTTACGGATTTTGAAGATTTTTTCTGTAAACTAGAATACGAAATGCCTGTTGTCTGAATTCACTAAGTTAACGAGCTTCAGGATACGAAAGATTTCGAGTAATTTTAACCGCAAGAATCACTTTTTCACAGATCCATTTTGGACAAGAAAGAGATTAGGGAGCATGGTCATATTTACAGTTTGCACAGTGTTCAGCTTTACTACAAGGGTTACTGTCATTGCTGACTTCTAAACATCGTGCACATGTAATATAACCACGTGCACATGAAATATAACCACGTGCACATGTAATATAAACAGGTATTTTACTGTGACCATAACGCTGGTATTAAAAACAACGGAGAGGGTTACGAATGTAAGGCCGAACGGGGCAGCTCAGGTATGCAGCTTTAATTCTAGTAGGGCTATTGAAATTCAGAATATTGTGTTTGGTAGGAAGCACTTGCTTATTCCGGCGAATAATGATACGGCGTGTATCTAAAACATTTTGATATTTTATATTTTGTAAGAGTTATTATTTTGTAGAGAATAAAAGTTTTGTTTCTGATATTACGCCACGGCTTGTATTGAGAGTTTGATGGACCAGAACAAGAACTTATTGTTGTGCAAGTCGAGAGAAATTATTAATGTCTGGCTGAAGAAATCACTTGGGAGGAAATCCCCAGATTGTATTTTTTTAAGTGAATGACCATCTCCAAAAACAGAGTGAATTGTTTTTGCAATAAGTAAAGGAGAGTTTTTCTTAAAAGAACTATCAAAGAGACTATCAGTGCGTTTAATAAAAAAAAAAGATTGAATTAATTATCCTGCACAATTTGTTGCTCTCCACATGGATGAGAGATAGAAGGAATAGAAGTACTTTCATCCATGTTAGAGAGAAAAGAAATTTAGACGCAGTCGCACCACCCACATACAAGCCCAACACGGGGATTTCCATTTGTGCATAAATGATAACCAAGGTCCATACGTTCAAAAGACAAAGCTATATCAGTCTCCACACTTAAAGAGATTAATAGCATGTGACCGCTCACTTAATCCCCAGCCAGTGACCAGCCGATAACAATATGCACCTCCCGTCTACCTGAAGCAGAGGTCAAATGAGTGTGTTGTTTTTCCTCAACTTCAAGGACCCCCCTTTTCAGGGACACGGGTTGACAAGCGCGAGAACACATGGGTGGTTTACAATTCTCCATAAGTCGATATAAACAGGATGAGATCGGCTTATGCAGAATCGCCCTTACTTCAGAAGTGGAAAACACAATGACAGAAAAATAAAGAGGAAAGATTCGACAAGAGAATGGAGAGATAAAGAAAATAGAAAGAACGCCCAAATGCCCGGGATTCCGAAGTTCGTGAATACCTAAAAAGGTACCCCCCTTGGGAATACGCCTTATAAATGTCATTAACGATTTTTTTTTCTGTAATACACATCTAACACATTCTCTATCACTCATCCATACAATAAATGATGGTAATGACAAATACCATCTAAAACTAATGATAGTGATAATTATTGTCATTGATTTTCTAATATATGTGAAATTTTGTTATGTGCATGTATGACAACAAATTATGGATTAATGGAAGATAAATTATGTTTGATAAGAAGAAAGATTTATCATCAACGAACTTTAATCTGTTAATTCAAGCGAATGCATATGCAGAAAATTTAACTGCACTACCTGGATACATTTTGCTACTCACATTATACATTTTGTAAACACTTTGTAGTGGCCAAAATTTTGAATTTAAAAAAAACTATATTTCTAAAGTTTGATATTTCAAAACGGCCCTTAATTTTGAATCAAAATCATAAATTTGCATATCAAACGGGAAAATGATTTAATCGAGAATATGATGCAATAATTCATAGAAGGATATTTGTATTTTAAGAGCAGTTATCAAGACGAAAACTGAAACCTTTGGAGAAAATTATCATTAAAAAGAAGTTGACCCTGCTAATTAATTCTTATTGGAATAAACTTTACCGTGTATTAGCCGCTTTAAAACGACTTCCGATGGAGTGAACCAAGCCTTTTAGTTTTGTGACTGTTTTAATATAAAACCAAGATTGAGTTATTGTTTTTGAAAACAAGCTAGAAAACGCCGGGTCTGTGGGACACGATCGCTTGGTTTTCGTTCTATATCCCCCACCTTTTTTTAGAAAATAGGCGAAACTGGTGTAGCGGAGTTCAAGAGCACATTTTTTGAAGAGAGTATTTCCTTAGTGGATTATATGAATAGAATGTTTATGATTGAAAAATTTGGGTCTGGTAAACTCAAGTGCCGTCACGCGTTACCTTCAATTTGTCATTCGCTTGCTGTGTATATGTTGTATCTGCTCTGTTAATACGTCTGTTGCACTTCTCTCAAAAATGCACAAAGACAATGCATTTCATAGATATACAGAGGAATAAACAAAAATGACATTATTTCCTTTTACAACATCGCAAAAGGAGCTTTCGATGTTATTGATGAAGAGGAAATAGGCTTCTCAACAGTTAGAATATCTGATAGTTATCAAATCGTGTTTTGCATTGATCTATTGAATGTCGCTGTGATAAATGCTAGAATGATACTGATGACTACTAATACAAAATCAGAGGTTATTTTCTAAAAACACTGAGATTTTATCTAATTGAGCAGAATACGAGTCAGCGGGGTGGTAGATTTTATTCTTCCTAGAAACTTGAAAATCAAACTAAAAGCTGTTGATTGTCAGCCGCCAGCGATGAAGATGAAATCTGCACAAGAAGAGATGTGATGAATATCCAATTTCAAATGACAGAAAAAGTCTGTTAGTTTTTACAATATGTCAGAGCAGCATTTGCATAGAAAATACTGTGCTAAATTCAAATAGATGTGGACATTAAGTTAATTTTTTACCCTTAAAATTAATGTAAACTTATTTAAAATATGACTTTTATAATTTTAACTGCTTCAAAATATTATATAAACGCATTTAATGATATTTCAGATAAAGTTAAGAGAATCGGGTTTGACAGCCTTCCCGAGTTGAAATATTTTGCGCGGTTTCTCCCGGGTTAATTGTTTAGTTGCAGAGTTATTACTGACAAACATGCCTTTAGTAGTCGCCCTATATTTTAAATTTAGTTAATGTCTGGAGTAAGTCTCAGCAATTCAAATTTAATTGGAATTGTGGTATGTGTGTATCTTGAAAACACCTTTTGCATATAGCAGCAACATAGCATTCAGCTGAATTTTGTTGATATAGAAATTTATCATTATCTTGGAAAAGGTCACATATAAGAAGCTTACACTTAACGTTCAAATATATCATTAATGTAATTTTCGGCATTTATCATCCATTAATCACACAAATTATATCCTTACTTTTAGATCTCGTTCAACACGAAATCATAACACCAACTGGGTAATTCACGGAAGGCGTAACGCATTTAAAACGCAAATCTTTTTCGATTCATCTGCTTGCATATTTTATGCCATTACTATTCAACAAAGACATTTTTGTCTCATTACCCAAAATAATATAACCCCACTATTTCTCAATCTAGTTAACATACATTTTAGTATATTTTTTTCACCCGTCGTTTGATTTATTAAAATGTTTGTTCATGGAATTTTAGCATTTAGAAAAAAATCCTGCATTTTACACAGAACTGTATTGCGATTTTACTTCCGATTGTAGGGCGCCATTTCATTTTGAAAACTTTGAGATGATTTTATTTCTTACCTAAGCATTCTTCATACCTTTCTATCATCAGTTGCTTTCGTGCACTTTTCACATTCTTTAACAAGTATTATTTTGTGCGACCGAAAATGTATTTGTTATTTTTTTTTCAAGTTGTTTTCGAGTTTCTTTATGACTGTAAATTTCTACACTTAACAATAACATCACTTTTCTGGTAACGAATCAACCCTTTACTACTTTTCTTTAAATTTATTATGCTTTATTTTCTCAATAATTTAAAGGACGCATAAAATTTTTACCAATTTAATAGCATTTATAAAACACACTGATAAAAGTCCACCCATAACTATCAATACACGACGTCATAGTTGAAATCATACCCTAGGCTTAACAGACTCATTGCCAAATAAGATCGTATATGTCTGTCATTCAAAACATTTATGTGCATCGACTAAATTCAAGTGAAAAAAATACTCCACATCAACCTAAATAAGATATCCTTTTTCTAATTACTTTTCTATAACTTTCGATAAAATATTCATATTTAAACAAACTGTAATGTATGCTATTCTGGATTAAATTATTTTTCAAACGATACACAATTTTATGGTATTACAAAAAGAAAATTGTCGTTACGGACAATCAAAATTTTAAAAAAGTTTTTTTTTCGAAGAATTTCCTTAATTTTGGCCACTAGTGTATAATAAGTCGCCAACAAAAGGAACTTTCTTTTTATAAATGCTTCTATAAATATTGAAATTACATTAGTTTCTGAAGTTTCTAAAGATAAAAATGCTTATCGGATTCGTGGGTAACTCGTAAAATGTTCCTATGTATTTTTATTCTTGGTTATATAATATTTTCGCAGATTAAAAAACATATTTTTTGTATGGTGTAGGTTTGATTTCGTTGTTCATTTAAATAAGACACAATATACTGAGCAATTGAACACGGCCATAAGTTTTCTCTCTGTGAAAACTGTTATCCTATTATTCAAAACAATTCTTTTCATCCACTATTTATATTTATGCCATACACTCTTCTTTTATTTTGTAAAACACAAAGTATAAATCATTCACGAACAAAACTGCATTTCCTTTAAAATAGTTTTCCCTCTTCAAAAATATTCTAAGATGTGCGTCATTTTTTTCATGTTTCATAATTTATATTCTGGATCTGAAACGATTTAAAATTTTTGTGCTATTGCGAGCAACCATCATATTTTGAATGAAACATGGACTTACAAATTGGACTTCACATCGCTGTTCACGGGAAAACATATTTTACGAAATATAATACATGAATCATATGTCTTACTTGTTGAATATACGTTCTTTTCAAATGGTTTTGAAATTTTTATTTAGAAGTGTTAAATGTTTTTTCATAATATTGAAGATACAAATGGCTTCATGGAAAAGCTTAAAAATGTAAAATAAATGTACTTGTTGGAAATTTAAATATCTTACTTATAATAAAATCCGAAGGCAAGAAAGTGTCTGTAACGGCTCCGGGCTCGACCACTCTGATCCGCGAATCGACCATAGTTAAACGCCATGTTAGGCTTAATGAAAAAGCTATGCTGCATCCGATTCTGCTGTTAAAATATTTGTAAAAGCATATTAGATCTTTTAAATATTTTAATTTTGTTTAAAACCTTCAAAAACTATTTCATATAAAACACGTATATCAACATTTCTGTATACATATTTTTCTATAAGCACTTTTCTTTTCAGAAATAGCGGTGAATTCTTTCGTATGGTGGATTTGAGTGATCAATTTGAGTGGCGTATTTTGAAATTTTGCTTCCATCTTAAATATAGTACAGGACCTATTATGTGAAATCCTCTGGACCAAAGGCTTTCCGAGTTTTGGAATTTTCCGGATTTTGGGTCCTCCGAAGTTCACGATTATTTGACAAAATTCATGTTTTTTTTTTTTTTTCGTGATTCTTTGAGAAAATTTGAATTTTTTTCTGCTATTCTTTGACAAAATTTACGTTTTCTTTTTGCGATCCTTTGTAGAAATCTGCATTTTTCTGCGATTCTTTGAGGAAATTTACCTTTTATTTACGATACTTTGACAAAATTCGAGTTTTTTTCTGAGATTCTTTGACGAAATTAGCGGGTTTTTTTTCGCGATTCTTTGACGGAATTCACATTTTTTCTGTGATCTTTTAACAAAATTTGTGTTTTTTTCCTTCGCTCCTTTGACGAAATTCCACTTTTTTCGCGATCCCTTAACGAAATTAGAAATTTTTTTGCAGTGCTTTGAAGAAATTTGCGTTTTTTTTCGCGATCTTTTGGAGAAATTCATGTTTTATTCCGATTATTTGACGAAATTCTCGTTTTTTTTTTTTTTTTTTTTTTCCGATCTTTTAACCAAATTTGTGTTTTTTTGTGATCCCTTGAAGAAATTTTACATTTTTTCGGAGTCCTTGGAAGAAATTTGCATTTTCTTCGCAAGCCTTTGTCGGAAATCGCGTATTTTCTGCGATTTGTTAACAAAATTAGCGTTTTTTCGCAATTATGCGATGAAATTTGCATGTTTTTTCAATCTTTTGACAAAATTCAAGTTGTTTCCGCAATCCTTTGAAGAAATTGTCTACTTTTTCTTCGAACGGTAGACATAATTGCTTTTTTCGGCGATGATCGTTCAAAATTCGAGATTTTGTTATGTTCGAATCTTTGGACTGAAGACTAAAATTTTCGAAACCGAATGCCTTAAATTTTTAGGAAAATTCGGAACAGAATGACCTTTGATGAAATAAATATATAACTATTTTTTGTTTCAAACGAATCGTAATATAAATTAATTTTAAACTAAAATTTGAGAGAAAAATGATTTGTTTCCAATTTCGGGAAGAAGGGGGGGGGGGGCGTGTTCACCAGCTATCGAAGTAACAACATTTCAGTGATTACACACTCAATCTCAATGGACTGAAAAAAAATTAGAAATCGGTAAAATTTTCGAAAAATTTCAAAATTTCAAAAATTTTAGTAAAAATTTACAAATTTAGAAAATTTTCGAAATTTTTTTGCTGACTTCGGGTTTTTCCGGATTTTGGAATTCCAGATAAGGGGTCATATACTGTAAAATGATTCTTTCTGATCAAACGTAATTAAAATATAAGGAATACATAGTACAGCGTAATTTGCATTTAATTTTGCTTATGTAATCAAACAATGAGTTATGTGGTGATTCAATCTGCTTAGAAACTCATTGATAACACTTTTTTACAAAAACTTTCGCACATGGATTATCTGTCAATATTTAATTTGAATGCTTTGTCCAATCGTTGAACTATTTCCGAAATTCAGTACTGAGTAAAATATATATATATATCCTCATCATTTTTATTTGTAAAAATCATTTGTCATTTTTAAAATGTACTTTTCTACAGTACAAACCTTTCAATAATAAAATCTTCATGCTGTTTGTTTGTATGAAGTCTTATGAAAAAGAAAGCAGATCAACAATCTGTCATTTTTGACGGGGTTATATACTAGTATTCTATAGAAATAATTTTTAACGTAATGATAATATATAAAAGTAAATTTATTTAATTTCATAATGTATAATCGGAATTTGAAAGGATTTAAAATTTTGAGCTGTTGCGAACAACCATCATATTTTGAATGAAACATGGACATCAAATTGGACTTCACATGGCTGTTTACTGGAAAACATATTTTACGAAATATAATACATGGATACTATGTCCTACTTGTTAAATTTAAACCCTTTTCAATTGGTTTTGAAATTGTTATTTAGGAAAATTGTTTCATAACATTGAAGATACAAATTGTTTCTTGGAAAGGCTTAAAACTCCAGGATAAAGGTTCTTGTTGGAAATTTGAAGAAATACTATATAAATAGTTGTTAACGAAATGAAAACACATAAAAGTAAATTTATTTAATGTAATATGTATTCCGGATTTTAAACGATTAAAATGTTTTGCGCCGTTGGGAACAACCATCATATTTTAAATGAAACATGGACATCAAATTGGACTTTATACAGCTGTTCACGTGAAATCATATTTTACAAAATTTCATAAAAAACGAATCATACATATGTCTTACTTGTGGAATGTAAACCTTTTTCAATTGGTTTAGAATTTTTTTTTATTAAAACTGTTTCATAACATTGAAGATAAAAATCGTTTAATACAAAAGCTTAAATTCAAAAATAAAAATTCTTGCTGGAAATTTAAAGAATTATTATATAAATAATTTTTAACTCAATGATAACAGATAAAAGTAAAGTTATTTTTTGTAATAATGTATATTCCGGATTCGAAAGGAATAAAGAGCTTTGGTCTGTTGCGAGCAACAATCATATTTTGTAAAAAATATAGACATCAAATTGCATTTCACATAGCTGTTCACGTGAAAACATATTTTACAAAATAACATAATACACGAATCATATGTCTTACTTGTTGAATGTAAAGCCTTTTTAATTTATTTTGTAATTTTTATTTGTCAAAAATACTTGAAAACACTGAAGATCAGAAATTGTTTACTGTAAAAGCTTCAAAATCGGAAATAAAGTTTCTTGTTGACAATTTAACGAAATATTATACAAACAGTCTTTACGCAATGAAAACATATAAAATGAAAGCTATTTAATGTAAGTAAACTTATTTTTTATGATTAATTCGATAACATATATAGCGTATTATCATGTGCAGTGCAGGTTCTGAAACTAATGAATCAATCATTACTTGCGATAAAACTGAGCTGCGCCGCCAGGCTCCTAATAGCGCCGTCAGGCACGTCAGCCGCCGTTCCCAAGTTCTCGAGAACTTTTAACGAGCACGACCAAGAGTATCCTGTATGCCACTACTTTACCGTTGTGACTGATAGGGGGTGCATATAAGATAATTCACTCCACCATGACGGCATAAAGCATCTTGCATAGCTTCGGCTTAAGAACCCAGTTGGCTACGGTGAGACAATTCATTCTATGCACCACCTTGAAAGCCTTTTCCTGGACCGAAGTCAAATAAGGCATCCAGCTTAGATGTGCATTGATCGTAACACTTAAGTACAAAATGTTCCATCTTAATGCAATCCGATTCCCTTCCACGCGACGGCTGATACCCGAGGGTATTTTTAGATGGAATAACCGTATAACAGCACTTGCCGTAGCTGAAATCAAAGCTGCATTCCATCGCCCAGCCGTGGATCATCGATAGAACTGGGCGGAGGATAATGTCGAAACTTATAACAGCTGGGCTTCGCGCTGCTACGAAGACGTCATCGGCAAAGAACTGGACAGTCAAGAGAAAAATACGGTAATTAACCCCTTAATCGTCGTGCCCGAGACATTCACGGGCAGCGTAGGTTACGCCTGTTTTATTCAGATTGTTTGATTCCCACCAGTTTTTTAAAATAGTGTTATTGGCTTTATTCTTGCATTATTTTATCTGTTTATTAAATAAGATGAACATTTCTACTTAAAAAACTGGTGGTAATCAAGCAATCTGAATTTTTAAAAAGTAGCCTACACTTAAAGGGCGCGACGATTAAGGGGTTAAAGAACTCTCAAATACATGAAAAAATTTCTTACATGTTATTTTCCTGTATTAAAAATTTTAGTTGTCTGATAAAATAAAATAAAGTGTAATATCATGACAAAAATAATAAAATAAATATTTTGTCTAATTACTAGCGGATTCGTCCGGCATTCCCCGGAAATCCGTAACTTTCTTTTTCGGTTTCGATTCAAAAAGTCATTTTCAGTGCGTATTATGTTCTAAACAAGCCTCTTTCCGAACGAAATTCTGGCACTCGTCTCCGCTAAAGACGGCATTGTATAGCAAGCCTGCTACCTACGTGCAGTAATATCGTTTAGTTTCAATTTCCAAAGCTGGGGGGGTGTTAAATCATCTTACTTACTTATCTATACCTTAATTAATTTAAATGAACCAATTCACGTTAAAGAAGATTCCTAACCATTTTTAGAACACTTTGGTCGAAATATGGAAATGTCCTAGGTCTACCACTTTCAACCACCATATCTCAAACGCCCACACAGCTACTGCACAAGCAACTACCATACTGAACGGTGGGAGACTCGAGGCTACTACCACACATAAACACCAGTCATCTGCGCTGGGTAGTTGCGGCTGTAAAGTGAAATATAGGGACACACACGTCTATTTATATACAGGGTGTTCCAAAAATCTGTAAACGGCCGAATAACGAGAAATACACATCGGATTGAAAAACGGAAATATGCATGTTTAATATATTTGCAAAATTTATTTAGAGATATCAAAGTTGCCCCCCATCTCTGATACCCTGAGGGGAAAGGAGGCAACAATGAAATCTTAAATGACAACCAACTTTTTTATTGCAGATTCGGATTCTACGGTAAAAAATACGCAACTTTTGTATTGAACATTTTCTTCGAAAAATCACAGATGGCGCTGCAATTGAGTAAAATGCAGTGAGAATCGTTTCCACTGAAAATTCTAGAAACGGTCGAATAACTCCAGAATTATACATCGTATTGAAAAACTGAATAATACCTGTTCAATATTTTAGAAAAATCTCTTTTGGGATATAAAAGTTGCAATTTTTCTAAAATATTGAATACGTATTTTTCGGTTTTTCAATCAGATGTATATTTCTGCAGTTATTCGACCGTTTCCAGACTTTTCATTGGAAACTATTATCACTGCATTTTATTCGATTACAGTGCCATCTTACGATTTTCCGAAGAAACTGTTAAATGCAAATTTTGCATATTTTTTCCTGTAGAATCTGAATCTACAGTAAAAAAGGAGGGTTATCATTTAAGTTTTCAAGATTGCCCCTCTTTCCCCCTCAGGGGGCAGAGTTTGGGGAGCAACTTTGATATCTCTAAATGGATTTTTGAAAATTATTGAACATGCATTTTTTCGTTTTTCCAGCCGATGTATATTTTTCGTTTTATTCGATCGTTTCCTGACTTTTAAGTGGAAAAGATTTTCACTGCATTTTATTCGATTACAGCGCCATCTACGCTTTTCCGAAGAGAATGTTCAATATAAAAGTTAAGTATTTTTTTCCCGTAGAATCCGAATCTGCAATAAAAAAGTGTGGTTATCATTTAAGATTTCAAAGTTCCCTCCTTCCCCCGAAGGGGCGGGCTTTGATATCCCTAAATGGATTTTTCAAATATAAATGAATTTTTGAAATATATTGAACATGCAAATTTCCGTTTTTCAATCCGATGTATATTTCTCAAGTTATTTGGCCGTTTCCAGACTTTTTGGACACCCTGTATATATATATATATATATATATATAGAGAGAGAGAGAGAGAGAGAGAGATTTTTTAAAGTTATTTACAGAAATTCTGTTTATACATATGTTTAATAAAACTATCACTATAAATTCGCATGCGCATATTTCAGCTGAAGAAGGGATCTATTTAAAAAAAAGTTTGAAAATGAAAAAATTCCTAATTATTACAAAATAAGAAGTCAAATATTTATAGAATTGTTGTAGTGTAAGTTAAAAATTGCAACTATTATATATATATATATATATATATATATATATTTAAGAATAAAGATGTTTAGTACTAATTGAAATTATCGATTAAAGATAATTATTATATATTTATAGTATTTATAAAAGAAATAGGGAATTATAAGAAACTTTCACAAAAATTCGTTATTCATTTAAATAAGTTCAAAAATACAAGAAATAATAAAATAAAATCCACATACGTCACTCAGCCAGAGACCAATATATTATTTTGTTAGAATCAACACTTTTCATTCTCTATTTATATTTCTTTCATATTCTTTTATTACACGCACTTCGTATGAAAATATATATAAATCGAAACTTTATTGTTTTTGAATATTTATCATTTAACAAATAATTCTAAAGTGTATTTCATTCTCTGTCTGTTTAACAATTCATATTCAGTATCCGAAACGATATAAAAATTTGGTGCTGTGAAAAACATCAATCATATTTTAAATGAAAAATGGAATTCAAGCACATGAAAAATTATTTGACGAAACATACCATATGAATGCTATGTCTTTCTTGTTGAATGTAAACATTTTTAAATCGATTTTGGAATTTTATTTACTAAAAATAGTTAAAAATAACGTGTGATATTTTTATCTTTATACTTTTATATCCTGTAGATATAATTGTTTCTTTTCAAAAAAAAAATATCTAAACGTTTTCTGGTTATAACATTGAGAATTTTCAAACAAATTTGACGACACTTTCAGAAGACTTGCCGACATACAGGAGAAACACAATACTGCAACTAGAAAATGAATATATTAAATCTATACATATTAGTAAAATGGGTGTGATTTTCAGAAAATTACCTTCTACTAAGTTCATTCGACGACGTATAGTAAAAAGTAATATTTACAAAATTTTGTCTCTCTGATTGTCCAGAATAGATTTATAAACGGTTCCATAATTAACAGGAAACTTATTGGTAAAGATAGAGAATTTTTTCTGTCTAGAAGCCGCAATTTCTCGCATTCCAATACCTAAAATTGGCTTTGAGAAAATAGGAAGAATTCATCAATCAACCATTATTTCACTACCCAAAAACTTGTGAACTAACTGATCAATTCTAAGGTAACGTACGGCGGTTGTAAGGTCTAATTAAGATTTATATATGAGAATAAATATATTTTAAGGTTATGCCATATACATATTAATTAAAAAACTGAATTAATAAATAGAAATAGTTAATATTACATAATCGGTACCAAAGATTGTTTGTGTGTTTGTTTGTTTTATTGAGAACATGCATCTGACTTGTGTGCTTGACATCAAGTGTCAGTTTATAAATCATCGTAAACATATAAGAGCAAGATAGCCACGAAGAAATTTAAAACACCAGAGAATTACAACTCGTAGCTCCACAAAGTGTGTGCAATGGAGCTGACGGGAGTCGAACCCGCCTAACTGACTGATACGCTCTCAAGCGATTAACGGAATGGTGTCTTAACCATGAACTGTTTGAAAAATAAAATCCCCGAACAATTTTTATTACAGGATATATTATATTTTAAAGTAATATGATTGTGTACTAGAAATAGTAACAGAATATTGGAGTATGGTATTTTACTGTTCAAATCAGTTAATTTCATTGGCTATTTCTATTTCAGTTATAAGCTTTTGATTCGTTTAGTAAAACAGGAATTACGAATTTTTCAATAAGAAAATACATTACTTTTAGAATATTTATCCCTTTTCAAAATACTATATGATATATTTATTTTTCTGAGTATTTAATAAATAACATTGTGAATCTGAAACAATTTAAAATGTTTGCATTCTTGTGGACACTTGTCTCATTTTAAATGTAACATGGACTCCAAAATATAGTTCTCTACAGCAAATAATATTTTACGAAACATCATCAGACATGAACAATATGTCTTACTTGCTGAATAAATTCCTCTTTTTTATAGATTATGGAATTTTATTTTTTTAAGAACAAAACATGGAAGCCTTGTATTGTAAATTGACTTTTTTAGCGACAAAATCGTATTTATTTCAGTACGGCCATTTCTGTGGTTTCCAAAAAATCGCAGTACCATTTCTGACAACTGCAAAAACCAGTCGCTACTTTTAGAAATGTTTAATAGTGGGGGCAATGACCGGCATGACATGTTTTATTGTTGTTACATCGCTTGGAAGCATCGCATTATTTCAATTTTTGGTACTTCTCTATTAGGTCCCACTTACAAGCGTTGCCATCATGGCTACAATGTCTTTTAAAATATCTCTGTATACCACCAAAGATATTAAATATTTTTTGTCTAAATGTAATTTGGTTAAATACGCCATTTGGCTATATAAACGATTACGGGAAACTAACCAGAACATCAGATTATGAATGAAATACGTCACTATAGTGATAAACTGATATTTGTCAACGAAAAAGCATATTTCAATTTTTATTTCATTTTAACTGTATTTTCTCCGTATAATTCTAATTTTGAATTTAGTTTTCTTTATTATTTATCTTTATATCGCAGTCATACTCTTTTTTTTTTAATTGTGAAACACTAAAAATGCGTATCATTCAGGAACAAAACTACATTATTTTTTAAATATTTATTCTTTTTCAAAGTATTCTAAATTTTTGATATTGTCTACATTTTGCATAATATGTATTCTGGATCTGAAACGATTTTTTTTACGCTGTTGCGAGCATCTATCATGTTTTGAATTTAAACATTGGGCTTCAATCGTAGTTTTCACAGAAACAGGTATTTTATGAAATATCATATATACATGATTCACATGCCTTACATTTTAAATTTGAACCCTTTTCAATAAATGTTTTGAATTATCAATTATCAAAAGTAGCACATAACATCTAAGATAAACGTTGTTTTATTTAAAATCATACATTCTTAAAATTAGCACATAAAATGTAATTTTTGTCTTTCATTTATTGAAAGATAGGGCCTGTTTTTACGTGCTGGTTTAATATCAAATGAAAATAATAAATAAATATTTATTTATTTATTTATTTATAAAAAAGAAATGTTTTGAGCAACCAGCTTTCATCTGCATAACAACATTTAATGCATGCTTTTTACTCTCTTACAAATTTTGAATTTTCATTTTTTTAAATACTATTAATATTGTTTGTTTGCTTTTGGATATTTAATTTAAAACTGTCAACCATGTTACGAGAAATAGGAAGTTTTAACCCCCTAGGCGACGATGATCTTGCATACAATATATAATATTTTAGTACCATTAATTCAAAGAAAAATTTCTACCTAATTTAATAAACAAAATTACGTAAGTAAGTAAGGCAAAATTCAAATTTGCAATTCAGATTTACTGGTAGAACATTTAGAAAATTGACGCACCCTATGTCCCGGAGCGATCGTGGCGATAAGATAACAATACACGAAACTCATCATGAAGATTAACCCATTCGGGACCATTGGTGCATATATGCACCCTCAAAAAGATCATACAGAATTTGTTTTAGGCACCAGTAAAAAATAAAAGTAATATTTGCTTTCCCTAATTCGAGCACTTTTGTGATAGTTTAAGTAAGGTAGCTTTTTCAAAAAAAATGGTGCAAACCGAATAAAATTTGTGTAAAAGCCACCGATTCCGAAGGGGTTAAATTAAAAAAATTCTAAAGCTTTTTTTTATACCGCTAAACAGGTCCCTACCTGCCCGGCATGAATGCCTAGCTTGGCAGGTTAGTACCTGGGAAAGGGTCGGAAATCGCCTGATCAGCATGGCTGTGATCCAGCTGACTATATATTTGTTGACATCGCTGCAGTGCTTGCTCTCTTGTGGTTTGCAACAGTTATCTTCATTTGCCGGTTCAAGGTTTCTGTTTAACTTTGTTGAATTGACAGATTTAAAAGGTCGCGTAATTTAGAACCTTGATCAAGTGACGAGACAGTAACAAGCGAAAACTGTCAGGGTAGTTTATAAGCTAAAATGTGAATATTTTTATTTAAATTATTGTCTAACTAAATAACGAGCCGAAGCCTGTTACGCCCAATTGGTTTTTTAAACTTTAGCAATATTTTAAGGAGAAACTGTCTACTATATGTAGAAAATATTCTATATGCGCTATTGATAGAAAAAGGCTTGTGTGTGACGAAAAGATGAGATAAAGGAGACCCAGCACCGTCTAAAACGCATTTCATGTTCAACCTTGGAAATGGAAGCATCGAAATAGGAACAACGAGGTGTAGTGGGATTTCTAACAGCAGAAGGATGTGGAGGAACGGAAACTCACAGGCGAATGTCTATTGCTTACGGGAAACATTGCATGTCTCTTTCCACAATGAAGGTGCGGTGCAAGCGTTTTCGTGAAGGCTGAACATCGCTAGCAGATGATGAACGACCTGGTCCTAATCCATCCTCCCTACAGTCCTGAACTGTCTCCCTACCATTTGCATGTGTTTGGAGAACTCAAAAAACATTTACGTGGAAGAAGATTTCAATTGGACGATGAAGTGCAGGAGGAGGTTCGAAATTGGTTCTTGCAGCAGCCGAACACTTTTTATGAGAGGGGAATATACCGCATAGTTTAACAGTGGGATAAATACTTAAACCACCAGTGTCAATATTTTTTAATAAAAACAACTGCTGTTGTCACAGGTGGCCATAACTCGTTATTTATTGAATGCAACTCATATAGCTTTTAGAAAAACCCGTTTAATATTACTTGAAATTCTTATGTAAAGACAACTGCAAATTTTTTTTTAATTATATATAATTTCTGCAGGAAACTGCGCTGTAATTCAACCACAGTTATATTATTTCTGTTACGTAACACTTAACTGATGTGATAATATTTGTAGCCTAGATGCTGTGAGCGGTCTCTGAGACCGCTTGTTCGAAGATGTATAAAAGTAACGATTAACTCATAGGATACTGTTTCTGTACAAACATTTATGTACAAGACTACTATAATTAAATCTCACCTGTTCAGAAGACTCTAGCGATAATACTACGACTTCACAGAAAACAAAATTTCAGTAGTATCTATAGTTACACTGAAAATTAAAAGTTATACTGTGAGAATTGAAAAAAGCAGCGGTCTGTGAGACCGCTAACAGCAATTAAGGGTTAACCATATCATGAAGCGCTCTCGTTGTCGTAATTTATTTTATCTTTATGGTGATGAAATAAAATGCTTCATAATATATTTAAGCCACCGTTATCTATAAATGAGGTTGAATGTACAGAAGGGACAGTACTGAAGGAAATTACAGTTAAATTGACCTGTTTGTTACGGTAAATTTGTCATAGTGAATCTGAAATACACACACACACACACACATATATATATATATATATATATATATAAGAAATTTTGAAAAAAACATTCATTTATAATAACAAAATATTACCAAAAATTATTTTTCTGCTGAATGTTTTTCTTACGTTTTGTTTCTGTCGTACTCTTTTGTTTCATTTTGAAAACAGGAAATATGAATCATTCATGAAGAAAACTCCATTCATTTTAGAATATTTATCCCTTTTCAAACTACTCCGTCTTTTCATTTTCTGCTTGTTTAATAATGTATATTCTGGATTTGAATGGATTTAAAAGTTTCGAGCTCCTGAAAGCATCCATCACATTTTGAATGGAATGAAACGAACATTTTAAATCACTCTTAGGTCTTACAATGAAAAATTATTTTACGAAAAATCATAATACGTATTCATCATATGCTTTACCTGTTGAATGCAAACCCTTTTCAATATTTTTTTGGAATTTTTATTTACAAAAAATATTTATTACACAAAAGAACAAAGTTGATTTATTTAAAACCTCGCGTGCTTAATATTACCTTAAAAACGTGCCTGGTGGAAATAAAACAATAATTAATTATTTAAATAATTTCAATGTAATGGTAATTAAATTTCAAATTAAATTTAGTCGTTTAAAAAAATGAATTTTGTCAAGTTTCCCATCGAATATGATGTTTTACTTTATGAAAGTTCGGCAACAACTAACAAATATTGCTTCAAATTCTTCAGTAAATCATCTAAACAGGTTCCATCTTCAGGAAAACATTTTATTGCATGATAATTTCGTTTCCAGAAATTCAGATTCTAAGCCTTGAATCATTACTGCTGTCAGTTCATGTTTTTCCATTTCAGCAAGTATAGTATTTTACAAGAAAAAGTAATTTTAAAATAAATATGATTTATGAATTGTGAATAGGAATACGAAAAGCTTTATGTTACTTCGTTATATTTCCAATTTTTTAAGTTAAAAGTTAAAAATCTGAATATTGTTTTTTAAAACTTTGTCTGTAATTTCTCTATCAGATATGTTTAAAGTTGCTTGAAACCTTGTATTGAATACTTTTGATATACATGTATAACTCTAAGACTATTGATTATAGGATTCTATTATTCATTTGAATAAGAGACAACATATTAGTTACAATAACCGAATATTGGCAGTTTTCCTCTTTCATTCTATGGACCATATTTTTCTATTTCAATCAATTCTCTGTTTTACTATTTATAATTCTATTATCCTCATTTGTTTAATTTTTATAAACAGGAAATATTTATTCTTCACGAAGAATACGACATTCGTTTTTGAATATTAATACTATTGCAAAATATCCTGAGATGTCTTTCGTTTTCTGCATATTTTAGGTTGCTTTCATTAGAAAAAGGAAAATGCTGCCTATTGCAGCCGTTCGGAGGAAAGATTCCTATATCTTAAAACATTTGTATATTTCCACCGATCATGACCTCAAGACCCCCCAACAACCTTCCGTTCAAATGTTGATATATATATATATATATATATATATATATATATATCCATATATCTGACACTTGTCATGCTGTAACTCTCTTACTTTTTAATCGATTAGGATGTGACTGAGAATGTGTATAGGACACACCAAGGTCTCGACCGAGTTCGTTGGTCAGCTTCATCCGCCATCTTGTTTCAAAAGGGCGGCATGTTAAAAAAATTTAAAATTTAAAAATTCTAAAAGATGTACAAGAAATTTATAAATTAAAAAAAAAGTTTCCATTAAGTGTTAGATCGTAAAACAAGGATTCCGAAACATTTTTTTTTGGCTTTATCTTAAAAAATTATTGAGATATGGCAGTTTATAATTCATGGGTGGCTGATATTTTGAAACAATCTGATATTTGCTATGCTGTAACTCTCCTATTTATGAACCGGTATGAAAGTGGCTGAGCATGTGTACAGGAAATACCAAGGTCTTGACCGTGTTCGCAGGCCAACTTCTTTCAAAATAGCGGCCAGTTAAAATTTTAAAATTTTGTTAAAAATTCAAATTTATGTATAAAAATCATAAATTGAATAAAGTTGTTTCCATTAAGGGTTACACTGTTATAGAAGGATTCAGGAGCATTTTTTATTTTGGCTTTCTCTCTAAAAATGGTTCAGATATAACTGTTTGAAATTCTATGTTGGCTGATATTTTGAAACAATCTGATTTTTGTTATGCTGTAACTCTCATGCTGAAATTCACATTCAAATTCAGTGTTAACGAAAACCGGGACTGAATCTTCAAAAATCAAATCAGGTTCAAAGCATTTTAGCTTAGGGTGTTTGTGTAAATTCAATTGAGTTTTTAAACACATGGAATATGAAAGCTACCTTTCCCTCCCGGTACAGACCGGATAGACTTTTTTAAATTACACCCTGTAACTCAAACGCTTTAAAATTTTTGTGGTGTAGCGAGTATCTATCATATTTTGAGTGCGGCATGGATTATAAGCATACTTCTATGCAGAAAAAAATGCAATATCCCGTATAGCAATCATGGTGGCGGTGACGGCGCCACAATTTACGTGGTCAAGTCAGATATGTGACCAAAACGCAACCACTCTGTGACGTCGCATTGTGAATAAAATGTAAACTTCTTCAAAAACTTCAACAAGGGACAAGGTGAAAGATGATATCTAATTAAAAAAAACGTAAAACGCATAACATTTTTAAAATCCCAATTTCAGGAATTACCAAAAATATTCGGAAAAATATTCGAATTACTTTGTGCAGCACTTATATCATCTGATTTGTATATGCACTACATAGAATGCTAAAGTTTAGTTCAGTTCGGAAAAGTGCAGCAAAGTTTAAATTTCCCCTTATGGAATTTCTGTTAATAAACGGAAATGTAGAGGAAGGCCGGGCAAAGCGGTCACCCTAAAGTTTTGTGATTTTTTGTTATCCCTTAAAATACATATACATAACTGACTACTTAGAATTGTAAGGGTATTTATAATTTTTACTAAATAATAAAGTGGAAGTAAGAATTTGTTTTTTTTTTCAAAAAAGGTAAAAATGACCACTTTGCCCGTCTAGGTCGGACAAAGTTGTCATTCCATGGCCACTTTGCCCTACAGGTGTTAAAATAATGAGAACACTATTTAAATTAATAAAACATTTTTATTGTCATAACAAACCGTATGAAACACATTGAAAAATTGAAATGCTCTGAAAATCCAATAAGAGTTTGATAAACCCTATCAGAATGAAACACTTCATTTTTCACAAATGAGCTCCACGTCATCTTCTTCGAAAAGTGAATAGGCCTCATAAGCCTAGAGGTGACAAACATTGCGCCTGATCCAACCTTCATCACTTGATCAAATCGACGGCCACTACCCTGACCACTTTGCCCGTTTGGGAGATATGATAGAAAATACGTTCTACAATGGAAACTAATGAACAGTGGGTGACCACTCATCCACCAATGTGAAGCTTAAAACATACTCTTTCTTTACACCTTCAATCAATGAATACAAGTATAGCAAGTTATTGTTAATTGTATGTAATATAAGTCACCTACCTTAGATCACAAACTTCAAAAACTGGAAAACCCGCTCTAAAATTATAAAGCATGGAACCACATTATTCAACTAGTTACTCTCTGCCATCAAACAAAATAGTTTGACCACAAACCACGCTAAACCAGCGCTCTGGCGACGGCATTATATTAGGTAACCACTTTGCCCACTCCGGGCAGTTTACCCGGCCTTCCCTTACTTGAGGAATTTTGTGCTGCTCTGTATACGATCTATAGAATTTAAACACAACAAGTAATGAACAAACAATGAGTTAAATTTAAAAACGCGTTCAGCAACTGAAAACGTACTTCCAGCAATTATTGTTAACATACAGTATTGAATTCTTTTATGTGTCTCTGTAAACGAACGATAAGTGCCATACACAAAATATTCTATATCCTCTTGTAATGCAAATTAGTGATCTACTACATCAATTTCAATTATGTTTATAATAGTGAAATATTATTACAATAAACGCCAAACGATGTTTCTCCATAGACCGTAATGTAACAGAATTATTTTGAGTGCTCCTGTAAAGGAAATGTAAGTGCTATGCTCACCATATTCTATACTAAGTCTCTTGTAGTGCACTACAGTGATATATATCAATTTTAATATGTTTGAAATTGTAATTTTTTTCCACAGACTGGAATGTAAGGGAATTCATTTGAGAGTCCCTGTAGAAAAAAAACTATAAGTGCTACACACTTCATTTTCAATACCAAACATGCCATAGGAAACCTCAATAACATATATTAATTTCATGACAGTCCGAATGTATTTACGCGAGTTAGAACACGGAGAGTCAGACAAACAGACAGACGGCTGACTGACAGACAGACAACCAAATTCATAAACACTTTTCGACTATGTTGGAAAGTGTTAACAATTAATAACGAGCTAAAGTAACTGCGAGAATTTTAAAAACATAAATCATTGCTACTGTCGAAGACGAGAAAACGATAGCTACAATTGGCAGGATGTTTTTTGAGGGGCAAAAAGTTTTGTAAGAAATTGATGCTGTGACATAATAAATAACATTTTTATACACTTAACTAATTAACCCAACAATTAATAGTGAAAAGTGCTGAACAGTGTATGCAGCTTTTGAGGGGCTTCCGGGAAGACATCGCCTTTACGCCCAGTCTATATCTGAGTGTCTTGGTGATAGATGAAGTCATTTGGAAAAGTATTTATTAAACTACGTAGAAGAATTTAATGATTTTAAGGCAATAGCGTTTGTAAAAAAGGGTAGAACAAAAAAATTTAAAAATAAGTCTTTTAGGATAGTTAAATTTTCAAGGAGAAATTGACAACGGAAGTTTTTTTTTTCAGTAATTCTGAAACGCCATATTTTAAACCAGTTCATAAATGCATCGATGTGAGTCTGTAAGTTCCTGTATATTTGGGTGGTGCGCGGATGCGCAAATAGATGTGTCATCCGCATAAAGTGCGAGATAAGTATATAATGTATTCAATAAAAACAGATTAATGAAAAGAGGAGACTGAGGACACTCCCCTGAAAAATACCACTTTCAATTAAAAATGTAAAAGAAAGTGTGTTGATTTTGCGGACGCGATATATGCGGTCGCATAAGGTAGGAGTATATTAAATGTCTAACGGGGAATTTAAGCGTAATTAGTATTTATATGACGGTCTCATGCCACACTTTATCGAGTGCCTTTGCGGTGTCTAAAATTATGGCTGCAGCTGAAATCCTTATATTGAGCTTTTCGCAATTGAGCTTTTCTACAACTCGAAGCAGCTGGTGTTGAGTTGAGGACGGAAGCAAAATTGCTTGGCCATAAGAATGTTGTGTTTCTGAATGTGATTCTGTAATTCTGTCCTGATGATGCGCTCGACGATTTTGCTGAGAGATGGGTGCATGGAAATAGGAAATAATTCGTGGGGTCAGGGACATTAGTACATGGTTCTGGTATAGGAGAGTTTATGGAAATTTTCCATGGCTTTGGAAATTAGTAGAATTTAAAGATAGAGTTTGTAAGCTTTCTGATATATATATAATATAGTTACGAGAAAACATATTTAGAGTGATATCAGAGATTTTATCGTACAAGAGGCCTTACGTTTTTTAAGCTTTCTAATAATATTATGAATATTCAGGGCTGATTAATGAGGGTAAAATAAAAATAAAATACTCTTAATGTTATGTGTCACTACACAGAGTTTCAAAAAATTTTATATTTTCCGACATATTAATTAACCATTTTAGAGAATCTTTGATGTTTGTTTTATTAATTTTGTTTGTTTTATTTAATTTGATTTTTTCTAATGAATGTTATCAGGCAATATCACACACAAAGAAAATATAATTACAGTTAGCTACGGTTTAGTGACTGTTAAATGAAGGGCAATATTTATAATATTAGACATTGATAACATTATTTACTGTATTATATATGATGACCGAATTCCTCACACATAGTTAAATAAACTTTGAATGAGATAGTGTTACAGACAGAAGTGGGAAAGGGGGGTTAAATGTAATTTAAATATTAAGAACTATTAAAAAATGATAAAGGAGAAAAAGGGAAAATATTTAAATCTGAAATAGAGCTCAAGGATATTTTGGAATATACATAGATAGAAAATGTTACATCGCGTCAGTAAATTTCTATTAATTTAATTATTTTAAAATCAATATTTTAATTATTCCAAATTTAAATAGTTCAATATTCTTAATTTCAAACTTTAATCATAATTATTTCATTTTCAAGTATCTGCCTTTTTCTCCACTAAAAAATAACACTCTTTTGAGAACAAATCGTTATCGGTGAGACGTCATTGCACTCCTACTCTCTTCCTAGCTAAAGTTATGCAATGAACATTCTTTTAATCGACTCCCAATATTCTCTTCATCGTGGCCAACCGCGGAAAATGCAATTTCGTTCGTTTTGCTGCTAGAGTCGGGAGTAACAGCATATTCATCGTAATCAACAAAGGAGTTTTTTGATTGGTTCGTTTCGCGGGTATAATTTCTTCACTGCGCTGTTCCCGCTCGAAGTTTGAAAACTTCATAGCGTCCCCTCTAACTACTGCGAAAAAAAATCACGTGAGACAGACGTGTCTCTGGGCGTCTAAAGAATTTTGGGGCGGTCGGTAGAACTATATAAGTTCTGCGGTCGGTACCATTTTTAAATATTTATTAATATCATGTTGAAACTTCATCATAAAATTAATCTCAAATCTGATATGTAAAAGGTATTTTGGTGTGGTGCAGATTATATAATTGCTTCTAACTTATAATTGTCTCCGGCTGAGATAGCCTGGAATTCTGCAATGAGCAATTTTCCGGACTTATCCCAGATTACAGTCTTTACTTCGCTGATAGAATGAAGACTTATTTATCAATCGTTCGGTCAATTGCTGGAAAGAAAAGAGATGACATATTCTCGTCTTCAACAGAGGAATTTTCTTGTCGCCGTATTGATAATTTGATGGACTGGTAAAACTGAGCTGCGCCGCTAGGGGCCAGAGTGGCGCCCGTCTCGCGCGTTAACCTTCGCACCCACGTTCTGAGGGACTTATAACGCACACGACCAGGAGATGCCTCCCGTATGCGATGCGACCAGTCGGCGCACCGCCGTCGTCGAGTGCGCCCAATGACCCTTGCTTTGGCGCAGCTTCACATCGTCGAGTCCTAGGGAAGAAAGAAATGACTAGTTCATCAGCCTCGGTAAAAAGGAGGAGCTTCTCGCCAACCCGGGACTTCGAAGAAAACTAGTCCCTGACGCATAGACACGTCTTGGCTAAGGTTAAATACCCCTAATCGCTTTTCTTTCGGCATGCCCTACTGTCGGAATGCAGGAGGTCTCCGATCGACTCCGTTGAGAGGATCATGCACATGTAAAAAATAACACAACACAAACACAAACACAAAACAAAAACACAACAAATGGTAAAACAACGGAAAGATAGTTTAGGACCACACTGGACTCTGAAAGGCATGGAAAACACCTCCAAGAACGCTAAAGAAGCGGTCCCGTTCGAGTTTAGTACATAGAAAATTATGTGAAGACTCCCACTAATCCAACCATTGGGCACGGAAAACTCCGATAACGCATAGACGCGCTGGACTGATTTTCGAGTTTTGGCTTGAACGCCGTCGCGTTAGTCGGCGAGCTACCGGCTCGGTTTCTCGTAGTCAAACAACAAAAGAAACGGGCGATGCCCCCACCAAGATTGGCTTCGTCCACAGTGACCTGAGGGGTTGCCTTCGGATTAAAGCCCCACTTGGTTTTGGGCACCTCCTCCGCTGCTCAACCATTGAGGTCGGCACTCAACTTATTCAACTGCAGTGGATGACGTAGTGGTTGTGGCCCATGCATGTACACCCACATGCCGGTAACTACACCTCTACCGCTGGTACGGTGCAGATGGTTGCTGCATGCCGCATCTCCCATCGTCCAGCATCTCAATAGAGTCACTACGCATCGTGCTCTACAAAGCTCGATCTCGCCGCCGTCAATTCCTCGGAAAAAGTTTTGGAGACGATTCGACTACCATTCGTTTTCATTTACCCAGCGTCACCAACCTCGACGCGCAAAAGGGTCTCGCTCGAACAACTGGTATTGGGCTTCGAGACGTAACCACCTACAAAGGAGGTTGTTCTGAGCATTGGACGAGACCTATGATCGCGGAGAACCATCGCTCATGAGGGGGGACCCAGATCCGCAGTCCCATTAGTACAACGGGTCTTTGTGGCGCCCCCGTCTATTTCGGACGTCCCTTTTGTACCGGCGCACCACGGTAAGCTGGTAGTCCATCCGCTTCCTGCTCCCGTCGTGTCGAAGAACTCACTATGTCGGGAGTCCTGTCCACTTCCTCACTGAAAGAACCGAGTCGGAACAACCCAACGGAGAGTCTCGCAGTGCCTAGCTCCCGGTCATCTGCCCCACTGAATGGGCCGAATCAAGACCATCAGGAGAAGCCCGCTGGGTAATGGACTGGTAAGATGGATTCATCTTACCAGTCCATCAACCGGTGGGCTCCTCCTAGTGGTCCTGACTTTTATTCACTTTCGTCCTTTTCTGCGAAGATGTAAATCCACTTCAATAAAGCTTTAGAATTAGTTCCTATCTTCAGTGGCACAAGATTTTAAAATTATTATGGATGATAGAACTTTTAAAGGAAAGATCTTAAGAACTCTTTAATGAACTACACTGCTCAAAACAATTAAAGGATATTTGAAGTTTTATATAAAATAAAGATATAAACGAATTTTTTTTTGCCGAAAATAGAAGAAGAGAATCACAAATGCAAATTTTTTTGGTTTTCAAACTGTGGAGTATGCAAATTTTGAGTTCGACGTCAAAAACGTCGCTTCAGCGGCAGCGAATGAAATTTGACTTTCAACTGGATAAAAGAGAATGAAGACAAGGATGATCGGCATTCAGTGATTGCTTTGTTTCGATGAGTACGATGTCTCAGCAAAAACATTTGACAGATTCAGAAGCTTGGAGAATTGTTGGTAGGTTAGAAGGGGGCCAAACTCAAGCCGAAGTAGCGCAAGCCATTGGAGTGTCACAAAGTGTCATTTCCAGGATCTGGAACCGTTTTTTGGAGAGTGGATGTGCAGGCCGAAGACCAGGGCAAGGTCGTAGACGGGCAACAATGCCCAATGAAGATCGGTATTTAGCGTTAACAGCTCGGAGACACCGAAACATGAACGCTACTCTTCTCCAACAACACCTTCGCTCGGCTACAGGCACCACGATTTCAACTCAGACTGTCCGAAACCGGCTTCATGCTGTAGGTCTGTATGCTCGCCGACCGATGGTATGTGTTAGATTAACATCAAGGCATCGTCGCGACCGCAGGGAGTGGGCAACCGAGCATGTCAACTGGAGGAGAAATGAATGGAGCAATATTCTGTTTTACATCATTCAAGATGGAGCTCTGACTGGTCGCCGATATAGGGATGAGATCCTCAGACCTATTGTTGTCCCTTACGCTGCAGCAATCGGAGATAACTTCATTTTAATGGACGATAACTGCAGGACACATCGTGCAAACCTGGTGGAGGATTTCCTTTTCGAGGAAGGAATCGTTCGAATGGAATGGCCAGCGTGTTCTCCAGACATGAATCCAATCGAGCACGTTTGGGACGCTCTAGGAAGACGAGTTTCTGGCCGCCAACAACCCCCACAAACTCTCCAAGAACTGGAAAGAGCTCTTCTGGATGAGTGGGGCAGAATACCCCAACTCGTCATTAATAGCCTCATTGAGTCCATGCCTCAAAGGTGTTCAACGTTGCTGGCCGCCCGTGGAAACCATACCCCCTACTGAAAATGATTTTCTTTGAAGAAAACACCTTTTCTTATTCTTTTTTTCTCATATGCACAAATTGTGTTTTTTCCTTTTGTACACAAATGCGCAATAAAATGCATTTTTTTCTGCCAAACATGTGTAATTTATTCTCATATAACCTACTATGTCTGTCGACCATGTATCAATCAGCTAAAAAGTTTCCCAGATACAAAATCCACCTAAAACTGCAATATCCTTTAATTGTTTTGAGCAGTGTATATCATTTAGAGCCTGTAAAATTTCTCCGATTAAATGGAGCAAGTATAGTTTAGTTTCAAGGACATTTGCAATTCTCTGCACAATAAGGAAATATGTCATATATATAAATTCAAAGTTTATTTTATTTTTTGTAACTTATACAATCTAAATGAAAATAATCTTTATACATAATGTTGTAATAGTAATAATTTTGTATTGAAATTTATCATTGGGAAATATTATTTAGGGCATTTCTGATCAGAAAATTCATAATATATTAATACACTCATTTCATACAGTATTATATTAATAAAATATTTGGTTTGTACACTTACTGTCTTTTTTTGTACTATATTTTACACCATCATTTATGTATATATTAGAAATAATATATGTGACGATATTTTAATTTAAGAGGGTGATCTAAATTAATATTTTATATTCTGATATATAGTAATTTAAGAAGTTGAATTTTAATATATTTCAAGAAAATATATTTGAATAATAATAAGAAGAAGATATAGACAAATTTATATACATAATTTTTAAAAAAATAATATGGTTCATAGATAAAAGTAAATATTAATACGACACAAAAATTGGTCTATCAAAATATGTGTTTTCAGTGAAACAATCAAGATGAGTTCAGGTGAGAAATTTTATTTATTTACCATGAAGCTGGATTTTTATTTTAAAATTGTTCTACCTTTTATTTTACTACATGCATTGTAATATTCTTACTACTTTAGACCGCTGTCTATAATAAATTTTATTGTCTTTCTCATTTTGAAAATTTCCGCTGGGAGTTATTACAATTATATTTACATAGTAGAACATAGTAGTTTTAGTCTTTTTTTCTAGTATTTAAATTTTATAAAAACATTATTATGGACATGATGTTTTCTTCAATATTGCGAATTAGTTTTGATGTTATGCTCTGATTTAGCCAGTCTCTAATAAAGTGTGTCTCCACTCTGCTTAAAAAAGCAATGTTTTAAATCCATATTGTTTTCTTTAAATGAAGTAACACATTTTCATTTTTAAACTGTTGCAAAAATGACCTTTTATTTTACGAAAATAATATTAGAATTTTAAATTGTTTCATATATATGTTCATATTTATTTAAAACCATGATTCCAAACCTAATATTAAATTTTTACACATTCGCTTTCACAATTTTTTAAAAACAAAAATGTGCTTGGCTACGATAAGTTCGCCGACGACCAAGAAATATTTTACGATACCACTTAGAAAGAAAGTTTTCTAACGAAGAAAAAGGTTTATTTAATGAGAAACTACATTCTGATAGTTGTGATTGTCCCCATAATTGAGGGGGTCGGGACAAAAGAGTACAAATCACATTTTTGAACTCCTGAGATATATCAATTGGAAAGTTATGACACATACTCAAATCAGCATATTACACATAAAGGTTTTTTGGCAATTTCTTAGTAACATTTGAGATATTCTGAATAACAATATGGCGTTAATTTAATGATATGCACTCAAATCTGGTAAAGAAGTTCTAGAAAAATCTGGAACAAAAACGATACCGGGGACATATGCTACCACCTAGTGTCAACTGAAAAAATAATATGTAGGATACTAAAATTTACAATATTAAGCAACATATTACAGTGTCAGATTAATTTCACCAAAAATGTGACTCGGCAATTTCATGCCCCAACCCTCTCAATTGAAGAATAAATTTAGTAAAACATTACTCATCAGCCCAGTTGTCGTGGACGGACTCCATTCGGTTTTAATATTTAAAGCAGCTAGAGAAATATAAAAGAAAATCCATCGAAATCAGTAAGAAGAGAGCTCTATTCACCGTATTTCGATATCTTTTAATATCACTTTATATCTTTTTTCATGAAATAATAATAGTAACTAGCGGGCTTCGCCCGCCAGCGGGCCTCTAATTTACATCGGTGAATCGAATTGTAGAAAATCTCGAATCTTGTAAAACCTTGAACCGGATGAATCTCCGACCCGGATCCCCGCTGCCTTCGGCACCGGATAATCCCTTAATTTGCACATTGAATAGTACAAACCTCTAACCGAACGAACTTCCGACCGTGGTCCCCACTGCCTTCGGCACCGTATACCGGTCGTGCTACGCACGCACCGGATAATCCCTTAAATTGCACATCGAATATTATAAACCTCAAACTGAACGAACCTCCGGCTCGGGTCCCCGCTGCCTGTGGCATCGTATAGCAGTGGTGGCGCTGCAGTATACGTTAGTTCCACCTTCCGCCAGCAGATGGCGCAATCCGTTTATACGATCCTATCTGAAATCGTTAAGGCTTTCGATGTCGAGTCGAATGAGCCATACCCCTTCGTTTTCATGCCCCTAGAACCGGAGATAGGAAAGGGACCCCTGGCGGTGAAAAAACGAACTAAAATCGGTAAGCCCTATCGATGTCGAGTCGAATGAGCCATACCCCGTCGTGATCCTTCCCATAAAAACAGAGATAGGAAAGCGCCCCCTGGTGGTGAGACTCGGAGCAAAATCGATAAGCTCTAGTATCCTCTATCGATGTCGAGTCGATTGAGCCAAACCGCGTCGTGATGTGACCCATAGAACCCGAGTTGGCTGAAAAATCCTTTAATTACACCTTCCACCACCAGGGGGCGCAATGTGTTCTATACGAACATGACCGAAATCTATAAAGCTATCCATGTCCAGTCGAGAGAGCCAAACCCCGTCGTAATCGGGCCTATAGAACCCGATTTCCGGAAGCGCCCCCTGGTGGTGAAACGTTTAACTAAAATATGTAAGCGCTATCGATATCGAGTCGAATGAGACAAACCGCGTTCCGATTGGACTCGTAGAACTCGAGATATTGTGAAATCAAAATATAAAATCTAATATTATTATTCGAAAAGAAAGGTATAAACTCAGAAACTTCTAAAAATGTTATAGAGGGTCCCTATTACTTTAACTATGATGTTTGGAATCAGTTTGGTGGAAATCCGTAACATAGTTTCCTAGTTATAGAAACGGACCATAGTTAAGAGAAAAAAACCTGAAGGGGGGGGGGGAGGGGGCGATGACACTGCTTTTCCTCAAACGACTGGTTTAGACTGCCGGAGTTCTTGTTCAAAGACAGGGACCTGTAGAAAAACTTAAAACTGAAAAAAAAATCGATAACGGGCGAAGCCCGCTTTTCCCTATCATAATATCTGGTTGCCACTCTAAAAAAAAACTTAAAATACTCGTAATGCAGTTTTTAGACGCGGCCTAATTCTTAAAATCATAATATCTAGCCGGCACTGTAATAGAAATCTTTCTTTTGCTTTAATTATACAAATAATGATGATTAATTATACAATAAAATAATATATCGGATCGTAATGAAGATATGAGAATAATTTTTAGATATTCTGAAAGCAGAATCCATTTTGAGTCGCCCTGTGAAAATTTGGAATTACTGCCCTTAGATTCGGACATGGGGCCCCCCTCTGAAAAAACCCAGTTGAAAGTCATGTGACCCCCATAAAAGAATATTCGCCTTGCCTCTTGAAAATCCTCCTCTGGTCGTTCCAGACATTTGTCGGCGGTCTGGCATCTGCCGCGCCGAAAGAATGAAAAAATTATTTTTTATCGATCGATTTTTAAAGGATTTTTTCGGTTCTAATTGTCGTACGGAAATGATTTTTCGAATTTACGAAACCGGAAGGTGTCCCGGTTTTATCCGTACCACTTCCGAATTTCTGGGCCGTAGACTTCAGGAGATACGGGTCGGTTTAAAAGCGCGTTGTACAGTTTTCGGCTTAACTTTGCTCCTGGCGTCCCTGCCTTTTCGAGAATCGTCTCCACCGGCAAACCTTTTCGGAGGCGAAATTTTTGCGGTTTTCAATTCTTTTGCAAGTTGGGTTTCGGTCAGTAATTAAAACAGCTTTGTTAAGTAATAACTCCCCGGGTCCGGGACGGACTCCCGACACGGCCAAACTTGAGCTCCGTGCCTTTTTTCCGAATTTTTCGGTGCTCGAGCGCCCACTGTGCGTCGCCTAGTCCCGAAGCCTTTGCGGGTACAGACACACAGACACACGCACACACACACACAGACGTTTACCGACATTAATATTAGTGATTAAAGGAAAATACCATATTTATTCGCATATGCCCTTGTGCATAACCTTTTTATACCAAAAATGCTCTAAAAATCGGAGATGCACGGGATACACGAGGTTTTGTTATTTTCAGACCGCCGCAGAAGAGAGCGGCAGTGAGGGTGAAAATTACTATAAGTATAATATCTACATATAATTTTGATAAGTATAATTAGTTTTATTTTTAAATCGGTAACATTAAACGGTTTATATGTGGGCTTTCTGATTATATTTCATAATTTTTTTATCTCGGTATATATGATCTTTGTACGACCTCTTATAATTAATTCATTGTAAAAAATAATGAAATAATCATTTGTAAATATTGCGTGATATTACATTTAATTCTTAAATTCTAAAGAAATAAAACCTGCTTTCATGTGTTTTATTAAATATATTCTTTTTTCCGTATAAGGTATTAAAACTCAGGGTGCACGTGTTATAGGAGAGGCGCGGCTTGCTCGCGTAAATGTTTTCTATAACTGTTCATTACTGGTACTTCTGTCTTTTCAGAAAAACGTAATGTTAAACAAAAATAATGTAATTAGTTGAATGTGATTCTGTTAAATGTGGATATGACTAGCTCTGTGCAAAAGTTTTGCACACCGATAAATATGTAACATTTTCTAAAATGTGCCAGACATATCCGTAATTTAAGTAAGAGATGAAACAATATTTTCTTAATTTAAAATTTAGACTGCTTTTTTTTTTCATTACTTATTTAAATTATTTATTACTTACCCATCATACGTAGTTCAAAGTAAGTCTTGTAGTCGTTTTGAAAATCGAAAAAAAGAATTTTTTGACGGATTTACACGTTTCAGACACTGGAGATTCCGAAAAACATATTTTTTGAAAAAAAAAAATCCGTCCGTCTGTGTGTCTGTGTATCTGTAAACACCCTATCTCCTGAAAAATTTGAGATAGAGACTTGAAATTTGGTATGTACTTAGTATGTAATAATGGGAAGAAGCTTATTTAATTTCAGTAATCTCGATAGCCGGAACTATTTTATTCGGACTCTCGAAATATTCGTTCTGATAAAAGGTACATAAAAATTTTCGAAATTGTTTATTTTAAGGAGTTAGTATAAAAGACAATAAAAAACATAAATTTTGCAAAAAGCAAGAAGTCGATCGTGTAATGAGTTGCCGAGATATTTGCAATCCTATTTTCCACACTTTTAAATATTTCATGACCTTGTATTTCATCCAATTTTCAATTCAAAGATATATTTTAATTGGAAATGAGAGGCTTAATCAGATGCAATAAACCACTAGTTTAGGACCACTAGGATTATTGTTTTTAGAGTTATAAGGATGTTTCTTTTACACAATTCAGTAATCGAGCATTTAAAGTTTATAACGTCATCAAGCCACGATTTTATTCGAATTGCAATTCATTTTATAAGTAGTTTACACATTTTGTATTTTAATACTTTACATTATGCTTATCCATGATGGGTAAGTATTACGGTGGCCCCCAACGACTAGTTTTTTACATGTTTTTAGATAAACAAAACATATTACCATCTAACTATTAGTTTTGTCAGTCGTGGAAACATATCCTAGTAATTTAAAAAGTTATAATTTTACTTAAAACTGCATCGCTAACGCTATGCCTCCACCTATAAATATTTATCAGAAAACGCTTGCCGCATGTCTTCCTACTTTTGAAAATGTATAAATATTTACTTAACAGATATATTTTAAAAGCACTTTTATCTCTATTTGATTCTATTCATTTTGCTTATTCCATTACGTGCTAAATATTTCATAAAATGGAAATATGAATACATGAGAATGGAAGGAAAATCTGTATCCTATAATATTGTTACAAAATGCATAAGGGAGACTGAAGAATTTGAGATATTATCCACCATGAATATATGCATCTTCCAGTATGAGATTATTCAGATCCTGGACTGAATATATGCATTTTCTTTTTGTATAATGAATGAAAAAGATAGTATAGTTAAAAATAGAATCGCAACATACTGACAAATATTTTATTCTTTTATGAAAACATAGAGGATGCGCGTTTTTTTTAAGGTTATGTAAAGCACTTCTTGGTAGTGTTTAGAAAGAAACAAGCTGGAAATTGCACTTTAAACGTGACATAGGAGGTGCGTTCATTTTATAACTAGTTTCACAATGTAAAAAAAAAAAATCATGCTTATTATTTCAGTGAAATGAATTATATCGTCTGCTATGAGCGAAATGAATATGCCTTTTCTTTTTCTTATTACGTATGCCACGTTTACAAATACGGATTTTTTTTCTACACCAGACAGCACTGTACAATTCACCATGGATATCTTGCTTTGTGAATGATTACGTCCATGGTTTAATATTTTTATGACTCATCATGAAAGAATCTCTTGTGTTTATTTACTCTGGTGGATTGAGATATTCGGCTGTTAACGTGATTTCCACTGAAGTTATCTCAGAATTAATACATTTTTTAATGTAACTCATCTCTCAAAGAAGCAATTTTTTTCCACCTATCTTTCTAAAAATGTAATTTTAAGCAATTTTGATAAAAAAAAAATAATTTTGAATAAAACTGGCCGCCTGGCATATGAAAAAAGAAGTGGTTTGCCCGTATTTGTTTACCTCAGTCACATGACTTGCGCTTTTATTATATAGATTACGTACGATAGGATTTAATAGAATAAAGAAAACTTTTATTAATATCTTTTTAAGTATTGATTCGATTTTCATAGAAATTGAAATGACTCGACAAAATTCTACAACGGTAATATATATTAAATTTCAAACGATTCGTCTGGGTAGTTTTTACGCTGTTATATGCAGACTGACGGACAGACGGCAAAACCAGACGACGACTACAGGTTCTACGTATTTATATAATTACGAACGCACCTAAAAAGCAATAGAGAATAAAACGCTTTTACTTAAAATTAATTATATTTCTACAAAGTACAAAGGATCAACAAATTTATGTTTTAACACATTCCAACATTAGTAACACTTTCCCAACATAGTTAAAAAGTGTTTATGAATTCGGTTTGTCTATCTATCTCACCGTTTGTCCGTTTGTCCGTTCTCTAACTCTTGTAAATATACTTGTATTACAATGTAATTTTATATGTTATTGATGTTTACTATAGTATGTTCGGTATTCAAAATGCAGTGTGTAGCATTTATAGTTAGTTTACATGGATGCACAAAAGAATTTCACTACATTGTGGTCTATGGGTAAACATCGTTTCCGATGCGTTTTAATACTACGTTACAATACTTTCAACATAGCAAAAGTGATAGTCATATCCGTAAACAAAAACATGCTTTTTTCAGGATTATATAATGAGTGGCATTTATAGTTTGTTTACAGGGAAGAAAAAATGAATTGCATTATATTATGGGGAAAAATCATTTGCGATGCACAGGATTTGCTATAATCGATTTCATTGTATGAAAAAATAAAATATCTTAATAGTACTTCGTTAGTGTTGGAAAGTGTTTCATAAACTATGCCTGATGCTTGGTATTTTTATATACATTAAAAGATTGCCTTTTTAAATGCTTGATTGATTCGATATGTGTCAAGTTTTATTTATATGTTTCTATTATATTGAGCATAGCGTAGAAAGGGGGGGGGGTGGACGCGTTTTTTTGTTTTGTTTTTTTGTTTTTTAGCGGTACTTATTATGTCCAGGAAAACACAAAATGTGACTGTCAGGAATTGAATGTATTTACACCTACATATTTTTCTATTTGTACTCAAAGAAGAGGGTAGTGCTATAAAAAAACTAGTCGTTGGGGGCCACCGTAATACTTTCCCATCATAGATATTCATAATATAAAATATGAAAATAAAATATGTTAAAAACATGTTTATAAAACGCATTGCAATTCGAATATAATCCTGGCTTCATGCCGTCATAAACTTTAAATACTCTATTAATGCACTGCGTCACAGACGCCAAAAATGAGAATCATATTAACTAACAGTTTACTGCGTCGGATTAAGCGTCTCATTTCTAATTAAAATATATCTTTGAATTCAAATTAGAATGAAATACAGGGTCATGAAAAATCGAAGAGTGTGGGAAATAGGATTAGAAATATCACGGCAACTATTTACCCGGTCGACTTCATTCTTTATGCAAAATTTATATATTTTTATTTTCTTTGATATTCACTCCTTCAAATAAACAATTTTGAATTTTTTTATATACCTTTAATCAGAACGAATATTTCGAAAGTCAGAAAAAAATAGTTCCGGATAATCGAGATTAGTGAAATTAAACAAACTTCTTCTCATCATTACATACTAAATACATACCAAATTTCAAGACTATATCTAAATTTGTTCGGGAGATAGAGTGTTTATAGTCACACAGAGAGACGGACAACGATTTTTTTTTCGATTTTTAAAACTATTACAAGACTTACCCTGTACTACGGATGATGGGTGAATAATAAATAAAAGACACTTAATTAATAATTTTTTGAACTACATGTTATTTCAGACATTATTTTAATCTTTAAAACATATAGACAGGCACTGTACATTCTTAAAAACATATTTAAAAACACATAAAACCAGTCCACACGCTAAAAGTTTCATAAAATTAGAATATTTTCGCCTGTTTGCCCAGCCATCTTCAATACTGATGTCTCGTATTTCTGCTCTGTCAGTCCAATTTTTCTGAAACTCCCCTTCTGTCTTTTCCTATTAGTATCTGGCGCCATCTTGTGTCAATCTTGGTGTGAGTTACGTCGTTGCAAGTTTTTGTATCCGATGGGTATATCTCTATCGCCTCTCTCTGTAATGTGTAGTTTAGATTATTGTAATTAGCTAATTTTTCAACATTATTAAAGTATATTTTAATTGGGGATGTATTGTTTAATCGGACTATTGCGGTGGTTGATTTACCTAAATTTATGTCTCTCCTGTGTTCTTTCATTCTCTCCTGGATTTTCCTTTTTGTCATGCTTATATGTGAATTATCTTTTCCTTCTTTATCTTTGAAATTAATTTTGCATTTCCTTGATGTCTATTGATAATTTAGCTTTTCCGTATCTGATCTGATTAATTTGAAAATGTATGCATCTGGAGTGATAGGAGTATTTAGTCCAAGTTTTTTGAATTCTCTTTTTAATTTTAGGGAAATGCCTTTTATAAACGGAATTGAGTTCGTAAATTTTATTTCTTTTTGAGCTGGTTGTATTCTATCAATAAAAGACACATTCCTAATTCCTCCGTTTACCATGCATTTATGAAAAAGTTAAGTGCAAATGTTCTCCCAATTTTGGAACAAATAACGCAACCATTTACAGTAAAAATATTTTTTTTTCTTTAAACCTCATTTTCTCTAAACAGAATATCATTTTACAGGCAGAAACATTCCGCTAATTTTATATTCGGTCCTTATATAGTATCAGCGAAATGGAAAATTATTGACAAATACGTCATTATAACAGAATCATACTAAAATAAGAAAGTTTTAATGAATAAAAATGTGTATTATCGATTAAACCCGACGCCACATTCAACATTAGAAGCGTTTTGTCCTTTTATGTTTAGGACTCGGAGCTTGAAATAAAATGAAATACTATCTCTGAAATGAAAGAATAAGAGCCCTTTGGTAGTAATCTCGGATGTAGATAGATAAAAAGTTAATGGGAATTACGTCATTTTGATGCAATTCATGTGAAACTCGTTCTTAAATGGATTCTAATACTTTTCTTAAAATGGCATCATATCACTGGAGAAAACGTCTGTATTTTGACATCTGATTTTGGACTAACTAGACTTTCACATTCACGAATTTTAAAACTAGTAAGATTGTTTCTCACGATAACAACTATTTCTATTATTTATAGATACATAAATACTTCTTACTTATCGATTTTCATTCTCTTAACGTAAGACGGATATATTACGAGGGACAAACCCGGGTATTGGAAGATAATCATTCATGAGCAGGTAAGAGAACATGCTGGTTGAAGAAAAGGATATCGAATCTACATGGACAATAGTGATTATGACTTTTCTAAAGAAAATAAAGAGGTGAATTTCTTTTTTACATATTTTCAAATTGCAATGAAGATAATTATCATTTTGACGTTAAAAATTAAATCATTGCACCTGTGTAATTAGAATATTGTTAGTTAACTTCTTTATAAAGTAGTAACATAAAATTTCAAATGATTTGACTTTTTCTAGAAAAACTTTTATAATTAAAAAATGCGATTGGAAAATTCTCTATTTAGGATGATATTATTATACAAGGAGAAGTGCAGTAAATTTAATGAAAGATTCAATATATTACGCTCAAAATTCAGTTATCAAGAAGCAACTAATAATAATAATACTTTGCTTTGTGAATAAAAATTATTATATGAAATTTCTATATTTAATTCAAGGATAGGAATATAAATATATTTAACAAAACCCAATAATGAGATTTGAAAATTTTGTAAACACTTTTAAAACAAAGTAAAGTCAAACTCGAGAGATGTTACGTGAATAATCGGGTGAAATGTAAGCCAAACATCACCTTCACTGTTCTCTAAATGTTACTATTATCAAATAAAACATGCATTTCCTTATTCTTTTTAACCACGTATATCCAGAGGGTTTGCAGTTTTATTTTGTCACCATTTTGTTTTCAAATAGACTGTTACCAACCTATACTAAGAATTATCCCCTAGAAATCAACTCAAGTCTCTTTCATTTAGCTAAAAACTACGAAATCTGTAGCGTCATTTATATTAATGATATAATATAGGGGACACTGGTATGGATATACAGTAAATACGAATCGGTAGCATTGAGTATACTTACAGTACATATCTGCATTAGAGATGAGTTCGGGCTCTCTTTTCGGAGCCCGGGCCCGTCTGAGCCCGAAACATTTTGTATTTTCAGAGCCCGAGCCCGTCCGATCCCGATACCAAAAAAAAATGCATAAAATTTAAAAAATGTTTTAAAAGTAATATATAATTTTAAAAAAACTTCATACATGAAAATAACTGTTCATCCCGTGTACATAATTAATTTTAAGGACATTTACATTCAATCTTATCAAAAGAGTTTGGTATCAAATAAAAATATTTTTTTCTCTCCCAACAAGCAAATCTGATTGACTCATTAACATAGTGCGTTTTATGAATAAATGCATGAAATTTGTAGAAATTACTATTTTTATGCCGAAGAATCGAACAACGTTTTCTATTTCGTATAAAAGGTGTGTGTGGAGGTTTCGTACTAGTTGTGCGAACTTAGAACAAATGGACTGTATATAAACTATAGTATTTATTTAGTTAATAAATACGATGAAGAGAAAGACAGCAACGGCGGCTTGTTCCCACCGAGTTCCGAACACCTGCTCACACACAAGGTTACATTAACGGGTTGCCAGAAACAAAAAAGAGGGGGGGAATGTTCCATCGCCAATAGATACGGAACATCCCGCCCGGCGTTGAAATATTACAATTATTTCAATATATAACAAATGTAACATAGATATAAAAGAAAACAACATGATACAATTATAAGCAATTAAAACCATCACAATAAATATACAATTAATAATAATAATAATAATAATAATAATATTAAATAGTTACTGAGCATTAATTTCATTATCTATCATGGGAAAAATACTAATTTTAGAGACAGATCTTTTAAAAATGCCCCTCACGGTTCGTACCTCTACTACTCTGACATGTCCGTCAGCACCTGGGATTACCTTAGTAATACGGCCTAGCGACCAAGTGCAAATATGAAGTTGTAATTCCTTTACTAATACCAACATACCTGGCAAAATATTTGGCTTTTTGAATAGCCATTTGTTTCGTTGTTGTAAGTAACTAAGATAATTATTCTGCCAACGCTTCCATATAATTTGCATCATTTTTTGTGTTCTTTGGCATTTGTTTAATAAGTTATCCTTTACCTCAATTAAATTTGGTTCTGGAAGCGCATTAAGCGGTCTTCCTATGAGGAAGTGACCTGGAGTCAATACTTCAAAACTGTCGGCATCTGTCGACAAAGGAGAAAGTGGCCGCGAATTTAATATGTCCTCGATTTGTGCAATTACCGTTAGAAATTCCTCTATCGTTAAATGCGCTGAACCCACTACTCTCTTAAAATGATATTTAAATGCTTTAACTCCCGCTTCCCAAAGGCCTTCGATGTTGGGTGCTCTAGGAGGAGAAAATTTCCAGCAGATGCCCTCTGATGCCAAAAGGTTAGAAATTTCTTCGCTATTCATAAGTTTTCGTAGACGCTTAAGTTCTGCTGAAGCCCCAACAAAATTTGAGCGTTGCCGCTAAAAATTGTTGAACTTTTCCCACGACAAGAGAAAAATCGCTTTAAAGTAGCAATTATTGCTTCAGATGTTAAGTCTGAAACGAAATCCAAGTGTACAGCTTTAGTGACCATACATACAAATATAGTTACATAGATTTTTTGGAGGGTACCCTTTCTCTGGCCCTTGTATTTTATTTCAAAGGGTCCACATAGATCTAATCCGACATCAGAAAAGGGGGAGCTATAGGTATTACTCTTTCAGGAGGGAGATCCCCCATCAGCTGGTTAGCCATTATGGGATTAACTTTGAAGCATTGTACACATTCATGCACAACCTTACGTGCAATGTTTCTGCCGCTAAGTGGCCAATATTTTAGACGTACAGTATTCAAAAGAGACTGGGGTCCTACATGAAAATCACGAAGATGATAGTATTGAAAAATAAGTTTAGTTAACCTATCCTTTGCTGGCAAAACTATGGGATATTTGCTTTTATAATTTATGTTCGCATGTGAGAGTCTCCCACCTACTCTGATTAGTTCATTACAATCTAAAACTAGTCGTTGGGGACCACCGTAATACTTACCCATTATGGATAAGCATAATGTAAAATATTAAAATAAAAATGTGTAAACTACTTATAAAGTGCATTGCAATTCAAATAAAATCGTGACTTGATGACGTCACAAACTTTAAAGGCTCGATTACAGAATTGCTTGAAAGAAACACCCTTAAAACTCCAAAAATAATAATCCTATTAACTAGCGGTTTATTGCATCTGATTAAGCGTCAAATTTTCAATTAAAATATATCTTTGAAGTGAAATTTGGATTAAATACAGGGTCATGAAAAATCGAAGAGTGTGGAAAATAGGATTCCAAATATCTCGGCAACTAATTATCCGATCGACTTCCTACTTTATGCAAAATTTATGTTTTTTTATTGTCTTTTATATTCATTTCTTAAAATAAACAATTTCAAAATTTTTTATATACTTTTCATCAGAACGAATAATTCGAGAGTCCGAAAAAAATTGTTCCGGTTAATCGAGGTTATTGAAATGAAATAGGCTTCTTCCCATTATTACATACTAAATACATACCAAATTGCAAGTCTCTATCTCAATGTTTTCGGGAGATAGAGCGTTTACAGACACACAGACACACAGACACACACACACACACACACACAGATACACACACAGACACACACACAGACACACAGGCGGACGACAATTTTTTTTTCTAAAGATATGTTTTTCGGAATCTCCAGTGTCTGAAACGTGTAAATCAGTCAAAAAAAATTTTCGATTTTCAAAACGATTACAAGACTTACCATATACTACGTATGATGGGTAAGTAAAAGGATTCAGAAATTTTAATTTACTTGCAGGAGGGACTGAAAAACCTTTTTTCAAGGCATCAATTTCATGTGTAAAATACTTTACCTGAATGTATTTCAATAAGTAAATTTCCGATTTCTGGATCTCTTTGGCAGAAAGAGGACCCTTTAATTTATCGCGCTCCTTACAATTTCTAATAAATCTATAAATAAAGGCTAGAATTCTAATTAATTTCAAAAAAGTCCTTCCGGCCTGTACCGGGAGGAAAAGGTAGCTTTCCTATATCTTCGTTTTAAAATTTTAGCTAATGTTACACGAAAACAGCAAGCTAAAATGCAAAGAAACGTTTACAAAAGATTCGTTAATACTGAATTTGAATAAGAAATTCCCTAAATTATTAAGCAATAGGCAAATTGGCTTTATTTATGAAAACTTATTTTGGTCGCCAAATGTCGCCAATTTTGGCGAGAATTTGGCGCTAACGGATATGAATATATAGTTTTATGCGTATGATTGGGAAAATTATTACAACAATTAAAGAAAATAATTTGGGAGTAATCGCGTTAATGTGCTGTTTTGTTTCAAAATGTCAGCCACCCTAGAAATTCAAACTGCTCTATCGCCATTTTTTAAGATAGAGGTAAACCAAAAAATGCTCTGGAATCCTTGTATCAAGGCCTAACACGTAATTAAAAAATAAATTTGAATTATTACTTTTTTGTATATTTATTTTAGTTTTAAATTTTTAAATGGCCGCCATCTTGAAACAAAATTATGGACCAAGCTGGCCAACGAACTCGGTCGAGACATTAGTGACCTTCATACACACAATTAGTTTCATCAAAATCGATTCATAAATACGGGCGTTATCGTATGATATATGTCAGATATATATATATATATATATATATATATAGAGAGAGAGAGAGAGAGAGAGATATATGGATATATATATATATATATATATATATATATATATATATATATAAATCAACATTTGAACGGAGGGTGGTTTTGGAGTCTGGGGGTCATGATCGGTGAAAATACATCGAAATTTTCCGGAACTGCTTTCCTCCGAACGGCTGCAATAGGTAGCTTTATACATTTTTGTATTGAAAGCTACCTAAATTTATTAGTTAAATTAAATAAATCATTCATAAAATTAGAGTCATTAATGTTCAAAAGAGTCATTTTAGCAGGAGGTTTCAGTTCATTCACATATAAATTGTCACACAGAATATCTGGATTACGAATAGTCTCTACAGAATTTTCACTAACAGTTGAAAGTTGTGGACCTTGCCACCACAGTTCACTAGCAGCAAGACAATTTACGTCAAGTCCCCTAGAAACCATGTCAGCTGGATTGCTCTCGGATGGAATGTAAGACCACTTATAGTTTTAGGTAGCTTTCAATACAAAAAAGTATAAAGCTACCTATTGCAGCCGTTCGGAGGAAATCAGTTCCGGAAAATTTCGATATATTTTCATCGATCATGACCCCCAGACCCCAAAACCACCCTCCGTTCAAATGTTGATTTATATATATAGATATATCCATATATATATATATATATATATATATATATATATATATATCTGACCTATGTCATACGATAACTCTTGTATTTATAAATCAATTTTGATGAAACTAATTATGTGTATTAAGCTAACCAATTTCTCGACCTAGTTCGTTGGCCAGCTTGGTCCGCCATTTTGTTTCAAGATGGCGGCCATTTAAAAATTTAAAACTAAAATAAATATACAAAAAAATTAAAAATTCAAATTTATTTTTTAATTACGCGTTAGGCCTTGATACAAGGATTCCAGATCATTTTTTGGTTTACCTCTATCTCAAAAAATGGCTGAGATAGAGCAGTTTGAAATTCTAGGGTGGCTGACATTTTGAAACAAAACAGCACATTAACGCGATTACTCGCAAATTATTGTCTTTCATTGTTGTAATAATTTTCTCAATCATACGCATAAAACTAAATATTCATATCCGTTAGCGCCAAAATTGGCAACATCGGCGACAAAATTGGCAAAATTGGCGACATTTGGTGAAATATCGCCAAATTTGGCGACCAAAATAAGTCTTCATAAAGGAAGCCAATTTGGCTATTGCTCAATAATTTGGCGAATTTCCTATTCAAATTCAGTATTAACGAATCTTTTGTAAACGTTTCTTTTCATTTTAACTTGCTGTTTTCGTGTAACATTAGCTAAAATTTTAAAACGAATATATAGGAAAGCTACCTTTTCCTCCCGGTACGGGCCGGAAGGACTTTTTTGATAACTGCTGAATTTGCGACACTCTGTTGCACACAAATGTCTTTAACAAATTTGGAGGAGTTTCAATCCAAACTAGTGCTATAGTTGAATCAGAGAACAACTGGACGTCGTCGAGAGGTCGTTTTAAGGCCTCTAAGACCGTTAGTCAATTTTGTCAGAAGAAGACATGCAGATAATTCCAATCTAGGAATTGTCATTACTTTCGTCGGAGCAACACGGGACTTGCTGCAAAGAAGTTGACTAGATAGTTCATTAGAGTTGGAGATAGTTTGAATATATATGACTGCACCGTACGCCTTAGAAGAAGCATCTGCGTAACCGTTCAGCACCACGGATTTAACGTTCACTTTTAAGAAACACCTTGGCACTTTAATTGTCTCTAATTCTGGTAATGTTACAATGAAGTTTTCCCATTGCTGAGTAACGTGTGGAGGTAGTTTTTCGTTCCAATCCACATTGAGTAGCCACAGTTGTTGCATGAAGATTTTTGCCTTTGCTATCACCGGTCCAAGTACACCAAGGGGGTCATAGATACGAGCTATTTGTGAAAGGACATCTCTTTTAGTATAGTTTTGTTTTTCACTTATGTTTACCTTGTAGGTAAATGTATCACTGAAGCTATTCCATAGCATTCCTAAAGTTTTTGTCACAATTTCCTCGGAATTTCTGTCAAGGAGAAATATTTCCTGATCCTTAGACTGTACTCCATTGGAGCACCATTTGTTCAAGCTCATGCCTCCTCTTTGGAGAAGTTGCGTTAATTCTCGCTGAATTAATTGCACCTGGGTTAAATCTGAAGCACCAGACAAGCAATCGTCCATGTAGAAATCATTTAATAAAATATTCGAAGCCAATGGGAAGTCCCTTTTTTCATCCAAAGCAAGTTGTTGCAAAGTCTTGGTTGCTAGATATGGGGCGCAGGCGGTCCCATAGGTAACGGTTGAGAGTTGGAAAACTTTGACAGGCGATGACTTACTGTCCTTCCAGATAATTTTTAGGAATTTATGCTGTGACGGGTTAATTTCTATCATTCTAAACATTTGTTTGATATCTGCCGTGAATGCGTAAATGTGCTTTCTAAATCTTACTAATATTGAAAAGAGATCTTCCTGAAGCACCCCTCCCTTATATAACATATCATTTCAAGATTTTCCAGTTGTTGAATTTGCACTTGCATCAAAAACGACGCGCAGTTTGGTAGTTTTGTTTGATGGTCGCAGGATTCCGTGATGAGGTAAATAAAAACCGTCTTCAAAATCACTATTTTCCTCTATTTCATGCATATGATTCAAATACTTATATTCATTTAGAAAATCTATGTACAAATTTTTCATTGTTGGATCACGCTCTAAACGTTGCCACAAATAATCTAATCTTTTAGATGCGATTTTTTTTTAATTTCCTAAATTAGTTTTAGGAAATTCTGGTTTGAACGGCATTTCAACTACGTATCTCCCATCCTCCTTTCTAAAATGCGTTTTATCAAAATGTTGATTACAATATGTTAATTCATCACTGCTGCACGGCTTTAAATCATCAACATTCTCCATTTCCCAAAATGAGGTCAAGGTCTTATTGAGTGTTTCTAGATTTTTTGTTAGAAAACAATGGGTTTCATTATGCTTTATATTATTATCATAAACACTACCAGATACCAGATATCCAAAACAAGTTGATTGCAGAATTAAATTATCTTTCAGTTTTATTTGATCAGCATTTAAAAATTCGAAAAACAATTCCGCACCCAGAAGTATATCTATTTTTTGCAGACTCAAGAATTCAGGGTCCGCCAATTTTATGTTTTGTGGAATGCTCAAATTAGAAATGCTTATCTTTCTAGACGGACTGAAATTTGTTATTTTCGGAGTGATCAGACAATCAATATTCCATTGGGAATCCCCGCTTTTATTAGATAAGCAAACCTGCAGTTTTCGAATTTATATTTATTGTTGAATCATTCAAACCCGCAATCGGTATATGAATTTTCTTTCTTTAATCCCAACAAAGTTGCTGCGTGAAATGAGATAAAATTACTTTCTGACGCAGAGTCCAAAATGCCACGTAACGGTCTTTTAACCCCATTAGAATCTGTAATATAAATTATCGCCGTGTTTATCAAAACGGATTTATTGTTTCCATGAGAAAAAAAACGAATGTTTGGGAGTATTGTTTTCAGAATTCTCTTTTTGCGTAAAGGCCGTCGCCGCTGTGTCTGCGACGCCTGATCTGACCTCGTAATGATCAGCTTTTGGCGCTGAATATTTATGTAGGGAAGTATGATGAAATTTTGATTTGCAAACAAAGCAAGTATTTTTTGAATCACAGGATGATAATAAATGTGAGGAATTCAGAAAGTTAAAACAAAGTTTGTTTTTCTTGACAATATTTATTCTATCTGCTAATTTCATAATCTTATATTTTTCGCAATGGTACAATGGGTGGATTTCAGAGCATAGACTGCACTTTTTATTCTGTGTTTTATCAGATTTCATGAATAAAGACTTAGAATGGTCAGAGTTAGAATTGAATTTTGAAGAAGAACTAGCACTGATGCTATTTAAGATTTGACATCTTCGTTTTAAGAATTCGAGAAATTCGTCAAAGTTAGGAACTTCGTTATCTTTTAACGTGAGCTCATATTGTTTACGAGTGTCTCGATCAAGTTTGTCTAAAAGTATATTTAATAATATGGCGTTAGAGAATGTATCTATTTCAAAGTCTAAAACTTTAAGGTCTCTTAAGTTCTTTCTAACACTATCTAATAAATTTCGAAGATCTTTTGCGGATTCATGTTTGATTGGGTACAAGTTGAGAATATTTTTTATATGACAATCTACTATTCTTCTTTTGTTCTCATACCGTTGTTCTAATGCACTAAAGAGAGACGTATAACTATCGTCTGGGGTTTGTATGCTTTTGGGTTCCCCCAATAAAGCCCCACGAAGATAGAAAAGCTTTTCATTGTCGTACAAATCAGAATTTTCAGTAATGAGCGTATTAAAGGCCGTTTTGAAAATGCTCCACTCCTCAATTTTTCCAGTAAAAACCGGTAATGGAATTTTGGACAGTTTTATAATCGCTTTATGATTACTAACACTTATATCATTACTTGAAGAAGCGCTAACATTAGATTCACAATAAAATTTCTTAATAGAGGTTTTAAGACTTACCTCTATTGTTCTAATGTCCTCATCCTGTAGAGACAGTTGCTCCTCTGTTTGTTCAACATCGTCCTCTTTCACGATTTTATAATAATCCTCCTTGATAACTTCGAACTTTTCTTGTATTCTAGTTAAACACTCCAAATGAGACTGCCATTCATCTATTTCGAAAGTATTTTCGTTAATCGCTTTGGATATTTTGGCGAGCTGAGACTTGATATTACCGCGCTTTCGATTTAGAGTCGTAACTGCTGCCTCCGACATACTGTTGATCTTCTTGTTGAAGATAAAGAAATCACAAGTTTTTCGTTAAACACTGAAGATGCGCTGATTACCTCCGGGTCGCTTAGGACCAAAAATGTGTGTTGGTTTCGTACTAGTTGTGCGAACTTAGAACAAATGGACTGTATATAAACTATAGTATTTATTTAGTTAAAAAATACGATGAAGAGAAAGACAGCTTGTTCCCACCGAGTTCCGAGCACACCTGCTCACTCACAAGGTTACATTAACGGGTTGCCAGAAACAAAAAAGAGGGGGGGGGAATGTTCCATCGCCAATAGATACGGAACAAGGTGTATATCGTAAATTATAATTGATTCCTTAATTAAAACAATATTTCGTGCTCCTGAAAATCAGCTTAAATTAAAAATTTGACACCGTTATATGAAAAAACCTACGCTTTTATAGGAAAAGTGAAAACTCTGTTCGATTTCTTTCTATCGGAATAACAAGACATGACAATTATATCTACTTACGAATGAAAGTCATTTCGAAACTGTGCAGAGTAGTGCTTTAGCAGGAGCAGAATTCATAATTAAAAATAGAATCAGTAACGTTATTTTCATATGAAGAATGATTATGACACAATAGAAGACAAAAAATTTCCAAACCTAAGCTAATGCTGATTGACTAAAAATAAAATATATATCTATATTCATTTCGCGTTAGATCGCCAAAAAAATAAAAATTAGTAAACGTTCCAATTAAAAAATATCCTACTATTCACAAACGAAAATCTAGCAACGAATATTATCAACGCTCCCTTGGGTGTTGATATTATTCGCGCCTTTTCCGAATGGCTCCGTATTACCCCGTCGCCAGTCGCGTCGCAAATATCGTAAATTTCCTTTTAAAGTAGCATTCTAATACTAGAAAAGAAAAATAAGATTTATGTTTCCCCTTTTATTCATTCTGATAAAAATAACATTAAAATGACTTGAAATGGAATATGTATTTTTTTAGGAAATTTTTATTTTTTATTTTTTTCTATATGAGAATAAATAAAATTGTTAGTTTCAGAAAAAATGAGCCCGAGCCCGCCCGTGCTCGGGCTCGGGCATCTTTAGTCTGCATGGGACGAGATATTCACTTCCGAGATATCGCATGATGAAACCGATGAAATCACAATAAAATTACAGACTCATTTAAAAAAAATGCATATTCTTATTGACAAACATTATTCTACAATTAAAATTCTTCCTAAAGATTATTACAATTATAAAGAATATTACAATTATAACAAACAATTATAAAGAATATTATTTTTTTAAACTATTGCATAGATATTAATACAAAATTCTTTTACGAAATATTATCTACATATGCATGCAAAATTTTAATAAACATAATTATTTTGTTTATATATTCGCAAGCCATAGAATAGAAAATAACGATATTAATGATTATATACACTTACATACATTAAAAACATATCATTACTCCTGTGTAACTCATTAAAAACATTAATATAGTTTGCAATGCAAAAAGTAATATGTTTCAATGAAATCATTAAGTTTAATTCTGTATTACAGAAAATATATTTATTCTGTAATTTCTGAAACATTATTTAAAATTCTAAAGATTCAAATAAAAAATGGACAATATAAATATTATATATATATATATATATATATATATATTGAGACTTTAAAGAATGCATTTAAGGTCTGGACCGAGACCACAGAGATATGTTAACCCTGGCCCAGGCCGGTCATAGTCTAACGAAAGAGCATCGATCTGAACACGAGCTACGGCCCGGGCCGTGCTCTGGAAAACACAGACCCTTGCAAATGATGTACGTAATAATAGTAATCGCCACTCTCTAGCAGATAGTTTGCTTCTATAAAAGACCCAATTATGAAAATTCTTTTTTTACTGTAAGAAAAACTTTAATAAATAAAACAAAATTAGAAACTCTACCTGCATTCCTACTTAAGAATATAATTCCTTTTTTCAGTAATAAAAACTCCTAACGAGCCAGGCCTCTAAACCCCGCAACCCCCCCCCCCCCTAGCAGCAAACATTTCACAAAATCTAGGGGAAGTTAAACTTCAAGTTGGCAGATTTTCAAAATAATAATTGCCAATTTATTTATTTGCTGAGAATTGTTGAAAATTTTGAGATTAAATTAAACCATAATTACTACTTAAAAATAAGAATAGTGATGACAAATGTAAAACCAATACGCACTCAGGATATAGCATATCTTGCGCAATTATTCCCACTTTAATTTTGTACTAATTATTATTAAAACATAAGCCAATAGAAAAGCATTATGATCAATATATAGGGAAATGATAAATAAGATTTGCAAGTGTTGCTTATTTTTTCAAAAATACCCCTCTCCTCCCAAGTAAAATTATTTCCTGCCTAAAAATGCACGTTCGTATTCTATATCTATTGTACAATTATAAAATCTGATTATTCATCAATGTCGCATTTGCCGCAACAAAACGTAACATCGGATTTTACTATACTTAAATAAACTCGAAAAATATACAGTTTAATGGAAATTTATAAATGCATATAATATACATAAACTAAGTAGGTTTATAGATTAAATTATCGAGATTTATTTGTAATTATTTCTAAATAGAATTATTACTCCTACTCCTACTTCTTATTAAGAAAAAACTGCAAACAATGGGTGTGAATGCGTTAACATGAATTTGGTAGATCTATATCTAAGCCAATTTGTAATGATACAACAGTAGTAAAGCACAACATTGGGCGCAATGTTGGGCTCATACTTGTTTTGCAGTTGATGCGTGTGCATTGTATTTTTTTCTGTTCGAATTATCTTAGCTCTACAAGGCTAGAAATAGCCAGAAAGGTGCATAAATATTCCTGCACAAAGTATATTATATTACAGTTTGGGTTACGAGGCTAACGGAACAGACAGGCTACCGCGGTGCATTCCACTTATCTTTTTTTACAGACCGCTAGAGTGACGTGACGCTCTTTTCGTACACCTGCATTGGTGTATTCGAGCAACACGTGACTCCCGCGGTCTGTAAAAAAAGATACGTGTAAAGCACCGCGGTAGTCTTTCTTTTTCGTTAGCCTCGTTTGGGTTATTAATGAGGTCATTGTGATGGTCGGCAGAAGATTTAACCATCGCGGTCCATGCTTAAAACTCAATGTATTTTCCCAATAAGTGTCAAACAAGAATAACCCAAGCTTCAAGATAGGGGAGGGGATGAGATCGATAAAATTTGAGACAATGTGACATAGTGTGACATGAGGAGGAAGATCGGTTTGCAAACATTTACGTAGGCATTATTTGTAAGCACAATAATAAAATTCCTAAAGTATTTTTACTTAGGCTATCATACGGCTATGTGTATCGAGTATTAAGACATGTATCACATATTCATTTGGATTGCAACCATTTAAAGTAAAGGCATGGAAGAACGTTGTTGTTCTGTAGTATTTAAATCAGTAGATAATGTATCGTGTATATATATTTTTACGTGAAATTATCTTTAAATTAATTTTTGCAAAAGTGGTGACGTCATAAAAAGGGGGTGTATCACTGGTGTTTGACAATTTCGCGATACAAGAGGATCACGAGATGTGCATGACATAATTAATGGATATTACCGTATATGTTGATTTTTATCTGTAACATATATTCACACATTTTAAATTTCTTCACCATTTATGACATTAACAATGTACGGTACTAATAGTTGGTATTAGTCAATTGTTGTTTTAATCACTAGTTCAATACTTGGTTTTAAACAATAAAATAAAAAGATTATTTTATGCTATTAACTTTTTAAAAATTTTCTTTTGAAATATTGACTGCTGCTATGGAAATTTTGTTAATGTATAGCTTGTATTAACAATTTTAGCTATACTATAATTTTAGAATAGTTTCTCTTCTAAAATAGGAAAGTTTTCCTTAAAGTAATTATCGATATCTGCACCTAGATATATAAATATACATGTAGATATATATAGATAAATAGTCAAACAGGTACAGTTGTTTTGAAATGTTGACTGATGCTGCGGAAATTTTGTTGATTTGTAGCTCGAATTAACAATTTGAAGTATATTGCAATTTTAGAATAGATTTTCTTCTAAAATAAGAAAGTTTTCCTTAAAGTAGATGTCGATATCTTCATCCAGATATATAAATATGATCCAGATAGATAAAGATATATAAATAGACAGACAGCTATATGTAATTAAGAGATTGTATTCGGTTTATTTGTTTTTTTTCTTATGACCACAATTATTTGAATAAGTTTTATGTGCGCATTATCTTAATAAAGAAAAATAAAATATTCCAATTATTTCTCAGAAGGCTTTCAACATCCTACCCATATTTATTTTAAATATTGCATTTTTGTATTGATGCACGAAAAACATTTTTGTGACATCTCGTTTCATTTTTTCCGACAACTTCGAATTGTTTATATGACAAGCGTCACTCCTTTTCGGAAAACAATTCAGGAATAGATGTTGTTTTCTCATTTAAGATTTCTGGTTGCTCGAACGATTTTATGTATTTTGACCTTATTGCATCAATTCTACCGCAACGTCAAATAAAAGTAAATTGCCTCATTTTTCCGTGTATCCAATAAAGGAAAAGCGTTTAAAATAAAATTTACTGGTAAACTGGAACAAATAAAATTAAATATCATTTAAAAGAATGGCTTTCAAACTGATTCAAACTTAGTAAAAAATACCGTAATTTTTGGCATATAATCCACGGCACAAATAAATATATTTCCCAACGGAAAATTCAAAAAATATAACTGAATTTTACTTGCTAATTTTTTGAATTGTAATTTAATTGTATTTTTATGTATGCCAATGTAAACTGCCTTTTTTCTTGAAAAAGTAGGTTTACGCTTTTTTATTGCTTATCTCTTGCCTTTTTGCAAACGATTTTCCATTGGAAACAATTAAACATCTGTTCTCTTCATGGTTTTACTTTTTTTCTACGTAAATCTTATGTTTTAATGCTTTTTTACCCATTTTTTCTATTTTCTTCCCTTCCTGAAAAACTGTCAGCGAAGCCCCGCCTCCTCTACTGTCAGTTAAAATTTGATTGGCTTGCTACTCTCTCTTATCTCTACTTAACGCAAGTTAAATTTGATTGGATGGGTACTCTCTAATGATTGACTGATGAAGTTTTCAGTTGATTCCCTTACTTGTCTTTCATATTCTAGTGCAAATGTGCAACAGTTATAATTTTTTTTCGTAGTTCCTGTAAGATGTGATATACAATTACTCCTATACAGGGAGTCGAGTTGATTGCAACTGGGAATCCCATTGAAACATTCAACTATTTCGCTGGTGTTGTTTTTTAATTTATTTATTAAATATAATTTCAGCTTTTAAATAGACTTTTTTCTGCGGCGAATGATACGTCGTAAATTACGATAATAAGTTCTATTTAAAAAGACATAAGTAGCTAAATGAATATAACCTTATAAATGGTAATTTTCATTTCGCAAAAATTAAATATACTTAACACTTAATAAATGAAAAAATACACGTATTACTTACTATTTCAACGTGTAACTAACATACAAAATTCACTTGTTTAAATCGTGTAAACTCATTTTTTTAGCTAATTTAACCCTTTCAAGGACGGTGGTATGGTTATGAAACCACTTAATTTTAATTCCCAAATGTTACAATGGCACCAGAATTTTGATATAAAATTTTCCATTTATTATGTATGTGAAATATAGCTTTTACTTTTTTCCAAACAAATTTGTTCTTAAATTCTCGTGTCATTCAATTATTTCAACATTTTAGCAATGGAACTGCTTTGCCCCTGAAAGGGTTAAAATGCATTTTTTCTGTTATATTTATTTGAAATATTTTGCTGAATTTTACAGCATTAAAAAGAGTGATTAAATGCGTTTGGAAATACTTTTTGGTTTACATATAAATCTTTATTGTAAATATAATGTGTTATGTTAATACATAAGACCTTCTACCAATTTTAGCATTAAGTGCTATTCAGTATTACGATCCATTCTAAGGTTCTATATAAAACACTAAGACACGATTCTATAGTTTAATGATTGCCGTATGCACTACCTATTTCGTGAGATTCAACTACTGATCAGAGATATTATTGTCAGTAATGTTTCCGTTTCCAGCCGCTGAATTCTATGTCTATAAGGTAAAATGGATTGGTCGTTAGTAGTATAATAGTCTATAACAATGAAGGATTGATAATTTCGGAACTACTGTGCGAGAGTGAGTCATGAACTAAGTTACCAACATCGAATTTACTACTGTGAATTGTGTTTAATGTAAACATAATATTGTCTTTGTGTATTTATCATTGTATTACTAGAGCTAAGCTATGAAGATCTGTATTATAGGATTTGTTGGTTATTTCCCTTTGGAAAGATCTTTATTTTACTTTTAGAATAATATTTAAAAAAATAAAGCAGATTTTTCGATTTTTTATACATCTATTATAGTTTAAAAGAATTTAATCACGTTAATTAATATGCAATGTTGTTTTACAGAAATTAAGCATTAACTTTTTTTAATTTCAGAAATGTTAATCCATTGATAATATTTAGCAGACGTACATGTGGTCAAAATATATGCTTTATACAGCTACAGAAACCATTTTAGCTGTGAGGAAAAGTGTTTTTGAATTTCAAAATCAAGCATGTGAAATACTGCTAATATATTTTCAGAATGGTGGAAAATTTTAATCCGTAAACGAAAGAAAAGTAAGAAATATATAAAACATACTTAAATCACACTTTATTCAGGGATAATTTCAATATACATTACAACAAGGAAAAAAATAAAATATTTGTACAATTGTCATAATTAGATTCATGTAAAATTTCATTTATTAATGTTGCATTTACTTCCAATATTTTATGTAAGCTGTAAAAATGGTAGAAAATGTTTTCAAAAAGATTATGTCAAAAACATTAAAATATTATTTAGGCGACTCTGTTATGGGGACTCATTTTATTACAAAAATAAAAAGCTCTCACTTAAAATGATAATACCATTAAATGTATCATAAACTGTAGTTAAAAAATTATTAACTCTTTATGTTTAGAACTCTAAAGAAAAATTCTAAAAATATTACTTAATGATTGCTTGGAGAATGCAAAATCAATGTCATGAACTAATCTTTAAACTCTAATTATGATGTCAAAACTTTCTAAATGCAGTGCCGCCAAAGTGGTTGATATTATCTAGTATGACATTGAAAATCTTTATTTCAGCCCTTATGGTAGTCCAGGAATGTACGAGAAAGAAATTCCCAATTAATAAGAAGCTGCAGTATTTATCGCTCTCTGACGTCATGATAATATACCATATTTGATATGGAATATGTGAAAAAAATATGAAAATTCGTTGAAATAAAATGTTTATTGCGGTAAGATATTTGTGTACAGTACTTATGTAACAGTACATTTGTGTACAGTACTTATGTAACAGTACATTTGTGTACAGTACAGTAATTACGGTTACGTATATTATTGAATGGGCTTTCGAACACTCTATCCTAACAAAACATAGAAAAATTTCGTGAAGATTAAAGTTAAATTTCACGAATTTTGAACTCAACATCCCGAACCTTATTAAGAATCTCTAACCGCATCCACCCGCGATCTATGTTATACACGGCCGGTGCATGACGTTTAAAACATCACATGGAGGGGATCATTTTTAAACGGTGATTGGTGCAAAGCGGCAATCTCGCCATTTTTCACCAATCTCTGTGATAAAATAAACCATTTTATGTGACGTTTTAAACGTCATGCATCGGCCATGTGTAACGTAGGTTGTGATCCACCACACTGACAATGTTATTTAATTTTGGAAACTGAATCAAAATGCAACATCAGTGAAAGAATGCAACTGATTATGTTTAAATATACAATTAAAATATATGTTATTGAAACAATAAACAAGTCTATTCTATCTAAAATGTAAAAAGCGTATTTTTTTCTTTTTCGTTCTTTCTTTCTTTTCTTTTCTTTCTTTTTTTTTTTTTCTTATCAATTATTATAATGCTGAAGTTCAATAAATTTTCAGAATTTCTTCAAGTGGTCGACGGTAAAAAAAGATTGAGTAAGCCAGAACAGTTGCAGTATACGTAAATTATTTTTTTGCAAAATTTTGTTTTAAAAAAAGAGGCAAAACGTTTATGAGTTATTCACTACACAATTTATTTTTAAATAAATGTAACTTTTGTATGTTGCGTATATAGTGTTTTGGGCACATTTAGCGACAAAAACAGGTGTGCTAAAATCAATGTTTAACGTTTTAGTGCAATTGGCGTTTTTGGAGTATTGCCATTTTTGCTATTTGGTGCTTGGGAAGTTTTAGTGCATTTCAGTAATTTTAACAGAGATGAAATGAATGGTATAATCATTTCAAGTAACTGAAGAGCTATTTTGAAGATTTATGCTCACGATTTCTTTCAAAAATTCAAAATTTTTAATATAGAATAATAAAATTAGAAATAAAAATTCACAATATTACTTAAAACAAAACTTCCGAAAATATCTACATTTTCTATATTAATGTCTAATTTCTAGTAATCAAGTTCCTTCAAAGATTCCCAATTACATTTCACAAGACGTATATGCTACAAAGTAAATAGCTCAATAATTTTAAACTGTAATCAATAAATATGTCTTTTTGAGAAATGATGTTGCAATGCATTAGGACATCTAGACATGCCTGTTATCTACAAAGAAGATATTTATAATGATTTGCATAAGACTGCTTCTACTCAGATATTAACAGTCATCTGACTTAGAATGATATTTTCTAAATATTAAGGAACATTAATTTAAAATAACTGAAATAGAGAATATTAATAAACACAGAAGTTATCTACTATCTGACACATATTCAATAACCATTTAAATGTAAAGATCTTTCGTTAAAAAATAATAATCTTATAAAACAGATTAAATAATTTTGAAAAAACGTTTATCATAGAAACAGGTTTTTGTCATGAACATTGATTAAACATTTTTCTCCGTCGGTCACTAGGTTGGGGGGGGTGTGTGTCTACGCTCCAAAGTGAGCAGAATGGAAACACGTACCATGGTGACACCCATAACTCAATAGTTCCGAACACTCGAGAGTGACACAGGTACTGTTCGAGAAATTAAGGTTGCACAAACCATCTGGCGACTGAATCATTTATATCAATAGCATTTCATGTGGTGAACCATTAAAGTTAGTGATAAAAATCGTGATTCTGTGTCGTTACCATCAGAAAATTATATTGAATAACTATATATTTGTGTGAATTCGGGAAAAGAAATAACATACCATCGTGTAGCCGTCTAAATTTTCTATCTTTGAGTATTTGATTCATCTTAATTGTTTTAGAAAATTGTAAACACCAACGTTAAGAATTTATAATTTCTCACCTTACCGAGACCAAAATGGAAAATACATCAAGAAAACTCATACGAGAACGGATATTAGCACTCAACAGCACGGAAAGTGTCACTTGCATCGATTGAGGCCGAAAGAACGGATATCTGAATCCATTTGCAAAGACCAACCTGGCCAGATTGGATCCGGAACGAGTGATCGACTGATGAGAAAGGAAAGTCCTGTACCTAGAACGTAGGGAGTACATACCAAGACGCAAACAAAGATTCTATCGTGACTACGGAGAAGAGGTTCTTCAATGTCGCTACTTTCAACGCCTAACTCGCTGTCTCACTACACTGACGCTGACAAAGAAATCCCGCGTACGTTTCCTGAATAACGAATTCGGATGCCCTTGCGGCGTCTGCGATCGACTCTGATTTAAGAAAGACATTAAGAATTGCCAAACCTTTGCTGCTTTGACCGAGGCGTTTGGTCGAATACTTTAAATACTCGTCCTGTCGCACCTGCATGCGCTCATTGAACTCCGGTAAGTTTTCTCACCTCAGCAAGACTGACGGCTTCGCGTAAGAAAACAAACCGGCTCAGTTGTCTCCACTGACTCCGACTGACATTAATGTAGAAACGGTGACTGCATCACACGAAGGAAAAATAATAAATACTGGGCCAGGTGATCAACGTCCTTAGTCGACGTGAACAACATGGTTCGTAATGTTCCATGTACTCTCGACAATCATTACGCCATAAACGTTATCATTATGCTCAAGCTCATTCACAAGTCCTCATAGATAGTGGGCACAGTTCGTAAATTCCAATTTGTAACTTGCGAAACAAATAAATTACATACCGTCTTCTTGACTTTCGTTTGATTACCAACCCCGACACACATCGAATTTCACGAAGTATCTACCGATAGGAGTTTAAACTCCTGCCCAATTATTTTTAATCTAACAAAGTGTTTGAAATAATTAATTATACTGAATTTTGAAAGATTATATTAATGATGACTTTAAAAATGTTCGAGAATGAAAATATTTGTTAGACTTATGTTTTCTCGTGCATGTCAAGCGTTTTTTTTCAGATATTTACTCATTGACAATGGCTAGTCTACCTGAATACCATAAATCGTCTATTCATGAATAATTTTGAAAAAATGTACGCGCAGTGGACTGCAAGTGCTATTCACGAAACAACGCTGAAGGATAGGTGAGAAAAAAATCTGAATTGCTTCTTTTCAGGGATGAATTATCACCTCCTTACAGCTCTGATGGGAAAAAAGCTCCATTGTTAAGAGCCAACACTAGTAACACAAAGACAAGCGCAAGCTAATGTTAAACAATGGAAGTGTTAGTTTCAACTTTCTCTTTCGTATTTCAATATTTTTAAATGATTTTTTCTTAGTTAGTATGTCTAAGGTCGATACCATATCTTGAACGTTTTTGAATTTTTGATTTCGGGTGCAGTGTTTAATTATGAGTACATTTTGACTTTTGGAACCTTTTCCGAAAATGAAAGTTTCTTAAGAAAAAAAAATGCTTCAACCAAAATCAAAAAGTAAAAAGTATCCGGTATATCATCGACATCAGATATCTTATTAAAAAAAAATAGTAAAAACTATTGAAATACAAACGGGGAATTAAAAAAATACTGTGTTAGCTTAGAAGTATTTTTGTGTTTATCTTAATCTTTTAATGTGTCAAGTGTTTGATTTCTAACAAGGGAGGTGTCACAATTTTCAAAATATCATGAAGAAAATATTGAAGAATCTAGGTATTTATACAATAAAATAACAAAGGAATTTAGAGGTGGAATGGCGTTAGATTTTCCAGCATAAAATGAAAAACTTTTAGTTTTATTACCAAAAGAAATTATCACCAGTTTTATCTCCGTACAATTTGGCGAACAGCATGTTGTGCGATTTAGTAGCTGGTGAATGATACGATTTCGATACTGTTAGTTACATGAGTAAACTTTGCTAATTCTTTGAATTAAAATGGGATTGTCAAAGTATCTAAATGTAAAAAAGGTCGACAAGGAAAGCAAAAAAAAAGATAAAAATTGCAATAAAAAGGCACAATACCTAAAACTGGATGAAGGCAAAATTTACTAAATTAGGCTTAAAGTTTGAAACCGAATTCATTTTATGAATATCAAAAAATCGTCACAAAATGTGAAAAAACATTAAAAATCGATACAAATTAAAAAATTGCAGAGGGCAAAATTTACTATATATACCTAAAAGTTTGAACCCGAATTTATTTTACGAATGTAAAAAAATCTCTGTGGAACACGAAAAAAAGTGTAAATTGTATTGAAAATCGATAAAAAAAAATTGTAGTGTACAATACTTCCTACATTAGGTTAAAAATTTGATACAAAACTCCTTTTAATCATGTCAAAATATAGCCACTGAACGCGAAAAAACGCAAAAATTGCATTGAAAATCGCATTAAAAATCGTAATAACTTCAAAAATCACGGATTAAAAATTTACTATAGATTAAATGGTTGAAACCGAATTCTTTTTACGTGTGTTAAAAAATCGTATCAAAACGCGAAAAATTTATTAAAAATCCAAAATCGCACTGCACAAAGTTCACTATATTTGGCTAAATATTTGAACCCGTCTTCTTTTTACGAATGCCAAAAAATCGCCGCGAAACGCTAAATATCACCAAAAGTTACACTGAATCGCTAAAAATTCAAAAATCGCGGAGGACAAAATTTACTATAAGAAGCTAAAAGTGTGAGACCGAATACCTTTTACAAATCCCAAAATATCACCGCGGAAACAAAGAAAATTCTATAATTTATAATAACATAACTCTGTGATATTTTCCTTTAAAAGCCCTAAATGAAAAGATGAATATTGATAACTTATAAGTAACAAACGAATTTATAATTATTGGAGCTTTTAATAAGATGCAGACGAATTCGTTATTTGAAAATTTCTTGCTCTACAAACAGTTTTATGGTACTTAGATCCGTTCTAGAAAACTTAAATTATACACGGAACATGCTATATAAACGGAATTGCTTTTCTCATAATTCTAATCGATTAACACAATCCAACTTCTTCTATTTTTCAATAGCATATTTCTGTATCCACCCATAACCAGAGAAATGTTATAAATTGTTCTTACCAAATTTTATATTCCTCCCATTCTCTTCCTTTTTCATATAAAACACATATTTCTAAACTGCACATTTTGAATGTTTTTGGTATGATAAGATGAAGAATTTCTATAAGCTTATATCATTTATTAGAGTACATATTTAAAAGCTTTATGCCCAGTAGACTTATTGTACAAGTCTAGTAATTCATCCGTCTTTATATTTTCTTTTGAAAATATTTATATATGCTTTATTAATATGACAATGCCAATATGCAAACAGTTTCCATATTTCAATGTCTTTTTTTTTCATAAACTATGTTTAACAAATAAACCTTGCATATTGAATACATAACATCTTATTTCAGTAACACATGCCTTTAAATCACAACTGCTAATTTCAAAACCTTAATCGAGGTTAGAGTTGGAAGGGTTGTGTTTGTGAGAGGAGGGGTTATTGTCAATCTCAGCCTTCTCTCTTAATTTGTTCACCAACGTCACTGGTAGGAGATGGCAAAACGATTCTCTTTTCAAATATTCTGTTGGAAAATCCATCTTGGATTAATTTATTTCTATTCTGCGTGAGAGAAGATTTTCACAAAGAATGTTTGCTCTTGGATCAAGCAAGAATAGGACCATAGAAGTGGATTTTACTTTGTACTTTGTATAAGTGTATACAATGTTAACATTATTACAAAAAATATTTACCAACTACGAATAAGAAATTTTACTTTTCGATTAAACATGATATGAGATTCGAGTTGTAATTTTGTAACAAATGTAAAAAAAAAATCACAATTGTTTGTTCTTAATCATTTTAAATGCATATCAAGTGCAGAATCTGATTTCTGATCTATTTAAAATTATTTATACATGAGATGGTTAATAATTACTTGTTTTAATTAGAGTTATTAATATTTTTTTTATTTGTTATTATTATTAGTATTATTATTAACAAGTAAAGCTAAACGTTATGCGAAAATTATTAATAATGTCTATGCGTATATATATATATATATATATATATATAACATTTAATAAAACGTTTCCCAGAATACATTTGCCATTCGATTTATATTTCGAATGCAAAACATCAAATATAGGACTGTCTTCAAGATTATTTAAATTGATACCTAATAAATAATTTGTTTTTTTATCTATTATGCATTGAAAAACTAACTGAATAGCAAAAAATTAAATATTGTAGACTAGTTTAACTTAAAAAGGTTAAAATTTTAGTAAACACGTTCTCTAGAATAGCATAATTTAAGTATGATTTAAAATAAAAATCAGTTTTAAAAAATATAATTTTTTTTTAATTGCGGTATCAAATTAATCATTACTCCTGTCATTAGTTTAATGTTGAATACATTATATCAGCATAATAATTATGAAATGTACGTTTCGAGTCTAGTTAATTTAGGTCACAATCGAAACGTAGAGAAATACTTAACTAGTTGATTACTATGCAGGATATACGCAATAATTACAATGCAATTATGGTACATTACCAAATAGAGTTACCCTAGAGGAAATATTCAGATTTTGGAATGTGCATAACATTATTTTAGATAAGTTATATAAAAGGGTATAATAATTACATGATATTTTTTTTCTTATTTTTTTTTTTTAGTTTTGAATATAGATAGACATCTCAGATCTTAAAAATAGCGTTTGTCTGAAAATGTATAATTTAAGATATACAATACATGATAAATAAATTCTTTCTTGTTATTTACTCTATTTTATAGCTTTATTTTTAAATTTATTAACAATTAAAATTTATGTATTTTATCGCTATATTGATGACATTATCATATTTTATTTCAATGAAAAAAATTGCACATCACCACTCAATTTTTATCCTACTCAGCTTAAATATAAACTTTCTTGACTTAAAAATTAATATTACTAATAATTACAAATTAATTTTTGATATTTATGATAAGAGATTTGATTTCCCATTTAAAGTAAATATTTTTACCAATTTTGCTTCATGTTTACATAAATCTGTTTATAAAAATATAATTATCAATTATCTACATCGTATAAAATACTTATGCTCAGATATAAATAAAAACAAAAATATTAGATATATTCGAGATCAAGCAAAAATATATGGATATCCAATTTTTATGATAAATTCAATCATCAACTCTTTTAAATAACATTTATTATATAATTTAAATATAAACATGGTATGTAATAAATTATTGTTTTAGAGTGCGATAACATATAACAAAAGATATAGAAAATAATAATTATAACATACATTATTACAATTATAACATATTAGGAAATTTAATATTTAATATTTGTTTGAACATTATATACACTTTATATAGAACATTACAATTATAACATACATAATTACAACTATAACATATTAGGAAATTTAATATTTGATTGAACATTATATACACTTTGTATAGTTGTGATTGTGCGTTGCCGATCACCTCTGTTTAAGGTGTTATTGATGTGCAGTTTTCATACATTTATAAATTAACTTATACAATAACAAATTAAATTATACATGGATAACATTGGTGATTTTAACTCATAAACATATCTATTTACAATATATATAAATATAAATATATATAGTTTTTATTTTTGTCTATGAATAATTAAATTTAACAAGTATTTTAATTATTTTAATTACTGCATTGCATTAATTTGATTGAAAAACAGTAGTAATACTATTAATTAACAATTTTATAAATTTTGAGATATTTTGAATTGTTTATGAATTATTTAATTAGATATTTAAATTAATCTATGAAATATAAAATATATTTACAATGTAGTATAAATTAAACATTAATTATTTAATAACAAGTTTAATATATATTTAAGTAGTAGTAAAAATAAAACATTAATTATTTAATAATATGTCTATAATATCAGTGGATTAACACAGCTGGCAGCAAAAACAATTTGAATTAAAATAATATCTCTTTTACATAATATACTCTTGTTAAGAATATCTGAAGTGTTGTGCAAGTTGAATGAATTCTGTGTAGATTTATTCATATTGTAGTATTATATTTTATTTGAATTTAAAGTAAAACTACAAGTTAATATTGTTTTTTAAAGTTTATTTATATAATTAAATATAATGAAGTGAGTATGTAAATAATAAAGTGTATATCTAACTAAATATTAATTATGAATTATTATAATACCAATAGATGGCGACACTTTACCTTTCAGGTAGTGTTTGATAATTTTATATTTAATTTAACTATAGAGGGAGCTATTGATTGTATATTAATTTTACTTTCAGGAATTAAAATTGGATGGAGTAATATATATTCACGGATATAATTTTGTTATAAGTGTATTAAAACCAGAATTATTTTGTGTGTTTTTGAATCATTTTGTGTTTGGGTGTCATCGATGGGGATGTGTTCTGAAACAAAAAAAAAAAAAAAAAAAAAAAAAAAAATAGTGTGCTCTCAACTTGTCTTTTAAATCATTTCTCTCAACTCGACTTAGTCAACATGTATGATGCATTGCCATGTGGATGTGAATATTATGTAGAAGTTGTGACATTTTAAGGATACTGTATAATTATTGTGAGTAAAATATTTTATCTACACTTTACGCGTTCATATTTCCAATTTCTCGTGGTAATTTCGTGAGGTGTTAAATACAGTTTTTGGGATAATCGATGTGAGTGAAATATTTTGTATATTCTTAATGGTTTTTTATTTCCTATTTAAATATTTCCAAATTTTAATATTTCCAATTGTTGTCTGGTAATAGTTCAGTGTACCTGGATGATTCTACTGATCTTAGCATTATGCCAGTAGAATTATGAAACACTGAATTATTATTTAAAACACATGTGGGTGCATCCATGCTGATGAGTACATGTGCATGTGTTTATTCATATCCAATTCATATTTAATTCTCATGTGATCCAATTTTCCATTGTATATGGTTCATATTTGATTTATTAATCCATTTGTGTTCACTTAATTGCAACTCCAATTTATAATTTTTTTTTTCCCTTTCTCTCTATTTCTTTTTTCAATATTCTTTTGGTATGAGTAAAATTTGGCCAATTACCATTGAAGCACAAACTATGGTAATATTATGTTTGCATATGTTAATTATTAGCTATGTGGTATTCTGTATACACAATATCATTAATTATCTCTTTGGAGATTTAAGTAGAATGATAATAGAACTTGATATGTTTTTTGAAATTCATAGATATTATAATTATATATATATATATATATACATATATGTTACGGTCAATATGATTAATCCGGACATTACTAATAATGGTCGGATTAATCATATTGACCGCAGCATATACAGTATAATACTCATATTCAAAGATACAAAATAAAATTCGTTTTTAATCTTATATTAATCAACAAAGCATAAATTCCCAAAACCAAAGAAAAAACTAGTTGTATGCGATAATCCAAAAACTTTCTTCTATATCATGCATGTTAATACTTCAAAATTCGCTATCATAGTGTCAAAATAAAATGACAATCTATGCTCATTATGCGGATGCTAAAGGTTAAATTATATGCATTCAAAAACGAGATATAAGCAGTGCACTTTTGAAACAAATCATTGAATTTCGGAGCCCACCCTCTTAGATGTCTACAGCCAAAATCCCCATCCAAAATAGCATGAAAAAGATTTGGGCAGTATACAAACAAGCCTAGTAATAATCTACTTAAGTGAAAGTGTAACAGAATATGAAGTTTGATTACATTCTGTGCATTAGTTTTTAAGATATAACTATCGCAAAAATCGTGAAAAACACACCATAACAGCGCGATGTACACAAAAATCTAATCAGTACCAATTTATGCCATGATTAAACAGAATATGAAGTTTGACGAAATTCCGTGCATAAGTTCTTGAGATATAAGCTAAAATCGTATAAATCGTCCACAATGCAGCATAGCAACGCCACCTGCTGGGAGATTTACATCAAAACCTGATCAGCAGCAACTTATGTCAACGACTAACTGAATATGAAGTTTGATGAAAATCTGGGCATTTGTTCTTGAGATGTAGTTATCGTGGAAATCGTGAAAAATGCAGCTTAGCAGCCCCAACTGTGGGGCGATTTACACAAAAAACTAAACATTACCAAATTATATCAAGATCTAAGTCAATCTAAAGTTTTGTGAAATTGCGTGCATTAGTTCTTGAGATACATCGTCTACAAAACTTTTGACACATACACACAGAGAGAGAGAGAGAGACAGAGAGGCTCACACACAGACATTTTCTAAATTCAGTCAAATCGTGTTCTGGATCTTCTAAAACGTATAAATCGGCCGAAAACCGGAAGTTGGAATTTTTCATGAAACCAATACTTTCTTCTTTTATAGATAGGAGAAAGTAAAAATTAAGATTGGTACTGACATTTTTATAGGCGTAGAGAGCCAACTTTGGCCCAGTGGATAAAGTTTCCTGGGATGTATATACATTCACATAAAAGAGAAAATTTTAGACGATGTCAATAATATTTATTAAATTCGTCTTGTTAAATGCAATTAATTTTTATGATTATAACAACTTATTATTTATTTAATTTAATATTTAAATCAAATACTATATTTTAATTAATAAACTAGTATTATTTGTTATTTCTATGCAAAATGTATATGCTGTTCAGATAATAATATACACATGTAACTGTATGTTTGTGTTATGAGCTATAGAAATTAATCTTAATTCTTTTTCCACAGCAATGTGCTATATAGACGTATTATATATAGGGCGCATTGCATTTTTTTTACGTAGAGTGTTTCTATGAAAGAGATATATCAACAGTAATCTTTAAAAGACAATTTTAAATAAGAATAATAGTAACAAATATTTTCATCAGTGTGCTTTTTCATTTTCACTCAACACAACGAAGTATTTAAATTTAAAATTTTCAAAAAATATACACTCTATACAATTGTATGAAACTTAACTTAAAAAGGTGTCCCAGGGACTAAGGGGACTTTCCTTCTTGACGTCTCTGAACATCACTAATATACAGGGCATTTTTTATATGTAGCAACAAACTTTGAAGAGATATAAATATGCTAAAACAAACAATTATTGTAAAGGAAACTAGAGTAACGCTTTATTTATTGAATTAAAAATACAGGGCGTCTCACTCCGAATGGATTTTTGTTCATTGCTATAGCACACTGAAGGAATTTTTCAACATGCTTTGTGGGAAACGCGATGACAATGCGAAAAGAACTGAAAGAAAATAGTAATACGATCATCGACTCTAAAATAATGTGAATGCAATCTGAGATAAAGGTCATGTAGTTTAGCACTGTTTGGATGCGGAGAGTGTTCTCTTCTAGCAATTTTTCTGATATTATTACGTCTTACACATTAGAAGGTAAGTCTGCTCCAAATTGCGTTACAATAACTTTATTATATTTTAAAGATATTAACAAAAACCCAGTATTGGATTGGAGTGAGATGCGCTGCATATTTGTCTGATTAAATGGATACCTCCAATATTTCATACAGAAATTATTTGATACAGTGTACTGTACCACCCTTTAAACTTTGTACATGTAATTTGAAACAACTTGTAGAAAGCCTCTATTGAACAGTCCTAAAAAAAAATTCACCCTCACCTACTAACTCTCACTTTCAAACTGGGTAAATCGATGTTTTCATTTTGTTATCAATTTTTTTTTTTTTTTCAGATAGGACAACCCAATGCTTTCAATTCTGAAATACCAGAAATACTCAGAATATTGAAACATGGACATACTCAAAACTGAGAACATAGCGGTCAGTTCATACTTCGTTTTGAAACATGGACATACTCAAAAATGTGCACATAGAAGTCCGCTCGTACTCATTTTTTAAAAATGGACATACTCAAGTATGATACATTATGTTTTGTTCTTGAGTGTGTGCATATTTTCAGAAATGAGGATATGCATGTTTCAAACTTGAGTAATTTTGATTCGGAGCCATTTTGACAAGGCGACATAGATTTGAGTACTTTTTGCTCAGTTTTGAAAATGTTGTTTTTGGAGTATAGTAATAATGTGTAATAATTGTTGTTAGAATTATGTTTTACTTAACGGGTCTTCTACATGTGAACTTCTAACAAACTCAAACATTTTAATTGTAGCACCTAATTTTGACACCACATATTGATTTTTAAGTAATTGTAACCTCGGATACCAAATGGGAAGTAATTCGGTCAAGTACTTTAGGAATTAAGCAGGATTAAAAATTAGAACTCCTAATGTTAAATTTATTTTTAATTGTTGCATAACAAATTGCAATGTGGATAGTTATTTAAGAATAACTCATAGTTGTTTAAGCATGTGTAATTTTGGAATCGCATATTTATAATTTCTAGAATTCTATTTCTAATTAAAAATTCATATTACCATATGTTATAATTAATACTGTTTTCAAAAATTAATTTTTCAAATATATATATATTTTTTTAATTTTTCAAATATATGTATATATATATATATATATATATATATATTCACTTACAATGATTTATGGCACAGTCAGATAGGCTGGGAGGCTTTTCTAGGATTGTACAATATACATGTATAATGTATTGAAAACTATTTATTTGTATCTAGAAGATAATAAAATTGTTGTTAGGAACCGAACAATTTAACGATCATCCCATTAAGATTTCAAGTTTAATTTAGGCTTAAGAAAGCAAGAATTACACTGAAGCAAAAATAAATAGAACACAATGTTTCTTTACACCGTTATTACTATTCCTTATTTGAGATGAAAAACAAGAAACTATGCAGTTTTTCCGATTTATTCGGCGTTTTATGTCATTCTTTCTAAAAACACGATGGGTTATAAAGAAACTTGATCAATCACAAGAAGCAATTTGATTTCAAGATTACTGTTGTATTGGTTGTTCCATTAATCAAAAACTTTCAAGAAATGTACTTAAATTGGCGAATCACGACAAATTTATTTCTAAGATTTATGTGCTGCTGTGAAAAGTTTACATTCTCTGGTAACATGGAAAATAAAAATCTATGATAAATGCAAAATTCGTGAAAGCGATTTGAATTTCTTTATTTCATTTTACAGTTCAATCAAATGGAGCATTTTGCTAATTTTATCTTCAGGTTATAAAATGTGTGTATAAAAAGAACTGTAGTGTATTAAATTATGTTACAATTAAAATTAAACAAAATATTTAAAATAAAGCCTAAGTTTTTCAAAATCTCCAATCAACTTGTCGTTTATTTTTATTTAAATATTACAATACATTTTAAATAAACATAGTAAATTATAGGTAAAACGACATCTTTAACGGATATTTAATCGGAAAATTCACATGAGTAATTGCTATGTTATATGCACATCAGCAGAACGTAGCCAGAGGTCTCACGTGTGATTCCATTTCAGATGGCTGAAATGATTTCAAGTAATGTTATTCAAAACATGATATTCTACAAAGAAAATTAAACGAGTTCGTTTTTAAATATCTAAAGATTCCTCATATTACAACTGGATAACGCCAAGAAACTTTATTCGAAATTTAGGAAAATTCTAGTCTTAGTACTTATGAAAATTATAGATCAGCGGTTCTTATTATGGGACCACCTAAAATATGAGCATTTTTCGAGACCTACTTAATATGTAGATATGACATTTTTGTATAATGTACCATAATAAATGGTGAAGATTTAGAAAATCTTGCCTTTTATACGCGAAAACAATATCCATGCACCAAAAAGACAAACAAAACACACTCACGAAAACAGATCATATCAATGATAATAATCATATTAATGATAATGTTTTGTAACTATAAAGCATGACATTCGTTTACAATGCATGGAAAAATACCCTTTTTAATGCATTTTAAAGAATATTTTACAAATCAAAGTAATTTATAATATGTTGCACTAACTGGAAACTCTATATCAGGATACACTCTATAACACTGTTTTTTCACGCAATTGTTTATCTGTAATCTTTAAATATTTCTTTACTTTAAGGATGTAAGATGTATTTCTTATCATTTTACAGCAAAAAAAATTAAAAATATATTTTTTAAAACAATGATGTTGACCAGACATTCTACGACAGTGTCTACAATAAGTCTACAGCCTCAAGTGCCAGATTACAAGGTAGCCGCATTTCTCAACATGAGATGCTTCAGGTATACATTGCTCATTAATAGTGTGCAGATTATATGCGCTGAAAAAGAATGCAAATATATGCACTGAACCCTTTAAAAATATGCACAAGTATACACTAATACATTTTCAATTACCACTAATTTTCACAAGAATTTTCATACCATTCCCACTATAAAGAAATGCACAAGAAATAGCTAATTAATAATGAATGGAAGCATATTCTTTTATCGGGATAATTTATGTTACAAGATATAATTATATACTTTTTTTTTCAAATTACACAAACTGACTTTTTGTTTTCGATCATCAAAGTTGTGTTTAGTGAAGAAAATGTTTTTACAACATATACTGATGTAATAGGGCAGCGACGTCGAACATACGACACCCGAACTGTAGGTGGCACGCGACAGATTACTTAAGGCACTGCGTACATTCAAATTCTAAATCCAAAAACAGTGAAATTGCACAAAATGAATTAATTTGTATTAGATGAGTTTGTTAGAATTGAATTAGTTCAATTCGTTGTCGTTGTCGTACAGATTTAAAAAACTGAAATGCAACTTAATGAATCGAAGTCTAGCTTAATATCGGCTAATTCTTTTCACTTTAAGAGACTATTGGAAAGGAAAGACAGTAAGGCAGTATCAGCAAGAAAACCTGAGGTAAAATTTGATACAACTTGTAATTTAATTAGAGACACATATATAAAGAAGCTTGTGCTTGCCATATTTTATTTATTTTTTTTTTTTTGCGAGACTTTATTTTCGGAAAGAAATAATTTGAAAACTTAAGTAGAAACCTATTGTCATGCACTCCAATTCAACTTGCGTGTTCTCTTAAAAATAATTAAGTAATCTGATATCATTTATTTGGTATCTAACATAAATAGATTTTAATTGCTTTATAAAAGTATAACACTAAAATTTACTTATATTTATTTTTAATCCTAAAAATACAATTTTAAGCAATTATGATTTATTATTATTTGATCCACTAAATATTTTGGTTGCTGGCACGTCAAAATAACGTAAAATCTAATCTGAAAAATTTTGGCACACGAAGATGAAAAGGTTTGCCGCCCATGTAATAGGGTAAAATTTATTGTACTTTGCAAAAGATGGTGCAATATCTTCTTGTAGGTCAATTTCCATCCCGCTAATAAAACTACTTATGTGTTTAAGCTGAAAAAAGGCTTAATTTATATTAAACTGCGATTTCGTTTACGGTTTTTCCCATTTCTCTTAGAAATAGCGATATGGGATATCTATCATTCTCTATGTGTTGTAATTGTATCATTAAGAACCATATAACTCGTTTATAATTTTTTTATTGACTAGTGTAATCATTAAAAAATATTTTCGATCATAATAACATTTTCTGAGCATTACTATTCGACAAAATAACCTTATAAAAATTGCAGAAAAGTGTGAATTGTCAAAAGTTTTAACCACATTCTTCATTCTTGTTTTTACATTAAAAAAAGCTGTATTGATCCAGATTCCTTACCTTGGTTATACTGATTCTAGTAGTAAAAAAAAGGTTAGGATATATTTCCTTATAATTTTGTTACTCGTGTTGGTGTGTTAAGAACGATTTCTTATCTCAATAAATGATTATATTCGCTAGTTCGCAGCTTACCCTGCTTTTTCGCCGACGCGATGAAAAGCATCAACTTGCCACTGGAATTCAATTGGGATAAAATCTTTTAACGCTATTTCAGCTTTAACCATAGATGGATATGCATTACTAATAAATCAAGATCTGTTTCACAAAATTTATTGTTGTCATATACAAATTATGCAGTTGTTAACGAACCTTGCAACAGTAGAGTAGTCAACTTTATTTAATTTAAATTTTGAATAATAAATTTAGTTTTAATCAGGTATTTTCTAATAAATATTTTTCTGAGCTCTTGTTACCTTTGTCTTAGCAATACAGTAACTCTTAGCCTGGGATTAAAGTTGTAATGAATCAACAAAACAACTGAATCAGCCAGCATTGTTCATATACATGGGTAAAGAAAATAAATGCCATAAGATTATTGTCTTATAAAAGTGAATTAATCTTTTTTTTAAATTTAGTAAAATTAATATGAAGAACCATTTTATACATGTAAATATACAAAAAAATTATTAAGGGAAAGAAAACATCAACTCATCTACAAAAGTAATAGAGCTTAAACATTTTAATTGTTTAATCAGTTTTATGAATTTTGAATTGCTTATTTGCTTCGAAAACTGATGCTTAATCATATTAACAAAAATTTTCTTTTTCAAATGTTCATTATTATAATCTCAAACAGTATATAAAATAAGTCATTCAGTATATATTATTCATATATTATAATTCAGTATTTCTATTTAATGGCTACATTGTTTAAAAGAACATGGTAATTGATTACAATTTTACTTACGAAAATACTTTTTAAAGTAACCATGAGAAATAAAAAGAAAAACTGTACAATTTTCTCCTTGTCAATAGCTCTTTCTAATTACCATGATAAATTCGCTCTTTGCATTTCCTTGAAAAACTTTAAATAAAATTATGTCTAGATTTTACAAAAGAACGAGAAATAATAAAAAAGTATTTTATTTAATAGCTAAAAATAAAACATCAGAGATGTGGATAATACGTCTATGTTTCTAATGTATGAATTTATTAAAATGTGCTTGAATAAATATTGGTTTGAAGGAGTAAATAAAATCTTATTTATATTAAAAATATCTACATTAAAAATAAAATATAATAAATATATTGTGTAAGAAACTGTTTTCAAATATATTTTAATGTAAGACAACAAATGTATTCAGATACAAAATCAAATATAACAAAATACAAATTAAAACCTTGAAAATTAAATTTCAATATTTTCAATTATGCTTTTTTGATTTCTTTATCAGCAAATCCTATTTTTCATGTTTTATACGATTAATATAAAATACCTTTAATACAATGTTTCATGTATTTTGCTATCAAACTGGTTTGATTCTGAAAGCCATATAATCAATGCAACTCAAATGTGCACACATTTTGAATTTTTCATATTTATTAAGCCGTCAGATAAAAAAAGATAATAAATATATTGGATCTTATATCATCATTATTCTGCTAGTTTCATTTTCTACCTTCTCCGTGTTTCACAAAATTGGCTTTGTGTTAGTAAATTGTAATTTTCCGGTCCTGGGAATACAAGTTATCCCCTTGGTGGCTACAACTTACACTGTTGTGAAACTAACGTAGATTCCTACCTACTACAAAAAGTAATTTCAAATTTATTTTTATTTTACGTTCCTTTCATTCATTTTTCTCTTTATTATAAAGAAGAGTTGCAAAAACGGGCAAGATTTTCACTTCATTTCATGAACAATACATACATACTTTCAATTGAACTTTGCTATATACATATGTACATTAATGAAGCAGCTTGGATGCCAATGGGTTAATGTTTTACGATGCACTTCTATTCCCCCTACTACATACATGTATTTTCTAATTCATTTAGTTATATATATATATATATATATATGTCACGTTTTTACTTTTATCACCGTATATTTTTGTAGATCACATTATCTGGGCGAGGGTTTCCACCGAGGAATTTGCAGTCGGGCGCCGAGAATCTAATTTATAGTGTGCGTACAGAATGAAAATAAGAGGCAGTCGGTTCCAGTTCACTTTTTATTCGAATTCAAAGGAAAATGGCCATGCTTTACTAATTACGATGCTAATTCCGTACATGATGATTTTAATACTGTGGAGAAACTTGGTGAATTAATTCAATATTTTAAGAAGACATTTTGTTCTTACAGGCAGTCGTTTTTTCTATCGGCAGCCAAGGAGATTTATTCTATGGTCGTGAAGTACGCGTCAGGGTTAGATGTACAACCGGCTCCAGGAATAAAACTGACGCTACGCGGGAAAACTCCTCGTATAAATATTATATAACGCCCCAGAATACAGTTTCACTAAACAGTCTTTGGACCAATCACCGCTAAGGGACTAAATTCTCTGGCGCTATAATTTTGAAGTTATCAGACCGTAGGTTGAAAAAATGCGGGAAAAATATTTCTAGAACATTACCGAACAATTTAATTCCTTCGAATAAATAATAAGAAAAAAAATACGTAGGTTTTACCGAGAATGGGCAAGATGCCAAGGTAAGATTTTACATTGAGACTGAAGTTAGCTTTCATAATTTTGAGAAAGAATATTGTTTTGTCAGAAAACATAGGGGAATAAAAATAAAAAAATCAAAAAGACATATGTTGTTATTTCAAGAGAGTTAAAATATTTTTAGCTGGGAGATTGATGCTTAAAAGAATTAAATTCTAGGATGCATTTATTTAATGAAACAAAAGTGCGTAATTTTAATAGAACAGCGATCAGGGCCATTTTTTTAAGAGAATGAATTTAGGATAAATTATTTTTAGCTAGGTGGAATTTTGACAGTCGGAAAACTAGAACGAGAAAATGATTTAGAATAATGGGATTTACACAGAGATTATAGCTTTGATGAGGCCAATGGCGAATTTTTTTTTATTTGTTTCATGTATATATTAAAAATTTACTAAATTGTTACTCATATATTTGTATCGATATTATCAGGACAGCAATATAGCAAAACATGCATCAACAACACTTCCACTAAATGTTTTGAGGAGACCTATTAAAAGCAATACACATCATATTACTCGTTACTAGTTTCTATCTAAATTTAATCTTTAGACTTTATCCAGATTGTTCAATAACGTTACACAAATCAATTAGAGTAACTTTTTTTTAAAATTAATACCTGTTATTCAGAGAAATCATGCATTACGTAAAGTTTTTTTTAATTGTTGAAAAGTAGGACTAATAAAAATTAATTGAAAATTTCAAACATGCTGTGCGAGGAATGTACTAGCATAACATGAATCATATTTTTAACTTTTATCACAAATGTCGCAATATAATAAAATTTTTCAGAGAAAAAATTATTATTTGTAAGAAGGTTCATAAAGAATTTCTCACCCAATATAATGTTTTAAGGAAATGTTCTCAATATTGCATGGGTGGCAAACATACACTTTCCAAATAAACTTCATCTAAAAACGTAAAAAGTACAACCAAAAGCTACCAGAACAGCCGAGAACAGTTTGTTTCGTTGTTATTGTGTTTTTTAGAAATTTCCTTCTTTTGAAGAATTTCAGGAAAATTTGAGTTTAGGTTCGGGAGCTTTTCGTGTTCTAAGGAAAAAAGGATGTGCGTAAAACTTCAGTTTCTAACACGAAAAATAACAAAGCAGCACTGTTTGTGGAACACCCTTGTGATTTGACGAAAATGTTGCTTTAAATTGGAATATTTCAGGTAATTTTTACGTTATATTGGTGAATTTTCTGTATTTTAGCAGAAAATAGGGAAATCAAAGTGGAAAATTTCGTGTTGTAATGAAATATAATCGACAAAAACATTCGTTCAATTCAAGGATATATTTTGAGAATGTATGGCACGCAGTTAAGAATGTATGCCCTAATCGATACTTACAAGAATTTTCCATAGCACGCAAAATATTTCAATAAGATAATCATTACATCGATAAAATCATTCTTTCTTTGTTCCAAAATAAAAATAAAAGTTAATACGCAAAGACTATTATGAAAATTGGGATTACTTTTGCACAAATTAACGCATTAGATTTTTTCGTCTGTGAAGCTATGCAGCGTTTTCAGGCACCTAGTTTCCCTTTTTATATAAACATAAAAACCTTTAATCCTTTAAATAAAGCTCATTAGACAGTCACTGCAATCAATTGAATAGGATAAATATATGAAAGAGTAATAAAATATGTTGATAAAATATGGTTCTCAGCTAACATCCATCTAAAAACATTCATCTTTAGGAAGTTGTTTCTTGCTTATAGATGCGTTTTTCAGGGCTCATATTCATTTATTTATGAAAACATGAAACGAAGTTTTTACAATTATACAAGAAAAGAAAACTCTTTTAATTTTAATAAGACAATTTAAAACAGATAAACGTGCATTTAAATAGAATATTTTATCTCAGTATGTGATTTTTAAAAAACAATATATATATAAGTTAGGAAATCATGTCCAACCTAGTTCCACCATCACACTTGCAGATGCGAACGCTGTGGCCAGCTGTAGATTTATTAATCAGCCCTCTAGGAAGCCTTTAATCACTTACTTTGATTTCCCTAAGATGTAACAACTATACTGACTAGATTAATAACAAATCACTATAAGGAAATGAAGATCTTTCCTGATGGTACAAGAACCTATATTAATTGCAAGAACTGCCCGGAAACTCAGCTCACACCGAGACACGTCTTCGAGTGCCCATCCATTACCGCAGATATCTTAAAACACAACTGGTTACAGCAAATGGATCCACTTCGAGAGATCCTTTACAGTCCTGAAGCACCAAGGTTGGCGGCAGTGGTCCTCTGGACCTTTGACAGTATCTGAGGCTTTCTTTCTTCACTTTTTGCATATCCATGAACACGACAACAATAACAACAACAACAACATAAGTAAGGAATAGTAATTCGGAAAAAAAAGTTAATGATATGAAATAAGTACCATATCTCAACTTATAGATGATACAGTGTAAAAATTTTGATAATCTAATGTTTAAATATAATTTTATGAAAAACTTTCATACCTTTTTATAACAGATAAATTACTTCTTAAAATTAAGCGTATTTTAACACTTAGTGTTAAGGCGTTAAGGAGTCAAGGAGTAGTGTTACCACATAGACCCGGCATAACTGAAAACCTTCACGTTCTTTGAGTATCACAATTTTTGAAAATAAGTATTTCCTTTAAATAATGACAAAATAAGATAAAAATTACATACAAAAATTGTACTTTAAATGACAGTTTGGTCAACGGTACAATTTTAAATGAAACAAAATATCCTTAATGGTTTAACCTACAATAATATAATTGAAATCCTCATATCCCTTTTAAAGCACACTAATAATTAAAATTAAATTTCTCTTCAAATAATGACCGATGTTGTAATTAAATGCGTTTCTAATTTATAACGGATGGATGTCACCTCATTTAGTTCATTCTGGAATCATTAGATTCTCATTTCAGAAATTAGAATATTCATTTGCATATTGGGAAATGATGTTCCAATCTCTCCATTTCAGCACACTGTTCACTTATTAAGAATGTTGTAAGATTTTACAAATATTATTCGCAGTTCATTGTAATTAACAATAAATTTCGATTAAAATAATTCTGTATTTGGTGTAAAGTTGAGTGTCAAATTACATTAAAATTGGATAAGCAATTTTCTACATCTGGATTTTATAAACAGTAATGTTTAAGGAAATGTATAGATGAAACGAAATCTATAGAAAAAAAATTGGTGTGATTTTGGTGCCTAATATTTCAAAAATAATATATTGAATAAGTTGTATTTAAATTTTATTCAAATTCAAATTTAATTAAATTTAAATTCAAGTCTTGTGAAAAAAATTCAGCAGGGATGTAGAAGATACATTATAACTTGAATATCAATGCATCATCTCAAAACTAGTTTTTGAAAGGAAATAATAACATTTTCTGTTATTTTAATATGCCAATTTTATGGTATAGTAGATTTCCATTAACTGGATAATTGTTGTAGATGAGATTTTCGACCCTGCTCATTAATTTTTTACTTTGCTCTCTGAATTTAATAGTCATTCATTTTTAAGTGGCTTTTACAAAAACCAGACCATTATCAGGTGGTTATCGAGAATGCATCTATTAATTTTTTTATAATACTTTATGTAATACCATGTAATACTCGTTCAAATACTCGTTAATTTATGTAAAAAGTACGCTTTTCAGTTTTACCAAATAAAAGTTGTGTTGGATAATTGTTTAGCAAAATAATCTAGATAAAAAGTAAATTTTCTGAACAAACATATGTAAAATTATATTAAAATAAAAATTAATTCTACCGAAAATAAAACAAACACTTACCGTGATGATTTTTAATGTTAAAAGTTACTGCGTAAAAATTTTATCGCATAAGAGTAGCAAAGTTTATTTCCACTAAAGACAATTAAAAATCACAGAAAATTCGTTACATTTTATTTCGTTTAGCGAACACATTTTAACAAAGAACTGCTTTTACATTAGTACAACCTGAAGAGAAAATTATTTTAAAATATGTTCCACCCTTAAACAGAAGTTGCTAACAGGAACAAAATCTTAAAGGTTTTAAGTGAACGCTCATGAATATATGCATCAGGTCTTAGCACACAATAGAAAGTGTCAGGCAATTTTTTGAAAGAAAAAATATTTCAACAAAATTATAAAATAAATCTTTCACATTCTTAATAATAGAAGCTTGGTATAAATAAAGATGGACATATTTATACTTGAAGATTCATTACGATAAAAAAAAATCATGAAAGAACAACAAATGAAGCGATAAAACCAAAAATATCTGCAACATTTATCAAACAAAAATCAATATTTATTCTGCCTTATGTAAATAATAATTTAATAAAAAAAATACCTGTTTAGTGATGGATTTTTTTTTATCGTAGAATATTAATATGGTAATAATAAAGATGAAATAAATGAAAAGTAAAATTAGGGACTACAATTTGTAGAAAACTAAGGGTTTTTTCACTTATGAAAAAAAGCTCTTAAATGTTAAAGTACACTGCTGATTATCCGACGCTCGATCATAGGACATATTGGCTTAACCAGCATCCCCTTTATATTTCATTTTCAAGGTTTTGCATTTTTCAGGGCTCATATTCATGTATTAATCCAAACATTCAAATTATTGTAATTTGAATCAGATAAACGTGCATTTAAATAGGAGATTATTCTATCTGAGTATGTTATTTGAACAAACAATATATATATAAGTTAGGAGTAGTAATTGGGAAAATAAAAGTTAATCATATGAAATAAATACCATATCTCAACTTGTAGATGATATACTGAACAAATATTGATAATCTAATGTTTAAATATAATTTTATGAAAATTTTTCATACATTTCTATAACATATATATTTTTACTTAAATTTAGTATATTTTAACACTTTAAGGAGTTGTGTTACCACATATACTCGACATAACTGAAAACCTTCACGTTGTTTGAGTATCAAATTTTTAAAATAAGCATATTCTTTATATAATGACAAAATTCTAGCTAAAATAAGATAAAAATTACATACAAAAATAGTACTTTAAATGGCAGTTCGGTCAACTGTACAATTTTAAATGAAACAAAATTTCCTTAATGGTTTAACCTACGATAATAATACTGAAATCATCATATTCCTTTTAAAGCACACTAATGCTTAAAATTAAATTGCTCTTCAAATAATGACCAATGTTATAACTAAATGCGTTTCTAATTTAGAATGGATGGATCTCACCTCATTTAGTTCATTCTGGAATCATTAGATTCTCATTTCGGAAATTAGAATATTCATTTGCATATTGGAAATCATGTTCCAATCTTTTCATTTTAGCACAATGTTCACTTATTAAGAATGTTATATGATTTTACAAGTATTATTCGCAGTTCATTGTAGTTAACAATAAATTTCGAATAAAATAATTCTTAATTTGGTGTAAAGTTGATTGTCAAATTACATTACAATTGGATAAGCAATTTTCTACATCTGGATTTTATAAACAGTAATGTTTAAGGAAGTGTATAGATGTAACGAAATCTATAGAAAAAACATTGGTGTGATTTTGGTGCATAATATTTCAAAAATAATATATCAAATAAGTTGTATTTGAATTTTATTCAAATTCAAAATTAATTAAAGTTAAATTCAACTCTTGTGAAAAACAATCAGCAGGGATGTAGAAGATACGCTGTAACTTGAATATCAATGCATCATCTCAAACCTAGTTTTTGAAAGGAAATAATACCATTTTCTGTTATTTTAATATGCCAATTTTATGGTATAGTAGATTTCCATTACCTGGATAATTGTTGTAGATGAGCTTTTTGACCCTGTTCATTAATTTGTTACTTTGCTCTCTGAATTTAATAGTCATTCCTTTTTAAATGCATTAAACATAAACCAGACCATTATCAGGCGGCTATCAAGAATGCATTTATGATTAATTTTTATAATACTTATTCGTGTTTTTATGTAATACTCTTGTAACACTCGTTCAAATATTCATGAGTTTATGTAAAAATTAAGCATTTCAGTTTTGCCAAAAAAAAAAAAAAAAAAAGAAAAAAACAATTGTTGCATAATTGTTTAGCAAAATAATCTAGAAAAAAGTAAATTTCCTGAACGAATCTATATAAATTATATAAAAATAAAAAATAATTACACCGAAAATAAAGCATACACCTACCGTGGTAATTTTTAACGTTAAAGTGTTAAAAGTTAATGAGTAAAAAATTTATCGCATAAGTGTAGCAAAGTTTATTTCCGCAAGAGGCAGTTAAAACAGAAGAAAATTCGTTATATTTTATTTCGTTTAGCAAACACATTTTAATAAAGAACTGCTTTTATATTAGTACAACCTGAAGAGAAAATTATTTTAAAAATGTTCTACCCTTAAACAGAAGTTGTTAACAGGAACGAAATCTTCAAGGTTTTAAGTGAATGCTCATGAATATATGCATGAGGTCTTAACACACAATAGAAACTGTCGGCAAATATTTTGAAAAAAAAAATGTTTCCAGAAAATTATAAAATATTTTTTTCACATTCCTAATAATAGAAGCTTGATATAAATGAAGATGAATATATTTCTTCTTGAAGATTATGTACCAAAAAAAAATCATGAAAGAACAATGAATGAAGCGAGAGAACCAAAAATATCTGCAACATTTATGAAACAAAAATCAATATTTATTCTAATTTATATAATAATTTAATAAAAAAAACTGTTTAGTGATGGAAACATAATTTTTTAATTATTTATCGTAAAATATTAATATGGTGATAATAAGCATGAAATAAATTAAAATTACAATTAGGAATTACAATTTATAGAAAACTGGGGGTTTTTTCCCTTATGAAAAAACTGTTAAATATTAAAGTACGTTGCTGATTATCCGACGTTCCATCATAGGACGTATTGGATTAACCACCATCTCCTTTATATTTCATTTTAAAGGTGTTTACAGCTGTATTCTAAAATTCTAGACGAAAAAGTAATTTTTTAGTTATAATCAATGATACAAAGCAGTAGAAATTATTGAAACGCTGAAAAATGATTAAATTGCAGTTTATTTTAAAATATTGTAAATGTTATCAAGTAGTACAGAATTTTACTGTTATGATCATTTTAAATATATCTAATATAATTAGTTGCCGATATATTTGTAATCACATATCCCACACTCTTCCATTTTTTATGACCCTGTATTTCATTCAAACTTCAATTCAAATATATATTTTAATGGGAAATGAGACGCTTAATCGGACGCAATAAACTGATAGTTAATATAATTATCATCTTTGGAGTTATAAGGATGTTTCGCTTGAGTAATTCAGTAATAGAGCATTTAAAGTTTATGACGTCATCAAGCCACGATTTCTCGAATTGCACTGAATTTTATAAATAGTTTACACATGTTTTATTTTCATATTTTATATTATGCATATCGATGATAGGTAAGTCTTACGGTGGCCCCCTACGACTAGTTTTATTACAGATTCAGCATATCGTCGTAAATTCAGCTTGTTTACGGGAAAGAAAACTTCATATTCTTATCATTTTTCGGAAAAGTAATGTCTTTATATTCAAGATATTTCAACCTATGGCTAAGTTGTTATCTATTAGATGCACATGTCTTCTTAATATATTATATAAAAAAACAAATTTTTAGATTTATTTAAAACTATTTCATTTTTTATTTTATGAAACTTTCATACGCATACAGAAGTTTTATGTTAAATTTAACGCTTTTACATTTTCTTTACATGTGAATAAAATAGAGAACGACATATTTTTATTATAATTTAGAATAAATTATTAACTGTTGTTATTTGATTATCATTTACAGCTTATAATACATACACAGATCAGAAATGCGTTTTCTGGCATAATTTCCTGAAATTGTTTATACATTTTCTACTTCATTACGAGAATGATGGGCTTATTCAAAGATAACATTTACATTAAAGGTAAAGTATTCCTTCTGTGTTCTATTTGATCAGTGTACACCGTTTGATCTCACGAAATTAACTCTCTAAATGCTTAATGTATTGTAAATAATAGCAGAGATATATTACAAATACACCTTCAAATCACTGTGTGCACACAAACATTGACATTTCTAATAAGAGTTGTAATTGAGGAAAATGCAAATATTTCTAAATTTTGCTCATAGGATGCGACATACGACACAATTACACAAGCATTTTGAAATTTTCCCTAACAATAATACAATTTCAAAGTTAATTTTGCAGCTTTAAGGATTTATCAAAGAACTGAAAAATAAATTTAACATTATTTTCTTACTTTTGTTTTAAATATTCAGTAAAACTTACATTTAATCATTTCCAAGAGGTCTATTATAATGATGTAAATGCAAATAATGATTTTTAAAGTTTTTCCAAATAAATTAAGAATAAAATCGTACAAATTTAATGAAGGTACAGCAAAATGTACTTTTTCAAAATTGTCTTCCATCAGATGATTTGGAGTGGTTCACGTTAAAGCTATACTTCAAACATATATCTCAACATTTTGTGCAAGCTTCTTCTTTAAACCCTACACAGGTGAAACAATTTGACCATCAGTATCGAATTCGCTTCAATAAGCTTTTATTTTGGGTGTGATTTAAGTGTTATCGGATAAACAAAGAATTTTTATTTGTATGGTTATTTTATTAATTTTTCTGCAGATCTATCAACGAAACGGTAGCTCTCTAAAAAAAATCAACCCCGTATAGTCATGTTAGTTTTGCAGTGTATTCTTACATAAAATGTAACTTACATAAAATGTTTTACAAATGGCTTTGTAATTTTTTTAATTTATATATAAGGTCAACAGTAAATTGTAAATGTCGTCAATTAGTAAGTTCCAATAAACATGTCAGCGTACAACATCAGGTTGCTGAATAAGACGTGCCCGCATTAATGTCTAACAAGTTGCAAATTGTACGTCAGACGTGACAAATTAGCTGAGTTCGTACTATAAATAGTGTTATAAATATTCAGATCTTGGTGCAATATGTGTTGCATTTTTTGCAAAAATGCATGAATACAAAATTCATTTTATGTGCAGATTTTCATATTACAGATATTAATTTTATTTTATGAAATTAAGTTTCAATTCACTTTTATACACAATTAATTACAATTCTGTCACATTAAAATTATACTATACGCAAATATCCAATACAAGACAATGTAAAAAAAAAATCATCGTTATTATTTCATTGAAAAAATGAATTATACCGTCTGTTATTAGCGTATAATTAATTTGCATAATAAAAAGGGTATATTTAAAATTGGCAACATTTTATCTGTTTCTGCGTTTTAAACTATACACATACACACTGCTGGTTCTTAACTAAAACACAAATGCTATAATGGACTGTATACATGCGGTTTTATTCACACATAAATAAAGCGAGCCATCACACGGCTTATTCCACAACATTCTTTTTCACATTCTAAAAACAACAAAAAGCAAAACAGAACACTGAGTGTTGCCAAACGCGGAAAGTAAGAAATAGAAACTTACATAAACTCGGAGCACATGGAATCAAAGAACATGCAGCTTAGCTCGCTGCAGACGATAATTACACAAACATTCTGGCCCCCGTTGAAATCCCCTGGGATTTCAACAAGTGGTTAGTTGCATATAATTTCTGACTATAATGAAAAAAAACACAATTAATAACACAAACAAATTAATGCAAAAAAATAGAAAAATGTATTAAAAAGTTTTTAGTTCACAGTTTTTAGTTTCTTTAGGAAGAGGACACAATTTCACTACTGGACGATTGATTACACCACTACTAGTCTTGATCGTCACAACTCTGACCTTATTATCTGAACCTGGATGAACAGTTAGTATTCTCCCTAATTTCCATTTAAGTGGTGGAAGATTATCATCTTTTATGAGGACTAAGTCATTGACGTCTAAATTTCGCTGACTTTTCTGCCATTTAGGTCTTTGCTGAAGTTGAGCCAAATATTCCCGGCTCCATCTTTTCCAAAATTGCTGTAAGATGAACTGTCTCACATGCCATCTATCAAGGTGACTCAAGGAACTGTGACTTAGATCTTGTTCGGGTATGGCAGTTAGAGAAGTTCCAACTAGGAAGTGACCTGGCGTTAGAGCAGTCAAGTCTGTTGGGTCAGATGATATGGGACACAGTGGCCTAGAGTTGAGGCAAGCTTCAACTTGTGTAACCAAGGTTTGGAACTCAGGATAGGTTAATACAGTGTCACCAACGGTTTTCTTCAGATGCGATTTCATGGATTTTACTGCAGATTCCCACAGTCCACCAAAGTGTGGAGCAGAAGGCGGATTAAATGTCCAAGTTATTTCCTCTGACGACAAAAATTTGCGAATTTCTTCATTCTGCTTGCACTGCAAAAGATATTTGTTAATTTCTTTTTCTGCACCCTTGAAGTTGGTTCCACAATCACTAAAAATCTCAAAAGGTTTCCCTCTTCTTGCAATAAATCGTTTTAATGCACTTAAGAATGCCTTTGTTGAAAGATCTTCTACGACTTCAAGATGGACTGCTTTGATGACGAAGCAGACAAATACACACACATATGATTTAAATGATTTTACTCCGCGTCCTGCACGATATTTAATCATGAATGGTCCTGAAAAATCTGTTCCAACTCGATGAAATGGTCGTGATTGTGTTACTCTGGATGCTGGAAGATCAGCCATTATTTGTTTTGCAGTTTGAGCTTTATATCTGCAACACGTAACACAAACTCTTACCATTTTCCGAATAACAGACCTAGCAGTAATGATCCAAAATTGCTGCCTAAGTAAAGAAAGAAGAAGTTCTGGACCTGCATGTAAGTATTTTTCATGGAAATGTTTAATTATGATCTTAGTCACATGGTGCTTTGATGGTAATAAGATTGGGTGCTTTTCATTCTCCGACAGCTGTGCGTTTTTCAATCTTCCTCCTACTCTTAATATTTTGTTATCATCTAAAATTGGACACAAGCACATGAGACTGCTATTTGCAGGTAGCTCTTTTCCAGCTTCTAAACATTGAATTTCCTTACTGAAGTTCACTTGTTGAACTATCCGAATAATGCAGCGTGTTGCGGCTTGAATTTCACTGCTTGATAAAAAGGATGTATTTCTTTCTACACGTGTTACCTTTGAATTGGAGATGAATCTCAATATCCAAGCAAATATGCGTTGCAATTTGGAAAACGAAGATATTTTTGTTATAACATCAAGCTCTTTTACAGTTTCAGAAGCTACAAATGATAAGGTTTTACGTTCTTCTGGTAATTCTTCTTCATTTATGGGAATAGGTTCATGCACTGGAACCTTACTACTTCTTAACCATAGTGGGCCGTTCCACCACAAGTCATGGGACAGTAGTTCTGCAGGAACTAACCCACGTGATGCACAATCAGCAGGATTTTCTTTTCCGTCCACATGGTTCCAATTCTCAGCTGGTAAAATGGATTGGATTTCAGATACTCTGTTGGCTATAAAGACTTGCCATCTTTTAGGATTTGATCTTAGCCATGACAATACAATTTGTGAATCACTCCATGCGTGCACAGAATCAGGTTTTATATGTAATGCAGCTCTGACTGCCTGTATTAAGTGTGCCAGTAATACTGCAGAACATAATTCCAGTCTTGGAATCGTGACAGGTTTTAGTGGTGCTACGCGAGTTTTAGCTGTTAAAAGTTTCACATCAATGTTAGAGCTATCACAAGTTTTAACGTAAATAACTGCTGAATAACCCTTTTCTGACGCATCACAAAATCCGTGAAGTTCACATCGAAAATAATTGGGCAAAATTACTTTTCTAGGTATATATATGGAATTTAAGAGTTTGACTTCTTGGCACAAAATTTTCCACTTTTGGTCAATATTTGCTGGTACTGGGTCATCCCATGATAATTGTAATTTCCACAGTTCTTGAAGGATCATTTTAGTTAGAATCACAAAAGGTGCAATCCACCCCAATGGATCAAACAGCGTTGAGACAAATGACAGAATAATTCTTTTAGTAGGGACACCTTGATCATTTATATCACTGAAACTACATTTGAACATATCATTATCAGGATGCCATTCCACTCCTAAAACTTTTGTGGCCTTATTGCCCACTACACTATGTATATGATCGTCAATTGTGTTCGCTAACGCAGCATTTTTCAATAGTGATGGTTCATTTGTGGACCATTTATGTAGCTCAAACCCACTTTTTTTTAGCATTTTTTGCAAATCAGATATCAATTCAGTACCTTCCTGACTATTCTCAACACCAGTTAAAACATCGTCGACATAAAAGTCTCTTAAAACTATAGTCTTTGCTTTTGGGAAATTAAGACCCTCATCAATTGCTAACTGACTCAAAGCTTTAGTTGCAAGATATGGAGCAGCAGCAGTTCCATACGTGACAGTATTTAAGCAAAAGACTTGTATTTGTTTATCTGGACTATCTCTCCATAATATTCTTTGAAAATCCCTATCGTTGTCATGAATTTTTACCTGCCTATACATCATTCTTATATCCGCTGTTATGGCAATATTATGAAATCTAAACCTTAATAAAATACAAATTAAATCATCTTGTATTTTGGGACCTACCATTAGAATGTCGTTTAAAGAAACACCTGTTGTTGTTTTAGCACTCGCATCAAAAACTACTCTTAATTTGGTAGTTAAACTAGAATTGTTTAAGACGAAGTGGTGTGGGATGTAATAATGTTTAGTTTCTAATTCACGATCTGTATTCGAAACAAAGTTCATATGGCCCAGAGATAAATATTCTTTCATAAATTGAACATATTGGTTGTAAATTTCTGGCATGGATATTAATCGTTTCTCAAGATAAAGAAATCTTCTGTGCGCCATTTGGCGTGAATCACCTAAAATATCTCGATCCTGTTTGAATGGTAATGCGACTGAATAGCGGCCTGATTTTTCTCTAAAATGAGAACTCTCAAAATGTTTTTCACAATGTCTTTCTTCAACTGTTAAAGGTTGCACATTTGGAATTTTTTCTAATTCCCAGAATGAATTTACTAACTCGTCAGTTTTTGTACTTAAATGATTTACATGTACTGGATCAGTTGCCAACGTTTCAAAATTTGTAGTACCCGAAATTATCCACCCAAGTCTCGAATTTAAGGCAAATGGAAGGTTAGGTTCACGTTTGACAATTTCACCAGTCATTAAATGCATAAATACATTTACACCAAATAAAATGTCAATTTTTTGTGATTTGTAAAACAATGGATCAGCTAACATTAAATCACTGAAATTATCGCAAATGACTGAAGGTAAAGACACATAGGGAATATTATCTGTCACTTTATCCATTACGAATGCTGATGTTGATACTCTAAGATCAGTTTTGAAGTGAGAAGTGAATAATAAATCGACTTCCCCATTACTCACAGTATTAAATGTTCCCAAACATGACACAGAAATAGAACTATCTTTTACCTTTAATCCTAATTTGTTTACACATTCTCTAGAAATAAATGACTTCTGAGAGCCTGTATCACATAAACATCTGCATTTTACAAATTCTTGTTTAGAATTTTGAACTTTTATTAATGCGGTACACAACAAAATATGACTCTTTTGATTACTCTTTGCGTTTGATTCATAATGAGAGGCACAGACTGTAGACGAAACATTATCACTCGTTGACTCAACTTTTTTAGGGATAATTCTTGTGCGTGTGGGGACATACTATTCGTCTGAGTCTTATTCCTTGAATTGATTACCATGTGCAAAATACTATGATGTTTCTTAAAGCAATGGTGGCACGTATTTAGACTCTTACATTTATTGAGAAAATGCATATTAGATAGGCAATTGAAGCAATAATGATTATGTTTTACGAAATCTATTCGTTGTTGAACAGGCAAATTGAGAAATTTTGAGCATTTAGCTAAACTATGTTCTTCTTTACAGTAACCACAACTCAAAGTAGCTATAAAAGCATTACTCTTATTTGGAAATACAGATTTAGGTACCTTATTTACCACTAACTTGCTATTTTGAAGAGTTCTTGCGTAATTCTTAAGTAATTCAATTAAGTTCTTAAGTTTCGGAATTTCATTGCTTTTAAGCTGACGTTCCCACCACAATTTTGTAGAAGGATCCAATTTTTGCAAAATTAAATAAGTCATTAATGTATCCCCAAATTTGTCAATGGTTTGGTTCAATACTTCTAACGAGCAAATAACTTCATTAATGTTATCAACTAGATTTAAAATAGCAACAGCTGATTCTGTTTGAATTGCTGGTAAACTTAGAAATCGTTTAATATATGCAAAAATTTGTTCTCTCTTATTTGAATATCTTTCGTCTAATAGATTCCATGCAATTTCAAAATTAGAATCCGAAATTTGAATAGACTGAATGACGCGATACGCTTCACCTTTCAATGAAGCCTTTAAATACTGCAATTTTTGAGCATTAGATATAGTCGTATTACTGTTTACGCATGCATTGAAAAGATCTTTAAAAGCTATCCATTCAGTGATATTGCCTCCAAAAGTAGGTAATGATAACCTAGGTAATTTAATATTCTCAAAAATTGTTTCTGAAATTACACTATCAGATTTATTTTCATTCTTATTTAACTTCGCATTTTCGATTTTCAATATTTTTTCACCTTTAAATTTCCACAAATCAATTTTATCTGAAATTTCCTGTGCGGTATCTATCTCGCTCTCTAATTGTTTAGAATCTGTAATTAAACTTTCAATTTCCCTATCAAGTTTTTTTAGTTCCGTTTCTTTCTGTTTTAACAGTTCAATATTTTCTTCTAATTCTGTTACATTAATCTCACCATCTGCGATTATACTTTCTATTTTCTTAATATAATTCGTTACACTTCTTCGTAGAGCAGTTCTTTTCGTTTTAAAAGTTGTTAATTCACTCATTTTTACTTAAATCAAACACAAAACTAGTTCTAAAATACGTTAATAGGAAATTTAGTTTAAATCTAAACTATTATTCTCATCACAATTCTACAGTTTTAAATAGCAAATTATTTTTACACACGAAAAATAATGTTCAAAGTTAACTTACCTCACAAGCTGAGGTAATTTTTCTCCACAAAAAAACATCACACAGCAGTTCAGAAAAAAGTTCCATTCTACACTTTTTTTTTTTCACTAGCACTCCGGCTAGACTTGTACCAAGAATGTTTTTGCATTTTTATTCTATACACATACACACTGCTGGTTCTTAACTAAAACACAAATGCAATAATGGACTGTATACATGCGGTTTTATTCACACATAAATAAAGCGAGCCATCACACGGCTTATTCCACAACATTCTTTTTCACATTCTAAAAACAACAAAAAGCAAAACAGAACACTGAGTGTTGCCAAACGCGGAAAGTAAGAAATAGAAACTTACATAAACTCGGAGCACATGGAATCAAAGAACATGCAGCTTAGCTCGCTGCAGACGATAATTACACAAACATTATCTTTTGTTGACATTTACTGAAAATTTCAATTTCAGAACTTGAAATCCATATTTAGACTTTTTTACATTTAACTACTATTTCTCGAAAACATCTACCGAAACAACTGTCGTTATATTATATGCTTGCTGTAATTAAACAATTTTAGTATAAAAATTCGGTTTTTAAATTCAGTAATACGGAAATAATATGACTTCATCTTAAATAGGACGTAATCACCATGGCAACCTAGAATCATTACCTATAACGGAATATTAGTGAATTAATTACGTATGATAAGATTTAATACAACGGAGAAAACTTTTATTAATATCGTTTTAAGTTTTGGTTCGAATTTCATAAAATTTGAAATGACTCGACAAAATTCTGCAACGATTATATAAATTAAATTTCAAACCATTCGAATGGGTAGTTTTTGCGCTGTTATATGGGGACAGACAGACAGTCCGACGGACCACAGGACGACTGTAGGTGATACGTATTTATATAAATACAATCGCACCTAAAAATGTAGAGGGGCTACCTTTGAAAGAGAGAATGAATGGGTGTCATAATGATTTTTTGACTTTATGGCAGGTTCTTGGTTTGTAAAACGCATCGAATTTTAAAATAAATGTTCTTTAACAGCTAATTTTTAAGTGCTTATTCAATAAAGATTTTTGATACTGTTAGATCTTCTGTGTGATTTTTTATGTATATTTTCGCTTTGAGTAATGATATGATATACATTATATAGGATATAGTTCAGATTTTTTTTTAATGGAGTCTGTCAAAAATCATTCCGGACGTCTAAAACGATTTAGAAAATAAATTATTATTTTAATCCACAAAGACGCTTCTGTAGACTGTTTATCATACAGATGTTTTCGGCACAGTTTTTGTGATTCTCTGAACATGCATGGTATTTTGCACTCTCTTAAATAAAAAAAAGACTCATATTTCTATAGCTAGTGATATAGCATTACAGATGCACGTCAGATGTCCAAAAAAAATGACGCGATGAGACATGGTATTTTCTCTACAATCGCCTGCCCAAATATCCGTCTGATGACAACATCGAAAATTCGATGTTTAGTGTCAGTTGGGGCAATTGTGAACAAATGTTGGTAATTTCAGAACTGAAAGCTTTAAGGAGCACTTGAACCATATAAAAGCTTGTAAAACCACCATAAGGCTATTGTTTCACTCATATACTTCAATTACTATAACTTATTGGTTATGTGGGATGTAATTAATTATATCAAATTGCTTGTTCACAATTTCCCGAGATATTCATAAGTACTCCCCAAAGGTTATGGGGGTAATTGGGAACATCTCTTTTTGTGTCAAGATGGTATGATACAAAAATTATCAAGTCCATTAGATAACATTTGTTCAACAATAAGTTAATGCAAACATTATTCTAGCAATACCTTACCGGCCAGGCGTTGCCTTGCCGCGTGACAATAACCTTAAATATACCTAAAATCAGTGTTGAATGATTTTATATTTTTAAACAAAAATCTTCCACTCGAATCTAATGTTAGAGCCCCACTGCCGTCGGCAAAGTACACCTTCGAATTTGTATGATTTTATATTTTTAAATGAAAATCTATCCAAACGCACCTAGAGTTGGGGCTTCCACTGCCTGCAGCAGCGTACATCGGAAGTGATAAGCAAACTTTTGATTTTATGTATTTAAATGAAAATCTTTCCAAACGAACCCAAGTTTGGGACCTAACCTCCTTATATATTTAAAAGAAATTCTATCCAGACGAACTAATACTTACAGTGTTTGCCGATTTAATTTATGTCATTTAGATATACAGAGTGGCCATAAAGTCTTTTCCTTATTACAATAATTTATTGCAGAAAAATTAATATAATTAGGCATATACTTTTTGAATGTATTGTAAAGACATTTATGAAGATTTTAATACAAGTACTTACGTGAGTAAATTCCGATGTGAGCACCCGTGGTGCCTCGAAGAATGTCAAGGCGGTATTCCATTTCTCGCCACGTATTGCCCAACATTTGGGCTGTCACACTAGACACAGCATCTGAGATCCTGACCTTGAGTGGATATCCCTGAATATTCAAAAATATGAAAAACGTAATAATTGGATTTATTACAGTGTGTCAGGTGAAGGATTTTTGTGTAAACTATGCTCAGATTGCTTTTGAAACGGGCATTGCATTGACCAAGCCGTATGTCTAAGGGATCATGCATCAGGATGAAGAAAAAATTAAGAAAATGACTTTTGCATTATAAAAATTTTACAGTATTACATTCAATGGTTACTTCGTAATAATATTTTTTATAATCAGGAAAAGACTTTATGACCACTGTACATTACGATTTCAATTCTGAAGAAAATTTCCTGAGGAAACCTAAAGTTTCAATTGTACAAGCAGCATGATTTCATATGAGTCTTAATACGACCTAATCTGAAACAAAACTCTTAGAAAAAAATTTCATAACTATCCATATCACAAAAAGTGTGAGGTAATTATAAACATGTGTCTCCAGGTCTTTAAGAATATGTTAGAGTTAAAACTTTTTGATATTCTGTTAGAGTAATTATAAATTAACGATTATGGATTAAGAAATATGGCTTACATTTGGTTTTATCTGATAAAAACGAAGAACGTTCACAGGCATTATAAAACTGGTTGTCACCTTGAACTGTTAAGGAATTTGATAAGCACGAGCAAGGATGCCACTCACAAAGCAAAAACGGCGGGGATGCTCTCATTCTGTCAACATGTATTTAAACCTTTGATTTGTACTTCACTTCAGCATCAGCTACTATCTCAGGAGCGTTAGTGGCGCTTCTGTTGAATTACCCCATGTTCATAATTACACCCAATTCACCTTTTAGTACTTGCAAGTTATGTGTTAAAATAATGTGTTTTTAGAAATGTAGATTAAGTTTGCTTAATTTTATTAAATCACTTTTCAAAAGTTTGTTTCTGTAATATTATTACTGTAGTGTTAATAATTATAGTAAACAAATGTTTATTCATTAGTATGTAATTATTCTGCTAATCAATAAATGTGTGCAAATATAGTTTTCATCATGTCATATCTAATAAATCTTTGTGACTAGAAAGTTTTCATCTTGAATAATTTGTAGAACAAAATGCATGTGTTTAGTAATCATTTTTCTTACATTAATAATCATGGTTCAAAATATGACATTTTTGTCATGTCCAATAAACATTTTCACGTTATTGAGGTCCATCTGCTAAAAATTCTAGTAAATACGACCAGTTGTTTTTACTGGCCTTTCATTGATTATCTTAAAACAGGCACACAAAATATTGCATAAGCAGTTCATTGTCTTGAAAATGCAATGCAGCACATATTTTAGCTTTAATGATACACTTATGAAATCTTGATGGTGGAATAGTTAAGTGTGTTAATTTAAATTGGCGTTTAAAATTCTGTTGTAAACAAACTTTAAATGTATCTTACCTCCAAAACTTATATTACCTTTTAAAATAATACCTTTGTACTGTAAACTATTTAATGTTTTTAAACGCTGGAACATAGTTACCAAAACAACAATAATTGTTTCAGTATAACTGAGTTTACATAGCAATTACTTTTTCCTTAGCTATAGAACAAATTAACCAGTGACTCCAAGTGTGATTCTATAGCAATTCCATGTTTAGAAGTAGTAATATAATCAAATATAATTGAAAATAATTACCAGCCAATTTAGATTGCTTCTAAAATTGTAGACTTTCAAGCAATTCCATGATATCATTAATGATCCTTTGAAATTACCATCGTCTTTCCAGTTTGGCAATTAAAATTGTATAAAACTCTTTCTCATATTGTTTTATGATTAGTTTTTAAACTATTACTTCAAATTTTATAAATCATGTTGGAGCTTATTTTATTTAATATAGGCGGTTGTAACTAAATCTACTCCTCCAGATTATGTAGGCTATCACATTTAGGTCTCGATCACATAACCTTGTAACTTCTAACGTCCTTCTTTGTTCTTCGTTGTAACGGGGCAAATTAGGCCCGTTTGTATAGGGAATAATGTCAATATAAACCGTTATATTTTAATAGCTCGTTATTCAGAATTTTCATTGATATCTATTTTAATTATCTAGTGATTTCTTCTGAAAAAAACTGACATTTTCTAAGCACGATAAGGTAAATTACACGTCTGTTAGTGTATACCATAGCTAAATAAAAAACACATCTTCATCTATTTGGATTCAACGACAGTGTATTTGTTGGTAGGTTGCCTTAAAATGCTTAAAAATAAATATACATTTAACAAGAAAAAAATAATGCGACCTGCATAGATTATGTGACCACTTTTCAACACTAATCAAAATATTTTTAGAAATGTCATTTTTTTTCATGTCATAAAAATATACAGGGTGATAAAAATATACAAATGAATATCCCAACTTTGAAGGGCAATATCTTCTGAACGATAAAATGCAGTGTTCCATTTCACACATGGAAATGAATGAGAAGTTATGAAGTTTCATAAATGTAGATGTTAGTTTTTCTGGCAAGAGATGGCGCAACGAGCGCCGGGTTGAAAGTGAACCGGCATGCTCCTTTGCGAGTCCATTCAGTCAGTTGCAACAGGATAGTGCACCACCCCATTGGCACCTTCCTGTACGAGAGTTTTTGAATAAGCAACTGACGCAACGGTGGATTGTTCGCAGAACAGATTTCGACGCTGCTCTTCTTCAGTGGCTCCCCACGAAGACCGGACTTAATTGCGTAGTCCAGTAGAAATAGCGCAAAAAAGGGCCTTGCCTTACAAAAATTTGGGTAGTTCTGATTTTTGGGTATGCTGTAAAAAAAGCACTTTCACCATTTTGTAGAGCATCAAATTCTCTACAATATGCAATATTCATGTTTGTAAATTGTCCAAATAGGGGGTAAGATACGGAGCAGGGAAAATAGGGTTAAATTTGGAAAAAATGTAAAAATCTACAAATGACGTTAGTTTTTGCTTAATAACCCACTTTTAGTGCATTTTAGAAACAAAATTGTCATAATCAACTTTTTCGAGCATGAGATAGTCGATAGTTTCATTTATTATAGGTTGACCCTCTAATAAAAAAACCAAGTTTTCGATCTTTTAGACCTTGTGCGTTTTTCACAATATTGAAAAAACCAATATTTTTCGGCACTTTTTTCGATTTTTCTTAAATAACTCAATTTTAGTGCATTTTACAGAAAAAGCACTTTCACCAATTTGTAGAGCATACAATTCTCTACAACATGCGGTATTCAGATTTGTAAATTGTCCAAATAGGGGGTAAGATACGGAGCCGGGAAAATAGGGTAAAATTTGCAAAAAATGCAAACATCCACTAAAGACGTTAGTTTTTGCTTAATAACCTACTTTCAGTGCGTTTTAGAGACAAAAGTGTCAATATAAAGTTTGTAAAGCATGAAGTAGTCTATAAGTTTCATTTATTAGATCATTAAATGTCTATAATAGACTCTAAAAATCAAAATAATACAATTTATGGTTAAAACAAAAAAAATACCGCCTGACAAGACATTAATTTAAAAACGAGCTTTTATTTTTGATATTGATTAAACGATGCAATTAATTAATTATAATATGTACAATAATAGGTGACTGTTGAATAGTTGAGGGGGGGGGCGAAGATAACCAAAAAACCTAGTCGGTAGACATAGGTGCAGGGCCAATAATTCAAAGTCGAAAGCAAAATTAATAGCTGGGAATAATGTAAAAAAATACTTGAAAAATAAATAAGTTATAATTTAACCCTATTTTCCCGGCTCCGTATCTTACCCCCTATTTGGAGAATTTACAAACACGAATACTGCATGTTGTAGAGAATTTTATGGTCTACAAAATGTTGAAAGTGCTTATGTCTCTAAAACGCACTAAAAGTAGGTTATTAAGCAAAAACTAACTTCATTTGTGGATTTTTACATTTTTTCCAAATTTAACCCTATATTCCCGGTTCCGTATCTTACCCCCTATTTGGACAATTTACAAACATGAATACTGCATGTTGTAGAGAAGTTTATGCTCTACAAAATGATGAAAGTGCTTTTGTCTCTAAGACGCACTAAAAGTAGGTCATTAAGCAAAAACTAACGTCTTTAGTGGATTTTTGCAAATTTTACCCTATTTTCCCGGCTCCGTATCTTATTCCCTATTTGGACAATTTCAAAATCTGAATACTGCATGTTGTAGAGAATTTCATGTTCTACAAAATGGTGAAAGTGCTTTTTCTGTAAAATGCACTAAAATTGAGTTATTTAAGAAAAATAAAAAAAAGTGTCGAAAAATATTGGTTTTTTCAATATTGTGAAAAACGCACAAGGTCTAGAAGATCGAATACTTGGTTTTTTTATTAGAGGGTCAACCTATAATACATGAAACTATCGACTATCTCATGCTCTACAAAGTTGATTAGGACAATTTTATTTCTAAAATGCACTAAAAGTGGGTTATTAAGCAAAAACTAACGTCATTTGTGGATTTTTACATTTTTTCCAAATTTAACCCTTTTTCCGGCTCCGTATCTTACCCCCTATTTGGACAATTTACAAATCTGAATACCGCATGTTGTAGAGAATTGTATGCTCTACAAATTGGTGAAAGTGCTTTTTCTGTAAAATGCACTAAAATTGAGTTATTTAAGAAAAATATAAAAAAGTGCCGAAAAATATTGTTTTTTTCAATATTGTGAAAAACTCACAAGGTCTAGAAGATCGAAAACTTGGTATTTTTATTAGAGGGTCAACCTATAATACATGAAACTATCGACTATCTCATGCTCTAAAAAGTTGATTAGGACAATTTTATTTCTAAAATGCACTAAAAGTGGGTTATTAAGCAAAAACTAACGTCATTTGTGGATTTTTACATTTTTTCCAAATTTAAACCATTTTTCCGGCTCCGTATCTTACCTCCTATTTGGACAAATTACAAATATGAATACTGCATGTTGTAGAGAATATTATGCTCTACAAAATGGTGAAAGTGCTTTTGTCTCTGAAACGCACTAAAAGTAGGTTATTAAGCAAAAACGAACGTCTTTAGTGGATTTTTGCATTTTTTGCAAATTTTAGCCTATTTTCCCGGTTCCGTATCTTACCCCCTATTTGGACAATTTACAAACCTGAATACTGCATGTTGTAGAGAATTTTATGCTCTACAAAATGGTGAAAGTGCTTTTTCTGTAAAATGCACTAAAATTGAGTTATTTAAGAAAAATAAAAAAAAGTGCCGAAAAATATTGTTTTTTTCAATATTGTGAAAAACTCACAAGGTCTAGAAGATCGAAAACTTGGTATTTTTATTAGAGGGTCAACCTATAATACATGAAACTATCGACTATCTCATGCTCTAAAAAGTTGATTAGGACAATTTTATTTCTAAAATGCACTAAAAGTGGGTTATTAAGCAAAAACTAACGTCATTTGTGGATTTTTACATTTTTTCCAAATTTAAACCATTTTTCCGGCTCTGTATCTTACCTCCTATTTGGACAAATTACAAATATGAATACTGCATGTTGTAGAGAATATTATGCTCTACAAAATGGTGAAAGTGCTTTTGTCTCTGAAACGCACTAAAAGTAGGTTATTAAGCAAAAACGAACGTCTTTAGTAGATTTTTGCATTTTTTGAAAATTTTAGCCTATTTTCCCGGCTCCGTACCTTACCCCCTATTTGGACAATTTACAAACCTGAATACTGCATGTTGTAGAGAATTTTATGCTCTACAAAATAGTAAAAGTGCTTTTTTCTATAAAATGCATTAAAATTGAGTTATTTAAGAAAAATCGAAAAAAGTGCCGAAAAATATTGTTTTTTTCAATATTGGGAAAAACGCACAAGGTCTAGAAGGTCGAAAACTTGGTTTTTTTATTAGAGTGTCAACCTTTACAACATACCCAAAAATCAGAACTACCCGAATTTTTGTAAGGTAAAATGCTATTTCTACTGGACTAGCGTGCGATTTTTTTTTTGAGAATACATAAAAGATAAAGTGGTTTTTTTCCGCCTGTGTCAGCTGACACAGCTGAACTGAAAACGAGGATAACTGCAGCTAATTCAACTATAACACCCGTTTGCTGAAAACCGTGTGACACGAATTCTTCTACAGAATAGATGTCGTTCATGTTTCTGCTGGTGGTCACTTTGAACATTTATAAATTTTTGCTCAATAATTTCCCAATATAAATTTTTAAGGTATTTTTCACAAATGCGTGCATTTTCTATAATTTTGTTAATAAATCCTTTCAAAGTTGGAATATTCATTTGTATATATACACCCTGTGTATTTAAAACTATAATTCAGAATGTGCCGTACACAATAATAACGACATTTTCAAAACTGCTGAAAGATACTTAAATTTGAGTATGTCGCATATTCAAAATGGCTCTGAATCAAAATTTCTCAAGTTTGAAACATCTATATACTCATTTCTGAAAATATGCACACACTCATGAAAAAAACATTAAACTCATATTTCAGTATGTCCAAGTTTCAAAAAAGAGTATGAACTGACCTCTATGTGCCTAGTTTTGAGTATGTCTACGTTTCAATATTCTGAGTATTTCGGAATTGAAAGCATTGTGTCTTCAAATTTGAAACAACAAGTTTCATAACAAAATGAAAACAGATTTACTTAGATTCGAAAGTGTCAGTTTTCTCAGTGTACGCAGTGTACGCAGTTGAAACTCACTTTCATCAGTTGCTTCTTACAAATAGTAATGTATTTGAATACAATGGTGGAAGCCTGTGCACGTTTTGTAGCAGTTTAAATGCAGCCCATACAGCACTAATATTTATCTCAGCTAAAAAATGCATGAGGCAACTGGAAACGCACTTTCGGAATACGCTATGTATAGACGGGATGAGTAGAAATTATTTTGTGTAGTTTATATACGATGTTATTTATGTTACATGCATACTATATAATATATTTAAATTTAGTTTAGCTGAAAAATATATAACAGGATTGATAACACTTCTGTCTCCAACGCCGATCGACGATTGGGATTGTTACGCTTGCTGATTGGTTGTAACAGTGACCGCTTCTTAAGTCATTTCTGGTATTTGTGAGGATTATGAAGATATAAGAAGATATTATATAAAAAATTAATAGATATTATTAGATTAAATAGAAATTAATTCGATTAAATATTATATTATAATATATTATATTATTTTATATATTATATTATATATATTAATATTATATTAATTATATATATATATATATTCTATATATTATATATTATATCATTATATTAATTATTTATACATTAAATATGTATATTAATATTATATATTATTGTATATTATATATTATTTTACATATTATATTTAGAAATTAATTAGATTATATAGAAATTAATATATATTATATAAGAAACCAAGTTCAACCGGAAATGACTTAAGAAGCGTTCGTTTAACAACCAATCAGAAAGCGTGATAATCGCAATCGTCTATCTGTGGTATACACGGAAATTATTCATTGAAAACGTATTTACAGCAATTTCTGCTCATAGATCGTGTTGTTTTTTAAGAATTTAACGAAGCCGGTATAATGTCTATACAAATTTCGCACACTACATAATGTATTAAAGTTTAATTAATTTTGAAAACACGTAACTCAAACGGAAAAGCACTTCTATGACTTACAGAATATATATAGTGATATTTATTAAGATTTACAGTCAGAAAAAAATTACCAATTTTAAGAATTAAACACTTTAATCACAAAAAACAATTATAATTTTCAGACGTCATTTTATTTTAAGTTTTAAATAAAAATATACGTAAATAAGATGGAATTTCATGACTATCGTTTTATATAGAAAAAGGATTTTAATTCGAAAGTTGAATGCTAGTTAATTGTGATATAATCTAGTAAGCAATTCATTGTTTAAGAAAATTTACAAAATTTAATACAACTATACAATTGAGCATACGTTATAATTTTTTAACTGAAACTTTTACTTTAATAAGCCGCTGTTATTTCTAAAAATCTCCAGTAATTACTTTATATAAAGCTTGAACTATAAAATGACACATGTGATTTTTTGAAAGAAAAATGCAACATCAATAAAGCTATTTTACAATGTATAAAATAAAAGACGTTAGTTAAATTCTTTCTATTACTCATTACAATTATTGACATGTTCTACTAAGTGTACTTTGGAAACATGATTACACATTTAATTTTCTTTCACTAATGCATTGTAAATTTTCTTTGTTAATTTTCTTTTAAAATGTAATTAACACTTAACATTAGCTTTTGAAGAAATGTAGAAGGTATTATTTTTTATAAATATCCAGTTTAATTAACAGAGACAACGATTTTCCGCTAGGAGATTAATTATAGTATAAAAAAGAGACTTTTCTTTTTCTGCTATACATTTCAACGATGAATCCAATTATCCTGTATTCGTGCTTTTTTTCTTTTAATTAAAATGTACTTTATTAGAAAATTATTTTTAACGAATAGTCATCCTGGAATAAGTATAGTAAGTAATAAGTATTTTCTCTCATAAAAGAACTAGTATTCAAATGGGATTAATTTATAATAAATTTTTAAAGCTTGAAGGAAATTTTTTTTAAATTATGAAATAATTTTTATATATGAACAATATACATTTTTTTTTTATTATTATTGAATGTAGATTTTTTTTCCTTGTAAATTTGATTACGTTCATTTAACCTGATTATGTATAAGTATTTGTTGAATAAAATGCTTTCTTATTTTATTTGTATTTTGACTCAAGTAGAAATGCAAAATTAGATGAAATTGATGAAAGATTCAAAAGACAAATATGTTTTTATCAATACAATTTTTAAGTACTTCTCAATGGGATTAGAGGATTAAATTGAAACTGTGGGGATTCATTTGACTTAACCAAAATAATAGATAAATCGCAAAAACTATATGAAAACAAGAACAAAAAATCATGCACCACAGCATAGATCATGGAACACTTTCCAACACTATCGGAATATTGTTGAGAAATGTCATTTTTGTTCATACAATGATATGAGACATCAAAATAATCATTAAAAAATAACCACAACGCAGAAAAAATTCATTCACCACGGCATAGATTATGGAACACTTTCCAACACTATCGGAATATTGTTAAGAAATGTCATTTTTGTTCATACAGTGAAATTAGATGTCTAAATAATCATTAGAAAATAACCACAACGTAGTAAAAATTCATTTTCAGCAATTGTTCTCAATAGCCGGTAAATTGCACGAAGTCTATATGGTGCAACCCTGTATATGAAATATACACCTCATAATACTCTAAAAATAAACAATTTGAAATGCATATCACAGCTTAAAACTTAAATCTAGCAGTTATGGCTCATAGTCAGTTCTGTAACAGAAAACGAGTCAGTGTCTCTGTAAATAAACGGGCTATTCTACGCACTCAATAAATCTACAGAAAACATGGTCTAGTGCACCTGAGTAATGCATACCAATTTCTTTAAAATACACTGTAACCTATTCTTCACCATATATGCAAGGGAATAGTTTTTCCTGTAAACGTTCCCAGTCACCTCAGTGACGCATATAAATTTCCTTATGTTTGAAACAGTGTAACATCATCAAAATGTACTGCAAACAATTTTTATCCATTGACAGTAATGTAACAGAATACTTTTGAGTGTCTCTGTAAACAAATTACAATTGCTACTTATTCTATACTCTACTAATTAATCTGCAGACCAGGAGCCTCAACATCAGCTCTGCAAGTGATTTGTTTTTTAAATCTCATTTTTGATATTATTTAACATCGTTCAATCCGCATTCAATTCCCCTCCCCCCCCCCCGCCCCCGTAGTCTCATTAAATTTACATTCGTTTTAATAATAATAATAAAAAAAAAGGGTATTTCACCAAAATAGTGCGAGTTCCTTGAATTTTATTATTTTACAGTCTTTCAAATAGGTTGCTAAGCAACGGATAAATTAGAGTGGAAAATAAAAATAAACGCTTTTAAAAATTGTAAAAAATATGAAAATAAGATGTTTATATTTCCCGAACAGATGCAAAAGCATTTTCAAATATTTTAAGCAATTAATTTCTAAATTCCATTAAATTTATCGTCAAAATTTTAAAACTATTGTAAATCCATATCGAAAATTTGGCATTCATAATTTTACGTCTAAATTCATTATGCAAATATTTGCCGAAACGTCAGTGAAGACTCACTGTGGAGACGCGAAAAGTTTTTGGTTTCCGTCTGTTTGTCCGTCTGTTTGTCTGTCTGTTTGTCTGTTTATCTGTCTGTTTGTCTGTCTGTTCCACGATAACTGCCGTGAAAAGCACCCGATTAGGTTGATTTTTGGTGTGTACGTTGTTGCGGTACCCGGAATTAGCTGTATAGTTTTTAGTTACATTTGGTTCATTCGTTCGAAAAATATAGATCATTTCGTTTTAGGTCATAATGCTTTCCTATGGGAACGCAGACGATTTCCAGTTTTCATTTTTAACTGAAATGAAAATAACATATTTGAATAATGGATTTAAACGTAAATTACGGATACTAAATTTTCGATATGGAGGTCTTAAATATATGCAATAGCCTTGAGAATTTGCCGATACATCTATTAGAATTTAGAAATTAATTGTTTAAATTATTGGAAAACTTTTCGCAATTGTTCGGGAAATATAAAACCTTTTATGTTCCTATATTTTACAAATTTTAAAATGGATTTCTTTTTCTTTCCTCTTTATTTTATCAGTTGCTTAGCAACCCTATTTCAAAGAATATCAAAATAAGAAATGCATTTCTTTATCGAAAAAATTACAAGAATAACAAGTTCATAAGAATTTCAGAATATCATTAAATAAATCGTGTTTAATTTAACGCTTCTAATTTCTGGAACCTCCGAAGTATTTTGTATGCCTATAAATATGTATGTTACATAAAAAAAAATTAAATTGCGAATTGTAAGATGCTAAATAATATGAAAAGTGAGATTAGAAAACAATGACTTTCAGAGCTGACGTTGAGGCTCCTGATCTGCAGATTTACTAGGTCATTTTCATTTCAGATAAAAATGAAAAGTGAAAAATCGTCTGCATCCCAACAGGAAAGAATTATGACCTAAAGTAAAATGTTCTATATTTTCCGAACGAATGAACCAAATTTAACAAAAAACTATACAGCTAATTCTGGATACCTTGCCAACATACCTACAAAAAATCAATTTAATAGGACCATTTTTACGGCAGTTATCGCGGAACAGACAGACAAACAGACAGACCGAAACCAAAAACATTTCGCGTCTCCGCAGTGAGCCTCATCTGACGTTTCGGCAAAATAAAACATGTTGTTGTCAACCTCCATGACGGATATCAATTTTGTTATTATTGAAATAGTACATCATTACTAAAATGCACTGAAAACAGTTTTTCCCCATTGACTGTAATGTATCGGAATACTTTTGGATTGCCCCTGTAACCTAACTATAAATGCTAAACACTTCATTTTTAATACTGAATGCGCCATGATGAACCTCAATAACATATATCAATTGCATGACGATCCGAGTGTATTTACGCGAGTTAGAGCGCCGACAGTCAGACAGACGAACAGACAAACCGAATACATGAGCACTTTTCAAATATATTGGAAAGTGTTAAAAATGAATTTGCTGTTTTAATATGTTCATTAAGAAAAAAATAAATTAATTTCATAATAATCTTTCCTTTCTCTTATTTATCTATTATATCCAATGTAAAACTATCAATATATCATAAAACAATATTCTAACCAATATTGTTATTACATTGGACGATATTTAAGCGTTATCGAAACAATATTTTCTTGCTATTAGGGTACATATTCATTCTTCATAAAATTATTTAAATTATTGAAGGATATTTTTGTACATATGTTATTTTGCATTGTGACATAAGTAACAAATTTAAGCTATCTCAAAAGTTTCAAATAAATATAGTTTTTCATATTCTTGTTCTTTTTTATCTCGAATAAATCCGTGATTTCCAAATATTTTTCTTTATGTTTTTGTCCGCTTTGATTTGGCTATTCTTCCCCCCAAGTACGAAGTATTATGCAGTCTAATGTAAAGAATAACAGAAAGAATTCCTATACATAATTAAATTTTTGCTGGGAATTAATGAATACAATTGATGTAAATTATCACTTTACTACACACGGCGTACAACTAACATTGTGAAAAAAGTCCAGACCGGGGATCGGACATGGAACCCTTGGTATAGAGCACCAAATGGTTTACCATTTAAGCCACTAGGAGGCAACTGATGTTGTGAACATGATTAAAGTTCCATCGTGTGCTGACAACAGTTCCAGTCTTTAGTCTCTATTGGAAGAGGGTGCAGTTTCACAATATGTCGTTTAATTATGCGGCAACGAAATTGAATTGTCACTACTCAAACTTTTTTTGTTTAATCCACGCATAGACATGGATTATGTTTTCGATCTCTCATTTAAATTGAGGAATGTTTTCTTCAATCACCAACCAAGTCAATCACCTACAATTTTGTTTGAGCTTTGAACCATTTGCGTGGATTCTGTAACTTGATTGAGACATCCTCAACTGCATCATTTGCCAAATTGTTAAGAATAGCTCGTATTACATTCATATATTATGCCCTCTAAATAAATGACTCATCTTGATCTCACTCATATTTGGCTCAGTTAATTATGTAATTTCAGGGCCATCTATGAATGTCCTGCTGTATAATTACTTGTATTTGTAGGCAATGGACAAAGTAGTCTAGAACTTAAACAGGCTTTAAAGTCGGTGATAACCTTGAACATTATTTATGAGTTAATATCGCTTTACCCATAGTTCTCTTTTGATAATACTTCGTCGATTTCACGGCACATTCCTAAAGATCGTAAAAGTACAGTGCCCAAGGTAAATTCTATAACCAGCAATTTTCTTTTGATGGTACAAAGCCTTGAATATCTTCGTTCTGTTTGAAATGTGAAAAACATTTTTGCATTCCTTTATTATCACTCTCACATTTTGTTCCACAATCATTATGAATTGCGGATAGTTTTCTTCATCTAGAAATGAACCTTTCTAATGCACTTAAGAATGCCTTTGCAGAGAAATATTGTACAATATCTAAACAAATTGCGTTTCCTTAAAGCAAAATGATATGCAAACGTAACATATGAATAACTTTGGGCGACGTTCTATACGGTATTTGATGATAAAAAATCTTGCAGAGCCAAATCCTAGGGAATTATATGGTGGGAATTGCGTTACTCATTTCTGTTGGAAATCAGGAATAATCTGCTTAACCGCTTGAGCTGTATATCTGCTACATCAAGCAGGGCGGTCGCTCTGCCAAGCCAAGCAAAAAACAAAAGCGCCAAACAAACAACGCCAAGAACTGGACTTTAGACCGCTACTGCTTACTTACAGCAATCAACTTCGCAATGTTAAATCGACCAAACATGCAAGATTAAAATATCAGATATCAAATGAACCAAGCGTCATAGAAAACAAAAACGAAAACTAAAAGAATCTAATGAAGAAATTCTTCAATTTGAGACCAAACTCATCTTCATAAGTGATTTATAAACAGAGATATAGATTTTTTTAAAACGTCGAGTTACTCAAAATGATCACTATTTTCTTCGTCAAACTTTTTTTTTTCAAACAACCTACACATTTAAATATAGGACAAAAATGAAAAAGGATTGCATTTTTGGACAAGTAATAACCTAATCTACGTGCTTTTATAAAATACAGTGAAAAAATAAATACATTTATATCCTTAATTAGCAAAAAACTGTAGCCAAAACAGAGATAAAACCCCGCCAAAGACCGTGTACCATCTCTATAATAAAACTGTAAGTCATGTGACTGTCCTCAACAGTTCCGGGATGCCGCATCGCTTTTTCATATGCCAAGCGGCCATTTTTATTCAAAATTATTTTTTCGAATAAACTGCATAAAAGTTACATTTTAAGAAAGATCGTTCAAAATAAATTAATATTTGAGAGATGACTTGCGTTCAATTATGTATATATTCTGCAATAACTTCAGTCGAAAGATTCGCAGTTCAAATTCTCTATTCATAAAAGTAAACAAAAAAAAGATTGATTCGTCGTGAACATTTAAAATATTAAATCATGGAGGTAATCATTCGCAAAGCAAGTTCTCCGCGAATGAATTTTTGGACCGCTGCCTCGCGTCAAAAAAATAATTCGCACCAGTGAGACAATCAAAGTTTACCATAATTATGTGCTATACAACTCAACTTTCGGACCTTTTCTTGACGTAAATTCAACTCATGTAATAATATTTAATGAATCAGATTTTTAGCATTTTTAAAATAGCTAATACAGCTTTTATTTATCGCGTGTACAAATTAGAAATGATACTTTGATTTTGAAATCAAATGTTTTGATTTATGATTAACATGGTTTGTGTTTGGGTCCGTAGAAAACACCACTAAAATATTAACAAAACGAACATTTATTACCGGACATCACATAACTTACGTAGAACAACATCATACATCAATATCTTAGAATACCCAACAGAGTGAAAGTTGTAGTGTCAATCTAGAGTCAAAGTCAAAGTTGCTTTTTCACGCCCTCTAACGGCTGGATAAATACATAACACTCCTTCCCCCTAGGAATAAAGCACATAGTCGTCTAAATGTTTTGGTGAGGTTCGGGAGCGTTCAGAACGTCGTAGAATAGGAAGATCTGGTTCTTCAGTTACAGGATCACAGACAGGATCGGACTCTGTGGGTGAATCAGGTGTCACTGGATCATTTTCTGGAGATGGCGAAGATGGAATCGCAGAAGACTCTGTTGACGTTTCCGCATCTTGTACACGGCTGCGAACCTGGTCAACATGACGTCTGTGAACAATACCGTCCACTAAATCTTGAGTCTTGTAGGATAATGGCCCTGTTGTTTCTATAACTTTTGCAGGAATCCATGATGGGCCCGAACTGTAGTTGCGAATATATACGGGATCGTTTTCTTGAAACTGACGTAGGCGTTTGCTTTGGTCGGACTCAGCTAGTTTTTCTTTCTTGAACTTCATCTCTTTATTAAGATCAGGGTGAAGCCTATCCAACATCGATGTCAAACGACGATTCATTAAAATTTCAGCTGGTGATTTACCAGTAGAGGTACTTGGTAACGTATGTTGAGCAAACAGAAATCTAGCGAGACGTGTTTTCCAATTACCTTGAATTATCCGTTTCAAAGCTTGCTTCGTTGTAGCCACCATCCTCTCTGCCTGGCCATTGGAGGAGGGATGATAAGGAGCGACAAAAATAGGTCGAATCTGGTTTCGTGCTAAAAACTGTTGAAATTCATCAGATCTAAATGTTTTACCATTATCAGATGCAACTGAATCTGGGAGTCCATGAGTTGCAAAAATAGATCTAAGATTGTCAATAGCAGCCGAAGACGACATGGAGGAAACTGGTACAACCTCCAGCCACTTGGAGTGAGAATCAACTAAAATGAAAAATGTTTTGCCTTGAAAAGGACCGGCGAAATCTACATGAAGGCGAGACCATGGCTTTTCTGTCCATTCCCATGGATGTATGGGAGCTTTGTCTGGAGCTTTTTGATTCTCTTGACACAGTCTACAGGTTTTAACTGTGTTCTCAATGGCACTATCCATGTTAGGCCACCACACATAACTGCGTGCAAGACCTTTCATTCTAACTATGCCGGGATGTCCATTATGAAGCAGGACGAGAACTTGACTCTGGAGTGCAGTAGGTATAACAACTTTACTACCCCATAAGACACAATCTTGATGAACACTTAACTCGGTACGTCGATGAAAGTATGGTTTGAAACTATTGTCAGTCATTTTGGAAAGCCAACCATTTAAAATCATCAAAGAAATTCTGGAAAGGATCGGGTCTTTTTTAGTAGCCGAAGACAGCAACTTAGCATTTAGTTGTGTGACAGGAGAGGACTCTAACAACAGAACTTCAGTCAGGGCAGGAATATCAAGTTCAGGAGTGTGTAAAGGCAGACGACTTAGAGCATCAGCATTTGCTATTTGTTTACCTTTCCTATATTCCAATTCATAGTCGTAGGCAGCTAAAATTAAACTCCATCTAAGTACACGGGGTGAAACCATTTGTGACAGAGGTTTGTTCGGATTAAACAGACCCAAAAGTGGTTTATGATCAGTTATAATTTTGAATTTACGCCCCTGAAGATACTAATTAAATTTTTTTTACTGCAGAAATTATGGCAAGAGCTTCCCGATCTGTTTGACTATAATTTCTTTCAGGTTTTGATAAAGTACGAGAATGGTAAGCTATAGGGGATTCTTTACCATTAGGTAAAACATGGCTCAAGACAGCACCCACTCCCTTAGAAGAAGCATCGCACGTTACAATTACAGGAAGTTTTTCGTCAAAATGAGTTAATACGACATCTTTTTTTAATAATTCTTTTGCTGCTGTATAAGCCTTATCGTGTTTAGGCGTCCAACGCCAAACTCTGTCGTTTCGAAGTAACTGATGCAATGGTTCTAAAACATCCGATCTGTTTTTTAGAAAACAGCCGTAAAAATTCAGCATTCCTAAAAAGGCTTGCAATTCAGTTTTATCTTTTGGAGTCGGGGCCTCATGAATAGCTTTTATTTTATCAAAACTCGGCTGGATACCCTCCCGATTTACACGAAATCCTAATAATTCAATTTCGGGAAATGCAAATTTACACTTTTCACGTTTAAGATGAATGCCAGAATTTTGCAAGCGCTCTAGAACTTGCTTTATATTTAAATTATGATCCTCGACATTTTTTCCTTGAATAAAAATGTCATCTAGGTATGGCAGTACGCCATCAATACCTGCTAGTACTTCTTCCATTCTTTTTTGAAAAATCGCAACAGCGACAGAAATGCCAAATGGAAGTCTATTAACTTTGAAAAGTCCCTTATGGGTATTTAATGTTAGTACTCTGGAAGTTTGTTCGTCAACTGGGAGCTGCAAATATGCTTCAGAAAGGTCTAATTTTGAAAAAACTGTACCGCCCGTCATAGTAGCAAGAACATCATTTACTGTGGGAAGAGGATAAGTAAACTGTTTTACTGCCTGGTTTACCGTGCTGCGGTAATCGCCACACAGTCTAATACGACCATTTTTCTTTAAAACAGGAACTATGGGTGTTGCCCAATAAGAATAAGAAACAGGTTCTAAAATTCCCTTTTTAACCATCTCTTCTATTTCACTAGTTACTTTATTTCGTAGGGCGAAAGGCACATTTCTAGCTTTTATAAATTTCGGTGAACAATTTTCATCAATTTTAATTGATACCGGAGGTCCTTTAAATTTCCCCAGAGATTCATTAAAAACATTACAGTATTCATGTAATATAGAATCTAAAGAGCAAGTAGAAATTTTATTAACATTTGCATTAGATGTTAAATTTAAATTCAAGGCTTCAAACCAACTCCTGCCTATTAACGATTTACCTTTCCCCTCAACGACTAAAAGAGGTAAATTAACACTACTAGAATTATGTGTAACATTAACATCAAAATATCCAGCAAGGTTTAATTTTTCAGAACTCCATGTTTTAAGACATTGGTCAGAAACAGAAAGTAAATAAGGAGGATTAACAGGCCATAATTTAACATAGGTATCATAACTAATAATAGAATGCAACGAACCGGAATCAATTTCCATTTTATGTGGAATTCCATTTAATTTAACAAGTATGTCATAAGGGGGATAATCAGTAACAGTACCTATAGAATTTAAATTATTAATGCAATTATACTCATCATCAATAATATCTGACTTACCTGAATCGAATTTCTGCACCTTAGATGTTTTGGTTCCTTGTTTATTTTTTCTAGAATTACAAACTTTCGCGATATGGCCAACACGACGGCAATAATTGCACGTTGCTTTAATAAATTTACACTTCCCATAAGGATGATGGTTGCCACATCGATGACAGGGATTTTTATTATTTTGCTTGCCCTTACACTCCTGAACATTCTTGCCTGACCCTTTTGGCTTCACGTAATTTACGGTACTAGGTAACGTACCTCGAATTTCTGTAGATTGCTTCACTGCAGCTTCTCCCGCCAGGGCTAAATCTAAAGCCGAAGTCAAGGTAAGTTTAGGATCTGACAGAAGTTTACGTTGAATTTCTTCGTCAAGAACACCACATACTAATCTATCTCGAAGCATAGAATCTAGCTGTGTTCCAAAGTTGCAATTTTCGGAAAGTCTTCTTAACTCGGCCATGAATTCAGATATAGTTTCATTTTTCCGTTGGTCTCTTTTATTAAATTTAAATCTACATAGAATTTCAGAAGGTTTAGGTGAGAAATGTTCATCTAATTTTACCAACAAATCGGCAAAATCCACTGAATTCGGACTATTAGGAGTGCACAAGGATCGTATGACAGAATATAATGCTGGACCCGAAACACTAAGAAAAATTGCCCGCTTTTTATCAGCTTCAGCAATACTGTTAGCGGTGAAAAAGAAATCCAAACGCTCTTTATACTCAATCCAGTTCGTTTTCCCTACTAGAAATTCTTCGAGCTTGCCGAATGACATTTTGAAGAAATCGAAACTAAGAATATGCAGTAATCACACAGTTCAGGAAAACGTTGAAATGAATCAGAAGAAATTGTCGCAGTTTTAACTCGTCGCCAATAACATGGTTTGTGTTTGGGTCCGTAGAAAACACCACTAAAATATTAACAAAACGAACATTTATTACCGGACATCACATAACTTACGTAGAACAACATCATACATCAATATCTTAGAATACCCAACAGAGTGAAAGTTGTAGTGTCAATCTAGAGTCAAAGTCAAAGTTGCTTTTTCACGCCCTCTAACGGCTGGATAAATACATAACAATGATATTATTTCTTATTTATTTATTTATTTTCTCTTTTAAATGAAAAGTGTGAAGTATTTTAAATTTATGTAATATAAGCATTTTAGATTAAAGTTAAGTATTTTAAATGAAATGAGTGACAGGTTTATAATTTAAAATTAAATTAATTGTAGTATGAATGACGGTGATGGGAACGATATTTGGCGAATTATCATCTGCTCCCGGCTAACAAAAATACTCATAATTAAAAAAAAGAATAAAAATAAATAAATGATAGTTTGTTGTAAATAAATATTGATATACATATCAAAAATAATTTATAGAATTAAAATAAAAAATAAAAGTAAATAAACAACAATTTCCATAACAAAGTTTTCGCCAAATTGGCGGGGGAGGGGGGGGGGAATCGCGCCAACGTGCGTATGTGACATTTGTGCCCAAAAAATATGCGAAATGCTACCATGATCGCAAAAGTTCATGATTTGTCTATTATAATCTTCCGATTTGGCGAAGGATTAAGGGAAAATTAAATTATGAATAAATGTAACGTGTTGCAATGTTTAACATACATTTAAGGGAGACCAAACTGGTCGCCAGTGGCGGCTAGTCTGTATTATAATAGCACAAATCAGTTACGGGTTAATCATATCAAATTTCATCTGCAAGTCAGCCATTTTTTCTGAAGATATTTTTTAAATAAAACTTCCTAATTATAAGAACACACATTTTATCAGACAATTAAATGTGACTGCAAATTGTGGCCGATGACTGTTTCCAACAGAAAAAAGAATGAGAAATTGCCGAGTTAGAATATCGATCTGTGTGGCTTAGAGGTAAAACGTTAGCACGGTACGCCAATTTGGTAGGTCAATTTTTCACTCATGTTGGTTTAGTGCATTTAATTGTCTGATAAAATGTGTGTTCTTATAATATTGTAAAATAAAGTAATCAGACGTAGTGTTCATGCTTTTAATATAGATAAAATTTACATTTTTAGAAAGATCTTTAAAAAAAAATAATTTTGAGGGAAGAGGTACCTTCTGAAATGTATACATTAAGAGTTATCGGCATTTAAAATTTCTTTCCAAACGTAAACAAACTTTTCGAAATGGAATTGAATATGATTAATTTATTTCTATAAAACCACGGTAAAGGACAAGCATTTCGTTCGCAGGCTGAGATCCTTTGACGTCATTTTTCTATAAATTAATGGAATCCAGTTGTTAAATTGTTTTTGTTTTAGAAGTTAAGTTTCCATTTAAATTTATTGTAAGAGTACAATGTTTAATTGAATAAAATAATGTAAATCTAGGAAATTGCTAAGCTACATTCCACCATTAACTACGTTTTATAAAGATTCGCCAATCAATGGGATTTAATGCTAATAATAAGAAAGCATAATATCACGTTTGATTTCAAAAGCAGCGCTGACGCGCTATGTACATATTCCATTTTTTACTCATCTCATGGATTAGTCAGTGATATTTTTTAACGAAGGATAACAAGTATTATAACAAGCCACATTTAGTATGTTGTTTTAATGGGTGTAATTAGTTTAATTGAAAAATCTACTGGTATTTCTAGTTAACCCTTTAAACAATAACTGAAAGTAAAATGTAATTTTACATAACATTCTCATGTTAATTTCATAGAGTACATTATTTATATTATGTATAATCTATTTAAAAAAAAGAAATGATATCTACAAAAAATAACTTTTCAAAAGTAAAAAAACAGCCAAGTTTAAAAAAAAAAAAAAGAAAAAAAAAATTGTGGCTAAAAAATGGTGTGATATCAAATTTCCAAGCTTTTATTATAGTACTTATTTAACTTTTTTCCATTAAATAAGTTATCATATATATAAGTCGAGTGCTACGTATATGTTAATAGAAATCGTTTCCTCCTGTATTAAATACATCCTAACGTGTTTCTGAAAATTAAATTTTTTTCAAATTATGCATGATGGGCTTGGCGGCCATCTTTCCATATTTCTAAGCACCCAAATTTCTAAAGTAAAAAGCGTAATATGTTTGCAATGTAATATGTTTATAACAATGTCCAACTTCAGATTTTAACTACGGACAGATAAATTGAGGAAGACTGATATTTTGATAAATTGATTTTTACTACTTTGAAATGATTAATTACTTTAAAAAATAAATCATAAGATGAATCCTTAAGATAAGTCATCATTATTTTAAGACACAATTTTCAGAACATACAAGTCCATAAACGAAACGCTTAAAATATTTGCTTAAGTTACAATTTTGAACTTCGGATTTTAACTACGGATAGGGGTGCTTAGAATTTTGTGTATAATATGGAAAGATGGCCGCCAAGCCCATCATGCATAATTTGAAAAAAATTTAATTTTCAGAAACACGTTAGGATGTATTTAGTACAGGAGAAAACGATTTCTATTAACATACGTAGCACTCGACTTATATATATGATAACTTATTTAATGGAAAAAGGTTAAATAAGTACTATAATAAAAGCTTGGAAATTTGATGTCACACCATTTTTTAGCCACAACTTTTTTTTTTTTTTTTACTTTTGAAAAGTTATCTTTTGTAGATTGTCATTTTCTGATTACCATTCCCATATTAAATCTTCCAGGTGTTACCCGTTAGATATGTTTGATTAAAGAGAGCAAAAATTCAGGATTAGCATGCAAATATTTTACGTAAAGATGTTTAACTAATATTTGATTCAATTCTTCGGTATTGAGGTTGGATGTTTTTTATTCTCTGACAGCTCTGCCTTCATTATTCTTCATCCCACTCACAATAATTTGTTACTAACTAGAAATGGACATAGACTTATGATTTGCTGGTCATAAGCAAAGTTTTCTCTAACTCTAAACAATAAAAATTAGTGGAATGGATGTTTAATTATGCAATTCGTTGCATCACAAATTTCGGTAATAGTTAAAAAATGAAGTTTCCACTCTTAAAATTGTAATTCTGCGTTAGATTTGAAACATAAGCAACATGCAATTATGTGCTATAACTTCAAAAATAAAGATATATTTTATTTAATATCTCTAGTATTAATTCTTGTTGAACTGGCGAAACAATACATGTTACCTTTTAACTCTTAAACCCTCAATCGTCGCGTAATTTTTGGAAAATTCGTTCAAAAATCGTCGATTTTTCTTCTTGCGTCATTTTATTTTTCATAACATTTTGAATTAATTAGAAAAGAAGTAGTGTATTTTGTTTCAAATTTAAAGTATTCAGGATAGATAAACTGATTTTAAATCCTAACCAGAGGGCCCGTGCGAAGATTTCGCACTGAAATCTAATATTTTTTAGGTACTTCTCTATTAACCCGTCGACCGCTTTTAATAACAAAAAACTACCTCCAAACTGTAAGATTAAACGCCAAAAATGCAGTCCCATTTACTTGATGTCAGAATCATTATGCGTGTTTGTTACGTCATCTAGTGGTATTACATTCGACATTTGCGTGTATTTTTTATTATGTTTTACGGATTTAGTAGTTATTTTATTAATTAAAATAACAATTGTGTCCTTAAATTCCTATATATTTTTTATTTTTTTATATTCCTATGGCAACGTTCTCCCGTTTATTTGGCGATAGTTTTTTGTTATGAAAAGTGGTCGACGGGATAATAGAGAAGTATCATTTTTTATCAATATGTAATATTTATTAGATGCAGGTTTAAACTTCTAAAGAAAAAGCAAGGATAAAAATATCTGCAAACAACATTTAGTTGTTAGTCAAGCCAGAATATCATCTAATTTATTCCATCAAAGTTAGACTAAAAACTGATCCAAGATTGCTAGAGGCCCGCGCGAGAAAAAAAAATAACAATCGTATTTTGACTGCATTAGAGGATGACGTCATCCGCTTCGGGAAAACCATTGGACTTAGAAATATAAATCTAAACATTTTAATTTCAATTTCGCTTTTTAATCATAAGTATAAAATAAACCAGTGCGGTCTTTTTTATAATAATTGCTATGAGCATCATATAATGTGGTATTTTATTTTTTTGGCAACAATAATTTCAGGAAAACCTTTCATTTCTTTCATGAAAACAATGCCGATTTAATTTTTTTTATTTCAGCAAATTTTAATCAAAAACATGTTTTAACAAACTGTTAAGTGGGCTATGTCAGAAGCCTGTTCTAAAACCTTTCATATGGTATCTCATTCGTTGTTCTGCGTTTCATATTTTCTGAGTAAAAGGGATGTTGACAGGAGAAATAATATATAAGGATTTTACTTAACTGGTATTTGAATTTTATTTGTACACAATCTACTTTTAGGTAGCTTTCATTACAAAAAGCTACCTATTGCAGCCGTTCGAAGAAAAGCAATTCCAAAGCAATTTGGTATATTTTCACCGATCATGAACCCCAGACCACCAAACCACCCTCCGTTCAAATGTTGATATATATATATATATATATCGGACTTATGTCATGTTGTAATGCTCTTATTTATGAACCGATTTGTATGTGACTGAGTATGCGTGTAGAATATATCAAGGTCTCGACCGAGATCGTTGGCCAGCTTCATCTGTTTCAAAATAACGGCCAGTTAAAAAAAAAAAAATATTTTTTTTTATTCAAAGAGTTGTACAAACAAATTATAAATAGAACAAATTGTTTATGCTAAGTGTTAGAACGTGATACAAGGATTCCGAAACATTTTTTTGTTTTGGCTATATCTTAAAAAATGGCTGAGATATGGCAGTTGGAAATTCTTGGATGTCTGAAATTTTGAAACAATCTGATATTCCTTATGCTGTAACTCTTGTTTTTATGACCCGATATGAAAGCGACTGATAATGTGTACAGAACATACCAAGATCTCGTCCGAGTTCGTTGGCCAGCTTCATTCGCCATTTTGTTTCAAAATGGCGGCCAGTTACAATTTTTAAATTTTAAAAAAATCAAAAATATGTCCAAAAAATTATAAATTGAAAAAAAAAATGTTTTTGTGAAATATTAGAACGTGATACAAGGATTCCGGAACATTTTTCGTTTTGGCTATTTCTTAAACAATGGCTGAGATATGGCAGCTTGAAATTCTTAGGTGGCTGAAATTTTGAAACAATCTGATATTTGTTATGCTGTAACACTCGTTTTTATGAACCGATATGAATGTGACCGATCATGTGTACAGAACATATCAAGGTCTACACCGAGTTCGTTGATTAGCTTCATACGCCATCTTGTTTCAAAATGGCGGCAAGTTAAATTGTTTAATTTTTTTTTTAATTCTAAAAGATGTATAAAAAATTATAAATTGAAAAAGTTGTTTCCATTAAGTATTAGATTGGGATACAAGGATTTCGGAACATTTTTTGTTTTGGATTTACTTAAAAAATGTCTGAGATATTGCAGTTTGAAATTCTTGGGTGGCTGACATTTTGAAACAATCTCATTTTTGTTATGCTGTAACTCTCGTGCTGCAATTCACATTCAAATTCAGCATTAACGAAAACCGGGATTGAATCTTCTATAATCGGGTTCCAAGTATTTTAGCCTCGGGTGTTTGAGTAAAATGAGTTGAAATTTAAAAACATGGACTAAGAAAACTACCTTTTCCTCCCGGCACAGGCATGGAGGACTTTTTGTCATTCAAATTGCTTGATTGCCAACAAATTTTTGAAGTAGAAATATAGGCCGTATTTAATGACAGATTAAATAACGCGAGAATAAGGTCAATTACACTATTTTATATAACTGGTGAGAATCAAACAATTTGAATTTTTTTTAAAAAAGTAGTCCGTGAGGGCCATAGCCACGACAAAATTTGTTTACAAATTACTGCCCGTGTATGTATCGGTCGCGAATATTAAGGGATTATTGCTTCATCTTTTAGATAAAATTTATCAGGACGAGGAATAATATTTGTAGATAACCAATGAAGTTTGGACTCGACCTCATAATGATCAGAATGTATAATAAAGAGAGGAATGTTTGTTTTCCACTAGGTAAATTGTAAATCATATTCAATGGTTGGAATATCATAGTTGAGGTCCGGACATTTTTCACCCTTTTGGAATAAACCTGGACTATGATACTTCAACCATTGAATATGATCAGAATTCAGTTGTGATTATAGCAGTCTTCGGGACACGCAATCAGCAGAGTTTTCTGTAGTTTGTACTTGATTCCAGTTAGTTGTAGAAAGGATTGTCTAAATAAACCTTTTCGAATAAACCTGGATTATGATACTTCAACCGCTGAATATGATCAGAATTCAGTTGTGATTATAGCAATCTTCGGGACACGCAATCAGCAGAGTTTTCTGTAGTTTGTATTTGATTCCAGTTAGTTGTAGAAAGGATTGTCTAAATAAACCTTTTGGAATAAACCTGGATTATGATACTTCAACCACTGAATATGATCAGAATTCAGTTGTGATTATAGCAGTCTTCGGGACACGCAATCAGCAGAGTTTTCTGTAGTTTGTACTTGATTCCAGTTAGTTGTAGAAAGGATTGTCTAAATAAACCTTTTGGAATAAATCTGGATTATGATACTTCAACCATTGAATATGATCAGAATTCAGTTGTGATTATAGCAGTCTTCGGGACACGCAATCAGCAGAGTTTTCTGTAGTTTGTACTTGATTCCAGTTGTAGAAAGGATTGTCTAAATTTCAGGTGCTCTTTTGGCAGCTTTCGGAAAATCTGTGTTCTCATCTATTTCTAGTTAAATATTCTATCATGAATACAAGGGGCTGAAGCGTTTCCGTAGGTTACTGTGCATAAAGCAAAACAGTTCAAGCCGTTTGTTTGCGTTATCTCTCCAAACTATGCGTTTAAAATCCGTATCACGGATTTTCATTTGTGTATACATTTTCTGTACGTCTACAGGAATTGCGATGTTATGGATTCGAAAATTTTAAATAATAGAAAAAAAAATGTTTTGTTTTGCGATCCAGTCATGAGTGTATAGTTTCATGATACACCTCAAGATGATTTAGTACTGGGATATCAAAAACAACAAGGAGTTGTGTAGACAAACTAGATTCGCTAAGTGCATAATGATGTGGCAGGTATTAGTGATTGTTTTCTGGGTCATTATTATTTATAATCTTTCCCAGGTGTAAAATTACAAATATTCTGCAATATTTTTTGCTGTATTGTTTATAAATTTCTGGCATTGTTAAAAGTCGCTTCTCTAAACAAAGAAATATGCGAGTAGTGATTTTCCGTTCTTGGATTAAATGGTAAACTAACAGCATAACGACCTTCTATTTCTCTCTTGTGTTCCCTTTTAAATTGTAAGTCACACATTTTTTCTTCAGAAGTTGGAATGATATAGTTTGGTACGCACTCTAGGTCCCAAAATTATTTAAAGAAATCATTAGAGTTCATACAGTTTACTGAAATAGGATTTGAACGTGATACTATAAAGAAAATTTTCACAAAATGGGGCCATTTGACGTTTGAGGCCGAATTCTGGTATTAAAGTTTCATTTTTAAAACTGTTTAAAAAATCGAAATTAATTATTTAAAATTTTTTTAAAGTTTGTTCCTCTATTAAAAAAGGTCTAGTTTAATTCGCAAAAACAAACGTCAATAGCTTCAAAGATTTAAATGTAAGAACGTACATATATTAAAAAGAAATCTTGCTTTAAATTTTTTGTAAAACTGTTCGTTTACTTGGTTGCCACGACTTAAATATTGGGTGGAACAAAAGACAGTTTTGAGGGAATATTCTAGAGGCAAAATTATGTAGAAAGGGATATTCTATTCATCAATTCATAACATAAAATAATTAATTTTATTTTAAAAAAAAATCTTTTTTTCTTTTCTTTTCTAACATTTCGCTTGTTGTATGATTTCTTGAAAACTAAAAACATTAATTTTGTTTTAGTATTTTCTTCAAGAAAAAAGAAACAGAGAACAACAGCATGAATAACCAAATATACGAAATAATAAGTGAATATTGACGAAAAATTAAAACACATTTTTTTTAAATTATTTTTAATCAGTCTGTGGAATACCTGAATTGTATTTGGGATTCTGAATTGCTTATATCGGGTGGTTATGTCGATTTTTTTGGAAGCTCTGATGCGAATTTTCTGAATGTTTTGCCTATAATTTGATGATGGGGAAAATATTTTTTTTTTCATTACTCGAAAATATTGCAGAAATAGTTACATATGAATTTACGTTCGTAAAAATGAAAAATAATTGTCTTATTTTTTTTAAGCATCGCAATTAAGAATTGCAAGTCCCAGCAAGGACATACTTTCAGCTAGTTGTAAAATTTACATTTAAGACCACATCTGCAAAAATATTTAAATATTTATGCATAGATATCTTCTTCATACATTTGCGGATAAAGAATAAATACAAACTAAACAGTTAATAAAAAAAGAAAAGTCAAATAACTTTTATAATAAAAGATGAAAATAATATATAAACGGAAACCAAAATAAATGGAAATTGATGATTAAAGGGGTGCGTTTTTGTAATGATATTTCATGATTACTATTTATGAAAAATGATATTTTCTTTTAAATTTTTGTTATATGAAATCAATGCCTGAAAGCATAGAAATGTCATTAACCATTCCACTGATTCAAGTATTTTTCTGCATTCGAAATATTAAATGAAGCATTATATAAACAGCACATACATTTGAACATATTTATCATTATTTGTCGATGTTTGTCTGAGTCTTTAGATAATATATTTAAATTAACCTTTTCATTTTGTTCTCCCATATATTTTAAGCATTTATATTTGTTTATTTCATTTAAAGCAGATTACATTACTATTTGTTCAAAATATACTTTACTGCAATGTTTGTTTATGCTACTTTAATGTACTTTAATGTGTGCTTAATATTTCTATTTTACATTTACAAATGTCTATTTAGAAATTATTCTGGATATCACCTTCGGAGTATAAAAAATAATTGCCAAATATCAGAATTCCAAATAAATTCTCTATGTTTTAGAGTTGCATTAGTATTTGAACTCTTGTATGAGAAATTTGTATATTTTACTGTATGGAGCGTGGATTTTAAATTATAATCATTTAAACCTCCGTCTACCGAAAATGGGAACGGAAGAAATACTAATAATATCTGTCTGACCGACATGAAAATATACAAGTTTACCAAAATACAAATAAACTTCCGATTTGGAAAGAGTGTACTAAAAAATAATACAAAATAATCTATATAAAATAGCAAAAAAATACAGTAATGATTAAATACATATTTTTATTATCTTCAAATACAGTTTGGATGAAACCAATTTTAAATGGAAATATGCAATTAAATATAAATGTGGATAAAATAAAAAAAATATATAAAGTGGAATGTGATGTGAAAATAAGTGTTGCAGAACTACTTTGCACAAAACGTGCAAACTTTTTCGACACATATTCTTTATGCCCTCCATATTTGCAAACAAGCTTTAATACCTCTTATCATATATTCTAATACGAGCAAACCTTGTGTGTGGTTTATATATATATGCAAATTTTATCTTAAAAACGGCTCTTACGATTTTGACGAAATTTTGTATCCTACCATTTTGGGGAACCAGAAAACCGTTGGGCTAGGTCACATGTTCGAGAAAATTTGATTAGTGGGTCATTTTGGGTCATTTTGTGTCATGGTCAAACTAATTATATCTAAAAACAATTTAAACGATTTTGACGAAATTTTGTATCCGACCATTTTCGGGCACGAGAAGAATATTGGGTTGGGTCACATGTTCGAGAACTTTCGATTAGTGGATCATTTTTGGGTCAACGCGGGTCAAATTAATTTTATCTAAAAAACTGATCTAACGATTTTGATTAAATTTTGTATCCTACGAGTTTCGGGTACGAGAAAATCATTGGGCTAGGTCACATGTCCAAGAAAATTTGATTAGTGGGTCATCTCTGGGTCATTGTGGGTCAAGCTAATTTATCTAAAAAGCGGCTCAGACTATTTACACTAAATTTTGCATTCTATGGTTTTCGGGCACAAGAAGACTGTTGGGCTAGGTCACATGTTCGAGAAAATTCAATTAGTGGGTCATTTTGGTCATGGGTCATTATGGGTCAAGCTATTTTTTCTTAAAAACGGTTCAGAGGATTTGAAATAAATTTAGCATCCTACAGGTTTAGGGAACGAGAAGATTATTAGGCTAGGTCACATGTTCGAGAAATTTCGATTAGTGAGTCATTTTGGTCATGGGTTATTATGGGTCAAGCTATTTTATCTCAAAAACGGCTCAGACTATTTACCCTAAATTTTGTATTCTATGGTTTTCGGACACTAGAAGACTGTTGGGCTAAGTCACATGCTCGAGGAAGTGGGTCATTTTGGTCATGGGTCATGTATTTGAACTCAAATTCCATTTTGACCGAGCGTAGCTCGGTCTTCCCTGCTCATATTCAAGTTAAGAAAGTTGTTTATCGTTTCTTTTTTCTTCAAAGTCTATATAAGAAGTTTGACAGCTTTTGCTTAGCTATACTAAAAACGTCAAATAGGTATCCAACAGATATTTTCTGATTTCAATAACGTTTCAGTCATTTTTTCCATTCGCCACTCAGAAGACAATGGATCAAAAACTACATTTTTTTTTCCAGCAGTCGCTCTTTCATTATCCACTCATAATTGGTGAACTTAAGGCAAAATGTGGAACAAATTTAAGCCTGACTATGGTGAATAAAAATGCGTGCATCATATCTGCTATTGTTACAACAACTTTCCTCTGTGATAATTAGTCGCCTTGGTTTAGTTTATATTACTATAAATTTCATAATCACTTCAATCTGTTATGGACAAAATGTCCTTTTTGGAGTTACGGGATATAATAATACGACTCGATAAAAGTAAAACAAGAACGAAAAATCATACGTCAAGCATACATTATGGAACACTTTCCAACATTTCCAAAATAATTTTACAAATATTTACCGTTTAATAAGTTGAAAGATGATATCTGATTAAACAAGGTCAAGGTCAAACCGGATGGAGATGCCTACCTTTCAGCTTAAGTTAAACTAGCCCCGACCAGCAGGTTTGTTTATTACGCGCCAAGGCCCCAGCCCAGGGACCGATGCCCGGAATTTTGAAAAATGCATAACATATTTAAAAACCCAATTTCAGGAATTACCAGCGATATTCGGAAAAATATCCGAATTATTTTGTGCAGCCCTGTATACTATCTTTAGATTTGTATATATACTACATAGAATGCTAAAATGTAGTTCATTTAAGAAACACGTAGCACAGTTTAAAATTCTCTTTATGGAATTTTCGTCAATAAACGGAAATATTCTCGAGGATTTCTGTGCTACCCTGTGTATGATCTATAGAATTTATAAGCACCAAGTAATAGACAAAAATTAGATAAATTTAAAAACGCGTACAGCAACTAAAAGTGCACATCCAGCAATTATTGTTAACAGACAGTATCGAATTATTTTGTGTATCCCTGTAAATGAACGATGAATACTATACACACAATATTCCATAGTAAATCTCTTGTAATGCACCTTAGTGATGTATATCAATTTCAATATGTTTGAAATAGTGAAACGTTATTAAAATAAACCCCAAACGATTTTTCTCCATAGACTGTAATATAACGAAATTATTTTGAGTGTCTCTGTAAAGGAACTATAAATGCTATGCACACCATATTCTGTAGTAAGCCTCTTGTAGTGTACCTCAGTGATATATACCAATTTCAAAATATTTGAAATTTTGTAACAGCATTAAAATAAACCGCAAATGATTTTTCCCATAGACCTTAATGTAATGGTATTCTTTTGAGTGTCGCTGCTTTATGCTTCATTTTCAATACCGAACATGCCATAGTTAACCTCAATAACATATAGCAAATGCATGAAAATCCGAATATATTTATGCGAGTTAGAGCACGGACGACACACAGACGGCAGTCAGACAGACAAACCGATTTCATTAACACTTTTCAACTATTTTGGAAAGTATTCAAAAATAGAATTTGCCATTTATGCATGTCAATTTAATCCATCAAGACATAATATTAAGGCATAGCTCCGAACAAAAATTACTTTAAGAACAAAGAAAATTTAAGAATAAAAGAATAATTTATTATTTTTGCATTACTGAAATCATTGTTAGAACAACATAATACAAAATAAGCCATGTTATTCCTTAAGGGGAAAAATATATAGAGTTAATCTAAAAGGCGGATTAAAACTTTGTGCCGTTATATTAAATTAAATATACAACGTTAAATTAGCACAAATTAAAATCATTTATACTGCCAAACAGCTGTTTCAAAGACCTTAAGCTCCATCTTCAGTGCCAATTCAAAAGGTAAAACGGATTAAAAACTCCTAAGCCATGTCAACTTGCCTGCCATCTCTCGCCCGCGCCCAGATGAAATGGTGCTGAACTTTTCAAAACAACAGCGGAGACGAGGAAACACATATTGACAGAGAGACCAATAGGAACACTCCGCCCGACCGTGAAAGTTTAAGTGTGAAGGCGAATAATGGAGGGGGGAAGAAGAGAATGAATTAAGTGAAACGCAGCCAGACGTTTGAAACGCTTTGTACGGTGGATAAAAAAACCAGAAAGGGGGGGGGACAATGAGGATGAATTAAATGAAAGGTAGCCAGACATTTGAAAATGTTTGGTGTACTGGACAAATCATTACCAAGCTGCTCGAATTTTTCCATATGTGATAAGCTTCCCAGAAATTAGGTTGTATTTTCTTTTCTGCATATACAGCGCCATCTGTTGGTGGTATTTTAAGTTTTTTTAACCACATCTAAAAATCCTCATTGCTTTGGGAGCACACTAGTGAAATTTCAGGTCATTTGGATCAGTGGTTCTTTTTTTATAGGGTTTTACTTTCACAACTTTAAAAAAATCACCCTGTATATAGATGTATTTGGTTTACAGAAAAACATAATCTATATTTTCCAAACACATTGTAACGTGCAGAATTAATCTGAATAACCAAAAGGGCTTTTTAAAAAAAATTCAGTTAATAAAGCTTCTTTGTAAAGTAGAAACAAAGGGTGAAGTTATTTACGAAAGTTTTAAAATATTCTTCTCTATAAAAAATATACTTCATGAACAATCGTATATAATAAGAAATGTAGTTTCATTCATGTTTTTTATTTATTTTTTTACTTATCAAAATCTATTTGTAACTAGCATAAAAATTCACCATTTCCGACGTTTGACATGTACCAAGGAATTACTTTACTAACAGGTCCTTGGAACAAATGTTCTTCTGTATTTCCATATCATGACGCAAAGTACAAAAAACACAATATCTCTCTCATATTCGAAGTTTAAACATAAATTAAACGTAAATTCAAAATACTTTGAGACGCTGAAGCTGTCTCTTCGGATTTAGTAAACTCAAAAATGCACCTTTAAATAAAGGAAAAATATTTATCATATTCAATATAAATTGATAATTTATAAATATTTATCAGCCTCTTAGATGAAATGAATGCATTATATCCCGACGGAATATTAAATTTTCATTAAAGATACTTTTATGTAAAATTCATACCATATGTCAATTAATAAGAGAAAATTTTTGATTTCATACAAAATATTTTGATTAATTATGTTTAGAAACCATAGTCCATTTTACGAATATAATTTTTTTGTTAAAGTATGTTGTTTCAATCATTTATGTCTGGATAGATTTTATGCAGTTTAAAGATGTATAGTGACAAATCAAACTCCTAACATATTCTTCATTTACCGATAAAACCACAATATATTCACTTTTATTATTTTATGACAAATAAGCGATTGCAGTAATTAATATTATTTGTTAATTATTCTAAGTATTGTTGTAAATATTGCGAAAAAATTTCTTATAACTGCCGATGGAATAATTATATTTGTAAGAAACAAATTCTTCCAAATTTTCATATTATATTTTTTCATAGGTATCTTCAAATAATAAGACACTAAAGTATAATTCACAATTTTAGATATAAAGGTTTATTAAAAATCGATATCTGAGAAAAATTAACATTTTATAGCATTGAATATAATTTAAAATTTTATAAATTTAACAGAAAATGGTGAATTCTTGATTGGCGAATATAAATAAGTAAAAGAAATCTTCTGCCTTATATAACATGAATATTAATTTTCACAAAAGTAGCAAAAATAACAAAAATATCTAAAAGAATTTTATTTACGAAAAATATGTGCTTAAACTTTACTTGTTTTCTAAAAACTTTCCAGTGTTAATTAATAAAGCCATACTACTGCGAAAGTTTTACTAAACAAACATAAATATAACATATTTTATCATTAATTCAATGAAAGAATAGTCTTCAGAAGTACGTTAAATTTTAATTTCCAACATCAAGGTACGAACTCTTAATCCCATCAAAATAATTTTTTGAACTTTCAAAATATAGTTTAAAGGACAAAACTCAAAACGGAAATTGAAGAAAATTTTAAAGATTAAATGCAGTAACTTAGATGAACGATAATTTTGTGAATTTGATTAAAATTTTTTAATTAAATTATTTTTAAAAATAAAAATTTCTTGAATAAATTATAGTAAAAAACACATGGATATAATATTACTGTAAATATTAACATACATATAGTATTATATAAATATGCTAGAAAAACGAAACACATATAACTACATATATAATAATGACAAATTTATTAAACAAAACTTTATGAGAAATTCGTGAGATTTTTTTTAAAATTCATAATTAGAAACATAAATGCTATAAATACTTTTTTATATAGAATGGAATCAGTTTGATTATTAAATGGTTTAATGGTGAACTCCCCTAAGCCTTAGAGCAAACAGTATTAAATTACGTAAATCTCCATATACAAAGAATATTTTTAAATACAGCATTTTTATTTTAATAATAATGCTTTCAAAATCCATGTCACTTATAAAAGAACGTGTCATTACACTTCACAAATATGATTATATTCATTAATAAAAACTGTGTCAAAAAGTCTTACGAAATACTTTGAAAACCATTTTAAAGGCTTAGCAATTTTTTAAAACTATTTTGTTTAGAAATATAATAACAGTACAAGTAGTCGATGCACCTGCAGCTGTCTGTCATTACAAATATTCCGCTACGTCTGTTAAAGAAAATGCTTCCAGTATACATACACTGTGTGTTGTACAGTAACTCTTAAGTAACCAAAATTTTTATTTTATGGGCATAACAATTTTTTTCAATATTCTACTTCGGAAATTCCACTGAACAAAGAATAATCAGAACATTATCTAAATGCAACTGAAGTCATTAATACAAGATATATATATATATCAATAAATATTTATCTGTGACATAATTTATATGTCATAAAAAATAGCTTAGCTTATTTTACGCTATTCCACTTTAAATGTAACAGCGGTAGAAACAGTCAGTGCTACTGCAATGATAGGTCATTACATACATATAAGTATTTTTTTATAAAAGAATAAGTTTATACTGAACACTGTGGCCTGTACAAAAACTTTTATGTAGAAAAAAAATTTCATATATGAATTTCATGATACATAAAAGGTGTGTATTAAATCGAATTATGCTAATCCTTTTAAATTGAGGATGTTTTTTCTACCTCGTTAAATAAATGTTGAAATATAAAAACAATCATTATTCATGATAAAATATAGATGGTTATTAGAGGTGTCATTAGAAAGTATTTATAAAATTATTCACATCAGTTGCTGATTTTCGTAATGAGGATAATTTGTTTTTCAGTGTTTAATAGCAAAAAAGTGTTACCTATATTTTCTACGCAAGGGAAGTGCTTACAAAATTTATTTATATTCCAGACTCATCTACAAAGTAAAGATGATATCACGGTTATTTACTATTCGACAATTATTAGGGGAGACCGCTATTTGGCCCATTTTTTCTTCAAAACTTTTTATTTACTTTAATTTATTAAAATTTTAATTCTTTTTTTTAGTTTGGGCAATAAAATAATTTTTAATAGTTTCTATATGAAGCTCAAAAGGCGATCAAGTCACTGAGCCAACCTGCCCCGTCGAACGGGGTAGGTTGACCCACTAAATAGATTTTATTTTCGGATTGCTAACGGAAATAAAAACACTGTAATACACCTTTAATAAATAACCCTTTTTCTTTCGGTTTCTACTCGATCACATTTTCTTTAAATTCAAAGGCAAAATTTTATGAATACCATTTTGTTCTTGTATTGCTACTGTCACACAAGAATGCAGCTATTTTGACAATAAACCAGTTTATTGGGACAAAACGTCACGCAGAACATGAAGAACACACATAAATATATAAAGATGAATATTTGTAGTAGCAGCAGTAGTTATAATAATCTTATTTCTTCTATCAAACCATTAAATTTATTTCCATAACATGCCCACCGCATGCACGCCACCTTCCACTTTGGCCTCCCGCCAAAAACTGTTCCCGTCTCCCTTACTCCGCAGTAGAAGAGAGAAAAAAAGGGTTGCCATAAACCTGACGTCACCGGCATGACACCCTCCACATAAGATTGCAAAAGGGGTATGCCACATTTGCGATCTGAAATCCAGACTGTTAACGTCACTACATTTCATCCTCTACCAGTCAACTACAAATAAATAATAATAAACTACAATATATATAAAAAGAAATACAAAAAAAAATACTTAAACATCTCTGAACCATTTCTGGAAACTCCTGCTAGCTACTGCAATATAAAAATACAATTAATGTTTCATAATATATAATACTAAATACAAATAACAAATGAGGGAACAGAATGCAAATTAATATGAAATACAATTTCAGCTGCAGCATACACAAAAGTGAACTATCAAAAGTTTTTGCTTTTAACAGTCATTAATTGTTCATCGAAAGTTAATAGTCATTTTATTATTCCGTTGTCTCCAGTCTAGACAATGCATCCGCATTCGTCAACTTTGCACCGGGACAATGTGAAATCATGATGTCATATTTCTGCAACGCTAATGCCCATCGTTGCAGTTTGGAAGATTGAGGAGCATTTTTGGTGATGAAAGTCAGCGGGTTGTGATCGGTGATAAGTTCCACGGGCGAACCAAAAATCCAAGTCTCGAACTTTTTTAGAATCCAGATAAACGCATAGGCCTCCCGTTCAATGGTCGGCCAAGCCTGTTGAGTTTTGGTGAGCTTTTGACTGGCGTAACTGACTGGATATAGTCTCTCATCTTTCTGTTGAGATAGACATGCACCGATGTCTATTGCAGATGCGTCACATTGAATGGTAAAAGGAAGTCCAATAACTAGTGTATAAAGACTAGGTGCCTCAGCGAGACCCCTCTTTAGTTCGTTGAAAGCTTTATCATGTTCCTCCAACCAGCACAATTTCTCAGGACTGTTTCTTTTAGTAAGTTCTGTCAATGGGTATGCTGTTTCGACATACTTAGACAGGTAATCGCGGTAGTAGTTACACAATCCGAGGACACTCTTAAGTTGTTTTTTGTCTGTGGAACGGCTAACTTTCGTATGGCTTCCCCTTTCTCTGGATCGGTTCGATGGCTGCCGGATCCGATGACATGTCCTAAATACTTAATCTGGTTTTTCGCAAAGGCACACTTCTACAGATTGACTGAGAACCGTAATTCTCGAATTTTAGAAAATATCGTGTCCAGATGCGTAATGTATTCAGACCATGTTTCCGAAAATACAGCTATATCATTTATATACGCTCTAGCAAAGTTCCTGTATTTTGAAAGTGCTTTATTTATTTATCTTTGAAAGGTCGCAGCTGCGTTCCGGAGCCCAAAGGCCATCACTTTGAAACGATATTGAGCCCTGTGAGTCTTAAAACATGCCATACCCTGGCTTTCTGCTTCCAGTGGTATGGCCCAATACCCTTTTAGCAAGTCGATTGTAGTTATTACATTGGCCCTGCCAATGTTGAACAAAAGATCCGTTGCGTTTCCCATCGGGAAATCGTCGGTTTTTGTGATTGCGTTCAATGCTCTAAAATCTACGCACAGTCGGAGGGCCCCATCTTTCTTCATCACGCATACTACCGGATGCGGCGCCGCCGCATCACTCTCTTCGATCAGTCCTAACTCTAACATTTCTTCGATTTGTTTATCTACTTGTGGCTAAAACATATGGTTTTTTCATTTCTTCGCCGTTTAATCTAATTTTGTGCTCTCCTACCTTAGCTATTTGTACCTTTTTTGAAAATAAATCTTTATATTTGTATACTAAATCTAACATCTCTTTTTTTCTGTATTTTCTAAATGCTTCAAATCTACTTCTTCTATGTCAAATAAATTTGAGTTATATTTCACACTGGGGGTGGGACAGACTTCTCCTAATTCTTCTTCATTTTCAAAGATTACTCCCACCGCCCGTACCCTAGGAGTAAATTTTCTTATTTTATTTACATGGATATTCCTAACATTCCCGTATATTAGTTTTACTTTGTAGGAATCAGGCTTACAGCGTGCTACAATCTCGGCTGGTCCCGGCCACCTAGCGTAATGTTTGTTCGTGGAATCCGGGATTAATAGATATACCTGGTCCCCTGGTCTAAATTCTTTGTAAATCGCTCTCCGATTAGCGTACTTCGCATACGAGCCTTGTTTAAATTCCGCTGCTATTGCTGCTTGCTCCGCCGCCCTTTCTAAATTAATTTTTAACTCCTGAAGATATTCGGTTGCGCTCTTTCCAAGATTTATGTGTAGTGGTATTTCTCCTGACCATGTAGATTTCAATACTGCTAATGGTCCCCTCGCCTCCCTTCCGTACATTAATTTGAATGGCGATACTCCCGTGGTACTATTCGGAATTTCTCTATAGGCAAATGATAAATAAGGAATGTGTTTATCCCAATTTTTGGAATCGCTCCGAATTATATGGTGTAACATGCGTTTCAGAACCTGATTATATCGCTCCACTAATCCCGAGCTTTGCGGATGCCCTGGCGTCGCAAATCTAGGAGCCGCCAGTAGCCTAGCATGAAACACCTGTATTAAAACTGAAACAAAATTCCTGCCCTGGTCACTCGCTATTACGCGCGGTATCCCTGTTCTCATAAATATTTCTAATAATGGATCGCACGTAGCTTTAGCCGTAATTGTTCTTAACGGGACCGCCTCCGGCCACCGCGAATGCTGATCCACTAAGGTAAGTACATATTGATGTCGACGCGCTGAAGGTGGTTCAATTTTCCCAATTATGTCAATATTTACAACGTCGAACGGAAGTTCGGGTCTCTCAATTGGGACAATGGGTATCTGATCGCTAGCCCTCTCTCTGCTCCGTAACTGACAGTCTTTACAAGATTTACAATAATCCTCTACATCCCGTGACATATTCGGCCAATAAAATGAATAACGAATTCTTTCTTTTGTTTTTTTTCATGCCGAGATGATTAACGAAAATCGATTCATGCGCAATTTTTAAAATTTCCCCCCTCCTTACCTTTGGTACAACTAATTGCGTAACACAATCCCCAGTGACTCTTTCTCTATGAAAAAGCAAATTATCTACTATAACGAACCCGTTTTTACCTTTTTCCGCGTCTTTGAAAGCACCCTGTAATGTTTCGCAACTCTTCTGTTGCTCCCTGTGTATACTTGCAACTGATCGTTGACCTCCATTCAAATCTCCGTTATCATCTTTCCTTTCAATACAACTAATCATTAATTCTCTCTCCGCATTTTGATTTTCACCTCGCCAGCATAAATTTTCAATATTTTTATCATCCCACTCTGTTTGGTTGTCTCCCCCCTTTTGCCTATCAATTTCGTTACCTTTTTCCGATTGCGTATCATTTACTGGCGCCAAAGAACATTTTTGTCTATCATCTTCCAAAGAACATTCCTTTCCCCCCGCGTTACTAGCTAACTGTAATATTTCATAAACTGCCGGTGTTATAATACATGTCCCATATAATTTATCCGTAACGGCAAACAGTACATCTACACTGTTGTTAAATATACAATTTGACTCTCTGGATTTTAAAGCCACGGGTAGTGTCATAAGATTAGCAGTTATTCTTTCTCCAAAAGCCGATATTAACTGAATTTTTGAATTTTCATTATTTCTAAATGAATCCGGTAATTTATTAGAGTTTATTACGGATATTTCTGCAGCACTATCTGAAATACATTTGATCTCCTTTCCCCCTGTCCACAAATGTTCAAATTGAAGTGGTTGCGTACTTATTGGCTCGTTTCCAAAACAGAGTGTTTCAACCTTGGCGATTATTTTATCATCCTGCTTATTTTTTCCGACAAAAGAATCTTTTTTCGTTTGAATTTGCAAACTTCCAATTTTATCTTTTTCTCTATTATTCGGACAAAATCACAAATGCATCGTTTGTTTACAAAGTGCACATTCTTTTGATGTGTTTAATTTTCTATCGCTGCGAAAATTAGATTTATTTCTGACATGGGGTGGCACATATTTTCCATTATTGTAACTTATAGCTCCCGATTCATCATGATTGCGGGGTTTTATCGGTTTATCATATAATTCCGTAAATGTTCTGCCCTTTGACGTAAACCAATTATCGCATACTTCCGAAATTGTCGGGGTTTTAACCAATTATCTAATTGTTTTATCCTGACACAACTTCGCGTCTCCGAATCTAGTGAACTTAATATTCTGTCGCTGACAATTAACTCATTAAGCGTGTCAAAATATTTTACTTTTCTCAGTTCACAATAGAAATCCCAATTGGCTCTGAGCCTACACGCGAATTGCATATGATTTTCATTTCTCGATCCTTTTGCAAAAATAAAGTTTTCCAGACAGGCCTCTGGTGTGGGTTGAAATTCTTTTAATATTAACGCCTTAACCTTTTGGTAATCTTTCATTTCTTCCGTGTTTGCGTACAGTAACAAATACGCCGCCCGCTCCCCTACCAAATTAAACAAAATCTCTACCTTTAATTCCTCTGCGACATTTTTAATTTCGAATGCTTTCTCTAGCGAAGTAAAAAAAAATTCCATGATTCAGGCCTGCTGGGGACTGTAATAGTCAAAGTTTTGACGCTTTTGATTAGTGCCTCTAACGAATTAGGTTCAGGTCCATCCACCCCTGTATCAAAATTTTTATACTCGTTCTGGATTTTAGCCATTTCTATCTGAGCTTTAACTAATTCCAGCTTAGTTTTTTCGATTTCCAATAACTTATCTTGTTCCGACTTCGACTTTTCTTTGTCGAATTTATGGACTTCTGCTTCATGCTTTTCTCTTTCTATGCGGTCTGACACCGTTGTATTTAAAAATTCTTTTATAAATTCATTATCTTTTGAATACTGATCGCTTCCCTCAATTAATGCTTTCAAATCAATTATCCTGTGCTCACTTTCTACTTTTATGCCCAATTCCGTGGCAACAACAACTAGGTCTTCTTTCCTTAACCCTTTAATATTAAACATTTTACTTTTACTCTTAACACTTACTTATTAATACACTAAATATACTCTATAAATATCTATATTATCCAAACATAAAATATTTCTCAATATGATTCTATTCAAGTTATTTTCTATTTAGACTTCAGGAATAAACATACAGAAACATGCAACTTACTTCAATCATAAATCCAAGCTCTGATTCTACGTACGAGAGCGTGTAATACACCTTTAATAAATAACCCTTTTTCTTTCGGTTTCTACTCGATGACATTTTCTTTAAATTCAAAGGCAAAATTTTATGAATACCATTTTGTTCTTGTATTGCTACTGTCACACAAGAATTCAGCTATTTTGACAATAAACTAGTTTATTGGGACAACACGTCACGCAGAACATGAAGAACACACATAAATATATAAAGATGAATATTTGTAGTAGCAGCAGTAGTTATAATAATCTTATTCCTTCTATTAAACCATTAAATTTATTTCCATAACATGCCCACCGCATGCACGCCACCTTCCACTTTGGCCTCCCGCCAAAAACTGTTCCCGCCTCCTTTACTCCGCAGTAGAAGAGCGAAAAAAAGGGTTGCCATAAACCTGACATCACCGGCATGACACATAACATATCAAATGTAATTTTAATCTGGTATATAAAAGGTAAAAAGCATAAGAAAAGATATTTTGTTCAACTTAACTACTGCCTTTATCAACATTTTTCTCATTATCACAATGAATTCAAACATAAAATATCATATCCACAGTGACATATGATTCGTGTACCCAACATTTACACCTGGTACATTGAATCCACTCATCTCCTGATTTACTATTTTTGAATGATTTAATCCTTTCAGGGGTGGTGGTCACAAATGTGAATTTCGTTCATCGGTTCGTCGTTTAATCTTGGCCAACAAGCCCCAGATTAAATGGGCGAACTTGCCTCATATCGCCATTTTGGTTTTTGATCGTGATATCAAAATATTCCGTTATTTTTTTTAAAAAATCAGTAGGTAGAAAATAATCTCTGAACAACGGTCTATTTAAACTGCTATTCACCAAAATCAAACTTTAATTTAGAAACAAATCAAAAGTGATTTTTTATAAGTGCAAAAAAAACTTAGCTGTGTAAAAATTTGAAAATTTGAAGTGGCTTTCGTTTGATTGCTTCTAAACGGTTGACTATGATGTGGGTGAATGAAGACGTGATAAGACACATTTCATTTAGCTAGTAATGCTATACATAGGATAGTTTGAAAAATATCGCGGATGGGCCAACGTGCCCCTATCTTTAATATGAGTATAAAAAAAAAACACAATTCTAAATGAAAAAATTATGCATTTAAGGGTTAACCATACGGTAAAAAAAAGTATTGTAAATGAAATATTTTTTAAGCAGGATATATTTCATTCTCTTCTGATTAGAAAAATTTATTGATAACAGAACTTCATGTAACTGAAATATTTTTTTTATGTATGAAGAACTCTACATTTATTACAAAGTAAGGAAAAAATAGAAATTATTTGATTTCCCGCACAATAGTTTTTAATAATAGTGGATGATTTTAATATTTAAAATTAATGTTATTGTATCAATTAATATACATATATATATATATATTAATTTTAAATATTAAAATCATCCATTATCATTATATAAAAACTAAAATATATATATTCAAAGTTAATAAATTACTATCAATGCTTTAATGATGTTACGAATAAAATAAACATGGAAATAGTTTTTAATGAGATTGCCAAATAAAATTTATGTAAATGGGAGTTTTTATATGTTTTTAAACAATAATATTAAACAATAATGTAAAATAATGTATTTTGTAGAATTATCTAAAGAACCATATTTCAAACCATAATCTGCAAACACATTTATTTTGTAAAAAAAAAATAATAATAACATAACAAAACGCTGTCGTAGAAAACATAAAAATTTAATGGTTTACATTTATTAGAAATAAGTTCTGTGTTACATATTTTGCAAGGAAAAAAATGAGGAAGACATAACAATTCCCTATGATCACAAAATATTTCAATTTTTAACATAAATAATTGTTCAGTGGAGTAAGCAATTAACGAACCGTAAACAGTAATTAATAATAATGTTCCGCAGAAAATGATGATAAATTGAGATCGCAAATTTGGATAACCGCTTTTATCAAAGAGTTTTTTCTCTTGTTTTTTAAGCAAAGAAAACAAGTTTTGTAGGCATAAAAAATACATACTATTATTCAGAATTTAAACTATCTATTCGGGTAACCAAACTCAACGCAAACTTTATTATTTATTAACGTTCGCCGTAATATTCCAGTGTAAAGATAAGCAATATAATGTATTATGTTTTTTATTCAGAGGGAATTTAGAACAACAAATTTTTTTGGTGTTTTTTAGAGAGTTTTTCATAATAAATTTCGAAGAATAAAATTCAATTCAGTACACTATTTATTTTTTGTTTACGTTTATCATTCCATTATCAATATCTAAGGAACTTACGTGCTGTTATAATTATACAGGTATATACAGGGTGATCAATTTAAAAGAGTACCCGTTGTTTTTTCTTATTACCCTTAAATCTGACGGATGTGGCAACTATCTATCACTGAAGTATAATTTTTTTTAACTTTGTTTAAGTGTGGGACACAATTTTCAACACTGTTGGACTGTTACAACTTTATTTGTGAGGTAAAACAAAAATGGAGACGCACAATGTTACATAATCCTGTAATAATTTTATTTTTTAAAAACATAATTTAATTCATTTTTTTTACATTTTTTATATGAGTTTTTATAGCAAATGTTGAAAATGTTCGCCACCATGCAGACGATTTTTATTGTTGCCATTCATAATCTTACAAAATGAGTTTTCCAAAAAAAAATAAATAAATAAAAAACGTTGAAAGAAGCAGACGATTTACTCGAATCATTTGCGCAGAATAAGATTAAAAATTACTGATTTATGTTCACGGGAATTTAGGTTTAAAAAATGTGTTTTTGCATTTAGAAAGTGAAAAAAACGATACCTGCACATTAAATTTAACATATTAAATAAGTAATTATGTTGAAAGTCTTGCTACATATATCATAGATGTGGATAATACAAAAACAAACGGGTACTTTTTAAAATTGATCATCCTGTATAATCTCATACTCAGTATCCAGGATTACGTTTTAAAAACTCTACACACATCGCAGACATAAATCAGAGTAATGGAAGGGGGGGGGGGAAGACAGGAGAGAAATTTGTTTCTTAATATTATTAAAGTTATTTCTTTCTTCCTGCATTCTTAAGAACATGACTTCTAAATCTTATGACATGATAAAATTATTTTTGCTCCTAAATTTTTTAATTTATACTAAAATGAACATTATTGTGAAATTTCTGTAATTGTCACTTCTTTTTCAAACTAGAAAAATGATTGATGAAGTTTATAGTATTTGCCCTTCTTTGGATAAAAGTATGATGGGGATCCAGAATTGGGATTTTAACATTTGATTTCGTTCAAATACCATAAGTAAATAATTGCGATTATAACTTTGTCAAATGTACTCAATGTTTTTAGGAAACAGCCTTCTACCGTAAATTTTAAAAATAATAAGAATTTTAAAAAGATACTGAAGTAATATAAATATAACAAGCTGTAAATTGTACGTCAAACGTGACAAATGAGATGCGTCCGTACTATAACTAGTTTTATAAATATTCAGATCTTGGTGCAATAGCTGTTGCACTCTTATGCAAAAATGCATGAATACAAAATTTATTTTATGTGCAGGTATTCATATTATAGATATTTTATATTACAGATATATAATTAATAATTATTAATTTTATTTTATGAAATTTTGTTTCAATACAGTTTTACAAAAAATAAATAACAATTCCGTTACATTAAAATTATACTATGCGCAAATAGTAGTACAAGAAAAAGTAAAAAAAAAAATCATCGTTATTATTTCAGTGAAATGAATTATATCATCTGTTATTATGATGCTAGCTGACATGCCCGACGTTGCCCAGGCCCGTGATAATAACCTTAAAAATACCTAAAATCAATGTTGGATGTCTTTGTATTTTTATATGAAAAACTATTCAAACGAACTGAAGCACAGTCGTAATAGTTATTGCCAATTATTTGTTGATTTATTTTCTGACGTTTTGATATATTATTCTTGATATATTATATTACTTTCTATTCTGACCAAAAGTTCCTGAGGAAACCTAAATAATATAAAGCGCTTCCCTACCTTTCCTCTTTTAAACTCAAAATAATATACAGTATTGGCTAATTTATTAGTCCCATTCGAAAAAAAAAATTCCAAAACCTTGTTTCCAAGATGATTATATTAAAATTAAATAAAAATCCTGCACTCGTGGCATCATAATTCATGTTTATATTTTAACAGAATAGTAAGTCTGCTATAATCTGTGACTCGTGTTATAGCCAGTATACGTCAGGACACATGACTATTATCATTATCTTTTTACGCGTGAAAATTTCGCTATGGTACTCCATTGTAAAATTTTGTCAAGAAAAATGTATACCAAGAAAAACACAATTTTTTACCTTTCTAACGAAGTTTGTCTAACAATTTTTTCGCGAATACTTTTCGAGCTATTAATTTTTTCAGTATCTTAAAATGTTTCATTTTCCGAGATTAATTTGTGGCAACGATTATCGAAAATCTCATCCGTCAGCAATGCATAGCTTTTTCTTAAAGAGGATTTTCCGAGATCAGTCCGTGTCAACGATTATCGAAAATCCCAGCCGTCAGCAACGCATAGATTTTTATTAAAGAGGATGATTAATTTCCGTAATAAAATAAGTACATTTTAAGTTGGCAACATTTTAGCTTTTGTTAACATTTACTTAAAATTCCAATGGGAAACTTAAGCCTAGGTTTTGCAAATTTTAGTACTTACAATCCAAATTTAGACTCTTTTTCAATTTAATATCTATTTCTCTGTAATCATATATCCAAAAAATTCGTCGGTAGATTATAGGATTGCTAAAATTAAACAACTTTAGTATACAAATTCGGTTTTCAAATTCAGTAATACATAAATAATAATATGACTCCATCTTAACTCGTTAATGCCGGTTGGTACAAAAAGTTACCATTTAAGTGATACGAAACTTTTAAATATGAACACCAGTATCTTAGTAAAAGAAAAATCATATTATCTAATGTAATCCGAGATTCAATCAGTTAAAATAACAGTATAGGAAAACTGGTGTCAACTGGTATAGAAGTATTAAAAGAAGTGTAAAATAAGTTGTCGTTAATGGGTTAAATATCACGTAGTCATTACGGCAATCTAGAATCATTACTTTCCATGGGATATTATTGAATTAATTACGTATGATAAGATTTAATAGAATAAAGAACACTTTTATTAGTATCTTTTTGCGTTTTGCTTCGATATTATAAAATTTGAAATGACTGGACAAAATTCTGCATCGATTATATATATTAGATTTCAAACCATTAGATTGGGTAGTCTTTGCGCTGTTATATCGGAATAGACGGACAAACGGACGGACCAGACGACGACTATAGTTGCTATATATTTATATAATTACGAACGCACTTAAAAAGACGTTTGTGATTAAGATTGAATTGATTGTTGTATAATTGCAATTTCATTGCCTGTTACTTTTTTTTTTCAAAGTTTTTCATTATGTAGCATTACATGCAGGGGCGATGCAACCGTCGGACAAACGGTGGCCCGGGGATCCAAGCCAGTTGGGGTCTTGTTAGGGGCTTCGACCCACTGTATATAATCCGATATAATGTCGTTTCTGAGTAAAATAGCGATATTTTTGTTCTATTTTTTTTAAGGTGATTATTACCTTCATTTCTTCATGACAAAATTAATATAATTGTCAGGGAATGTATAGATTTACAGATCCCGAAAATAACCGTGACCGCAAAAAATAAATATTTAACCCTTAATTGCATAGTGATGTAAATTTCCATCACTTTTTATTTAACTTTTAATAAATAAATCAACTTCTTCGCCACCACTATATTTATATAGAAATATTAATCCAGTAAATTTCCCATGAACTATGTTGCTGAACAAAGTTAAAAAATCTATCTTAAAATTTCTGGTGTCTAATATTTAATATATGTATAAAAAACACAATTGTAAAAGAAAAATCATGTAATTAAGGGTTAAAATATTGTAAAGGATAGAAGATTTTCAAAAATTATATATAAAAATAAGTATGCACATTACATGTGAAAGAAGTTGCATGGTATTGTTCATACATTTTATAATCTACATTATAAAATATTCTATGATATATACAATTTAAAATAGTTTTTATTAGTCCAGTGTTCCAGTCAATGATTTTGGGTTCCTCTAATTGACTTGCCAGGGATGGCCCCGCGTGACGTTGCGCCGGCCCTGATTAGAAATATAAACCGTAGTGTTTATTTTGTTTGCCTTTTTTCATTTATTAACACTTCTTACCAAATCCATTGAATTTCTTCGGGTTTCGAAGCAACAAACTTAAACAGTTATTAGTTGTTAAAAGAGTAAGTAGCAAGTTTTCTTGGATAGAGTAAAAAATGGCGGACCTTACAGATTTTCATTTACAATAATTTCCTTTTAATATAAGTGTTCCGTACCAAAACGCAAGCGCTGATGCAGCAGCGCCACCTGTCAAAAAAAGTTAATGCGTATTTCAGTGTTGCTAAAAATGTTAAATTAAATGAGCTGTGGCTATATGGTTATTGCAATCTCTCATAAGAAGTGTGAAATAAAAATTATTATTACAGTCCACAGAATTTGAGCTATTCCTCTATGGAGACATGGTCCGTCGAGCCGGAGCGTTATTACGCGACCTATGGGTTATTGTGTTGTGCTAATTTCTTTTTGAAGGAATGGAACCACTCAGAGAATCCATGTTCTTCAGATCGTAAAGAGTAATGTAGTAGGTACAGAAGCTTTTCTGGTCATTTACTCCTATAAATAATTTGTGTTATTTATTTATTTTGCGTTCAGAGTTAATTGTGTTGAGTTTTGTAATTGGTTTTGCTTCTCAAAATGTTTAAAAATGTAAAAACGCGAGAAAAGTTCATTTGCAGCTAGCTGATACAGAGTTAGGTGAAGAAATATCAGAAAAACTGATAGTGCCAGTGTTGACTAATACACTGCTGTGCAAAACTTAAACAACAAACACAAAATGCTAATTTCTGAACACGTACTCAAAAGGAAATTCTATAAAGAACAAGTGTGGAAAAGAGGTATTAGCCTAACAGCACGGCCAGTCGATCTGAAGTCCCCTTGATGTCACACATGGTTAGAAGTGTCATAATCGCTACGGTGAATCAAAATATGGGATATTTCACTGTCTCATTATTACTCTCAAATTATTGTTAACACTGAAAAGTCACTATGACTGTCACTTTGTGATGGGTCACCAGGTGACATTACAATGAAGTCCTCTTGTGATTCAAAAGTCACTGTCAGTATTTTCAAGTAAGGCGGATTATTTATTATCCCAATTTGTTATTAGATTTTTTTAAATTAAATTTTTTCTGCATTTTTTAACCTTTTATAATGTTTTACAGCGTATGACGTCACTTGATGCCACTAGAAGTCAAACACCGTTGGAGACCAGTTGTGATTGGTAACTGATAGGATTATAGGCACACCGAGATGTCAAACGGGCAATTGTGATTGATGTCGATTTTTAAAATGATTTCGCGTCTTGTATTATTTTTTTATGAGACCGGACAACGTCGGGGGTATCAGCTAGTAGTCTTAAACAACTCTTCATTATGTATTGTTAATTAAAAAATGTTCATTAAAATAGTGGTGTCTGAGGAGCTCCTTTTAAAGCCTCATTGTCCGTAGCATATCGTCCCTACTAGATAAGTTTCAAGATTAGTAAATTTTGACTTAATTATTTTTTTTTCAAAATTAGGTACAGAGGAGTTTTACCATACAGAGAGGTACGCTTAAAACCATGTAGCAGATGTAGAATATAATTTACGAACTCAATACTTAATTCTTCGTCATCAATATTCTGTCGAGGCTAACGGAAAAGACAGGCTACCGCGGTGCATTGGGGAAGTCTCCTTTGATGGTGGGAACTTCCGCCGGATCGCAACGACCTCTGTTGTCGACACCAGGGCAAAGATGAAGAGGCCTCGCTGGAACGCGAACCCTCTGAATTGGTCGTAGCGACCTGGCGTGACAAAGCCATGGTCAGCATTAAAAGTTCCTCAGAACTTGGGCACGACGAGGAGAAGGGCTCGCTCGGCGCCGTGAGGGCGCCGGTGGCGCTTGTTAGTTTTTTTATCTGTTTTACAGACCGCTAGAGTGACGTGATGCTCGTTTTGTACACCTGCATTGCTGCATTCGAGCATCACGTGACCCCGGTGGTCTGTAAAAAAGATATGCGTAAAGCACCGTGGTACCCTTTCTTTTTCGTTAGCCTCGATTCTACAATAAAACAGCAGGAACGATCTATGCTTGAGAAGTGAGCCAATAAGTGAACACTTGAAACTTGGAATTAAATCGAATGTTATCATATCTATGCCAATCTTATATCTCAATATCTCATATCTCAATATCTCATATCTCAAATCTAACTGAAAAAAATATATATAACTTAGTAGAATATTTACGTTTTGATCACTTCTTAAATGTGAACTGCTAAATGTGAACTGCCGCTCAAATTTCATTTTCGTTTTTGGAGTTTAACTTGTAATTTTAAATTTAACTGTAAATATTATTGATATTTTGTTTCGTTTAGAGCCTTATTACTGTTCCTAGAACTTCCGAATATATGAATTTTTATAAAAATGGTCGTGCACATAAAGTTTAGTAGAGATACAGTATCCTATGAGATAATCTTGTCTTTTACCGATCTTTCTATCAAGCGGTTTCAGGAACCCCTTAATTATGCTGTTTAAACTGTTTTGCATAAAACTACACCTCCCCCCTCCCCAGAAAATCCGTTACTGGGAATTTAAATATTCCGTCCACCATTACAATGGAACAGACTTTTTTAAAAAAGCATGGATTCTATTATGTTAGTGGCTATAGCACCTTAACGATCGGAAATCAGGTTAGTGTCAGGAAAAACGTGTGTGTGATATGAAAACATACCATTTTCCCTGGAAGTGTGTTGTTCATTAAGTTCATTTTTCCAACCCAAAAATCGTTCAAAGAAATGAGAAGGCTGTTTTACAACGTGTCTGGTTAACAGTATGCCTTATCAGACTCAACAATTACCCAAATAGTGCATTTGTAATAAACATACAACAACCTGACATCTCATGTAAGTCTTATTGAACATTATAAGGAGGGTACTGGAACATGCTTGTCTAGAACTTGGAAGAAGTTCAATTTGAATATCCACTGTAGATTCAAACAAATAAATACGTTTTCTGAAATTTCTTTGTAATTACGAAATTTTACTAGCGTTATTTTATGGACACACTATCTTTCTCAATAAATCAGTATGTAGTACCTTAGTTTATGTCATTGAAACTTTTATTATTTATAATTTTTATTCTGTGAAGTATTGCTTTAATTATGTGTTCAGTAATGAAGGGATTTCAGTAAAAAATAACAAATAAATAAAAGTCTTAAACATGGATATTGCATCATTGAATATTATATTAAAATAAAAATAGCAGAAAATTGTTCTTGTTCTTGCTAAAAACTGTGTTTTTTCTTTTCTCTGTTTTCCCTGTTTTCATTTCTATCATCTCAGGATGTGAAGTTCAACATTTGTGTCTTTATATAGCTATATAATTAATGGATTAACATAATTTTTGGATAATTAAAACTTTTTTTCATTGGGACGGACCAAGGTAGTTTTAAAAAATACCCGTGTCCATTTTATTACTTTCTTCTATCTTTACACGAAGACAGTATTGGAATCATGAAAATTTTCGACTTCCGGTTTCCGACGGAATTTAGAAGGTCCTGAACACGTTTTGACTGTTTTTTGAAAATGAGTGTCAATGACTCTGTCTGTCTGTATGCGGCAAAAATTTTGTGGGCACTTTATCTCAAGAACTAATGCACGTAATTTTATAAAACTTTATATTCAGTTACTTCCTGGTATAAATTGTTGCTGATTAGTTTTTGGTGTAAATCGCACAACAGGTTGTGCTGCTATGTTGCATTTTTCGCGATTTCTGCATTAGCTCTATCTCATTTTCAGCGGTGAAATACGCCTGTAATCTTTGAATAATAACCAGTGAATTTTTACCCTGCTTTTTGCAGGCGTAATTCACTGCTGAAAATGAATTAAAAATTAACTATGTGTTGCCGTATCATGTTTGCCGCAGAAATTTGCGTGCTCCTGATGTCATTTCCATCCGACATATATAAGAGTGAGAAATGCCGACTTCGGATATCGTTCCTTGTAGCTCAGTGGTAGAGCCTCAGAAAGCTGTTCTGAGGACCCGGGTTCGAGTCCCGCCTTGGGGCATTTTTCGCTCTCTCGGTTTGCGTTTGAAAAAAGGGCAGGATAAAAATTCACTTGCTGTTATTCAAGGATTAGAGGCGTAATTCACTGCGGAAATGAATTAAAAAATAGTTAAAATTACATGTTTAGATTGGTTCATTTAACAAAAGTTTTTATAGTATAAACAAGTTTATAAGTTTTTATAGTATATAAGTATAGTATATAAGTTTTTATAGTATAAATGTAAATTCATAATATTATATTGTGCTTCAAAAATAAAATATATTGATCAGTTCAAACCAAATCATATTTTTAATTCCACTTTTTTCGAAATTATGATACATCAACTTAATGTTAAGATATTAAAAACATTAAAATTTATGGTTCATTATTAATAAAATTAAATATGTAATAAAATTAAATATGAATAAAAATAAAATAAATATGAATAAATATGAATAAAAAATACAATAAAATGCCAAGTTAAGTAGTTATTATTTAAAATGCAAAAAAGTTGCTTTGGATTTTTAACTGTCTTCATTTAAACAATAAAGTCAATGTTATTTACTTTTTTGAATTATTTACTTAAGGGGATGAAAAAGTTATTATTTCACATGTGGTAGAATTTTAATTGAAATTAATGATGAATAATTTACCTTAGTGTATATAATTAATTCTATTTTCCCACTTTCCATTTCTAATTTATTCAGTTTTATTTAATTCAGTTAATTAATACAGTTTGTTTTCGCTGCAATTTTATAAAATAGTTTGTTGTTCTGAATAAGAGGGCATATTCAATCTTAAATGAATTTGATTTTGCTTCTGAAAAGAGAACGGATTAAAAATAATTCAGCTGAAAGTTTACATAACCTAAATAAAACCATTGGTTGGTTTATTTAATTTAAATGTTATGTAGGGATATGGGAACACATGTGAACAAAGTCTATATTATGTAATAAAATCAAATATTTTTAAATTGTAAACTGTTTATGAGATCAAAATCAACTATTGACAATTTTTTAAATATTTTGATCTCATGCTAATTAAATCAAGTGGACGTTGTTCAAGCGTGCCCACTTTTCCCCTACGTCAAAATATTTTCATTTGTATAGGGATATGGCATTAATCTTTACAAATATATATTTTTTAAATTTTCCTTAAAAAATGTTCATATTACTGAAATATTGTTTAAGTTGTGATAGTAAATTTTAGAGAAAGAAAATTTTCTGCATAGGAAATTTAATTGCGCGCATTTATAAAAATAAGTACGTATCAGCTATGATAAATTTAAAGCTCTTAGAAACCGGCCTTTTGGTGCAAGAAAAGTGAGAACTATATTAACCCATTTTAGGCCAAGCATAGAAATTTTATAAAATGTTGTATTATTTGCATTGAAATTTGCTTAAATTACGTTCATTAAGACATCAAAAACGTTTGGTGCATGAAAAATAATATTTTATTTAATTTGACGTAACCATTATTCATTTATTATTAATAATTTACCATTAAATTTAAATAAAAAAATTTAAGTTTTCTTAAGGCATTTGTTTTATTTTTATTTTATTTGCAGAACTTGAAACTTTATTCCATTATAAAAACATATGATTAATCTCAAGTGGAATAATTATAGATTTTCAAAAAGTCGAATTTGTCAATAAACGTTTCAAGTAAAAAGCCAGCGTATTTTGAAAACTTCTCAACAGAAAGTGATTACTTCAATTGAATTACTAATATTTTATAGATGTCTCCAGAACCCTTAAAAATAGCAGAAAAATAAAATGGGCCTAAAATGGGTTAACTAATACTTTTCATAAAGTACGCAACATGTTAATCATGTAAAATTATCTTCATTGGAAAAGATCAAAATTTCTAAATGTAATAGTTTCATAGACATTCTAAACAGTACTCGACTATAACGAACTTTTTAATTTGTATCCGTATGATTTAACACATGTAATCAGAATTACGTAAAAACAATTTACCTTAAATTTCTCATGAAAGAGGTGTAAGTGTTTCTAAGTTTCAAAATATAAGAGTCTAAAATTATATATAATTTTAAAATGGTACATAAATAATAGATATGATTTAAAATAATACATATGCTTTAAGATAAATTCTCAACAAGGATTTTGGTGAAATTGAAGCAAAATTATCAGTTTGACAAATAGTCATAAAACATTTATATATTTGTACTTATTTTCATCATTATAACGATGATTTCATTTAAAAGTACATTATTTGTTAGCACTGAAACCTGGATAAAAATATTATTTTATAGAAAAGGTGTTGTCCACTAGTAGAGGGTTGAGATTTATTAGGACGACGCACATCGTATGGCGAAATGATATTTTCTGCGAAAATGATGCTACATGGCATGGTAATATTTCAGTTCGTGATGAATTATTCCTATTATTTTATTCATTTTTATTTATATACGCATAACTTCCTGTTTTTTATTATGTAAAGTATATATTTTTGTTACCACCAAACACATAATACGGTAGTTATTTATTTAGAGGTACGTGCTATTGTGTTTAACTAATATCTTTAAAAAATACTTTTCAGTTAAAAATCAACATCAATACAATATTATGCGCACCAGAATTTTTCGAAAAACAAAATTAATATATGTTAGCACTCTTAAAGCAAAAACTTTAAAGCAAAAGTATTCAAAGTTTTAACTCCTTTGGGCCGTATTTCATAGGTAAATTTTGTCTCTGTAAACATTTTTGCGGAAATGTTTTCCGGGCCAAAATTATATTATACTAATGCTAACCTTATGCTTAGAAATGCGATTACTGGATCAAAAGTCACCGGACATATCGATTTTAGATGTTTTGATAAATATCTAGAGAAATACTTGACGAATTCTTTTGCAAATTCAGGAATGTACAGAAAATATTTGGCCTCATCATACTTTTTAGCTATGTTTAGTCTATGAAGTTCAATCAAGAATTAAATCAAAAGCGCAAAGGAACCAACAACATTTTTTTTAAATATCTTTGCGCGATGACGCAATAGAAAGAAATGATCTGTAGTTGTAGTAAATGACTACCATGTCCTGTACAACATTTGTGTCAGAAGAGTGCGCATAATCTAGGACGTATAAAAGTTTCTGAAACAGATTATGCAAACTCCAGTAAGTTTTTTGCTTATAGCATGTAGGACTTTACACCAAATTTAAAGCCAGTTCCAGGAAACTCTAAGTGCAGTAGTAACAACATAGATTAATTAGAATATAATTATGTTAAATATTTGATAAAATGCGATCGTTGGTATGCAATAACTTTTAGCGTGGCATGCGCGAAAAATAAGTATTTTTTTAAATAATTTAATAGTAAAATATATAGGGGAACTAATATAAAAATGGCCAGTCGAATATCTTGAAAATTCGGAGAGAACTGAATTTCAGTTGCTTTCTAAAAGTAGCTGGATGATACGGGAATTTCAATAAATTGTCATTTTTAATTTTTTTATTGTCATTTTTACTGATGTTTCAGTTTTAATTAAAAGAACCATTAGAATGAAGCCATTGTAACGAAAAAAAATAATTATCGAAATCACAGCAACTGTTCAAAATCTACCCATGTACGTACGTTAAATACATTCTCCATTGTTGAAATTTGGTCAATAATAAATAAAAATATGTAGAAAATCACTTATCCAAGCATTTTTACAAAGTAATTGAAATTCAATTCACTATATCGCTGATATTGTTCTGAATTTTCACGATATGCCTTTCTATATATGTTTTTCTATACAGTTTGCTACAAAATTATATAAAAAAAAGAAAAATTATTTTACTGTTTGGCATGCTAAATTAAAAATTATTTCATACAAATTGCCACATTGTATCAAATATTTAGCATATTTATATTCTAATTAATGTATTTTCTACAGCATATATCTAAGTTTTCTGAAAGTGACGTTAAATTTTATTGGAAACCCTGCATGCTTAAATATATATATATATATATATATATATATATATATATATATATATATATATATATATATATATATATATATATATATATATATATACTGACATATTACTTTTAAATGCTAAAGGTGTAATGTTAACAACTCTAATATAAATTAAAATAATTTTATTAGTTGTTTTACATGTTTCGACTCTTTCCAAGTCATTTTCAAAAACAAAATGAGAATATTATAAAGCTGCACGGGCTTTGGGGTTATTATTTTCATGTACTTTTTTAAAAATTAGGCACGTTATCTATTATTTTTTACTTGATTGTTTATTTTCATATATTTGACCATGGAGTAATTCGAGCCACAGTTTCGGTAAATTAAAAGATGTCGCATCGTTACATATTGTATTTTTGCGCGTGAGTATCTCTATGGTTTCTCTTATTATGGATGAATAGTATAGACTGGAGGCGAAAATTATTTTACTTTCATTAAAATTTATTTGGATGGGTTCTTCTTGATATAATCTTGCCAGGGCTGTAATGCTTGTTATATCAAGAAGAAACCATCCAAATAAAATTCAATGAAAGTAAAATAATATTTCCTTCCAGTCTATACTATCCATCCATAATAAGAGAAACCATAGAGATACTCACGCGCAAAAATACAATATGTAACGATGCGGCATCTTTTAATTTACCGAAACTGTGGCTAGAATTACTCCATGGTCAAAGATATGAAAATAAACAATCAAGTAAAAAATAATAGATAACGTGCGTAATTTTTAAAAAAGTACATGAAAATAATAACCTCAAAGCCCGTGCAGCTTCAGAATATTCTCATTTTGTTTTTGAAAATGACTCGGAAAGAGTCGAAACATGTAAAACAACTAATAAAAGTTATTTTAATTTATATTATAGTTGTTAATTTTACACCTTTAGCATTTAAAAGTAATATACTATTACAAGGTGTTATAATTTATTATATTGTTATATATATACTGGCATTGTTTGATCTTTTAAAGACGACAAAATTTTAGCATTACACCCCATTATCTGTTATATACGTTTTCTATCTTGCCACGCACAATAATTTGTCAAGCATGATTACTCTTTTGAATACACTGTGTTTGCCGTAACGTTTGCCCGATCTATGGAACACTGTACTTTGTCGCAGTCGTAGTTCTCTGTAGTAGTTTCTCCGTAGTATATCGCAGTAGTTTCTTACTCAAAAAAGATACAGAACTGAATAATTTCATTTTTTGTGGTAAAACAACTTATTTGATTCTCTACGTGATTGCAATAACAATTGTAAAGCAAACAAAAAAATGAGGCAAACAAATACTCTGCTTTTACGGATAAAATATTATTTTGCAAAATGTAATTTTATTTTATGATATCAATTTAAAATTTAAATTTCTGAATTTTTTTTTTCAATTTTCTGAACATTTTCATCATATTTTTATAAAGTTAATAATTAAAAAGATATTTGTTCTATACTACATTAACTATTATTAATAGCGTTCTACACCGACTTTTGTATAACTGATGTCAGTATGTGACTTTGATTCATTTCGTGTCTCCCTTCTTAGTTGCTTCATGTTTCATCAAGTTTACATAATCAATATTGATATATCATTGAATCTTGTGTAACAGTGCGTTTAAATGTTAGAAAACTATATAAAATCATGGGGATAACATCATTTATACGTAAAAAAAAGAAGATTGCTTATTCTTTCAATGGCATGCAAAATAATATTGAACGCAACTGGAGCTGCCTTATATTTTACTGTAGCAGTAAATATTTTAATTACAGAACTTGTTGCAATTAAAAAAATTATCTTTCATTAGATAGTACATGCAAACTAAATTAAACAAATACAGGATATAATTTTAACTATATTTTATCAATTATCCAATATGTAGATCTAAATTCATATATTTAGATCATAAAATATGATTATAATAATTTTCCTTGAAAAAATTTATATGACGAAATAAATAAAAATTACAAATACCTGTAAACTTAAGATACTTAATAGTATTAAGATACTTAATAGTATATTGAAAAAAATACTTAATAGAATATTTTAAAGTACAAGTATTACTTATATATTTAAATGAGAAAAGATATATATTTTTTAATTTCGATTCCACATATCTGTCTTTCTACAGAAAGTTTAATAATTTCAAGAATCATTATTACTTTCTCTTCTCTTCTGTGTAAATATTGGATCGTTTTTCTTTTTACACATTAGACACTAAAATAAACAATAGCTAGAAGTCAAATAAAATATACATCGGAGATATCTAAGGAACATAATGGCCTTTAAGAAAGTCCTTTAAGAAATAAAAAGAAATAGATTTGAACGACATATTTTTATTAAAACAATTGAAATTATAAGGGATGTCTTGGGAATTATTTACAAAATAAAAAGAAATGCTGTAAATATTTTACGTTTGTAAGGTAAACTTTCAAAGTTTGTTCAGAGACAAACATAAATTTATTTGTTTTATTGTCACTTGCATTATTCAGTTTCATAAAAATATTGATAGATTATAAAAAAAATTATTTTGTTGACGATATATTTTTTGAAATAAATATATTTATGTGAATTCTAGAGGTGAAAAATACTTAATTTCGCTCTGTGTTTGCTCTATTCTTAGAAATAATCTGGAATATTTACTGCACACATTAGATGAAAGAAGATTATCAAAAGGTAACATGTTTAAGGCAGTTTCTTTTCGTTTTTAATAAAAAATAATGTATGCGGTAATAATTTTGCTGTTCTTTGTATATACTGATCATCATGTTATCTATGCATTAGACCTTTAATTACACCGTACGTTGAAGTAAAACATAATACACATTAACTATTTAAGAAGTAAGACATTAGCAAAAGTTGCTGCATAAAGAAAAGAACATTAAGTTTAATGACATACTTTTTTTATTAAAACAATTGAAAGCATGAGAATAAGAAAGATAATAAAGAGATTAGATCTTTAGTTTTTAAGATGAACTTCTAAAGTTTGTACAAAAACAAACTTACATTCATATATTGTTATTTTTATTTACATTATGCAGTTTCATAGACAAATTAAATAGCTTATAAAAAATAAATTATATCGTACCATATTTTCCGAATTAAATATATTTACAGAAATTCTAGAGTTGAAAAATGCGTAATTTCCAGTCTCTATAAATTTCTAACCTACATAAATGTCAATAAATCAAAATATACCTTACACAAATTTAAGGATTCAAGCATATCTTAAAATATTATGCTTAAGACAGTTTCTTTTCTTTTTCAATTCAAAATAAGTAATTTGGAAACAAAAAATCAAAGCGACTTTAATTTGATAATTTTTTAAACATCAACATGATTGACATTGCGCAAAACCGCTTAGTATTATCATTGTATGTTTTTTTTTATTATTTCGCATCTGTTAGCGCAGTTTAAACTTTGATACAAAATAGACCACTAACCTCTAAGAATCTCTCGGGGATCTGGTGAGGTCTTCCTTCCTCCGTTACTTTCTGGGTTCAGTCTTCTGGCCGTGCTCCAGTTGGTGTTAGAAATGTTTTTCCTCTCTTGGACTTTTTGCTTCTATACCTCATGGTTTGCTGTCCACAAGTGGGTGATTTTTGTAAATTTCTATTACAAAAGAGTGTTTTTATGCCAAACGTTTATTGTTATGCGAATTCTATTAAATGTACGTAGTTGACAGTAGGACGATTTTATAAGTAAGAGAGTGATGACTTGCGCACAAAACTCCTACTCGATTCCATGCTTTTATCAAAAGTATAGCAATACATATCCCAGAACTTGATAATACTCGCCTAGACAAGTTTATTCAGACGCGTGTGACAAGTCCACAAACATTAACATGACAATAATGGAAGATTTGCCCAGTTTTTATTCAGAATCCTGTGAGCAAATAGAATTTTGCTGTTCGTATATCACCTATCACCCATAGAATTAAACTGAGCATGACGCCACGTGTACCTGATTCAGCAGTAATAAAAAAATAGTCGTATTTATCAATTAGAAATTATCTGAGTGGTCATTCGCCTACGTGCAGTAATGAAAGGTAATATTAACAAAATCTTCTCCACGAATACGTGTTCAATACTTATCAGCTGTGGTTGGGAAACGAAGTCCATGTTGAGAATAATCATAACGCCCGCATACGCTGTGTAATTCTGCAAGATGTGTGATGTAGCCACACTCTTATTTATGAAGGTACTCTAGGTACCAGAATCGCATACGTTTGATACACAGTAGACAAACATAAATTAAAATATGAGACTTGTTCCTATAAAAAAGAACAAAAACCATACACAATACGAAGCGAAATTTTAAGAGATTAAAATTTTCCTTATTGTACTAGTGTCCTTACATAAAATATCACAATGATGAATACAACATATTTAATACTATCAGTTGTGGTAGGAAAACTACGTTCACACTAAAAACAATAATAACTCTCACATACACCGTCTAACTCTGAAAGATATATGATGGCACAATCTTATTTTTAAAGATATTTTAGTTGCCAGCATCGATACATTCCATGCACAGTAGACAAATATAAAATAACATATTTGACGTATTTCTCTAAAAGAAACTTCACGATCCGATGCCCATTTTTAAAACTTAAAAATTTCCTTTTTGTACTAGAGTTTTTAAATAAAATGTCGTATTTAAATCCCAACGGAGGTTTTTGAAAAAAATACGGATATGCATACATACATACAAAACTACGAAAAGCAGAAGCTTCTGTTTGTGAAGTCGTATAATAATATATGCTATCATTATTTTACCTCGCCTTCTGTTTTGATATTGGATCTTTATGATATTTGCACATTTGATACTAAAATAAAAATAATTAGAAGGAAACTTGTATATATATCGAAACAAATTAAGAAATATTATGAACTTTAAGAAAGTTCCTATAGAGAAAAAGGAAATCGATTTTACAGACATATTTTTATTTAAACAATTGAAAACCTAGAAGAATGTCTGTGGAATTATTTACAAAATAAAGAGAAAATTTGAAGAGAATTTATTATTTTATATGAACTTTCAAAGTTTGTTTAAAAACAAATGCATTTTTATGGATTTATTTTTGTTTCCTCATTCCGGATTTATTTTTGCTGTCCTCAATTCCTTTCGGAGTTATGAGTTTTTGAAATGTGTTCAACCTTTTTAGATTACCCTGTGTGGTAATGCTTCAAAAGTGGATGAACGTAAGGGCAACCTACTAGCAAAAATATCTAACTATTAAAATTAACGTAATAATGTAAAAAAATAAAAAAGAATACCTCATTAACTTTCGTACGTTATGTCAATTGAAGACATATTGAAAAATATTGTCAGATGGCTGTTGCTCACACAAAAACTTATTTTAATTAGAAAGCCCCGTTAAATGAAATATTATAACAAATTTTAATTCAACAAGTGCTTCTAACCTATTATAAGCACAAACATATTTATTTAGAAAACATATGTATTCAGGTTTGTGGACAAAGGGCATATTTTAGCGATATTAAGTTTACGATAGTATAATTTCATTGTTGTAACATGTTTAAAATACATTTTGCGTGTATGTGGGTATTTGTTTCTGAGAAACATTACAAGCAAATCATGACTTCAGATAATGATAACGAGGATTCATAATAAAATCAATATATCATAATTTTAAATACAAACTTTCTTTAAAATGGTTTACACTCGTATGTATACTCACAGTAAATAAGAGCTTCAAATCATTTCGTTGAACAACGTTTTCATATTTTAATTGTAAAAACATTAGAACAATAACTTAAATTTTCATTATATATATATATGAGTGTGTGTTTTTTATCTACAAGACGTTTTGAATACAATTTTCTTATAAATTCCGTGGTGAAATATTCATATTTATTTTACATAAATTCAAAAATTCTTTAAATTAGCTGTTAATAAAACCTGAATTTATTTTTGATCATATTTAATAACTGAGAATGCATTATAATGTCAGAAAATTCATTTAAATGCTAACTTAAAAATATTAAACATTAAGTTTTTCCAAGTAAAGTATTGAAAATCATACAGAAAAGGAATTGTGCTTAAAGTGTTACTTACGTAACAATTTAATTGGATTCTTTCGTTATGTCCCATTTTCAACATTTTTAGTATTCAGTTCAGTATTTAATTTTAGTATTCGGTTCAGTATTTAGTATAATATTCAGTTTAGTATTTAGTTTTAGTATTCATCTTAGTATTTAGTATTAGTATTCAATTTAGTATTTAGTTTTAGAATTCAGTTTAGCATCCAATTTAGGGTACGTAGTTGTCGTTACAATAAATTCAAAATTTATAGAAAACTGTTTAAAACAAAACAAAACAATATATATATATATATATATATATATATATACTTATTTTCACCTTTTATAAATGTATATATCTTACAGAGAATTTATTATTTTAATTACATGTATAATTATCAATTATATATTTCCTTATGAAAATACCTTGCGAAATATTTATGTAAAGAAAAATACTTTCAAACTAGTAATAAATATTTTATGATAAAAATAGTACTGCATCTACTATAATGGAATTGTCCTTTAAAAACTTCTTCTCTATCCATGACAAACCTCAAGAGGATTGCTGTAATGCATTTTCTGAAATTTGTTTTTACAAACGAAAAAGATATATATCTGATATATCAGATATATCAGAACATTTTACAATTCCACAAAGTTTATTCATTTATTTTTTATGTACTACATCGATGATTTAATAAGGCTATTACTCGGAGAGCTATAAATTCCTATTTCTATTTAAAATTGCCCAGTATGTAATCACAAATTGTCCAAGTATAGTTAGTTTCTTGTTAAATGTAGAATTTTATGATAACCAAAATATATAATTAAACAATATTTTAAAAAGTATTATTAAAAATATATATTATAATAATTTATTGTATTGTCATGCTTCTAGTAAATTTAATCTAGTATTTAAGCAATTCCAATGATGTCATACAGAATAATAAAAAAAAAATCCGCAATAAAAAAATAACATACATTTAACCAACTTTTTTTTTAAATAAAGAGTAATTAAATAAAAGCAAAACCTCTTCCATCAAATAAATTATAAAACGATATTTGCAATATACAGGGTGATTATAACTAAAGTCTCACTTTCAAAATGCTGTAAAAAAGGAACCACGGGTCACAATGACTTCAAATTTGAACTGAATATACTGGAAGAAGGAGAAAACGGTATGGCATAAGAAAGAAACAGTTCCAAAGTGTATCAAATGATGGCGCTCTAAGCGGCATAACGAAAGTGGATTCGGCTACAAGTGACATTTTTATTCGAAATACGTCAACTTTGGCATGCGTTGCACAGTAAACTAACCGTACTGTTCAATGTGCATAATTGTTTCGGTTGCTTGACAGTAAAAATGACTTCCAAATAAGTCAACAGTTGTGATACTGTTAGTGGAAAATCCATCCACCACGACAAGGTCGTACTACATTGGGTGGGAAAAATCGGTTTTTAATTGTCCTTGGGCCAAAACCGCATAAAAGCACTTAATGATTCGATTTTTAATTGCACATGAGTGTATTTTAATTTGCTGTGTAATTTGCTGTGTAATTAGTATGCTGCTTACAGCCCCATCTATTGATGCACTTTGGAACTTTTTTTCTTATGCCATACCATTTCGCCCTTCTTCCAGTAGATTCAAATTTGTAGTAATTTTAACCAGTGATTCCCTTTTTACATATTTTGGAAAGTAGGACTTTATTTATAACTAGTGTAAATGCCCGTCCTAGGACGGTGGTTAGAAATTGGGGTTTTCAGTTAGAATTTTAAATAATTGATAAAAATATTCATATACTGTTTATCGACAATAAGGAAAACTGACCTGAACCGTTAAGTTCAGGGTTAATGGTAAATATTACTGTTAATGGTAGTTATGTTAATGGTAAATTTTACGAAACGTAATATTTTTATTTATCTTTGTTTTTCAACTCTAAATTTCCAAATATTTTTCTGAATAATTAAAATCTTAATCCTAATAACGAACTCAATAATTAATTAAGGTCTCAATAATTAACTATGGCAAGTAAATTATAGGTATTAATTTTCGCTCTCAATAATACGAAAACGATCTTTTAGTTTCTTCATAATCTAAAAGAATGCATTAATTTTTACACAAAGTCAAATATTTCCCTTTCAAAATTAATAATAAAAATAATTTAAATCATTAAAAAAAGTTGATCTTGTAATAATTCAATACATCCTGAATGTACATACCTTATGTTAATGGTAAATTTTACGAAACGTAATATTTTCCTTTATTTTTGATTTACAACTCAAAATTTCCAAATATTTTTCTGAATAAATAAAAGCTTAATCCTAATAACGATCTCAATAATTAATTAAGGTCTCAATAATTAATTATGGTAAGTAAATTATAGGTATTAATTTTCGCTCTCAATAATACGAAAATGATCTTTTAGTTTATTCATAATCTAAAAGAATGCATTAATTTTTACACAAAGTCAAATATTTCCCTTTCAAAATTAATAATAAAAATAATTTAAATCATTAAAAAAAGTTGATCTTGTAATAATTCAATACATCCTGAATGTACATACCTTATGTTAATGGTAAATTTTACGAAACGTAATCTTTTCCTTTATTTTTGATTTACTACTCAAAATTTCCAAATATTTTTCTGAATAAATAAAAGCTTAATCTTAATAACGATCTCAATATTTAATTAAGGTCTCAATAATTAACTATAGTAAGTAAATTATAGGTATTAATTTTCGCTCTCAATAATACAAAAACGATCTTTTAGTTTCTTCATAATCTAAAAGAATGCATTAATTTTTACACAAAGTCAAATATTTCCCTTTCAAAATTAATAATAAAAATAATTTAAATCATTAAAAAAAGTTGATCTTGTAATAAATTTTTTAATTTTAAAAATATGCTTATGTACATTTTATATTATTTTACAACTTTATTATTATGTAAATTATAATAAAGTTGTATTATTAATTTTTTTTTTCCAAAGGTATAATTTGTATTTATTGTCAATAGGTGGCGCCAGAACAGTATTTAAGAAATATATCTAAAATACCGGTAGATCATCGCAAAGCCTCGAAAGATATCATCGCTATTTCTGAAAAAGTACTTAGAGGATTAAAATGCTTACAGAAATAAATTTAAAAAATCCTTTATATTATTTAAAGACTTTACTATGCTTTTACGAATATTTAAGAGCATAATCGGATTTTTTAATGAAACGTTCAAAGAGTCATTCATGGAATAGATATGGAATTTGTGTTTTTGAATGGCAACATTATTTGTTTGTTTACATCAGGTAATCGGATGTTTAATCGGTTATTTTTAATTTAAAACTTAAAACATTATAACTGGATATGATATACATGTTTTATACGAAAATATGCTGAACAGACATTATTTCAAGTAGAAGAAATTATCATTTAATGGTTATGTGTTAGCATATCTTTTTCAGTAAGCCTAACATGGCGTTTAACTACGGTCGACTCGCAGACTAGAGTGGTACAGCCCGGTACCGTTACAGACAGATTCTCGCCTTTGGATTTTATTATAAGTAAGATTACCCTTTGCATGTTCTGATAAAGTTTTGTGCATTTTCCTTAATAATATCATTTATAATAACAACAACAAATAATAATATAATAACAACATTTGATAGCCGTAAAATAAGAAAATCCTTTCAATGACAACTATAATTTGCGCATTTACGAATCTTACATTGAATACATTTGTTAAAAGATAATTTGTAACATGACCATTAAATACTGAAATTAAATAGTTAATATTTCGCAAAGTAGAAATGTAGAACCGTAACAAAGGATAACATAATAACCTTATTTTAAGCACGTTTGTAATGCATAAAGTTATCTCAACTATTCTAGAGATAGCATAATCTAAATATTCTACTATGACAGTAGTGGGAAATGGATTGAAATCGTGTTATGTTCTGTTACATAAGTCAAATGTTAAACACTGTATAGTTATATAAACAAATTATCTGTTCACAAACTTGCTACATTATATCTCATAAGATAAAATTTTCCACTTCTTCAGATATTATGTATCACACGTGAACTTAAAAAGATTGTATCTCTCAATTCTAAAAAAAGGTACATAACGCTGCTACTGCCATCATTGAATTTATTGTGACTGTGTCTCTTTCTTGGTTTATATTATATGTTTACTAATTTTTAAGCATATATATTTCTTGCCCTTTATATTAGGAACATCATTTGCAGCACAATAAGGTATATATATATATATTTCATTTATTACTGAAATCGAAATATGTTTAGTTCTCTAAATATGCCTTTGCCAATGATAGTGTGCTTTAATTGTATGAAAAACTACAGTTCCTCAGGAAATTAATCTCTACCCTTATATCGAGTATCTTCAAAAATAAGAACTATGTGTTTAAAGTACATAATTGTTATTTTCTTTCAAGATAGCCAGGCTTGTGTTTTCATTAAAATAACATGGCAGCCAGCTGGTGGTAACAGTGCGATAAGGACTAAAATTTATCCAAATATTTAATCTTCTTTTATCATCTTTCTTCTGTGTTAGTGGAGTTTTATTCCTCATTGCCACTAGCTGGCCACTGTGTACTTTTAAATGTTATTTTTTAAAATATGTATGTTATAATATAAATCCATATACTGTGTGCGAATAGCAAAATCAGGAGAAATTCAGTATTAGTTACTATTCTGAGATTGTTTCCCTTAAAAATAAAATTCATTCTTTATGATGCAATCCCCATGGTAAAAAATACAGACTTAGAACGACGCTAACACAGAAAGAGAACAGAATAACAAAGCTAATAGAGCCGTTAACAGTGTGTTAAAAATATTGACTTTGTAACTAGATTCAAAAATGTTAGCTTTAGTGTATTATAACATTAATGACGATACAGCATACAGAATAAACAAGCGATATTACACTTATATTTAATTTAGTGGTATGTTTCAAAGTTGGTAAGTTTCAATTTCTAGACTTGATATGAAATTAATAACACAAGCATAAGAATAGTAAAGAATGGGATTATGTTAAAAAAATACCATAAAAAGAATGCCGAGTCTCATTAGATCAGTTGAAAGAATAAAAACAATGCATATTTCTGCGACAACTGGGATAACCGCATTGTATGGTGTATGTGTGTGTGTGTTTTCCAGAACTGTACATTTTAGATGCTACTTTCAAAAATTCTCTGGACGTTTCACTTCAATTTTTAACAATGCACATTAATTATACATTGAAAATGGAGCACCTAGAACAATAACGCTGTGGTGAAGAAATTCTTCAGAATAAATAATTTTCGTTTAAAATGCTAAAAAGAATTTAGTATCCTAATCGGAACAGAGACATTTATGTGTGAAATTGACCAATTGCTCACATTAAAGCAAGTTTGTATTATGATCCGCTTTTTGCCTCTCAAAAATTTGAAAGATTTATACCAAATTAAATAATAAAAATTTTAAAAACAAAAAAATTAAAATTAAGATAACATTTAAGCTGATTCACCAGTTTTATTGATATGTCCTTCAATGGAGGAAACTTTTTGTCCAGCAGTGACGATTTGAGGCGATTTGAGTCCCAACCTATACTGATGGCAATTAATTTTTAACAAATTCAAATTTATTTAATATTAATTTCACGTTGAACAAAAAGTAATTTTTTTTCGACAAATTTTAATTTAGGTGAAAAGTGCAGTATCTTCTGGTTAAAATGGTCTTTGTTTAGTATTCCATAATCAAATAAATAGCAAAATGTCGTTTTTTAGAAAATGTGATTTGACACAAGCGTGTTTTTCTAAAAATCTTTTATAGTTTACACACATTCCCTTAAAAGAACGTTGGAACCATGATGGCAATGCTTGGAAGTGGACTCAATTCTGGGCACAATCAAATGTAAAATTAAATAAATAAAATGCTTTTTATTTTTTTCGGTTCGCTCTTGAAAATCAATTGTCAATTGTGGTAATTCTGCAACTATTTACTTTAAGTTACTGAAGCAAACAAATGTTCACTTTTAAGATAAGATATTTTTTCAAAAATCGTTTTTTTTTTCAGATTTTTTACTTTCTTCTATCTATAATAGAAGGAAGTATTGTAATCGAAATTTTTTTCGACTTCCAGTTTTCGACAGATTTACACGTTTTAGGGGTCAGAGATTCCGAAAAACATGTTTGTACAAAATGTCTGTCTGTCCGTTCGTCCGTCCGTCCGTCTGTCCGTCTGTGTGTCTTCATTGTATCATCGAAAAATGTATGAAGTTATGCTTCAAATTGAACCACATTTTTTTTCTATGTTTTTGGCTATGGCAAGTAGGTTCTATCAGAATTTGGGGATATTTCGACGAAAGGGGGCGCTGTGATCGATATTTTTGTTCCATTTTCACTATTGTACCATCTAAAAGTGTATGAAGTTATGCTTCAAATTGAACCACATTATATTTCGACGAAAGGGGGCGCTGCGATAGCCATTTCAAGATTTCAAATTCAAAAAGATGTGCAAAAAAAAAAATTGGCAATCCTGAAACTTTATTTCGTTAAATGTTCGGCCTTGATCCGGAGAATCCGGAACAATTTTTGTTTTGCCTCTATCTTAAAAAATGGCTGAGATATAGCGGTTTGAAATTTTAGGGTGGCTGACATTTTCAAACAAGACAGCAGAATTCATCCATAAACGGGTTTAATTTATGAGTTTTAGTTAACATGGTTTCGGCAAATTTTCTTTCATTGTTGTAACCATTGTTCCTATTATATGCTTATCACTATATATTTATATTCGCCAGCGTCAAATTCTCGCCAAACTTGGCGACAGTTGGCGGAATATCGCCAAATTTGGCGACGAAAATAAGTTGCCATAAATGAAGCCAACTTGGCTGTAGAGGACTAATTTGGCGATATTCTCATTCAAATTCAATGTTGACGAGAACTGGGATTGAACCTTCTTTATTTAGGTTCCACGCATTTTAGCTTCGTGTTTTCCAGTAAAATTAGCTAAAATCATAAAACCAAGGAATAGGGAGGCTATCTGTTCCTGTCGGTTCAGGCCAGAAGGACTTTTCGTAGTTTAGTATACATCGGTTGTTCGCATCCCTGTAACCCGACGATTCGCAAGCAGCTGACGTACAACAGAATGACGAAAAATATTGATTTTATTGGCGATGTGATAGCGAATTTTGAAGTAATTACATGACTGAGATAGAAGAAAATTTTGGAATTGGCACATCCGACTAGTTTAAAACGTGATAAAAATACACCAAATTCATCTACAGCTCTCAAACAAACATAATTTCGCAGTAGCTGTTTTTCGAGGATGTAATTCGAGTTATGCTTCGAGTCAGCTATTCGAGGATGTTGAAATTTAGTTTGTACGTTATTTATTGACGATAAAGCGAAAACGAAAGCCCAGGTCATTGTCATCACCGTTATCACATCGTTACATGGTACTATGTTTTGGTTCGATTTATAAAATTTAATGGATCCATATTTCGGACGACGGACAAGGTTCTGTAGAGATGGAAATAAAGCTATGTCACTTAAAAGCTAATCGATATGGGGAAATCCACTTTTTAGATAAATTACTCATAATTTAAGGTTGTGGATACTAATTTTACAAGCAATAACTTCTAACCAATAATCTAATTTTTACTCAAAAAACTTATACTAATATTAAAAATCATACAATTATGCCTAACTCGTCTGCAGGAATCCCCATCACTCAGTAGACACGTGTGTATGTGTGCATAGAAATTCATTTTTTATAGAATGTGGTTTATTTTGTCATAATGTGTCATAAACATTCAAAACTGAACTAACTTTTAAAAGTTCAATATCAACACAATAATTCTATTTTATATTTAAGCTAAATTTTTCTAAATATTGCGAAATTCTAACTTTAATAAATTTTGTTCCATTAGTCAGTGAGATTTAAATTACGGAAAAATGGCCAGAAAATGTCAAAGATATTCGTACGATATTTTAAACATAACTCAACCAACTATGAGCATGTAATTCATTATCTTCTGTTTTATATAATTATTTGTAAAACTGAAACATCGCGGGCATGTATATCTTAAATTAAACTGTTTTTGAAATATTAATCAATTAATATTGCGATTATTAAAAAATCCTAAACTGAATATTATAATTTTTTCGTCAAGATTAGAATTCATATCATCAAATATCCTTCAAAATAATTTTCAGTCACTTCTGACTTATAATTATCACGTTATCAGTAAATATGCAAAATTGTCAAATTTAAAAGAAGTGGAAATTTCTATCATACCATTCTCTTTATACTATATGCTAACAAATAAACAGCATATTTATGGTTTTCCAGTTAAATCTTCTTACAATATTTATCAAGTAATTGTTATGTGATATTTTTTATACTTTTAGTATTATATAACACATTCTTTAAAACACGTTTCAAAATATTCACATACCCCTCGAATACTGTAGACTAAGGTGTTCATATTGAAAATTTCCATTTAAAGCAGATATGTACACCATCATGCCAAGAAATTTTAATTATTATAATATTATAAAAAAGCCTAAACATTGAATTTCAGTGTAAATATTTTTTTATACTACGATTTTTAGAACAGAAGATGTGAAGTGGTTCAGATTTCTTACCTATTGTAAGTGTCCCTCCTAGGACGGTGGGTAGAAATCGTAGTTTTCACTTTAAATTTGAAATAATAGATACATATACTTATATACTATTCATTTAAAATAAGGAAAACTTGCATGAAGCGTTAAGTTTAGGGCATATTTAATGCATGGGCCTCTGAGAATTTAACAACAAATTTGTAATCTGATGTAAATAAGATAGCAAAACATAGGAGAAATTGCAGATACATCTTATTTAGTAAAATGAAACAGGTATATTGAATGCAACATCAGTACAAATAACTTTTACTGATTGACTTGTACTCTAAGAAATATAAACATGTTTGTATACTATTCATCGACAATAAGGAAAACTTACCTGAAACGTTAAGTTTAGATTCTCTGGAGTTTTAACAACAAATTTTTAATCTTATGTAAATAAGATGACAGAACAGACGAGAAATTACTGATATTTCTTAATTAGTAAAAGGAAACAGACATAAATAAAGTTCTGATGTGTGTTTTATTATGAAGTTTAATTTTGTTGTGGTATATTTGCCAGAAACAAATGCTGAACTATTTATATTGTTTTAAGTGCAAAATTCTTAATGTTTTGTAACCGTTTCAAACCCTTTTTTTACCATAACATCATTCTAAACAATTTTATTTTTCCCTAAATCCTCTACTTTTCTGAATTATTTATTAAGAAATTAATTCTTCTTACGTATGATTTAGTTTTAAGAAAAGGAATTGGATATGGTATCTCTGCTTTAATCAATCGGTCCATTTGAGGTGGTTCACGAAGTTTATGGGGCTCATCTGAAATTACAAGAATATGGGTATATGGTAATCCTCTTTTTTGAAATTCTGTAGTGTGCACATAACCAAGCGTTTTGCCAAAATTTTCTTCCTCAGTGATATTTTTCATTGATGCATTCAATTTGATGTGAAATATTATAGAGACTAAGTCTGGTCTGTCGCTTGCAGGATTCAAGTTTTCAGTTATTTCCCACCACTTTAGATAACAGGTGAAAGTACAAAATATGTCAGGTTGTCCACGTTTTGTTACAATTGCCATTGTGTCGTTATATCTTTCTCTCCTGTTTCGTGGCGATCCGTGAAATATTGATGATAAAATAACTGCTCTTTCAGCTTGAACTCCAGCATTTGTATCACCTCATTCAACAAAATAAAGTAAACCACTATATAATTCAGTTCGAAGCTTTGCTTGGTTTTAGTAAAGATAATTTAGATTGTTGGCTTCCACTTGTAATTACGAATGTAATGAATATCATTGAGTTAATTTTCCTGCATGTAAAGTCGAATTGAATTTATCTTCGTGAACTACAAATAATGCAATCTTATATTGAAGAATGATACATTTTGATATAGTCCCAATTGAAGTTCCTGGATAAGGGTTATATGATAATTGTGGTTACCATCCTAGTTCACCGAATGTTTTGTTGATAAACTCTTATATCACGTTCAAATGGCTCCCCATCATCATTTTGAAACACCAAAGCTACTTCATTAGATGCTGGTAAATGGAATCGGTGTTGTTCTGAGTGACGATCCTGACGTGAAATCATATTCACTCAGGCACTGGAAGATTGTGTCTTCTAGCATGCTCCTGCTGTTCACGTTCAAACTCACTAAGCGTTTTATATGCTTGGGCAAAAGGATTGTGTCTCATAATTTAATTTAATTCACGTAAAATATAAAAAAAATTCGTTGTGGTCGTTATTAAGTTGTTCCTTGTACATCTACCAATGTTGTTCCTGTGTTGCATCTACCAATATGTTATCTGTTGACATTTTCCTGGATGCAAATGCGAAGTGAGATGGTAAAATTGTTCTTGTACTCCAAAACAATAAGTTCCATGTCAGGTAATGAACAGTTTCCTGCAAGTTCAGCTCCCATTGTAGCAAAGAAAATTGAGCTGTTATATTGGAGGATGTTTTCTTTAAAATCTTTGTAATCTGGATCATGTGGATTACTCATTTTGCTCTGTAAAGCGACAGAGAATCGATGTCTCGGCATTAATCTCTCACGACTTTTATGACAACAAATGTTACAGATAAACATCTGATGGTTTTTCCACTTCAAAATACAATGTTTTGCAAAACTAACAATTTATATTCATAGGTCTAGAGTAGTAATGCTTAACATTATGTGCAACGGCATGCACATTCGCAGCAGCTATTTGTTGCCTAGTTGTTCAGATCTAATTTAGTGTCAGGCTTTCTTATCTGACCCTAAGTCTGTGGCGTCGCACGTAGTGTATATTTAAACGGTGTCGCTTTTCAAAAGGTGTCTCAAGATCTGCCATGTATTACTAAAATAAATTATGCAAAAATCAAAATTTCTCTGTACCCTATAACAACAAAATTTTGCTAAAACGTAGAAACATCGAAACACATTTTAAAACAAACTAATCTATAATTGTTGCCGTTGCCATATCACTTCAAACAAACTTTCAATGAATCTGAAAAATGATTGACTCACTACACAGCTTATTGTTCACATTGCCACAATTAAATACGATTTTTGAAGTAGTTTGTAGGTTGCGCAGATATTTGACGTTTTGTTAGTTTGAACCCAATAGACAATATTCTGGAGACTTTACGGTAAATATGAATTTTTATTCACTTATAAAAGCAAAGTACTCGTGCAGAAACCGGAAAATTACAAAATATGCGGCCAAAAAAGCCACGTGTCTGAATATATTTTATTATTTCTGTTCTTTCTCTGCAATAATGGAAGTAATCCTCTGTTGTAATATGGGTTATGGGTCAATTCGCACCGGAGTCAACACACTGCGTTTAATTATATTTATATGTCTGTGTATGTATATGTATATTAGTGTACAAATGTGTATGCAATATATGTAAAAAATGTTTTCTTGCAAAACCTGTATACAGGCAGGAATTAAAATACACATTAAATAGACATAAAATGAATAGAATGCTTTTAAATTTCAATAAAAAATAAAGGTTTTGGTTGTTGAAGGTGGCTAGTTTTTTATGTTATTAGTGTAGCAGAGTAAAGTATGTAGTAAAGATATTTTAATGCGCTTTCTAGTTTTAGCTTCAACTATCACTATTAGATGCCGCTGGACTGTCTCAAACTGTAATACTGTTCAAAGTATATCCTTGCAATTTCAAAACAAACCATATTTTTGGCATTCAACATCAGAATAGAATGAAAACTAAAAGCTTCTTGAACTTTGTTTTATTATTTCACGTTAGTCTGAAAGTTGTAAGAGTTTGTGAGAGCATAGTGCAACCTATCGGAGATATTTGGAACTAAAAAACCTAACGAAACTATTATCAGCTTCACACATTAATCTCCTGCAATAATAAATTCAATAGATGTCACTGTTTAGTTGTTAATTTTTAAAACATTTATTATAATTTAGGACACTTTATGTATATGCATTTAATAAATCAACAAAATATGTATACATTGTATAAGATATTAATTGAAAGACAGGAAAATATGTTATCTAGTAAATGTTGAAAGATATCCTATGCTTACATGATTATGACTGTGATTGTCTAATTTACTTGGTAAAGTTATCAGATATAAATGCTTTATTTGTTTAATATGAACAGTCAATAGCCTTTCATCTGACTAGATCAACTCTGTGAATATTTAATAGAATCTAAATAATAGCATAGTTATCTCACAAACAAACCTTTGAATCACTACATGATGCATGAAAGATATCAAGCATTTCATATCATCGATCAAAAGAGGAGTATGTATTAATCATAAATAATGAATGAAGTGCATTGTATATATTTTCGCTTGAACTGTTTGCTAGATGTTGTTCTTTATACAGTATAGATGTTTAAGTAATTTTGAAACACTTAAACAAGAAATTATAAATTTCAGACATGTATATAGAAGATTGGGTTAATGTGGCTACAAACGCATACGTCAATAGTACATTTGAAAATGAACAAAAATTGCAATGGAATATTGTATCGCAAACCACATATTGAATTGAAAATACAGGGTGATCCCTTGCAAGAAAACTTCAGTTTCCGATAATAACTTTGAGAAGAGTTAAAAATCTTGTAGTAGAATTTTTAAAAAAACATGCGATTCTTTGTGGTAAATGAGATAGTATCAAGAAAAATACTAGTGAAATTTCCATTATACATGCTAGAACTATAAACTCGACGCTCCACTTTTTGGACTGCTATTACTGAAGCATTACTTAGTTTTTCCAACAATTTCTGTTATATTATTACATATCACCCATAGACAGGTAAGTAACTTATAAAATTCATTACAATATACATAAATGTTCTCATAGTTATTAAGTGAAACAAGAGTTCGGTTAAAGAGGATCTAGCTGTATTTTTGACAGAATAAGTGGTTTACGATGTCATGTTTGTGACACCATTTATATAATAGCTCCATTACGAATTATTAAAGCGTCTAGAACCGTACTGTTTGGATACGAATCGTGACCATTTTCAGTGATTTTTTAAAGTTATTACATATCATAGAAATAATTATAAGAGTTGAAAATATTGGTATAATATATTTATTATTGTTAAAAAAGTGAACGAAAATCTTGTTTACGATTGAAGTGAGACACCCTGTATTTGTGACTCAACATGTGTATTGTGACCTTAGTTTAACACATACCGATCACATTGACCTAATTAGAGTGCACTTGAAGTGCTATCATCACATTTCACGCATAGTTAAGTAAGCCTGTTGAAAATATCATGAAAAATCTTCATTATTTTTAAAATTATGAACGAAAATTTGGATTCGACTTAGTGTGAGACACTTTCAATTTATGACTGCATGAGTGGATTCCGACTCTGATTTATTTATATTTATATATAACTGATTTCCAAGAGAAACATTTTGCGCATATTGCATAATGAAAATTATACAGCTGAACTAAATTAGATTATGTGATGCTAAATCCATTAAAGGGCCGCGTCACTAAAAATTCCCGATCGCGAAATACTATGTTAACCTATGGGAAAACTTAGTAGTGCGATTACTCATTACCTAATATATTTATTAAAATAGGGTTTTCGCCATCAGAAAGTAGACGTCAGATGCCAAAGTTGTGCGTTTTTAAAAATTGTCTCTATAAATTTTTAACTATTTAAAATTTCCCTATAAACTTTGAAAATTCCACTTGAGGAAATTTTATCATCTTCTTAGAAATACTTAAGTAGTTAAATATTTAGTTCTAAACTAATCTTAACGACCCCTGCATCAATGTCTGCAGGTGAGATTCGGACCGATAGTGTAGTTGATCGACGCTACCAAAATAAACCGGGTATGTTTCAACTCTAATCATAACTGCGTGCATTTAAACTCTAAAATTATCAAGGCGGGTCATCTATGACCCAAGACGTGATTTTTCGCTCGTATTACTGCTGAATTTTAAAAAGAAACTTTGATTTTTTCTTACTTTTCTTAAATATTTAATATAATGCCTTGACACGAATTTAGTTGAACTCCATCGAATACGTTTTTATCTACAGTTCCATATAACAACGACGAAAAGTAAGTAGTATAATATATGTAAAAAAAATCATGGAGCTATATATAGTTTTTTATAGTGCTTAAAATATCATTAATCTGTATGAATATTAGGAAATTTTAATTTATATTTAAATTATATGTTATTTGAAAGATATTTCTTACTTTTCATTTGATACGAGCTGTCAAAATCTCAAAGTATATATTCTGAAATTAGGTTTAAAAATTTTCTTTGATGGAATCTATTCACTAAATTTCATATTATGTAATATTCTAGAAGCTAAATTGTATTAAAGATGAATTAAAAACCATTGTATTAATCATCAAACATTATTGTGTGTCTGTATTTCCCATACAAAGGTAGAGTAACATCATTGAAATCTGCCTGGGTCAGCCATGAACCACCCCTGTAATTCTAGGTATACAAGAAACGATGTAATTCTAGTGTTAAGAAACATTATGTAATCTTTGTTTTAAGCAAGTGATACTGGCATATATTTGGAGGTACTTATTTGTTTTGGAAAAGTTTTTTATTATCAGAACCCATAAAAATCATGTTAGAGTTTTGTTTTCTATTAAGTCATATTTTTTGGAAACACTGTAGTTATGACATACCCTATATTTAAAACATGTGCAGCTTATAATCATCATATTCATGTATATTTATGTTCCAAAAACATGTAACATCTCAACTTCGTTGAGATAAAAAAGGAACAAGCTACTATGACAGTGATTGATTAGAGGATTAACAGATTATTCGATTGGTTTATAAGAAAGGTTGAGCATATATGACTGGGTGTTGTTTGAAGAGAGAAAATATGAGTAATTCTCCATTATGTAATTATTGCAAACATTTGAATGTAAGAAATACGTGGATGGGAAAGCAACCTGCGTAGTTGGAATTCATTTTCTGTAAATGTGAGGATACGAAATTTCGACATTTTTATTTGGTTGTTACAAAGTTTTAATAAAGCTAGAAAAGTAGATTTATTAACGTTATGTGATGATTTGGGACTAGTTGTTCCTCAAAACTCGAAGGCCAATTTAGTAACTTAATCCAAGAATTTCATTGAAGTTCGTCTTAAAATTATTGCCGCTGATCGAATATAAACATATGAATTAAAAAAGTTAGAGATTCAAAATAAAATGAAAATTTCTGACGCTTCTTCAGCATCTTATCAAGCTAAACAACAAAAGTTTCTAAAATTAATGACACGTGTCGATGGTACGGGTAATATTGGTATCTATTTAACATTAATTATATATGACATTTAATTCCTTAATCCACCTTCAGTTATTAATGCTCAAAACTAAAATCAGAAATTGTAAATTACTGTTTTTAACAGTGTTTCTTAATTGTATGAAAAAACTAAGATATCAGCATTAAATATCTCAGAATTTACAATACAGAAACCTTTTCAAAATTCGATAAAATTTCATTTTAGAAGATTCAGTTCATGGAAAAATAGAATTGATAGGTCTTCTGGGATGGCAAAACTTTATCGTTCCGTTTAAAAGAATTTTACTCTTTTATAAAATTTTACATTTTGTAATTAAGGAGCAGGTGAAAAAAGTGGAGAAAATGTATTTATTTTTGTTTCTTCTACTATAGTTTTTACAATTTTTAACCCCTTGCCTGTGGAATATTTCTGAGAAAGATATGTGAAAAATTGAAAAAAAATTTCTCTCTTTAATTTTGTGCATTACATCAATAAAAAGGTTAGAAATAGGTTGTTTTATATTAAAGAAAATAATAAATTAAATTAAATAATTACTATATTTAATATTTTCACATACATGAGAAAAATTAATGGGTTATAGTCAAATTTTACTCGACTATTATCTATTGTAAAAATAGTAAATTTAGATTACACATTTGAAAAAGAAAATAGAACTAATGGAACAGAATCACCGATTTTTCACCTCCCCAAAATAAGTTCGGGCATTCCAAATAGGGTACATTTGGGTGTCTCGAACTGGATTCGGGTGACACAGGCACGGGGTTAATTTGGAACAAAAATTATGTCTTTAGAATTTGTGTTATAAATATAAATAAGAACAAAATTTCTCATTTTTTAAATATACGAGGGTTATTCAAAAACTAAGGTACGAATCGCCGTAGCTAATCGAATGTCGCGCGAACAATTAACGCGCATGCACATGCCCGTCAAATTACGCCATTCGAATTGGTACTGTTGCAGTATGCTGTTTACAGTGTCAGTTCAAAATGTTTTAAACAATTGATCAGCCTGTGGACTGTGAAAAACATCAGTGATTCGATTTTTGACAGCAAGGAATGTTTCAGCAGCGGAAATTCATCGACAGATAAGTGGAGTCAATGGCCCGAATGCGATGAGCGATAGCAAAGTGCGTAAGTGGTTGAGAGCTTTCAAGGACGGACGAGAAACCACCCGCATATTGTCCAGATATGGCGCCAAGCAATTTTAACTTGTTCCGTTACTTAAAGGAGTTTCTCAGCGGCAAGCACTAGGCGCAGGTGACGAGGTGAAAGAAGCAGTTAAAAATTGGTTATCCTCACAGGCGGCAGACGTCTAGGACTTAGGCAACAAAAGCTTGTAGAACGTCATGACAACTGTTTAAACAAATATGGAAACTATGTAGAAAAATAGAGAATCACGTAAGGAATTAAAAAAAAGTTTTTTGAAAAAATCCGTGATGGTTTGTGTTTTATAAGAGATTGGATTTTAGTTTCCGATTAACCCTCGTACATTCATTTGTTAACAACTAAAAGCATATTCAGAAAATATAAAATACTGTTCTTAATAGTGTTTGGTTATTGTATGAAAATTCTAAGATATCAGCTTTAAATGTTTTATAATCTACAAACAGAAACTTTTTAGAAAAAATCGATAAAATTTATAGATGATTCAGTCAATGGAAAGATGTTTGAGAACACCAAAATTCCTTCTTTATCTTATCGTTCTGTTTCAAGGAACTTTATAGTGTTACATATTATATGTTGTCAATAATACAGCAAAAAAAAAAAAAGATGAAAAATGGTAGAATGTTTTTTGTTTTTTTAATGTCCCATTTGTGTGACTATTTCGATTTCCTTTAAAATTTACTTACTAGAGATGAGACGGGCTCAGCCCGAGCCCAATAGCCCGAGCTTGGGGAATGACATGGGCTCGGGCTCATTCTTTCTGAAATTAAAAAAATATATATTCATGTATAGAAAATATAAAAACACTAGGGGGCTCAGCCCCCTACTCACTAACGCTCGCCAACCCCCCGTGAATTGCAAAGCAATTCACATTGAGAACGCTACGCGGTCCCAGCTCGCTTCGCTCGCTCGCCCCTTTTTATTTTTCTAATAATTCTAGTCGGAATAAGTACTACAATAAATCATTTGAACATATGAAATTGACAATTTTTTTAATGTAAAAAAGTAATCGAAAACACCGTTGAAAACACAACTAAAAATGCATTTAGTTGATGCTACTGATGGATATATAAATCATTTAAATACTATGAAAAAAGGATCTTGGAAGCATAATTAGTTTAAAACTTATTGCACCTATAATATTGTACAGCACGGCTTAAATTCACAAAAAAAAACAAAAAAAAACACTACGTGGTAGGAAGATAGTTTATCATCAATGATTGTTTAAATTTCGTTCGACATTTTACTATTCTAATTGATTATAGATTTCTGCAAAAGAAATTTTTACTTCATTGAAATTGAAGAAAAATCATTTTTACTTCAATAAAACATCAACAGATGGCAGCAGGAGAATCTAGAAAGTTTATATTTTATTATCTCCGATTTTTTTGTGTGAGTGAAATTCGTAAATAAATTCTTAATAAGAGTTGAGAATTCAATATTACTCATAATTAAACGACAATATTACTCATAATTAAAATGAGGAATCATCTCAGACGCTTTGGATTACGTTCATATTATTTTATTTTTAATAATTGCTCAGCGTTTCAGTGCTCTCACACTGACCGCCATATTGGAGGTGGAACTAACACAATCTTGTCTATTCATTGGTCTGAGCTCTTGAAACTACGGTTGTTGCCAACGATAAGGTAGAAATTCAGCCCTATTTCCGCGCCACGCAAGACAAATATATATATAGATTTTTTTCCCCTTATAAAATACTTATTTTTTTTTCGAATTATTTTAATTCTATTTTTATCAGAATGAACGGAAAAAGAAATCGTGTTTGTCTATTCTAGTATTAAAAGGTTATTTTAAAAGAAAGTTTGTGATATTTGCAGATTTATGTCTGTCATTGCCGGCGGCAATCTGTTAATATGGCGCCAATCGTAAAAGGTACGGATAATGAATTTGGTTTTAGTTCGATTTTCGTTTGTGTCAGAAACTATTGTTTAATTTGATCGTTTACTTTAACTTTTTATTAAGAAATCTAACGCGAAGGGAATAATTTATTCTGCTTTTAGTCGATCAAAATCACCTCGATATTTGCGAATTTTTTTGTCTTCTATTGCGTACGAGTCATAAACAACTTTAGTGATTCTTATATATATTTTACCTATCCATCATACGTAGTATAGGTTAAGTCTTGTAATCGTTTTGAAACTCGAAAAAAAAAAATTTTTGACGGATTTACACGTTTTAGACACTGGAGGTTCCGAAAAACATATTTTTAGAAAAAAACTTTGCCGTTCGTCTGTCTGTCTGTGTGTCTATAAACGCTCTTTCTCCCGAACTAATCGAGATAGAGACTTGAAATTTGGTGTGTACTTAGTATGTAATAATGGTAAGAAGCTTATTGAATTTCAGTAACCTCGATTATCCGGAACTACTTTTTTGGACTCTCGAAATAATCGTTCTGATAAAAGGTATATACAAATTTTCGAAATTGTTTATTTTAAGGAGGGAATATGAAAGACAGTAAAAAGAACATAAATTTTGCATAAAAATGAAGTCGACGGATAATTAGTTGCCGATATAATTGTAATCATATTTTCCACACTCTTCGATTTTTCCTGACCCTGTATTTCATTCAAATTTCAATTCAAAGATATGTTTTAATTGGAAAGGAGACGCTTAATCCGACGCAGTAAACCGTTATTTAATATGATTATTAATTTTGGAGTAATAGAGCATTTACAGTTTAGGACGTCTTCAAACCACGATTTCATTCGAATTGCAATGCATTTTATAAATAGTTTACGCATTTTTTATTTTCATATTTTATATTATGCATATCCGTGATGGGTAAGTATTACGGTGGCCCCCAACGACTAGTTTCATCATGAACTCTGCTTAAGATGAGGCAGTACTCTACACATTTACAAAGTCTCTTTCCTTCCCATAAGTAGATATAATTATCATGTTATTCCGATAAAAAGCTAACGAGTAGCGTTTCCTCTATTCCTATAAAAGCATCGATCTTTCAGATAACGGTGTCAAATTTTTAATTTAAGCTGACTTTAAGAATCACAACATTCTTAAAATACTGTTATGATGAAGGCATCGATTATTGTTACAGATTTACCTGTTATAGGAAATTGAAAAATGGTGTTCGATTCTTTGGCATATAAATAATAATTTCTGCAAATTTCATGTATTTATTCATTAAACGAACATTGTTAATGTTTCCACCATATTTTCCTATTCATAAAGAAAAAAACTGAGAATCCTTTTAAATATGAAGTATATTTTTATTTGATATCAAACTTCTTTTTTGATAAAATTGAATTTAAATTTTCATTTAATAGTTATTTCTATATAAGAAGCTGTTTAAAAATGGGATATTACTTTTCAAACATATTTTAAATATTGTGCAATTTATTTTTCTATTGCATATTTTCGGTATCGGGTTCGGGCTTTAATGGCACAAAATGTTCCGGGTTTGGGTGTGCTCAGATTTAAAATCGTTGCACTGCTAAAAATTTGCAGCAAACTGTCCAGTCATTTGTCCGTTTTTGTATAAAACGGTTACATAACCGTAACTTAACTATATTCTGACCATAAAATGAGCAATATTACGGTTAGAATAAAGTTAAATTACGGTTATGTATCCGTTTTCTAGAAAAACGGTCAAATGACTGGACAGTTTGCTGCAAATTTTTAACAGTGTGGGATCGCGCGGTCCCGAACTCATCTCTAGTATTTAACTTCCCTTATTCTAATATATAACTTTTTTTACAGTATGTAACATAAATAAATAAATAATATTTGAAGAAGGTGTGTTCCACGTTGTGACTTCCTCCGGTGGCCTTTGACGGGTAAAACCTGCCTCGGATCACATTTGAGCAGAAAAACTTTTGTCTTTCCACGCACAGTACTGATACTAATTTGATACACAGACGATAGTCATGCAATGTATTGCTCAGAAATTGAACTATAAGTTATTGATTATTTTTCCATTAAAATGAAAAAGTGCAAGAGTTCAGGCATTTCATCAGAAATTGTGGTTGTCCATCGTCGGCATTTCTAGTAATAATTTCACTGGTATTCTTTTAATTTTTTATTCATACTGCTTGCCAAAGATACGCATTGTTGTTTAAAACTCAATCAGATAAAACCAAAACGGCCCTTTATTAAAAAAAAAGAAGTCTTTCCTATTATACCTATTATAAATCAATAAAATGAGAGTTTTATCCTCCCACCATCTCTTAAGTACATTTCTCAACTTTCCACGCACAACCAATATCATTCATATGGATACTCAAGAATTGTCATAGGGTTTTATTTAATCAGTGTCACCCGTTAAATTATATGATTGCCACACACACATTCAGCAATAAATGTATAGTGCCATCATTCACTAACATTATTTTCAGCAAATGTATTGTGGAGCCAATGAATTAAAAATATATATTTTAGAGTCTCAAAACTTTCTGGGAATCGTCAATTTTCTACCAGACCATGGTTTGGAATGCCATAATTTAAAGGAAAGTACAAAAAAAAGGGAAATATATTTTCAAAAAATAAATTCCCCATACAAATTAACTTATTTTACATTTATCATAATACAATTATGCAATTTACTTTAAAAATCATTTTCACAAAATATAAATTTCTGTTTTTAATAGCGTTTGTTAATTGAATGAAAACACTGAGATATCAGTTTCTTTAATATTTAAAAGAAATACATTCTCAAAAATCGATGTATATTTATTTTTTTAGATTTAGTCGATAGACAGACACATTTTCTCATTGTCGTTGCGAAAATTTTTTACAGAAAGTATAAATTACTGGTTTTTATTGTGTTTATTAATCGTAAGAAAATATTTAAATACTAGTATCAAATCTTTGTAGATTTTGAAGCGGAATTTTTTTCAAAAATCGATAAAATTTAGTTTAGGATAAATAAAGTCGAGAGAAAAACAGAATTGATAGCTCTTCTGAGAACGCAAAACTTCTTTGTGCATGTTATTTATCCGTTGCAAAGAATTTTGTACTTTTATCTGTTCTAGCATGTTCTAAATGACAGCTGAAAAAAATATGTAAAGAAATGGTAGAATAATAAATTTAGTTTTGCTCCTTTAGTGAAATTTTTGAGTAGTTTAATTTGAAACAAAAATTAATTGCGTTTTGCTTTAGATAAAGAAATTTTTTAATATTATGTGATCTGACAAATTAAATATATTTTAAAGCAAAAAAATTAAACGCATTTTCAAAAACTTAATTTTGCACATATTTTTAAGAGAGATTTATTTATTAACGCTGAAAATATTTTTGGAAAGAATAATGCGCTGCTTGTATAATAATTACATGAAAAAAATAGGATAATAGCATTAAGAGCCTACATCAGTCACGCGAAAAAACGCTCAAGCTAATGTTAAGTCTATGGGAAGGTTACAGCGCGATTTCTCGCTCGCATTTTAATATTTTTAAATGCTTTTTTTTTGCATAGGATACTTGAGGTCAATCTCCAACGTTGTTAGTTTTTACTTTTTCGATTTTGGTTCTAATTATTTTATATAAGGGTACTTTCACTTTCAGAACCGGTTCTAATCGGTTCCAAAATTTAAAATGCCCGCTTATAAAAAACTGCAACAAAAATCAAAAAACTAAAATCTAACAACGTTGGAGATTGACCTCGGCTATCCTATGCAAAAAAAAGCATTTAAAAATATTAAAATGCGAGCGAGAAATCGCGCAAGAACCTTCAGATAGACTTAACATTAGATTGAGCGTTTCTTCCCGTGAATAGTGTAGGCCCTTAAACGTTTAATAATCTAAAAAACGGAAACGTTTTTAAAAATGATAAGATTTACTACATAGAAGATTCAGTTGATGATAAGAAAGAATCGATGGCTCCCCTAAAAACCCAAAAAGTCTTTGTTAATCTCATCGATCCGTTTCAAAGAATTATTGCATGTTGTTTATAATCAACAGCTGAAAACAAATTAAATATTAGAAAATATATTTACTTTACATAGTTCCTTCTGTATTTTTTTTTGATTTGGAACAAAACTTGCGTTTTTTTTTTTTTTTTTCAAAATGTATGCAGATGAATTTTGGTGTTATGTTACATGATTTAACATCTATCTTAAAAAAAATCGTATATTTTTAAATACACATTCATTTATTATATTTGCAAAAACATTTTGAAAAGCATAAAATAATTTAGTAGTGTTTGTTAATTTACGAAAATACTAAGATAACAACATTACATCTTTAAATTTACAGACGAAAATCTTTATCAAAAATAGATAAGGTTTACTTTATCGAGGATTCAATCGATAGAAAGACAGAATTGACAGTTCTTCTAATAACTCAAAAATTCTTTATAAATCTCATCGTTCCGTTTCAAAAGATTTTATAGTTTTTTTTTAACATTTCATAATGTTAATAATCAACAGCTGAAAAAAAAGGCTAAGAAAAATGAAAAAAAAAATATATCCCTTTGCCACTTTTGTCACGTTTTTTTATTTTTTTTAAATTTCAAACAAAAATTGCTTATCGTCCATTAATATAATTTTTAACACTTTCCAATATAGTTTAAAAGTGCTTATGAATTCGGTTTTTCGGTTTATGAATTTATTCTAGAAATCAAGTGATAATTGCTCGCAATTCAAACGATTCATAATATAATATATCGTTTCATCACCTATCTCAATCATTTCGTCTATTCTCTTTATTGGATTACCTTATTCGCATAAATTGAAAACCTATATTTCTAGTTTAGGGATTTAGTATGACAACTAATTCAACGTTTTTTTTCAGTGATTCAAAATTTTCACTATCACACTGAGTTCAAAATTTCATTTTGAAACTAAATATTAAATACAACATATTTCTTATAATTCTAGTTAAGTATAACAACAGATAGTTTCTTTATCACTAAAAATATCTTTATCACTAAAAATTTTTATAAATAAACTCTTACAATATAATATTTGTCTTTAATTTTTGAGAAAAATATTTTACGGGTAGGCCTGGACATACAATGAACAAGACGATGTTTGGCCTCACACACGTTGCAATAGTTGTAAGGCTGCGAAGGATCGATGTCCACACTTGCTTCATGCGCCCAGTCTTTACATTTATGATATTGTATCCATTCTTCTTCAAACGTTTCACCACAAAAGATGCATTCTGTTTCCTGGTCATTTGTCAAACTCTGACTGTTCAGCATTGTTTTTATTTTTTTCTTGATTGCCGTTGCCGTATCGCTTTTCTAGGTTGCAGCGTTCTTTTATTGGTTGTAGTTTTAGTAGCTGCATTTTTCTCCGCCAACGTGTTTTTGAAGGGTAAAGATGTTAGAATCTCGTTTTTTTGTGTTTTTCGTGGAGCGTCACAAGACGTTTCTTAGATGCATCAGGAAGAGGGGATAACTGTTTGAGCAACTTATTTACAGTATTAACAGCTTTTAAAATTACTAAGAATTAATATTAAAAAACAAGATATTATCTCTACCCAAAAAATGTACGAAGATACTCGACAGAATTGTATCCGATATCGCCCGCCCGTTTTGATTTAATATTTTTATTTATCACAAAAATAACTACAAATGCAACAACGATAAATAACCTGACTTAAAAACTACAACCAATCACCGTTCAGAATAATTAATAAATGATGGGGAAGCACTTATATTTAATATAAAATAGCGGAATTTAAAAAGTAAACGGCGCACACAAAAATTTTAGAATAGGTAAATTAACGTTTGTTACATGTCCCCTGCTCGGCGATTCCGTCTATACTGATTCGCATACGTATAAGCGTTGCGATTGTGTTAAGGTGTGTGTTGATTATCTATCTGTGCGTGATTGTTGAAATCTGACAGTGTCTGAGGCTACCAGGTCTTCCCCTATTATAAATTTGTTTCTTATCCCAGCCACAAAAAAAGAAAATTATACATTGATAAATTCTAAAAAAATTTTCAATACATAATTTTAAAAATAGAATTTTTTCTAAAATATACAGACTTTTTGGTTTAGTGTCCAGTTTTAAAACAGAGATATGTCTATAATGCCGTGAAGATTACTTACAAAAATATTAATTAGATGCTGATAAATCTTGTGCGCAATTTAAATAAAGCACGTTTCTATCATCTTGGAAAAGGAATTACTTGAAAATGTCCCTTTAATCATTATACTTACATTGTAAACTTCTGACATTTTTTTAGTCACAGCTAACGTAATTATAGGAAATGTGTTGTGCGCTATGTTTTAAAATACTCAGAATGTATTGATTACTCGTTTATACATGCTTTTTAAACACAATTGAATTTTTTGAAGATTTAACAGTCATGTGGCTCCTTAATAAAAAGAAACATACATATATATGTTACATAAAAAATTTATTTCGCATTATTCCTTTAAATTAATCTAAATTCTATTATTTCCATAAATCTTAATAATATTTATTCCTATTTAATGTCCTTTTAAAAGTAATAACACCTATATTAATAATTATCTTATTCCAAATCTTAATCTAAAACTGTAAGTTCATTTGTAACTTTTATCAACTCCCCAATCTATAAAATTCTGAGAGGCGCTTTTTGCCATTTCGAATGTTTTTAAAAGCCATTTGTTTTAAATTTTTATTCCATGCTTCGCTTCGCGCGCTGGGTATTTTTCACGTCAAAATCAATGCGCAGCTACGATAGAGATTCTTTCGTGTTAAATCTTCTCCATCGCACCTCATTCGCTTAGCTTAGTTTCGTCTGTCACTCATTGACTCGTGCATACGTTACATCGTTTCAATAACTCTACGCGCCGTTAACAAAACTGGCTTGCAAGCTTTTGGAGAGCAGATTTTTCTCGTGTTTGGAAGTGTTGACCAAATCGTTATCTGGTGTTCTGCGACTTAGAATTTCACAACAGCCTTTTAAGATCTATTAAATGATGTAGTTAGTTATCGTCAAGCCTGAGGGCTATAAGTTTATACCTGATACTGTAGGAACTGTTACTGGCATCGCTTCTGTTCATTAATAAACAATTTATCTGGAAATTGGTTGCTCATTATTGGAGAAATTCTTATGGTGTTTCATCATTGCCTAACCTCTTCGCCATGATTCTTGATATCGACTGCAATCATTCACCATCTTTAACAAACTGCCATTTTCTCGTGGAATATTAAATCATCTTCGTAAAAAGTTTATATATATATATATATATATATATATATATATTAAAGAAATCTATGAATTTATAAATTATGTATCGTAGACTGAAAGCAATAAATATATATTTACTTTGTTGAATTGAAAAAGACAGAATGTACTTTGCTGATATATATAATTTTCAAGTTCAATAAAGTATGCTAGTAAACTATGTTTGCAATGCCTGGTGAGAGAATAAAGAAATTTATTTTCTTCTCCAAACTTCAATGTAAGAAAAAATGAAAAATCTTTACATTTCTTTTCAAAGAATTTCTGAATATTTTATCAAATCCAAAGAAAAAAAAAAACATTCGTCATTGTCTTTTGTTTAAAAAGTAACACTTTACGGACTCTGGCTGCAAAAGTGATACAGTTTCTCTCTTAGTTTTGACAAAGTTGAATCTCCTTGCCTTCAAAAATGATAAATTAAGCTTGTAATCCCTTTTAAATATGACACTCCAGACTGTAAAAGCAATTCAGTCAAGATTTTGAAATACTTTGCGTTAAAAGGAATGAATGTAGGTTGTTGAATAAACATTTTTCATGTGGTAGAGCGTTTGTTTTATTTTTATATTACAATAAAATATGCATAACGCATTTGATTAAGGAATATTATTTTTGTGTCACAAAGTAAAATTAGTAAATTAAAATGAATAAAATAAAAAAAAAAGGATTTTTAAAAATATCTAAATTTAACATTTTATTATTGAATTTTTCAAATATTTTGCGAATGAGCTTTAATCGCGATTTTACTTGTTGATCTTTCCTTTGCTGGCCTTAAAACTCCTTGATTTTTTTAAATATCATGTACCAAGTTTAGGCCAATGTCGCAGAAGCATCTATTTTTGACGCTCATGTATTCTATATGACACCTGAACTGTAGTTTGGACGCTCCAGGTATTCTTCCAATTGATCTTTTTATGGTTTCCGTCCGCCTCGAGCAAAATTACGACTACTGATCTGCATTGGATCGGGTAACAGGATTTTACGAGAACCAACCCAAGTTTTGCCGTTTATTTTATTTGCTTCGGGTTCGGGTTGAGATTTCATGCTAGTGTGTCAGGTTCGGGTTAACCTGATTTTTCAAAATATCTAGAATATTTTTCAGATTAGACAAACTAAATAATTTAACATTAATAAGTATATATATATATATATATATATATATATATATATATATATATATATAGTTTTCAAAATCAAGGGACAAAAATAAACTCTGAGAAAAATTTGCTTACGACCACCGATTTTTTTTTGTCAGTGCGTAAGCTCAGTATTCAGGGGCTGCGACTATGCTATAAATTCTTAAGGTTACTACACAATGCTGTGATTAAAATTTTATTAATGCGTTAAGATATAATTGCAATAAAGTGCTACGATTAAAACGCTGTTATTGTGCAACGCCATGTTACAATCTCGTTAAACTTTTTTGAGGCTTCTTTGTATAGCTTTAGATACAAATTTATTAAACGTTTTATAGTGGTCTTTGTTTAGCTTTAGATACAGTTTTGTTAAACTTTTTAGAGACTTCTTTGTTTAGTTTTAGATACAAATTTGTTAAACATTTTAGAGACTTCTTTGTTTAGTTTTAGATACAAATTTGTTAAACATTTTAGAGACTTCTTTGTTTAGCTTTAGATACAAATTTGTTAATTTGTTGTTGTTGTTGTTGTTGTCGTGTCCATGGATATGCAAAAAGTCAAGGAATAAAGCATCAGATGTGGTCAAATGTCCGAAGGACCACTGCCGCCAGCGTTTGTGCTTCAGGACTGTAAAGGATCTCCCGAAGTGGATCCATTAGCGTTAACCAGCCGAGTTTTAAGATATCTGCGGTAATGGATGGGCACTCGAAGATGTGTCTCGGTGTGAGCTGAGTTTCTGGTCAATTCCTGCAATTAATATAGGTTCTTGTCCCATCAGGAAGGGTCTTCATTCCTTTATAGTGGTTTGTTCTTAATCTAGCCAGTGTAGTTGCTACATTTCTAGGGCAATCAAAGTCAGTGATTAAAGGCTTCCTAGAGGGCTGATTAAAAAGTCTACATCTGGCCACAGCTTTCGCATCTGCAAGTGTGATGGTGGAACTAGGTTAGACAAGATTTCGTGCCTCTTTAGCCAAAGCATCCGCACACTCATTAACCTCGAATTTTTCATGTGCAGTTATCCACTGCAGCACACAAGACTTCCTCTTGCAATGCATCTGAGAGAGTAAGTCATTTATAGTAAAGGTTATGTTTGTGTCTCCGTTTCCAATGGCTTCTAAGGCCGATTTAGAGTCTGAGAAAACAACCAGTCCTTCAGCAAGATCCATAGCATGAGAATTAGTCAGATAATAAGTTAGGGCTTCTTTGATTGCCAAAAGTTCGCTGGTGAAGTTGGAGGCAATCAAACCTGTGTTAATTTTAAGATTGACTTTTTCACCACTTGGAAGAATGAAGAGGATGCCTGCTCCACCTCTGTTGAGGGATTTTTCAGAAGAACCGTCGGTAAAAGCAACTGCCTGGTTTTTATATTTTCAAGACCCTTTTGCCTGAGTATTATGGGTTCTTCTTTTTTAGAGCAGGGTTGAAGCAAGTTCAGATTAATCTTAGTGTTCGCCGGTGATGTTCTTGGAATGAGAGGTTCCAGAAGGAAATCCAGGGATGAATGCTCCAGTTGGGTCAGTCTTCTAAATCTCTGTCTATCTGGAGAGTTGAAGATTTTCTTAAGACTGGTTGAGCATTTCCAATCATTGAAAAGTCTGGTAGAGAAATGATCATTGCTACTGCAGCGAAGTTTATTGGTGAACTTGATGGTGGCTAGGTTGTGTCTACTCTCTAAAGGGGTAGGCCACATTCCTGTTCTGCCTTTTCATTGTTAGTTGATGAGACGGCACCTATAATAATTTTAGAGGTTCTATGCTGCACGGATTCAAGTTGTTTTTTAATAGAAGTTGAAGCCGTGGCCCAGACTGGGACAGCATACTCGAGCACTGGTCTAATAATAGTGCAGTATGTGCTTTTTAATGTTTGAGATCTTGAACCCCCGCGTAGTGCCACATAGTTTTCTGAGAATATTTAATTTCCTAAGAACTTTATTTGAGATATGTTCAACATGCTTCGTAAAACGAAGTTCTGGGTCCAAAATAATACCTAGGTAAGTAGGGGAAACAATATTTTTAATTTGTTGGTGTTTGATCTTGATGTTTAGCCCGAAAGAACCTCTATGACCTCTATCAGTAGAAAAGATGCAATAATTAGTCTTACTTGCATTGATGGATACTTTTAAATCGTCTGCCTATGTAGCAATGCCCTCCAGAGTCTTGTTCAGGGAGTTCTCTGACACTGTAATATCTCTGTGACAGTGCCAGACTGCGATATCATCAGCATAGCATGCTATTTTCGTGTCAGGATGAATATAGGGATGTATAGTGTTCATATAGATTAGGAAGAGGAGAGGACTGAAGACTGAGCCCTGAGGTACTCCTGTCCACATCCTATGTGCCCTTGAAAGAACACCATTGAAAATTAAAGAGCATTTTCTTTCTCTTAGAAAGTCGTTAATCCAAATCAGCGCATTGCCCTTGATACCAGTGATGTAGATAATATGAATCAATTTTTGACACCATACCCGTTCAAAGGCGGCTATAAGGTCCAAGAACACTGACACAGTTTTCCTGTGAGGCTTCTCCTGTAGACCGTCGATAATAGATTGGCACAAGTAAAAAAGCTGATCAACAGTGCTATGATTGGCTCTATTGGCAGTTTGATAGAAAAGAAGTTTATTGTGTTCCACAAGCCAGCCCATAGTTCTTCGGTGAATGATGCGCTCCATAAGCTTACAAAGAGTGCTAGTAAGTGAGATTGGCCTGTAGCTATTGCCCTCTAAGGCATTTTTATTTGGTTCCAGTATTGGAATAACAAAAGAAATTTTCCATGATTTGGGCAATTTGCCTGAGGTCCAAGAGAGGTTAAAGATTTCAAGCAAAAAATTTTTCGCTCCTGAACCAAATTTCTGTACCATGCGGCCAAAAATAAGGTCAGGGTCAGGGTCAGGTGCTTTGCTAGGGCCTATTTTGCCGATGTCAAATTCAAGTTCGTCCATTGAGATTAATTCTGTAAAAATGTCACGGTGACAATATCGCTTTGAGTCTTCAATGGATTTTCTATAGACTCGAAGCATATTTTTGTCATTTACATTGAAGGATAGTTTGCTTTTGCTTTCGTAGTGTTTTGCAAGAATCGATGCTGTTTCTTTATTTGTGCAGGCTCTTCTACAATCAGAGGAAGTAATTTTTGTCTGAGTAATGAAATTTTGAGGAACAGTTTGATTATTTAAAGTTTTTATAACTTTCCAATGTTGCGATTCTTTTCTTGGGTCTAGTTTTTCACAGAATTCTGCCCATTTCTTTCTTCTGCAAGAGGGGAGCTCCTTCTCAACTCTATGGCAAAGCTAATTTTTTCATTGCATTATTTATTTAAATTAACAACAAGTATAGTTTTAGATAAAATACTTATTATAAGTATTTAAAAGGTGCATTAAAATAAAAAACATCTGTACAAGATGTTACAACATACTTTATTCACGAGATATTTCGAACACACACGTGTTCATTTTCAAAGGGAAAAAAAGTAGACAAACAACAGTATTCTTGCTTCTATTGAGCTTTTACATAATGGTTTTGAACAAGGGCTACTCGATTAATCTGTAGGGGTGTTAATAAGACATATTTCCAGCCGTTCCATCTTTTATTTTATTTATTACGACTTTTATAATTCGACTGTTTCAACTACTGGCGCATTTTAATCTTTTGAAAAAACAAAATCTTTCTTCGGAAACTTTTTTGCAGTAGACTCGTATACAGAAAGCGTTAATGGAGATACCAAACATTTGTTCTTTTCCAGTCATTAAAACTACGAATGGTTTTTAAAATGTGCGCGAAAAATGTTGTTAAAGTGTCCAGTACTGGTACAGTTACCTTATTTATTTATTTTTTACCATCCCGCCAGTGGCATGGAATTACTTCAAGTGTTCTTGATTACGTACATCCACGCGTTCATTTCAAATCGGAGCCGAAGGTTAACGTTTCGTTAGATGCCAATCCAGGTGTTCTGCTGTATTATGAGACATATTATAAATGATGAACCAGTGGATAATATTGTAAACAAAACTAATAGTTATACTGAGCAATTAAGAAATGTTCTTGGAGAAAAAAAAGAGTGAGAAGCAGTTCAAAATGGCCACCTGTTTCTCGAAAGAAAATGCGATTGTTACTTTTTCGTTCAGGTATAGAAGGAATTATAAAAAAGCTGGAAAAACTATGTATTGAAATAAAAAATCATCTGTTAAGAAACTATTTTTCTGCAATATTATAACGTATAATAGATACAGGGAAATTAAAAAGTACTTTACTTTGTAAATAATGAAGCTAACGATCCCCAAAATCATCCTAATTCAAAACCGTATAAACTCTGGACTGTTTGTGGCCATCTGAATATTTTTTTTTATAGAAGTACAATTACTCCTAAAAGATATGTCGCTATCGACGACAGTTTGATGGAGGTAGGACGTATATCATGGTGGCAGTACATACCCGTTAAAAAAACGAATTTTGTCGTAAAATCTTATATGATGTGCGAATCTAATACTGGGTATAAGGTGAAACTCCAAGTAACTGACACGTTAAGGATTCTTTCTTGTTCAAATCGCTTTTACAAAAATTTAAAACTATATTATACTTATGTTTGTTTTTGAAAGGATAGTAGAGATATGTTAAAACATTATTGTTGGCAAAAGTTTGAAAGTTTGTACATTTTATTATTAAAAAATAATTTTATTCATAAATATGGCCAAAAACTCCAGTAAATGACACCATTCCTGTTTTGAAACATCAATAACTGACACAAAGTGAACCAGTGACTGACACTTGATTTTAAAAGTTTAAACTGTTTTTTAAAAAAACTTTATTCTTTATTATAAAAATAAAATGCATCAACCTTTGTTATAAAAAGTGGAATTTAGTAAGCTGTACTGCATTATTAGTAATGCAGAGTACATAGTAAGAGTACATAGCAGTAATACCTGATAACTAACTTAAGAATTAAAAGATATAAGTAAAATATATTCAATACCAAAAAGTTTTTTAAAAACCTAGCATTTGTGTGTAAAAATATTCTTACTGATTCCTAAAAAGTTTTCATTCTGTGGCTCATGTAGTTTTTAAACGACTCATTCAATCGAATTTGTTGCGTCCTAAACGAACTGTGAAACTCTCTATACTTATTATTAATACGAAACTTGAATAAATAATATCAGAAATCATTTTTAAAAAATGGGTCTGGTAATATAGTAGAATAAATAAAAATATATATATTAATTTAATAATGTAATCCCTTTGAAAGTTCTAAGTTTCTTTTCAAAAATGTTATGGTTTTCTGTTAGAAGAAAGTGGTTTGATTATTTTAGGTTTAGAAAATGTTTATCTTATAAACTAGTTTTCAAACACACCTGAGATTATGAAAAGAGACATCTTTGACAACCTAAAATGAAATTAATATTCATGTTCATAATATTTATCTTAACTCAGAAAGGGATTAATCCTCTTTGCTTTCAGCATGACATTATTATTTGCACACATCTACTATTGATTTCTGAAGATTTTTTATTTATTTATTTTTTAGAATAAGAGTTTCATACAAAGATATTTAAGGTAAACATTAATTTAAGTGTTTGATGTTTTAATAGATTAACATGAATGATATAAATATTTTTTAAATCATTATATATTTTATTATAATTGTGCTTTCAATTTTTCCCCGTTTGCATTTCGGTACCTATAAAGTTCAACACAGTTATTCAAATGTGCATGTGAGAAATACATTGCGCGAAAACGCCTACAGGAGTAATCGTTGTGAAACACGATTGACTGGAGTAATCGTTGTGTAACACATGGCAAACATAGAAAAAATTATATATGTATATATTATTTTCTGTTTTCTTAAATGAGGGGATTAGAATGACAGCAGAGTAAGTCAAAAATTGAAAAAAAATTTCGATAACCATCTTTTCATTGAAAGTATATTAATTTCTGTGCGACAGTCAAATAAGGCATAGTTCACTTAGGGAGTCGAAAAGAGGATAAGACAAATTGGACCACTTAGTGCAACGGCGACTTCATTATTTATGCAAAATGTATGTTTTTTATTGTATTTTATATTCACTCCGTAAAATAAACAATTTTGAAAAAATTTATATACCTTTTATCAGAACGAATATTTCGAGAGTCCGAAAAAAATAGTTCCGGGTCATCGAGGTTACTGAAATTCAATAATCTTCTTCTCATTATTACATACTAAATACATACCAAATTTCAAGTCGCTATCTCAATTTGTTCGGGAGGTAGAGCGTTTTCAGACACACACACAGACGGCAAGTCTTTTTTACTAAAAATATGTTTTTCGGAATCTCCAGTGTTTGAAACGTGGAAATCCGTTTTTTTTGTTTTTTTTTTTCTAAAATGATTGCAAGACTTACGCTATACTACATATGATGGGTAAGTAAAAGAATGCTAATTATCGAGGTGCAGCTTTTTTTTTTTTTTTTTTTTTTTTTTTTTTTTTGTAATTTAAAATATAAAATTTATATTAATTTTAAATTTCTAGCTTTATCCTTCTATATTAAAAAAAAGTAATCTGGAACTGAGACAAAAACGATTTAGACCAATCAAATTCTGCGTAGATATTCCGGGTTAGTCTCATCGCTTTTTTACTAGGGACTTTTTTGAAGAGCTATTACTTTTTTCCTAGCCATCCTACGGATTCGAAAATCATACCACCCGACGCGAAATATAACAAGCTTTCAGAAATTAAAAATATATATCACGGTCGGACAATAAAAACTCAAAAAATCCTTAAAAATCTAGTAAAAAATCTTTTATTGAATATATTGTTGCCAATATCTAAATAAGCGCAAAGGATTATGTTTTATCTCAAATAAAAAATGTAATTTGCGCGGTACTATTGAAAACAATAATGAAAGTTTAAAATAATAATTAAATGATCAAGTGTTGAAAGCAGAAAATAAAGAAAATTACGTCATAAAAATTGTGTTTACACATGAATATTAAAAATAAAAAATATGAATTAAATGAAAAAGCATTATAACCAGTTAAATGAAAAAGCATCATAACCTGATTACAGAAGATAGTCGCCGTTCGTGATATCATCATCATCATCATATTTTAAAACAGGATACATTACCAGGTTCTAGCCCTCTGAGCGTTTTGAAAAAGGGTAAAACTGTAATGTTGTATTCTCTGTATTTTGTTTTAAATGCTAAACAAATATGATTCTTCCAGCATTATAAATAAAACTTAATTACAAATATGAATGTAACCCTTGAGAGTATTAATCATTCTCCAATGCTTTGAAAATTCATTAAATCTATAGAATTATATTATCTTAAACATTGCATATATTGCGGTGAAACCTGGAGATTAGTGAACGGAATTTTACGTTCCACACGCTTAGAGGGTTAAGAGGCTGTGAAATCAGAACGGTGGTTGGTGAGCGTAGCGAGCAGGGAGCAGAGCCCCCTAGTAAAGGAAAAATGTCTTATTTTCGCGCTAAGGAAAGCACCGAAATTGCTAATCAATAATTACAGACATTCCGAAACGAACTTTCACATTCTGGCCTCTTATTATGTAATTGTTGGAAAACTTGACATCGTTAAGAACGCTGCACGGATTTTTCCCTTTTACATTATTTCTAAAATATATAAATGTTTTTTCGCATGCTCGATGCAACAATCTATCAAATGAAGCCAGAATTTGCACGAACATATGTGATTTTTTGTTTCGTATATTACGTGGGTTATACAGAAGTATGTTTCGTTTGCAAAATTTCCTGCAAGTATTTTGTAATTGCAAGAAAGTGCATGCGTGCTGATTAGTTGGAACCATCGGCAAATTAGACAGAGTAGTGTTACATATCAGAGCAGTGCAAACGCTTGGTATTGGATTGTGGTATTGCTCAGAAAATTGGTAACGTCCGCTGCATGCGATAAGAACTCATTCATATATATTTTTTTATTTTTAATACAGATATAGTACCAACAGCTGAAATTCAATGTCAAATTTCTAAAAAGGAAGTGAACATATCATGAGTACGAATTTTTGTGTATCTTTGTATCGAAGGATTGAACAGTCTACTTGGTGAGGGACGTAGAGAGCGACTATATCTCCAACTCTGGTAGCAATCGATTCGTGCTATGTAAGATGAGAACCTTTTGGCAACTAGGAGCTATATGACTGGCCAAAATTTTCAGGTTGTCGATACTGTCCGTTTCAACTTGGATATTATGAAAGGCGTCCTTGTTCTTCAAAATAGAACTACAATCTATTATATTTCGTTAAGATTAATGGGTCAACAGGTGTGGAAGTTAGGATGAAACACAATCCAATGTATGTACTTCACGGTACAAAATAGCATTTAGCTCCATTATATTTCACATTTTATTTTAATTGGCTAGCGGAATTTACTTCCTGAATAATCCATGTACATATTTATATATGAAGTTTTTTTTTCAAATATTAGGAACGTATTTTTTTCTAAAATTACAGTATTAAGGATTTGTCTCAGAAGGTTGCTAATAAAATAGGTTTTCAATTTATTACATATTTGAAAAGAAAAAGGTTCGTTTTAATAAACTAATTTTGCTGCATTACTGAAGTTTAATAATATTATTTTTTTTACGCATATAAAAAAATCCCAAGTATTTTTGTTGTGTAATTTAGTTGTATAATTTATTTAAAACGCGTTCTTATATCTAGCTAGAAAAATAGTGATGGAAGAACAAATCACATTCAATACAAACAATGCTATATAAACTGTATATACCCTCATCTGGTAAACAATTTACCATATCAGAATACAAATTTCGAAAATTAAAAGATATATCCTATCTTACAAGGAATAGTAGCCACGAAATGCTAATCAATTGAAAATTAAATGCCACTTATAAGCTGTTGTAAAATTAGTTATTGCTTAGAGCTGTCTAAAAGCTGAAATATTATATTTAACATAATACAGTTGTTTTAAAACTTGCAATTAGCTCACTTTAACTGAAGCATGAATATTATTTAAAACAAAACATGTCCTTTACGGATTAACAAGTATCAAAGTGTCCTATTACCTTAGAAAAACCTTAAAAATATCAACAGCAATATGCCTACAGCACACTGCCACTGCCAGCAATATGCCTACAGCAATATGCCTACAGCATTTTGATCACCAGATCGCTAATCAAAATACACTGTTTTTTGTCATCTACCTACCATATTAGTTTACATTCTAAATTATGAATTAATGCAAATTTCGCCTTCCAAAAATATTTTTTGAAATCTTGAAAATTCGTTGGGAAGTTTGTGCAGTCATTAAATAAATTTTAGAAAGATGTCGCTTATTAAAATTAATAAACTAAATTGGTATTTATAAAAAAATTTGTGGTACGTTTACAATTATTCTCGAATAATTTCATTAAATTATTGTTTTAAGTTATAAAATGCACAGATATAAACACCTTTAACTATAAATATAGAACTGTCCGGAACTATAACTTTTAACTCTATATCCTTCAGCATCAAGAAAGTGAAACAGTTATAGTTAGAAAATAAATTTATCCAGTTGAAAAATGTTTTGCTTTGTACAATGAATAATGGTTTTAAAATATGATAAAGTAAACTTTTTATAACTCATCGCAAATTATATTATTGCCAATCGGTGTGTTAAATGAATTTTACAACAAGTTTTTAAATTGTTTCTTATATTATAACAAGTTCTTTTAATTGTGTATCTCATCAAATTTATGATTTTCGTTATGCCATCGCTATTCGAGTTGGTCTCGTAATTTAGAACCTTGATCAGGTGACGAGACCTTTACCTGACAAGGTACCTCCAGAGGTATAAATCACAGAGAACTTGGAGGACTTTGCACCCACGACGGATTTTACATGCACCGAGCGGCATTAGAGGACGTGATTGCCGCGCCTGAAAAGAAATGGGTTTAGACATTTTAAAACACTTTTAATACTAAAAATTAGGTTCTACATTTAAACTTTATGTACTATTATTTTACATGGTTGTTTGTCTTAATTTACCCATTGTTCTACCCTATGATTATTTTAAATAAAACTAAAGATTTTACATAGTTTCTTCTCCCTACATGGGGGACATTATATGCATGATTTACTAAATTAAGAGATGGGTTGGATCATCGGTTATATATTATCTTTATATAATTTAATATATATACCTTAGATAAATCTAAAGATGGGAGGGAAGGGACAAATGGCTATATACTAACTAAATGTAATCTCTATCTCTATAAAAGAGTAAGTGTCTGTCTGCCTGCCTGCCCGCGGATTTCTCCGTAATTATAACACCTAGGACTCAGAAATTTTTGTCATGTGTAGATGTTGTCACCGAATAGTATACCTCGCGGCCGGATTTTTAAATTTTAATTTAGATTTTTAAAAAAAAATTAAAACGTGTATATGGAATTTTGGGTTCGAGACTATTTCAAGCTCCTCCCATGAAATAGCCTCGGCAACGAAGCAGCCAGCCAATGAGAGCAGTGTAACGACCGAAGAAATCTATGGCCTAGCCTGACTCGTTTAATTATATAATATTTATAACTAGTACTAACTTAGCTGTGGAGGTGCTGAAAAGATTAATTTAAGTTTAAAATTGCTAATAATAAATTCTAAGTTGTACGTGGCACACGTTAGTTATGAATTACTGTAGAATAAAAATTTGACGCCGCCAAATTTAAGGTTTTTTTTTTTTTTTTTTAAGAAATGCTAAGTGATTTCTTATAACTGCTTTTAGCAGTTTACCAGCAGTTAAACCAGCAGTGCTGGTTTTAATGGTTAGCATAAGAGTTGCTTACTTTTTCATTATTCGAAAAAATAAAAAAGTGTTTTCACATTTAAATACATTAATGTGAGCGATATATATATTTATCATTTAAATTAATGTATTGAACTTCGTTACGTATTAAACATTTCCTCTGTTCCTATTTCGGTAGCTTTAATACTTCAAAATAAATTGTTGATATTAAAAAAATATTTTTGAGATCAACCTTGATAGAAATCATTTCTAAGTTTGCTACCCTAAACTATAACGTCGATAATTTCATTCTGTGAAAATTTTATACATCTATAAACTGTCAATATAATCTTTACCGGCTAGCTTTGTAAAAGAGAAATTGAAGTGAGATTGAATTTGATTTCACTGTGATTTCTTGAAAAACATCAAATCATTGAAAAATATTTAACAATTTCTTTTTGCTTCAAAGTTGTCCCTACTTCTTACCTGTTATAAAGAAGAATTTGGAATAATCAAAACTTGAAAGATAAAAATAAAAATGAATTAGTCTGCTCTAGAGTCAGGGAATTATAAATCGTAAGAACTAATAAAAATTCAACGTAATCCCTTTGAAATTTCTAATAGTATTTCCAATATCCATACCATTTTCAATTATTAAAATTTTTTAAAAATGTGTTGTATTATTATTTAATGGTTAGATAATGTTTTTGTTAAAAATAAGTGTTCAGTACATTTTAGATTATGTAAAGAGATAACTTAAAGCAAAATTAATATTCATATTCGTAATGTTTATCATCTGTCTCTCTCTCTTACTTCGTTTAGTAAGTCTTTATTATTTGCCTCAATATTTTCAACACATTATGTGCTTACTTATATTGAATTCTAGACATTTTGTTCAGTACTTTTGAGAACGCGCAGTGTATACAAAATACATTAGAAGAAGACTTGTGTAAAGCAACTTTAAATGATTTTTAATTGTATCAATATAAAGGTCATTAATTTTAATAAAATTATTATACATAATGGATATTCTAATTTGATCTGGTATTGAAATTTTACTTTTTAGATTTAGTTACAATGACTATTTCATCTAGATATGAAAAAAATTAACTTTTGTAAAAAAAAAAAAACAATATCCAATGTCACGCCAGTGCTGTGAAATGTCGATTGAAAGTACAGATTTTTTTTTTCAGGAAACTGTAAACACCTATCAATGTACATCCGAACTTCACAGAAACAATCATATCTGCACATGAATTCGTTACTGTAAATTTATTCATAACACAAGGATAAAAAAAAAAATAAATGCATTATAGGTATATTTTATTTACATGCCAAACTGGTTATGAAAAAAAAATCTCCACATTATTTTCCTTTAAATATTCATCAAAATACATGGCCTCTGGAGATATTTACTCACCTTACGGCTATACTTTAAATTTTATGTTTTTAGTACAAGACGTTCAGTTTAAGTTTTGTCAACGTATTTGAGGTATTAAAAATTTTACTTTTAAACTACTTGGGGGGAATTTTACCTTCTAACTTCTTAAAAGAAACAGTATATTTTAATTCCCCGTGTTTCGCTTATTAAACATGAATTCAGTGAAACCGAATCACTTTTGCAATTTTCTTCCAAACTTGGTGTAAAACTGAGCTGCGCCGCCTGAGGCACGTCAACCGCCGTACCAAAGTTCTTAACGAGCACAACCAGGGAGTTCTTGTATGCTCTACGGCTGGTGGGGGCGCCGCCACCTGCTGACCACACCCCTATTTTACCAAGTGAATGACGACGAAGGTCGCTGCGATTTGCAGTGGTTCAAACCCTCTTGGGGGACCACCACATGTACACTTGGGGACGAACTAGAATTTCACAAGATCTACTATCGAAGATCTTGTACACCCAATAGGTCCTAGGCCTTATGTCATTTTTTTTTCCGACCCGCTCTTGTTTTACCAAATTTCGATGATCGTGAAAATCTACAAAAATAGTCACTGATTCCTCTCACATTGGACTTTCCAAAACTTGTATTCTGTATTATAAAAAACATACCGTTTTGAATAAATAATATTGTATAACACCAGAATAAAAAAATTCGCTTCCAGAAATATGGTACAGTAAAAAAAAAATATAATAAGTTAACATAATTCCTTTTGAAAGTTTTAATACCCGTTTCAATATCACTACGAATTTATGAAAATTTGATGCGCGATTATTTTAGGCTTCGAAAATATTTATCTTACAAATAAATTTTCAGCATTCACGAGAGTATGTAAAGCGTCATCTTCGACAACTTAAAACGAAGTTTATATTAATATTCATAATATTTATCTTAACTCAGAAAGGAAATTACTCCTAGTACTTTTACTGGAATTTTACTATTAGCATACAACTGCTACACGTATTATTTGCTTACATTAATTGATTTCTAAACATTGCCACTAGAACTTCTGAGAATATGTACTGCATATAAAATGAACTAAAATAATACTTATGTGCAAGTATTTTGATGATTAAATGTATTAATATGAAAGAAATTACTCTTATGAAAATTATTATGTGTAATTTTGCTTTTTAGTCTTAGCCATATTGAAAGCATAATTTAATTGTAAAAACTATAATAACGTACATTACAATGTTGTATTTGTTGAAAGTAACGATTTTTGTTTTCAGAAGTATAAAAAAATTCAGTAGCATGCGTGCGAATATTAGAGAAATAATTATACGTCGACATGAATTCGTAACTAAAATATATACCTATATTTTAAATTTCATCATGTTAATAACCAGGCGTTGAGACTAACAAAGGATAGTTAGTAAAGTGGTGCATTTCAACATTTTACAAACAATCATGGTCTGACGTTCCTACCTATATATGAAATACCTGTCTGAAATTTGAAAATTGTTCATACTTGTATGAAATTTGGGTTAATATGCATAAACAATTTTTTTCACTGATTGATGCTTTCAGTATTTTATGGCTTTTATAAGTACGCCGTACCTTTTTTTACAGAAATATTTTTATAAGTTTTGATATAATGTATCACATGACTTAACGTTGCTATTCCTTAAATAATCGTGTTTTCAATTAATTATATGTTTAAATTGTTTTGAACTATATATTCATTACATATAAGAAAATTTTTATCAAGAATATACGCAAACGCAAACGGAAAAAAAGTCTTCAAGAATTTACGGAGTTTAATATCAATTAACACATTATATAAGCTTTATACTACATTGTCAATATTTTTTACTTTTCTAGTATAGATGCAGATACCGCTTGAAATCTACAAGAGAGTTTTGTCTTAATATTTTGTATTTGATTTTCATAGGTGCAATGAAGATACACAGTAAAAGAAAATGAAGATTTCATTTTTTTAACAACAGGTTTCTCTTTTGAGGAACGTCATTATAGAATCATGTGGCACTTTATAACAGGAGTTAGAAGATGATTTCTATAGAAAAAAACACCGTACTTATAAAAACCCTAAAATGTTGCAAATATCCAAAAGTTAAATATATTTTTTATGTATGCAAATCGGCCAAGATTTCATACCGGATGTTTTATACCAATGACAGAACATTCAAAAAACAAAGGTTAAATGATTGGAGTGTATTCTTTTATTAAATATCTTCATTATCTTTGGCTTTCATTGTCAGCCACTGAATATTCATAATTGCTTCAAACTGATATATATATATTAGTTTTAAACATTTTCAATGAACTTTATCTGCAATATTTTAAAAAAGATAAAAATAAATCTTATAAATCATTTAAGAACAATGCAGATACCGCTATAAATCTACAAGAGAGTTTTGTCTTAATATTTTGTATTTGATTTTCATAGGTGCAATGAAGATACAATGACCTTTGCCACTGTTGTAATTGTGAATTCATTTCCTGTTGCATCATCCAAAACCCCCTTTTTCTTCTCAAAGTTTTGAAACTTAAAAAGCACCTACGCAGTGTAGAGGTAGGGATGTACTTCGATTTGCAGAAAAGAGACAGTGAGACTTTGACGCATGCGCGCAACATTGTTTATTACGTAACTTTTTCAGAACATTTTTATTAGAACTTTAGTTTTTGAACTGTAACGTTTCAGTTTAGTATTGTTTGTGATTATGATTTTTGAGAGCGTGTCGCTCGTCTGAAAAGCTGTATATAATAATTTGTTCGTCGTCTTATTTGTGTTCGTGATGTGATTTATCAATTAAATCGTGATGTCTTCTAATATCTTGAATTTATTTGAGTCAATAGTGTATTCATGCTGAAAAAGGATTTAGTTTTTTGAAATATAAGGAATTATGAAGACCGCGGAGCACCGATGTCCCTTTTGGAACTTAGAGGTAAGAAAAGTTGTTTCTTACTAAATTTATTAGAAATCAATTACATTGAAATTGATTATTTACATGTTGCAACTCTCAATTGAATTAGTAATATAGGCAGTTGGAGTTGCCACATAACTGGCATCCCTGCCGGGATTCGGTGGCTCCGTAGATGATTGGAATTAGAGATTAGAAAGTTAATTAGAAGTTAGTTAACTAGAATTGAACATTAAGAATGGATAAATTAAAGAAATCAAGGACGCCAGTGCGTTCCAACTTCACAAAGTTGATAAAAGAAATAGAAGATACTTTGCAGGCTAAATGTGATGATATCGATAGTCTGTCATCCCTTTTAGATAGGTTAGAATCAAAACATGAAGAGCTCTCATTAATAGATAAACAAATTTTAGATATTTTATCTGAAGATAAAAATTGTCAACAAGACGCCTTCGATTCGGAATATGAGCAAATAGACAAGTATAATATAAATTATTGGGAGGTGAAAAATAAGCTATCTAGATACATTCTTAAATTAGAGAAAGAGAGCAATCAGGATACCTCTTTATCATCAGATGGTATGGCCACTAGAAGAAAGTTTAAATTACCCAAATTAGAACTTAAGCCCTTTAATGGTGATATCAAAAATTGGCTATCTTTTTGGGGTCAGTTTGAAAAAATCCACGAAGATCCCGATATTGTTAACGAGGACAAAATACAGTATCTTATTCAGTCTACCCAAAAGGGATCTACGGCAAGGGAAATTGTTGAATCTTTCCCCGCTACAGCCGATAGCTATCCAGAGGCGATACAATCGTTGAAGGCACGGTTCGGTAGAACAGATATTTTAATCGAAGTATACATACGCGAAGTACTAGGATTAGTTATTAATAATTCTTTAGGACAAGGCCAGAGACTGTCCCTTGTTAAGTTGTATGATAAAATAGAAACATACCTTCGGTCATTAAAAATGTTAGGCGTATCGAGCGAAAACTATTCTTCGATTTTATATCCATTGGTCGAATCAGCATTGCCTTCAGATATTCTTAAATTATGGGAAAGACATCTTGGCACTTTATCTTCTAATGATAAAGATAAAGATCAGGGAATTAATAAATTAGATACTTTAATGAAATTTTTACAAATTGAAGTTGAAATGGAGCAAAAGGTCAAATTGGCTAAGAGTGGGTTTTCTTTCGATAAAGATGTCTCAGTAAATAGAGAACTTAGATTCGATCGTAAGGATAAAAATTTTTCCCTTCCTACGGCGGCCGAACTGTATAATGCAGATGATAAAAAATTGGAAGAACAGTGTTTTTTGCGAAAATAAACACCGTAGTCAAAATTGTAGAGCGGTATGGAAAATGACACTCGCGAAGAGAAAAGATGCTTTATTAAAAAAAGGAGCTTGCTTTCGATGCTTCAATGCCAACCACTTGGCTAAAGCTTGTAAAATTAAAACTAATTGTACTCATTGTGGGAAAAGTCACCACCAGTTCATGTGCATAGAAAAGAATAAAATTGATTTAGGCGATAATTCTAAAGAGGATTCTACTCCTAATAAAGATTGTATGCTTGCGAATACAACTTCTAGAAAAAGGGTTTTGCTCCAAACATTGGTTGTACGCATATACAATGGGGATATCGTACGAAATGTTAGAATTTTATATGACACGGGATCGCAACGGTCGTATATATCAAAATTTGCTGCTAACATGTTAGGATATAATAGTATAAGTAAAGAAAGAATAGTGCATAGTTTATTTGGGGGTCGACAATGTGAAGAGCTACACGATAGATATTTAATTAACTTGGGAAATATGGATAATAGTTATCGATGTAAACTTGAGGTATTAGACCAACAAAAGATTTGCTCTGAAATTTCACCTATACCGGAAGGATCCTTTATTAATGAAATAAAACGGTACGGAATTTTATTGACTGATAGAGTCACTAAAACTAATGATTTATTATACGAATTTTCCCCTGATGAAATTCATGTATTAATTGGTGCAGATGTCGCCGGAAAATTATTTACCGGAAATTTAAAGCAATTACAGGGCGGATTAGTTTGCATGGGAACTCGTTTAGGTTGGACAATTCTCGGGAAAACTGAAGGTTATGAAAATAAAAATATGAACAATTTAGTTTTCTCGCTGCATGTCAAAGAGGCAAACATTTCCGAGTTATGGCACCTTGACACTTTAGGAATTCGAGATCCTGGGGAGAAAAAGGGTAGAGAAGAGATAGAGTTAGCCACTAAAGAACATTTTCTTAGTAATATAAGAGTAGATGACGAGGGTAGATATGAAGTTAGTCTTCCATGGATACAGGGCCGCCCTAGACTACCCAATTACGAAAATATCGCTCCACGTAGATTAAAAACATGTGTCAAGTCATTAAAAAAGATAGGAAAATTAGGTGATTATAATCAAATATTTAATGAATGGTTAGACGTGAAAATAATTGAAAAGGTTGATCAAAGGAAAACGTTAGGTAGTGAGCATTTCCTTCCTCATAGAGCAGTGTTTAAAGAAAACCCCACTACAAAGTGCGGCCAGTTTTTGATGGTTCAGCTCGGGAAAAGGACTCACCATCGATAAATGATTGTATTGAAAAGGGGCCTAACCTCGTAGAACTGATTCCTTCTGTTTTAAATAGATTTAGATTGGGGAAAATAGGGGTAATTGCTGACATAAAAAAAGGCTTTTTTACAGATTGGCATTACAGAAAAAGATCGATCATTCTTGAAATTTCTATGGTATGAAGAAGGGGACCCACAAAAGTTGATAACGCTTCAACATAGAAGAGTAGTATTTGGCATTTCATGCAGCCCCTACCTTCTAGGTGCCACGTTAGAATACCATTTAAAAAATGCACCTGAACAATTTAAAAACACTGTGTTAAAATTGTTAGAGTCATTTTATGTAGACAACTGTGTTACGAGTGTTGATAATAAGGAACAGCTAAACAGATTTGTCGAAGAGTCAAAAACTCTTCTTAGCAATGCTAAATTCGAGCTTCGCGGGTGGGAGCATAGTTTTCGAGAAGGTTTTACAGGGGAAAATGTCCCTGTTTTAGGGCTAATGTGGGATTTTAGAAGGGATACACTAGCAGTTGATTTAAAAGAAATTTCAGAGGATGATCGCCTAGTAACTAAAAGAAACATTTTATCGTCTGTACACAGAATTTTTGATCCTATCGGATACACATGTCCTGTGACATTAGAACCTAAAATATTATTACAGGAGTGTTGGAAATCTAAAGTGACATGGGACACGGAATTACCCGTTTCTATCAAGAAAAAATTTGAAAAATGGAAAAAACAATTAGGAAAATTAGGGACTATTGAAATACCTAGGTGTTTTTCTCGAGATGCAGATAAGTTGCATTCCTTGCGCGTTTTTTGCGACGCTAGTAAAGTAGCGTATGCTACGTGTATATTTATACGGACCGAAAATGAGAACGGCGGTTTCTGTCAGTTGGTTCAAGCAAGAAGCCGAGTTGCTCCTATGAAAACAATTTCTATTCCGCGGTTAGAATTACTGGCTTGTAACATTGGGGCTAGATTAGCACGTAGTGTTAAAACTGATTTGAAATTAGATAACATTGCCATTTTTTATTGGACTGATTCGGCCAATGCGCTTTACTGGATAAAAAGAAATGAAAATTGGGCACTTTTTGTTTACAACCGAGTGACTGAAATTCGCTCATTAAGTGATCCTTCAAAATGGCACTTTATTCCTGGCCAATTGAATCCTGCTGACCTGCCTTCAAGGGGTTGTACCGCTGAGGTTTTAGACCGAGATAAATGGTGGGAGGGACCGCAGTGGTTGAGAAAACCAATGGACGAGTGGCCTAAATCAGAAATGTTTCCCGATTTTGAAACAATCGATGCAGAAAGAAGAAAAACAATTATTAGTGGTACTAATGTAAATGTTCACAGTGAATAATTTTACACTAGAATTTCTTCCTACGATAAATTAGTAAAAGTAATCGCGTGGATATACAGATTTTACAAAAATTGTAAGAAAGCTAAAGAAGAGAGAGAATTTAAAATTTTAACTGTAGAAGAGCAGAATGAAGCTGAAAATGTATTGTTGAAATTAGTTTAAAAATCGTTTACTGGTCCTGAAGATAAACGTCTAAAAGCATTTCAGACCACAACAGATTCGGCTGGAGTTCTGCGGCTGAAATCACGTATACATTTGAGAGATGATATTCTGAATTTCAGATTTCCTATTATTCTTCCACATGACCATCCTGTAGTTGAAAAATTAATTAGATCTAGACATTTGAAACTAGGTCATGCTGGTGTACAAATTATGATGTCTAATTTAAGGGGAGATTTTTGGATCTTAAAATTCCGAAAAACTGTCAGGAAAATTATTAGAACCTGTGTGAGATGTAGACGACACGATTTTAAACCAGTAGAAATTTCCACTCCTCCCTTACATGAAGATAGAGTAAGAGAAGCTGCCATTTTCCAAATTGTTGGTCTGGATTATGCCGGTCCGCTTATTCTTAAAGAAAATAGGAAAATCTGGCTAGTAATATACACTTGTGCTGTTTTTCGAGCAGTTCATTTTGAACTAGCTACCTCATTATCAACGGAAGTGTTTTTAATGACGTTGAGAAGATTCATAGCCCGTAGAGGCTGACCTTCTATTATCTATACAGATAATGGTAAAAATTTTGTAGGAGCGGAAAATTTGTTGAAAGAAATAAACTGGAATTCAGTACAAAATGATAGTACATCAAGGAAAATTATTTGGAAATTTATACCTCCTTCAGCTCCGTGGTGGTGAGGGTGGTGGGAGCGATTGATTGGCCTAACCAAGAGAATACTCAGAAAGGTTTTAGGAAAAAGTTCTCTGAATTACGAAGAAATACAAACCGTTATATGTGACCTAGAAAGTGTTATCAACAGTCGCCCGCTTACTTATGTGTCAGAAGATTTAAATGATCTCGTACCTCTCACTCCGTCCATGTTCTTGCTAGAAGTGAAAGGTAGTGGTACACCCGATATTGATATTCTAGATGCCAAATCATTGAACAAAAACCTTGTTTATCAACTGAAAATAAGACAAGACCTTCGTAAACGATTTAGATCTGAATATTTAGGCCAATTGCGACAACCTAGTAGATGGAAGAAAATACAGAAACCTTTAGAAATAGGTGATGTTGTGATTGTTTCCAGTGACAATAATAAAAGAATTGATTGGCCTCTGGCCAAAGGGATAGAAATTTTTCTATCTAAGGATGGACACATCCGATTAGTGAAAATAAGAATGAAAACTGGAGAATATTTAAGACCTACAAGCAGGTTAATACCCTTAGAAGTATCACAAGATAACGACAGTATGAGAAACCATTTCAAGGACATTAAAAAGAAACAAGATTTCAATGAACATAAAGGTGCTAGTAATCTTCCTAGTGGTTCGGTCAGCGACAGTACATCGGACGTTTCGGTTCGTCGCTCCAGATACGGGCGTATCATAAAACATCGAACGAATTGGATTTGAGTTTCAGATCCCGAAACTCAAAGGTGGGAGGATGTTGTAATTGTGAATTCATTTCCTGTTGCATCATCCAAAACCCCCTTTTTCTTCTCAAAGTTTTGAAACATAAAAAGCACCTACGCAGTGTAGAGGTAGGGATGTACTTCGATTTGCAGAAAAGAGACAGTGAGACTTTGACGCATGCGCGCAACATTGTTTATTACGTAACTTTTTCAGAACATTTTTATTAGAACTTTAGTTTTTGAACTGTAACGTTTCAGTTTAGTATTGTTTGTGATTATGATTTTTGAGAGCGTGTCGCTCGTCTGAAAAGCTGTATATAATAATTTGTTCGTCGTCTTATTTGTGTTCGTAATGTGATTTATCAATTAAATCGTGATGTCTTCTAATATCTTGAATTTATTTGAGTCAATAGTGTATTCATGCTGAAAAAGGATTTAGTTTTTTGAAATATAAGGAATTATGAAGACCGCGGAGCACCGATGTCCCTTTTGGAACTTAGAGGTAAGAAAAGTTGTTTCTTACTAAATTTATTAGAAATCAATTACATTGAAATTGATTATTTACATGTTGCAACTCTCAATTGAATTAGTAATATAGGCAGTTGGAGTTGCCACAGCCACCTTATACCAAAATTGACATATATATTATAAAAATACACAAAATGGAATAAACAGAGTTAGAAAATATAAAAAAATAGCCCTAACTGGAAATATAAAATAATAAACAAGTAAATATTTATTTAATGATTTAATATAATCCCTTTAGAAATTCTTATTCTGTTTTCAAAATCATAATTTTTTTTGTCAGAAAAATGTGTTTTATGATTATTTTGAGTTTAGAAAATGTTTATCTTCCAAACCATTTTGCAACTCACATGAGATTTTGTAAAGTGATATCTTCTATAACGTAAAACGAAATTAATATTCATGTTCGTTTTATTTATCTTAACTCAAAAAGGGATTTTATTGCACTACTTTTAGAAAGTTTTTAGTTATTTACAGTTATTTGCATAATTATATTGTGTTCATTATTTGCTTACATGAATTTATGTCTACACATTTCCTCTGGATCTTTTGAGAATAAATGTTGCACGTAAAATTCCTCAAAAAGAGATTTATGAGAAGTGTTTTGATGTTTAAATACATTAATATAAATTACATTCGTATTATAGAAATTATTTTGTATATTATATAGTCTAATTTAATCTGATATTAAAATTTCGCTTCTTAATCTTAGGTATCTTGATAATTCCATCTTAATTCCTAAAAAATATACAGATATGTTTCAAATATATACGTATGCATTCATATGTATACATATCTTCCTTGAACTATTTTAAATTTTATAAAAGTTATAATATCGTGTACTGTAAAGTATATTATGTGAAATATTTATTAGAAGTACCGCTTTTTGTTTTTATAAAACTATGAAAAGAAATCAATATGTATCCTAATTAAAGAAAAATAATTACATCCGTACATGAAATCCTTACTTATTGAAATGATTAAAAAAGCAAGGATAAAATATATACAAGGATAAAATTTCGTGATTTTAGTATAAGACGTTGATGCTAAGTGTTTTTTAAACAATTTCAATGAACTTTATCTGTTAGCTTCCCGAACAGAATAAAGTATTTTATTCTTGTTTTTTGTTGTAAAGTATTTTATTCTTGCGTTTTGCTGGTGAAACACAAAGTCGTTGAAACCACATAACATTTTTCGTTCTAACACAAACTTTCTGTTGTCTTTTCTAAAAACATACAATTTTTAACAAACGACACAAGAAAACACAAAAATCAATAATTTAATCGGACCGGGCAGTATGAAAGAATAAATAAGTAAATATTAATTTAATAACTTAGCATAATCCCTTTGAAAATTCTAATTCTCTTTTCAATATCATCATAAGTTTCACTTGGAAAAACTTGTTGCGTGATTATTTCAGGCTTACAAACTGTTTATCTTACAAACTAGTTTACAACACACCTGAGATTATGAATGGAGACATATTCGACAACCTAAACGAAATTAATATTCAAATTCATATTTTCTTTTCTCAGAAAGGGATTATTTGTATACGACTGTTGATTTATTTAGGATGTTAATAAAATAAGAGTTGCTTACAATTTATATTAAAATAATAATTGTTTATTATTTTTATGCTTAACTATATTAATATGAATGATAAAAATATAGTTATTATAGTTATATTAATTTATGTTCAAATTTTAAATACTTATCTGTTTACATATCGGTATCTTAAATAGAATAAAACAAACCACATAAACAAGTAAAATATTTCTTTAACGCAAATCTTAGTGGAAATATTTTAATCTCGGTAATAATAATAATGTACGAAATCAGAGTTTTCCAAACTATAGTACGTGTGCCAGTTCTCGTACACGAACTTTCCGTTACTACACTACTTAAGGTCATAAACATAAAATGTATGAAAACAGATGAACTATTTACTGTGTTGTCACGAAAATTTACACAGACGTATATTACAATGGGAGAAAGATTATAGCAACATAACAATTTGGAAAAGATTTTAATTGTGAATAAAGAAACAGGGTATATTAAAAAGTGTTAAATCATGTATCAGAGATAAAACATTTATCTCGGGAAAAGTCTGATTAATTTGGAGTGTGACCACCGTGACTGCTATACAAGCCTCAAAACTAACTCTCAACTGTTTATGAAAGTGTCGATAAATATTTTTAGCAACAAAGCCTATTCTTCCAAAAGCGAGGCGTAGACGATCCAACACATGTTTAAACGATTGAGGTCCGGACACGTCGAGGGCCAATTCATACTCTAATTCTCTTCTTCAAGAAAATCAACATCAATGAAAGCTCTGTGTGGCTTCGCATTATCGTTCATAAACATGAAGTCCGAGCCTACAGCACCCCGGAACAACCTCACATAGGCTTCAAGGACTTCATCCCTATAGCGTTATGCGTTGACAGTACCCGCATCAAAGACGTGCTGTGATGCACGACTGCACAACATTATGTCGCCCCAGACAAGGATTCCTTTCCCAACAAATACGTCCATTTATTTTACCTAGGAAGGATAATAGCGAGCTCCACGTGCTCTCCAGATGAAGATTAAACGAGAATCACTCTGCGTGGTGAATCTCAACTCATCACTGAAAAGAACACGCTCCCATTCTTGTTGTGTCCGAGACTGATATCTTCAACTCCACAACAAACGGGCTCTCCTGTTGGATGCAGTAAAAGTGACACACACGACTGGACGCCGGACACAAAGGGCTCTCTCCGCTAGACATCTATATACTGTTTGCCTCGAAATTCTTATTCAAGATGCAACAGTAATTTCACGAGAAAGCTGAGGCGCTGTTGCCAGCCTATGTCGTCGTGCGCTTAATGCCAAGTAGTGATCCTGTGCAGGTGTCGTTGCTTTGTGGCGGTCTTCCTGGTAACAGTACCACTTGTTTGGAATTGATTCCACAACTTGAATACCACTTTTGGGGCCACTTGTAACCATCGACCCACCTCCGCTTGAGAGCCAGCTTCAAACCTGTCACAGACTCTCCATCTCAAGGAATCCTCTAAATGTTTATGAGAACTCATTTTCACTGAAAACAGGCTAGCTTGTTCGTTTTAATGCAATATTCACAAAACTGCAGGCAAAAATCCCAGATGCTTAAACGGTCTAGTTCCAGCAGTTCTGCGCATACTAACGCTAAACAACTTATTTTTCTAAACCGGAGGTTAGTATTGTATTACCCGTTTTTCAAAATATATACATTACAAATTCTATCAATTTTTCTGGTAGATATTTACAATTATTTTGAAAAACATGTTTGTGACCTTAATTTTGGACATGTGTGTATTACGCGAAATTTCTGTGAGAAACGTTTGGAGTTAAGATACAGCTTTCGGGATCTATACACAGTTCAGCAAAGACAATACGAAATCTTTCGGGAGAAAATATATTTGGTTGTGGACTTATTAATCAGAGGAACAATTTAATGTACACTATTCTTGTATAAATTTATTGGTGAAAAAGAGTATTATGAATTGTTGAGTGATACAAATGAATAGTATTGATTGCCATATAGCAAATATTAATGTATATTTAATTATTATTTTAATGGCTGAAAATTTAACATGAAAATTTATATCAGAAATACATTTTTCATTGAAAATACTCTGTCATTGTCACTGACAAGAGGGAGAAAAACTTATTCTTGTATTCTATGACGGAGGTCTTAGAATACAAGAATAAGTTTTTCTCCCTCTTGTCTTGAAAATATTTTTTAAAGACAATTACGACGTTGCATTTAGTGAGACTAACGGAATATCCACTGATTTCTACAAAATCTGTAAAGAGTCTGCTTGTGTTCAACGCACCTTATCTATGTGAGCTAATTTAGAGTCTTGGAGATGTTTTGTTCGAGGACAGGGGGAGGCAAGGCATGTGCACGAAATTGGGTGTTATAAATCTGTACCTCTTAACACGGATTACCTTCATTACCTCTTGGGACGACAAAACTTCAAATTTCAATTAATTGCTAGGTGGGTCTTACAAGTTTGGGAACCCTTGTTATAAACTATAATAAAATATTACCTAAAATATTATATATGTTTCGTTATATGTTTAAATAAGGAAGAATATAGATACATAATAACATGTACCTACACTTTCAAACTTGCTTTTTTTTATTTTTAGTTATATACGGCGTATAACGGCTTCCTTCTTTCCAAAGAAACCTTATTAGATACACAACCAAAAAATAAAATAAAGATTATTATAACATAATAACGATAATAACGCGGATGAACCTGACGAACTTCGATGAAAGAAAATGTTTAAAAAAGAAATGTTACGTTGATTTTATAATCAACCAATAAAATTAATTACAATAACAAATCCATATTACTTGGTTACTCTAACTCTAAAAACAAATATTATTTTAACCTAAAGTTACCAAAATGCTATTTCTATAAACGTCAACTGTTCAAATTATTGAAAAAATAAACTTTATTCGAATACGGAATCAGTAACATATAATCAAGATAAGTAATTATGATGAAGTTATCAATTGAGTGTCTTATGCTTAGTACTACGGAACGAAAAATCAGCAAAAACGATTTCACTTTGAAACAACCATATATGTATATATATATAAATAATATACCGGGATTCCTAAAATGGACTGACTGATTTTAAAATTCAATAACTGCCAAACGGTGACAGATCTTATAAAGATTCTTGCACTAAAGTAAAGTAAAACGTCAGAAGTTTTTCTTTTACTGCAATTCTTGATTTTAGTTCGAATTACCTGAAACAGATGGAGCTGCGAGCAATAGGAGTGTATTCCAGGCCAAAATTAAAATTACCCATCATTGATGCAAAGGAAGGAGGTTCAATACATGGAGTGGATCTCATTCGTTATTACAATCTTGTTCTTAGGTCCCGATTCTGAATAAGATTTTATTGGTGAATGAGTGATGAATTGAACCTCCTTCCTTCACATCAATGCTGGGGGATTTCTGGTTGTTTTCTCGATTGGATCATCTATTGCTGATAATTCGAACTAAAATCTGGAATCGCAGTAAAAAAACTCCTGACATCATACATTACTCCCCTACAAGAATTTGTTAAATATGTGACACCGTTTGCAAGTTGTTGAATTTTAAAATCAGTAACTCCATTTCAGGACACCCGGTATATAGTATATCATATTGATATCAATCATTTCAATCGTATACATGTATATTATATGTGTAATTTATAAAATCTAAATCTAACGTCATTTTTACTGCCTCATATCCATAATCTTATTCATAATCTAAAAAATAATTTAACGCGCAATAAGTTATTAACCCTTAACCGGAAATGTACCGTCTGTTAGACGATTGCGTCTACATATCTACCCTTTATGCAAAAATGAATGTATCCTCAATATTATCACGCCATATAATCGTTACGCTATTGGTCCTCTCCCCCCGACCCATTTGCAACACCTGAGCTGTTTTAGTTGTTGAAATAAAAAATATTTTCTTTTCGCCGCAGTCTGTCAAACGGTGTGTTTCCGTTTATCTAATTTTTTGCTTTGGGATATCGAAATGGCGGAGCCGTCAAAGTGGGTACGCTTTGATGATAAAGACTTTGAAGAGACTATTTTGCGATGGTTTGATGAAGTAGGAGGTAACATAAGTGATGTTGAAAGTATTTCAGATGATGAATATATAAATTCTGAACACGAAAGTAATTCAACATTGTCAGAAAATTCTAATGAAAGCGAAAATATAAGAAATGATGAAGATATAAGAAATGATGATATAAGAAATGAAGAAAGAAGTGAAGATATAAGAAATGATGAAAAATTAGCAGACGCAGATACGAAATATATATATGGAAAAAATCGGTACCGATGGTCTGTTTAAGAAGTTCGCCCCTCGTCAAGAACAAAAAAACACAATATTATAAAAGTGCCAGTTTTAAGAGGAAAAGCTTGAGATCTCGGAGAAAAGCTAGATCCATTCTCTGTCTGGCAGTTGTTGATTACAAATGATATGTTACTGCATATAGTGAAATGAACAAACCATAAAATAATTCAAATGCGAATGAAATATGATACTCTGACCAGTAATATGGAGAGTAATATGGAGAGACGACTAGAAAATCCCCAATTACCCCGGGAATTGCGCTTTATAATAGCTCGCATTCTGCAAAAACCTGTTGAAAATGTGTCCCAGGTAGATGATGACTTAATACTTCTCAAAGGCAAAGCATGTTTTTTGTGTTACCGAACTAGCCATAGAATGACAAAATACTTCTGTGTACAGTGCCGGAAGCCTGTATGCCTGCAATGCTCGAAACCTAAATGCAATGATTGCATAAAAAATGCTGATATTTAGAACATGCTGCAATATTTACTATTAAATGTTTTGTTAATTTTACTGTCTAATATATTTCTTTAATTCATATTCTACTAATATATGTAAAAATAGTTGCATTTATTTCATCATTTTGTCGAAAATGTAAATATTTGAATAATAGTGTGTAATTTTGAAATATTTCATCTATCCAACATTCAAAACTTATTTTTAAGCTGTTATATTAAAAATTTGTTCCTGTTAATGCATTACTGTTAAAGAATAAAACGTTTAAGTTCACTATTTGGTAAATTATTATGAGTTGTTTTCTTTTTAAATTTTTATAGCAATTTTTTTAATTTAGCAGTCTCACAGACGGCACGTTTCTGTTTGTGTTCTGAATTTTCACGGTTCCGGTTAAGGGTTAATAAATATATTTCCGAATTTGAAGTCACGTTTGTTAGTTACAACTTTCCATGTGAACACTCGCACTTTTGATTTCAGTTTCTAATCTCAGAACCAGAGAGGAAAAATTATATAAATGTATGGCTTTTAGACGCATTCGTTGAAAAATATTTCGTTTTATAAAACAAAATGATCGTTTTCTTTTAAATATGACGTCATTTTCGCTCACTGAAGTATTTTGCCTAGCGTCTCAAACTCTGTATCAGCGAGATGAAAAAATATTGAAATGCAGCCAATTTGTCATTAAAATTGCGTGTTTTTTAAAGCGTGGCTGCCCTTTATGTTCATTTTTTGTATTTTAATTAAATTTTTAACATTATTTTTAATTTTAATGAGAAAATGGCATCTGGAACGATATAATCAATAAAGTAACCGTAATAAAATAAACAAACCACATTATTTCTCTTTTCTCTGCAACAATATAAGTAATTGTCACCATTTTGAAGAAATTTCATACAAAATGTATATACACACACACACACACACACACACACATATATATATATATATATATATATATATATATATATACATATAAAACATATATATACGTAGGCTGTTCGTGTTCAATATGTAATAAGACTAATTTTACTGCCGCGAAACCACTCATCGGAATGTTAATTTCTGTGGCATACAAAAAGTTTGTTGTCTGTATTAACAAAAGCTACCGATAGATGGCGTGTACAGGCTCATGTTCCTGAGTATCACGTAATTGAACTGAATCGTGTTTGTGGACGCCTATGAGAGCGGCCAGTTGTCGAAATGGAAGAGTCGATGGAACAACGTTCAGCGATTAAATTTTGTGTTCGTCTGCAAAAATCAACCTTTGACATGATACGTGAAGCAATGTCGCAATGAAGCAATGTCGAGGGCAAGTATTTTTCGCTAGCATAAAGCTTTTAAGGAAGGAAGGCAAAATGTGGAAGATATTGAACGTGAGGGACGACCTTCAACGTCCATCACAGAGACAATGATTAATACAGCTGCGGTTATCATTAAGGAGGATCGCAGAATGGCGAAATGGCTTCCTATTGCACCATGGCAATACCCCACCACATATTGCTCGTTGCGTACAGGATGTTTTGCAGAAGAACAACGTAGAGATTTTACCACACCCTCCATACAGTCCTGATCGCGCTCCATGCGATTTCTGGCTGTTGCCTCAACTTAAGAAACCATTACGAGGAAAACATTTTGCAAGCAACAAAGTATGGGTTAAGGCTGCGGAGTGGGTTTTGAAAAAGCTCTTAAAAACGGACTTTTACATGTTTTTAAGAAGTGGACAGAACGTTGGGATAAATGCATTAGGTGCCGCGGTAGTTATTTTGAAAAGGACCATGTAAATCATGACGATTAAAGGTATTCGTTTTTTTTATTTTAGTCTTATTACTTATTGAACAGCCTTCGTACATATACATATATATCAAAATATACATATAATATATGTATCTGATGTATGTCAGACGATAGCACTAGTATTTATAAATCGATTTGGATGTAACTAAGTGTGTGTATTAAGCTAACCAATGTCGCGACTGAGTTCGTTGGTGAGCTTGGTCCGCCCTCTTGTTTCAAAATAGCGGCCATTAAATGATTTAAAACTAAAAAATATAAAAGAAAATTAGAAAATCAAATTTATTGTTAATTATTCTGATTGTTATCAAATTGTTAGGCCTTGATACGAGGATTCCACAGCATTTTTTGTTTTGCTTCTATCTTAAAACATTTCTAAGATATAGCAGTTTGAAATTCGACATTTTGAAACATGACAGTAGATTAAAACAAATCTGGGATTAATTTAAGAGTTTTAGTAAGCGGGATTTCTCGAAAATTATATTTCATTGCTGTAATCATTTTTCCAAATATACGCATAAAATTATATTCATATCCGGTAGTGCCAAATGCTCGCCAAGCTTGGGGACACTTGAGGAAATATCGTCAAATATGGCGACCAAAGATAAGTCTCCACAAATGAAGCCAATATGGATATAGCTGACTAATTGGGTGAATTTTGTATTCAAAGAATCTACTGTAATCGTGTTCTTTGCATTTTAGCTTGCTGTTTTCGCGTAACAATAGCTAAAATTTGAAAAAAATGATGTAGAAAGGCAAACCCAGATTCCAGAAGTTAACAATACTTGCCCTCTTGAGTTCGATTGGACAAGTGAGGATGGATAGACGAGTATTGTTAACTTCTGGAACGTGGGTTGCCATAGTTTGGGCAAAACCTGGGCATATGCATTGTGCGTCTTTCGTCATTGTTATTTATAAAGGTATTCTACCTGTTCAACAACTTTTCAGAAGCAGCGCCATCTATGAAAAAATTTTGGAACTATTTTTTTTATTTGCTTAAGCAAAATTTTCAATCACAAGAAACATTTTCATCCAAACCATACTCTCGTACGCCAATTGTTTAATCTTTTATTGAATTTCAAAATGTGTCAAGGACTGTTGGGACACCTTATTGAAGATAAGGATATTGAAGATAATATCCTGAAGAGATAATCACCATCAACCAAAAAAAAGTAATTTTCCGTATACACAAAGCTGTTAGGTCGTGCTTTATCAATTGCGCGTGCGAGCGTGCTTCAATATGTTTGTAAATTACATTTAACACTTGGTAAATAGGTGTTTACGATTTTATAAAATGTCGTTTCCCGTACGCCCGGTATGGTATTATGTTTTATTTTTCTCATGTTTATTGAAAACATTCTCGTTGTAAGATATAGTTCTCGGTTACTGTTTTAGGCAATTTGAGTGCAAATCTCGCTATGGAGAGTTTAAAAACAGCCTTGAAAGTGCTCTGTATACAATCATAAGAGTATTAATTCCCTGAAAGTTATTTTTCAAACGCCTTTAAATCAATATTATTCAGAAAAGTCTTATATATATGTGCAGTTATTAGGTATTCAAATAATCACAATTAAATTAAATAAACTTGTATTTACGTAAAAGTATTAAATTGCTTTTTCTACCGATTGATTAACACATCTTACGTAAAGATTCATGTCGATATGAAACGCTGTTTTAAATGTTGATGCACTCAAAAAGTAAAGTTTTGCTACCAAGAGAGTATCACATATAGAGAAAAGGCTAACATTTGAAAAAAAAAGAGGGGGGTTAAATATGTGCGATAAGCACGTAAATTTTCAGCGCCGTCTAAAATATGTGATTGCGTCAAAATTTTTTATCGTAGAATATTATTTTATAATACATGTACAAACTAATAACAAATTATTTGACATCTACACTTTTAACACTTTTTATGCCTTTTAAAAACATTCTAATGAATGTTTTTAAAAGGCATTATCCTTCGTATTTCAGAAGAACTATTTAACTACAATATTTTCCCTTATAGTATACTTTTTCTTTACATAAAGGAAGCTGTTATGTAATTCGAAAGTAATAGAGCAGAATGATTGTCGTTTAAAAAAGATATGTTACGTTGTCGCAAATAGAAGTCAAAGTTTTTGCTAAAGAAATATCTTTTTGCAAAACGTTTCCTCTGAACTGTCATTAGGATAGCATTTATTCCAATAATTACAGGAAAACTTTTTTTTAATGTTAAATTATATCGGCAATGGAGTTAGAAAACTTTAGAAGTTTCATTAATCTTCTTTATTTAAGTTTTATTTTACAAAACTACCTATACACTGTGAAAAAGGTACATCTTTCTGTATTTAGCAAGAAGGTTTATGGAAATATAATATATTCACTGTACCGAATTTATTTTGTTTATTCCTATATATTAATTTATTTATATTCTGCTAACAGTCTTTTGTGTGCTAAAATTTAATTCAACAGGAAAATGCATAACACAGTTTTTAGCGTGTTTTACACAACTGGCGGCCATAAATGACAATGCTTATAATTATCTTTTCTTAGCCCTGTGTGTATTCTATAGTACATTGGCAATCCATGCAATATACGTGCTGGAATACAATGTTCATTTTCTCCTCGTCGCACATATAGCACATGCGCGTACAGTTACGATGCTGATAGTCCGTTCTTCGAGTGAGAGTTTGTTGTTATGTTCAGAAACCTGTCAGCACATAATCGCATTCCAGATGTAAATATTTTGTCTTCGTGTAATTGTAAATAAATGTTTTATGTCCAGTAATTCTGCGAAATCTGCGTGCCTCATACACCAACAGTACGAAAAGTTGGTTAATCTTAAAAACAGGTACCGCAACCAAAAACGCACATCCCTCAATACTATAAAGAAAGTATTTTGTGTGTCCCTGTAAATAAATGATAAATGCTACGCATTCCACATTTTATAAAAAATAATGTTTCATTGCACCTCTTTGAAACATATAAACTAATTAAAATCAATAGCTATTAATTACGTTTTAAGTTACGTAACATTTTTGAAATAAACAATAAAAAAATTTCTAGATACCATAATGAAACAGAATTATTTTATGTGTGCCTGTGAAAGATTTAAATGCTATAAAATACGTTTTCAATATGGAACTTCCTATAGTAAAGGTCAATAAAATATACCAAATATATGAAAAATAAAGTAAATTTATTCAAGTAAGAGTGCGGCCAGACGACCAGACAGACAGACGAACAAAATTTATATACAGTATTCCACAAAAGTGATGGCACAAAAAGCAGTTTTAGGAAAATATGAAAATTTAACCATTATGAGTACTAATAAAATTGAATCAACAAATAAGAATGATTAAATAAGAGTCTTTGCTATATTATACAAAGAAAATTCATTAACAATTTCCTTTAGAAACTATTCAAAATAAAAAATATATAAAATTTATGTTCAAAAATGCTTCTACAAAAGTCATGGTACACGTGGTATTTTTTATTATTATTATAAAGAAATACCATTTTCTGATGTTTAGTAGCATTACAGTGCCTAGAAGTAAGTAGTGTGCTTATCGCCAATACAACCGCAATAAAAAAAATGCCCCTATCAGGAGGAAAACCAGATTCTCCGCGAGAGGGCGTCGAGTTCCCACCGCCGTTATTAACGTTTGAAGTTTCATTTAACAGGCTTGATCCTAATGTTAGTTTCAATGTAATTAACGCTGTATTTTCAAACAAACTATACGAATGTTTCTATCTCTATAATATAATATTTTAAAGTAAACATATATTATGCTTGTTTAATGATAAATTAATATGGATAAATCTGCAAATACTAAGAAAAGAAAAGCTGATCGAACATACTTCGTTCCTGGATATACTAGTGGATATAAAAGCAACAAAACTAAAATAACTCTATTCCCCCCTCCCCCCCCACCCCAAAGACAAAAACTAATTTGAAAAATGGTTAAAAGTCATTCCTCGTGCCGATAAAGATCTGAACCAATATTCAGTTGCATGTGAATTAGTGTTTGCACGGGTCGGGTTGAACCTGCAAATTTCATTTGAAGTCAACCCGCAACCCGACCCGAACCCAACAAAAAAAAATTCCTCGATTTCCGTAATCTGAAAAAAATATTGGACATTTTTTTGAAAAAGCGGGATACCCCGAACCCGACCCGCAAGAGTAAAAACCTAACCCGAACCCGAAAAAGTAAATGTCAACCCGATCCGCAGCGAAAAGTAGAAGTCAACCCGACCCGAACCTCAATGAAAAAATAGAGCGCCAACCCGACCCGAACCACGGGACGGATCGGGTGCGGGTAACCCGACCCGATACAGGACTCTAATGTGAATCGCATTTCATGAACGATTTATTGAGAGAAATTACAAATGCACTATTGAAGGGAAAAAAGATTTGCTCAATTATTTTAAATTTAGCATTTTAATTTTTCTATCTAAAATAATTAAAATATTTAACTTGTGATAATGACAATAAATAATTTAAACAATGAATTATTATCATAAATATTTTATTAATTATTGACATCCTAACTTTAAAATTTATTTTAACATGGCCATTTTGTTTCATTAGTATGCTTTCATTTAATCATGGTTTTAAATACATTCACAAAATCAACGTATTACTTTTTGTAGGGTGTCTATTACTGGAATTAAAAGTGTTTGATTTATTTCTGTTATTAAAATTTTGATTCACATTGGGAAGTGTGAGTATGAGAATGGTTAAATATTGTTGATAGCTTAATGTAATATTAAAAAAATATAATAAAATATAATAATAATAACTATTAATCAAAAATAATTTTTAAATAATTTTTTAAGGATGATTGGCACATCTACCCTAATTTAAAGAAAATGCATTCTTGTCATACTTTCAGCAGAGTAATTATTATTTTTTTCTAGATTTGAAAGAATTATTAATTCTTTATAAGCAGTTTGATGTTTGCTAGTATACCTTTAAAGCTCTGAAATATCAGAAATTTCTAACAACTCAATTTACTTTTAGTTTGTTAACTGGATGTAAACAAGTTATGTAATAATGAATACCGATTAAAAAGTTGTCAAAATAGGGACATGTTTTTGCAAGAATTCATCGTAGTATAATGTATTTATCCAATATATTGTATTGTATTTATCTAATTTTAGAAGTAACTAAATATTGTAGGAAGAAAAACATTGTCCTATGATAAAGTTTGTAACTGTTTGAGTTCATTACAATTAGTTGTTATGAAATCAATTACATTTCTCTTCAACTGTATTTTCATTATTAGAATTTTTTGCCTTGTTTATTTTTTATTTAGAGCATTTTAAAGTACTGATTTATTACAGAAAAAAATAGATTTAAAATGATGTGTATGTAAAAACGAAAGTTACCATAGCCGCGGCGAGAACACTGGCGCCATCTATCGGCGTCCTCTATTTCTGAAGTATAATTTTGACGCCGATAACAACACTATCTAATTCTAGGCACTGTAGTAGCATATTAGACCGGGAGGCGGCAGCACAGACAATCACCTCATCGATTTCACGGCTGAAATTCCAGAATAAGTTAAAACTTGATTCACATATTAAAATGCAATCGGTCTGCTAAGTTATATCTTGGTGTAAAACACCCGAAAACCCGATTTTAGCGGTTGGCTCGTAGGTTTACCATTGTGTGTTCCTGCTCCCAGTCCTCCATGTTTTCGTACCTTTGAGTGCAGGAAAACACAATGGTAAACCTACGAGTCAACCGCTAAACTCGGGTTTTCGGGTGTTTTCCACCAAGATATGACTTGGCAGACCGATTGCGTTTTAATATGCGAATCAAGTTTTAACTAATTCTGGAATTTCAGCCGTGAACTCCATGAGGTGATTGTCTGTGCTGCCGCCTTCCGGTCTCTATTCTTTCATTTTCAGACTGCTTTAAGTGTGTCGGGCATTGATTTTACCAAATTTTTCTGTAATATTTTTCTAAATTTCATTCCCTTGAAATTTACGGGAATTTTTTTTTAATGCAAGTAAAACCTCTTTCAGTTTTATTATTATTATTATTATTTATGATATCATAACTGTTCACTAGCTGCTGTAACGTACTTCATAAATGCTCAATGGGGTTTAAATCTAAATTTGTGAAGATATAGCAAGTACATGGGGGATATTGTAGAGAATCCATTATCGGACAATATGAGCAGTGTGCTTAGGATTATTATCTTGTTGGAAATAATAGTCTCGCGCAACACCTAACTTGAATGCACTGTCCTACAATTTTTCTTTAAAATATTTAACCCTTTATATCCTGAATTAATTTTCCAGCTACTTTTTAATTGTATTTTTGCATCATTGGATAAGTTTTGGTGCAGAATAAACATAGGAAAGAGGAAAATAATTTTTATAGTGTTTTAGTGGTTAATTATATGCAAATGTAACCACAATAATTTTTTTACCCTATGATATAAAATAAAGTAGTAAATTTCAAATAGTAAACTTCAAATAAAATATAGGAAATGTTCACTTGTAATGTATAGAAAACAATAGAAAATAATTGTACTAAATAACCGGTAATAAACCACTAAAATTACTCAAATGAAGAACAACATGCATGTCAACTCTATTGCAAAATGGATTTCGAATGCAGCGTGGCAAATGTAAAATCCCTACAATGCAAAGAAAGAGGATATGTGCTTGAATTTGCCATCTCCTGCCTGCTGTCAGAAATACACTCTTTGTGCCATTGTGAATACCGTTAGGAAAAATGGTCATATTACTAATATATAGGTGTTTTATTAAAGTGGTACTTATAAGTACCGTCAGGATAAAAAGGGTTAAATATCAAATCTATCCATGACAGCCTCAGTGTGAATTCTAAATTTCCTACTTCTAAAGCTGACATACAGACCCAAACCATTACACCTCTTCCAACATAGCTTTGTTGTTTTTCGTATATTTGGGATTCAGTGCATCAACATTTCTCTTCCAAACGGTAATTCGTTCATTCATGTTGAAAATATTTACATACATCCTCTGATTCCTTGAAACAGGTAATTGTTTTATATGAGTCTAAGTTTAATATTTTCAGCATTAATGTACGAATTACAGTTTGGAAGACAAGGTTGATGCGCTGGATCCCAAACATACGACAAAAACTGTAAAACATTATGGAGAGTGTGTAATGATTTAGGGATGTATGTCCGCTTCAAGAGTAGGAAATTTAGATTTCACTGAGATTATCATGGATAGATTTGAATATTTAAATATTTTAAAGAAAAATTTGTATAACATAGTATTCAAGTTAGGTATCGCGCAATACTCTTATTTCCAACAAGATAATGATCCCAAGCACACTGCTCTTATTGTCCAACAAAAGCTTATCTACAATATCCCCCACGTACTTGCCACTCCTACACAAAGTTCAGATTTAAACCCCATTGAGCAAGTGAACAGTTATGATATCAGAAATAATAATAATAATAATAAAATCTGAAAGAGGTTTTACTTGCAAAATGTAATAAAAGTCAGAAAAATTTTACAGAAAATTTGGTAAAATCAATGCCTGACAGACTTAAAGCAGACCTGAAAATGAATGAATATGCAACTAAACAGCAGAAAATGTTTTTTCTTTAATAATTAGAAGAAAAATTCCACGTGTACCATGACTTGTGTGAAAGCATTTTTTAACTTAAATTTTATATATTTTATTGAATTTTCCTTGTTTAATATAGCAAAGACTGTTATTTAATAATTCTTATTTGTTAATTCAATTTTATTTGTACTCATAATGGTTAAATTTGCATATTTTTCAAAAACTACTTCCTGTACCATCACTTTTGTGGAATACTGTACATATTTTTTCTATGTTCGCAAGTGTTAAAAACTTAAAAGGGGCATATTTTAATTAATATTTGAATTATCGAAGATGAAACTTATTCTTATGAAATCACTGATTTAAATATTTTATTTATATTGACACTTTATAAATTGACACTTTTTTTCTTTCTTTTTTCAGGCATATTTAAATTAGTTCTCTTTGTCTACTTATTCGGATACTATTTCTTGATTTAAATTTATTAATATTAATGATCTATTATGAAAAATGAATGCATTGCACGTTCAGAAACCCGTAAAAAATCAAGAAATTCTGTAGAACCATCAACGATGAATAATTGAAAGAGAAATGTTTTATGAAAACCATTCACAAATTTTAATTATACTTCAACCTTTAATAATTCTTTTATTAATATTTTTTTCACGAAGATTATAATTATTTATTACAATGTCAAAACATTGAAGAATGGGACGAAAATGCAATTTACAGATGAATAATATAAACAAAAGGTTATTCGATCCATTATAATATTTTTTGCAACAGGCAATGGAAAGATTTTTAATAAATATATCTTTAATGCTTGTGTGAAAATTAATTAAGTGTTTCATCACAGACGTGTCTTTGAAGTAAACATTTCTTTTTAAAACTGAATTTTGGAGCAAAACAAAACAAAAAATGAATAAATATTTTATTTCTATAAAATGAGCCAGGGTTAGCTACACTGACATTATAAAAATAAATTGCAATTATAAAATATTCTGTAACTATAACTTACAATGTATAGAAATATTTCCCAAAGAATTTCTAAAGTTTGTTTTAAGATTATATATTAACAAACATCTCTAACAAAAATAATACAAAATAAAATAAAACATACAAGTATAAACAAAGAAGGACGTGGTTTACAAGGTATATTTAAACTAGATGTTTCGAAAAATGTACCCGAACTTTAAAATTCGGAAATTCATTAAAAATAATCAACATAAAGATGGGATAAATGACATATTTAATCATAAATTTTGCCCCCAATAATTAAAATAAAATAGTTAAAGTGTATAGAAGGATAAGCATGGTAAAGTGACTCCATATTGGAACGTTTGGTAAATTATCACCTCGCTATACAAAATTTTATGCGTTTTTAGGTTCTATACGTCAACGTGACTTCGAGATATAAAGCAAAATACTGAAATACGGGAGTAGTATTTTAATAATTTTTGTAAACTGAACATGTTAGAGATATAAAACAAACGGTATCGTTTTTCTAACATTGTACAGTATATTATTTTTTTTCATAATCTTCGATAAATTAAATATGTATTAAAAAGTCACTGAAAATATTGATTGAATTTTCTAAATAGTTTTATCTGATTTACAGCTATTGAAAAAAAAATATTTTAGTTTTCGAGACTATAAAATATATAAACTTCAATCACAAAAAATTGGTGCAACAATTATTTAAGACAAATTGGTTGAAATTCTCCTTCCCCTCTCTCCCCCTCTTTAGAAAAGAACAAAATTTCTCATTTTGAATTTGTTTTTCTCTCATGCTATTTTTATGGGTTTTGATAAATAAGGAATAAAACTAGTCGTTGGGGGCCACTGTAATGCTTACCCATCATGGATATCCATAATATAAAATATGAAAATTAAATATGTGTAAACTACTTATAAAATGCATTGCAATTCGAAGGAAATCGTGTCTTGATGACGTCAAAAACTTTAAATGCTCTATTACTGAATTGTGTAAAAGAAACATCCTTATAACTCCAAAAATGATAATCATATTAACTAGCGGTTTATTGCGTCGGGTTAACCGTCTCATTTCCAATTAAAATACATCTTTGAATTGAAATTTGGATGAAATACAGGATCATGAAAAATCGAGGAGTGTGGAAAATAGGATTACAAATATCTCGGAAAATAATTATCCGATCGACTTCATTCTTTAAGCAAAATTTATGTTTGTTTAGTGTCTTTTATATTCACTCCTTAAAATAAACAATTTCGAAAATGTTTACATATCTTTTATCAGAACGAATATTTCGAGAGTCCGAAAAAAATATTTCCGGATAATCGAGGTTACTGAAATTCTATAAGCCGCTTTCCATTATTACATACTAAGTACATACCAAATTTCAAGTCTCTATCTCAATTTTTTCGGGAGATAGAGCGTTTACAGACACACAGACACACAGATGGACGGCAAAATTTTTTTCTAAAAATGTGTTTTTCGGAATCTCCAGTGTCTGAAACGAGTAAATCGATCAATTTTTTTTCCGATTTTTAAAACGATTACAAGACTAACCCTATACTATGTATGGTGGGTAAGTAAAAATAATTAATGTTATTTATAATGTAAGTATTTTTAATCAAAAGAATGATTTACATGTATCATTTAAAATAATTATAAAATCTTAATAATCATCACAACTTTTTGATAACTACAAGAACCTTTTTCTGTTTCAAATGCCATTGCTAATATTTTTGACGGACGTAAAATGCCGGAGAAATGAAAATAGTTGGTGACGAATTTTACATCCGTTGGAAGTACCAGCAAACATATTGAAATGGAAAATTATTTTGTGGTTATCGAAGAAAACAACGATGATGATTAATATTTTATAATTCAAATAATATACGCAAAACATTTAATTAAAAATATTATTATGATAGATAGTATCAACTCTTCATTTTACTGTTTATTTAGCTCTACTATCCTTTATAAAATTACCAATAGCATGAGAAAAATATTTTTTCGCAAATTTCGTCTTATACGAAAGGGAGGTGGGACTGCAACTTATTTTTTTACTAGCTATTTCATTCCATTGTTTAAAAAGTTTATATATCTTACAATACTTGATGGGTACTATAAAATAATTTTACCGCTGATTGTATGTCAGATAAAAATATATCAAACAGTTAAAACATTATATACTAATTAATTATTCAGCAGAGCTGAAAATGCGCTGTAGATTACTGAAATACAAATTATGTGAATTATCATTTTACTTAACAGCGCATATCCAACAGAGTGAAAAAAAATCCAGACCGGGGTTCGATCCCGGATCCATGGTTTAATTGAAATACAAAGGATGTGAATTATCACTTTTTTTTGGATCCGGGATCGAACCCCGGTCTGGCCATTTTCTCACTCGGTTGGTTGTGCACTGTTAAGTAAAGTGATAATTCACATAATTTGTATTTCAATTAAAACATTCTCCCAATTTTCGATATAGGCGTAATTAAAAGAAAATTATAAAAAAAAATATATAATGTACTACGAAGTTATAAGATAACGTTCGTTATATCTCTCTAACATGATTAGTTTACTAGATATAATAAATCAAAATAATACTCATGCAAGCAAAATTTCATTCTATATGTCAATTAATTTTGAAGTACCAAGTCTAAACACACATACTGTTCGTAAATAGAGTGGATAACTTACTATAATTTTCAATATAATTTTCCATTGGGCACTACTTTGCCATGTTTATCCTGCTGGGGACTTTTAATTAAATATATGGCAGTGCTTTGTACCAACCTGTAAAAATGCTGACGCTAACTTCAAAACTACAAACTACATATACCGAGAAATTTGTGATCTAATAATACACGTTAATTTAACTATTCTTACGGGTTGAGAGTGTACAATGCCGCCTATTATCAGAAATTAAAACTTTTTTTTAAAATTTATGTATACAAAGTTATGTTTACAATGCTCCTTATAAACATATCTCTTATTTTAATTGTTATTGTTAATGAACTAAGAAATTTTAAAGTTTCTTTTTAAGACAAAATGTATGTACCATGAAGTGTAAATAATAAGTACCTATGTCGATACTGTTTTTTATTCATCTTTGAAAAATTGCGATAGAAAAGATTTCTTAATTTAAAATTGAATTAAAGCATATTTTGTATTTCTCTGCATGAAAATATGAACTAAAAGGTGTATTTCTATACATATTTCTTTTACATATGTAACAAAATGTTTTGGGGGAAATATGTTTTTTAATAGAAACATATTTTGAAACAATTTAAAAGCGTATTACAAAATTGATATTTTCGTTTTAGCGGCTGTTTATTCAACGCTGTTTATTCCACTATGGCAATTCGGCTCTAATGACTTTAAAAATATATTATAAGCCATTAATGTTAGTTCTAATAAACGCTGTTAAGAGCCCACACTAGTGGCGGAAGAAACACACAAGCTAATGTTAAGTATATGGGAAGGTTATTTTCAAATTTCTCGCTCGCATTTTAATATTTTAAAATGATTTTTTTAATAGGATAGCTGAGGTCGATTTCTAACGTTGTTCACTTTTACTTTAATGATTTTTGATGCAATTTTTATAAACGGACATTTTCAATTTTGGAACAGCTTCTGAAAGTGAAAGTACCCTTATATAAAAAAATGGAACCAAATTCGAAAAAGTAAAAAAAAAAAAAAAAAAAAAAAAAAAAAACTTTAGAGATTGACCTCAGCTATCCTATTAAAAAAAATCATTTAAAAATATTAAAATGTGAGCTAGAAATTTGAAAATAACCTTCCCGTAGAGTTAACATTGGCTTGCGCGTTTGTTCGCCTGACTAGTGAAAGCTCTTAAACTTGAATTGTTGTTTAAAAACTTTAATTTTGTTTTAATTACTCTCAAAGAATAATTTGTGTTCATACTTTACAAAACAATAATTTAAATAGTTTTGTAACGATGTGAATAAAGCAATAAAATGCTTTTGATTTTTTATAAATACAAATTCGACATTTCATACAGTTCAAAGTATCATATCTCGTGGGGTTTAGTCGTAGAAGAATGGAGTTTTTACTGTTTCACTTTTCGAAATTATACTATTTTACTTATTTTAATTATTTTAAAATATGACTGACCGTTTCCAGGGACGGTATAAAAATGTAACAAGGATTTAAACATTTTGCAATCGGAAGGACACATCTGAAACAAACAGTTAAGGAGTAATGCCAATACAAGAAATTTTTCTGAAAATACTAAACATGGGCATTTTTCCCTTTTTGAATACTTAAATATTTGTATTAGATCCGTTGTTTTCTTTTATAAATACCTTCTCTTTCATTATCAGTGCAAGATTTGTGAAATCTCAAAAATAATAGAGATAGTTAAACTCACGGAATTTGTCGTTGCTGAAAAGATAGTCAAATATTTACGATTTCGAATTCTAACAGAAATAGTTTAAATCTAAAATAAAAAGAATTCTATTCAAAAATTGTTTACATGATGCTATCTCTGAAAAAAAATTACACTGAACAAAAAGATCTGTAGAAACAATTTCTCTGTAACCATGGGAACAAACGCTGTTACGAACCGACTTGTTACACTGTGATAACTTCTCAGAAACGGATAAATATATGATTTTCCGGGTTGAAATATTTATTTCAAGTTAAGTCTGAGGCATATTTGCAGAAAGTTAAGTTTTTATTTGTTTAAAAAGAACATAGTTTACCAGCGGCGCATACTTTTTAAAATTTATTTAGATTTAGTTTAAAAAAGTATTAGCAATTATTTTAGAATTGTATAATACCTAATCTACCCTATATATATAAAATCCTAATGAAACAAATTTGTGAAACGATTTTATGAAACGAATTTATGAAACGATTTTATGAAACGACTGATTAAACGACTGATTATGTTTCAGGGCTATTTTTTAATAAAATATTAAACGCTTGATAGTGAAATTAATACCAATTGTCCATAAAAATCCGCGGATGTCAAAACTGGTAATAGAATTTTGAAATTGAAATTAGTTTTCGAGATATTAATTTTTTTTCTAATTCTAATGACATTTCTGTAATGATGGCAACCAATTACTCAGTTTTTTTTTTTTTTTTTTTTTTTTTTTTTATGACAAAAAAGAGAAAAAAATTGAAAAGGATCCCAATAGGGATTATTGATTTCTTTTTATTCGTCATTTTCAAATTGAAATTGAATTTATCTTTTATTTCAATCGATAATGAAGACAAGATTGTGATTAAATTATGTTTTTCAGGAAAATTTGAAAAAAAAATCACATTTCTATCGCCAGGATTCAATCGTCTGTCAGAATTTAATTTAATTTATTCGGTGCTTTTCCAGTATATGGGGACTTGACGAAATAGGGAAAATA